>OY728140.1:1672099239-1674599239 GCA_963277665.1 Viscum album | reverse complement strand
AAATTGGCATTGGTTGGAAAGGTGTTAGAAAATATAAATACAATTTACATAAAAAATCATTATAATAGTAATAAATATTTTATCATGGTTTATTATTATAAAATATTTTTAGGTCATTATGGAAGAAGGAAACTGAAATCAAATCAGCAAAATAACATCTTCTTTTTGAATATTCATTTGGGATACAACATAAGCGATAATTGAAATAACATTTAGGAATACAAAAATATTTGAAATGGTGTGGGATGTTAAAAATCATTTTAGATAGGTATTGAAAGATCTATATGGTTCAAGACATGTTATAGGGTTATGGGTGGGGATATATTTTAATGACTGTGGCGGGTGAAATATTTCTAAATACATAAAATATTTAAATATGATAATGAAATATTAAAATTAAAGTGGATGAAAATTTTCAAAGGATTACAGATATTATAATTTATCATCAAAATATTTTCAAAAAATCATATTTTGTGAAAAGTTTGTTATAATTTTAAAAACAAATTTTCATTTAGAGAACCTTTTATTCTTATATACCATTAGATGAATTCAAAAATTTACAACAACTAATATTCATTTTGTTCTAAAATACATCTTATCAAATGTGGAATTATTATTCAAAATGTGGAAACCATTTTTTCAAATACAATTCCAACAAGTTTCATAAATTCAATTTAAGAAAAAAATGATCAAAATAGAACCAAACACATTTTTATTCTAATTAAATTTTATACATGAAACATTATTTTTTTCAATCCAAAACTCGTAAACACTATTAGATAAAATATATCATATTTTTTAAAAAATATTTTCATTACATTTTAGAAAAATAATTATTAAATTATAATAAATTTGAATTATTAAGATACAATAATATTTTTCACATAAAATTATTTTCTCTTGAAAACAATAACATTTTTAATTAAAATGATTTTATATTATTTGATAACCAATTAATAACCAATTAACTAATATTATATATGTATTAATAATTAATAAAAAAAATTTCAAATAAAAAAATTAATTATTATAAAAGTAATATATGCTAAAAAAATTAACAAATAAATTACTTCAAACCTTTTTTTAAAATAGATAGTTTTTTGAAAATGATTTTGAAATTAATTTATAAATTTTATGATTCTTATAAATTTTATTAGGTATTATTATTATTGAAATAGGTTATATGTTTTTTATTGACAATATATTAATGAAATTAACTTACAAAATGAAATATATTCCAAAATAGCATGTTGTTAAATTAAACACTTTTTAAAAATGTCTCCCTTCTAATTGAGTTACTCCAGTACAAAAATATAAACACAACTCCAATAATCATATTTTTATGATCCCATGTATCTTCAATATTTTTTAATTCCAATATGGATCTATAAATATGTGAGTAGTCTAGTTCTATAGATATTTCTCTCTATGTAAATGAATTTCATCAAGTTGTTCTTAATTAGAAATATCATGTTCCATTGGAATATACATTGAAATAGGTACAATTATAGGAATTGTAATGTACATACTAAAAATAAGTTTTTGGAACATTGTGTGTAATACCATAGCTGTAACAATGTTTTTATTTTAATTTATTTTATCTTGTTATGGAGTGGGGTTGAGATCTGGAAGTTTGTGGGCTAGAAATTAATTTTTTTTAATCCTTTTAAGTTGATGCACAATTAGACTCATGGTTATTAGTATCCATTGAGTGTCTGTGCAGGTTTTTGTGCGAGTTAGTTGTGTTGATCACAACTTGTACACGGTTTATTATACCATGGAGTGAATGCGAGGTTGAGCTCTGTTAGTTGTTAGTGCTGAGTCTAATGGGTTGAACATGGGTTGATCAATTTTTCACCTACCTACAAGTAACCATAAGAGGGGTTCTTGGTCATGGTGATGGTTAGATAACGGTTACCACATCGCTTCTTAAATTGTGTACAAGCCGTGTAAGTTGCCCAAAAATTTTAAAAAATTATTTATTTTTATTTTTATTTTTAATCTTTCATTATTTTCATTCCCCACTAATTTCCCATCCTTCATGTGCATCACATGAGGATCCCTACCCATTAAACCTTGTTCACACACCTCCCCTCCCTCCCATATTTCTCTACATCCTATTAATGCACCATATTTCATCTAGTTTCTTTGTTGAAACATAGTGGTAATCCCATATCTCTCTCTTCTCCTGAAATTTTTCCATTTTCTCCCTCTTGGTTTTTAATGGGATTTGGTTGAAACCTAGGCCGAGGGTTGACCATGTTTTGGTGTTCTATATTGATGTTTGGTTATGCAAAGGGTCTTTCAAGTCAACCTAGTTTGTGTTCTTACATTCACCACCAAGGGCGAAGCAGATTGGATTGTTTTGGATTTTCATCACCTATCTGGGTTGGGTTTTTCTTCGATGGATTTGTTTAGAAAATTATTTCTTTGGTTCTTTAGTGTTTATTGGCCGCTCTATGTTATTAAGAGTATTTTTTTGCTCCTTGAATGGTTTTAGTCACATACATCAATATGTATATATATATATATATATCATCCTTGTAAATATTACCTCATTGAAAGGAAAATGTTTACATTATATGAAAGGTAATATATATATATATATATATATATATATATATATATATATATATATAAGAATGTATGTGCGTTAAATTGTGGGGATATTATCATCAAAATATTCATGTGTTGAAGAGTTACATCATGATCCTCTACTCATTGAGGTCGGTGAAACTATATAATTCATTTCCTTTGTAACATTAATATGATTTTGTCCTTTTAATAATGTTTTTATGTAAGTATAATTAAATTTTATAGTATTATTATCATTTAAACCCATGTATTTTCAATTAACCTTAGCATAAATGGTTGTTTTCTTGTAATCCTCTTTTTAATTATTTAAATTGGAATATTTTTTTGTTCTATTCTTTTCATAAAATAAATTTGGGCCTTTTGAATTTTTTTATTGTCGGGAAATAGGTTTTGACTCAGTTTGGTTGTCATTGAGTGAATATTAAATTTTAAAAATGGAATTTGGACTTAATATAGTTTTTTACTAGAAATTAGTTAATCTAGGGTTTCAGTTTTATTTCAAATAGTGTTTTTAAATGTGTATGTGGTTTATATAACATCCAGTTACCATTTTATTAGGTACTACCTTAACCAAATCATGGTTTCCCACTCCTATGATATTGGTCGGATACCTATAATAGGGAATTCAGATATTTAATGTACTTTCAACATTAGAAATCCTTTTCTGTAGGATGCAGGAAGATTGCACACTGTGTAACTGGGTTACATGCTGTGTAATTTTTGATTGGTACATGCTATGAAAGGAGATTCATGCTGTGAAATATTAAAAGTTGTGAATGGTGGTTTCATATAATGAATATTTTATATAATATATTTTTCTTGTGAGAAATGTTTTTTCAACAAACTTATCCCTTGGTGACTTCAATAAATTAATGGGAGTTTTTTAATTTTTAATGTACCACATACAGAGTTCAAACATGCACTTGGAAGTCTTTCTCACTGCATTATTTTGAAACTATTTCACCCCCAAAACCATTGTCTCTCCTAAGAACATTCTAGAGACACCAATCCTCCTAGATTGATCCATTCTACATTGGATATCAATTTAGGGTGCGTTGCATCTCTTCAGGTAAGCATCCATACTGATAATTAATTCTTTTTACCACCGTATCACATTTTGGTGGAGTCTAATGGTACATTTGGTTATGATGGTGTTTCTTATTTTTTTTCTTCTTCTATTTATATTGTGTAATATTTCCCTAGAGGCATTTTCCTTTCTCAGTCATGGTACGACAGGCATTCGTTATAGAGGTATGTATGTTTCTTCCTTTCCTCTGTCCCCTTTTGTACATATTTGGATCAACCTTGTGATGGGTATTCTATTCCATGTCATTAATTTTCATCATTGATTTTTCATTATTAGAGGATGTGGTAGTGTGTCTATGTGTGACTTGATAATTGAGGTATATGGCTCTGTATCTAGGGTATGATAATGGATATTTTTGTTTTTCTTTTCAAATAGATTCATATTAAAATATTGGAATGATTTTTGTGTTTGTGTAAAAAAGAGTTTTTAGTGAAAAATATTTTACCCTAGTTATTGATAAATAGAATGGAAAATGGTTATTTTCAAAGCATTGAAATGAAATTTTAAATTGTTTTGAAATGGTTATCAATGTATTGAACTGAATTATGAAAAAGTGAACATGTTTTAGCTTTGGTACTTAGGTGGAATGTTTATCTTGCATCCATATTCCATTTTTTATTGATTATCCACAATGATTATCTTGTGGATTTACTCAATTTCCTAGGCCCGTTATTAAAGGAGACTGCTATTGAATTTTTTTGGGGGGGGGGTGGGTTACTCATGAGGTATTCATCTTCTTCCAAGGACTATTGTTCTAGGAACTGAATTATGCACTTAGTTGATTGTTATGGTATGTGTATTTTGGTTCCTAGACCTTTAATATTCCATGGTGTTGTGATTCATGAGATTCTATTTTTTATTTCATTTTATTTTGAAGTAACTTGGATATGCATGTTTATGAATGATAAAATTGATATGAAAAATTTCCTTTGAAATATATATTCTTACTTTTGGTTTGATATGTGGATAAAGGTAAATGTTTACCATATTTTCTAGAAAACAAAATTATTATATATCATTCGATGTTTTTACATAAAATGAGGATACATGATCGGTCATATAGAGACATGATATAAAACATTGAGGTGGGATCCATCTTAGCCCGTTATCTCACACCCTACACACCTCTTCACTGCTATGTAGACATTATTTTTTCTTTTAGTGTAGGGATAGGAAAGTTATGGCAATGATGCAGTGAGGTTCATGTTAGCTGCTTGGGTAGGTGGTGTTAGATGTTGGGAGTTGTCCATTCCATAATTTGGAGTAGCTATTTGGCTTGGGTCCTTTATATTTTGACATTTCCTCTAGATTTTTTATCTAATTTTATTTATTTCCATTATTTCCTTAATTTTATTGAATTTATATCTTCTTTATCTTCCATTGTTCATTTTTTGTTTAGTACATGGATGCAATGTGTTTGATGATGTTTGGATAAATATTTCCCTTTATTGTGTTTTTCATGGCCCAGGTGCTTGATACCGACACATGGGGACCCAGAATTCCCTTTGGTTATTTAATAGAACGGGTCTGGTTATGGGTTTGTGGGAAACCTGGGGCAGTTCATAAAAATTTGGAATAATAGGAAGAATGACCTCTCGAGTCCTTATCTTGGGACGTCTGTAAGAATAGAGATAGGATATTCTATACTTAGGTGTTATGTTTTGTTATGATCATATTCATATATTATCATGATGAGACTCAGGTATCCATGGGTTGATGGGATAACAATCTCTAGTATTGATTTTTTTTTTAAATCTCAGTTTTTATGGGATTTCTAGTGTGAGTTGAGATTGATTTTGTTGTCTGAGCATTATTATGTTTCGGTGTGCAGTAGTATGAATCCCAAATGACATATGTAAGTTCCATAAGATGCTGATATTGATTTTACTCAAGGGAATCTATCTATAGATCCAAATATCGTCGGGACTATCGTACGTGCATTCTGTACTGTTGATCTGGATGTGCCACGAGTTCAGAATGCAGTGGTTGAGGTATAACCAGGAGGTGTAAAAGAGTGAGATCGATCAAGAATGTCCATTCATTAGAAACCAGTATCATTTAATTGAATTATATAAACTCAAGAGGTGGAGGACTGGTTAGATAGGATTGATCAAATCATCAACTTTCTGGAGACACATGACAAAATCATGGAGAAGTGGCCATCGTCCAGACTTTGGGGTTTCGATAAGCAACGGTGGGATTCTATAGTCCAGGAAGACAGACATGTGGGCTTGGATTGGAATTGTTTAAAATATATGATATTATTTGAATATCTCATAGTCTCTAATGGTGAATATGTCTCTATAGGTCATGTCTTTGTAATAGGGACAATGTTCGGTTATGGAAAACACCAATTGTTTTACTTATCTTGTCTATATTCTCCTAGGTGGGGTATATAATGACTAGTTGAAGGCTCATAAGAACCTGTTTTGTTTATGACTTGATATCATATCAAAGGTGTTCATATTGAATCATTAAACCTATGTAGAGACTCTAGAATAAACTATGCTTATTGAAATGGATATGGTTGGAAAGGATGCATTTTCCATCTATTTTCTTTCATCGGGTGGCGGCTGTAGTGGCGCACATGGGAAGACAAGGAAGTGGAATGATCATTTCAGAGGTAGTGGAGGTGGGTCTTAGCATTGAGTCTTATATTCCCCATTTATGAAAATGAATTATGTGACTTTGACTTTCTATTATCGTGGAATAGGTGGACAGACAAGATGTTCATGTCCTATGCCAACAATGAAGTTAAACTATCATGGATGCGTTGGATACTTACAAATTTTTTATCAGGCTATGAATACTATTCATTACAGTTAGGGTTTGTCACCTCAAAAGGATACTATGGCATAGTAAAAATAATAAAATACTATAGTGATTCAGCCAAATGCCTTAGGTGTGAAGCATTTGCACGTAGTAGATGAGTGTCCATCAGAAGTTGATACAGGTCCGAATAAATTGAGAGGAAATATCTGTAACGACCCAAAATTTTAAATAAATATTGTTTCCTAATTTTATGTGTTATTTTTATACTCAAAAAATGTTTTATTTGATAAACATGATTATAATTAGAATGAGACCATTGGGTTTTGACTGTTATATGACCATCGGTCAATATGACCGCTGTGAACAAAATGTTTTGATTATTGTCTCTATATATAAGTAATCTTGGTTGATTATTATAGAAAGAAGATTCGATGGCCTCACCTAGTAGTCTTGGACTGATCGAAGCCCATCTAACAGAGCTTGGGAAGGAGGTAGCACCATTGGGATTTGCTCTGGACCAAACCCAAGCCGAACTTCATCATTTGAAGCTAGAACGGAATCGCCTTCGTGAGAAGTTCAAACTGATAGAAATTACTACTCGGGCAATGTTGACCGAGCCGCCCCAAGATTCTATCACCCTAGCACACCTTACTCTTAGGTCCTATGCTGGTATTATAAGGGGCTATGTAACGAGACCGTAACTGCCTTGTGTAATCCTTGTTTTAAATAAAAATTGGGATTTCTGCTTATGATGAAGTTTATGAATTTTCAAATGACCGGATGAAAATAGTATGCATATTTTTGATGAATTTTCAAAAGAATATTTTAAAAAAAATATTTATGTAAACCTTAAATAACTTAAAATGTGTAATTATTTTCAAAAAATGGTCTTCTACAATTATGTTCAGTAAGAAATTTGGAGTCTAATAAGATCAACTTGATTTTTGATGAATAGTAAATTATGAATAGTGATTTTATGATTAGGATTAGTAATATGACCAAATGGATTAGTAATCTAACTTAAAGAAAGTTTTAAAATAATCTAGGCACCTTGATTAAGTAATGTGATTCAATAAAATGGTTAAATAATGGTTTCATAAATTATTATTCAAGTATTAGTTTTTTTCGGGTGAATAGTGTTTTTTAATTAAAAATTTAATTAAAAATATTTAGAAAATTATTTTTATAAAACAGATTTCAGTTTTTAACTCAGAGCACCGATATTATGCTATGGTAATTTTTGGGGTTTTTTTCTGAAAAAAACGAATTTTCGGTGAATAGTGTTTTTATTTAAAAATTAAATTAAAAATATTTAAAAAATTATTTTTATAAAATGGAGTTCATATTTGTAATCAGAGCGTTGATATTTGATTATGGTGAAATTTTGGGATCTTTCCGAGAAAGTTGAATTTTCAATGAATAGTAAAAATGCAGTTTTAGGGTTTCGGTATGTTTAATGACATCATAGCTGTGTCATGATGATGTCATGAGTTATTTTAAGGTTTGTCCAGCCAAGGGTGATGAATTATTGTTTTGGGGGGCCCATGTGGCCTAACTCCATGATAAATGCCAAGGGAGAGCACATGGGTTTGAGAAAAGCACATGTGAGGTGTCCTTTGGCCATTAATGCCTTGTCCCCTCACTTTCCCTATAAATACCAAGCCCTCCTCTCATCCATTCGACTCCCCACTCTTCCCCAACGAAGTTCTGGTCTCATTACCTCCCAAGGAGTCCTCCCAAGGTGCCCCCAAGCCCTCAAGGTCCAAACCTTTGAGTTTTAAGAGTTACGTTTTAAGGTAAGGGATCCGACCTCTCTCTTTCATTTCAAGTAATCTCTTTTATGTCATTCCTTTTATGCTCCATGTTCTTATGTTGGAGGATGTTATTTTATACTCCTATTACTGCACTTTTCATGTTCATATAATGAGAGATCCCCTCTTACTCTCATTATTTCGTTTTATGAAGTTTTAAGTGGCGCCGTTAGGCTGCCGAAATTTTTGTAACAGATTCTTTCTCCCTTCTCATTTTTCAAGATCTATTTTCATGTAAAGTATTTCAAGTTCCTTTTTATTATGTTGGGGTATGATCTCTAAATTTATCATACTGATCTTTTATGATCATATGATGAGAGACCCCATTTGATCTCTTCAAATCATTATTTTGATGTTTTAAGTGGCGCCGTTAGGCTGCCGAATTTTTAAGTGGTTCTTCACCCTTCTCGTTTTGAAGTTCTACTTTCATGTCAATTCTTTCATGTTCCTTTTTGTTATGTTGGGGTATGATCTCTATATCTATCATACTGGACTCTTATTTTCATATGATGAGAGACCCCATTTGATCTCTTCAATTCAGTATTTTGAAGTTTTAAGTGGCGCCGTTAGGCTGCCGAATTTTTTAAGTAGTTCTTCACCCTTCTCGTTTTGAAGTTCTACTTTCATGTCAAGTCTTTAAAGTTCCTTTTTAATTATTTTGGGGAATTATCTCTATATCTATCATACTGAACTCTTATGTTCAGATGATGAGAGACCCTATTTTATCTTTTCAAATCATTTTTGTTGAAGTTTAAGTAACGTCGTTAGGCTGCCGAACTTTCATAAGAGAAATCTAATTTTTTGTCTTCCTTCCATGTTTTTCATTTCAAATGGTATGTCCTTGAACTTTCATTACCATGATCATGTATCCTTATTATTCTGTCCATATACTTTTTATGGGACATTTATGAATGTTTGACCCATTTTCCCTCTCTTTTTAATGTCTTCTAAAACCTCATAACATAGTCGTTATGCTGCAGAATTTTCGTCTCAAAATGCCTCTCTTTTCTCAAAATTATTTTATGTTATAGAGTGAATACTCAAAGATCCTATTTCTACAGGGGTATTCACATATGTATTAAAATGTTCTATTTTAAATTCTGGGATTTACATACATGATACCCGCTTCCCTTTCCGTGGGTTTAAAGTAACGTAAAGATCATGTCTTTAAAGCAGTTTTTAAAACGTTATGATTATGAAATGAAACCCATTTATTTTATTCTATATGGGTTATTTATGAAATGTTGATGATGATATATGTGGCTCACATGATAATAAAGGCAAATTTAAGGGTGCGCCCTGATAGCGCTCCAATGCATTGGGTAAAGACTTAATCTCTAGAGATGACCATTTTTTTTAACGACGCCTTGGTGAATAACCTTGGTAATTTTTAATGACACCTTGGGGATGGACCTTGGTGAAACGAAACGATTGTCAATATTAAATGTTGCAGCCACATATTCAAGTTAATAAAAATGTTATTTTTCTTATGAAATGCATCATGATTTCTTTCTCATGCCTTAAAGTTCTTTTCATGTCCTTATTGAAGTATATCAAGTTCACATGTAAAATGTTCATCTTGTTTCCCTTACTGGGCCTTTTGCTCACCCTTTCTTTTAATGTATGTCCCCAGGTTATGAGATGCAGTAATGAACCTAGGATGAACATAAGGAGAAGCCTTTCAAGTGTTTAAGAGGAATGTTTTATGTTGTTTTCATGTATTATGTTCCTAGTTTCCAAGACACTAAACCTTAAAGATCCTCAGTTTTGTGTAATGAAATGAAAGTTTATGTTATAAAAAGGCGGGATGCTATAATATCCTTATTATATCCTTAGTAGTGATTCATTTTTTTGATACCAGTGGATCCCAATATTCTATATCATCAAATTTAGTATATGTTATAAATATTCCAATATAACTTATATCCTTTAAAATGGATTTGGGAAGACAACTTTTTAAGAGGAAGGAAAATGGGTTCATGTGTCCTTCTTATTCATTAATAACAGCTAATATAGAGTTGGCATGGGATTGTCTAAATCCTGATATTGACATGTTCGATGTCATCATCGGTAAAAAATTTCTTGTAGCTCATCGTGTGGAGGTTTATTATTATCATCAACATTTTCCATTTCATAATGCCGATGGGAGCTATTGGATTTTTTATTCAGAGTGGGATCTGAGATTAGGTCAAACAATTCCTTTTAATCCAATGTTCAAGATTTTTCTATCTGCAATTGTGTTTGAGTAAGATAAAGTCTCTACTATCATTGTTTTCCAATTTTTTTCGAGACATTCCTTTTGGTCTTACTAAAACTCATACAGTTTTGATGGCCTTGATGAATAAGATATTCCATCAATAGATGGAATCTTTTTTTGGTTTTGTTCATTGATGATATTATTGTTTACTCAATATCTGAACTTCAGAACAAGAACCATTTGATTATGGTTCTATAAACATTGAGAAGTCATCATTTGGGTGGAAGTATTTTGAAATGTAGCTTATGGATTCATGATGTGATGTTCATGGGCACAAAATTTTGAGAATGACCTATCAGTTGATCAAGAGAATGTAAGGGCTATTTTTTCATGGGAGGAACCCTGAAATTTCTTCTGATATATGAAGCTTCATCTGTTATTCTGAATATTAATGATATTTCATCAAGTATTTCTCTAAACCGCCATCACCTTTGAATTCTATTACATAGTAGGTAGTTATGTTCCCATTGGATGTGAAGTGTCAATCTTATTTTGATGGACTACGATGACTTCAGGAATCAAATCATATTCTGATCTTACCTAATCCTTGTAAGTGTTACGTTGTGTTTTTTGATGCTTATGGTGATATTTACGGATGTTTGATCATATAGTATTTTTGTGTTGTAGCTTACGAATATCATCAGCTTCGAATGCATGAAAATAATTACCATACTCATGATTTAGATCTTTCCAAAGTTATGCATGCACATAACAGTTCGCAGCACTATATTTTCCAGGAAAGGTTCAGGGTCTTCTTTGATTATAGGATTCTGAGTTATATCTTTTCATAGGAGGAATTGATTCTCATATACATATGATGGGTTAAATAACTTCATAAATTTGACTCCGATATTTCCTATACCCTAGGGAAGGAAAAAGTTATTGCAGATTCACTTAGAAACAATGCACCATTACATGGTATTATGGAATCAAATAAAGAGTGGAAACTTATGTGTATTTTCACTCAATTACATATAGATTCCTAGTAGGATGTTTTGGGAATGGTTCTAACTAGTTTTTAATGATAAAAAACTATCATGGAGCTTATTTAGTAAATTTAGTTGCAAGATGATGAGTTTGAGAATACTCGATAAATCCTTTATGTTGGGGTGACAATTTTAAGATGCGCTCTCTATTTTTATGGTATGCCTCACATTGGAAAAAATATTTTCATCCTAGAGTCTTTAATGAGTTTAGTCTTCTTCAATTAGAAAATATATTCAAGTGGATGTTCATCAGGGAAATATGTTTATGTATTATGACATGATGAGGTGATTAGGGTGGCCGGGTATGAAGTGTGACATCATGGAGTTTGTGTCCCACTATTACACCTACTTAGGATAAAGGCAGAGAACATGAAATTATCTGTTATTCTTCAACCTTTTCCAGTGCTGATCTGGAATTGAGATGATATTTCCATGCATTTTGTTGTTGGATTAACACAAACACCCTTAGGGAAGAATTATATCTCTGTGGATGTTGATCAGTAGATGAAGTATGATTATTTCATTCCAGTCAACGCCACCACTATCTTTATAGATCTAGGAAATCATTAAATATAGAATATTGTGAGGTTAAATGGGAGTCCTTGTTCCATTTTCAAGGATAAGGATCCTAATAATACCTCAAGGTTCTGGAATATTATTCAAGAGGATATGGGAACTTAGGTCATTTTCAACATTACATACCATCTATAGATAGACGGTCAGATGGAGTGAGTGATTCATATTCTGGAGGATATGTTCTGTGCTTGTGACATGGATTTCAATGGATCATGGGATAACCATATTGTAATGGTTGATTTTGATAATGTCAATAGTTATCCATTTTCTATAACAATGTCACACAAAGAATCATTTTATGGATTCTTCTAAGGATCACCTCTTTGTTGGGATGATATGGGAAATGCATATTTAGTTGGACAATTTTTGGTTTAGGAGACATTAACAAAGATCCATGAAGAATTAAAATATATTATAATATCCAAGAGTTACAATAAATCATTTGTGGATAGGCAGTGTCAACCATTGTAGTTTTCTATAAGTGACTACTTTTTCGTGAATGTTTCTCCTCGGTTAGGTCATTATCAACTTTGAATGTAGGGAATATTGGATCGAATATATGTTGGACTCTTTGAGGTCACTGAAAGGCTCAGAAAAGATTCTAATAATTCAGTACTAAAAATTATGTTAACATGTGTTCATGATGTTTTCTATATCTCTTAGCTTAGGAAGTTACACCCTAATCTCGCCCACATTATGTGTTAGGAAGAAATTGAGTTATAACATGATGTTTTTGTTTTAGAGAAACTATTTGAGATAGTTGACATTCATTTTAATTTCATGTGGGTGATTTCGATTATATTTGTCAATGTTTTATGGAAAAAAAGGATCAGATTCTCATGAGACATGTGAATGTGAATCATTGATAATAGATCAGTGGCCTGATCTCTTTCTAGGGATTATATCATCCACATGACTTCCAGGGGAGAAGAAGTATTTATTATAAATAGTTTATAACACACCATAAATATTTTACTAGGTATTCTCTTATCCAAGTCATGTCTTTCCTCTCCTTTGAGATTGGGAGGATACCTATAATGTTACAGTCATTGATTTTTTGGACTTTCAAATTTAACCATCATTTTTTCAGGATGCAGGATGATTTCACGACATGTAACTAGAGTACATGCCTTGTAATTTCTCATGGGTACATTCCATAAAATGGTATTCATGCTTTAAAATATTACACATCATAAATTGTGGTTTCACATCTTAAATGATTTAAATAACATATTTAAAATATGATATGATGGGTTTTTCAATGTACTTATCTAGCATGGTCTTCACAATGTGAATGGGAGTTTTACTCTGTGAAATAGACAATGAACATATTTAAAACAACCGCTTGTCATATTGTATTGGTTGTTTCTTTCTATAATCATTCACCCTCGACCAAAGGTCTCTACTATAAATTTTTTAGAGACACCACTCATCCATGATCATTTTGTTCGATGTCGGATCTCTATTATAGTTATGACGCACCTCTTCATATAAGAGACCAATCTGATTCACTATTTCTTTTGATCATGTTATCTCATTTTGATGGAATGTTTGGATCTATTTGGTTAAAATGGTGTTTCTTCTTGTTTTCATCCAGATATGTTGGGAAATATCACTACAGATTCATTTTCCCTTTTAGTTGCAGTGCACTTGTTATTCTTTGTTGAGATATATATGTTTCTTATATTCCTCCAACACCTTGTGTTCATATTTGTATCTACCATGTGATGTGTATTTGATTCCATTAACTTCTTTTTCATAATTTGGTTTTCACTGTTGGGGGACCCCGTTGTGCGTGTGTGCGATCTGAGCTTTGAGGTAGGTGGTTCCATATAGAGCCTATGATAAAGGATATTGTTGTTTTTATTTACAAACTGAATTATAATGAAAGATTATAATTTTTGTTTTGATTGTATTAAAAATATATTTCAATGACAATTGGGTTTTCCTTGTTTGTTGATAAATGAAATGGAAAATGGGTACATTGGAAGCATTGAAATGAAATTTGAATTGGTTTTGAAATGGATTTCTATAAAATGAAATGGATTTTGAAAAATATTACATGGGATACCTTGTGTACATAGGTGGATGATTTATCATGGGGGCATCATGCATTATTTTTTTATCAGGTAGTTTTGTCTTGGGGATTTCCTATTATTATTTGTCATGTTGTTCTAGGGGACTGGTATTGACATTGTTGGCAGGTTTACTCATGGGATATTCCTATTCATCTCAGGCCCTTTCTTATAGGAAATTATTTTGGAACAATATTATTATGGTATGATTGATTTTTGGCCTAGAACTATAGTAATCCTTGGTGTTGTGATACTATTTGTTCTGTTTTGTATTGTATGGATTTATGAATTGGACATGATAGGCATGTTTATTATTGTTAAAGGTGATATATAAAATGTGATTTGTAGTTGATATACCTTCTTTTTTTAGAACTATGTAAAAGGGAAATTATTTACCCTATTTTTAATAAAACATATTTAATTCTTAAAATGCAAAGTTTTACTCAAAATGAGCATACAATAATGGTTATACATAGACTTGATAGAGAACAACTAGGTGGGATCCTACTGAGCTTGTAAGCTCAAACCCTACAGACATTTTTGGTGGTGCATAGACCATTGCTTGTATTGTAGTGCAGGGAAAGGTACTGAGGCCAACGAGCTCGTACCCAAGCGGTAGGTGCTCCCGCTTGGCATCCAAGAGACCTAGGTTCAAAACTGGGTGGAGGTGAAGTTTGGGGTTACTGTAGTAGGCATTGTAGAAGCACTGTAGTAGTCACTATAGAAATTACTACTCGGTACTGTAGCAGCCATAACTATTCACCTGATTTGGGCCTTCGGGCCACCGGTTTGGGCCTACGGGTCTCCAAGGCCTTCGGGTCATCAAAGGCTATCGGGCCACTGGTCCTTCGGGTCACGTAGACCATGTAGTAGACCAGTTCACACAGAACAGGCCCTAGAAGAGGATCAGAGCAACATGAGTAGAAGCCACCAGATGCAGAGCTAACCGGATTGGAAGAATGAAAGGTTATGGCAGCCTCCATCAGGACCAAGCACCATGCAGCTTTATACGGGGAAATGCTAGATGATCATAAATTCATGGTTGGGAGATATGTGATCAATGAAGCAGATAGATGGGGAGGGGTAGTTCAAGTGGGTTGGGCCTACAGGTCATGTATTGGGCATGGTATGCCTCTGGGCCTTCAGTTCATGTATTGAGGGTTTGTCGGGCCTTGTGCCTTGGGACTACGGGTGATGTACGGGTTCCCCATAAACCCTTAAAAGGGGTATTATCCATAATAAAAAAAAAGAAGGCCTTCAAGCCATTCGAGCAGGGAAAGGCACTGAGCCACAGTGAGGCGGTGAGGATCATGTCAGCTAGTTGGGTAGCTGGTGGTGATATGGTGGGAGTTTTCCATGCCTTAATTTAGAGTAGATTTTTGTATTAGGTCATTTATAGTTGGACTTATCCTTTAGAGTTTGTAGCTACTTTTATTGTTTTTTGTTTTCATTTTTTTCTTGTAATTATGGCATATATATCTCTTTTGCCTTACGATATTCCTTTTTTTAGTATATATTTTCCATTTTCTTTTTAATATTGTGAGAAATTGTTCCCTCTCTTATGTTGTTCGATACCCCGATGCTTGTTACCAGCCCGTGGGGACCAGGAACACACTTAATGAATGTTATAGAACGGTTTGGCTACCGGGTTTGTGGGAAACATAGTTTGGTAGGTTATTGTTTACCTATAGTGTAAATTCGTGACTATATTCTTAAAATGTGGTTTTATGGAAATGAATATTGAGATTCTTTCTTATTTTGGTTTCTAAAAAGGTGGCTTGATATGTTTTATAAAATGAATGATTTTGTTGAACCACAAAAAATGTATTAAGTTGTGTTTTATGGATTTTGTGATGTAGGAATGGCCTTTCTCCACGTTTTGGATTTTCACATAATAAATTTATTATGTTTGGGTGAACTTGATATGCTTTAATGGCTGGCATTTTTCATTTGGAAAGAGTTAGTGAATTGCATTGGGCAGTGGAACACAATTTTGAGATGATTTTTTTTCATTCTTTATGTACTATAAAATTTCTAATGAATGTTTTCATTTAGAAATGCATTTAATCATTGGGATTTTGGATAAATGTATTTTTAAGTTGGATTACATTTGTGATTGATGAGTTTCATTGTTTTAAAATGGTTGATTGGATTTATAATTTTAAAATGGAATTTCCCTTGAATTATGTGGTTATTCATGAAATTTTTTATGAATCACATTTAAAATGTGTTCGAAATATACGACTTCATTAAAGATGTATATAAATATTTATACAATTTGAGTGAATTCCTAGTTGACACATCTTATTTGATGTTGATTTCCCCTTTTTGAACCCTATTGTTTTTAGATGGTGTTTATGATGTTTTTATGATTCATTGGTGTAATGTGATTTTTTTTGTGTTATTGGGAACATGCTTATTTTCATCTCTATTACCATTATTTAATAAATGATATATTGATTTATTAAATGATAAATGAAATCATCATGATAATTGTGGGATGTATGGAGGCTATCAGTGTTGGGATTGAGACTAAGCATGAGGTGTTTATTGTTCATGAACATGGGTACAAGTTGTTAAAAATGAAAATGGTGTAACATGAGAAGATAATGTAGGGTTTTTATGTTCATTTAGATAACATGGTATTATAAATTGAAATTGTGAGAATTGGGTTTCATTTGTTAACATGGGTTTTAGATGAGAATAATGTTAATTATGTTCAATTGAATACATGGAATAAGGGAGTGTTCATAATATTGTTAATATGTTAATGTGTAATGATTTGAAAATGGTAATTTTGTGAATGGGTAAAGAAAAAATGGTGATTCATGTGTTCAATGGAATATAAAATGTGAATTCGATGTGGTTGGATTTTATTTGATTGGCGATATGGTATATGTGGTTGATGGATATATTTATTCATGTGAAAATGTCATATTAGTGTGGGGTATTGAATGAGGTTATATAAAAATAAGATGAGTTATATTTAGGTTCTCAACTCTACCACACAATCAATGGGTTAGGGAAGGGGACATATCTATATTATAGTAATGATTTCATTCCACACAGATTAAGACTTCAATTTGAAAACAATGATTTTTTATGATGTGATTATGCCTTGTGAGATAAATACTTGACATAATCTTTTATAAATATTAATTAACCATATACGTTCATGGTGAAAAAGACATGAATTCCTAACCAATATAACGTGTTACGAATATGAATTGAAGAAAACAATTAAAATGAGTATTTTTATTTAATGGATCATGATTATTTTATTCACCTTGTCACTCATTTAAATCATTTTCCAAGATTTCCAACTTGTGACCTACATGTTGTGATGGTCAGTCATGGAATTCTCAATAACTTCAGATGTTTTCCTCTTGGTTGGGAATGTTTGATTTCATGATGTATTTTTTAGTGCCACTTTTACCAGATATATTGAGATATTTTATTACCTTTTTCATTGAGTATTTGGTGATGACTATATTCCATCTTTCCAGTCATTGTTGATATTATAGTGTGTTGTGTCTAAGTGGTCTTTGGTGTTCCATATATCGTTGTTGTAAAAGGATTCAATTTTATTATTTTCATTAAATAAATAAAGTGTTTTTTTGAAAAATGATAACGGTTTGTGTATTTTATTATAGGGATTAGTCCCATGAATTATTTATTGAAATTCACATTTTGGAATATAAGAATGAAAAAGAAGTTGTTTTAGATGTTTTCTTTAGATTTGATTTGTTTTCCTAAGGATGATTGTGATTGTAAAGACTACATTCTAGATTTATTGTCAAAATATAATTTTTGATCAACAATAGGGATATTATTTCATAGATTCAATGGGTTGTGTTGACCAATATGTTTTTTAGATCATGCCTATATAATTAAATGTTCTTAGTTAGTTCCCATTTATCGTCAAGGCCCACATCGGGAAGTGTTGGATGGAAATGTTTGGGGTCTCATCTTTAGTCAGTTATTTTGTCTTCTTTCATGTTTGTGGTCATTTCATTTAGATAGTTGTTTCTGTTTTAGCATCCTATGTTATTTATCATTTTCTTCATTTGTTATTTCATTTATATATTTTGTTAGTTTTATCTCTATTTTGGGTGGAATCATTCCCAAAATAATTCTGATGATGCCCATGTGCATGTCACCAGCCTATAAGGAGGGGGAATGTCATTCATTACTTTTGGTGAATCAGTTCGGGTGCGACGTTGGATTGCATCATGGGAGGGTTCATTAAAAAGTGGTATCAGAGCCTTTGACCCTAATGGGGCCTTGGTTTCATGTTTCCCATGGTATTTTGTGATGTTTGGGTAGATGTGATACTAAGGCTATTGTAGCTTTAGAGGTAAGGGTAGGGAATGTATAGCTAGAACTTTCTAGTCCCGAGTCTAGATCTTCCATAGAATGTTGGGTTTCAAATTTTGATTTTGATGCTTCCTTGGGATGTTTTAATGGGTTTTTATGTAATTTATGTTTTTATACCCTTTGAGCATGTTCATGATATTGGCAGTTTCTCTAGTTCGTACAATGGAATGGAAGGAGAGATTCACCTATTTCTTTGGAACACATGGTCTCCAAAACCATGATATTCCCTAATAGTCAAGTTTTCCTATTATATAGAGTGTGTTATAGGGTTGAGTAATTTCCCCTCAACCATGGGGAAAATTAATTCATAATAATATTACTTCTATAGTTTTCCTATTATAGACTCCATGGGATTCTGTATTTCTCTAGAGGTGGTTTCAATACATTTGTGGCTGATTGTGTAGTGTTTTTGGGATGTATGTTTTGTGACTCTTTTGTGTGTCTATGTGTAGTTCTTGTGTGTGCTTATTTTTAATGATTTTATTTAGAAATATATATTTTTATAAGGGAAAAATTTATTTTCATATTCGATTTATAGAAAATTTAGAAAGATGAATTTTCTGGGTTTTAGAAAGTGATTAAACAAAAGTTTTCCTCCATATTAAATGGTGTTTTCAAAAGGAATGTGAATATTTAAGGGGAATACATGGGTTCTTAGATTTCACAATGAAATTAAATTTCTAATAGGATTCATGTGGCTGTTTGTTTCAGAAATAAGTGGTTCTTCCAAGTTAGTATGGTTTCAAATATAGATGGATTGGTGTTTTCAAAATAACCTGGTGAAGGTTGTTTTTTAATTTTTTTTGGGGAAGGTGATCTTCTCAAAGGAAACAGTTCTTTTAGTCACATTTTCTTTGTTCCACTTATGATGGTTCTTGGGAGTCTTTTTAGGTATTTATGTTTTTTTGATGCCATGATTATAAGGAATAATTTGTTTTGTGTTAAGAGACAGATATTTCCAAGGTCTATTTCTAATTCCGTTTTTTCTATCCCTGGTAATGGTTGAAAAAGTTTCATCAGATCTAGTGATTTCCATGACTTTGAGTTGAGTAGAAGACATACAAAAATCCTTGAGATAGAGGTTGAGTTATTCATTTTTGGATATAGTTGAGTTTGATGAGTTTAGTTTCATTGATATGACTTTATGTTTTTTGGTTTTGATCTTGGTTTTGAAACTTAGTCTGTAGTCCTATAGATTTGTTTTATGTTACACTAATTTTCTCATCGATGAGGTGGTAATTATTTGGAAAATAGATAGGTCTTGGGTGCATAATAATATGAATTGGGTGTTTGATCTACCCATTGAGTTTGGTGTAATAGCTTGAATTTGACTTTGGCCATTTTTGATGCACCGTGTGGGGGTAATTTGTGCATTAGACCCTAGGTTATCCATGTGTGTCGTGACCCAAGGGGAGGTCCCCTTTCATCTTTTGAGGATACTTATTGTGGTATTTTAATATTGTGTTTGGAAGTGATTTTTCTAGAGAATTTTTATCTCATGGATGCTTATTTGTTTGAGGATATGTGTTCTCGTAGTTCTTTTTAGTACCAAAATTCAAGAGGAACTATAATTTTTTGCAGATCGTGTTAGTGGTTCTTATGTAGAATGAGTTTTGTTATTTTATATTCATGATCCATTAGTACATATGTAACGCCCCGACCCTAGTTACCCAGAGTCAGTGCATTATTACATTACATTGGCATGATCACAATAAAGATCAAATCTCGAAAGACCGATTGGTTTAGTAGCCTTGGAAACACTTGATATATTCATAAAGTTTTACATTACATTACAAAGTGAAAAACTAATACAACAACATAGTCTCCATATTCCACACTCATATCCCCACATACTATCCCTGCAGGTCATTCATAACTTACTTCTTCACATCCTGGGAAAAATAAAACATAGAAAAGGGGTGAGCTCAAATGCCCAGTAAGGATAACAATATAGCGGAATCTTTCAAAAATAACCATAAACATTTAAGGCAATGTATAACTAAAACAATAGCCTTTTAAACTTGAACTTCAACATAGTATGGCAAAAGAAAAATAAAATAATTCCATTTAATTATTCACATGGATATTCTACTAATCTAATAATCACATGCAATATCAATAACCACTTTCATAATGATGGAATGCATAATGCTGAACTTTAATTTCTTTGTCAAGGCCTCGTCCCAAGACCTAGGGGCTAACTGTAACCGGAACCCAACCTGGAGTGCCTCTAATAACCGGACACCAACCCGGAGTGCCTCTAATAACCGGACACCAACCCGGAGTGCCTCTAATAACCGGAGACCAAACCGGAGTTCCTCTAATAACCGGAGACCAAACCAGAGGGATTACTTTTACCGGTCCCCAACCCGGAACATACTTGTCTAACACATTCATCTGAATGAAAGGTTGAAATATAACATAAACATTTGGATTAAAAATAACTTATAAAATGTCAATACTTTAAACAAAAACCATGAGTGACATAAGAATAACTTATCCACAGTCAAAAATATCACAAAACCTTCAATAAAATAGGGATGTTTTGTATCATAATAAATCAACTTCAAATAAGCTTAAAATCCATCAAAGGATGTTGAAATAGATGAAATCAAAACTATTTTAGAGAAATATCTCTTTTTTTTGAAATCATTTTAAAAGTAACATTATTATAAAATAATACATTCAATTTGAAAATATTCTTATAAGCTTGTAAGGGAAGCTTCGACGATTTTATAACGGCAGAAAATAACCGCACCCGCCGTATAAGTTAAAAAACATTCTTACCTTAGTTCTATCGAAAATGTTAAAAAGCGCCTTGTTTGGAAAATGACGGAAAGATTCCTTTATAAACCTCTTATAAAAAGTCAAACAAGGGTATAAATGACTTTAACCCATATTCTTGTAAATAGTAAAAAATGTTTTGAAATACATTTTTAATAAACATAGATGTGAATGATAAAGATATCCTAGTATATTATTACGTATAAACAACCTCAGATAATGAAGAGATTGCGAAATAACCCTTACCTTGTACTTTTCCTTGGTTGGGGTAGGTTAACCTCTTCTTCTTCGGGTTATTCCTTTTGATTTGATCAAAAGGGCTCCTTAGGTTGGCTTTTTGATCAAAATAAGGCCTCTAGGTTGTAGTGAGGGATGTTGGGAGAGTATTTGGGAATATTTTGTCCGAACCAAAAGGCTTTGAAGGTGTGAATAAATGATAAGGAGGAGTGCCCTTTTATAAGAGGGGTGAGGGGCACCTTTGGAAAAGATAGAAATATTAATTTATAATAAATTCATATTCGGTTTATAATGGCTCCAAAGTAGATTATTCAAAGTTTAAGGTGGGGATAGGTCGAAAACCACTCAACCAATTGAATTTAGACAGGTTTGGGTACTTATATTAACCTTATCTTTAAGTATTAACTCTAAGTTAATTAGTTTCACTTTTACAATGTCTCTTTGTATTTTTATACTATATGGTTAATAAACTTACCATATATATCAAAGCGACCACCAAGTGGTCCATTAATGATGAAACTATCATGATATATGTCTCTTGGGAGAACCTTAGATTTTTATGAATTTAATATCAATTAATAATATAATATTTGTTTTAAAAACTCTTTTATGTCAATTTTGACACTATTCAATAGTTGATTTTTGTGAAACTCATAACAAAATTATTACTTCAAAAAAATTTAATTAAATCAATCCTAATATGTCATATTATCCTAGAAAATTATTGTAATTCATTAAAATCCTCAAATTATATTTATTTGGGTATTTATAATATCAATTATTTTAATTTTTCACTATTATGGTAATTACTGCATCATCATTGTGTCATAAATAAATTAAATTATTTAATCTCTAAAAATTATAAATTAAATATCATTATGTAAGAAATATTTTTATATTTCTAATTAATATTTATAGTTGAAAATCCAACATATATAACCCTATGTAAAAATTGTTTTTCTAAAAGATATATGCTTGTGTCATTTTTGTATTCATTTTAACTTAATTAAAATAAAGTGTCCCTATCACCTACAAGTGGCACCATGGGGTCCCAAAATCGAACCAAAGATGCCTATGGTCGAACATGTATCAACCAATAAGGCTAGGACACGTTTTAGGGTAATTTAGTATTATTATAATATTATTGTTTAACCCTTATTTACCGGATTTACCCTTAACCATGGTAAATAAAATATTTACCGCAGTAATTATTCAAAATGTCTAAAAATAAAAGTTATCTATTTACACAATTTGAACATACTGATTACAAATATGGAATCCATTTTTCTAAATTCAAAACACATAAGTGGCAGAAATTAATTTAAAATTATTTCCCGCTGTCAAAACAAAAAGCGTGTTTTTAAGAGATAATAAATATCAAAAGATTGACACTTGTTTATGTTCGGTTTAATTGTAAAATTATGTCCAATTACCAAAATTATATTAAATGGTAAAAATATATTCTAAATATACTTTAAAACCACTCAAATTCATAATTTATCACTATTAATTATTTTGATTAAAAAAGTTTTTAATTAAAATTTAGTAATTTTCACTATTCATCAAAATATGAAAGTTATCCGAAAAGTACCAAAATTTTACCTTAGGATAAATTCGAAATTCCGAATCCAAAAATGAAGTCCATTTTAAAATATAATATATATATAATTTCAAAAATTAGGTATTACTATTCATAACGGCTAGTTTGATTGGTTATGGTGTGTGTTAAAACTCGAAGTTGCGTACAACACATGCTACTGTATTATTCAATGGAAAGCGTACCATGGAAGCTTGGGATGTTTCATTTTAAATTTAGTTTAAAATATTGTATTTAAAAAGGGTTCACTATTAAAAGTTGATAAAAGTGCAATACTGAAAATGAATTTGTTCTTTCATTATGTCTAAGAAACTCATAATATGGATTCTAAAATTATAAGGATATATTAATTTAAAATTTAGTTAATACTATTCATAACCAATTTTGAATGGATTATTTGGTAAGTAATGGTGTGATTGAACTCAGTGTTGCATGTAGATAAATTTATTGAATTATTTGAAGAAATAACACACTATGTAATCTTGGGGTGTTACATTCTCCCCTCCTTCAATAAATTGCGTCCTCGCAATTTGAAATTGTTTTTCGAAAATAAAAGGTTGAAAATAGAAAATATCTTTGTGGGAAAACCCACATCGGAAATTAGGTTACTAAAATTTAGTCTTAATATGAGGAAAAGAGAAATGAATGGGTCACCACCAAATTATGATCTCGATTAGGAGAACATAGGTGGAAATTAGAGATATATAATTGGAGGAAAAACGTAAATATTTATAGGTTGTGATTGAGGTCATCAATCACAAACATGTTTAAAATTGAGGTCCTTAAATTCATCAATCTATGATGATTTAAAATACCATCGATTCAACAAAACATAAGGTATTAGGATAACACATTTTTGACGTTTCAAAATATCTTAGTTGAAATCCCACATCGAAAAATGAATTAATGAGGCCTCTATTTAAAATAAAGAGTGGAAAGTATGAAGATTACCGAAAATAACACATACTAGGGTTCCATGTAGGAAAATATGGATATGGAAGAGAAATATAACCATCAATTATCTGATGGAGAGTGGTAGAGAACATGGCTATGAAAAGGCCAACAATCCCAAAGCCATAAATTCGTGATGATTTAAGGTACCATCTAGGACAACATTTTTGTTCTAAGTTACTTTTCTTAATGTTGAGGAATTTATTTATGAGATTGGATAAGATCATAAGGAGATATACTTACTTTATAATTAGAGTTTTATCCATTAATAAATTTCTACCACAAACTCATCTTTCACTCGTAATAAAATTATATTTATACTCTTCGTACAGGGTTCCAAAATAAACAAATTTATAATTCATCTACCAGATCTTATAAAAAAAACTACATTATTTAATCCAGGACATCTCGTGGGCCAGTGGTAGGTGATACACCCTTGTCGCCCTTCGGTTGCAGGTTCAAGTCTCGCGGCCTTGCCGGTCACGACGGGTTTCCGCCCGACCTTTGGGTTGTCCTTTTATGGCAATAAAAAATTAATCTCAAACTAGAATTTATCCAAAATACTTCTGTCCAAACTCACAGTCCAATATTTATAAGGAAGGTAAACTTAATGTATATCCTTTTTACCCCATAATAGCATATGAATAACTTCATCATGTATTCTTTTAAAACACTGAAACATCCCGAATTACCATAATACTTATTGATTACATTCATGATCCCTTATTCCATATAGAATGCTGGATATACATCATCAATCCAAAAATGTTTTAAACCCCAATAATGATGGAATATACAAATCATTAATCAGCTTCAAGGTAGTAAAGAATATCCAATATAATTTATCCAAATCAATCATGTTTTATTCTAAAATCACTACCTCCGTATCAGAACCATATTATGGTTTATCTTTCTATCAACCATATATTTTCCAAAAATTTAACCTGCTATTGAGTCACTTTTCATTGTTCCACACAATCTCAAGTCCTTAATGAAATAGTACTGCAGTACAATCCTTATATACTCCATAATTATTATAACAAGTACATTGTTGATACAACACTCAAATGACATAATCAACATAAGAACTCTAATCATTCCTCTTTATCTGTGGTAGTATCATAACTTGATTATTATCCAATAGCATCATTTGTGGAATAGTCTGATGACTGGGACATAGGTTCGCATAGTTTCCAAACTCCTTGAAAATGAAGCATTGTACATTTGAAACCATTTTCTTACCCTTGCAGTCACGTACTTTGTGACCTTTTCCTCCACACTTATAACAAACTCCCATTCCTTTCAGACAAGTTCCAGGGTGTTTCTTCCCACAGTTATCACATTTGGGAAAATTCTTATTTTCCCTCTTCCCTTTATCCATCGTTCTCTCTTCCATCCTTTTCTTCTCTTGCTTCCCTTCAAAGCCATAGGACTCAGTAAAATCTTTACTTATCTTATCAACACATGATTTTATTTCTTCATATGACGATAATACATGGGAGACTATTTATCTTATAAATTCTGGCTTAAGACCTTGAATGATATGATCCTTCTTTCTCTTTGAATCATGTGCATTGCTGGAGTTCTCATTCCTTCTACTGGGCGCCATTTATAAAAAATGGAATACACTAGATTAGTTTATGAATAACAATACCTAATCCCAAACTTGTAAGACACATAACATAAATTAAATAGTTTATGGATATAATCCATAATCATAAAAATTTCTCCTTTGAGGAAGTAAATCCACATAAACCCTTCATAATGGTTTGTAATGAAAATACGAATTATCTTAAGCATATCCCTCAGGAGTGTCGTAACCAAGAGTGCATCAAGGCCCATTGTCGTGCACCAGTTCCCATTCGAGTCTAGATCAAAGCGGTGTTTTCGGGTTTTACACCTAGGTACATCTGTGCCAGAGCCGCCTATACCTGCTCGTATCCAGACAGGGATGTATTACTCGGAAAACTCACAAAATCTCTACAATACCAAAATTCTAGGAAGTTCTTCTATACTAATCCTCAAAGTTCATCTTAGGTCTACGTGCTCTAATCAGAGTTTATCTAAATCTAGCTTCCAAGGTTTGTACTAAACTTCCTCTGATACCAACTGTAACACCCCGACCCTAGTTACCTAGAGTCGGTGCATTATTACATTACATTGGCATGATCAGAAGAAAGATCAAATCTCGAAAGACCGATTGGTTTAGTAGCCTTGGAAACACTAGATATATTCATAAAGTTTTACATTACATTACAAAGTGAAAAACTACTACAACAACATAGTCTCCATATTCCACACTCATATCCCCACATACTATCCCTGCAGGTCATTCATAACTTACTTCTTCACATCCTCGGAAAAATAAAACATAGAAAAGGGGTGAGCTCAAATGCCCAGTAAGGATAACAATATAGCGGAAACTTTCAAAAATAAGCATAAACATTTAAGATAATGTATAACTAAAACAAAAGCCTTTTAAACTTGAACTTAAACATAGTATGGAAAAACAAAAATGAAATAATTCCATTTACTTATTCACATGGATATTCTACTAATCGAATAATCACATGCAATATCAATAACCACTTTCATAATGATGGAATGCATAATGCTGAACTTTAATTTCGTTTTCAAGGCCTTGTCCCAAGACCTAGGGGCTAACTGTAACCGGAACCCAACCCGGAGTGCCTCTAATAACCGGACACCAACCCGGAGTTCCTCTAATAACCGGACACCAACCCGGAGTGCCACTAATAACCGGAGACCAAACCAGAGTTCCTCTAATAACCGGAGACCAACCCAGAGGGCTTACTTTTACCGGTCCCCAACCCGGAACATACTTGTCTAACAAATTCATCTGAATGAAAGGTTGAAATATAACATAAACATTTGGATTAAAAATAACTTATAATAAAATGTCAATACTTTAAACAAAAACCATGAGTGACATAAGAATAACTTATCCACAGTCAAAAATATCACAAAACCTTCAATAAAATAGGGATGTTTTGTATCATAATAAATCAACTTCAAATAAGCTTAAAATCCATCAAAGGATGTTGACATATATGAAATCAAAACTATTTTAGAGAAATATCTCTTTTTTTTGAAATCATTTTAAAAGTAACATAATTATAAAATAATACATTCAATTTGAAAATATTCTTATAATCTTGTAAGGGAAGCTTCGACGATTTTATAACGGCGGAAAATAACCGCACCCACCGTATAAGTTAAAAAACATTCTTACCTTAGTTCTGTCGAAAAGGTTAAAAAGCACCTTGTTTGGAAAACGACGGAAAGATTCCTTTATAAACCTCTTATAAAAAGTCAAACAAGGGTATAAATGACTTTAACCCATATTCTTGTAAATAGTAAAAAATGTTTTGAAATACATTTTTAAGAAACATAGATGTGGATGATAAAGAGATCCCAGTAGATTATTACGTATAAACAACCTCGGATAATGAAGAGATTACGAAATAACCCTTACTTTGTACTTTTCCTTGGTTGGGGTAGGTTAACCTCCTCTTCTTCGGGTTCTTCCTTTTGATTTGATCAAAAGGGCTCCTTAGGTTAGCTTTCTGATCAAACTAAGGCCTCTAGGTTGTAGTGAGGGATGTTGGGAGAGTATTTGGGCAGAGTTTGGCCGAACCAAAAGGCTTTGAAGGTGTGAAGAAATGAGAAAGAGGAGTGCCCTTTTATAAGAGGGGTGAGGGGCACCTTTGGAAAAGCTAGAAATATTAATTTATAATAAATTCATATTCGGTTTATAATGGCTCCAAAGTTGATTATTCAAAGGTTAAGGTGGGGATAGGTCGAAAACCACTCAACCAATAGAATTTAGACAGGTTTGGGTACTTATATTAACCTTATCTTTAAGTATTAACTCTAAGTTAATTAGTTTCACTTTTACAATGTCTCTTTGTATTTTTATAGTATATGGTTAATAAACTTACTATATATATCCAAACGACCCCGAAATGGTCCATTAATGATGAAACTATCATGATATATGTCTCTTGGCCGAACCTTATATTTTTAGGAATTTAATATCAATTAATAATATAATATTTGTTTTAAAAACTCTTTTATGTCAATTTTGACACTATTCAATAGTTGATTTTTTTGAAACTCATAACATAATTATTACTTCGAAAAAATTTAATTAAATCAATACTAATATGTCATATTATTCTAGAAAATTATTTTAATTCATTAAAAGTCTCAAATTATATTTATTTTGGTATTTTTATTATCAATTATTTTAATTTTTCACTATTATGGTAATTACTGCATCATCATTGTGTCATAAATAAATTACATTATTTAATCTCTAAAAATTATAAATTAAATATAATTATGTATTAAATCTTTTTATCTACATAATGAATATTTATAGTTGAAAATACAACATATATAACCCTATGTAAAAATTGTTTTTCTAAAAGATATATGCTTGTGTCATTTTTGTATTCATTTTAACTTAATTAAAATAAAGTGTCCCTATCACCTACAAGTGGCACCATGGGGTCCCAAAATCGACCCAAAGATGCCTATGGTCGAACATGTATCAACCAATAAGGCTAGGACAGGTTTTAGGGTAATTTAGTATTATTATAATATTATTTTTTAACTCTTATTTACCGGATTTACCCTTAACCATGGTAAATAAAATATTTACCGTAGTAATTATTCAAAATGTCTAAAAATAAAAGTTATCTATTTACACAATTTGAACATCCTGATTCCAAATATGGAATCCATTTTTCTAAATTCAAAACAGAGAAGTGGCATAAATTAATTTAAAATTAATTCCCGCTGTCAAAACAAAAAGCGTGTTTTTAAGAGATAATAAATATCAAAAGATTGACACTTGTTTATGTTCGGTTTAATTGTAAAATTATGTCCAATGACCAAAATTATATTAAATGGTAAAAATATATTCTAAATATACTTTAAAACCACTCAAATTCATAATTTATCACTATTAATTATTTTGATTAAAAAAGTTGTTTTTAATTAAAATTTAGTAATTTTCACTATTCATCAAAATATGAAAGTTATCCGAAATGTACCAAAATTTCACCTTAGGCTAAATTGGATATTTCGAATCCAAAAATGAAGTCCATTTTAAAATATAAAATATATATAATTTCAAAAAGTAGGTATTACTATTCATAACGGCTAGTTTGATTGGTTATGGTGTGTGTTAAAACTCGAAGTTGCGTACAACACAAACTACTGTATTATTCAAAGGAAAGCGTACCATGAAAGCTTGGGATGTTTCATTTTACATTTAGTTTAAAATATTGTATTTAAAAAGGGTTCACTATTAAAAGTTGATAAAAGTGAAATACTGAAAATGAATTTGTTCTTTCATTATGTCTAAGAAACTCATAATATTGATTCTAAAATTATAAGGATATATTAGTTTAAAATTTAGTTAATACTATTCATAACCTCTTTTTAATGGATTATTTGGTAAGTAATGGTGCGATTGAACTCGGTGTTTCATGTAGAACAAGTTATTGAATTATTTAAAGAAATAACACACTATGAAATCTTGGGGTGTTACAACATAGATGTAGGGATATTTATTAGTTTATTGGGGTGAACATTTTTTTGGATTTTAGTTATTTCCTTTTAGGTTAAACTGTGATGAGTGTTTCGTTTGGTTATGTCCTTTTTGTTCCTTTTGTTTTCCATTTTGTTTCCTTTAACAATGACATTTTAGAAACAAAAAATTTCATGGTGGGGAGATTTTAATACCCCATGTGTCAGGATGTTTTTTTTGTTTTCTTATCATTTAATGTAGTGGGATTGATATTTGATAGTTGGAGAGTAAAAAATTTAATTTTTTTGGGGCCTTTTTAGCAATTGCACAATTATCCTGCACGGTAGATTGTAACCATGTGGTCCCTCGCAAGTTCACATGTTGGTCAATGGTGTGCCACATGACTATCACAAGGTCTAATAAATGTTTAGAAAACATGGATTTGGTCTCTATATGTTGGATGTTCCATGTTTAATGGTTTTATAATGGCTTTCACAATCGTGCACATGCCATTAGGTAACTGTGTGTGTGTGTGTGGGGGGGGGGGGGGGTTATCATTGATTGTTTTCAGCGCTTGGTTAGAACATGATTTTTTAATTACTGGGAAAGCCAGGCGAGTTTCCTAGAATTTTACAAATTGATTTTTTTTTATTTTTCCTTTTTTTCTACTGTAATTTTCACTCCACTCTTTTTTCCCATCCTTCAACAGTGTAATGTGAGGCATTATCCCCTTTCCTTGTTGGCAGTACTCCCCCCTCCCTTGAGACCCTCTAATGTTCTAGAGAAACCACCCGATTTATTTCATTTTCTTGGTTGAAACCTTGTGGTATTCCATTCTCTCTTTATTATCCATTGATTTGGAGGATTTTAGCCTTACTTCTTTGCACGGGTGTGGTTCATTGGAACCCAAGGTATACAGTAAAATTATTTTTGGTGTTCACCATTGATGTTAGGTTATGTGAAGGGTCTCTCGATTCAACATTATTTTTATTCTAACATACTCTTTTGAAGATGTAGTAGATTGGTTTGATTTCCCTTCTTTCACCACTCGATCTTGGATTTGCATGAATTTTTTTTATTTAGCATAAATTTTATTTGGTTCATTGGTGAATATGGATCCCTTGTGGTTATTTAGAGTATTGAGTTTCTCCTTGACGTTCTTCACTCATATAAGTAGATATATATATATATATATATATATATTCTTTGTACATATCCCTAATGGGGACGAGAATATATACATTGGATTAAGGGGTATAAATAATTTAATGTATGTGTGTTCATGTGTTAGGGAATATTCATCAAAATATTAATTTTTTGAAGTGTTTTAGCTTGATCCTCTTCTCTTTGAGGTAGGTGAAACTATGGAATTCATTAAAATTGGATTATTAATATTCTTATTCTTATTTAATCCCCCTTTTTATGCATGTATAATTATATTTGATTGTCCAGTGATGATTTAAACCCATTTTATTTTCCACTGGCCTTGTCATAAATGGTTGGTTTCATATAATTATTGTTTTATGATTTAAATTATAATATTTTTTATGGAAATATTTTCATGAAATGTATTTGGGGCTTTTGAATGGTTTTAAAGTTGGATAGTGTGTATTGACCTGGTTTGGAATTAATTGGGATAAAATGGAATTCTAGAAAGGGAATTTGGTCTTAATTTAGTTGTTGACCTCAAATGATATTAAATGGTTTTTAAATTTTATTTCGAATGGAGATTTGAAATTTTTAGGAGGTTTACCTCTTGTTGAAATGCCAGATTGGATTCTTAAAGGGTGGTTTGATTGAAATATAATATTTCTTATGCCTTGTTTTTATTTTTCATTAGGTATCATGAAATGTTTTATGAAATGAATGATTTTTTAACCCTCTAAAAATGTATTAAGTTATGTTGTTTGGAATGTGTGATGGAAGAAATGCATTTTTCAATGATTTTTATTTCATATAAGAAATCCATTGTGTTGTGTGTTGAACGGAGAAGAGAAGAAGTGATGGAAAGAGGGGGGGGGGTGAATTGCCTTTTAAAAATTAATTAACAATTAAAAACAATGTTAAAAGTGCAACGGAAATAAAAGAGGCAAAACACACAACTTGATAACGGAGTTCGGCTTAACCCAAAGCCTACGTCTCCGCTCCCAACTCAACCGTTGAGAGATTTACTACCGCTTGCTTTTTAATGGTTTTAGCAAGAAACCCACTAGACTTTAAGGTTAGTCTAGAACCTATTACAGCTTGCTTTTATTGGTTGAGAAAGAACCCACTAGCCTTCTTACAGGTGAAGGCTAGCTCACCTTTGACACAAGCCTTTTAAAGGGAAGGCTTGTCTAACCTCTTCACACCTTGAAGGTGGTGTGAAAACCCAAAAGAGAGGATGAGAGAAAGAGTTGGGGGTTTGTAGGCACAAACCCAATTTGATGCTCAAAATAAATAAAACAATGAAAAACCGTAATTGGGAAGTCTTGGGCGCCAATGGATTGAAGGAGTTGATGAAGAGCGCTCCCAAGCTTCTTTGGTGGTGCTCCTTGGATGTGGAATTGAGTTGGAGCAATTGGAGGTTCCTTGGAAGAATCCGCCGGAGGTTCGCCAAATGATCAAAATGTGTCCCGTGGGCTTCCGTATGGCTTGGGTTAGTTTCCGGGTCTTCCTAGTCCTTTATTTATAGAGGGGGAACCCTCAAAAGGGCTTTGGGAGGCTTCGGAGCCGTTGGAGAGGCCTTAGGAGCCATTGGGAGGCAAGTGGACAGGTCTGCTCAAAGCCCAACGGCTAGTTTGACTGGCTCCACCGGCTGACCGGTACAGAGCCACCGGTTGGCCGGTGTGTGCAAAATGGAGGAGGGCTTCTGTCCAGGAGCCACCGGCTGGCCAGTGAGGAGTCCACCGGTTGGCCGGTGCTGAGGCAGTGGCTGACACTGTTCTGGCTGGGTGCCACCGGCTGGCCGGTGCTGAGGCCACCGGTTGGCTGGTGATGAGGCAGTGGCTCAGCCTTCTGTCTGGGTGCCATCGGCTGGCCGGTGGACTGAAAAACAGTCCATTTTTGCTTTCAGCCTTCTTGCCCCAATTCCTTGGCAATCTGAAATTATGCCTATCATCCAAAAACACTTAAAACAATATTAGAAAAATAAGAGAGTGATTGTGATCATGAAAATTAAACCACGAGGGGTACGAGAGGTACAACAATCTCCCCCTATTTTGATGATCACAATCACCTAAACAAGCAATGTAAAAGACTGAAATTAGAGGTATGATTTAAAAGATAAAGCAAAGTAAAGTAAAGCATGAGAGAATGATTTCTCCCCCAATCAACCAAGAATTTCTCCCCCTTTGTGATTATCAAAATAGCACGGGGCATAAAACTTGATTGAGGGATAATTTTGAAAAACAAGATAGAGATTTTAAATCAATTGAAATTTTTGAAATTTGAATTGAAAGTTTTGAATCAAGAATTTTGAAATGAAAATTTTGAATTGAAAGTTTTGAATCAAAAATTTTGAAATGAAAAATTTTGAATTGAATGTTTTGAATCAAGAATTTTGAAATGAAAAATTTTGAAATTGAAATCAAAAAGGCTTAAACAATCCTAACTCCCCCTAAATAAAAACAAAAAATTACCGGGGAGAAGTTTTTGGAACCGAGACAAATTTTGGTCCGGTAAGACTCGCTAAAAGGGATTTTTCAATCCATACTTGTCTAGTGGCGGGTCTTCTCCTATAAAATTCATCGTTAAGGAAAATGGTTTTGGGCCTACCATACCGGGCATTTTTGCAATTGCACTCATAGATTAAGTGCCCAGGTTTTTTACAATAATTGCAAAATTTAAATTGGGAGCTCCCCCTTACAAAAATAGTGGGTGCATGGGAAGATGAAGCTTACTTGGAATAGCCAAGCCCTTCGGTGGTTCTAGATATGCGTTGGGAACCTAGGAGTTTGGTCAAATTTTGTTCACCTTGGGTGAACTTAGAAAGAGATTCCCTTAAATCCTTGATTGTTAATTCCATAGAATCAACATCGGGAAGATTTTGGATTTTGAGGGACAACTCCTCCTTTTCTTTGAGAAGTTGTTCCTTTTCGAAAGAAAGTTTTTTGAAATTATTTTTTAAAGCAAAAAATTTGGAAGAAAGTTCGTGAAAACCTTCCTCTAATTGATCTCTTGCATATTGGAGATCCTCGTAGGACATGTGATTGAAAGAATTTGAAGAACTAGAGGAAGAGGAGTCGGAAGAGGTTACCTCATGAAATGCCATTAGGCATTTGTTACCGTTGTTACTTGAGGAGGAGGAGGAGGATGTGGAGCTATCACTCCAAGTGGCCTTGAATGCCTTATTCTTTTCCTTTTGCTTGGCCTTTTTCTTGTTGAGTGGACAATCGGGCTTGTAATGGCCTTTCTCGCCGCACCCGTAACATGTTACCTTGGGCTCGGATTTTTCGTTGGGTTGATCCTTGCGGGATTTTTTCTTCTTGTGCTTCTTCATGAACTTGTGCATCTTGCAGGCAAGGTTCTCCATTTCTGAATCGCCGCTTGAAGAGGATGACGATGAGGAGGAGGAGCTTTCTTCTTTTTGAACTTTGAAGGCGATGTTTTTTGGAACTTTTATCAGTTTGCCTTCCTTTTCAGCTTGCCTCCTCATGGTGATCTCATAGGTCATGAGGGATCCGATGAGCTCTTCGACCGACATGTTCTTGATGTCCTTTGCTTCTTGGATTGCCGTTACCTTTGGAGCCCATGAGCTTGGTAGGATCCATAGGATCTTCTTGACCATTGTTTCTGCAGAAACATCATCACCAAGAGATTTTCTACCATTGCAAACGTCAGTAAAGCGAGTAAACATATCAGTTATATTTTCAGATGGATGCATGGTAAAAGACTCAAAATCTTGACGGTACATGTCCAATCGAGTATCCTTAACTTTGTTGGTCCCCTCATGGGTAACTTCCAAAAGTTTCCAGATTTCATGAGATGAGGTGCATGTGGAAACTCGATTGAACTCATTACGATCAAGGCCCCAATGTAGAGCATTCATGGCTTTGCCATCAAGCTCAAAATTTTTAATATCGGCTTGAGTCCATTTGGATTCATCGGGAGAGGAGAGAGAATAACCATGCATGACAATTTTATAAATGGGATATCCTATGCTTCTAAGAAAAGTGGTCATGCGGGTTTTCCAATAGTTATAGTCGGTTCCATCAAAAAATGGAGCACGACCCAAATAATAGCCTTCGGGGGCGAAAGAAGTTGAAGCCATCACAATGGATCTTAAATTTGAAACCGGTGAAGGTATTACTCAAATTTCCCTCTGATACCAATTGTTGAACGGAGAAGAGAAGAAGTGATGGCAAGAGGGGGGGTGAATTGCCTTTTAAAAATTAATTAACAATTAAAAACAATGTTAAAAGTGCAGCGGAAATAAAAGAGGCAAAACACACAACTTGATAACGGAGTTCGGCTTAACCCAAAGCCTACGTCTCCGCTCCCAACTCAACCGTTGAGAGATTTATTACCGCTTGCTTTTTAATGGTTTTAGCAAGAAACCCACTAGACTTTAAGGTTAGTCTAGAACCTATTACAACTTGCTTTTATTGGTTGAGCAAGAACCCACTAGCCTTCTTACAGGTGAAGGCTAGCTCACCTTTGACACAAGCCTTTTAAAGGGAAGGCTTGTCTAACCTATTCACACCTTGAAGGTGGTGTGAAAACCCAAAAGAGAGGATGAGAGAAAGAGTTGGGGGTTTGTAGGCACAAACCCAATTTGATTCTCAAAATAAATAAAACAATGAAAAACCGTAATGGGGAAGTCTTGGGCACCAATGGATTGAAGGAGTTGATGAAGAGCGCTCCCAAGCTTCTTTGGTGGTGCTCCTTGGATGTGGAATTGAGTTGGAGCAATTGGAGGTTCCTTGGAAGAATCCGCCGGAGGTTCGCCAAATGATCAAAATGTGTACCGTGGGCTTCCGTATGGCTTGGGTTAGTTTCCGGGGCTTCCTAGTCCTTTATTTATAGAGGGGGAACCCTCAAAAGGCCTTTGGGAGGCTTCGGAGCCGTTGGAGAGGCCTTCGGAGCCGTTGGGAGGCAAGTGGACAGGTCTGGTCAAAGCCCAACGGCTTGTTTGACTGGCTCCACCGGCTGACCGGTACAGAGCCACTGGTTGGCCGGTGTGTGCAAAATGGAGGAGGGCTTCTGTCCAGGAGCCACCGGCTGGCCGGTGAGGAGTCCACCGGTTCGCCGGTGCTGAGGCAGTGGCTGACACTTTTCTGGCTGGGTGCCACCGGCTGGCCGGTGCTGAGGCCACCGGTTGGCCGGTGCTGAGGCCACCGGTTGGCCGGTGATGAGGCAGTGGCTCAGCCTTCTGTCTGGGTGCCATCGGCTGGCCGGTGGACTTCCACCGGTTGGCCGGTGGACTGAAAAAAGTCCATTTTTGCTTTCAGCCTTCTTGCCCCAATTCCTTGGCAATCTGAAATTATGCCTGTCATCCAAAAACACTTAAAACAATATTAGAAAAATAAGAGAGTGATTGTGATCATGAAAATTAAACCACGAGGGGTACGAGAGGTACAACAATCTCCCCCTATTTTTATGATCACAATCACCTAAACAAGCAATGTAAAATACTGAAATTAGAGGTATGATTTAAAAGATAAAGCAAAGTAAAGTAAAGCATGAGAGAATGATTTCTCCCCGAATCAACCAAGAATTTCTCCCCCTTTGTGATTATCAAAATAGCACGGGGCATAAAACTTGATTGAGGGATAAGTTTGAAAAACAAGATAGAGATTTTAAATCAATTGAAATTTTTGAAATTTGAATTGAAAGTTTTGAATCAAGAATTTTGAAATGAAAATTTTGAATTGAAAGTTTTGAATCAAAAATTTTGAAATGAAAAATTTTGAATTGAAAGTTTTGAATCAAGAATTTTGAAATGAAAAATTTTGAAATTGAAATCAAAAAGGCTTAAACATCCTAACTCCCCCTAAATAAAAACAAAAAATTACCGGGGAGAAGTTTTTGGAACCGAGACAAATTTTGGTCCGGTAAGACTCGCTAAAAGGGATTTTTCAATCCATACTTGTCTAGTGGCGGGTCTTCTCCTATAAAATTCATCGTTAAGGAAAATGGTTTTGGGCCTACCATACCAGACATTTTTTCAATTGCACTCATAGATTAAGTGCCCGGGTTTTTTACAATAATTGCAAAATTTAAATTGGGAGCTCCCCCTTACAAAAATAGTGGGTGCATGGGAAGATGAAGCTTGCTTGGAATAGCCAAGCCCTTCGGTGGTTCTAGATATGCGTTGGGAACCTAGGAGTTTGGTCAAATTTTGTTCACCTTGGGTGAACTTAGCAAGAGATTCCCTTAAATCCTTGATTGTTAATTCCATAGAATCAACATCGGGAAGATTTTGGATTTTGAGGGACAACTCCTCCTTTTCTTTGAGAAGTTGTTCCTTTTCGAAAGAAAGTTTTTTGAAATTCTTTTTTAAAGCAGCAAATTTGGAAGAAAGTTCGTGAAAACCTTCCTCCAATTGATCTCTTTCATATTGGAGATCCTCGTAGGACATGTGATTGAAAGAATTTGAAGAACTAGAGGAAGAGGAGTCGGAAGAGGTTACCTCATGAAATGCCATTAGGCATTTGTTACCGTTGTTACTTGAGGAGGAGGAGGAGGATGTGGAGCTATCACTCCAAGTGGCCTTGAATGCATTCTTCTTTTCCTTTTACTTGGCCTTTTTCTTGTTGAGTGGAAAATCGGGCTTGTAATGGCCTTTCTCGCCGCACCCGTAACATGTTACCTTGGGCTCGGATTTTTCGTTGGGTTGAGCCTTGTGGGATTTTTTCTTCTTGTGCTTCTTCATGAACTTGTGCATCTTGCGGGCAAGGTTCTCCATTTCTGAATCGCCGCTTGAAGAGGATGACGATGAGGAGGAGGACCTTTCTTCTTTTTGAACTTTGAAGGCGATGTTTTTTGGAACTTTGATCGGTTTGCCTTCCTTTTCAGCTTGCCTCCTCATGGTGATCTCATAGGTCATGAGGGATCCGATGAGCTCTTCGACCGGCATGTTCTTGATGTCCTTTGCTTCTTGGATTGCCATTACCTTTGGAGCCCATGATCTTGGTAGGATCCATAGGATCTTCTTGACCATTGTTTCTGCAGAAACATCATCACCAAGAGATTTTCTACCATTGCAAACGTCAGTAAAGCGAGTAAACATATCAGTTATATTTTCAGATGGATGCATGGTAAAAGACTCAAAATCTTGACGGTACATGTCCAATCGAGTATCCTTAACTTTGTTGGTCCCCTCATGGGTAACTTCCAAAAGTTTCCAGATTTCATGAGATTAGGTGCATGTGGAAACTCGATTGAACTCATTACGATCAAGGACGCAATGTAGAGCATTCATGGCTTTTCCATCAAGCTCAAAATTTTTAATATCGGCTTGAGTCCATTTGGATTCATCGGGAGAGGAGAGAGAATAACCATGCATGACAATTTTATAAATGGGATATCCTATGCTTCTAAGAAAAGTGGTCATGCGGGTTTTCCAATAGTTATAGTCGGTTCCATCAAAAAATGGAGCACGACCCAAAGAATAGACTTCGGGGGCGAAAGAAGTTGAAGCCATCACAATGGATCTTAAATTTGAAACCGGTGAAGGTATTACTCAAATTTCCCTCTGATACCAATTGTTGAACGGAGAAGAGAAGAAGTGATGGCAAGAGGGGGGGTGAATTGCCTTTTAAAAATTAATTAACAATTAAAAACAATGTTAAAAGTGCAGCGGAAATAAAAGAGGCAAAACACACAACTTGATAACGGAGTTCGGCTTAACCCAAAGCCTACGTCTCCGCTCCCAACTCAACCGTTGAGAGATTTACTACCGCTTGCTTTTTAATGGTTTTAGCAAGAAACCCACTAGACTTTAAGGTTAGTCTAGAACCTATTACAACTTGCTTTTATTGGTTGAGCAAGAACCCACTAGCCTTCTTACAGGTGAAGGCTAGCTCACCTTTGACACAAGCCTTTTAAAGGGAAGGCTTGTCTAACCTCTTCACACCTTGAAGGTGGTGTGAAAACCCAAAAGAGAGGATGATAGAAAGAGTTGGGGGTTTGTAGGCACAAACCCAATTTGATGCTCAAAATAAATAAAACAATGAAAAACCGTAATGGGGAAGTCTTGGGCGCCAATGGATTGAAGGAGTTGATGAAGAGCGCTCCCAAGCTTCTTTGGTGGTGCTCCTTGGATGTGGAATTGAGTTGGAGCAATTGGAGGTTCCTTGGAAGAATCCGCCAGAGGTTCGCCAAATGATCAAAATGTGTCCCGTGGGCTTCCGTATGGCTTGGGTTAGTTTCCGGGGCTTCCTAGTCCTTTATTTATAGAGGGGGAACCCTCAAAAGGCCTTTGGGAGGCTTCAGAGCCGTTGGAGAGGCCTTCGGAGCCGTTGGGAGGCAAGTGGACAGGTCTGGTCAAAGCCCAACGGCTAGTTTGACTGGCTCCACCGGCTGACCGGTACAGAGCCACCGGTTGGCCGGTGTGTGCAAAATGGAGGAGGGCTTCTGTCCAGGAGCCACTGGCTGGCCGGTGAGGAGTCCACCGGTTGGCCGGTGCTGAGGCAGTGGCTGACACTGTTCTGGCTGGGTGCCACCGGCGGGCCGGTGCTGAGGCCACCGGTTGGCCGGTGATGAGGCAGTGGCTCAGCCTTCTGTCTGGGTGCCATCGGCTGGCCGGTGGACTTCCACCGGTTGGCCGATGGACTGAAAAACAGTCCATTTTTGCTTTCAGCCTTCTTTCCCCAATTCCTTGGCAATCTGAAATTATGCCTATCATCCAAAAACACTTAAAACAATATTAGAAAAATAAGAGAGTGATTGTGATCATGAAAATTAAACCACGAGGGGTACGAGAGGTACAACATTGTGGTAACCTTCATATTCTTTAAAGAATTTGGTTTTTTCCTTTGGAAAGAGTGGGTGAATTTCATTGGGTGGTGGAACATGGTTTTTAAATGATGTTTTATGCATTCTTCATGTATGAAAAATATTCCATTGAAGATCATAATTGTAAAAATCATCTAATATTTGTGCTTTAAGAAAAATGGGTTTTTATATGGTCTTCCTATTATGTTTGATAGGTTTCATTATTTTAAAATGGATTTTGGATTTATAAATAGAAAATTGAGTTCCCTTTAACTTATGTGGTTATTCATTAAAGTGTTTATTCTTCCCTATTAAATTCTGCTTAAAATTTCAGAATACTTTAAAAAGGGATTTTAAAATGTATAATATATGGGTGAAGTCCTAGTTGGTATTTGTGAGATGATGTTGTCTTCCCTTAATTGATCACTCTTGTATGTATATAGTTTTTATGTTTTTCTTTTTATTTATGATTTTGATGTGATAAATGGTTATCGTATTGTTCCCTTATTATTGATATTTTTAGTTCCATTTATTTATTAAACAGTAGAAATATTTATTAAATGATAATTGAAACCGTCATGATCACCATGGGATGCGTGGTGGACATTGAGGAAGGGATTGAGCATACCCATGGGTTTTTTTTCTAATTCAGGTAGATGGGTTTGGTTTTCTAAATATACAAATGGTGTAATATAATAGGTTTACCATATTTTATTATGTTTAATTTATTAACATGGGATTCTGAATAATTTTTTTGATAATTGTGTTTAAATGGATAAAATAGGTTATATATGAGATTGATGTTAATTTTATTAAAATTAAAATAGGAAATAAGGGAGTCATTGGTATAATGTTAATGAGTTAATGGGAAATGATCATATAGTAATCATTATGTTAGTGGGTTAAGAAATAAAGGTGATTTCAATATCAAAAGAAATATGAAATGTGAATCTTATGTGTTTCGATTATGTTTGATTGGTGACATGGTATATGATGTTGGTGGTAGATATATGTATGCACATGCACATGGATTGGTAATTTGAGATATTGACTATTGTTGTACACCCAAAGGTTGAGTTACACCAAGGATCTTATTTCCACCCCACAATTAATGGGATAGATAATGGATAGATGATATATTCCTTTAACATTTGGATTCCACTAAGACCGTGTGTTCAAGGTGAGGATAACCTGTTTATCATGATGCGATTATCCCTAGTGAGATGGGGATTTGGATTATTCCCTTATTCATTTTTATTAACTAGATTTGGTCAGGATGTAAAATATGTGAATTCTTATCCCATGGAAACTATAATGAAAATGAATTAAGTAATGATTAATGTTAAAGTGATGAAATGGGAATAATAGAGAGAACTATAAAATTAAGTGTTTCCATTAATAAAACCTTATTCATTTTTATTCCCCCTATCAATGCTTTAGCACATGATCCATGTTTTCCCACTTGTGACTGAGATGTTTGGAAGATCATACATGTTATTTTGGATACCATGATATGATTTCTTCTTTATGGTGATTTTTTTATTCCTTGATGTATATTGTTAGTTCCATGTTGGAAAAAATTTATTGCAAAATGATAATAACATTTTCCTCATTGAATATATGTTAAGGAATATATCCCCATTTTCCATTCCTTATTGATATTTTATTATGATATGTCTATGTGGTCTTCATTATTCCTTTTAACCTTGTTGGAAATGGTTTCAATTTAATTATTTTAGTTAAATAAAGAAAGTGGGATGTTTTTTAGAAATGATAAATGTGTGTGTGTTTTTTAATGTGGCTCAGGAGCATGGAATTATTTTTCAAATGCCCTTTTCTTTGTTTTTGGAACGAAAAAGTGAATTATTTTTAAGTTGTATATGGATTATTTTTTTACTATAGATTATTATATATGTAATGCCTATGTTCTAGATTTATTATCAAAATATAATTAGTGTTCATCCTTAGGGAACATATTTCATAGTTTCAGCGAGTTGTGAGGACCTAAATGGATTTTAGATCATGCCTATATCTTTCCAGGATCAGGGTTGGTTTCTCTTTTCTCTTCATGTCCAATGTGCAATAGACATAGGTGGACAAGTTTGTGGTCTCAACTTGAGTGTTTGGGATTTACTTCTTGCGTGATTTTGGCCATTTCAGTTATCTATTTTTTTATATTACAGCATGACTTCCAATTTAGTAATTTATTTTGGTTATTAAATATATATATATATATATATATATATATATATATATATTTTAATGTTTTTATCACTATTTTGGAAAAAATTAGTCCCAAAAGAAATATGATGATTCCCAGGATCTAATCACCATCCCATGGAGATTGGGAATTCCCTTCGAGCCTTGTGTCAAATTGGGTCATCTATCAGGTTTGATAGTTCCCGAGGATAGATTGTTATAAGTCGTCAACTTCAAAGAGGTTTGTATGATATTTAAAGTGATAAGTCACCATCCATATGTGATATTTAATCCCATGTGTACAACTATTCTTAATTATTATCGTTCCTTTCATTTAAAATAGCATAACCTTCATCAATGGAGATATCTATAGAAACACCTTTTCATGTAATTTAGATTTAATATTACATCAATTGTTATCATATAACTCATTGGTTAACATAATGTTTTATATATTATACTTAATGGATATTCATTTCACTATCATTTATATATAAATATATTATAATTTATTTTTACTACAATATCATCCAATTATATTGGTTTCTAACACTACCATTCATTGGGGGCCACATATGTATCCATTATATTTATATATTGAAATAACTTTTTGTATGATAATACCACTATAGTAAAGAGATGATCTAATAACTATTTGAAATTGATAGAGAATGAATTTATTATAATTTCTAGGGATATAATGGTAATCTATGAAAAATCATTTTTCTATAGATAATACATTGTTCTAAACATAAAATCGATATTCGATTATTGTTCTGTAGTTATCCAAAAAATCATACTAAACTTCTGCTCTCATTATAATATGACTGAGAGTGGTAATCTAAAAATCATTTCCACATCCATAATTTAATGCCTCTTGATTTTATCGAGACAAAAATATTTTCTGATAATAATGAAATACAGAAATTTGATAAGGTGACTAATTAAAACACAAATAGAATTGTTCATTGTAGATGTATTTGGGAGTCTAAGGATTAAATCCATAGTGATAACTTCCCATTTAATTTTTTTTATGTGTAATGGCTGTAATATCTCATTTTAATTCTATCTTTTAGCCCTAAATTCATAGCATACTAACCACTAAGATAAATACTCATAAATATATCACTTCATGGTATCCTAATAGAAATTATAACTATAATATCTATACATATTCAAACATTGAGAATGAATAGTTGATGAAAAACTATGATCTTTATCTGTCTGCTTCTTTTTCAATTACTATGTTGATAAGATAAATAATATATTCCTAAACATTATCATTTAATCATTGTCATGATTGAAATTACAAAATTTCCTTATCTTCTTGTCTTAAAATACATATTCCTTCTAAGACACATGAATATTCAAATGAGTAAATGGATTAAAATTAATAGATTAAAAATATTATCATTCTACTATCCTTGTGATTTCAAGTTCAATCATCCAAATTTACTTATTTATTACATCTCATTTAATCATAATTATGTAAAAACAATCACGGTCCTACCAAATTAGTGAATCAGCCACCGAGTTGGACACCTATGGGTTGTAATGTATTAACTAGTAAAATATTTTAATCAATTACACACATCTCCCATGATTGAAATTTAACTCACACTATGTGAATATATCCCTCAAAATTTAAGATCTGCTAATGAAGCATAACATTCATAGTAAGTATTCTTCATTAGCATCCTAAAATAAAATATTATCACTACTAGTTCAGAATATTTAATTTTTTTTTTCATGTTCCATAAATTTTCATAAATCATATGCTACTAAATTATAATTTTTCTTGAGAAAAAATCAGAATCCATTTTTTATATATCACTATAGAAAACAATTTATCCACTAATGGGTATACTGAGAAACATTTTACTATTTGACCATATCTTCATTTCATTTGAATAATGTTCAAATGAATATTCAACAGGAACATAGATCCCTTCAGAAGTGTCTTTCTTAGTTGATTTAACAAGGAAAATTCCTAAAAAATGGCCAATTATATCCAAAATATATTTTTAAAGATACATATTTTATATATTACAGTTGGATTGGGAAATTCATAAAAAATATACATCATGAAGTATTGACCTATAATATTTCATATAATCACATGAATTATAAATTATAATATATTTATCTTTTAATCACATTCATTAACATTAGAGTAAAATATATTCACCAATATAAGGTCTTCAGAATTAATCTTCAGATGATCTTCATGTTCTTCCTTTATCATTGAATATATAATAATTTATTCTATTAAGAGTACCACCAATTGGTTATAGTAATATCTAAATACTAGATTCATTATGTCTATAATTATATTCATTAATTGGTTAGTCCAAAGTCCTTCAAAATAAATTAATAGTATCAATATCTCATTAATATTTATTTTTTGATATATCATCATTTTTTACCCTTATTTGATGTTATCATAATCATATGAAAAATTCTTTAAATATTTGAATACCATCATAGTTATTCAAAATGTTCATAAATACAGGGTAGAAGATACACATACATGATCTTAATCTTTTTATGTTATAATTTATCAATACAATGATTATTTAAACTATATTTATTCTAAATAAAAAGTGTATATTTATCCGATGGTGGTACAGAAGGACTAATGAATATGTGATCAAGATTCTCGTAATTTTTCATATTTAATTCCTATATTTCTTTGGGTATCATTTTATAAGGAATTTTGATAAAGGAATTGTAATATGTATGAGTTATATCTAAAACTGACCAATAATTTTCATGAATAGATAGGGAGACACATCTTGAAATCATCATCACATTATTCCACAATATAAATGACATAAATGATGAGTTTCTCCACAAATATTTGATATAGATAACCTCTAGTATATGTAATATGACCAGTTCAATGGAATTAATTTCCACTGGATTTTTAAACTCATATTCACATTAATATATAACCATAGGTTAATTTGGTATATCAAACATGACTTTTCTTCATTTGAAATTGATGTTTCCTCTATATAGATAGATCCAATTCATGCATCAAATCACACAAAATTCCATAGATGGTGATGCACCAGACATTATGGAATAATATTCCCATGAACATCTATCAGACAACAACTATAGAAATTAGATGAGATCAATATACCATTTTATGTATTCATTAATATCATTGTATCTAATCATTGTGGTACTGATATTATTCATTTATTAATGTATTCATATAAAAATAGTTTTTATAAATACAATGAAATAATATATATAATTTTCTAGGGTGGAGAATAAGTATACATTTCACTACATTCTTATTGATTCCTAGTTCAGTTGTTGTCACCCAATAATAAGTCCCTTTATATCATATCATTATAGTTGGTTGGTATTGATTTCTATCATTAACCCTCGTATTTAGGCACTATTGGAATAATTCCCATACTCCAGGAAATTGTATAATAAGAGTATGAGTGGTATATTATACTATGATTTCTCCAAATTATTTTCATTAGCCTCACTCATTACATCTCTAAATCATTCACTTACCCAATGATATTCTATTCCTCAAATGAAATAGTAATGAGTCCCTTGGATAAAATTACTATATGATTCATTCCAAACATTAATAATAATGGAAGAATTATATTTCATATATTGTTTTTATTATTTGAATATCCAAAAATCCAAATCATCCCCTTCCTAATGGATCCATGAAGATGATGGCAATATCCAATCACTATTGATACATTTAGAGAACATTAATAGATATCTTTAATTCTAAAAAATTTCCTTAGGGATATCTTCATTTCGAGATATGGATTTCCGCAAAAATTGTTTGAATCAATTTTAACATCATGTTTGGTGATAAAACCAGAATCATTACTCACATGTGTTATACAATTATCATCATATATCATAATAAATTCATTATCACTATTCTTCAGCCTAGGAATATTTCTTTCCATCTTCATGTGAATAGTATAGGGAATTAACGTATTTAAAAATTTACTCTTAAATTAATCCCAATCCATAGATCCAACTAAATCAGCATTCATTTAATTTTTAATTATGTTTCATAATTGATATTCTTCACCTTCCAAATGATACAATAAAATGAATGTATATTCATTCTCCATGAACTAGTTATTGTAAAATATAATTACAGTGTTAATGATCTACAACTGATCCATTAGTGTATTAGATGACCAATTTATTTAAGGTGGATATTTTCTCATGAGGGAATAAATGGTGAGTTATTTCCTCATCTTATTTTATAGAGGATAATTAGGATTAATATATTGAGAGTGTTTAATTAGTATGAAAATGATATTTTATTCAATCTCCCATTCTTTTAGTTTCTCCAGAGGCAAATAATTACATATACCACCAAATTAATTGTTAATATTATTCATCCTAGTTTTTTACGTTGACTAAAATTAAATAAACTAGATTAATAATTATGATAAAATAATAAAAATATAAAATTATATAATCTGTGAAATCATCCCTATGAATTCATATATTATTTTTTATTCTGATCATCCTTGGACACTTTTTGACCAATCTAAATTAAACTCAATTCATCATAATTTTTCGGATGTTTTATAATAATATTACACTTATGATAATAATTATGAATAACTTAAACATTATATAATACTTATGGAGGAGGAAAAATATAAAAATACAGATGTTTTAAATCATTTTACTTGAATATTCAATACATTTAAAAACAATCATAACCTATAACTATAATGGTTTAGTGTATTTGGATAAAATATAAACAGTCCTTGAATTTAATTGAAAAATTGAAAATCTCCAAATATATTCTACTATAATAATAAATTTATTAGTCATTTTTAGTTGATAATGTTGTTCGTAATATATAAGAAAAGGAATATTTTAAATAGTTACATAAAATGATCAGTAGGGGTAAATATAAAGGACATCAATTAATGATAATATGAAAGAGATATGTGAAAAAATTTGTTTGAACATGGGATGTGAGCTTATGATTTTATACCCAATTAGTTGAAGATCAAAAATCATGATCAATATCATAATGCATTAATAATTCAAAATACATGTTTTATAGTCATGTGTAATCATCGTTATCGAAACATGATCTATGATATCAAATCTTATGAATGATAATATTTCACTATAATAGTGGAATAATAAAAGGTATAAAATAACAAATCTTTATCCAAGGATCAAATACAAGACTATTATAGTGGGAAATGTCCCAAAATGGTTGTGTTTACTACTCATTCCACAATTTCCTAAGTCATGGTTCACATTAAAAACAGTAATAATGTATATATTCCCATATCGAAATGATTTCAATACTCAGTCATGTCCATATTATATCAGATGATATCAATCATTATGCAATTCATTGAGAAACATTAATAGGCCATCATTCCATAAATGAATACCACATAATTGTGTTCTAAAAGGAAACTAAAACTATCCTAAATTCATTATAATGAAATCCTAAAACAATTTATCCAATAATAAATTCACCATTAATAATATTTTTTTCTTTTTTAATATCCCATTTAATAAAGAAACGTCATTACTAGATGTTGTCAAAAAAATTATTTTAAAAATTCATTTGATAATTTAATTAATAATGGTCGAATATATGATTTTCATTCAGTTTATTAAAATAATAAACTTTCTAGAATAAAAGAAAAATTATTTTATAGAAATTATTAATCGAATATTGTATTATATGATTCAGTGAAATGAGAAGTCTAAATGGCCAGAAAATTATTTCTACATTAATCATTAAATAGGTGACTCCATTTACTCTATTGGTAAAAAGTAAAAAAATATATCATTTCAAAAATATAAAGAATATTAAATTATAATCATTTAAAATATAGTAAATTATTCGTTAAAAGTAAATTAAAAAATATATTTTTATATAAATAAATATTTTTAAAAATTCACCAAAAATGTGGTTATGGGAGAAACTGTTCATCAACCAATGTGGAAACTGGTCTAATTTAAATAAAAAATCAATAATTTTACATATATTAGATGTTAAAATGTTACTCATACATGAAAATTATTGAAACAACAAGAAGGGGAAATAATATTTGTTGTTTAATGGATATATATCTCATATGATTACTTAATGTCGATTCAACGTATAAAATCAAGAGAAGAAATGAGATGATAACAAAAACCTTACAACACTTTCAATCATTGTTGGTATGTGCTATTAAAATTCAATATAATATACTAATATATATTATAAATATATATTATAACCCGATTCATAATTAAGCTAAAATATAATATAAAAATATAATTTATATTATCCTAGTTATTACAAATTAAATAATAAAACCAATATATTGCAGAAAACTGGTCTATTTTCCAAGGAATTTTTTGTTCGAAGGAACTAGTCCATGAAATATGTTCATGGATTAATAATGTGAATAATAATATTCATATAAAAATTCAATATTTATACATTATATACATTTTCAAGCTAGTTATAAAAAATTAAATACATGACTTCACAGAGATGGTAGTTCAATCATATTAATGAGAAATGTATTTATTTTAAAAAAATTATAAAAATTTATATAAAATATAAATTATAATAATAAAACATTAATAATATAATAAATATAATAGATATTTATTAAATATTTATATATGATCATATATTTTATTATTACATTAACAAAAATATTAAAAAAGGTCATAGTGTTAGTTGTATACAGGTACACACACAAAAAATTATAATTTCTCAATGGATCGAGTAGAGGTTGACAAAAGAGATGTAAAATTGAAAAAAAAACATTTCAATAAAGAAATTATATATAATTTATTCATTTAAATATGGTAATAGAATATTTTTATGATGTTAAACATGAAGGAAAATCAAAATAGATTAGTAACCATAATTTCCTCTTATTTAAAAACACCGCCATTTGCTTACACTGTAATCTATGAATGGATAGAATTTCTAGAATTCCAAATGAATGAGGAAATTTTGAGGTATGTTAGAATGGTTTTTAAATTTATTTTTAATTATTTATGAATCAATTGGTGTGACTTATTTAGGATGAGAGTGGACACATTTATAAGTGAGGTTGGTTGAAATCATATAAATTCCAATTATATTGAAATACAATAATGTTATATTCCATTACAACTAAAACTAAATAGAAAATAGATAAAAGAAAATATATTTTATGCATAAAATGTATTTATAAAATCATATTTATACATTTGTATGTTGAATCATAAATTGGGACTTTTTTCACCCCTCGTTTACACTTTTTATCCATAAAAAGCGTACTAATATTTCAACATGGATGTTATAAATTTAAATAAAATATAGATTAATTTTAAAATTTATAAAAGATTATTATAAATTTTGATAAAATTTTATAAAATTTATTTCCTATGAGTTGTAGATATTATATTTCAAATGTATTCCTAAAACTCAACGAATTTTTTTTAATAAAAATGTTTTTTGGCATAAATCAAACATTATTCACATTAATTAAGCTATAAAATTAATGAAATGCATGTAAGTTTATTTTATTCAATATAATTAAATAAAATTTAATTAAAAAATCAAAAATATTTATCCATTTTATTTATTAATATATACATAAATTGTTCAACTAAAATGGATTTTCTTGTAAACATATATTTTTACCTTATGATGATATCATTTTCAGTTTTAAACAATTATTAATAAGTTATTTTATTATATTCAAGTTTAATTAATACAATTTTAATATTTTAATACTCTAAATTAACTTTTATTGAAGGAATATATGGGAAAAAATCATAACAAATACGACACTTCAAAAGATTACATAAGCATAAGTAGAATTTTTTAAAAGTATTTGAATTTATTTTCAAAAATTTTATTTCATTAAAATAAAATTTAAGGATATTTATGTAGTAATTTGTGGTAAATATTCGTATATGTTAAAGAAATATACTTCAAAACTATAAAACATATTTTATAATTAATGATATAAGTATTCCAAAATCGCGATGTGTTAGATATGGGTTCCAAATCATATAATTATTTTTTATAAAATATAAAATCATTAATACCCACTTCCAATTCTATATACCCATGTCATCTTTCTATTATTTATTGATATTACCATTAAGTGATAGTTGATAATTTATTTTGGGAATGATATGGTTTCTCCTATATTATTATTAGTGTATGATTCATCCTACATAAATATGTGTATTTGACCTTAAAAAATTCTCATCATGGATAGTTTATCCTAATATTTCCTATATAGATAACTTGAAAAAACATTTTTCATTCAATATGTGAATATTTATTTAGAAGTCATTAGCCTATATCAATTTAAGCCATCATAATTGTTCCATATTCAAATTATTTTATTTAAATATATATTTAGTTATCATTTTATTACTATATATATATCTCACATGATTTTATATATTGAATATTAAGGAAAATCATTAATGAAAAGTTCATTGAATAGCTACACCAAATCATTAGTTTGTAATTTGTATAATGAGTGATTAATTGACAGGAGTAATAATAAATTAATTAATTATTTTAAATGATGATACATCCAAAACAATTTAATAATTAATTACTAGATATTACTAAACCCTGTCCACTTTATTTTAATGGATATAAAAGTGTAGTGACCAACAAATACATTAATTCCCTGAATGTTTATTAACATTACACTGTAAAATGGAACATTAAACCATTATATGGTAACATGGTTTTTTGGGAATTTATATACATTTCAAATATTTCACAAAACATCATTAAAATTCTTCAAATGGAAGTAGACCACAGATCTAGGATGTGGTTTACAATTTGGGTAATTTCATAATAAAATATATATTTGACATAATGATTGATTTGTAATTTAATGTGATTATCAAGAAATGAAATTATAGATTTTTTTTGAAAAAATTCATATTTTTTAACTTCGGCATACAATTTCTCTATATTTTTAATATATTTAACACAATATGCAATTGATCATCTTACTTTTTCCTTGCCTTTAAAATTATAATAATTTTTCTTAAAAAACTATTACAAATTATTCAATGTATCCTCTAACGACTGTTAATATGATACATGAATATCATGATATTATTTGTATGAAAACAATGGAATCACTATTAATTCATAGAGTTAAAAACTTATTTAGAAGGTTGTATTGGAAATATTTCCCATTTTTTCCCTTACATGATGATATATATTGAAGGGAAATTTCTTAAATTCATTGATGACATATTAGTTGATTGATTATACCATCAATATAGAGTTCTACATACCTGATCTTGACTATAATTTTATTAATATACTGATAATCAATGCAATATCCACATGAGATATCCTTTTTTTACATTGAAAAAGGTTGTGACCCATTTTGAAGTTCTATGGAATATAAATCCCATATCTGTATTCTCTTATAGCTACATTCTTAATTCTTCTTTATCAATGTGGTCTATTAAACATGGACTCATTCAAATATGAATAGATCTATGTATAAGTACAATTGGAATATCAACATTATTATTTAGAGTAAGAATAAGAAATTCATCAAGAAATACATTAATATATTCCCGATAGATATTCTTATCACAATTTATGGATTCCACAATACTTATTTGTTATTGAATTCCCACACTATTTTATATAAGGAAATATATAATTTAACATATAAATCAAGGGAGATTATTATCACAACTGAATAAATATATCATCATTAGAATAGTAGGTGATGTATAATACGATCTAATTATCATGAAATTTGTTTGTTCTCTATGTAAGGAAATCATTTCCAAGACCATTATAATATAATGTTTACTAGGTGAAGGATGACTATTTTCACGAAAAATCTTCCTCTAAATATTCATCAGAGGCGAGTTATTATATTATATTTAGTTATCATGAAACTATGGTTTATAATATATAGTTTAATATCATTCATGTAAATTAGTGAATAAATATTCATAAAAAACATATATTATAAAAATGAATGTGATGATAAATAATAAAGGTATGAATTTTCAGTTCTAGAGTGAAGAAAGAGTGTACATTTCAGTACAACATTATCATGATACATTTAACATCATGTTAACTGTTTTAGGTACTAATAAATATTTATTCTTAAAATATGTTTTCTGTGTATTTATCCAAATTGTATTTCGTTACATTTTGAGATTATCGGAGTCTATGTGGTTGTTCATGTTTGGCACGTGGTTTAAAAAATTGATCAAATTTTCTTAGAAAATTGTGTTCCCTTTTGTAAACCATTTTAGTGGGATAATATTATGTCTCAAATTGTGTGTAAATATCCCATACAATATATCCATGGGTAGTATTATTTTTCATGGTTGACACACGGTTAAAGACCCATGTGTTCAAACCATGATCCCTTTCTTGAAGGTAATTGAGATCCCATGGGTAGACATAAATGTATTTAAAACTATGCATCCTAACCCATCAATCTATTTGACTAGTTTTTAATATCCAATAAAACATAATTAAGAAAAAACCCCTATTATTATTCCTAAAAAACCCATTATAAGACCTACGATGATTCCTTTTCATTTAGAGTCTCTTAATAGAATAATTAAATCCTCCAATATCTCTTCTGATAGTATCAAACCACTTATAGATGCATTTGACCTATCTATTGTAAGAGTTTACCGCTTCATTTTGTGGTCCCCATTCCTCTCTTATCTCCTTGATTTATCATTTTGTATATTTATTAGATCTTTGTTTTGATGGATTGTGATTCTAGTAATTTCTCTTTGATATTCCTTTTTCTTTTTTCTCTATTAGAGATTCCAATTTTGGGTGATTTGTTGACCGATCTCAAAAAAATTGTATGAGGTCATATATGGGATTCCCGTTAAATGGAATCCATTATTTCATTCAGGAATTATAATTTATTTTTAATTATTTTCTAAAAAATCAATTGAGATTAGTTTTAGTATTCTTTTTGATGGGTTGTTATTTTTTAAATAAATCATTTAATCAATGGAAATGAATTTTTTTTTGATTTTGAGAATGATAGATTTAGATAGGATATGATTTGATGAAGTGGTTTGTTGATCTATGTTTTACAAAAATACAATAAATGAAATATGATTTTGAAATTTTAATTGGATGAAGACCTAAAATTTGGTTTTGAAATTGAAATGGAATATTGAAACATGAAATTATTAATTTTAATGTGAATGATTTTTTGAAATGAAATGACTGCACATACTTTATTGATATACTAATTGAAAGTAAAAGTGAGCTAGTGATGTTAGTGTGGTATTATGACAATAAAAATTGGACTATAGAGGCATCAAAATTTACTGAAAAACTAAACTCTATCTAAACCATGATTGGAATGAATTTCCTCAAATGGGGCATTGATTTATTTTACCTGTTTTTCCTCTCTTAGGATGTTTCCATACACATTGTAATGATGATTAACCTAGTGGTGTGAGGATCATATATCGAGAAATAATATTATGTCAAGGATTATGAATAGGTTTCTTGGATTTGTAATTTTTAGTACACAACTATGATTAATGAACTATTTTTAAATGTTCAATTCTTCTATTTAAAAGGTTATGTATTAATTTTTGATAAAAAAAATTTCATCTTAATATAGAAGCATTATTTTATTGATAATATCTCGACTGATTTTCTGTGCCACAGATGTGTTTAAATTGTAGAATAAATTGTTTTAAATTTATTACAAATACATATTGGATATTTGGTGGAATCATTGTAGAATATGTATCTCACACACCACCATTTTCAGTAGGTGGTTGTAGATTACACCGATATAGGTTAGGGAAAAGGGAATGGGGAACATGGAGGTAGAAAGTGTTCTTAAGAATTGGACCTTGGGTGATGGTGGAGACAAGTGAATTTTTTATACACCTGATGGATAAAGATTATATTTTTTTTGGATTTTTTTTATCTTCTAGATGATTTCTTTATTTGGGAAATTTTCATCAGTGCTTATGGAACATTTTTTGTAGTTTATCATAACAAATATTTATTGATTTATAATAAGATAAAATATATCATTATTGATTGGCCTTACAAATAATCTATTCCCTTTGACATTTTCATGATGTCAGGTTCTTATCCCCAACCCATAGGGACCACGAAAGCCCTTGAAGACATTTCAGGACTGTTTGAATCATCAGTGTACTAGATAATTTGGGTTAGTTCATGAAAAAATGGTATCAAATATGCAGTTTGAGCATATTTCCAAGATATAGGCATGCAATATTGGATTTTATGGTGAACATGAGGTATAATTTTTCAGACATAAATGAATACTATGATATATTTCATTGAAAATTCTCCAAAAAAGACATAGGTCAACCTATCTTTGTAGAAAATGCGTATTTGAGGAAGTGGTTGACCATATGCTTTTGATTACCAGTTTGATTTGAGTCATTTGATATCCATAAATGTTGAATGCTATATGATGGAATTTATATTATATTATCTCTTGGGTTAGTATAATATTTGAGTTTCTTGTTTATACTTTTCTGTTACCAATTGATATTGTGTAGTAACATACCCCAAGAACTCTTCAGAAAAAATCCCAGTAATGATCTTGTGATGAACCATGAAAATTAAAAACTCTAGTTGATATGAATCCTCTTTAGATAGTATTTTTTATCCATTTTCTCAAACATGTAGCGACAGTAATTATAATTTGAGATATAGTAGTGGACCATAAAATGGAAAAAAATATAGAACATTATACATAGTTTCTTTTTCTGGATTCACTATCATTATAAGGATCGACTAATATTGAATCGGTATAATATTTATATGAATTTTTTTATCTAAATTTATATTTCTTGGATTCATTATACTCGAATAGTGTTAAATGTGATACCATCAAACTAGAAGGGAAAATTGCGATATGGTGTCATTAAATGATTATTGTAAATAAGAATGAAGGATTAGAGTGTAAAGTATATATATCCATATTTACTATGGTTTTATATATATACTATATGTTTTTGGAAATTTCTATATAGTTTTTAATCCTTATGAGTATGTAAAATTCTTTGAAAAAGTTATTTGTTAAATTTTTGTGTACTGATTAATGAGAATACGTGGTCTAGACTATTTGAAATAGGCCATTAATCTAATATTCAATATCAGGTTTATATTTTTATGGTCAATTATTGAACAAAAATGTTATATATATAATTTATGGATGACATTGACCTTTATGAAAAGTCAAGAATGACAAGAGATACTTATAATCCCTATGGTAGTTCTCTTGGTTCATTTAAAAGATATAGGGTTCTTAATGAGTCTCATAGTGGATCACAAAAATGGGAAACATCAACACCATTTATGGGGTCTGGAAAATTCACTTTTAATCTCATTCAGTACATATATTTCCAACAATCGAAGTGAATTTTTATAGGGGAATGAAATACATATTGTACTTATGGCCATTCCAAACAACTGTTAATGTTTTTAATTTCATTTTGACATAAGATAGTGTTACAAAATCATTAAAAAATAAAGGTACTACATAATAATAATAATATTCAAGAACTTATGTATTCAAGCCATATGTATCTGAAAAAATGCTTCTTGATTCAATATATGAATCTATATAGGAAGCTGATCCATGTCTTCCGATTCTCAAATGTATGTTCTCTATAGCATCAAATTAGTTAATTTTTTATTTCATATTATTATATCTCATTCATTCATATCAATTCATTAGGTGAATTTACGAATTCAACCACTAGATATTATGTAAATTTTGAATGATATGACTACAACTATTAGAACAAAGGGAGAGCCTAGTCTCTGAGGCCCTTCATATACGTTTCCATCTAAAATCATGATCTCATCTAGGATTTCGTTATTCATGATTTTAATCCACTATATTTTATTCTCAGGACAAATTGGTTGATTATCTATAATCCCTAGGTTTAATTTTATATATGTTTGTTCTAACTCATATCACTATTTGTTGTATTCCATGTATTTAAGGTACAACAGTACCTAATATTGAATATATTTTGACATCATCTTCTATATTTAGGTAGTCTTATATTAGTATTTTATTTTTATTTATAAGGATATTTATCTTGTGGTGATATGCTTACATATGTTTTTTTAGAATCCCAACATGTTTCTCTCAGACATTTCTTGTTTTGGACTGCTGAGGGAGGAAATGTTTTCTATGTACGTCGTACATGGTAGTCAGTCTATCATTATCCCATCATAATGTATGGAGATAGATGCCAGAAAGGATTTCAAAACACAATTAGATTAATTTTTAGATAAATGAATTATATTCTCGAGCGTCTCACCTTGTTCACATTGGTTCACTATACTACAAAATTTGTTGTGAAACTTTTACTTTCTGTAGATTACCAAAAATTCAATCGCATTATTGTAATGAAAAATTATTTATTTAATCTATTTTTTTGATCAGTTGAAATTGATGAAGTTGTTCTCAATGAATGTCCATCAATTTAGTTATTACATAGTCAGTATCAACGAATTTGGAATTCCTAGTAACTCATTCACGAGAAACAATAGTAATATTGAGTACCTTATAATTCATTTTGGTCTAATGAATGTGAATATAGTTCTTATAAATATGATTATCACTATATTACTTTTTTAAAATTTAAAATCTCTCAGTAGTCTTCCTGGATTAAATTCTAGTTTACTCTCATACTATGTAGTGTGATGCGAATCATCTTAAGGAAGTTGAAGAGATATCGAGATATCATAAAATTTATTCCACCGTATAAAAATTTAATTTTTTTATTCACGATCTAATTTTCACTATACATGTTTTCCTAAAACATGAAATTTCATTTTATACTAAAAATGTAAAGGATGTTATTAAATGATATCTATGTTGTATATTTTCTTAGATTCAAATTGTATTTGTCCATGAAAGGCATTACCACCTATTAATCATTAATTTCTCAATTTTGGATTTTATAATAAATTATCTCACTCAAAGAGGAATATTATTCTTATGTGATATGAGATTTCATATTTATTTTGAATAGGTTAAGGGTATATTGACTTCAATGTGAGTGTGGAATCATCGAGCAGATATGATTCTCTCTGCGGTCCTTGGTGATCTATTATTTTCTTTTTGGGGTTTCATTATCAAATAGTGAAATTAAATGGTTTCCTATGGACCATGATAGATTTGGACACATGATATAATAATTCCTATACTTTAACTAATACTTCTAGATGGATGAATTCCATTAATCGTTAGTGACATTAAAATTTTGGAGAAATATATAAATTGTATTCCAAATATAGTGTATTGAGTTATATATTGTCTCAAAAATATTTTAATCCCTATTAGAGGAATAATTTGGATTAACTATATTATTTTATTTTAAACATTTCATATACCTTAGAAAATGATAATAGAATTTTTAATGCTTTAAGAAAGATAATTGATACCCGTGCTCTTAAAGAACCATCCGTAGTGTGGAATTTCAATTCTTTATATATCTAGATTCATTTTATAGTTTGAGAGGATGAATGAGAATTATTTGGATGAGTGTTCCGTTTATCCAAACTCTTACGGAGGTGATTCATTTGAATCAACAGTTTCATGATTATGTTTACTAGCATTTCCACTACGATAAAATGACCCGATTTGAGGGTGTTATTTTTCAGATTAGAAGGGGTTGTAACCCCTTCAAAACTCATTAGCAGCAATTATAGTGAACCTTTGATATTGTTCCCACCTACTATTGTGAGTTCTAGTTTTGAAGAACCGCTGGTAAAGTAGTGGGAATATTAACAGTGATTAGATTACTGGGGGTTTTGAACCCTATTAATTTTATAACGGAATCATAAATTATAGGGGGTTTTAACTGCCTTTAATTTATTTATCACAGTAGAGACAATTTGAATCCACTGCAAATAGAATATTTTTTTTACTAATTAGAGGGGATTTTCATAACTGACATTATTCAATGCTCATGGTAGAGGGGGTTTAAACACCTCTAATAATGGACATATTAGAGGCGGTCTTCATAACTTCCTCTAATAAATATTTACAATTAAAAAATCTCCAACATGCCTAAACTATTGCATCATGTTTTCCTACCACTCCCACCACAAAACACCCTTTCCTCTACCCTCTTGTTCCATTATGGCTGCCTTCTGGCCCGCAACAACCTTAGTTTCAGTTCGGCCCCAATACGCCATTCCAGGCACTCCACTTCCCACTATCGTTCAGGTGTCCCACCCCCTCCCCACCCTTACTTATATAGTTCTATTTGTGTCTCACCCCACACATCCCCATGCATTTAGTTCCTCCATCCAACCCAAAATACGCCTCTTCCATTGAAGTAAAATGGCAACACTACATGGTATTGAACCCCTGACCGCAAACATACAGAGCATGACACATAAACTATGGAAATTTATTTTTCTTATTAATTACACATTATTATATTTATATATATAATGATGTGATTAAAATATTTATTATTTGAATAAATCTTTAAATAGATATAAATTTTTATATATGATATATATGTTTAAATATATATATATATATATATATATATATATATATGTCTATAATATATATATATATATATATATATTAGTTGTGTATAATATATGATGTATATATTTTTCTATAAAATATATAGATAATTTATTTGATACATATATATTGAATAATATATAATATATTCATATATAATATATATAAATAATTATATTTACTTATATAAATATATATTTATAGATATATTTATAAATACATTTATATGTTTATTTATGTGTATTTATGTATTTATGTGTTTATATAATATATATATAATATAATTATTGTATATATATTTATATAATTATTTTTATATATATTTAAAATATGTACGTGTGTACGTAACAATAACAATAATAATTATTTTTATTTTTATTACACCAATTTTTTATACTATAAAAATTATATGTAGGTTTTATAAATATTATACATTTATGCATTTAATGATTTATATTATACATATATTATATTAAATACATTTTTATTCAATATTTATGTTAGTGACTATATACATTTATATCATATAATATATATATACTCACACAAAACTAAATACATTCATATAATTGGAAATATATAATATAAATAAATAATATATGAATTTACAATGTAAATTTCTAATTAATAGGGTTTACGAAAACATATTTAATTAATAATAGAATATATTTAAATTTATATATAATTAAATATTTATAATATAACATATAGTATAATTAAATATTATATATATGTATATGTATATTTAATTTATTCTATATTATATAAGTTTTGAAATAGAATAAAATATAAATGTATCTATGCGAAAATAAAAAATAAAAATGATTTTAATATAACATATGTATATTATAAATCATTATTGAAATGTATATAATTTATAAAACTATATTTAAATTTTCTAAATTTGATTAAATATACATACAATTACATCAATATAATTTTTTTTAAATGTATACATTTTTTATATGTATAAGTATTTCTTTAAAGAATCTGCATAATGTCGTTATATTTAATGTATTTAAATAAATTTATTCAATGTGTTTGTGTAATATATATATAAACATTTGCGCACACACTCACACATATTATAAAAATTAAATTAATATGAGATTTATTTTAAAAAATAAATTATGTTTTGAGGGAGTTTGAAACACCCTCTAACCAAAGTGATTAGTGGAAGTTCATGCCCCCATCATTTTTTTGAATTAGATGGAGTTCAAAACACCCTCTAATGACATCAATTAAAGGGGTTTCCACCCCCCTCTAATTCTGTCCATATGAGGGGGTTCAAACCCCCTCCAATCTAAGGGATTATCAGTTGTTCATGAGCCCCCCGTTAATATCATAAATTAGATGGGGTTGTGATCTCCCACTATTTCCATTTAGAAAAATCAATAATATATATATATATACAAATGAATTATATATATAGCTCCTCTAAAATAAAACCAAATATATATCGCCACAAATTATTAAATAAAAACAATTTTTGAAAAAACCACCTCTAAAATCAAACCAAATACTAAAAAAATTAATGATAAAAAATATTCAACGGTTTGTGACCCCCTTAAATTTTATTATTATAGGGGGTTGTGCATACCCACTGTAAAATTAATTTAGATGGGGTTTTGAAAAACCCCCTCTAAAAAACATCCGCTAATCTACTATTTTTTAAGTATTCCCAAATTTCCAAAGGCTTTACATATTTTTATAATTTTACAATACGATTTATAAATGTTGAGGGATACCTTTACAGTTTTTATAGATCAAGAGGCACAATGAATTGATAAATGAATTTCCATTTCATTCTAAATCACCAAATTCCCAACTAAATTCCCTAACCAAGCTGATACAAATTAATTTGTACCACAACAAACAACCTCAAAACCTACCCTGCTAGAAATCCCAATGCTTCACTGCATGGGCCTGGTAACAATGGAAAATTTATACCCACTCACACTTGAAAATATGAGAGAATTGTAGTATATTTCTCCATGATCACAACTTCTTTGGGGATACATATTAAATAAGGTCTATGATATTTTTTGTGGATGAAAATCCCTTCAATAAAATCTTGCCCATCCAGACTCCTCATTTGAAGATCTATCTGCTACATCCCGTTTGATTGTCACTAGAATTTGATTCCCACCACTACTCTGACTACCCAATCGTGCTCCAAATTATTATTGCCTTCATTACATTGAATCTGTTGATCCCACCTCCCAAATTAGGTTGAATTGAATATTCCATTGTGATTCCCTTCTCCACATCCTCACCTGACATGATAAATGAATTTCCATTTCATTCTAAATCACCAAATTCCCAACTAAATTCCCTAACCATGCTGATACAAATTAATTTGTACCACAACAAACAACCTCAAAACCTACCCTTCTAGAAATCCCAATGCTTCACTGCATGGGCCTGGTAACAATGGAAAATTTATACCCACTCACACTTGAAAATATGAGAGAATTGTAGTATATTTCTCCATGATCAAAACTTCTTTGGGGATACATATTAAATAAGGTCTATGATATTTTTTGTGGATGAAAATCCCTTCAATAAAATCTTTCCCATCCAGACTCCTCATTTGAAGATCTATCTGCTACATCCCGTTTGATTGTCACTAGAATTTGATTCCCACCACTACTCTGACTACCCAATCGTGCTCCAAATTATTATTGCCTTCATTACATTTAATCTGTTGATCCCACCTCCCAAATTAGGTTGAATTGAATATTCCATTGTGATTCCCTTCTCCACATCCTCACCTGACATGACTGGTGCCTTATCAACCATACTTTTTCCCTACCATCGTCATTGAGCCCACCTCTCGACGACTGTTCCCGCAAAGCCTCCACATCATCCATACCCTACCACCTCCACCTACTCCCTATCGATCTTCCAAACCACCATGCCTTCTTCATGCCATTTTCGTATGCCTCCTGATGAATTTATCATTGAATAACCACCCCATCCATGCCATTCCACCTCCACTGATCCCTTTACAATCCACCCACCCACAACCCCATAATGTCCGCATTAAATCCCAAAGTATGGGGCTACCAATAATTTAAACTTGGTTAGATGAAGTCATATAGTGTATCCATTAACAATGGGATATGGCCCAAACATCACTAGTTTTATTAGTACGAAGGAATATATTTTTGGTGGGTGGCCAACATAATTTTTTCATTTTCCTCTGAGGATATCCTACATTTTCAAAATCAGTGCATCATACCACTACGAAATAGAAATGTATTGACTAGGGTTCACTACAAATCCTAGTGGGATGTTCACCCTATGACCATGAGTATTTTAAATTGTATACATGAATTATTTTTTTGGTAATATGCGATTCTGTATATTGATGATTTTTTATCAGTATTATACATGTCAGATGGTCATGGAAAAGCACTGAAAACCATTTGGGTTTCTTTATCCCCTTCATATGAGGACTTGGATATGGGAAGACAATACTATGGAATTTTTTTATAATTCCATATACACCGTGACTAATTAATGTGATGTTGGTTATGATCGTTCAACTTTATAAACCATCTCAAATTATTTTCATTCATGTAGAAAAAAATTTAGGAATTTTAAACCATATATATAAGAGAACATTAAATTTTCATATAGAATATAAAAGGGATACCCTATTCCCTACTCATTATATGAAGATTATGGTAGGTGGCTATACAATCCAAGGTTAGTTTGGGAAGGGAATATAGGATTTAGAAAAATTCCTTGAAAAATTATACATCTAGATCCTTGAAGTAGTGCTCCATTCAAGGGTAATTGTTTTTAGTGTACCATAGCCTAACCACTTTGGGATGGTAGAGTTTTCTTATGAAAATTGTTCCTAGACATAGATTAGGATAGTTAACATTAAGGAATTTAATGGAAATCAATGTAAACATATGTTCTGATGGATATTGATCAGTGAAACATCCTTGATTGGGCCTAGTTTGGTCCAACATACAATTGTGAATGTTCCTTTTATTTATCAGATATTTTTGATGGGTATGAGGAAGTAAAAAATGTTATGTTGATCAATATCAAATCCCTTTAGAGTTTTGGTTGGTGAATGTATCTTTTTTAGATTATCACATTAGTTGGGTCATTGATGGCTTTTTAAAAAGGGAAAAAATTGAATGAGATATGTGGGATCAATTGAGGGTGATGAGTATCATGGTATGTAATCTTACCCTTTGGCTTAGCCACCTTAATTAAAAAATATTCACAACATAATTTTTGTGTCAAATCACAGAATGTTTCTCTAAAACCCATTTAATGTTTCAATATAGTCCGACCATGATGTTGAACCACATTTGGATGTAACTAAGAAGTTAGTGTATATTGTTGATAGTAAGATGATTTTTATTTATGTAAAGTATATAAATATTATTAATATTTTATGGATGCACAATTTCTATTCTCATGATAAATTAGAGTGACATGACCTAATAAGAGATATGTGCCTTTATCTCTTTCATATGTTGCATTACTGATAGGCTTTCTAGGGGAATAATTTTTTTTGGATACGTGGTTGGGACATTCAATTACCCACATAGAGGTAATAATAAAAACATTATTTTATTATCAATTTTTTGTTCTTGATAAGTTTTTTTTATATGGAATTTAGAAGTTCTTTGGAGTGAATAGGGCTGTGTATGATTTAGACCAAACCATGATGTTTGGACTCTTAAACCATGGTCCCTATTATAAGGAAAGTTGATGGTGGTGAATGGTTTGTTCCAAAACATGTTTCATTTTTACTAATATTGTGGCCTCCAATAGTGGGTGTTTTCATGGTTGGAACATAGTTAAACTAAATTTGTGGCCAAACATTACACCCATTCAAGATGATCTGTGAGGGAATATTATTACATACATAATTAAATCTATCTATGCTGACAGTCACACTAAAAATGAGAATGAGATTTTAACACACATAAAATTATTATTTAAACCCCCAAACCTTTTATTATCACATAGAACCACTTATTAAAACCTTATAATGTATTTTGAATTTTCAAGGATCTCTATATGTGAATTCACTCCTCTAACATCTCTTCTTCATAGATTGATGTACTGGTTGATGTGTTTTATCTCTCAACATTATGAATTTTCCCATAATTTATATTTATCAATCCTCTATAATATATCCCTTATGAGTTTTGATTCATCATGTTGTATTTTCATTTAATAACTTATTAGATATATTTTCATTATAATATTTTCACTTTGATATGTCTTTTCTTTTTTTTCTCCTTTTGTGATTATCATTTACGGTGAATGATTTAATAATATTGTGATAAAAGTTAAATTGTATTTTAATTCATTTCCCAAAAATTAAATCCTTGATTGGTTTCATGAACTGAAATTTATTTATGATTATTCAATAAACATTGAACTATGAATGTATCATCTTGTACCTCACCCATTGGCTTGGGAAGATGATAGTGGGTGTCACTAGCCTTAGAAGACAATCCCAAGACACTGAAGGAAATAAAGAGATTCCAGGGGATTCATAAACATTTTGTGGATGTTTTTACATCTAAAAACAATAAAAAATAACTAAAAATAATTAAAAAACAACTATGTGATGCATGCAGGGAAAGAAATATAAAAAAACCCAAATAATACCGCAACTATATCAGAGTTAAATGTGGAATCCAAGAACAACATGACTCAAGACACCAAGGGCATTGAATGAACAACTCCAAACCTACTATATGCTCCAACTCCAAGATTACAGACCAAGGTACAATAAAAAATCACTAATTAACTATGATACATTCCCTTCAATTATGTCTCGATATCTAGCATCTATAAACCCATCAAATTTTCTATGTAGTGAGTGAGTATAAAACTGAATAGTTTTTCCATTCGAAATTACATACTCATGACACTAAAATAAATATCATTATCACAATTCATATTATAGAATTTATATAGAAATATTTTTAAATCATATAAATAGTTTATATCCAACCAAAATTAGTTGCATGGAAAACCATTTCACAAACCTAAAACCTCCTTCTTGAATAAATTTGGCATACCCATTGCAAATTTCCACAAAACCACACATGAATTTTATTGAAGTTCCATACTCATGATAAGTACCTAAATGATCTAACAATTTCTAAAAAATTAATGAATCTCCAGTGTCGTAATATATTTATCACCAAGAACCGAGTAATATTTCATTTTGCGACAAAAACTGCAACATGAACCCAAACAACTAAGTATACAAAAACCATGACAACAACCATACACAAACCATTTTACATAAACAAATTATTTTTAAAACCATATTAAAAAAATCCATGAATAAAAATAAACCATAGTTTTAAAATCATCATTTTTAAATAAAGAACCAAAAGAAGATTAAAAGAACAAACCAATTTCCAATATTTTCAACAAGTCATCACTAAATTGGTATTCATAAATTCTCAAAATGATTTCAAAAATAAATTTTACAAAATTAAATAAATTTAAAATTATTTATTCATGTTCTTATAATTTTACAATGAGAATGACTCCACCTAGCTATAAAAATTAGGAAAAAATAAAAAATGGTGAAATGACTTCAAAAAGGAGGCTTGAAACTCTTAAATATGCCCATAGATCTTGTTCCCATCAATCAAAATATTCAAATGTCATCACGAGACACAAAAAACAACATATATTTGTTCCCAAATAGTTCAGATATATGATTCCAATAGTTAAAAAAGCGGTTATCTTTGAGAAACGATAAAGAATGAGCACTTATCGATGAATCTGGTCATCCACTACAATTAGACTCATATCAGAATATCTCCATAATAAAAAAAAATTGTCTACATAAAAATTGGGGGGAGTTGATTTCATGTTGTGGCCAGATTATTGGTAGAATGAGTTTTTTACTAGCTAAATTGGATTTGATCCATGATTTTTGGATTAATTGTTCATTGTATATGGTTTCGAATAATGTGCGCAAACCCTTCACGATCTTTTACTTGAATCCATGACTCCCACAGTTGGATCACATTGTTAGAATAATGGTTTTACAACCACGTTACTGAACTCTGTTTAGTATTTCAGGTTTCCTCTTTAGATGATTTATGTTTTGGAAACACCATTCACCTAACCGGGCACCAACCTAGTGTCAACTATATCAATTTTACGGTTTCCTAGAATTGTGAAAAAATTTATACTAAATGTGTTCCTATAAAAAATCTCCAAAACTTGCCAAATCACAAATTATCCTCTTCAAACTTAACCTAATAATTCACACATTTTTAATTGGAAATAAATGAGGTTTTTCTTATAATTGGATCTGTTATATTCTTCCCACCATTGGTGTTTGCATCCCCGTAATGTGTAAAAAGCCATTTTACAAAAATTGTTTTGGTCATTGCTCTATAATTTTATTTTCACGCTCACATGTTTCTTCATAAATATGACCACGTTTCCATAAAATATACATTATTCCTATGTGATTCCCATTGAAGATATTTTCTTTCCCATCCACAATCCATACATGCACATTAACCAATATAACTTCAAGATCTAGTTTAATGTGATCTCATCAAATCACATATTCAGGATATTGTTGATACTTATTAATATGAGATACATGAAACAAATTATTTACTAATCTAAATCACGGAGTTACGGAAAAATGATATTCCTCCTCACTAACCCAATCATGTATCTCAAAAGGGCCTACAATCAATGAGATAACTTAACTGTTTACCAAAATTGTGATGCCAATTCCATGGAGTGATTTTCAAGAACACATGATAACTCTATTTGAAATACAATTGTCATATAAAATGATCCAAATACGATTAATGATGAGTCTGGACTTTCTCCATTCTCTTTCTTATCAACTAAATCTTCTCTACTGCCTTTATTACATGGTTCAGTCTGTCCAGTGAAGTGTCACTTGTTTCCACACAAAAATGTGGATAATGAAATGTATTCCCAAATAATGTTTCAAAAGGACACATATATATAAAATATAGTTAATATTGGTCATAAAATAACTCCAAAAATGGTATGTTCTCCACCCATGAGCCACAAAAATCTATTACATAAGTCCCGGTCTTTGTCCAGCAATGTTTGAATAAACCTATCAGATTTCCCATAGGTTTGACGATTATAAACCATGATAATAGTCAATTGAGTCACATGAGATTTATATAAGTAATTCATATATAATATATAAACATGGATTTTCTATCAGATACTATCAGAATTAGAATTCCATGCAACTTTAAAACTTCTCAGATATAGATGTTGAGCATTTCCACCACCATATAATAGTAACAAATATAGATAAAATGATACAAATTTATTATCTAATCCACTATAACACATTTCGTATTGTGTTTATAAACCATATACTCTAGACCTATTACAAAATCCATAATTATCTGCCCTTATTTTAACATGGGAATCAATAAAGATTACATTATACTTGTTGTCTTCTGGTACTACGACATAACCTATTGACATATGAGGAATTTCCAAAAAACATAGAAAAATTTCTTTTTAGTCCATCCCAAAAAATTATTAATTTTATGGATTATTCACAATTTATATTATAAGATGATCATCCCCTCTTTAATGAAGGTAAACATGAAGGACTTATTTTTGAAAATCCAAAGGTATGACCATCCAATCTCGAAAGATAAAAATGATATTCTATCATGATTTTATCCCTAATTAGTCTCCCCAATATTGTGTTATAAACACATCAACACACATTCAAAATCAAATTAAAGTTCCTCATTATCTTTATTAAAAAAATAATAATGAAAAGAAAGTGAATTAAAACCACAACACTTCCTAGGTCTTCATAATAAAAGTGAATATTAGTTATCACCAACATTATATTACAATGATCTAAATCCTATTTAAAAAACTATCTATAAGAATTTCTACATTATTCAGACTCTATAGTGTTCATATTACCCATTTTATACTTTATGTCAAAGTTAAAAATTTTAAGATTCTTTATCCATCACTATTATATCATATTCAAATATTTTTTTTGAGAAAATGTGATTCAATCTATTATGATCTATAAACACCATAAATTTATAACCAATGATGAATTGACATGACAACATTAATGTTTAGACTAAAAAAGATAATTCTGAATCATTTATAGGCATGTTATATGCATGAAATCATAACTATCATGAGCCATAAGTGATAACATGATCAATATACACAAGAAAACACCCTATCCCAGATCTCAAAAAATCACAATACACCACATATACTTATCTTGATTCTATAAATACAATGATATGTGAGTTTTTTAGGTGAATATTAATCTATTGAAATTATTTCGTCCATTCATCATTATATTATAGTATAACACTTTTCCTTATCAACACTATCATTTGTGAAGATAGTCATAAAATGTCACAAATAAAATTTCTGTAATATCCCACTAGGCTAAAGGTAATATGTACCTCAATGACATTAATTTATGGTTCCAAAATCTCCAAAACTCTATATTTTATGGGTTTGTAAAAAAATTATTTCATAGACAAATTTAATGATGAAATGTACTTCTTGTATTGAAAAATCACACCTGTATTTTTTGTCTTATTGATGATGTTCTCACAGGATACCCAACACTATCACCCTATGTCTCTAATTCTTAGCCTTTTTTCAAGAATACACCTGAATTTCATATAGAATAAAATCATCAAAAATGAATTTAGATAGCACTAGAATATCAGATTAATCTATTCCATAATTATTGTTGGTGAATTCGTAACATTGAAATAAATAACCACATAATTTTAATGGCCACATCTACTCCTAAAATATCTCTTCGTAATATCCTCCTTCAAAACCTGTAATTGGTGATATTTTGATTGTATATATTCTTTACAAAACCAATGGGTTCTACTCAATTGATCAAACATATCATTAACACCTCGAAGGGGATATTTATTTTTTGTGGATGTTTTGTTAATATTAAGATAATCTACTCACTGAGTAAGAGTTTTATCATCATTTTTTACGAAATAAACTGGTGTTTCACACATATATGTACAAAACCAAATGAACCCTTTTTTATAGAACATCAAAATAGATTATAAAAAACACACATTATTAAGGAACCACATGATAATATTTAAGTGAGAGAGGAATTTCCCCTTGTAAGAGATTAATCATAAATTTGACACCTTTTTTTGTTGGAAGCCTTGAAAAATTTTCACGAATTACATTGAGGAACCAATCCACTATGTATGGGAAATAATTATTTATGATATCAACTATTTATGTGATTTTCAAGATTTACAATTGGTATAATATAGTTCCAACCATTAATTCTAACAATCATACTTCCCATGAATTCACATTCTGATCATCCCTAAAAAGATACTCGACACCATCATTAGTTGTTAAATTAACCCTTTAGTTACAACAGTCAATGTGGCCTTTGATCATTTTCACTCAATCCATACCCATGATTAATTCATAAAAATATATCTCAACCATAAATAAGTCCTAAATAAATTCTGTCCCATTGATAGTTATAGAAAATGATTTTCATATAAAGGCTCAACATTCTCTTTGGAATAGTATCATTTATAAATTCAAAATAGAATGCATCATCTCCCAACGAAAAACCAGAAGCTCAAAAAAATGAGAAAAAATATCAATATGATGCATCCATATCAAATAAGGTTTTCATTAATACATAATTATGAAGAATCATACCTCTCATAGTCGAAGGTCAATATTGATCATCTATGAACACGTTTTTACCTCAATAGAGTTTCTAACTCGGTGCACTTTTTTATTTATTATATATTTGGTATTTCATTTGTTGAGGAGTCATGGTATTCCTATAATAAAAATTGATTTCTTAGTTCTACTTATGAGAGTTATCCTCCTTCACTCCTCATGTTGCATCATATGATGTAAGAGAATTTAGAGACATGTCTCGATTTTCTGACCTCAGTGCACTATGAATATAACATATTAGATGTACCATATTATTAGTTTTTTTACATTTTCTAGTATATTATTGTCAAATATTGATTTATGGTACAAATAGAACAACATTGAAAACAAGGTATTACCTTATGGTTTGGAAATGTGATTCACATATCCACAATCTTATTCTCACTATACCATAACGTCGTAAATAGGTTACCTATTCCTCATATTACAGGAATTAGAGTTCACACTAAATCTTATAGGTATCATCATGCTTCCTCTTACTGTGTTTTCCGATAAGTATCCTTCTGTAAATGTGTATGTATTTACTATCCCTAAATAATCTGATTTTAAAACTACCACAATCATTGCGAAAATATCTATCCTCAATCTTGATTGAAAAAGATATTTCTTCATGGATTCAAATGCTACAAATTTTGGTGTAATCAGAAATCAATTCATAAATTTGGACACATTCACTGTCACTATTTTGATATCTTTCATTAAAATGAATAATTATTTTATTATTCAAATATTGAATGTGTGAGGATTGAATTTATTATGGAATAATTATTCAGGATCCTCCAATGTCATGATGTGGTTTGATTTTTCCGAAATTTGTAAGCCTGACTAGTGGGTTTCTTGGTATTTTGATAACTATGTTTTGAATATAAAATTTATAAATATTGTTTTCCCAAGGAAATAAAATATTCAATTTGTTCTATTCAACTAGGCTTTTTTTATCTACTTCCAAATCCCTCAAAATTATGCGTGGATTACTTTTTTGAAACTAAACCTAATGGTTAAGTATTCAAATTTCATCCTACCTATTTTCACTTTCTAGAGCATGATAACCATGAACAATTCATTCAACTTATTTCTGGTTCACATGTGGCTCAGGAGAAACCACATTCCTGATAGCCTATTTTGGTTGGATTCATGGATGCCAACATCTTTCCACTCTCTAGAGCCAAAAAACACTATTTATTTTAACAATATATAAAATAAAGGAATTTTAATTTATAATTCATCACATCACACATATCAAAAATTGAATTTAAAAAATCTGACAAATTCTATTTTGAAACCATTTTTAAAAATTCCACCAAGTTGTTTGAAAATGACACAAATTTCAAATTTGTAAAAAAATTGACACATTTTCCCCAAATAACGATTCATTAAATTAAATGAATTATTTAATTATAGTGGGAAATCATTAATATCAATTCATTTTATTTTCACCTCACCAACTAAACCTATGATGATGAGATGAAAACTATTAGAAATGTTTCAAATCACTCATGTACCAAAACATCATATTAACATGATGTCTAGCATAAATAGTTATCTATTACTTTTTTATTCTAAACATTTAATGTTATAAAAATCCTATTTATGTCTCTATTTCCAAAGACATTAGAACTTTAAAATACTAAAACTCACGTATTATACAATTTGAAAACATTTGTAACAACAATACCCTCATCCATTATCTTACAAAGAGGGCGTTGGTGTTACTAGCCTTTGATGAAATACCTTAGAAACCAAAGGCTACCCATAGATTCCACGTTTGTCATAATCATTTGGGTGACTTTTTTACCTCTAAATATAAAATATACCAAAAAAAAAATTAATTACCAACAAACAATAATCTGATGAATGATTACAATGAAATACAACTCAAAAAAACTAAATCTGGCCCTAACTATATTAGATTTGAATGTGTAAACCATTTCCAACAAGACTGAAGACACAAAAATGATATACTCCATATCTCCCAACCCAATACATCAAAAAACAAAATTTTCCAAGGCCAATGTATCAATATGAATCAATAATAAACTTGGATACATTTACATAACATATGTCCTAATATTTAACATCTACAAACACACCATAGTTACCAAGAAGGGTGTTAGTATAAAACACAGTAGGATTTACCTAATGAATTAACTAATCATGAAAATGTGATTAATATTGATGGAATAATTTATATAAATAAATAAATTAAAAAAATGTTTATAATTTCCTCTAAATTTTATATTCAAACCAAAGCACATACAACGAACTCCATTTAGGAACCATTAGAACTATTTCCTGAATCCATTTTCCATACCCATTCCATAATTCCACAAACCCACAAAAGTATACCCATGTCACAATTATAAACACATGGGTTTTCCAACATATATCTGCCATGTATTATATAGGTATTCAATATCATGTGTCATTATACCTTTAGCACTGAGAACCATGTTGTATTTACACCAGGCCTTATATAATGGAACATGAACCCCCATCACTACCAAGTATGCCAATTACATGTTAAAACCATTTTACATAAAATAATTAAATATTAAATATTTTTCAATTTTTTTCCATTCATCAAATCAAACAATAATTTAAAAATAATAATTTAAAAAACATGAACCAAAAGAACATTCCAAAAAGAAAACTCATTTCCAAAATTTCAAATAAGATAACACTATAGTGGTTCCTATAAAATAAATAACAGGATTCAATAAAATTTAACTAAATTAAATCAACAAAAAACCATTCCATCATGTTAAAACCAGGTGACCATATAATAGAATCCACTTAGACCATTAATATAGGTGAAAATATTGAATGATGAAAAGACATCAAAACCTCGAATTGAAACCCATACATCTATCCTTAGGTATCATTCATCTCATTAATAAAATAATATCCCATAATTATTGTCTTAAAAAATCATATATGTATCCCCAAAAAATATATATATTATTCCACAATAGTGAATAAGAATATATCTATGAAAATCGATGAAGAATTGGAACTTACCGATGAATCTGAGCCTCCAATGCACATAGATTTTATGAGGAATCAATGTCAGATCAAAAGGAATTATATACACATCCTTGGGAGGGATATTAATACATTTTATGTTCTTATTAGGGGAAAATTATTTTTTAAGAGTTAAATGATATTTTTTTAATTATTTAATAATCTATTTTTTCACAGTGCACAGTTATGGTGCTGGATTAGGAAAATCGTGTGCTGACCATGCACAATTTACTGTAGAGACCCGAAGCCTGACGTACATAGACTTTACATTACTTTTGCGGAATACTTAGTACATAACAAAAACACACACACACAAGGATCGTAATAGTTTAGTGTCTTTGGAAACTCGGAACGTAATCTTCTAATCGTGGTGAAAGATCTTCAATATCTCCCATAAAGATCTTCCCTTTTTTTTACCTAAAACCTTTCTTTATATCCTGGGGAAAAGAAAACATAAAAGTGTGAGCTCAAATGCTCAGTAGGGGTATACAAAAGAAATAAAAATCATATCATATCTTTTTGAAAATCATAACCTGCAAAAGAGATCATAATATCTTAACATGGAACAAATCATAGAAGTGAAAATGAGATCACCATAATCATAAAATGAAACTTGAAACTTTGTGGCATGCACACATAATCACGGAAAATCATTTCTTGTTAGTCATGACTCATTGCCAAGACTATCTTAGTGGACAAAGTCCCTTTCTGAACCGAGTTCACTCCTCGTTTCAGTCCTGTATCACTGAACCGAAATAACCTTCCGTTCCAGCCATGTCTATCTCATGAGATATAAAATCTTTACCCAATGCATTGGAGGGAGATATAGGTCCCACCCATCTCATAATGATACCATTCTTATGTGTGCCACAAAAACATAAATCATACATCATTTCATAACCCATGTAATAAAAATGGGATTCTTAAACAACATGACATCATAAAACCATTCATATAAGATAAAGGAATTCATAAACATAATTCCATCACAGCATAGTCAAATCAATGTAACAATATGGATAGAAACAGAACCCTTTATTATCTTAGATGGAAAATAATTTTGATAAAACACTTGAAATGAATTCTTGAGGAAAATATCCTTTCTTCTTCAAAATCAATTACTTTTCACAAAACATCATGAAATTTTAAAAGAAAGAGATTTTATTAAAAATAGTCATGAAATCTTTTGTAGGAAGATTCATGAAAATAAGGCTTTATAAAACCGTAAAAATCCGTTCGTGCCGTTTAAGTTTAAAAAACATTCTTCGTACTTTTGTCGGAAAAGTCCAAAAGTACCTCGTACGAAAAACGACAAAAGATTCCTTTCATATATTTTACTAAAAACTCACCGAAGGGTAAAATTGGATTTAAAAAATTTTAGGTTGATGTAAATAACATTACATATTGAGGAAACATGTATGTGGATGATAAAATATACCCCAGTAAATTTCAAAGTACAAACAATCTCGGATAAAAATGAGATTGCGATATTTCCCTTACCTTAGGTCCGACTTTCTTTGTAAGTGTCTGAACCTCCTGTATAATGATTTAAATCATGTTATTGACTTATTACAGAATCATATTCATTGTTATGATATCATATATGGTTCACTTATGACATTATATTACCCGTTCTTTTGTAAATTCCATGTTAAAGAAGCGTTTTGGGTAAAATCGTTTCATTTATCGTAGGTGTTTTGATTTGTTGTTCTTGACATTATTATTACTTATATCATGATTTACTTACTTCCAGAATATAAAATATGATTCATATATCATATATATTCAGTATATATATATATATATATATAATATATAGATAAATGAAATGAAAAACACCGTTCATGGAGACGGTAGTCCGTACGTACGCATGAACGCTATTTTCCTTTCCTTATTGTCTTGAATGGAAGTAAGTAGATGACATACATATATATATATATATATACATAAATCCAGTAGCTTTATAATGTCATATATTTCATTATTATTTCTTATATATACTTTATAATCATTCTTAAATGGTTAACATGGAGAATGAATCTCATCGCGTCGTGGAGACGGTGGTCCGTACGTACGCACGAGCGATGATATCATTTCTATAAATATTGAATTGAATTGGAGTGGATTATACAATATATCAGAATCAATATGATGTTTTAATAACTATGTATAGTTATTCTTTACACCATTATACCCATCCATGTAAGGTGGTGGTGGAAAATAGATTACACCACGGCGTGGAGACGGTATTCCGTACGTACGCACGCGCGGTGATTTCTTTTTCCGTAGGATGGATAGATGGTGAAATAAGGATGTTTCATACTTATAATAACATATCAGTATATGAGTGATACTGATGTTATTACTTCATAATGAAACAACCTAATAAGAAGAAGTGGAAGAAGAAATAAAGATGAAAGAATTGGTAACGGTAATTACCTCTTCTTTGAAGCGCCTCTTTGAGACCTCCTCTTAGGGTACTAAAATTGGTCTTTGAGGAAGACCAGAACCTCTAGGATGTTGCTAGGGAAGTGGATAAGAGATTTTGGCAGGGGTTGGCCGAGCTTGAGAGCTCAAAATTGGTGTGAGGAGGAGGGGGAGGAGGTGTCCTTTTATAGGGGAGGAGAGGGGCACCTTAGGAATTCTTAAAAATATTAATTTATAATAAATCTAACCCCACTTAAAAACCTCCAAAAATGACTCATATTCGAAGCTTAGATAAGATAGGGTTGTAATCTCATAAACCAATCAAATTTAGACATGTTTGGATCTTATTTTAAACCTTATCAATTAGATTTAATTCTAAGTTAAATAATTTAACTTTTACCGTGTCTTTTTGTTTTCTTTCACTATATGGTTAATACACTTACTATAACATGCCAAAAGAACCCCAAATTGTTTATTATTAATATATATATCCTTATCTAAGTCATTTGGCCGAACTTTAGATTTTTAAGAATAAAATAACAATTAATAATATAATATTTTATTTAAAAACTATTTTGTGTCAATTTTGACACTATTTGATATATGGTTTTTTTGAAAGTCATAACAGAATTAAATGTTCGAACCAAGTTGATTAAATCAACATTAATATATCATAGTAACCTAGAAAATTAGTGTAATTCATAAAAATTCTCAAATTACATTTATTTTGGTGTTTATAACATCAATTATGTCAATATTTCATAAATAAGATAATTACTGCATCATCTTTGTGTCATAAATTAATTAAATTATTTGATGTCTAAAAATTACAAATAAAATACCATTATGTAGGAAATCTTTTTATCTTTCTAATGAATATTTATAGTCGAATATATCTTATGTATAACCCCATATTAAAAATGATTTACTTATTAAACTTTGATTTTAACTATTTTAACCCTTCTTTAAATAAATTAATAATAAATGTCCTAATCTAATCCAAGTGGGCCTAAATGGTCATATTTTATTCCTAAGTTTGTTTTTGGTCGAATTACACTTGTCCAATAGAATTAGGACATGTGTTAGGGTAATATTGATATCATATTTACCCTTAGTTACCCAATTTACTATTAACCGCGGTAAAAATAGTAAAAAGTTACTATTCACCAAAAAATTATTTTTATCTCATTGAACCACATTTTACTTACTGATATCAACCGTGTCTGTAGGATTTTTGAAATTCCATTCACAGAAGCGGTAAAATTAAGTTTTATGAAAAATTCAGTTTTTTTAACTACCACTTAGTAGTTTCACTATTCATCAAAAAATGAAGGTTTTCAGAAAAATGCCAAAATTTCATCCTAAGCTATATTTCATATTCCGAATTCAAAAATGAAGTCTATTTTACCAAATTCATAACATAGAAGTTGAATTAATTAATTTTATAATTAAATCCCGCTGTTAAGACAAATAGCGTGTTTTTAAGAAACAATTTCTATCAAAAGATTGATACTTGATTATGTCTGGTTTAAATGTGAAATTACAACCAATGACCAGCATTGAATTAAATTGTAAAAATATATTCTAAATATACTTTAAAACCACTCAAATTAATAATTTATCACTATTAATTATTTCGATTAAAAAAGTTGTTTTTTAATTATAATTAATAATTTTCACTATTCATCAGAATATGAAAGTTATCCGAAAAGTACCAAAATTTCACCTTAGGCTAAATTCGATACTCCGAATCCAAAAATGAAGTTCATTTTGAAATATAAGATTTACAGAATTTTAAAAAGTGGTTATTACTATTCATAATGGCTAGTTTTAATAATATTTTAATAGCATATCGTTGTTTAGTGAAACTCATTATTGCGTACTACACACGCTATCGAGGAAGGTCGCGATTGCGTGTATGCAAGGCAAGTCAAGGATGCGTGTTGTGCAAGCTCCTTTTGGTGTAGCGTACAATACAAGACATTAGTGAAATAAAAAGAATATTTTTCATAAAATCTCGGGCTATTACATTCTACCCCCCTTAAAATGAATTTCGCCCTCGAAATTCGTCGGGGTTATAAATGGTTTACTATTCGAAAGATTCTTTAATAGAATCCCACATCGTAAAAAGGAATACAAAAACTTGGCTTTAAAAACTAAAGTATGAAATGTAATGATTACCCAAATAAACTAATCGCTGGGTTTCCACATAGGTAAAAATATGGATATGGAAGAGAAATCTAACCATCATGTTCTGATGGAGAGTGGTAGAGAACATGTCTATGGAAAAGCCAGTAATCACAAATCCATAGATTTGTGATGATATAAGGTACCATCTGATTCATCAGGTATAAGATCACTAGGACAACATTTTTGGTTTTCAAGATCATTTCCCTAAAGTTGAAAATTTGAATTAGAATAAATACTTACTTTATTTTGGTACAATATCACTATTGTCCATGCCTTTAACAATTTCCACATCATCTCTTAAAGAAATGAAGTTGAATTTGTCATTCGCGATGTGTTAGCATATCATGTGATAGAACGATGGGTCATTCCATCTGTCTCAAACAAAAGGTTAGAAAAGTTATCAAAAAATACATAAATCCATCTATAGTGAGATTAATCATATATGGTTCCTAAAATGAACTTATACATCACATATCATACTTCTTAATATAATAAAACTAGTTTCTACTAAACAGGGACTTCCTGTAGGTCAGTGGTAGGCGATAAAGGCCAGTCGCACTTCGGTTGTGGGTTCGATTCCCACAGCCTTGTCCGAAGCGATGGGCTGTCGCCCGTCCTGCAGGTTGTCCTTTTTATAAAACTATATTACTATAACATCCCATCAATAATATCGAAAAAAAACTTCTATCCTTAAACAATACTAACTTATGTCCAACATAATTCATTCCAATCATTAGGCTCATAATACTGCAGTCCATTCTCATAACATAGTGAAAACGATTACCAGAGATTTAATACCATCGTTGATCCCCATATATCATAAGATATATCTTGTTGGTCACATTCCAAACATTCAAAGGCCTTAATCTTGTACTCTCTTGAATACCCATTGAACCTTAGTGAAAACTTGAATGCAGTTAAAAGTTAACACTTTTCACATACCGAAATCCTCAAAATTCTATATACTCAAACCATGATATCACTTAGTCCTTATATCAATCATGAGCTCATGAATACTGTCAAACATTTCATTTTCCCCTTATCCCTTCATTATGCGCATATCATCTTCATTCCAAAAATATCTGAATAACCTTTCATGGATACTGGTAACATTAATCAGACAACAATGTTACAATCCTTACATGTCTCTTTATTCCATAGTACCATGAGATTACTTATACAACATTACACATGATAAACATGTAATCATTCCACTACATTCTTAAACCATTGACCGAGCTTCAACAATTCTTTCATCTCACATACCATTGGTAGTCTCTTCATCATCATCCACATAAATACTTCCCATATGACCATACTGATTCTCTTCATGAGTCTTTCCCTTAGGGCATTTGTTTGCATAATGCCCATACATTCCACATTTAAAACACTTAACCATTTTTGATGTCGTAGCAATACCATTATCCTCATCCCTGGTATTAACTGAACCTTTTCCTTTGCACTTACTGGCTTTGTGTCCTTCTTTTCCACACCCAAAGCATCTTCCAGTTCCTTTGAAACATTCTCCTTGATGCCTCTTCCCACATGATTTACATAGGGGAAATTGAACTTTCTTTCCTCTATGATCATCATGAAACTCCATCTTTCTCTTATTAGCCGAGTCAGGAAACTTACCAAATTTTACTTTATTGATCATATTATGAGATTGCTGATTCGGCATAATAATGATGTTTGGACTTCCAAATCCCATTTCATTTGGTTGCTCATAAAGAATATCATTCCATTGTCCATCATTTCCTCCATTATCGTGAATCACCTTGTTTCCAGCCATTTTCTAAAACCCAAAAAGAATAGCGTGAGAGGCAAAAATCATGCTAGGGAAAACAACATAATAAAGGGGGAGTACCTTGAACATCTAACATCTTAGGTTTAATTCTATGATCGTTAGCGTAGTTCTATTACTATAACCTATACGTATACTTAACCTTAGGGACATCCCTAGACATACCTTAGAAATATCTCTAGGGATCTCACTAACGTTTTCGCATCCTAGTTTCCAAAGGTTGACTAAACCTTTCCTCTGATACCAAATGTAGAGACCCGAAGCCTGACGTACATAGACTTTACATTACTTTTGCGGAATACTTAGTACATAACAAAAACACACACACACAAGGATCGTAATAGTTTAGTGTCTTTGGAAACTCGGAACGTAATCTTCTAATCGTGGTGAAAGATCTTCAATATCTCCCATAAAGATCTTCCCCTTTTTTTACCTAAAACCTTTCTTTATATCCTGGGGAAAAGAAAACATAAAAGGGTGAGCTCAAATGCTCAGTAAGGGTATACAAAAGAAATAAAAATCATATCATATCTTTTTGAAAATCATAACCTGCAAAAGAGATCATAATATCTTAACATGGAACAAATCATAGAAGTGAAAATGAGATCACCATAATCATAACATGAAACTTGAAACTTTGTGGCATGCACACATAATCATGGAAAATCATTTCTTGTTAGTCATGACTCATTGCCAAGACTATCTTAGTGGACAAAGTCCCTTTCTGAACCGAGTTCACTCCTCGTTTCAGTCCTGTATCACTGAACCGAAATAACCTTCCGTTCCAGCCATGTCTATCTCATGAGATATAAAATATTTACCCAATGCATTGGAGGGAGATATAGGTCCCACCCATCTCATAATGATACCATTCTTATGTGTGCCACAAAAACATAAATCATACATCATTTCATAACCCATGTAATAAAAATGGGATTCTTAAACAACATGACATCATAAAACCATTCATATAAGATAAAGGAATTCATAAACATAATTCCATCACAGCATAGTCAAATCAATGTAAAAATATGGATAGAAACAGAACCCTTTATTATCTTAGATGGAAAATAATTTTGATAAAACACTTGAAATGAATTCTTGAGGAAAATATCCTTTCTTCTTCAAAATCAATTTCTTTTCACAAAACATCATGAAATTTTAAAAGGAAGAGATTTTATTAAAAATAGTCATGAAATCTTTTGTAGGAAGATTCATGAAAATAAGGCTTTATAAAACCGTAAAAATCCGTTCGTGCCGTTTAAGTTTAAAAAACATTCTTCGTACTTTTGTCGGAAAAGTCAAAAAGTACCTCGTACGAAAAACGACAAAATATTCCTTTCATATCTTTTACTAAAATATCACCGAAGGGTAAAATTGGATTTAAACAATTGTAGGTTGATGTAAATAACATTAAATATTGAGGAAACATGGATGTGGATGATAAAATATACCCCAGTAAATTTCAAAGTACAAACAATCTCGGATAAAAATGAGATTGCGATATTTCCCTTACCTTAGGTCCGACTTGCTTTGTAAGTGTCTGAACCTCCTGTATAATGATTTAAATCATGTTATTGACTTATTACAGAATCATATTCATTGTTATGATATCATATATGGTTCACTTATGACATTATATTACCCGTTCTTTTGTAAATTCCATGTTAAAGAAGCGTTTTGGGTAAAATCGTTTCATTTATCGTAGGTGTTTTGATTTGTTGTTCTTGACATTATTATTACTTATATCATGATTTACTTACTTCCAGAATATAAAATATGATTCATATATCATATATATTCAGTATATATATATATATATATAATAGATAGATAAATGAAATGAAAAACACCGTTCATGGAGACGGTAGTCCGTACGTACGCATGAACGCTATTTTCCTTTCCTTATTGTCTTGAATGGAAGTAAGTAGATGACATACATATATATATATATACATAAATCCAGTAGCTTTATAATGTCATATATTTCATTATTATTTCTTATATATACTTTATAATCATTCTTAAATGGTTAACATGGAGAATGAATCTCATCGCGTCGTGGAGACGGTGGTCCGTACGTACGCACGAGCGATGATATCATTTCTATAAATATTGAATTGAATTGGAGTGGATTATACAATATATCAGAATCAATATGATGTTGTAATAACTATGTATAGTTATTCTTTACACCATTATACCCATCCATGTAAGGTGGTGGTGGAAAATAGATTACACCACGGCGTGGAGACGGTATTCCGTACGTACGCACGCGCGGTGATTTCTTTTTCCGTAGGATGGATAGATGGTGAAATAAGGATGTTTCATACTTATAATAACATATCAGTATATGAGTGATACTGATGTTATTACTTCATAATGAAACAACCTAATAAGAAGAAGTGGAAGAAGAAATAAAGATGAAAGAATTGGTAACGGTAATTACCTCTTCTTTGAAGCGCCTCTTTGAGACCTCCTATTAGGGTACTAAAATTGGTCTTTGAGGAAGACCAGAACCTCTAGGATGTTGTTAGGGAAGTGGAGAAGAGATTTTTGCAGGGGTTGGCCGAGCTTGAGAGCTCAAAATTGGTGTGAGGAGGAGGGGGAGGAGGTGTCCTTTTATAGGGGAGGAGAGGGGCACCTTAGGAATTCTTAAAAATATTAATTTATAATAAATCTAACCCCACTTAAAAACCTCCAAAAATGACTCATATTAGAAGCTTAGATGAGATAGGGTTGTAAGCGCATCAACCAATCAAATTTAGACATGTTTGGATCTTATTTTAAACCTTATCAATTAGATTTAACTCTAAGTTAAATAATTTAACTTTTACCGTGTCTTTTTGTTTTCTTTCACTATATGGTTAATACACTTACTATAACATGCCAAAAGAACCACAAATTGTTTATTATTAATATATATATCCTTATCTAAGTCATTTGGCCGAACCTTATATTTTTAGGAATAAAATAACAATTAATAATATAATATTTGATTTAAAAACTATTTTGTGTCAATTTTGACACTATTTGATATATGATTTTTGTGAAAGTCATAACAGAATTAAATGTTCGAACCAAGTTGATTAATCAACATTAATATATCATATTAACCTAGAAAATTAGTGTAATTCATAAAAATTCTCAAATTACATTTATTTTGGTGTTTATAACATCAATTATGTCAATATTTCATAAATAAGATAATTACTGCATCATCTTTGTGTCATAAATTAATTAAATTATTTGATGTCTAAAAATTAAAAATAAAATACCATTATGTAGTAAATCTTTTTAGCTTTCTAATGAATATTTATAGTCGAATTTATCTTATGTATAACCCCATATTAAAAATGATTTACTTATTAAACTTTGATTTTAACTATTTTAACCCTTCTTTAAATAAATTAATAATAAATGTCCTAATCTAATCCAAGTGGGCCTAAATGGTCATATTTTATTCCTAAGTTTGTTTTTGGTCGAATTACACTTGTCCAATAGAATTAGGACATGTGTTAGGGTAATATTTATATCATATTTACCCTTAGTTACCCTATTTACTATTAACCGCGGTAAAAATAGTAAAAAGTTACTATTCACCAAAAAATTATTTTTATCTCATTGAACCACATTTTACTTACTGATATCAACCGTGTCTGTCGGATTTTTTAAATTCCATTCACAGAAGCGGTAAAATTAAGTTTTATGAAAAATTCAGTTTTTTTTAACTACCACTTAGTAGTTTCACTATTCATCAAAAAATGAAGGTTTTCAGAAAAATGCCAAAATTTCATCCTAAGCTATATTTCATATTTCGAATTCAAAAATGAAGTCTATTTTACCAAATTCATAACATAGAAGTTGAATTAATTAATTTTATAATTAAATCCCGCTGTTAAGACAAATAGCGTGTTTTTAAGAAACAATTTCTATCAAAAGATTGATACTTGATTATGTCTGGTTTAAATGTGAAATTACAACCAATGACCAGCATTGAATTAAATTGTAAAAATATATTCTAAATATACTTTAAAACCACTCAAATTAATAATTTATCACTATTAATTATTTCGATTAAAAAATTTGTTTTTTAATTATAATTAATAATTTTCACTATTCATCATAATATGAAAGTTATCCGAAAAGTACCAAAATTTCACCTTAGGCTAAATTCGATACTCCGAATCCAAAAATGAAGTTCATTTTGAAATATAAGATTTACAGAATTTTAAAAAGTGGTTATTACTATTCATAACGGCTAGTTTTAATAATATTTTAATAGCATATAGTTGTTTAGTGAAACTCGTTATTGCGTACTACACACGCTATCGAGGAAGGTCGCGATTGCGTGTATGCAAGGCAAGTCAAGGATGCGTGTTGTGCAAGATCCTTTTGGTGTAGCGTACAATACAAGACATTAGTGAAATAAAAAGAATATTTTTCATAAAATCTCGGGCTGTTACATTCTACCCCCCTTAAAATGAATTTTGCCCTCGAAATTCGTCGGGGTTATAAATGGTTTACTATTCGAAAGATTCTTTAATAGAATCCCACATCGTAAAAAGGAATACAAAAACTTGGCTTTAAAAACTAAAGTATGAAATGTAACGATTACCCAAATAAACTAATCGCTGGGTTTCCACATAGGTAAAAATATGGATATGGAAGAGAAATCTAACCATCATGTTCTGATGGAGAGTGGTAGAGAACATGGCTATGGAAAAGCCAGTAATCACAAATCCATAGATTTGTGATGATATAAGGTACCATCTGATTCATCAGGTATAAGATCACTAGGACAACATTTTTGGTTTTCAAGATCATTTCCCTAAAGTTGAAAATTTGAATTAGAATAAATACTTACTTTATTTTGGTACAATATCACTATTGTCCATGCCTTTAACAATTTCCACATCATCTCTTAAAGAAATGAAGTTGAATTTGTCATTCGCGATGTGTTAGCAGATCATGTGATAGAACGATGGGTCATTCCATCTGTCTCAAACAAAAGGTTAGAAAAGTTATCAAAAAATACATAAATCCATCTATAGTGAGATTAATCATATATGGTTCCTAAAATGAACTTATACATCACATATCATACTTCTTAATATAATAAAACTAGTTTCTACTAAACAGGGACTTCCTGTAGGTCAGTGGTAGGCGATAAAGGCCAGTCGCACTTCGGTTGTGGGTTCGATTCCCACAGCCTTGTCCGAAGCGATGGGCTGTCGCCCGTCCTGCAGGTTGTCCTTTTTATAAAACTATATTACTATAACATCCCATCAATAATATCGAAAAAAAACTTCTATCCTTAAACAATACTAACTTATGTCCAACATAATTCATTCCAATCATTAGGCTCATAATACTGCAGTCCATTCTCATAACATAGTGAAAACGATTACCAGAGATTTAATACCATCGTTGATCCCCATATATCATAAGATATATCTTGTTGGTCACATTCCAAACATTCAAAGGCCTTAATCTTGTACTCTCTTGAATACCCATTGAACCTTAGTGAAAACTTGAATGCAGTTAAAAGTTAACACTTTTCACATACCGAAATCCTCAAAATTCTATATACTCAAACCATGATATCAATTAGTCCTTATATCAATCATGAGCTCATGAATACTGTCAAACATTTCATTTTCCCCTTATCCCTTCATTATGCGCATATCATCTTCATTCCAAAAATATCTGAATAACCTTTCATGGATACTGGTAACATTAATCAGACAACAATGTTACAATCCTTACATGTCTCTTTATTCCATAGTACCATGAGATTACTTATACAACATTACACATGATAAACATGTAATCATTCCACTACATTCTTAAACCATTGACCGAGCTTCAACAATTCTTTCATCTCACATACCATTGGTAGTCTCTTCATCATCATCCACATAAATACTTCCCATATGACCATACTGATTCTCTTCATGAGTCTTTCCCTTAGGGAATTTGTTTGCATAATGCCCATACATTCCACATTTAAAACACTTAACCATTTTTGATGTCGTAGCAATACCATTATCCTCATCCCTGGTATTAACTGAACCTTTTCCTTTGCACTTACTGGCTTTGTGTCCTTCTTTTCCACACCCAAAGCATCTTCCAGTTCCTTTGAAACATTCTCCTTGATGCCTCTTCCCACATGATTTACATAGGGGAAATTGAACTTTCTTTCCTCTATGATCATCATGAAACTCCATCTTTCTCTTATTAGCCGAGTCAGGAAACTTACCAAATTTTACTTTATTGATCATATTATGAGATTGCTGATTCGGCATAATAATGATGTTTGGACTTCCAAATCCCATTTCATTTGGTTGCTCATAAAGAATATCATTCCATTGTCCATCATTTCCTCCATTATCGTGAATCACCTTGTTTCCAGCCATTTTCTAAAACCCAAAAAGAATAGCGTGAGAGGCAAAAATCATGCTAGGGAAAACAACATAATAAAGGGGGAGTACCTTGAACATCTAACATCTTAGGTTTAATTCTATGATCGTTAGCGTAGTTCTAGTACTATAACCTATACGTATACTTAACCTTAGGGACATCCCTAGACATACCTTAGAAATATCTCTAGGGATCTCACTAACGTTTTCGCATCCTAGTTTCCAAAGGTTGACTAAACCTTTCCTCTGATACCAACTGTAGAGACCCGATGCCTGACGTACATAGACTTTACATTACTTTTGCGGAATACTTAGTACATAACAAAAACACACACACACAAGGATCGTAATAGTTTAGTGTCTTTGGAAACTCGGAACGTAATCTTCTAATCGTGGTGAAAGATCTTCAATATCTCCCATAAAGATCTTCCCCTTTTTTTACCTAAAACCTTTCTTTATATCCTGGGGAAAAGAAAACATAAAAGGGTGAGCTCAAATGCTCAGTAAGGGTATACAAAAGAAATAAAAATCATATCATATCTTTTTGAAAATCATAACCTGCAAAAGAGATCATAATATCTTAACATGGAACAAATCATAGAAGTGAAAATGAGATCACCATAATCATAACATGAAACTTGAAACTTTGTGGCATGCACACATAATCATGGAAAATCATTTCTTGTTAGTCATGACTCATTGCCAAGACTATCTTAGTGGACAAAGTCCCTTTCTGAACCGAGTTCACTCCTCGTTTCAGTCCTGTATCACTGAACCGAAATAACCTTCCGTTCCAGCCATGTCTATATCATGAGATATAAAATCTTTACCCAATGAATTGGAGGGAGATATAGGTCCCACCCATCTCATAATGATACCATTCTTATGTGTGCCACAAAAATATAAATCATACATCATTTCATAACCCATGTAATAAAAATGGGATTCTGAAACAACATGACATCATAAAACCATTCATATAAGATAAAGGAATTCATAAACATAATTCCATCACAACATAGTCAAATCAATGTAAAAATATGGATAGAAACAGAACCCTTTATTATCTTAGATGGAAAATAATTTTGATAAAACACTTGAAATGAATTCTTGAGGAAAATATCCTTTCTTCTTCAAAATCAATTTCTTTTCACAAAACATCATGAAATTTTAAAAGAAAGAGATTTTATTAAAAATAGTCATGAAATCTTTTGTAGGAAGATTCATGAAAATAAGGCTTTATAAAACCGTAAAAATCCGTTCGTGCCGTTTAAGTTTAAAAAACATTCTTCGTACTTTTGTCAGAAAAGTCAAAAAGTACCTCGTACGAAAAACGACAAAAGATTCCTTTCATATCTTTTACTAAAAACTCACCGAAGGGTAAAATTGGATTTAAACAATTGTAGGTTGATGTAAATAACATTACATATTGAGGAAACATGGATGTGGATGATAAAATATACCCCAGTAAATTTCAAAGTACAAACAATCTCGGATAAAAATGAGATTGCGATATTTCCCTTACCTTAGGTCCGACTTGCTTTGTAAGTGTCTGAACCTCCTGTATAATGATTTAAATCATGTTATTGACTTATTACATAATCATATTCATTGTTATGATATCATATATGGTTCACTTATGACATTATATTACCCGTTCTTTTGTAAATTCCATGTTAAAGAAGCGTTTTGGGTAAAATCGTTTCATTTATCGTAGGTGTTTTGATTTGTTGTTCTTGACATTATTATTACTTATATCATGATTTACTTACTTCCAGAATATAAAATATGATTCATATATCATATATATTCAGTATATATATATATATAATAGATAGATAAATGAAATGAAAAACACCGTTCATGGAGACGGTAGTCCGTACGTACGCATGAACACTATTTTCCTTTCCTTATTGTCTTGAATGGAAGTAAGTAGATGACATACATATATATATATATATACATAAATCCAGTAGCTTTATAATGTCATATATTTCATTATTATTTCTTATATATACTTTATAATCATTCTTAAATGGTTAACATGGAGAATGAATCTCATCGCGTCGTGGAGACGGTGGTCCGTACGTACGCACGAGCGATGATATCATTTCTATAAATACTGAATTGAATTGGAGTGGATTATAAAATATATCAGAATCAATATGATGTTGTAATAACTATGTATAGTTATTCTTTACACCATTATACCCATCCATGTAAGGTGGTGGTGGAAAATAGATTACACCACGGCGTGGAGACGGTATTCCGTACGTACGCACGCGCGGTGATTTCTTTTTCCGTAGGATGGATAGATGGTGAAATAAGGATGTTTCATACTTATAATAACATATCAGTATATGAGTGATACTGATGTTATTACTTCATAATGAAACAACCTAATAAGAAGAAGTGGAAGAAGAAATAAAGATGAAATAATTGGTAACGGTAATTACCTCTTCTTTGAAGCACCTCTTTGAGACCTCCTCTTAGGGTACTAAAATTGGTCTTTGAGGAAGACCAGAACCTCTACGATGTTGCTAGGGAAGTGGAGAAGAGATTTTGGCAGGGGTTGGCCGAGCTTGAGAGCTCAAAATTGGTGTGAGGAGGAGGGGGAGGAGGTGTCCTTTTATAGGGGAGGAGAGGGGCACCTTAGGAATTCTTAAAAATATTAATTTATAATAAATCTAACCCCACTTAAAAACCTCCAAAAATGACTCATATTAGAAGCTTAGATGAGATAGGGTTGTAATCTCATCAAACAATCAAATTTAGACATGTTTGGATCTTATTTTAAACCTTATCAATTATATTTAACTCTAAGTTAAATAATTTAACTTTTACCGTGTCTTTTTGTTTTCTTTCACTATATGGTTAATACACTTACTATAACATGCCAAAAGAACCCCAAATTGTTTATTATTAATATATATATCCTTATCTAAGTCATTTGGCCGAACCTTAGATTTTTAGGAATAAAATAACAATTAATAATATAATATTTGATTTAAAAACTATTTTGTGTCAATTTTGACACTATTTGATATATGATTTTTGTGAAAGTCATAACAGAATTAAATGTTCGAACCAAGTTGATTAAATCAACATTAATATATCATAGTAACCTAGAAAATTAGTGGAATTCATAAAAATTCTCAAATTACATTTATTTTGGTGTTTATAACATCAATTATGTCAATATTTCATAAATAAGATAATTACTGCATCATCTTTGTGTCATAAATTAATTAAATTATTTGATGTCTAAAAATTACAAATAAAATACCATTATGTAGGAAAGCTTTTTATCTTTCTAATGAATATTTATAGTCTAATTTATCTTATGTATAACCCCATATTAAAAATGATTTACTTATTAAACTTTGATTTTATCTATTTTAACCCTTCTTTAAATAAATTAATAATAAATGTCCTAATCTAATCCAAGTGGGCCTAAATGGTCATATTTTATTCCTAAGTTTGTTTTTGGTCGAATTAAACTTGTCCAATAGAATTAGGACATGTGTTAGGGTAATATTGATATCATATTTACCCTTAGTTACCCTATTTACTTTTAACCGTGGTAAAAATAGTAAAAAGTTACTATTCACCAAAAAATTATTTTTATCTCATTGAACCACATTTTACTTACTGATATCAACCGTGTCTGTCGGATTTTTTAAATTCCATTCACAGAAGCGGTAAAATTAAGTTTTATGAAAAATTCAGTTTTTTTTAACTACCACTTAGTAGTTTCACTATTCATCAAAAAATGAAGGTTTTCAGAAAAATTCCAAAATTTCATCCTAAGCTATATTTCATATTCCGAATTCAAAAATGAAGTCTATTTTACCAAATTCATAACATAGAAGTTGAATTAATTAATTTTATAATTAAATCCCGCTGTTAAGACAAATAGCGTGTTTTTAAGAAACAATTTCTATCAAAAGATTGATACTTGATTATGTCTGGTTTAAATGTGAAATTACAACCAATGACCAGCATTGAATTAAATTGTAAAAATATATTCTAAATATACTTTAAAACCACTCAAATTAATAATTTATCACTATTAATTATTTCGATTAAAAAAGTTGTTTTTTAATTATAATTAATAATTTTCACTATTCATCATAATATGAAAGTTATCCGAAAAGTACCAAAATTTCACCTTAGGCTAAATTCGATACTCCGAATCCAAAAATGAAGTTCATTTTGAAATATAAGATTTACAGAATTTTAAAAAGTGGTTATTACTATTCATAACGGCTAGTTTTAATAATATTTTAATAGCATATCGTTGTTTAGTGAAACTCGTTATTGCGTACTACACACGCTATCGAGGAAGGTCGTGATTGCGTGTATGCAAGGCAAGTCAAGGATGCGTGTTGTGCAAGCTCCTTTTGGTGTAGCGTACAATACAAGACATTAGTGAAATAAAAAGAATATTTTTCATAAAATCTCGGGCTGTTACAATTTACTACCCAAAACAGAACCCTTCAATGTCTTATCAGATTGTTAGAAAAACCATGAAACCAACATTATATTACCCTACTTCAATATTTCACAGTTTATCAAGAGAAAACTCTTGGTTTGACCAAACTAGTGCCTAATCCTGTGCATGCCCAATGCCCACTGTTTTAGTTATATAGTTTCCAGGACGTGTTTCCCTATTTCTACTAACCATGATCAAACTACGAAACATATATAAAAGACTCAAAACATTAAAATACCCTTTGAATATATAGAAATACAAACCAAATATGACATGTAATTTTTTTTAAATAAGTGGTCATGTTCCTAAAACAGGGGGTGCTAGAGAGATTATTTGTATGATTGCTTTCAAAGGCGTGACATTTGTGAAATAAAACCCCTTTTCAATGAACTTGATAAATTTATTGGTTTTTGAGAACAAATAATTAATTTGAGAAATTATTTTATGATGTCATTTGATGGATGGTCCTTTAGAAAATGGATTTCAATGAAATATGATTATTAAGGAATGAATTTAATAAAAACCAATGATTTGTTTTTAAGAAATAAATATCATTATAAAACATTAAATTGGTAACTTAAGTGATAATGATTATTTTAAATGAAATTAATTCCTATAGGGTCCATAATTATAATACATTACTATTACATAATATTAATGATAAAAAATTAATATTGCAACAAAACGAGGATTTGGTGGTCTGTTATCTTGGTATAATTTTTTCCATACATAAAATATAGATAACAAAGAATAAATATTATTCAATTCTTTCTAATATATACTCTCATTGGCCCCCATGTTTTCCATAGTACATGTAATCACCTAAGGATATACATCAAAAAGGGGTGACCTAAAAGCCTAGTAATAGGATAAATAAGTACATGAATAAATAAAACATGGGAGACAATCATAATCATTATTATAACATAAGAATGGGAAAATAATCCTAATAATGAGTGTAAGTATTAAATAAAATCATATAATGGGGTATTGAATAAAAATCAAACATCATATATTACTCATCAAATACCACACATAATTGTGTACAATGATAGAAAATTGTTCAAACATATTTCATGATATCACATGAAATCAATCAAATTAAAATTCAATGTAATAATGTATAATTTTTGGTACACCTAACACATCATAACATTTAAATGTGGTAAAAAATTCTCCGAGAACCCATCATACCAAGACATTTACATTATAATTCATGACACATAAAACATATATCAGTGTTGGGTATAAAATAACTCATGGAAATGAAGGGATTCATTTCATAAAAAATAAATTTGTATAAATTTTAATTCCCAAGATAAAAATTTAATATGGTTATTGGTATCAATCTATATTTAGTAAGAAACAATTTAACGAGAATAAAAATATGGGTGTTTTTTAAAGAAGATTTCGTTTTATATAATATATAAATTTTTCATTAAACCATATTTGAAACATTTATATCCAAGAGAATAAAATATATGGAAATGTAAATGATATTATTAGAAAAATAATGTAACATCCATATATAAAATAGAGTGAAAGAGAGAAAACCCAACAGAATAGAGTTGGGTTGAACAATTCCCCTTTCCATATGTCTGATAACATTCTTTACATTAATATCATAGATAATCAAATTAAATTCATTAATATATAAAAAATATTTTAATACATTAATTTGAATAATATCAGTATATTATTTTCATTTATGGTCTTCGTTATTATTTATAGAGTTCAATGTCATCATTATGGAGTGTTCGTTTTCTTAGTTTTTATGATTGGTTCTCTTGTATTTGAGTATGAAAGCACATGTAAAATGAGAATGATTATCCAGAATTAAAAATATATGTTATAAATGAACAAAAATATGTTAAAATTTTATTATATATCCATTTTTACTAGTTATGATAAATAATCATTAGATATAAAAATAATGAAAAAGAGTTAATTTTTCGGGCCAGGTTTATGACCATTATGTGATTGTATAATTTTATTTAAAATAATGATTATATATTTGTTCAAAAGAATTATATAAATTATTAAATATATAAGAAAATATTAGTTGACAATAATTAATGATTTATAACTATCCTTGAAGGAATTAGTCACAAAATTAAAACACATACTCCTTGGTGGAGCAAATCGACCAACAACATGTGATATTTTCATTTTTAGAATAAGATTAAAAGGGAAGATAAGAGAAGATGAATTATTCTATTATCATAATAAAATCAAATTATATAAATTAAAATATAGTTATAATTAATATTGGATATGTTGATGTGAAGAGAGGGTAATAAAATAAATTAATTTTAAATGAAATTAAAAGGATAATAATGAGGGTTTTACATCTTGAATTACTCCTCTATGAGAACCAACTTTAGTAAACAATTATGGTCTTTTCATGAGACCAATATATCATGAATGTGTGGGATGGTATTAGGGAGATTATTGGGGATATCTTTGAGAAGGCTCAATACATGGAATATGTGTGAGAAAAGGTGGGGTGGGGTGGGGTGTTTTTTTATAGTGGTGGAAAGGGGTGTTTTCACAATATTTAATTCAGTTGTTTATTATTTTGGATCAAGAATATGAATAGCATGGAATTATCAATAAATATATTAAAATAATTTATAGTAGTTCAATATTATTTTTAATGCATCATTCATGGATCAATGTGTATTGAATTTATTTAATATATATATATATATACACTATAAATTACAATATTTTAGTATTCAAGAAAAATTCACGCAATTCATAAAAATTCAAAAAATTCATATGAACCATATTTTAATGTGTATAAATAAAAAATAGACTCCATTTTATTAATATAATATTATTAATATTAGGAATTTAATTTGGAATTAAAATCCACATTTACATGTAAAATACTGATTTGAAAATTATATCAAATTTTATATCACATTGAAAAAGTAATTAAGGTCTCAAAAAATTATTATATAATAATAAGAGGAAAAATTATAAATAAATTTTAATCAATTTATTTATATTATTATAGTAATTATAAAATTTTAATTAAATATTAATGAATTGAAAACATACTAATACTCAGTTAATAATTTCTAAAATATTTATTTACATATACTATGATATAATTATATCATATTACCATTTATAAGATGATTATATTCTATTTATAATTTTATTGGGGTTGTTACTTTTCATCTAGCTCATTTATTATTCATAAGGGTAATAGTACTATTCCTATGGTCATGTTACTATTCCATTGGAATTGGTTCCTTAACATCTAGAAATAGCTCTTGTACCATTCATTATGCATTTATAATGTTTTAATTGTGGTCTATATGTGATTTTATGTTGTTTATAATATAATAATATTATGGAAATTTCCATTGATTAAATTTTGGGATGTTACAATCTTCAACCCTTATGATTTCTCCTTCAAAATATTTTTTTATAGATAGTGGAGAAAACAAGTGAGTTTAAATATCCTTCATCAAAATATCTGGTTCCCATGTTACATCTTGGTAGTTATGGTTCCCCCGTAGTACTATGAATAGTTGATTAGCTTTGTTGCGTATAACATTAGCACTATGGTCTAAGATCTCCAACGGCTTATCTTTATAAAAATACTAGAAATCTGACCTATACCAACGCATCTATAGCAACGGTTGGTAAAAACCATTGGTATATGTCCCCTTTCCCAAAGGATTTGACAAACCATTGGGAAAAGCCCACTTTGAGGCCACTTTTACCATCGGTTTGGCCAAACCATTGGGAAGGGGTCCACATTTCCAAAAGGTTTGGCCAAAGCATTGGGAAATTCCACTTTGAGGCTTATTTTCTTAATGGTTTGGTGAAACCATTGATAAAGGGTTTGAATTTCCCAACTGTTTGGCCAAAACATTGGGAAAATCCCACTTTGAGGCCCCTTTTCCCAATGGTTCATCCAAATTTTTGCGATAAGTACCCTAATTTTTTATAAGAACACCTATCATATATTTTAAAATAAATCAATATATAAATTACATATATATATATATATATATATATTTAAATATATTCACAAATGAAACTCTAGGATAGTGGTAAAGTCCTGGATATATAATGTGGAGTTTGTGGGTTTAAACCTCAGCTTGATTTTATATATATATATACCTATCCCAAAAAATTCCATAAACCATTGGGAAATACCTATCACAAAGGTTTCGAATACTGTTGGGAAAGACCTATAACTATAATTTGTACACCGTTGGGATAGGTCTTTCCCAACTGTTTTCTCCAAACTATTGGGCGAGGTCTTTCCCCACGCCAAATCACCTAACAGATTCCCAAACTGTTGGTATAGGCTATACCAATGGTATGGGGACCTATATTAATGGTTACAAACTATTTGTATAGGTAAATTTATTATTAGTGTACGACAGATCATTTTCAAACTGTAACACCATTGGATTCAGTACATGTGAGGGATCCTGTATGTACTTCATCAAGAGGGATACTTGAAATAGATCATCTACTTGATACATGGTTGGGGGATGTTTCATCAATAGACCACAACTCCAAATCGATCAAGAATATAAAAGGGGAAAATGTACCTAGGAATAAGCCTTTATTTCTTCACAAATTTCATGATCAACTTCCATGGAGATACATGGAGGAATAACATGTTTCTAACTTTAATATAATTGTCTCTTCGATAGTTTTATACACAGCTCTTCTATTGATATTAGGATGCCTTGATGTGATGTTGAGTGGTATTCAAAATCTATTCCATTTCACTAACTATTAGAGTTCCTATCAACATACATTCAATTATTCAAACAATCACACCAGTGGTCTACACCTTTTCCCAAAAAGGGATTCACATGGTTCCATATTGATGCTCAAGAAGAAACTATTGTTATAAAAGAATTCAACCATAGGAAGTTGTTAGTCCCATACTCATTTGATGTCCATATAAAGTTCCCTCAACATGTATTCTAGTGTCTAAATAGTTATTTCATATTGTCCATTAGTTTGAGGATTATAATTCGTACTGACGTTCATGTTAGTGTTTAGAGCAAGTTGGAGACTTCCCATGAAAATAGAGGTGAATCTTAGATCTTAATCGGATAGAATCAATTTTTGTACTCCATAGAACATTACCACTTCATTGATGTATATCATTCAAATTTGATTCAATGATATTTCATCTTGAAATGTGATAAATTGATAGGTACTTTTAATACGACAAACAATACCCAGTATAGAATTTTTCCCTTTGGATGTCCTAAAAAGTATGGCGACAAAGCCCATAGTGATGTTTCCCATTTCCATGTTGGTGTTGGTAATGGGTGCATCATTACACAATAATTTTTACTTTAAACCATCAATTGAAGAAATACCAGACACATTGACGTATATTTAGTGATATTTTCTTCATATTTTCTGACTAATAGTTCTATCAGATATCTCAATACATCTTTATGCTCCATGGGTGAACAGAAATGATTGAGTTATATACGTCATTCAGAAGTTCATTATTTTTCTTCGGATATAAAGGTATATATAATAGTTACCCACATATGAAAATCCTATCTCTATTAATTTTAATATCTTGGGATTTCTCATTACTCAATGTTTCCAACTTCTTTTGAATTTTCATTCAATTTCTTTGATAATTTTATATTTTCTCTATGACGAATGGATGAGTAATCATTATAAAATGCACTGTAAATGTTCCTTTTTTAATGATTACCATGTCCCTCATTTCAAAATATATTATTACTAATTACTTATGAATTTTCATCATTGATAATGTTTTAGGATCCGTACTACTTCAACAAACTACCACTTTATTCGCTTTTTAAGGATGGTTGTTAAATGATTAGTAAAAATACATGATGATATCTATCTGTATACACGGGTTCATATTTAGATTCTTAAATGTAAATATATATTTTAGGACCTCATGATTAGAATTTATTTTACACGTCTCCTCATTATGATAATTTCACTAGATTTTCAAATCAAATATCATAGCTTCTAACTCTAAATCATGTGTAGGGTAGATTTTCTCATGAAATACCAACTACATTGAGGCGTAAGCTTTAATTTTATCATTTTTTCTACATATATCCTATTATCTTATTTTAAGAAACAATATATACCACATGGAGTTCCCAAATTGTTGTATGTGAGAGTACTGACATTGTAATAAGCCTTCTTTATAATGCTTTGATGCAGTCTCCACATTCAAAAATCTAGAAAATATTTTATCCATTACAAGATATATTTGTTTATGTGTTTGAAAATCATGATATGTTCTTCACTGATAGCCTAAAATACTAAGATATTTAATGGAAAATATAGATATCAATTACAGATGTTGTACATGGAAACTATTCGATTCCCATTGTCTTATAAGGGTATACATATATTTCTTTTCTAGATATATCATTCCATAAAAAATATACTTAATGCACCAAGAACATACATTTAGTATACATTTCATAATGTCTATCCCTTCAAAAGATATTTAGCACATTATTTAAATGCTCATCATATTCCTCATTTCTCTTAGAGTTTTTATTGAAAATCTTCAATATAAACTACAAAAAAATTTCCATTGTAATCTATCAAGTCTATATTAATTATGTTAATGAAGACTAATTTAGAATTAGTGAGTCCAAAAATAATCACTAGGAACTCATAATGTCAATTCCATATTTGAATGGTGGTCTTGTGAATATCTCACTTCATTAACTTTAATTGGTGATTTCATGATAGATGCTCCACCATAGAGAAATACTTTACCCCACACAGTTGATCAAAACATTTATCTAGCCATAGAAGTGGGTACATGTTCATTATAATGAATTCTTTGATATCACAATAATCAATTTAGAGTTTCAATGATCCATCATTTTTCTTTAGGATAAAGACAAGTGGAGCTGATGGTGAATCACTCTAGTATAAAAAACTTTTCTAGATTTAATTGAAACTTCTTCTTAACTTCTTCCAACTCAGTGGTGCCCATTATATAATGTATTTTTAGAAAAGAAGAGATATAATAATTTTTGGTTGGGAACTCAATCTCTACGCTAAGAGGAAGACCATGAATACCTTTAGGAAACAAATTATTGTAGTCCCTCACAATGGGAAAATATTCGTTCACGATTTTCTCCATTAACTCAATCATTTGAGCATGATGTTTTTTTCTCATGATAGAATAATATCCACAAATTAGAAAATGTATCAAAATAATATTTATCTTCCTCCTTACACATGTAATTAATTTTAGGATATTTTTGGATGTGATGAGTGATCTCCCATTCCATAATGAGAATTTTATATATTTATAATGATAGTCAATCCACAACCAAAAAAACATCAAACTACACCAATGGAAGCATGATAATATCTATTGGATGCTTATATAAACAAACCTTAATCATGGAGGATTTATATAGATTGTACGCAATAATTTCCCCACTATTTTTGTCATAGATAACCGAACCTCAATATTTTGAGGTGGTATATAATAGTTCTACCAAACATGATATATATGAAAGAATACGTAGAACCATAATCAAATAGTATTTTAACTATTAATGAATAAATAACAAACATAAATATCACCATATAATTTTTGGGCTCCACCTCAGTGGTAGTGATGGAATAATTCTTCATTTTCTCCTTTGGTTTTGGTGGCTAAGGACATTGATTGGCCTTGAAGACTTATGGTTTAGTGCAATAGCTTGTATAGTGATATTTCTGCCTATAGTTGAAGAATTGAACCATGGATGGTCCTCTCCTTTACACCATTATATTTTCCAACACAATCTGGTATCTTTGACATTAATGATATTGGTTTCTATTTCCCCCACACTTATATTATTTCCCAATTCCATTGTGGAAATTACCATAATGCTTCTTAACAAATTTTTGACATGGGGGTGGTTGATATTTTTTCCACCCTACTTATTAGATCCCCCATATTGAAACAATATATTTCATTTCTTATCACCACATTCATGAGACCATTTACCAAACTACATCTCTACTATGATATCACATCAAAAAAATTATTCATAACTCCCAAATTTTTGAAATGATAGAGCCTTTTAAATATTATGTTCTTATAAAGTTTGAAACAAGAAATCATTAATATACATTAAGATAAACAAACCTTACCTTGGATTTCATCTTATTGTAACATACTATAATGATATAAACAAATAAAATTACAAATATCATAAATATTATAAAAAATATTATTTTATTAAATTTTTTAATAATATTAAATATTCTGTTCTTATAAACAGTTTGAAAATCATTTATTGAGGATAATTTTATTCAACTGTGATTTTTTCTAATACCTCCAGAATTTATTTGGAATAGTGGTTTTATCCCTTCCTTCTTGATCATATTTTCATCACATATTGAATAGTTATTCCACTGATATATATTTATTCAATAGGTATCTTGAGATATATGAAGGTTTCATGATGTTACAGTGATATATCAGAATGAAAAATTACCATATCTTATAAGCAATGTTTTATTCAATAAGATAGATTTAATACCGTAACATATATTATAGATAATATAATATTTTAAAAAAACAAATCAATCTTAATTATAGAATTTCATATGAATATAGGTTTTCCTAGTAATTTATTATGTAGAAGTTATAAAAACATTCATGTAATCGGTAAAATATACCCTAAAAATTACACGATAAAACATAGGAATTACTAAGATGGTAATTATGAATATCTATTACGTACCTTTTATAGAATTATAAACTATTAAAAAATGATATAAATTTTATAGAATATATTTATGTTTTAGATGATGATGAATTCAAACAATAAATCTTTATGAGAGGATAAAATTTATGCAGAAGATTTTGATCATATCATACTTAGACTCATGGAAATAATGTAATTTAGAATCAATCATGGGAAACGAATATCCAAAAAATTGTATAATACTTTATGTGGAATGACATTTGGTTATATTAAAAGAAAAACGAAATGACATTAATGTTTATGAGTTGGTGGGGAATATTTCATTATAGTGTTTAAAATGTAGGTAATTTATTTCAAATCATCATTTAGGTGATTTAGAAATATAGAATAACATGGATGTAAGGCGAGTAATGTATGTAAAATTTTGTTTGAGTAGAAATATTTAGTCTCATGGATAAATAAGAAATTAAAAAATTAATTTAAAACATTTTGTGTTAAATATTAATTCCATGCTAATTTATGTAAGTTTAAATATTCATATATTTATCATTTACAATGCATTGAAATTATTATTTTTACAATAATTAAACATATCGATAATAGTATATCTTTTTCAGGATGATTAAAAAATATTTCTATATTTCAAAAATGGTAAATTATAAGTATGTGTAATTTGACTTTAATATGAAAATGTATCAAAAATAGGAAAAAATGATTCTAGTAGAAACATATTTTTAAATATTATGGTTTCTTATTATTATTTAACATCAATTAATAATAATTCAATGACTGTAAATATACAAGGTAAAAAAATTATATATATTTAAAATCTACCATTTTTCATGTTATATATATTATGTTTAAGACATGTACATAATATAAAGGTATTTATTAGGAAAATATTAATCCAAGTTATTACTATTAACTAAATAAAAAAATCCAATTTACTTATAGAAATATTTAAATTACTATTGTAATTAAATATTTTCATTTAAATTTATAAAATAATTAAAAAGAATTCACACTAGAAAAATCATAATTTTATAAATAAAAAATTTATGAATAATAAATATATATATGATTTTATAGAATATTAGTTGATACATTATGATATTATCTTATGAACTACATACATATCTCATTTAAACCACTTTATATTACCAAATGGTGAGTAAATAATTAGTTGGAGTCACTAGTTGTGGAACAACAGTCATGGATTTGGCTGTGATTTCCATGAGCCTAATCTTATCTCTTAGATTATTCCACTTGAATCTTACTTTGGTATCTTCAACATCATAATGGTATATGAAAAACCGTATTTATTATTCCTATATAATAATATTGAAAAAACAAGAATCAAAAGAAAAATATCATCTATATGATTCTATATGTTCTCCACCTTAATTTTTTATAATAAAGTTATATATATTTATATAGGTCAATTGGTTATGAATACTACATCTATATCATTTTAATTTTTCCTAAATTTCTAATTCTAAAAACATTATAATTTCATTGATTAAATATTGTTATGGTGATACCAATGGTCTTATTGGAAAAATATGCCTATGAGTCTAAAAATTATATAATTGCAACCACCATATTATAAGGAAAGCTCTTTTCTATATAATTCCTCACAAATATCTCTAAAATTATTCATCATATTTCATTATTTCAACTCTCAATATGTGTATCATATTTATTAAATAATGAATTTATTTGACAACGATAATCAATGGATTGATATTCAATGTGAAACATTATGGTGGGGATCTCATGTCCACGACCATTATATTTAAATATGATTTTCATAATCATAAAACATTCATGATTACATTGTATATAAAATTTTCATAATATATTCATTTTTTGATTGAAATATTTTACATTACTGAAGAGCATAATTATTAAATTATGTTCTATATTTCATTTAATACATAATACCATTACCTTAATTATAAGAAAGTAATATAATTTTTCTTGTAACATATATTATAAGGGAAGGAATATCGAGGAAATTTCATCCATTATTGGGGATGATTATATCTTATAAGTGAAAGTAGTAAATGTTTTAAAAAATTAATGGATTTAAATCATCAATATTAAAATCCAAGTTGGAAATAATTTTTCTAATTTTTTTATATATAATAAATTTATTATCAATTTTATTATATAATGAAATTGTATCTACATTTATAATTATATTTATTATTTATATTATTTTGTGTCCAATGATTCATATTCCTTTATCACTAAATGGGATGTTTTATTCTTGACATGGGTGTGCCTAAAAAATATATGGATGTCAAAAAAATACTATATTTATATGGAAACAATTTCTATTTCACGGAATCCTAAATGATCATGTGAACTAGTCTACATTATATATTATTTTTTTCATTATGAATACCATAAATTTAGGAATTTGGTAAAAAAAAAGTAGGTTTGAAACTAACATAAGTGGAAAAATATTTTTATATAACGTTTTTGGGGAAAATGTGATTACATGTTTTTATATAATATATTAAATAAATAAATTATATTCTACTTAAAATATTTTTCATTATCTAGTACCATATTTATATTTTATGGAATATAAAAGACAATAAATATAAAAAATTATATTATTATTTACTTTCATAAAATATGAAAATTATGGAACATATTTAAAACATACCAATGGGCTTCATATTATTGGATGAATTGTATAATTATTAGAAACATAACTCGATTATTTTTTAGAAAAAATTATACATTAGATTAACTAATTATGATTTTATAAATTATAGGAATTTATTAATATTTATAGTGATAATACCAATTTTAAATTTTAGTTTAAATATTTTTAAACAAATTGATTATAAAATATTTAATATTTAAAAAATATATAGTTTTCATGGTAGTTTTTTCAAAAATATTTATAATGTTGATTAAAAAATAAATGTTAAATTACCCATGTATATTTAAATATATGATATATTTTAAAATATATTTTTCTTTTCATTAGTGGATTGAATCCCAAAATTGAATTTATTGCAAAAATTTTAGGTTTTTTATCCTGTTTAATTATCTATGTTTTTAAATATTAATAAATGTTTGAATGATAATTCTTTTAAAATATTTTTCTAAAACCTTCCAAATTTGAAATGATTAAATTATTTTTAATTAATTTTATAACCTCTTCTAAAATATTCAATTTAAATCTGATTTCAATCCATTTAATTTCATGTGTATATTGGGGAGGAATTGAGGTGTATTTCCATCTATTATATGCCTTGAAATATTTTTAATAGAATTTTTTAATATTGTGTACATAAAAATGATGTATTATGATTATGTGCATTAGTAAAAATGATATAATATAAATATAATGGTGTTATCAAATTATTTATCATATTTTAAATATATATATATAACTTTATGTTAATTATTTTTCAGTGCTTATTGGGTGGGTATAAACCCTGAGATTGATATAACAACGGTTATTATTGTTTGAAAATAAGGGTTAATTGAATTTTATTCAGAAAATTATAGCTTTTATGTTTCAATTTTATTATCTTTTTGATAATGGGTTTATTTCCATATTTTTTTATATCACAACCCTCCCTAGAAAATGTTTTCATTTAATTGAAATACCATATGGTCAAAAATATGATTATTGATTAGTTAAAAGACATTTACTATTAAATATAGTTTATATAATGTAAATAAAGTATCATTCACATTATAATAGAACATCGTAAAAGGAAATATTGCAAAATATGTAAAATAATCGGATGAAGTGGAAAAATAAATAGGTTTAATGAAATAAATATAAAAATAATTCAAAAAATGAAAATAATTTCATGAATATAAATTATATTTAAACCATAACTAAAGAATTTGGATCATCATATAATAACACTATAATATCAATAGAATTTATGAATTTCTAAATTTATTTGTAAAAAATCCCCACATGAGATTACCCAAGAAATTAGTATCCACAATCATCCACCTAATGAAAAAAAATTCATTATAAAAATTGTGAAATTCATTATTTTTATTTTTAAATTATATATTTATACTTGTTATGGAAAATATATAAGTAGAGTTACATCATTATCTCATCAGCACCTATTGTTTTACATGATCTTATATGGATTATTTAATAATATAACTAATTTTTTAAGATAAAATATAAAGACCCGACCTTAAAACATTACATAATATTAAATTAAATGAATAATTCACATTGATGATATTTTTTAGGTTTAGAGTTTTAGAGAATTATGACATAACTATTACATCTCAAAAGTTTACAAGTTAGACACTTCTACATAGTTTCCATTTTTTTCATAAAATTAATACACTTGAAAAAAGATTCATGTATAGTTCAATGTTTTAGACAACATGACTTTTCCTTGATCCCATGTTTGATCCTATTCATCTATAGGTCCTGTGAAAACATTTAAAAACATGTGATGAGCATAAAAAGCTCAGTAATGGACATAAAACAAAGAATGAAAAAATTTGTTAAAAAAAACATACAAAACAAGAAAAATTTAACTTACCAAATGAAATCATAATATTTTATGAATAACACATAGAAATCATAAATCCTAAAGGAAACATGTGGCATCCATATCATACTTATTTTGTAGTTATCATAGCTACAATGGGAGTTACATTGGAATACCCATCACAGTATATTCCCTAAAATGTCTTAGGAGAAACATTCATGTTTACCATCGTCACGTTACCCAATGCATTGGAGAGTTTTCTTTGGATCACCCACCTTAGGTTAATCACGGAACCACCTGTATATGTAAATAATTTCCAAGAATAATAAAATGATCATAACACATAACATAAGCATAAAGGAAATATAACATTTCCACATTGCAAAAAATAAATATCATATCAAGATATTGATATAATAAATCCATTATCAAAAAAAATTTCAATACCAAAATACATAAAAAGAGTATTTGGTATTTATTTTTCCTTTTAAAAACATTCCGGCTAGTTATGGAAGCCAAAGATCAAAAAATACTCACAGTAGCGGAAAGGTCGTTGTCACCGATTACGTAAAAAACATTCCTTTTTGGCTAGTAAAAACTTTCATATAAAATGATTCCCTTTGAATGAAAATAAAATTCAAAGGTGTTTATACAGTGTATAAAATAAAATCATGTATTAAAACAAAATATGCTTCAATGAAAGAAGAATGAGACGAAGTCCCTTACCTCGTGTCTGACTTGACTCGATCATTCATTAATCTCCTGAATAAAAAACTAAAGTTATTTTATATTTTCTTAAGAACCTTTTTAAAGTTTATTATTACTTTTATATAACTTATTACCAAGTTATAAACATTATGTAATCATTTATTTTAAGAACATCCATTTTGTCGATATTTGGTACTTGAGTCAAAAATGAACACCTTATATTTACATGTTGTCCAAGTGGTCAATATTACTTTATATCCAGAATGGTATTCATGACTTAGATATCATATATATCATATATATCCAGTATATACATGTATTTATAAAAGTAAATAACATTTGTAGGTACGAAAGGAAATGTACTATTCATGGGGAAAGTAAGTCGTACGTACGCATGAACGCTACTTTCATTTATATTTATTATTTTAATGGATTGAAAGAATAATTATACATAGGTATATTATTGTTCCAATATAATATCATATATAATAACATTAACTCTATCTTTTATACATCTCACATAAGGCATTAAAGAGTCACATCACTTTGAGGGGGCGGTAGTCCGCATTTTCTCAAATGAGATTATCGTATTTACCCACTATGGAAACCGTAAAGGTGTGATATAAATGGAAAGTACAGAAGCATAAGGAAATAATAAACATAACATATATCATATATAAATACAGTTCCATCATAATGGACACCATGAGAGGTGGTAAGATGTAATTGAACAATCATTGTTTCGTGAGGCGTTAGTTTTCCATCCACATAAACAAATGGACTTCATCTATTAGATAGAGGTGTATGTATGTTTAGTTCAAATAATTATCATTAAAACATCATAGTATATTTAGGATACTTTTTTTGTTACAAAATAATGGAATAAAAAGAGTTTAGGGGTTGTAGAAGTAAAATAAAATAAAACAATTTAAGAGAAACCATTACCTTTAATTAGGGTAACTCCCATTGGTTTGAACAAAAGGACTTCTTGAAATGCATTATGCCTAAGGTAAGTCTTCTATGATAAGTATATGGATGTAGGGAGCTTAATTGTGTAGAGTTTGGTCATGAAAAATGGCTTGATAGGTGTAAGAAATTGGATAGAAATGGTGTCCTTTTATAATAGGGTGGAGGGGCTCTTTAGGAAAGTTTGAAAATAATATTTTATTATATAATGATATTAAGTTTCTAAACGTCAAAAAATTATTATGATTTAAGGTAAGATGACTCATATTCTAAATAAAATAATACAATCAGAATTGGAAATGTTTGGGATAATATTTTATTCATTATAATCTTATTTATTTAAATCATTTATTAATGAGGTAAATACTGCATCATTATTGCGTCATGAATAATTTAATTTATTCGATATCTAAAAATTATAAAAAAATACTATCATATAGGGAATAATTATATATTTAAAATTAATATTTATAGTCTAAAATAGGACTTTTATAACACCATATAAAAATTAATTACTAAAATATTTTTGTTAATTTCAATTTTGTCTTTACATTAAATTAATTAATCTAAAGTGTCATTATCATTCAAAAGTGGCTCCATGGGGTAAAAAAATCGACCCAATGATGCCCATGTTCGGCCCATACTCATAAAATAAGGTTAGAACATGTGTTAAGCTAATTTTGAATTATTATAATATTCTTTAATCCTTGAATTACCTTATTTACCTTTAACCACGGTAAATAAAAGTCAAAGTTTATTATTCACCAAAAATTATTTTCATCTTATTGAACCACATTTTACTAACTAATAAAAACCATGTATTTTGGATTTTTGAAATTAAATACACAGATGTGGTAAAATTTCATTAAAATGAAAAAGTCAGTTTTTTAACTACAACTAAGTGGTTTCACTATTCATCAAAAATTGATGTTTTTCAGAAAAATACTAGAAAATCAGCCTAAGATATATTTAATATTACAAATTAAAAAATGATGTTTATTTTTCCATATTCAAAAAATAAAAGTGTCATGAATTAATTTTAAAATTAATTCTTGATGTAAAACAAATAGCCTGTTTTAACAAACAATAACTATCAAAATATTTGACACTTGTTTATGTCCAATTTTAAAGTTAAATTAATTCCAATAACGAACATTGTATTAAATGGTAATAATATATTATAATTACACTTCAAAAACTATTAAAAATATAATCTAACAATATAAATAAATTATATTAACACATAGTTTTGAATTAAAATACAATATTTTCACTATTCATTAAAAAATGAACTTTATTAGAAAAATTCTAAAACATTACACAATGTAAATTTTGATGTCCCTATTCTAAAGAAGGATTTTATTTGGTAATATAGAATTTATTAAAGTAACCAATGCTATATTTAATGAGGGTTCTCTATTAAAAGGTGATAAATCGGCCTTTTAATGTAAATTATGCTTAAAATTAGATTCATTCACATTTTAGCCTCTAACCTTTTATTTGATAATTTAAATACATTAAAAAATCATGTATAATCATATTGTAGTTATTTTTGTTCATTCCCACCAATACAACGGCTAAGAGTTAATTACCATTTAAGATAATAAAATTATATTATTAGTGTGCAATGTAAGATTTCAAAGAAACCCATTGTTGCGTATCAGGTATGATATCGAATATAGAAGCCATTTTAAAGTAAAATTAATATTTAATTCATAAATATTAATAAATATAAAAATCTCTTATTTTTCATTTACCTGGGATGTTACATCCTTCCCCCATTTTGGAAATTGCATCCTTGCAATTTTTATCCACTTATCAAAATAAGTGGGGGTATTAATCCCTCATAGAATTTTCAGAGTCCCACGTTGCCTCTTCAATCATTTGGTTTTTCCAAAAATCCTTTACCTGGTGAATTTCCTTCTTCCGCAACACTTTCTTTCTATGGTCATGAATCTGAACTGTTATTTCTTTAAAAGAGAGATTCTATTCTAACTGAACTACCTCTGGACTCAAAACATGAGATAGATCTGGCATAAACATTCTCAACATCAAAACATGAAAAAAAATTTGTACCTGGGATAAACATGGAGGTAAAGCCACTCTATATTAAACTAATCCATCTTTTTCTAGAATTTCAAAAGTTCAAATGAACCTCAGACTCAACTATCCCTTCTTACCAAAATGCATCACACTTTTACATGGAGAAACGCTAAGAAAGACATGATCACCCACCTCAAACGAAATATCCTTCCACCTGTTATCTGCATAAATTTTCTATCTGCTCTGAGCTGTTCTCACGTGCTTCTGAATAAACTGAACATTCTCTTTCATCTCTTCTAGCAATTCTGGTCCCATCATCTTCCTTTCACCTACTTCATCCCAAAATACTGGAGTTCGACAACGCATTCCATATAATTCCTCAAATTGATCCATGTTTACCCTAGAATGAAAATAGTTATTATATGAAAATTTAAGAAAAGAAAGATATTTGTCCCAACATCCCTGATAATCCATTGAGAAAGAACGTAACATATCTTCCAATGTCTGAATTGTATGTTCTGATTGCCCATCTAATTGAGGGTGAAAAGATGTACTAAAATTTAATTTAGTACCCAATGACATCTGAAAGCCTTTCCAAAAGTTAGAAGTAAACCTGGGATCACGTTCCGATACAATGGAGAGGGGAACTCCATTCAACCTAAATATCTCCTTAACATACAACCGAGCATGTTGATCTAGAGAAAAAGTATCTCTAATATGAAGGAAATGAGAAGATTTAGTCAATCGATCAACTATAACACAAATTGAATTATTACCTAGATATGTCTTTGGTAATCCCACAACAATGTCCATGGATATATTTACCCATTTCCACTCTCACACCGGAAAAGGATGAAGTATTCCTTTTGGTAACTGTCTCTCTACTTTAACCTACTGACAAGTAAAACACATCAAAATAAAATCAACAATATCTCTTTTTTATTCCATCCCATCAGTAATACTCTCCAAGATCTCTGTACATCATAGTAGTGCTAGGATGAACTGAAAACGGAGAACTATGAGCTTCACATAACAACTCATTATTCAACTATAAATCACAAGGCACACATAATCTCTTTCAAAATCTCAGAACACCATCATTATCAATGTTAAATTTAGCCAACATACCATTCAGAACCAACTCTACCTTTTTCTGCAACTCAATGTCTTATTTTTGTGCTTTTTTTATTCTCTCTAATAGAGATGATCTCACAGACAAATAATACAAAACAGAAGAATTTCATGCACCAACAACTTCTAGGCCATAATTCATCAAATCAAAAACCAAAGGATCTTGTTCCAAATATAACATGGTTAATGAAGTATTAATTTTTTGACTCAAAGAATCAGCCACTTTATTTTATTTTCATGGATGAAAAAGGATCGTGAAATCATAATCCTTGATTAATTCCAACCATCTCCTCTGTCTCATGTTCAATTATTTCTGAGTGAATATATACTTAAAACTTTTTTGATCAGTATATATTCCACACTTCACTCCATACAAATGATTCCTCTAAACTTTTAAAGAAAGAACAACAGTATCTAATTTCAAATCATTTGTAGGGTAATTTACCTCATGAGGTTACAAATGACGTGAAGCATAAGCAATTATATGATCATTCTGTATAAGGAAACATCCATGTCATTTCAACAAAGCATCACTGGAGATAAAAAACTCACAATTTCTGGATGCCAGTGCCAAAACTGGTGCATTCAGTAGTATTCCTTTTCAATTCTTGAAAAAAATCATCACATTCTTTTGTCCAGATGATCTTAACACCTTTTCGAGTTAACTTAGTCGTCGGACTAGATAAACCTGCAAAATTTTCAACAAAACTCTAGTAATAACCTACAAAACCAAGAAAACTATGGAACTCAGATATATTTGTGGGCCTTTGAAATTCTTCAAGAACTTTTGTTTAAGAAGGATCAACAGTTGTAAATTTTTTTGAAACAAAGTTACCAAGGAAAGAAATTTTTTGCAACCAAAACTCACACTTTCTGAATTTTCCAAACAATTTCTTTTCATTTATGGTTTGTAAGAAAACCATTATATGAATTTCATGTTCCTCCTTAATTTTGGAATAAACCAAAATAGAATCAATGAACACAACCAAAAACTTATCCAAGAACTCAAGGAAAGTTCAATTCAGAAGATCCATGAATACAAAAGGTGCATTGGTTAACCCAAAAGGAATAACTAAAAATTCATAATGGATATATCTAGTACGAAACACGGTCTTCGGAACATCTTCTTCCTTTACTTTCAACTGATGGTACCCCGACCTCAAATCAATCTTTGAAAAATACTGAGCTCACTGGAGCTGATACAACATCATTTAATGGCCCAACATCTGTTGAAGTAGTTACAAAGGATTTCACCACCCCTTTCTGCTTTTAGTTTGGCTGCTTTCCTTTGGTTGAGTTCTTTGTTGGGCACTCTTTTGCATAATGATCCATTTCATTGCACTTAAAACATTTTACTTATTGTAAATCATATTTTGTCTTACCATTACCCTGATCTTTTTGAGTGCAATTACAAGCCTTATGTCCCATTTTACCACATCGGTAGCACTTACCCAAATTGAAAAGACATTCCCCTGCATGCTTTTTACTAAAATTTTCACAAATGGTAAACTTAAGCTTCTTACAATAAGAATTTTTTGAATAATTCTTCCCTTTCGCCAGCCACCTCAACCTCTTATTTTGTTGTTTGTCAAAGAACACCTGATCATCATCAAATTCCGTTTCCACCTTCTCCGCACAACGAACAACTTTTTCATAACATTTGAACTCACGGAAAGCTAAAGCCCTTAGATACTTTGTTTTTAATCCTAAGAAAAAATGGTTGATTTTACTATCAATATCTCATATGAAATTTGGAGCATACCTTTCCAGTCGAGTGAATTTTTCTTCATAAGTAGCCACTGAGTCATCCTCCTGCCTCAATTCCAGGATTTGTTTTTCCCTTCTAAGATGAAACACCTAAGGAAAATATTTCTCAAGAAACATACCTTAGAATTCACCCCAAACAAGAGCATCAATCTCCTCACTATCCCTAATATTTTCTACTGTCGACCACCATTGATCAGCTTCACCTTCAAAACGGTAAATAGTGAGACTTACCTTTTGATGTTTTGAACAAACCATGACATTGAAAATCTTTTACTGTCCTTTAATCCACCCTTCTGCTAGCACCAGATCAGATGATCCTATGAATGATGGGGGATTTTTCCTCATGAAATGCTCCACTACTGACATGTTCCTCTGTGGTTGATCTGGCTAATCTCATACATGGATACCACCACCATTAATAGCCTAAGTCATCTATTCCATCACTGCAACAAACTATTCAGTTCTAATTCTGACTATCTCAGGTTGTTGATTTCGAAGGTTGTATTCTTCCTGATGTCGTCCCAACATAGCTTCCCTGTTTCATCTACGAAAAACCATTCTGAATATAAAAATATCTTATCCAAAGAAACATGGTAAATTGTAAATGCTATATAAAATCAATATTAACATAAATTACATTATGGATATTAATTTAAAAATACCCTAAATCCTAAGTCTATCTAAATGGACCTTTGATACCAACCATAATGACCCAGACTTAAAAAATTACGTAATATTGAATTAAATGAATAATTCACATTGATGATTTTTTGAGGTGAAGTGTTTTAGAGAATTAGGACATAACTATTACATCTCAAAAGATTACAATGTAAAAAATTATACATAGTTTCCATTTTTATAATAAAATAAAAACTCTTGAAAGAAGAGTCATGTCTAGTTTCATGTTTTAGACAACATGACTTTTCCATGATCACATCCTTTACACTACTTATCTTTCTGTCCTGTGAAAAAATTTCAACACTTGGGATGAGTATAAAAAACTCAATAAGGGTTATAAAACAAAGAATGAAAAAATTTGTCCATAAATACATAAAAAACATGAAAAATTATACTTACCTCATGAAATCATAAGATTTTATGAATAACACATAGAAATCATAAATCACAAAGTTAACTTGTGGCATCCATATCATACTTACATTGTATCTATCACAGCTACATAGGGAGTTACATTGGAATACCCATCACCATATATTCCCTAAAATCTATTAGGATAAACATTAATGTTTACCTCTATCGCATTACACAATGTAATGAAGATCTATCTCAAGCTCACCTTCCCTAGGTATATCACGGAACCACCCGTATACGTAAATAATGCCCAAGAACCATAACATGATCATAACAAATTACATAAGAATAAAAGAAACATAACATTTCCAAATTGCAATAAAAAAATATCATTTCATGAAATTGAAATAATAAATCCATTCTAAAAATCATTTTCAATACCAAAATACGTAAAAAGTGTATATGGTATTTATTTTTCCTTTTAAAAACATTTCGGCAAGTTAAGGAAGCCAAAGATCAAATAATACTCGTGGTGGTGGAAAGGTCATTATCACCGATTACGTAAAAAACATTCCCATTTTTAGTAAAAAGATTTTTATAAAATGATTCTCGTTTAATGAAATGAAAATTAAAAGGTTTTTATACAACGTATAAAATAAAATCATGTATTAAAACAAAATATGCCTCAATAAAAGCAGATCGAGAGGAAGTCTCTTACGTCGTGTCCGACTTGACTCGATCGTTCATTAATATCCTAAATAATCAACTAAAGTTAATTTCCACTTTCATAGGAACCTTTTTCAAGTTTATTATTCCTTTTATATCACTTATTACCATGTTATAAAAATTATGTAGTCATTTATGTTAATAACGTCTATTTTGTCGATATTTGGTACTTGTGTCAAAAATGAACACCTTATATTTACAAGTTGTCTATGTGGTCAATAGTATATTATATCTAGAATAGTATTCATGATTTATATATCATATATATCACTTATATATCTCGTATATAAATGTATTTATTATAGTACAAGACATTTGGAGGTAAGAAATGAAATGCATTGTTCATGGAGACAGTAAGCGGTACATACCCATGCACGATACTTTCATTTCTATTTCTTATTTTAATTGAATTAAAACATAATGATACATAGGTATATTTTAGTTCCAGTATAATATCATATATAATATCATTAAATATATTCTTTATACATTCCACAGAAGGCATTAAACAGTCACATCACTTTGAGGGGGCGGTAGTCCGCACTACCTCAAATGAGATTATCGTATTTACCCACTCTGGAAACCATAAAGGCATGATATAAGTGGGAATTACATAAGAATAAAGAAATAATAGACATAATATATATCATATACAAATAAATTTCCATCATAATGGCCACCATGATATGCGGTAAGATGTAACTGAACAATCATCATTTTGTTTGTCGTTAGTTTTCCATCCACAGAAACATTATGTTCTTCATCCATTAGATAGAGGTGTGTGTATGTTTAGTTTTAATATTTCTTATAAAAACATCCTAGTATATTTAGGATTATATTGTTGTTACAAACTAAAGGAATAAGAAGAATTTTGGGGTGGAGAAGTAAAATATAGAAAAAAATTTAAGAGAAACTGTTACATTTAATTTGGGTAACTCCCTTTGTTTGAACCAAAGGAATTCATGAAGTACTTTATGCCTAAGGTATGGATTCTAGGAGGAGGATAGGGATGTAGGGAGATTAATTGTTCTGAGTATGGAGGATCCAAATTGCTTGAGTGGTGTGATGAATTGGATATAGTGGACTTCTTTTATAAGGTAGAGGAGGGGCTCTTTAGGAAAGTGTGAAAATATTATATTATTATATAAGGATATTAGGTTTCTAAAGGTCCCAAAATAATTAAGGTCGAATATAAGATGACTCATATTCTAAATAAAACCATTCATTTAGAATCAGACATGTTTTGGATAATATGTTAATCATTATAATCTTATTTATTTAAATCATTTATTAATGCTGTAAATACTGTATCATTATCGTGTCATGAACAATTTAATTTATTTGAAATATAAAAATTATAAAAAAATAATATCATGTAGGAAATATTTTTTTCTTTCCAATTAATTTTTATATTTGAAAATAGGACATATATAAAACCATATAAAAATTAGTTAATAAAAGATTTTTTTTAATGTCAATTTTGTCTTTACATTTAATTAATTAATCTAAAGTGTCATTATCATTCATAATTGGATCCATGGGGTCCCAAAATCTACCCAAGGATTACCATGGTCTTCCAATACTCATACAATAAGTTTAGGACAAGTGTTAATGTAATTTTGAATTATTATAATATTTATTTATCCTTGAATTACCCTATTTAGCTTTAATCGCGGTAAATAAAAGTCAAAACATACTATTCAGCCAAAATTATTTTCATCTTATTGAACCAAATTTTACTATCTAATAAAACCCATGTATATCGGATTTTCGATGTTCAATTCACAAAAGTGGTAAAATTTCATTTAAATGAAAAAGTCAGTTTTTTTAACTACTATTATGTGGTTTCACTATTCATTAAAAATTGATGTTTTTCAAAAAAATACCAAAAATTCAGCCAAAGATATATTTGATATTCCAAATTCAAAAATGATGTCTATTTTCCCAAATTCAAAACATAATAGTTTCATTAATTAATTTGAAAATTAATTTCCGTTTTTAAAACAAATAGTGTGTTTTAATAAACAATAACCATCAAACGATTTGACACTTGATTATGTCCAATTTCAAAGTGAAATTAATTTCAAAGACCGAAATTGTATTAAATGGTAAAAATATATTCAAAATACACAAAAAAAACTTATTAAAAAGATAATCTAACAATATAAATAAATTATATTAAAACATTGTTTTGAAATAAAATACAATATTTTCACTATTCATTAATAAATGAACTTTATCGGAAAACATCTAGAAATTTACAAAAAGTAAATTTTGATGTCCCCATTCTAAAGAAGGATTTTATTTGGTCATATATAATCTATTAATGTAGCCAAGACATGATTTAAATAGTTTTTTCCATTAAAAGGCGATAAATTGGCCTTTTAATGTAAATTATGCTTAAAATTAGATTCATTCACATTTTAAGAATCTAACCTTTTATTGGATAATGTAAATACATTTAACAATCATGTATAATAATATTGTAGTTAGTTTTGTTCATTCCCAACAATAAAACTCTTAGGAGTTAACTACCATTTAAAATAATAATATTATATAATTAGTGTGCAATGTAAGATATCAAAGAAACCCGTTGTTGTTTATCGGGTACGCTATCGAACATAGAAACCCTTTTAAAGTGAAATTAATATTTAAATCAAAAATATAATTAAATATGAAAATCTCTTATACTTCATTTACCTGGGATGTTACATTAACCAATTCAAATATAACATATATAAAAAAAATAAGAATCAGTCCTTGGAACTTAATTATTATATTCTCATATTTTGTTTTATACGAGTAGATTCTTGGTAATCACATAATAATGTTTAATTGAGAGATACATTGGTCAAATAATTATACAACTAAAATATTTTAAAATACAAACATATCCTTAAATACAAATTATCTCATCACATATTTAATAATACATTATATATTCTATTATGAAATAACACAAGGCAGAAAACATCCCAATGATCATATAATCTCATTATGTAATAGAAAAATCATTCAAATATTTTTAAATCCAAGGATAATTTTAATAATTTACCATTGAATATAATTTTAAATCATTTCATTCTAAAAACATTGCCCATAAAATTTCACATTTTATATATTAAAATATCTGATAACAAAACATCAAACTCTGCATCATAAAAAATAATTCATTTTCTATTAAAACATGATAAATATTCAAAAAAATATAGTTTATACATAGTATCTTAAATAAAAAGTAGTCCCATTTAATTTAGTAAATTGATATTATTTTCATTTAAACATTAAAAAATGGATTATTAAACATCCGATACACTACATTCCATTAGAATAAATTTAATTTATTAAGCATAATAACCCATTTTTTCCCATTGAACCATGACATTTCATACTCATAAATTTAGAAATATGTTCATATCATTGTATTTTTAATTTTTTAAATACTAATAAATATTTCCCATTAAATATGTAATAAATATCATGTAAATAACCATTACATGATCAATTCAATAATTAATCATAAAATAAATAATTTTAAATTAATGTTTTGAAAAAATAACTAAAACACATCGTTGGATAAAAAATTACCACTAATAAAAATATATTACCAATTTGATTTATGAAAAAAATTATATTATTCCCCACAAATATTTAAATTTTATAAAATAAAAAATTCTTCACAATATAATGAACATAAACATTCATCAATCTTCCGTATTAGTGTTGTAAAAAATAAATTTTAATAAAAATATGGTGTATTTAATTAACATTAGATGAAAACACATCATATTCAATTACCTCATCATGTTCCTTTTGAATTATAGAAATTTACAACTAATTCTTGTAACTTATAAATTATTTAGAATATTAAAACAAAATATTTATATTTCTAATCAAAAAAATAAACTAGAAAAAGACATTTATATTTTGATTATTAATGAAAATATTTTCCTATGAATTAATCTACCATAAATATTAATTTTAATATATTTTATCATCAATTAATTAAGATTTTTTAGTTAATTTATATGTATTGTAATCATGTTATATTTAAAATTATATAGTAAATAAAATATTTGAAGAAATTAAATTTAAGTTATTTTTTTCCACATATGAATAAAATATATATTTTGTAAATATATAAGATAAGATAAATATATTTAAGTTACAAATATTTTATAGATTCTCTAAAAATTGTTCGATCATTTATCAATATATCTATCAAATTTAAAATAATTCTTCAACAACCAAAAAATTCAATTTATAGATAATTTTATGTAGAAAGTCAAATTTAATAAATTAATAAATGAATAATAAATTCCTGAAAATTAAATCATAGTGATTAAAATTCTTAAACCACCATAATCACATAGAAAAACTATGATTAGATACCTGACATATAAAATGGATTTTATCATGAAATGAAGGGGGAATAATATTTCTAAAGTAATTAAATATTCTAACAAGGGTACTAAGAAACCCAAACACATTACATAGTATTTCATAATTAATATGGAATTTATTATTTAATAAAGAAATGGTTTATGAATGGGAATAAATTAATTTTTTTAAAATAAATTATCCATTCTATTTATATTACTCTATATTTTGGTTTGAATGTTTTATCAATTAAATTGTGAAAATTTATATTTCTCAATGTTTTATCATTGAGAAATTATATATATATTGAAACCATAACATTAATGGGAAACCAATGACATAGAATATGATTTATATATTTAAATTTTCTATTAACAATCAATATAAATTGGATGATTTATACTTTATAATAATTTATTTATTTAATTAATTTAATTTAGAGTGATGTGTAATTATTTAAATTTTAATTTTAGAAAATGAATTTTTGATGTTGATCAGAACACAAGTTATCAACATTTTTCTTTTTCTATATATTATACTAAAATGTGATTGAAAACAAGTATAAATATTTGATCATAAGAATACTTGAAAAGGGGTTGATAATGAAGTATATTTGAACAATAGGTTCCATTGAAGTTGGATTTTAAACATTTTTATGGAATAGATAATCTAGAGACTTAGTCATTGATTGAAAATTAATTAAACTATAATTATTTACCGTATCAGTATATTAATATTTGTTTAATAGCTCAATTGAGATGTGAATTTGGGACAGAACCATGTCTTTTATTTAATTTATTTATTAATAATCATTATATTTTACTCAATTATTTAACAATAAAATAAATTCATATGTTTTAATGTTTTGTTTTTTCATTTCATATTTCTTCTTATTAATAGATCAATATAAAAATATATTATATTTAATTTATTCATGTATTTTGTTTTTATTTATATGGTCATATGTTAAGGATATTTTTTTATTCCATTAGGAGTTATGTTTAATGTTGGGAAAAAATTTGTTTCATTTTCTTGGAATATTATGTGGAACATAAAGAAATATTATTTAAATAAAATATTCAATTATGGATTTCATTAATAGTGTGATTTCAATAAAATTTTGGTTTTTGTGTTTCTAAATCATATCAAATGATTTTAATGGTATTAATATTGAATTGAACAATCACGAATTAAATTTTATTAGTCATGTGGTATATTAAAAGGTAAAATATGGTTTTCTACACCATTTATTTTTTAAAGGTAAATAGAAAATCATATAATGGTATAAGTATAATTATTCACGATATATAATAAAAAATATGATCTTCGAAAAAAAACTTTACAAATTAATTTTATTATTATTACCTCCCTTGTATTCAATATGGATTCTTTAAATTACTAAATAAAAATATTTTGTGCTCAAAAAATTCCATTCATTTCATTAAGGAAAATACAAAATGATTCAACATGTTTATATTTTAATTTCATAAAATTTTATATAATTATTTTTGTTTCATTTCAGTTTTGGAATAACACATATTTTGAAATCAATGTAATCATTCATTTTGGAAAGAATATAACATATATGTATTTGAAAATGGGAGATAAAAATATACCCATATTATTTGTAGGTAGATTAAACATTATAATTTTATTTTATGTGGAGGGATAGGTAAACCATTAAAAAATTACATTTAGTTTCATATTTTTTATAATGAAAATTTTAAAATACTCAATATAGAAGTCGTATCAAGTATTAGAAATTGGAATTTGATTCATATTTTTGTTCAGTGAATGAGTTTTTTGGCTTAGTAAATTTGATGAAGTGAATTTAACATTTTATATAGTCCCATTAGTTAAAAAACTAAAAATTGTTTTTAAAAAATGGTGTATTTGGAAATGATCCTCTTATTGATTTAAAAATAATCTATTTTAGATGTTTCTTAATAGTTTTTCATCGTAATATATTTATTAATTTATATGATTTTTGGGGTCCCCTTGATTGTGTTATGTGTAATTATTTTATTAATTCATGTATAAGTTATATTTTATTTACATTAGTAATTTATGTATCAACTATTCTATTTATATATATTTTACTGTATTTTCCTTCTAAATTAAATGGTATCGAAACTACCCCTAATGTTATTTTTGGAGATGAAAATAAAAAACGTGGTATATTATTTTTATCAAATTTTTTAGACACAAATGTTGTATAATCCATATCATTTTTACTATAATATGACCTTATTTAGGCAGATACGTTGTATTAGGAATGCCTCCAAATACTCTAACCAATTTATGCTTGTCGTGATAGTATTAGATTAATTTTCGGTTGTCCAAACTATAAATATAAGAAGCATACTATAAGAAAAATAGAATGAAAAATCCATAAATATTTAAAGTTATACATTTGATTTTACACAAAAAATTAAACATTATATTTAAAATAAACTAGACTCCATTTTAAAAAATTGCATAATTAAAAAACTCCTTTATTAATAGAATGTATTTTTTTGGTTTTATCATGCATAGGTAATAAGTGTAAACAAGGAAAATTAAATGTAAGGATATACTTATATTGTTAAAATAATGATTTAATTTAACTTATCCTATAAAACCATAAAGAAGAAATAGTTTAATCATATATACATAGGTTATCACCATGAATTGAATTCATGTAAAAATATATGCACACCAAAAAATGATCATAAGAAAGGTTCGTGTATACGACATTGTAGTAATCCAAAAATTTGTCCCTTATTATTAGTTAAAATATGTTATGTGAATAGAGATAAAATATAATGATAAAAATTCATACATGGTATAAAAATATCAATGTTTATTCAACACCTGTTAACCAAGACAGTATGAAACACCACAAAATAGACATTATCTTTGGTTTGAAAATAATTCCTTGGGTGTAATGAGGATGACCAAAGATCCCCATGTAACAATATTGATTTAATCATATGAATAACTCTTATTCATTAATATTAAATTTTAATAAAAATGATATTGTGCCATAATCTCATACTATATTAGACTAACCCTCAAAAAACTAGAAATATATAGGTGTACCACAACTCCCCACTTATCCCTATCAGAAGATACTGTTCCTCAAGAATCAAAATCAATATAAATACATGTCACATAATTTTAGAGAGGATGTATATATGTAAACATTATTATGAATACCCAATCAAATCTTAGCTCTCAGGTAGTAAAAAATAGGTCAAGGATCTCAATTAGTATAACAAACCAATCACCAAAAAAACATCCTAGGACATTGCGTTGACTAAAATTTTTCCCCATATATAAATTTATCACATATACTTTTTGAAAAATTATGTTATCTATATTAATTAATTTCCAAATAATAATGTAACTATGATATTTTGTAATTAATCTCACACGCTCAATATTTACTATATTGTGAAACCATTTTAAAACCTCCAAAATTAAATCCTATAATATTTAATAGAATATGTGAGACACCACTAGAATTAAAAGTTCAATCCCAAAAAAACAATCTCACTTCACTCTTTATGTGTGATTCCAGGAATCTAAATTCCTTCCCACATAATTATTTTCTAGACCATATGGTTTCCTAGACTCATTTATCAAGTCCATAAGAACACATCCATGATTTATTTTCATCTATCCCATTTTTCATAATGAATTTTTTCAGAAAAACATCTCAAAAGTATATATTTCAATCTTGGGATGATCGAGTTATTTTATGGGACCCATAGAAATTATATAGGAGGTAAATAAGGGAAAAACACAAAAAATAAATATTTATTTTAACCCATACGTTTCATATAATCATCTTCTAGTAGTTAGAGGAATAATTTCATAATATATTATTAATTTTATTGTAACAATACTAGAATTAAATGTGAAAAATATATTAAAAGAAACAATGACCCATATATTTATATGGTTCAACAATAGTATTGTACACACAAGGATAGTATAAATCATTATTTATAAAATTTTAAAATATATATTGTAAATTGATTTTTCCAAGTGATGATTATTAATGGTCCAAAAAAACTAAAACACAGTACCATTACATTTATTTTTCATATTTCTCACTACCTCGGATATATTACATGACCAAACTCTCACTATTAATTTATATAAGGTAATTAATCAACATTTAATAAAAATTAGGTAATCTTATAAATATAAATAAAATATATAATATGAATTTTTTAAATAATTATTAAATATGTGTTGACACATCCTTCCATTTCATGGATAAAATAGTAACTAAGGGAAATACATTAGAAAAATGAGGATAAAATACAAGGAGGATTTAAGGATTTGAAAAGTGTCCAAATTGAAATCACCCTACTTTAGCCACAACACCATCGACATAAAAGGTACCTATGTGCCACTATTTTAGCGTTCAAGACACTTGCACACCTAACCATAAATTTTCCATGGTCCAGTTTTTTTGCCCTATAAATAGACTCATGGGGTCTTCATTTGTACAAATTAATTTTTTCAGAAGCTCAATTTTTGCTCTAGTCACAAGAGTGCTTTGAACATTTCCTTTGAAACCTCCAAGGATGTAATTTAATAACTTAGGTGAGGTAATTAAAGGAGGATCAAATGACTTATGTCCATTCAGTGTTTCAAATCCTAGACACTTTCATTCCAAATGCACCCAACCTCTCTAAATCAAGAACACTTGTGTAACATCCATTCCTTATATTGTAACTTTAGTTCCCCATGACTAGGAAAACCTATAAAGACTCTTGAAGGATTTACCCATGTTAATCCAAAGTCTTATCCTCTATGTTCTTAATTAAATATGGTTACATCAGGTCACCTAAGCCTACTAGTGCACCCAATACTTTTCCTTCAACAACATGAGTTCCCCTCTTTGGTTCACTACACCTTTTCACCCTCTTTGAGCCTTTAATGATGCCTTATTAAAAGGGAGTCAAGAATGAGTATTATATTCATTGGTTCTCTTTTCTTAAATGGATCACGTGGAAACCCCCACTAAGACCACCTAATTTATGAAACCTTAGGGAATGAGACGCCAACATGTATCTTTCTTGGATTTGTATCTCTATGGTCAAAGGTTTCCCATACCTTTTTTATTGGGAAGCTAGGGTTATTGAAATGTATGTGGAGATGCATCTTCATAGTCATGAAGGATCTTATCCCAAGAAAAGTGTTGAGTAATTCTCGACTTGTAGGAATATGGATTGGGCCATGTGCATCCCTTGTCTCTAAATCCTAGAAACACATTCCCTAATAGGGAAGGTATAGTTCACAACTTCTTTTCTTTTCATCAAACAAAAATTCTCCCCCCCTCTAATAGGATCAACATTAGGGAATCCCTAATAGAGTAAGCCCCTAGGCTTTCAGCCCAAATCCTATAACCTTCACTATCATTTCACATTGAAAGGTTCATTGCTATATGTACTCATCCACCGTCACCCCATATTATTTCACCATAGTCTTGACCTCTTCAATTAGGGAATGATAAAGTGCATGGTTTTTTCAATCTATCACATACTCTTGTTTCTCACACTGATAATGAATCATGTGCACTTGGATGTTTTTTAGGATTACATATCCGCACAATACACCTCACTGGACATCCTCATCATGTGTCCAATGTAAAGACCCGTAAATTTCAAGGAATTTTTTTTTCTTAATTTTCTTTGGAATTTTATAAGAACGCAGTTTCTGACGGCGCCTGATTTCGAGGCCCGGAGTGCCCAGAATCAATTTCCAAAGTTTGGCTCGGGTACGTTCAGTGAACGAACGAGTAGGAATTCCTATCTTTTGAACCAGTGCTCGGAATTGAAATCTGGTGGCACCGATGAACTCGCAATGCCAGTAAATGCTTAATAGAACCTTTACTGTAGTTGCGTTTGTGCGAGAGAAGAAGTTAATTAATGGGTTTTAATTAAAAAAAAAGTAAATAAAATTGTTGAATCAATTTTATTTCATATCAAGGTGGTTTATTTCTCACATGGGAAGTTGGTGGTGGGGCCCACATTCACCCAACTTCCCATGTGTGGATAATTGAAAGGGTGGGGCCCACACGAACCCCCCCACCTTTTTAAATCCCTTAACTCCTCTTAACCCCTCACCTTCCTACCTCCTCATTAACTCACTTTCATTAATTTTTTTTGAAAACTTGTTATAATTAATAAGGTGAGTTACTTAATTTCAAACTCTTGAAATTCAAATGGTTAAGTTGTGTTAATAAAATTAATACTTGGTCTTATTTTATTATTGTTAGAGTTTTTTCCAGCTTGAGAGGTTTGGGAAGCGTGAAGTCTTCTTCTTCTTCAACCTCGACTAAGAACGCGAAGAACACCATTATTCAATGAAGAGCATCTCCACCGAAGAACGCGACGTCTTCTTCCAACGGCGTTTCCTCTTCGAACGCACCTCGACGACAACAGAATTGACGTTCTTTTTCCACGACGCCCGACCTATGAGATGCTCGTCTTCCGCGGCTCGATTGACGTGCACTATTCTTGAAACCAAGGTAGGGGAATTTTATTTGTTTCATCTTATCCTTGAGAAAAGAACGACGAGCGCGGACCAACCATTACCCGGTTGATCCACGGACCGTTCGTCCATGCGGGGTTACTTTTATTGGGTGTCGTCTAATTTCTTGGTTAAGTATGTGCTCAATAATTTGTTGGGAACAAATGTTTGATTTGACAATTCATATCACTTAACACGGAGGGCGCGGGCCGAACGAACACGGCCCGACAACCCTCTGCAGTTTCTTTTTGATGCGCGGTTTTGGTGACGACGAGAAAGCAGACCTGTATTGGAGTTTTGAGGCATCCATTATGAAGATCTTGATCCGAGAAGACTCCCGGTGAAGACCGAATCTGAATCGGACCACCGGAGCGCGTCCGGTGGTCCGCAGAAGGCGGTGGCCGCACGCCACCTCGGGGTGGCGGCGCCGGCGGAGCGCCGCCGGAGGAGCCCGCCGCGGCTGTGTCGCGGCAGTTCAGTAAGCGGCCGGTTTTACCGGCCATGGGTGATCTGGAGGCGGGACCCTGAGGGTCCCGCGTGTGAAGTAACGACCGGCCTTAAGCCGGCCGAGTTCTGGAAGAAACGGGGGTTGAAACCCCCGGTGGTGTCAATTTCGGCGGGCCCCCACGTGGGGGGCCGTTTTCATCAAAGGCGCGACATAATGCCGCGCCGTTAGTAAAATAAAGGGGGGCAGGTGCCCCCCCTTTTTCAAAATGGCTCGGCCTTCGGCCGAGCCGGGCAGCGCGCTGGGCGCGCAGTGCCCCACCGGACCGGCTGGGCCGGGCTGGGCCGGGCCGACCCGGACTCGAGGCGGGTCGACCCGGTTTAGGCCGACCGGGGGGTCTTGGGCCGGGTCGGTCCGGGCCTGAAACCCCCGTTTTCGAACCGTTTGGGTTCAATTGCCCATAGCTCTGGCTATGGACCTCCGATTGACGCATCGTCAGCGACAACACGAACTTTGGATCAAGGCGGTCGTTTCGTTATATCACACTCAAGGTTTCGGAATACTTTTAGTTCGGCCGGGTTTGTTCGTACACGAAACCAACCGGGCCCTCGGAGCGGAAACGCTCATATCTTAAGCTACGAACGTCCGATTGACGTGCCGTCGACTTTGTTGAGTTCCTTTTAGTGAGACGGATCTTTTGGCATACTCCGCCTGAGGTTTGGACGCAGGTCAAGTACGGTCGGTTTGGTTTTGCCATAAAAACAAACCGGGCCCCTGGGACGAAAAAGCCAATAACTCACAGACTGGGCGTCCGATTGACGCGCCATCTGCGACGATGAGTTCCTGTCGATGATATGGAACTTTTGGATACATCAACTCCGGACTATGTGACAGTTGATGTATCAGCCTCTCAGTTCGTGGAGCAGACCCTCCCGAACGAGCTTGCTGTGTGCGGGAACCCTAATGCTGGCTGTGACTGCGACTTCGACGAAGACTGTGCAGAGATCCTCGGTGGATTGGACGGCGATGACTACAACACTCAGCGATCCTACGGGGATTAGTGCTACAGATCCTGTGTGGGTCTGATCCTGTGTGGGCCTTTGCGGGTATTAGTACCTATCTATCCTTTGTGGATCTGACAGCTTAGATGATTCAGTGCTGGTCTTGTATCCTATGTGGGTCCCAGTATAGATGAATCATTGAAGACAGCTGGTCTTGTATCCTATGTGGGTCCTAGCTGTGCTGGTCTTGTATCCTATGTGGGTCCCACCTTAGATGATTCAAGTATTGGTCTTGTATCCTATGTGGGTCCCAGTATAGATGAATCAATGAAGACAGCTGATCGTGTATCCTATGTGGGTCTTAGCTGTGCTGGTCTTGTATCCTATGTGGGTCCCAGCTTAGATGATTCAATACTGGTCTTGTATCCTATGTGGGTCCCAGTATAGATGAATCAATGAAGAAAGCTGGTCTTGCATCCTATGTGGGTCCTAGCTGTGCTGGTCTTGTATCGTATGTGGGACCCAACTTAGATGATTCAATACTGGTCTTGTATCCTATGTGGGTCCCAGTATAGATGAATCAATGAAGACAGCTGGTCTTGTATCCTATGTGGGTCCTAGCTGTGCTGGTCTTGTATCCTATGTGGGTCCCATCTTTGATGATTCAGTGCTGGTCTTGTATCCTATGTGGGTCCCAACATAGATGAAACAATGAAGACAACTGGTCTTGTATCCTATGTGGGTCCCAGCTTAGATGATTCAATATCTATGTCTGATCATCTCTTTCACCTTTTCGATGATGTATACCTGTGTGAGCTGAATCCTGTTTTCTTTCCTGTGTGGATTGTGTTGTGCTATCCTGTGTGGATTACGTTTTGCATTCCTGTGTGGAATACGTATACATTCCTGTGTGGACTGAGTTGTACTTGGGCTCAGATGTTGGAGCGTATTGGAATTGTTGACTTAGGTATATGTATGGGCATATACCTAAGCAGTGTCGGTTGTTACTTCGTGATTGTATCTTTCCTTTGTGGTTTATCCTTTGTGTATTTTGGGAGACCTTCGGGGGTCTCGGGGTCCCTACTGAGTAGCTTATACTCACCCCTGCACGGGCTATGCCCGCACTACGTTGTGTTGGTTGCAGATGACGGACAACGTTGATCGTGGTTGAGGCTTGCAGAGCAGGACGGTACCTGGAGGAGGACCACTGGGCGGGACGTACTCGGAGCGGACGGCGGGACCCGAGGAGCAGTGGAGCTATCTGTACCCACCATTCAGGTGGGATTTCCAGTGGACAGCTCGGCGTAGAGGCTTTTACTTTTCAGTTGTTGTTTTCCCTTTCGAGTTGTACTTTACTTTCAGTTTGGATTTGTATTCTGGCCCACTTAAATTCCGCACTTGTAGTTGTACTCTGTTTTTACTCAGTGTTTACTCTTTCCTTTTGCTTACTCTGTGATGGTTGTTTACTTTACAAAAGCAATGCCTTCCCTGTTTATTAGGATTTACGCCTTGGTGCTAGTCTCCAGCCCCTGGCCTATGGAAGGCGGGCTTGGGGTAGTCAGGACACGGGCCCTGAGGACGGGTCGTGACAAATTGGTATCAGAGGAGTTTGATTCTACCGCAGAACTTTGGACTCTGATCTGTTTATATGTGAAGTAATGGTGTTTAGCGTATTGAGTGTGGTTATCAGTGTAGGGAGTCCAGTGTTGGTGCGACGACCGACGTATCTGTACACCAGGACCCTGAATTCTGATTTCCGACTTAATGCACGAAAACATTGATTGCATGTGTGTTCAAGTTTTCTTTGTGATTACTTGTGTCAGCTCACCAGGTATACTGTTCTGACCATGGCGTACCTGTTTTCTTTTCAGGATGGCCCATGACGGCAGCCAGCTAGGGTTCCGAGAGTTGAGTGTGACAACAGCCCACCGAGCGATGAGTCCTCGGTGCAGGGCCCTTTGTCAGCAGTGGCACCGGCGGTAGCTCTACCCACCGAGCCACCAATGCTTCCAGCACCAGCCGCTGACGATGCACGTCGCCTCAGTGCACTGCATGAGTTCCAGCACCAATGACCGCCCAGGTTCCACGGGGAGACGGACCCCCAGGCAGCCAAGGACTGGCTCGAGGCAGTGGTGGGAGTTTTCCGGTTAGTGAGGACACCAGCAGACCTCATGGTGATCCTCGCATCGAGCCTCCTACATGCGGCAGTAGAAAGATGGTGGAGCTTGATGCTCCTGGTGCATGATGAGACATATCTCCTCTAGACAGACTTTCAGAGCATCTTCCGCTCCGAGTTCGTCCCAGCCACCCTCCGTGCGGTGCGCATCCAAGAGCTGCTACAGCTACGGCAGGGCAGCATCACAGTGGCCCAGTACTCGGCGAGATTTACTGATCTCTCGCGCTACTCCACAGATATGGTACAAGATCCGTTCTTCCGGGCCCAAACCTTTGAGCAGGGACTGAGGCATGAGATCAGGGCTTCGATGATCTCCATCAACATTCTGACGCAGGCAGAGGTGTTGGAGAGATCCCTTCTAGTGGAGAGTTTTCTCGCCGAGCAGGCTCTAGTGACAGGGCCCTCCACAGGATGGCCCGTAGCAGGGTCTTCTGCAGTTGGCAGTAGACAGGTGACGCAGAGGTCCAAACGGGCCAGACCATCAGATGGGCAGTCACTGGATGAAGATTTGGTTGTGCGGGGCACACGAAGGAGAGCCAGCTACATGAGGGGCAGACACTTCTACGCATGCGGCGGGCAAGGTCACATGGCTCGAGACTTCCCGAATCGTCTTATAGATGAGCAGCAGGTGGTAGAGGGACCTCCCAGACAGAGGTTCGTCCAAGGAGGTCCGCAGGGTGCAGGCGGGCGAGGCAGAGGAGCTGGCCGAGCAGCAGGTGGTGGACAACGCTTCGGGGTGTTTCCACCACCACCACCAGGAGGTCCGCCCCAACCGCAGGGAGTTGGTGGACATGCGAGAGCTCAGCTTCAGGCAGCTGAGGCCTTCGATCATGGAGCTCTGGTAGCAAATGGACAAGAGAGGAACTAGTGGATACGTCTTTTGTACTTCTAGTTCCTTGTTTCTATTGTGTAGCGTCTTTGTATTATGAGCTGCAATAATAAAAGACGCATACCTTTGTGATGTTTTCATTACTGTCCTCTTTTGTGTTGTTACTAAGAGGTTCCAGTTTTGACTGTTGACTTGACCCTCACTTGTGAGACATCTACTGGAGGAGACCCAGTTACCACACACTGATGCCGACAGTGTGACTCAACCCTTGGAGGCGAGAGTAACGGTTGGATCTCTTGGTAGTAGCGTCGAGGCCTTACGACGTCATCCTTGGTATGGATTAGTATCATCCATGTCGGGATTGACAGTATTAGGCAAAGAACGTGGTTCATCCAAGGGATGAGACCAGATTTCTCTTATCGGCAAAGAAGAAATCATAGCAGCTCTTGTGGGACCAGAGGTGGTCCAGGCCACGATAGAGAAGGTCCATGTCATCCGGGAGCGGATGAAGACAGCTCAGAGCCGACATAAGTCTTTCGCTAACAGGAGGCGGAGGCCACTAGAGTTTGGGGATGGCGACCACGTCTTCATGCGGGTCTCACCTCGACGTGGATTATGGAGATTTGGCCAAGGTTGAAGTTTTCTCCATGCTTCATCGGACCCTTCCAGGTCCTCAGCAGGATTGGCGAGGTGGCTTACCGCCTAGCTCTACCGCCTTTGTATCCCTAGTTTGTGTTGAAGCTTTACGGGGACGTAAAGCCCTGTGGTGGGAGTAATGTAAAGACCTAGAAATTTCAAGGAAATTTTTTTCTTAATTTTCTTTGGAATTTTACAAGAACGCAGTTTCTGACGGCGCCTGATTCCAAGGCCCGGAGTGCCCGGAATCAATTTCCGAAGATTGGCTCGGGTACGTTCAGTGAATGATCGAGTAGGAATTCCTATCTTTTGAACCGGTTCTCAGAATTGAAATCTAATGGCACCGATGAACTCGCAACGCCGGTAAACGCTTAAGAGAACCTTTACCGTAGTTGCGTTTGTGCGGGAGAAAAGTTAATTAATGGGGTTTAATTAAAAAAAAGTAAATAAAATTGTTGAATCAATTTTATTTCATATCAAGGTGGTTTATTTCTCCCATGGGAAGTTGGTGGTGGGGCCCACATTCACCCAACTTCCCATGTGTGGATAATTGAAAGGGTGGGGCCCACACGAACCCCCCACCTTTTCAAATCCCTTAACTCCTCTTAACCCCTCACCTTTCTACCTCCCCATTAACTCACTTTCATTAATTTTTTTGACAACTTGTTATAATTAATATGGTGAGTTACTTAATTTCAAACTCTTGAAATTCAAATGGTTAAGTTGTGTTAATAAAATTAAGACTTGGTCTTATTTTATTATTGTTAGAGTTTTTTCCAGCTTGAGAGGTTTGGGAAGCGTGAAGTCTTCTTCTTCATCAACCTCGATGAAGAACGCGAAGAACATCTCCGCCGAAGAACGCGGCGTCTCCTTCCAACGACGTTTCCTCTTCGAATACACCTCGATGACAAGGGAATCGACGTTCTTTTTCCGCGACGCCCGACCTCCGCGACGCTCGTCTTCCGCGACTCGATTGACGTGCACCGTTCTTGAAACCAAGGTAGGGGAATTTTATTTGTTTTTTCTTAACCTTGAGAAAAGAACGATGAGCGCGGACCAACCATTACCTGGTTGATCCGCGGACCGTTCGTCCATGAGGGGTTACTTTTGTTGGGTGTCGTCTAATTTCATTGGTAAGTATGTGCTCAATAATTTGTTGGGAACAAATGTTTGATTTTCCAATAGATATCACTTAATGCGGAGGGCGTGGGCTGAACGAACAAGGCCCGACAACCCTCCACAGTTTGTTTTTGATGCGCCGTTTTGGCGACGACGAGAAAGTGGACCTGTATTGGAGTTTTGAGGAATCCATTCTGAAGATCTTGATCCGAGAAGACTACCGGCGAAGACCGAAAGCGAATCGGACCACCGGAGCGCGTCCGGTGGTCCGCAGAAGGTGGCGGCCGCGTGCCACCTCGGCGTGGTGGTGGAGCGCCGCCGGAGGAGCCCGCTGCGGCTGTGCCGCGGCGGTTCAGCAAGCGGCCGGTTTTGCCGGCCGTGGGTGATCTGGAGGCGGGACCCTGAGGGTCCCGCGTGTGAAGTAACGACCGGCCTTAGGCCGGCCGAGTTCTGAAAGAACCGGGGGTTGAAACCCCCGGTGGTGTCAATTTCGGCGGGCCCCCACGTGGGGGGCCGTTTTCATCAAAGGCGTGGCATAATGTCGCGCCGTTAGTAAAATAAAGGGGGGGCAAGTGCCCCCCCCCCGCTTTTTAAAAAGGGCTCGGCCTTAGGCCGAGCCGGGCAGCGCGCTGGGTGCGCTGTGCCCAGCCGGACGGGCCGCCTGGCCGGTCTGCCAGGACGGTCCGGGCTGACCCGGACCCGGGGCGGGTCGACCCGGTTCGGGTCGACCGGGGGGTCTCGGGCCGGGTCGGTCCGGGCCCGAAACCCCCGTTTTCAGACCGTTTGGGTTCAATTGCCCATACCTCGGGCTACGGACCTCCGATTGACGCGCCGTCAGTGGAAACGCGAACTTTTGATCAAGACGGTCGTTTAGGTATATCGCACTCAATGTTTCGGAATACTTTGAGCTCGGCCGGGTTTGTTCGTACACGAAACCAACCGGGCCCTCGGAGCGGAAACGCTCATATCTTGAGCTACGAACGTCCGATTGACATGCCGTCGACTTTGTTGAGTTCCTCTTAGTGAGACGGATCTTTTGGAATACTCCGCCCGAGGCTTGGACGCAGGTGGAGTACGGTCGAGTTGGTTTTGCCATAAAAACAAACCGGGCCCCTGGGACGAAAAAGCCAATAACTCACAGACCGGGCGTCCGATTGACGCGCCTTCTGCGACGATGAGTTCCTGTTGACGATACAGAACTTTTGGATACATCAACTCTGAACTATGTGACAGTTGATGTATCAGCCTCTCGGCTCGTGGAGCGGACCCTCCCGAACGAGCTTGCTGTGTGCAGGAACCCTAGTGCTGGCTGCGACTGCGACTTCAATGACGACTGTTTAGAGATCCTCGGTGGATTCGACGGCGACGACTACAGCACTCAGCGATCCTATGGGGATCAGTGCTACAGATCTTGTGTGGGTCTGATCCTGTGTGGGCGTTTGTGGGGATTAGTACCTATCGATCCTTTGTGGATCTGACAGCTTAGATGATTCAGTACTGGTCTTGTATCCTATGTGGGTCCCAGTATAGATGAATCAATGAAGACAGCTAGTCTTATATCCTATGTGGATCCTAGCTGTGCTGGTCTTGTATCCTATGTGGGTCCCAGCTTAGATGATTTAGGTACTGGTCTTGTATCCCATGTGGGTCCCAGTATAGATGAATCAATGAAGACAGCTGGTCTTGAATCCTATGTGGGTCCTAGCTGTGCTGGTCTTGTATCCTATGTGGGTCCCAGCTTAGATGATTCAATACTGGTCTTGCATCCTATGTGGGTCCCAATATAGATGAATCAATGAAGAAAACTGGTCTTGTATCCTATGTGGGTCCTAGCTGTGCCGATCTTGTATCCTATGTGGGTCCCAGCTTAGATGATTCAATACTGGTCTTGTATCCTATGTGGGTCCCAGTATAGATGAATCAATGAAGACAACTGGTCTTGTATCCTATGTGGGTCCTTGCTGTGCTGGTCTTGTATCCTATGTGGGTCTCAGCTTTGATGATTCAGTGCTGGTCTTGTATCATATGTCGGTCCCAACATAGATGAAACAATGAAGACAACTGGTCTTGTATCCTATGTGGGTCCCAGCTTAGATGATTCAGTATCTATGTCTGGTCATCTCTTTCACCTTTTCGATGATGTATACCTATGTGAGATGAATCCTGTTTGCTTTCCTGTGTGGATTGTGTTGTGCTATCCTGTGTGGATTACATTTTTCTTTCCTGTGTGGAATACGTATACTTTCCTGTGTGGACTGAGTTGTACTTGGGCTCAGAGGTTGGAGCGTATTGGAATTGTTGACTTAGGTATATGTATGGGCATATACCTAAGCAGTGTCGGTTGTTACTTCATGGTTGTATATTTCCTTTGTGGTTTATCCTTTGTGAATTTTGGGAGACCTTCGGGGGTCTCGGGGTCCCTACTGAGTAGCTTATACTCACCCCTGCATGGGCTATGCCCACACTACGTTGTGTTGGTTCCAGATGATGGACAACGTTGATCGTGGTTGAGGCCTGTAGAGCAGGACGGTACCTGGAGGAGGACCACTGGACGGGACGTACTTAGAGCGGACGACGGGACCCGAGGAGCAGTGGAGCTATCTGTACCCACCCTTCAGGTGGGATTTCCAGTGGACAGCTCGGCGTAGCGGCTTTTACTATTCAGTTGTGGTTTTCCCTTTCGAGTTTTACTTTACTTTCAGTTTGGATTTGTATTCTGTCCCACTTACTTTCCGCACTTGCAGTTGTACTCTGTTTTTATTTAGTGTTTACTCTTTCCGCTTGCTTACTCTGTGATGGCTGTTTACTTTACAAAGGCAATGCCTTCCCTGTTTATCGGGATTTACGCCTTGGTGATAGTCACCAGCCCCTGGCCTATGGAAGGCGGGCTTGGGGTAGTCACGACACAGGCCCCGAGGACGGGTCGTGACATCCAACCCTCTTGAACTATGATAACTCTGATTCTCACCAGAATTGGGATACATAGGAAGCCATCACCATGGGGTTGAGCTCACTAAACATCCCCCTCAATAGTCTAACCCTATTTACCTATTAGAACATTTATATCCATCTTAATTGTGATACTTAGAAATCTTCAACCCAGGGTCTGAGCTCAATAGATATCTTCCGTAGGAGTCCAACCCTAACCCCCATAATCAGGGCATCATCCTTGGAATTAAACCCCGAATTAATCCCCCTATATATTGATTTGTAATGAAATATCTCATAGACCTATTTCAATGGAATTATTATTAAGAGTAATCCTCAACCTATTTATATGAAATAGGATTATTCCCCTGCGAGACTTATGGAACTATATGGCCTTTGATTCCCATCAAAGTGGGATATGTACGATGCCTGACAGATGTTCAAACCCAAAACTCTAATTGAAACCAATTTTTATAGGGATGGATTCCCATAATGGTGTAATACATATTTGAAACCTATATCATTTCCATGTTACTTGGTCTGGTTAGTCTTATGTCTCACACAAATATTTGACTAGGCATAATCAATCTGACACGTCCTTGCCAAATAACATTAAACATTATAGTTTGGTCTTTATCACACCACCCTAAAATTTAGGATGTGTCCCATTAATTGGAACTAAAACACGATGGTTATGATTCATTTTATAGGAATACATAGATAACCCAATTTTGGGTACGATCTAAACACCAAAAAAATTTTGTCTACCTAGATAACCATAAATTATAGAGTTCCCCACTAGGTGGCATAAAAACCAGATTCATTGTAACAATGGATAATGAATAGATATGTAATATATGATACGATACCATTTATGGATAACCTCTAATATAGATAGATAACTACATTTATAAAGAACCTCGAATACATAAAGATGATTCTGAATTGCAAACATGCTAAATAAATGATTGTAGATCTCAAGGGAAACCTAAATTATACATGGAAAATTAATAAGGATTCATGAACATATATTAAATATTTAATATAGTCCCGGAGTCAGAAATAATTCCCCCCCAATATGATCGGATGATCCCAACTTCCCATCCTCTTGATGAATGTGAGTTCTTAAGTATTGTAGGTCAACAATCCTAACAAATGCCTACCTTTGGAAATAATGTCCCTTTGGATTGAGATCTATTGGATGATCCTAGTTCCAGAAGTAAATCTAATGGAAACCATTCGGAAGTAGTGATTCCAAATCAGAACATGCATTCGAGGGGAAAAATGGTTAACCCAACGTGAATATTTAACAAAGATGATAATGTTACCCGTCAGTTTGACCCTAATAAATTGATAAAGAGGGAAAGACAAGGGAATCGATAACACATGTGTTCATTTAAAATATTCTTCTATATTAGATTTCATTGTTTTTATTTTTCATATTCCTATGTACTTCTTTATAAGAACTTTATTCATTCGAAATCTCTTCATTCATGAATGCACCTGTGAATTCCCCAACTACTACTCATGTTGTATCACTATCAACTTGAATAAAATCACCACCAACTCAACATCTTTAATTTTGGGCCTCCAATTTATTGGACTGAGTGTGCCATCAACACGGTACTATCCAGACTATAGTGGCTAACCAATAAGCCCTCTAAATTAAGAGTAATCCTCGGTCGTCTGGTCAAGGATGACCAGTTGGTCCAAAGCAGACGATGCTAACCACCGTATTCAAAACTTTTGAGAGTTTATCACTTCAAATAAATCACCAATCCCTCTACTATTCCTTGTAGGTCTACCAAGAGGCCTTCCATGGCCTCATCCAGATATCACAGGGGTCCCTCCTGAGGGATCCCTCCAATAATCACCTCCGCCAATGTTACACCCGTATATTTTTATGACATATTTTCATTAAATAATTTTTATTCATCAGTAGATTCCTTTGAATGTAATCATGAGTGTAGATGAACTACAATATTCCCTTATTAAAAAATTACCATTATAGCCTAGACATTAGGATAACATTAATAATTATAAGTAACTTATGAAAATGCATTGTGAATTAATTCGTTATCAATTAATTATGAAAAATAAAAATCATTTAGATATTTGTATTTTTGAGTGAATTACATTTGGTAATGAAATTAATGAGATATATATGTGTTATATACTTAATAACATATTTTTTATAATTACCCATTGAATATTTTATTCATAGGATATGAATAAATCCTAATTTAATGTATAAAAACCTTTATTAATTTTAATTTTAAACCAATGAATAGAGAACCCTTTTTAAATTTAGATATTGAAATATTAATAAATATTATTTGACTAAAGAATTATTTTATTTTAATTAAGGATATAAAAATTAACTTTTGATTAATTTTTGATATTTTTCTAATATCATTCATGTTTTGATGAATAGTAAAAATGCGCTAAATTTTAATTAAAAAATAGTTTTTTCATTGAAATAATTTATATGGATAAATTATATTATTTACTTGTTTAAATTTATAAATAGATTAAACTTTTACAAATTAATATAATGTAGGTCATTTAAAATAATTTTACATTAAATTTAGATATAAAACATTTCAATCTTTTACATGATTTTATCTTTTCAAACCTGTTTTCTCAACAACGGGATTAGTTTTAAATTAATTTATGCAATATCTATGATTTGAATTTTGATAAATGGATTCCATATTTGGAATCAGTAGGTCCATATTATGTTAATAGGCTACTTTTATTTTTTGGTATTATGAATACTAAATGTGGTGATTAATTTTATTACTATTGTTGAAGGTAAATATGGTAATTAAAGGTAAAAATAATAGTATAAAATTACATTAACACCTATGAAAATCATATTGGATAGCAAAATCATACCCTTATCATCTCTTTTTATAAATGAAATCACTTTATGGCCACTTATAATTGAATATGACATGAATATAATAAAAACTAATGAATGAGAAAAAATGTCACAATTTCATTTGGTAAAAGTATATTAATTTTAAATTATAGGTAACTAAATTATAATATTGAAAATATATAGTATACAGAAATATAAAAAATTAAATACATGATATAAATTTATTTATAATTTTTAGACATTAAATAATTACCATTAATGATGACACAATAGTAATGTATAAATTATTTTATTAATATAAAAATTGAAAAAATGTTTTTAATAATATTAAAAGAAATGTCATATAAAATAAATAAATTGTTCCAAAAATTTTATAGGTGACTATGACTTGATAGGAGTGTTTTTAATATTTTGTTTTGAATATACCATCAGTGGGTATTTTAATTAATGTCAAATTAATGAATAGAGTCAAAATTGGCGCTATTGAATTTTTATAATAAGAACATTTTATTTAATTATATAAAAATCATAAAAAAATTTAAAATTTAAAATTTTTTAATTATAAGGTCAACCATTTCATTAAATATTCATTTATGGCCAATTATCACAATAGATATAAATATTTAAAACAATTAAATATTTAGAATGTTATTACCACAAGTAAAATTAAAAAGAATAATTAAGTGTCAATTAAAAATATGTGGTTAAAATTGAAAATATAACTTGTCCAAAATTTAATGGATTATGATATTACAACCCTATAATATCTAATCATTAAAATTAGTTCATTTTTGTGGTTTTGGGAAGGTTTTGATTTCATTATAAATTATTGTTTATGGAGTTTCCAAAAGTGCCCCTAACCTCAATTATGAAATAGAACCTCCTCCCTCAACTCTTAAATCCATTTTGAGCCATCATGCTTGGAAAAAACAATCCCGTATTACTTATCCACTTATAAATTTTCATTATAGAGGTTCTGACGATTTTCAAAATCTATCTTTTGTTCTCTATGAAGAGATTTTGAGGAAGGGCATCAAGGAAGAGGTAATATCTTCTACCAATTCATTCATCATTATTTATTCTTATATTTATTATTCATTATTTTTTTCATTATAATGTAATAAAATAAGTATCAATAATATTATAATATTATAATATAAATATTAAACAACCATATTTCACCTTAAAAACATCCAATGAAAAGTGAAATCACTATGTGTGCATACGTATGGCTTACCGTCTCCACGCCATGGTGTATTCTATTTTTCACCACCACCTTAAATGGATGGGTATACTGGTGGAAATAATAACTTTATATGATTATGATAACATGATAATAATTCTTAATTATCATAAATCATCCACTTCAATAACATTCAATAAATTTGGGAATGATATCATCGCTCTTGCATACATACGGCCTACCGTCTCCACGATGCGATGAGATTCATTCTACATGATTGTTACTAAACCATGAATGTATACATTAATGAAATGAAAAAATATGATTTATATTATACTAACATAATTTTTTAAATGATTTAACTATAATTTATGATGTGTAATATTTTCTTAACCAATAAATCTTTTATAAGAACATAATGCAATTAATATCCAAATAACGAGTGACAATGAAATGTTACAAACAAAAGGACGTTTATATAATCATAAATGATATCATTAAAATGATTTTTATTCTAGAATAAATAATTATGATTATTTATATCATTATACATGAGGATCAGATATATAAAAAGCATATTGGACCTAAGGTCAGGGAAAAATTTTCAAATCTTATTTTTATCTGAGATTGTTTATATGTAAGTATTCACTATTGTATATTTATAGTCTCCATCCATGTTTTTTAATTATTTAATATTATTTCTATATATCTACCTTATTTTATTGTTAATTTTATCCTTTGAATAAATTTTATTAAATAGTATGAATGGAATATTTTGTCATTATTCGATTCAAGGTAATTTTTGACTTTCTAGTAAAAGTTCGAGGAAAATGATTTTAAATTTATACAAAATTAATGGATTTTAATTATTTTAGGACACCGTATATACATAAATAGAACCTTACATGATTCCATGTTTATTTTCAATTAAATTATTTTCTTTGAAAATTTCACAACATTTTGTGAGAAGAAATCATTTTTTAAGATGAATGTATATTTTCCTCCAGAATTAATTTCATGTGTTTTCTCAAAATTATTCTCCATCTACCAAGAAACTATTTAAATAAGGTTATATTACAATTCCTATTATTAAAATTCTTTTTTATGATTTAATGTTATTTAGAAAATACATTTTTCATGTATGATGTTTAAGATACCCATATTATTTCATGGGTTATGGTATGCTGAATGTTTATATGATTTGGTGGTACATATAAGAATGGTTTTATTTTGAAATGTGTGTGGCCTATATATCCTAGAAATGAATTGGTTAGTGATTTATATCTCATTATATAGACATGATAGGAACACGATGTATATCTGGTTCAGTAACACAAAAATGGAATGAGGAGTGATGTCGATTGAGTAATGGAATTTCCCTGCTACAATAGTATCGGCAATGAGACTTGACAAATATAAAATAATTTTAAATGTTTATGTGCGTGTGACACAAAATATATTGTCTTATGCTATGAATATTTGGATTACATTTCACTTTTATGATTTATCCCATGACATGATATTGTGATATTTTATATACAGGATAAAATTATCAAATGTTATGTTATTATGATTATGATATGAATGGTATTTCCATTTTTTCCCTTACTAAGAATTTGAGCTCACCCTTTAATATGTATTTTTTCACAAATCCATTAGGAAGTGTATTAAGTAAGATATGTCGAAAATAGTCTAATTCTGACGAAATAAGTGGGAGAAAATATGTATGTTTTATGAACACGTTGTTTATGTTTATTAGTTTCTAAAGACACTAAACCTATAGGTTTATGGAATTGTTTTTTGGTTTAATAAATATACTTAAATGATGAAATAATATCTACCTATAATGTATGGTCCTTAATAGTTCATGTCAGAGGAAAGGTGTAATTACACTTTAGAAACTCTGATGATAGAACATTTGTAAGAACCCTAATGATATGTCTATTTATAGGTTAAATTCCTATCCTAGTATATTAGGGATGTTCTTAAAAAACCTTGAAAAAAACATAATGTTTTTTAAATTGAAATTTTATTCTTGAATTATGTTGCTTTCCCATTATGATTTGTGTTAATCACACTATGCTTATTAGTTTTAGTCAATGGTTGGAACTAGAAGATCTTCATCAATACTGAATGTGACGGGAAATGAAATGATTTCCCACATAATCAAATAAATGTTGTGGGAGTTTGAAAGAAATTTTTTATCCATTCCATGAAAAAATTTTCAAGCTATGAATCATGCCAGACATCCTAACGGGCAATGGTGGGAGAAACATTAAATTGAGTCCTTCATCAGGCTGTATCCACCTTCATTATGAGAGTAATCTAATCTATTAGTGGCTGAACAATGGATCAGTACCACTAAAAATATATTTTCAGTTCTACAATGTTTTGAACATGATAAATTAATCTTATTAGTCTCTCATTTGGAAGGTTAATCTGATCAATAGTGAAATATTATCAAGAATACGAGTCAAATACATGATATAGTGTCCATATAATGGGACAGGTTCAAGAAACTATTTTTCAACAAGTTATTTCCTTATATTTTTTTGAAAAATGATGGAGAAGGAGTTCCATGAACTTTAGAAAAAGACAATGAAAATGTTGGTACAAATGCTGAAAATTTTACAAGACATTGAAGGTATGGTTTTAGATTTATTATCCAACCTATTAGTAAAATTGTTCGATTATTAGTGGCTTATAACCAAGTCTCCAAAGGGAATTATCCATAAGGGACTTCAATAGCAATGAGGAAATTTTTTGTTGTGAAATAAAGTTTGAAGTGGAGATTGGATTAATCAATCAGTGATATGGTTTTGATAAGAATAGAAAAATGGAATTCAATGGGAAATCTAAAGACCACTGAAAAAAGATGAGTTTTCCCTTATTCTCAAACTATGGAAAGAAGAATCGATGGAATTGTCATAAAGGGACTAATAAATTTTTTATGTGTGGAAAAGATGTTCATCTGGAATTTGAATGCTAATGTGATGGGAAAAATATGTCTAATGATGCGAATTAAGAAAAGACTATATAGAATTATCCTCAAACACTTCAATGATACTATAGAATGGTTATAGGGAATTATTCAAATCAAACCCCAAATCCAATTGTTAATGATGATGATCAACACCAATGGACTTTTATGGACAAAGATAATGTAATGTCACATGAAATCACTATCACCGACGTGGAGTATGATAAAAACACTACTGGAAATTAGATCTTTCCCAACGCTTCTATACCAACGGTTTGCAAAAACCGTTGGTATAGGTCCCCTTTCCCAACGGTTTGTCAAAACCATTGGGAAAGGCCCCCAAATTGGCCACTTTTCCCAACGGTTTGGCCAAACCGTTGGGAAAGGTAGACCTATCCCAACGGTTTGTCCAAAATGTTGGGAAAGGCCCCCCAAATTGGCCACTTTTCCCAACGGTTTGGCCAAACCGTTGGGAAAGGTAGACCTATCCCAACAGTTTGGCCAAACCATTGGGAAAGGCCCCCAAATTGGCCACCTTTCCCAATGGTTTGGCCAAACCGTTGGGCAAGGTAGACCTATCCCAACGGTTTGGCCAAACCGTTGGGAAAGGTCCCCAAATATGCCACCTTTCCCAACGGTTTGGCCAAACCGTTGGGATAGGTCTACCATTCCCAACGGTTTGGCCAAACCGTTGGGAAAGGTGGCCCAAAATTCACCATACTACACAGAATCAAAATCTCAACCAAATACCTATACCAACGGTTGTTAAAACTGTTGGTATAGACCCATACCAACGGTTTTAACAACCGTTGGTATAGGTACTTTCATTTTTTATCAGACCTTCGTACCGAGAATATTATATAAATCAAAATTTAAAATATTTATGAGAATATATATATATATATATTTATGTAATTATGATCACAAAAGTCATGTTAGGTCAGTGGTTGAGTCGTTCAATGATAAACGAGGGGTCCTGGGATCAAATCCCAGCGGATGTTTTATTTTTGGAATTTATATACCAACAGTTCCATTACCGTCGGTATAGATTTCATATTACCTATACCAACGGTTTTTGGAAAACCGTTGGTATAGACCTATCCCAACGGCTTACTTGGCTACGGTTCTCCAAACCGATGGTATAGGCTATACCAACGGTTTGGAGGCCTATACCAACGGTTCCAAACCGTTGGTAAAGGTTAGTTTTCCAGTAGTGAAAGGCGGGGAAAGGTACACTTACCATCCACTCTAAAGTAGAAAATATTTTATTTGATTCTATATCCACCCAAATTTTTATTTATAATGAATTTTATGAGGGTATCACAAAATTACCTCTACAATGAAATGTTGAGTAAGTTGTGAAAACTCATAATGGGACAACGGTTAATGAAATGTTTATAATTCTTCTCTGGTTGATTTTTCTGGGAATGTGATTCATAAAAATCTTGTGATCATTCCTATAGTGGAATTTGATGTGATCCTTGACTTGGATTTTATTTCCCTATATGAATTTCATATCAATTTCCAAGGAAGGGAAGTCATATTTCATATTCCATTTCTATATATAATCATCTATTAATGGATTGATGAATATAACCTTTTGTTAGAAATTTCCTCCAACTTATGGGTCAAGATTCCTATAAATAATGGTAATTTATCTCAAATGGTTCTGGAGAAACTCATGATTAAGAATTCCCCCATTGCACAAGAATTTTATGATGTATTTCCAGAGGAATTTCTAGGCCTTCCACCAAATCATGATGTTGCGTTTTCAATAGAACTCATACTAAGTACTATTCCTATTTCAATGAAACCTTATAGAATAGGCCCAATTGAGATGCATGAATTGATTAAGTAACTCTAAGAGAATCATAATAAGGGATTCATAATCCCTAGTGCATCACATGAGGGATCTCATGTTTTGTTTATTAAGAAGAGATATGTATCAATGAGACTCTTCATTGATTATTGAGAACATAACATGATCACTATCATGAAAAAATATCATCTTCCCTAGATTGATGACATATTTGACCAACTACGTAGAGTTCAATAATTTTCAATGATTGATCTTCATTTAGGATATCATCAATTAAGGGTAAAAAATGAGGATATACCAAATATGTAATTCCATACAAGTTATGGACACTATGAATATATTTTGATACATTTTTGTTATACTAATTCTACCTCTGTCTTCATGGATCTAATAAATAATGTCTTTAGAGACTATCTTTATCAATTTGTGGTATTATTTATAGAATATATTGTTGTCTATTAAAAGTGAAATGAAGAAGATGAATATCACTTGATAATTTTTTTTGAAGACCTTGAGAAGGAAATAAAATTTATTCCAAATTTAACAAGTGTGAATTTTGGATTTATATAACACCCCAAGCTTCCACAGTATGCTTCTCTTTGAATAATATAGTAGTGTGTGTTGTACGCAACTTCGAGTTATAACACACACCACAACCAATTAATGTTGCCGTTATGAATAGTAATAACCACTTTTTGAAATTTTATAAATTTCAACTCTCAAAATGGACTTCATTTTTGGATTCAGAATATTAATATTAGCCTATAGTGAAATTTTGGTACTTTTCGGATAACTTTTATATTTTGATGAATAGTTAAAATAACTAAATTTTAATTAAAAACAACTTTTTTAATCGATATATTTAACAGTGATAAATTATTAATTAGAGTGGTTTTAATGTATATTTTGAATATATTTTTATCATTTAATATAATGTTGATCATTGTACATAATTTCACAATTAAATCGAACATAAACAAGTATCAATCTTTTGATACTTATTCTCTCTTAAAAACACGCTTTTTGTTTTATCAACGGGAATTAATTTTAAATTAAATTCATCCACTTCTGTGTTTTGAATTTGGAAAAAATGGATTCCATATTTGGAATTAGGATGTTAAAATTGTGTAAATAGGTAACTTTTATTTTTAGACATTTTGAATAATTACTTCGGTAAATATTTTATTTACCATGGTTAAAGGGTAAATCCGGTAAATAATGGTAAAAAATAATATTATAATGATACAAAATTACCATAAAACAAGTCCTAACCTTATTGGATGACAAATTTCCGACCATGGGAATCTTTGGGTCGATTTTGGGACCCCATGGATCCACTTGTAAGTGATAAGGACACATTATATTAATTAAGTTAAAATAAATACTAAAATGACATAAGCATATATAATTTACGAAAACAATTTTTACATAGTGTTATATATGTTATATTTTCGATTATAAATATTCATTATAAATCTAAAAATATTTCCTACATAATTATATTTTATTTATAATTTTTATACATTGAAAATGTAAAAATATATATGACACAATAATGATGCAATATTTTCCTTATTAATGAGCGAATAAAATTATTTGTATTATAAATGTTAAAATAAATCTAATTTGAAAGTTGTGATGACATAAACGAATTTTATTGGTTAATATGACATGATTGTATTTCATAAACGAATTTTTATTGAATTAATAAGGTTTTTAAGACTTAAAAAAAATTAATTATTGAGTAGTGTCAAAATTGACATAAATGTGTTTTTAAAACAAATATTATATTATTAATTTATATTCTATTCCTAAAAATCTAAGGTTCGGCCAAAGGACTTATATCATTATTTGTGTATCATTAATGGACCACTTGGGGGTCTCTTGGATGTATATAGTTGGTTTATTAACTGTATATTATAAAAATACAATGTTACATGGTAAGTGTTAAACAAATTAACCATGATTTAAAACTATAAGATAAGGTTAATATAATGACCCAAACCTGTATAAAATCTATTTCTTGAAAGTATTTCAACCCATCCCCACCTTATACTTTGAATAATCCACTTTTTATCCATTAGAAACAGAATATGATTTTATTATAAAATAATATTTCTAGCTTTTCCAAAGGTGCCCCTCACCCCTCTTATAAAAGGGAACTCCCCCTTCTCATTAATCAACACCTTCAAATCATATTGGATTGGCCAAACCCTACCCAAATATCCTCACAACATCCCTCAATTAATCATACTGGCCTTACTTTGATTATAAATCCAACCTATGGAGCCCTTTTGATCAAATAAAAAAGAAAGAACCCGAATAAGATGTAACATCTTCACCACCGTCTTTAATGTTCCTTTCTTCGTCAGCTTCTTATTTCCTTGTTATTTCCATTCTAAATTAATAACTTCAGTACCTTCTATATACTGTGATGTTATTATAATTATGGAATAATCAAATTCATTATTCTATCCATCCCTTGAATGACATGTCACCATACGTGCGTACGTACGGCCTACCGTCTCCACGTTGTGGTGTAATTGTTATTCAATATAATATTATTTATATGGGTATAATAATGATGTATAATTAATGTAAATAATATATATAACATGATAATGATTCTATATATATGATATACCATCCAATTATATATTATTTTAATATCAAAATAATGATATTGTCGCTTGTGCGCACGTACAGATTACCGTCTCCATGAACGCGATAGGATTCATTCTCGATCGTCTTCATTCAAGACATAATTTTATTGGATGATTAAAAATATTATTTAAGGACTTAATATCATTATATATATTAGTATGATACAACCTATCCATAAAAAACACGACTTATATAAAAGAAAATGAGTAATTTAACACCCAAAACGACGATAATACTAAGATTTTATTAACAAAGAGATGTTAAAAGATCATACATGATATCATATTAATATATATGATTATTGTATAATTCAATAAAAATTATTTCACCATTATACATGAGGTTAACCTACAATCAACCAAGGAAAAGTAAAAGTTAAGGGGTTATTTCACAATCTCTTCATTGTCCGAGGTTGTTTATACGTAATTATCTACTGGGACCTCTTTATCATCCACATCCATGTTTCTTAAAAATTTATTTCAAAACATTCTTACTATTTTACAGAATATGGTTTAAAGTAATTTATACCTTTTTTTTACTTTTTATAAGAAGATTATAAGGGAATCTTTCCGTCATTTTCCAAACAGGGTCCTTTTTAACCTTTTCGACAAAATTAAGGTAAGAATGTTTTTTTAACTTATATGGTGGGTGCAGATATTTTCCGCCGTTATAACATCTTCGAAGCTTTTCTTACATTCTTATAAGAATATTTTCAAAATAAATATTATTATTATTTTACTCTTAAATGATTTCAAAATATAAAAAGATATGTCTCTAAAAAAAGGTTTTGATTTCATCTATGTCAACATCCTTTGATGTATTTTATGTTTATTTGAAGTTGATTTATTATGATACAAAACATCCATATTGTATTGAAGTTTTTGTGATATTATTGACTATAGATGTGATATTTTTATTCAATTAATTGCTTATGGTTAAATTATTGACATTTCGTATGCTAGTTTTAATACGAATGTTTATGATATGTTTAAACCTTTTCATATGAGGAATTTATTGGAATTAGAAAGTGATAGGTGGAGCCCGCTATAGCTCCTCGATGCGTCGGTAGGTCTCATGAGACAACTAGACATGGAATTGGCTGAGGCCCTTTCAAAATTTAATTTCTGGTTTTGGCCGAGGCCTTAATCATTTTAGATGTCTTGGCTGAGGCCTTGACAAAATGTTTCAGAATGTCCGGCACTATAAATTCTCTCATTATGGAAATAATATTCATGGTTCATGTGGTCATTAGACTAGTAGAATACCCATGGTTATGTTTTATTATGGCATTATTTACTCAACTCATAATATTTCCATAATAGTATTCATGTTTATTATTGGTAAAGGCATGTGGTTTTCAATTATTTACCACGATTAATATTTATGTCATTTTATGCTGTATTACTTACCATTACTGAGCATTTGATCTCACCCCTTTCTTATGTTTCATTTTCCCAGGATATGAAGAAGTTAGTTATGAGTGACCTGCAGGCATAATCTAGGAGGCTTGGATTCTTCTAATGAAATATATTATTGTTGTATTTCTCTTCAAGATATAAAGTGGATCATATGTATGAATCTTGTATCCAATAATACTAAACTGATCTGTCTTTCGAGACATGATTCCCTTGTAATTATGCCAATGTTATGTAATAATGCACCGACTTTGGGTAACTGGGGTCGGGGCGTTACTGTTCGTATCAGTGGAAGTTTAGTAAAAACCTTGGAAACTATATTTAGATAAACACTGATTAGAGAACATATCCCTAAGATATAATTTGAGGATTATTATAGAAGAACATCCTATAATTTTGGTATTGTAGAGATTTTGTGAGTTTTCTGAGAAATACATCCCTCTCTGGATACGAGAAGGTAGAGGTGGCTCAGGCACAGATATACCTAGTGGTAAAACCCGAAAACACCGCTTTGAGATTGACTCGAACGGGAACTACTGCACGACAATGGGCCTTGCTGCACTCTTGGTTATGACACTCCTGGGGGATATGCTAAGGATAATTCTCATTTTCATTACCAACCATTATAAAGGGTTTATTAGTATATACTTCCTCAATGAAAACATTTTTATGATTATGGATTATATCCATTAATAGTTCAATTTTTGTTAAGTGTTTTATAAGTATGGAATTATGTATTTTGATTCATAAACTGATCTAGTTTATTCCATTGTTTGGAAATGTAGCCCAGTGGAAGAAATGGAAACCGTATCAACACACGAACTCCTTGTAGGTATTTCCCTCCTGATCAAGATAATTACAGTGGAGATAGTGATGCAAATGGTGTAGATCAGCTTATCACTATACCGGGACAACTCACTTAGGTTATGAATAATAAATTTACCCGTATGGAGCACCCAGATCCAAAGCATGGAGGATCAATGGTAGATCACTTCATGAGGCAACAACCACCAACATTAAATGGGAGTAAAAATCCCATAGTAGCTATGAAATGGATAAATTCCTTAGAGAAAATATTCCATGCCTTGGGGAGTAGTAAAAAGGAAAAAGATGTCATGGCAGTTTATCGCCTCACTGGAGATGTTGATCAATGGTGGTCATTGATACAAAACACAATGGAAGATGATGAAGTATCAGATATGGAATGTAGGGAGTTCAAAGTGATGTTCTTATAAAAATACTTTCCTCGAGACCATAAAGCAAATATGGAAAGGCCATTTCTGAGTCTGAGGCAGAAAGAGGATGCCAATGTCGCAAAGAATGAGGCTAACTTTACAAGGTTAGTGAGGTATGCTGCTGATTATATACACAACCCATGGAGTAAGATTGATCGTTTCTTTGATGGGATAAAACCATTTCTCCATCGATCATTAGTCTCACAAACCTTCTCATCATACAAAGATATTGGCTCATGTGATATCAACACAGAAAAGGAATTCTATAAGTCTTATGACTTTAAATCAAAGAAAGAGAAGAAGAGAACTTCTGAACACTATGGGAAAAGAAATAAGGAAATAGGGAATAAGGGTAGAATTGAATTTTCACACTGTGAAAATTGTGGAAGGAAGCACCCTGGTGCCTATCGAAAAGGAAAAGGAGTATGCTACAAATGTGGACATAAATGCCATCTAACTGGTTATTGTAAAGGAAAGAAAGATGCTACTGATGTTCAATGCTACAATTGATGGGAGATGAAACATTATGAAAATAAATGTCCTAAGGGTCAAGTAAACATAACTAAGAAATGGCCAAGGGATCAAGGCCAAGCTTAGTCTATCACTTTTGCGGAGTTAGAAGCTCCGAAATACGTGGTGGCAGGTAATTTAATGGTTTCCTCAACTTTAGAAAATGCATTATTTGATTCTAGATCATCGCATTGTTTTATATATTCCCAGGTTTCTGAGAAAATTAGATATTTACATTTGATTTAACAAGGGAGTTGTGTGTTAAAACTCCTAAGGGAAGTATCATTGAAACAATGTTTTGTGAATTAGTCTCCATTAGAGAACATAAATGTTATTTATCTGCTAATCTCATTGTCATACCTATGATTTAGTATGATATAATCCTCAGTATGGATTGGATTTCAGACCATGATGCGAAAATTTATTGTAATAAGAATGTGGTTATGATTTTTGATGATGATGATAAGGAACACCTTATCTTTAGAGAAGAATCGTCACCACCTAATTTTTATCTAGATCCACCCCTAGTAGCTCAACTAAAATCAATTATCGGGGAGTAAGTGAATGAAATGACAGTGGGTGATGAAAGGAATGTTCAAATAGAGGACGTACCTATTGTGAAAGAATATGTAGATGTGTTTTCAGAAGATTTACCTGGACATCCTCCAGAACGAGAAGTTGAGTTTTTCGTTGATTTAATTCCTTGTTCAAGGCCCATATCGATAACCTCTTATAAAATGGCCACTATGGAATTAGTTTAACTAAAGAAAAAACCGGTGGAATTGAGTAATAAGAGATTTATTTTCCCTAGTGTTTCTCTATGGGGAGCCCCTGCCCTTTTTCTTAAGAAGAAAGATGTATCATTGAAGTTGTGCATTGACTACAAGGAGATCAATGCTATAACAATAACGAACAATTATCCCCTACCTTGCATTGATGATTTATTTGACCAACTACATGGAGATCAATACTTTTCAAAGATTGACCTTCGATCTGGATATCATCAGTTGTGTGTGAAGAAGGAAGACATTCCGAAGATAGTATTTCGAACCAGGTACGGGCAGTACAAGTTTAGAGTAATGCCCTTTGGGCTGACTAATGCACCCTCTCTATTCATGGATATAATTAACATAGTTTTCAATGAATATCATTAGGAATTTGTAGTGGTATTTTTTTTGAGGATATCTTGGTATACTCCAAATGCTACAGTGATCATGAAAATCACTTGCGCATTATATTAAAGACTCTGAGAAGACATGAATTATATGGGAAATTTAGCAAGTGTAAATTATGGCATCAGGAGATTTCTTTTCTTGGCCATATTATCTATAAGGATGGAATCTCAGTTGATCCTTCTAAGACCAAGGCAATCCAAGAATGGACAGCACCAATGAGTATAATCGAGGTACGTAGTTTTATTGGTTTAGTAGGTTATTATCGACGTTTCTTCCAGAACATTGCCCAGTTGGCTAACCCATTAACAAAGCTCACACAAAATGGGGATAAATTTTTCTGGACAAAAGAGTGTGAAGAATGTTTTGAAGAACTGAGGAAAAGATTAGTCAATGCTCCTATATTGACTCTACCTTTGGGGACTGATGGGTTTGTTATTTATAGTGATGTATCAAAGAAAGGTCTTGGTTGTGTCCTTAAGAAGAATGATAGAGTTATTGCATATGCATCACGACAACTGAAAATTAATGAGAAAAACTATCCTACTCATGATCTTGAGTTAGCTGCTGTAATATTTGCTTTGATGATTTGGAGACACTATATCTATGGTGAAAATTTGAGATTTATACTGATCAAAAGAGTTTGAAATATATTTTCTCACAGAAAGAGATCAACATGAGGCAAAGTAGATGGCTTGAACTACTCAAGGATTATGATTTCATGATACACTACCACCCTAGGAAGGAAAATATGGTGTCAGATGCTTTGAGTAGAAAGGATCATGGAATTTTTAACAAGATGAGAGTAGAAAATGATCCTATATACATGAATCTAGTAAAGATGATTATGGGAATCTCCATGGGAGGTGAAACATCAATACTTTTTCAAAAGGTTTCCAAATCATCTTTAATAGAAAGGATAAAGTGTTCTCAGACCGTTTATGAAGTGTTTCAAAAGAATATTAAAGCTGTGAATGATGGGAGATTGAATCACTTTGTGTATGAAGATGGAATTTTGAAGTTTGGGAAGAGACTCTATGTTCCTAATATAACTGATCTAAAAAGAGAATTGTTGGATGATTCTCATAGTTCCAATTTCCCTATACACCCTGGGAGAAGAAAAATGTATAGAGATTTAAAGCAAATTTTTTTGTGGGACAACATAAAGAGGGAGATTGCTTATTTTGTTTCACGATGTATGATTTGTCCACAAGTGAATATTGGAAAGAAACAGCCTAGTGTATTATTGCAACCTCTTCCCATACCTGAGTGGAAATGGGATAATATTATGATGGACTTCGCCATGGGGCTACCAAACACTCCTAGAAGGAACGTTACAATATGGGTCATTGTTGATACTTACCAAGTCAATATATTTTCTTATTTAAGAGAATATTTACCACTCGAAAATCTACCAAGACTATATATTAATGAAGTTGTGAGACTTCGTGGACTACCCCTATCGATTGTTTCTGATCGTGATCCTCATTTTCCTTCAAGATTCTTGAAGAGTATTCAGAAGGCCTTGGATACAGAACTTCGTTTGAGCACTGCCTACCACCCTCAAATAGATGGACAATTAGAACGGACTATTCAAACCTTAGAAGACATGTTTATATCTTTCTCACTTTACTTTCAGGGTATGTGGGATCAATATTTACCTCTGGTAGAATTTTCATATAACAATAGCTTCAATTCGAGTATTCAGATGGCACCATATGAAGAATTATATGGAAAGAGATGTCTCACACCATCCTGTTAGGATGAAGTTGGTGAAAGAAAACTTTTAGGCCTAGAACTGTTGGAGTAAACGATTGAAAAGGTGAAGGTAATCCAAAACCACATCAAAGCAACTTAAAGTAGGCAGAAGAGCTATGTCGATAATCGAAGGAAGGATTTGGAATTTCAGGTAAGAGATCATGTTTTCTTGAAGGTATATCCATGGAAGGGAGTAATAAGTTTCTGTAAGAAAGGTAAATTGATTCCCAGGTACATAGGACCTTTTGAAATTCTAGAATGAATTGGTGATGTTGCATACCATTTGGCAATGCCTCCAAGTCTCTCCAAAGTTCACGATGTGTTCCACGTATCACGATTGAGGAAATACATGCCTGACCCAACGAATGCACTCACTTATGATGAATTAAAACTGGAAACCGATCTATCTTATTGCGAAGAGCCCGTTAATATTATTGATACAAGAGAGAAAGTTCTAAGAAACTAGACGACTCGACTGTTAAAAGTTCTATGGAGAAACCATAAAATGGAAGAAGCAACATGAGAACTTGAGAAACTTATGACGAAGAATCACCCGAGTATTTCCATGCGGTAGAATTCTAGAAATTTCTAGGATGAAATTATTTGAAGGATGGGAGAATATAACACCCCAAGCTTCCACAGTACGCCTCTCTTTGAATAATATAATAGCGTGTGTTTTATGCAACTTCGAGTTCTAACACACACCACAACCAATCAAAGTAGCCGTTATGAATAGTAATAACCACTTTTTTAAATTTTATAAATTTTATGTATCAAAATGGACTTAATTTTTGGATTTATAATATCAAAATTATCCTAGGGTGATATTTTGGTACTTTTCGGATAACTTTTATATTTTGATGAATAGTTAAAATTACTAAATTTTAATTAAAAACAACTTTTTAAATCGAAATAATTAATAGTGATAAATTATGAATTTGAGTGGTTTTATAGTATATGTAGAATATATTTTTACCATGTAATACAATGTTAGTCATTGTACATAATTTCACAATTAAATCAGACATAAACAAGTGTCAATCTTTTGATAGTTATTATCTCTTAAAACACGCTTTTTGTTTGAACAACCGGAATTAATTTTAAATTAATTTCTGCCACTTATATTTTTTGAATATGGAAAAATGGATTCAATTTTTGGAATCATGATGATAAAATTGTGTAAATAGGTGACTTTAATTTTTAGAAATTTTGAATAATTACTTCGGTAAATATTTTATTTACCATGGTTAAAGGGTAAATCCAGAAAATAAGGGTAATAAAATATTATTATAATAATAATAAATTACCCTAAAATATGTCTTAACCTTATTGGTGGATACATGTCCGACCATGGCCATCTTTGGGTTGATTTTGGGACCCCATGGATCTACTTGTAAGTGATAAGGACACTTTATATTAATAAAGTTAAAATAAAAACAAAAATGACATAAGCATATATATTTTAGAAAAAAACAATTATGTAGGGTTATATAGGTTATATTTTCGATTATAAATATTAATTATAAAGATAAAAATATTTCCTACATAATTATTTATTATTTATTATTTTTATAAATTTAAAAAGTAAAAATATATATGACACAATAATGATGCAGTATTTTCCTTATTAATGGAAGAATCAAATAATTGGTATTATAAATTTTAAAATAAATACAATTTGAAAGTTTTGATGACATACACGAATTTTATTGGCTAATATTACATGTTAGGATTTCTTAAATGATTTTTTAGAATTAATAAATTTGTTAAGACTAAAAAAATCAATTATTGAGTAGTGTCAAAATTGACATAAATGAGTTTTTAAAACAAATATTATATTACTAATTTATATGCTATTTCTAAAAATATACGGTTCGGCCAAAGGACTTATATCATTATTGGTGTATCATTAATGGACCACTTGGGTTTCACATGGATGTGTATAGTAATTTTATTAACTATATATTATAAAAATACAATTTGACATGGTAAGTGTTAAATTAATTAACCAACAGTTAAAACTAAAAGATATGGTTAATATAATGACCCAAACCTGTCTCAAATCTATTGGATGAAAGGATTTAGACCCATCCCCACCTTAGAATTTTAATAATCCTATTTGGATTCATTAGAAACCTAATATGATTTTATTATAAAATAATATTTCTAGATTTTCCAAAGGTTCCCCTCACCCCTCTTATAAAAGGGTACTCTCCCTTCTCATTAATTCACACCTTCAAAGCCTTTTGGATCGGACAAACCCTGGCCAAATATCTATGAAACTTCCCTTACTTCATCCTTGGGGCCTTAGTTTTATCAAAAAGCCAACCTAAAGATCCCTTTTGATCAAATCAAAAAGAAGAACCTGAAGAAGAGGTAACGTCTTCACCACCCTCTTTAAAGTTCCTTTCTTCTTCAACATATTAATTCCTTGTTATTTCCATTCTAAAATAATAACTCCAGTAAATTCTATATACTTTTATGTTATTATAATTATGGAACAAAAAAATTCATTATTCTATCCATCCCTTGAATGACATGTCACCAAACATGCGTACGTATGGCCTACAGTCTCCACGTTGTGGTGTATTTGTTATTCAATATACTATTATTTATATGGGTATAAAAATGATGTATAATTCATGTAAATAATATTTATAACATGATAATGATTCTATCTATATGATATAACATCCAATTATATATTATTTTAATATCAAAAGAAAGATATTGTCGCTCGTTCGTACGTACGGATTACCGTCTCCACGAACGCGATGAGATTCATTCCCCATCGTATCCATTCAAGAATAAATTTTATTGGATGATTAAAAATAATATTTAAGAAATTAATATCATTCTGGATATGAGTATGATACAACATATCCATAACAAACATGGCTTACATAAAATAAAACGAGTAATTTAACACCCAAAACGACGAGAATACTAAGATTTTATTAAAAAAGTGATGTTAAAAGATCATATATGATATCATATTAATATATATGATTATTGTATCATTCAATAACAAGTATTTAACCATTATAAATGAGGTTAACCTACCATAAACCAAGGAAAAGTACAATGTAATGGTTTATTTCACAATCTCTTCATTATCTGAGGTTGTTTATACGTAATTATCTACTGGGACCTCTTTATCATCCACATCCATGTTTCTCAAAAATGTATTTCAAAACATTCTTACTATTTTACATAATATGGGTTAAAGTCATTTGTACCCTTGTTTGACTTTTTATAAGAAGTTTATAAAGGATTTTTTCTATCGTTTTCCAAACAAGGTCCTTTTTACCCATTTTGACAAAATTAAGGTATGAATGTTTTTTTATCTTATACGACAGGTGCGGCTATTTTCCGCTGTTATAACATTGTCGAAGCTTCACTTACAAGCTTATAAGAATATTTTAAAAATAAATATTTTCTTTATGTGACTCTTAAATGATTTCATAATATATAGAGTTATGTCTCTAAAAAAAGAATTTGATTTCATCTATTTCAACATCCTTTGATGGATTTTAATTTTATTTGAAGTTGATTTATTATGATACAAAACTTCCATATTGTAATGAATTTTTTGTGATATGTTTGATTGAGGACGTGATATTTTTATACCATTAATTTCTTATGGTTAAAGTATTGACATTTCGTATTCTAGTTTTAATACGAATGTTTATGATATACTTAAACCTTTTCATATGAGGAATGTATTGGACTTAGTAAGTGATGAGTGGAGCCCACTATAGCTCATCGATGCATCAGTAGGTCTCATGAGACAACTAGAAGTGGAATTGGCCGAGGCCCTTTCCCAATTTGATTTATGGTTTTGGGCGAGGCCTTAATCATTTTAGACGTCTTGGCCGAGGCCTTGACAAAATGTTTCAGAATGTCTGGCATTATACATTCTCTCATTATGGAAATAATATTGATGGTTCATGTGGTCATTCGACTAGTAGAATACCCATGATTATGTTTTATTATGGAATTATTTACATAGCTCATAATCTTTCTATAAAAGTATTCATGTTTATTATTGGTAAAGGAATGTGGTTTTCAATTATTTACCACGCTTAATATTTATGTCATTTTCTGCTATAATACATACCCTTACTGACCATTTGAGGTCACCCCTTTATTATGTTTAATTTTCCGAGGATATGAAGAAGTTAGTTATGAGTGACCTGTAGGCATAATCTAGGAGGCTTGGATACTTCTAATGAATTATATTATTATTGTATTTCTCTTCAATCTGTAAAGTGGATCATATGTATGAATCTTGTTTCCAATAATACTAAACGGGTTGGTCTTTTGAGACATGATTTCCTTGTAATCATGCCAATGTTATGTAATAATTCACCGACTCTAGGTAACTGGGGTCAGAGCATTACACATTAGATATATTCATTTTTGGGTAACATAATCCCAATAGAGGGTATATATATGGATCCAGGAAAAACAGAGGTTATCGAAAGACAATTGAGACCAATATTCGTTACTAAGATATGATGTTTTCATTGATTGGATGAATATTTTCCATGTTATGTGAAATATTTTCAAGAATATCTAATCCACTCACCATGTTATCTTGGAATGAAGTTATGTTCATTTAGATGAAGGAATGAAAAGATAATTTTGAGGAGCTAAATATAAGGTTAGTTAGTGCACCTGTGCTCACATATCCTTGTAGTGGAGAACGTTTTGTGATCCAGAGTGATGCATCCAAGAAGGTGATGTGATGTGTTCTCATTAAAAATGATATGGTGATATATTATGCCTCCTGGAAGTATAAAAATCATGAAAAAAATTACCCAACTCATGATTTGGAGTTAGCAATGCTAATATTTGAATTAAATACATGGAATTATTATGTTAATGGAGAAAAGTGTGATATTTATACTGACCATAAAAGTTGAATGTATATTTTCATAGAAAAATCAATGAATATGTGCAATATAAGATGGTTTATGTTATTTAATATTATTATTACTAAATACAAAACCACCTTAGTAAAGTGAACAAGGTGGAACATGCATTGAGTCGAAAAGACCTTTCTTTCTTATCAATAATTAGGAATAATAAGGATCCAATATTTATGGATTTGCAAAGGATAGATGTGGAAATTTAAATGGATGGGGGAAATGATATCTTCTAAAAAATGTTAAACAACATATACAAGTGACAATTAATGAGGAACAGAATGATGTTTTAGAGTTACAAAAAAGGTGTGAAATTTTCCTGAATTCAACATTGATTATTATGAAATGATAGGGTTCGGGAACCAGGTTTGTTTTCTTCTTAAACCAGAATTACGGAAAGATATATTGGACCAGTCTCATAGTTGATCATTCAATATTCACCCTAGAATCACAAAGATGCACATATACCAGAAAGTGTAATTCTGGTGTGATGTCATGAAAAGAGATGACACTAAAAATTTCTATCGATGTATGGTTCTTTAACATGTTAATGATGAGAGAAAAAAGTATAAGAGGATGTTACAGACATTTCCCATATTAGAATGGAAATAGGAAAACTTCACTATGGTAATTGTCATCTAACATCCGAAAACATCCAAAGGATATAATGTTATCTGGGATATTTCTCATTGCCATATTATGCCAGAACACTTCACTGCTATTAGAGAGGATTTATATCTTGATTGTCTTTCTAGGATATATGAAAAATAAGTGGTAATATTTCATGAAGTACTAATTTACATTATATCCGATCAGGATCCGAGGATTACCTAGAAGTTCTGTAAAATTTTTATGCATTCTTGGGATATAGAGTTATTTTTTATTAAGGATTATCATCCTCAGATAGACGATCAGTCTGAGAGGACAATTAAAACTGTGGAAGTCATGTTGATAGATTCCCATATGGACTTCAAAGGTTATTTGGATCAAGACCTACCATTGGTGGAATTTAAATACAATAATAGCTTTCAATGTAATATTCAAATGTCTCCTTATAATGACCTCTATGGAATGAAGTGCATAAATACAAATTTATGTGATGTAGCTAGGGAATGAAATCTATTCGGGTCTGATCTTGTAGATAAAATGGATGAAAAGGACAGATCCATTCAATAACACATATCAGTGGCCCATAGTTGAAAAAAATGTATACTGACAACTGAATAAAATATATAGATTTCGATGTTGGTGAAAAGGTTTTATTGTGAATATCTACCTAGAAGAGATCATTGGGAGTTTGAACAAAGGGCAAGATGCACCCTTTGTATATTGGTCCTTTTGAAATTTTGGATTGTGTTGGGAAGTTGGATTACCGATTGGAGCTTCTAACGAATATCTCTCCAATTCATAATGTGTTTCATCTACCTCTCTTGATAAAGTAAATAACTATTCTTTCGCATGTAGTAATCTCAGAATTCGTACCGCTAGAGAAAGATCATTTTTATGAAGAACAACTGATATAGATTCTGGATCGTAGTGAAAAATTTCTACCAAACAAGACCAGTCTCATGGTTAATGTTTTATGAAGGAATCACTAATCTGATGAAGATACATAGGAACTCAAGGATATGTTGATGAAGAGGTATCCTCATATGTTTGTTTCCATGTGATGAATATCAAGGAAAAACTCAGTTTAAGGGGGGAGGGGGTAGAATGTAACACCCAAATGTTTAAATGAAATATTTTCATTAATTATTTATATTCTCCAATATCAATATTTACACAAAATTACTTGTTTAATAGGACAATAATATGACCTTATTATAATATTTCCATTATAGACTAGCCGTGAGTATAATGGTAATAATTATAATTAACTTATGAAAATGAATTGTTAATTCACTGGATATCAATTATTTATAAAAAATAAAAATCAATTAGATATTTGTATTTTTAAGTTAATTAATTTTGGTAATGAAATTAATGATATATATATGTCTTATATAATTAATAAAATATTTTTTATATTCCTCAAATTTATATATTAGTTAAATGATTTGATTAAAACCCTATTTGATGTATAAAAACCTAATTTTTAAAAAGTTTAATTTTACACCTTTGAATGGAGAACCACTTCTAAATTAGGATTTTGAAACATTAATATGTTTTAAACAAAAACATAAAGTGGCTATTTTCTTGTGGGATATAAAAAATTACCTTGGATGAATTTCTGATATTTTTCAGATAACTTTCATTTTTGATGAATAGTAAAAACAATCTAAATATTAATTGAAAATATTTTTTTTTCATTATAAAAATTTATATATCTAAATTATATTATTGAATGGTTTAATACTATAAATCAAATATATATTTATCATTTAAAAAAATTTAACTCATTGGAATGAATTTTACATTAAATTCAGATGTAATAACATTTCAATCATTTTTAATATTTTAACTTTTATAAACTATTTTTGTTAGAAATGGGATTATTTTTAAATTAATTAAGTAAACTTATGTGATATGAATTTTTAAAAATGGATTTTATATTGGGAATTAATAGTTTCAAATTATGTTAATAGGTTACTCTTATTTTTGGGCTTTAAGAATAGTAACTTTAGTAAATATTTTTGTTACATGGTTAAAGGAAAATTGAGTAATTAAATGTAATAATAATAGTATAAAATTACCTTAAAACTTTTTAAAAATATATTGGATTACTAAATTAAACCATTATCATTGATGGTTCCAAATGAAATAACTTATTTTCCAATTACCTATAAATATGACATGAATGTAATAAAAACAAATGAATGTGATAAAATGTCAAAATATCACATTATATAATTTTATTAATGATAAAATATGTATATTAATGAGATAAAATAAATTTTATATAATATCAGGAAATTTAAAAAAGATTCTTTCATTATAGAAATTTATTTATGATTTTTAGAGATAAATTAATTTCCATTAATGATGACCCAATAGTGATGAAGAAATTATTTTATTAATTGGAATATCAAAAATATGGTTTTAAAAATATTTAATGAAATATCATATTAACAAATTAATGTGTTCCACTAATTTTACCAGTGAGTATGATATGATAGCATTGTATTAAATATTTTTTTTATATATTCTGTTTGGATTTCATTTAAATTTAAATAAAAGAATTGTGTCAAAATTGACACTATTGATATTTTTTAAAATAATTTTTTTTAAAATTATCTAAAAATCATAAAATTAATTAAAAATTGAATGTGATAATTATATGGAAAACCATGTCATAAGGTATTCCTTTATGGTTAATTAAACTATATAAGTAAATATTTATAACCATTAAATATTTAGAATGTTATAACCACAATTAAAATTAAATAGAATAACTAAGTGTCAATTAAAATGATATGGCTTAAATTAAAAAAATAACATGTCCAAAATTTATTTTTTGAAGATATTACAACCCGATATTATATAATCTTGTAAATTGGGACATTTAGAATGTTTTTGGGAAGGTATTTATTTAATTATAAATTCGTATTTATGGAGTTCCAAAAGTGACCCTCACCTCAATTTTAAAAGGGCACGTAATCCCTCACATATTAAAACTATTTTCAGCCTTAAATAACCCCCAACTACATACCTTTTTCTTTATCAACTTCACTATTATCATTCTAGAGGTTTTGGTCATCTTTAAAGGCCAACTCTTGTGCTCTAAGAATTGATTTAGAGGAAGCATGTCAAGGAAGAGGTAATCCCTTCTAAGGATTCTTTCAAACTTATTTCTTATTATAATTGCTCTAAATTAGTCATTTAATTATAATGAAATAACATCATTATCACTCTTACACTAATATGTAATTAGACATATGAATCAACCAAATTTCACCTTCTATCCATCCTATGAAAAATGAGATCACCGTGCGGGCATATGTATGGGTTAGCGTCTCCACACAATGGTGTAATATATATTTCACAACCACCATAAACGGATGGGTATAATGGATGAAATAATAACAATATATTATTATTATTTTAAAATGATTATTTTGGAAATGATATCATCGCTCGTTCGTACGTATGACATACCATCTCCATGATGTGATGTGATTCATTATACAAGACCTTCATTAAAAATTGATTATATACATTAATTGAATGAATAAATATGATATATGTTATACTAATATCGTTTTTTAAGTTTTGTAACTATAATCTTTGAAGGGGAATATAAACATATCTGATAAACTATCATTAGAACATAATGCAATTAATATATGAATAACGAGTGACAATGAAATGTTACGAACAAACGAATGATAATATAATCACATATGATATCATCAAAATTATTATAATTATGGAAAAAATAGTTACACTTATTTAAATAATTATAATGGAGGTTAAGATATATACAAATCATATCAGACCTAAGATGAGGGATAATTTTTTAAATCATATTTTTATCCAAGATTATTAATACATAAATATTTACTAGCGTATATTTATCATCCACATCCATGATTAATAATTATGAAATATTATTTATATTATTTTACCATTTTTTAATGTTAATTTGACCCTTTGATGAAATTTTATTAAATGTTATGAATGGAATATTTTTTGGTTATTCGATTCCAGGTATTTTTTTGACATTTCTGGTTTAATTATGAGGAGAGTGTTTTGTTATCATATACAAAAAGAATAGATTTTTATGGTTTAATGAAATAATATTTCCACGATGATTCCTCTACATGATCTAAATTTTATTTTCAAATAAATTATTTTCTTTTAAAATAACATGGAATTTTGGGAAAAGAAAAAATATTTGAATAAGAAATGATATTTTCATCAATAAATAATTTCAACTGTTTTCCCAAAAAAAATTCCATCTATGTTGACACTTTTTTAATAGGGTTATATTTCTGTCACTATTATTACTATTATGATATCGTGTATATGATGGAATGTTATTTAGGAAATAAATTGAATTTTAATGATGTTTAAGAACCCCATTTTATTTCATGTGTTATGTTATGGTGAATGTTTTATGATTTTGTTGAACACATAAGAATAATATTATTAAGAGATGGGTGGGACATATATCTTCATCAAATGCATTGGGTAAATATTTATATCTCATAATATATACATGACTATAATGGAAAATAAATATGTTTGAGTAATATAGGGATGGAATGAGAAGTGAAATCAGTTCAGTAATGGACTTTTTCTGATATGATGGTCTCTGATATGAGTCTTGACTAATTTGTAATGATTTTCTATTCATATGCAGGTATGAAAAAAATCATTTCTTATGTTATGTCTATTTGGATTACATTTCACATTTATGATTTATATTGTGACATGATATTATGATCTTTTATATGTAAGATAATATTTTTAAATGTTATGTTCTTATGATTATGATATGAAGTATATCTTCCTTGTTTTACACACTAAGCATTTGTGCTCACCCTTTAATTTTTTTCTTTTACCCTAGTCACGAAGAAGGATATTAAGTATGGTATGTAAAAAATGATTTAGTTATGATGAAATAAGTAGGATAAAATGGGTTTGTTTTTTTTAACTAGTTGTTTATGTTTTACAGTTTCAAAAGACACTAAACCTATACCTTTATAGAGTGTTTTTTTATGTCATGTAATAAATTTCCTTAATTTTTGAATTAACATCTACATTTAAAGTATGGGACGATATAAAAAATGTTGCGTGGTAGGAAACACTCAACATGATGAAGGAGTTATCTTCAACTCTCTGGCCTAGGTCCCTCAGTCTTACGAATTCAAGACAAATTATTGGGGATAAAAACCAGCCAATATGGAGCATGTTCCTACTTTTTCCGCCTCTGGAGAAGTCCATCATCCTAGCTTGATGGAAAATAATGAAATAGTACATCCACCCGTCGACCTTTATTCCACCAGCCAGCAGACTCGTCTGGTGGCACTCAACAAATTTGGTTGTTCAAATCCTATTGAGTACAATGAGAAGGAACATACACTTAATTACAATATTTCATCCAGTCAACATATTATTTTGACTGCATTCAAGAAATCCCATCAACCAAGTGAAGCAGTGACATGTAAGAAAGAACATACACCTGTATGCACTCACCAAGCCTACAAACCATCTCAGTTTTCATCATTTAAAAAAGTTCATCAACCATGATATGTGGTAAATAGCCAACAGAAACATACACCTTCCAACACCAATCATTCCTGCCAACAGTGTCGTTTGGAATCACTCAGAAATGTCAGTAGGAAAGATTTGTTGACAAAAATATTTCAGACTCATCTCTCTTTCCCCATACATAGGTACTATCAGTATCCATGTAAAGGATAAGGACTAGAAGAGTTGGTATATACACCTACTCCAAATATTCTATGTACGTATATTCTCTTCCCATCTGCTGATGGTAACAATCATATTTTGGCATTTCTAAAAGGGAAGACAAAAGGTCATGCTCATATTCAGGAAGCATTATAAAAAATCCTAATAGAATCTACAACATTAATAGAGTAATATTGACATAATTATATCCCCACACATGGTATGACTTATCAGCATTCCATTTCAGAGAATATAGATACCTTTGTTTCAGTCTAGGGGTTTTGGGGCCATACTCCCTAATATCATATGGATAACCATATCAGGAACATAAACCAACTCAAATTGGAGATAATCATTCTATTATGATAACATCTCTAAACAAGACACATATACCTTCTCATGATAACCACTTTTCCCATAATGTGTCCCCAAATACATGTAAGAGAGCATCTAATAAGAAGTGTCACCAAGAACATTTTGAGAATTAAGTGTCGATCTACGATTTGGATCCTCTTATTGATGAAATTCATGAATCCCATTGACATTTATCTGTTTATGCTCTAGATCCTACACTCCCATTATATATTATGGGAGTAGTAGTAGTCATTCTGAATTTCCTCATCAAATAATTCATCATGAAGGCTTGATCAATGAAAATTTAGTCAATTTAGAGAACCTAACTCTAGATGAGAGCAATGAAAACCCTCTGTGTGGCTAGAAGACCAAGGAGAATAATGATCTATCCCTTGTTATAATCCACAAGGGTGGTCCTCCACATGATGATATTCACTGCCAAATCCCTCTCCGTAGAAGTGTTTTTCATTATCATGAAAATTCTTCAACTAAAAATCTAGGAATGGGAAATTGCTCTTACAATGGGGCACTTGAAGACGTATGGCCAATAATGTATGATAACTTATTAATATTAAGTGAAATACTTTCTCATCAAGAAGGTAGCCCAATGCGATGATCATTCACCATTCCTCTTTTGGGTCAGCTTCTTTCTATAATAGTATGGAAAGTATAAAATGATCTCATTTCTTGTGATAAAAAATCGAGAAGCGTCCACTTTGGTCGGACCAAGATGAGACACATATAGAAAAATATGACGATTATATATTTTATATGAGAAAACATCTATTTAAGGGTGAAATAACACTCATATTTTGGCCTTTATCCACCTCTCAATACAAAAATCTAGAAATAATGGAAAAATATTGCATTCATGATTTCTACATGAACCTATTGAATACTCTTCATTATTTAAAAATCAATGTATTGCCATTTGATGAATATTGAAGCCATTTTATATTAATAGAAGGGTTGGATTACCAAATTGTCATGGAATAAGTCCAGGTTTCTAAACATCCTAATATCAAGAGGCCACCAGAGGCCCATTAACATGAATTCCTCAATACATTATAAGGGTTGTGATAATTGATCACAAAAACCACATTTAGTGTTCATATCAGAGAATAAGATTCACATAGAGAATTTTATTTCTCTGCACTAAAAAATTAGAAAATCCCACTGAAGGTATTCTCATTCATATTTATTTCCCTGACCTAGCAACAAAAAATAAATTATATTCATGACTGAAACGTTTCTCAGAAAGAACATGCCTTGAACAGGTTTCACCAAAGTCATACCCAAAGAGAGAAAGTTGTCAAAGTAATTTTTCATCAGGCATATGAGAACATTGATCAGGCCTCTCTCGTAGAGGATTTCAACAATTAAATCACACAAATGTCTGAAATAGCACATACTTATTATAAAACAGGTGATTTAAGTGGGTTATGGATATTGCATGAAGACAATTTTTGTATTAGAATTCGTAAAATTCGAAGAGTAGCTATGCTGATATCTGCAATATTAGTTCAAGAACAACCCCATCGCAATGGTCTAGTGGATTTTTTAACAAAACATTTTGAGTCAATAAACAGAGCCTGAAGGGTTGAGGAATAAGGACGTGAACTTCCCGAGTCAGTAGGGTAAAAAGATTTTTCACAACCCCAATACCCTTCTGTATTAAAGTTAGTTTTCCCCTGATTAGGGAAGAATCCACAATGTGAAAATACAACTAAGCTATCTGAGGATTCCCTTAAAATTAATATTAATAAAACAATTCATGGGGAAACATAAAATAGGATAAAAATGTATCATGTTGGAAAGAAAAGAAGGTGATATTATAAGGAAGCTAATAGAATTTCATTAATGCATTATTCGTCAGTGAATGTCTTTAATGCACCTATGGAATATCGTTTAGAAAATTAATCTAGTTCAGGGGGTTTTGAGGATGGGTTTGTTATTTATAGTACAATACACACATAAGAAAATGAATGTGGTGTGATTACTCAAAATCAAAGGCTTACCCAGAATATAGCTATTCCCTCAAAAAATCAATTTCCACCTCTTAGAAAGGTATAAAACAAGAGGATAGGTAAAGGTAAAATCATGTGTCACTTTTTCCATTAGAGATGTTAAATATCAATATAATGATGAATGATTTCCCCAAAAATATGAAGAGATGAAGTAGTTCAGAATACTCAATGCAAAGTTACTCTAAAGGAGCATTCCTACCAGACATGCTCCACAAGTAGATACAAAGCTTGCAAATACAGTATGGGATCCCCAAAAAAGAGGGTTTGTTCAACTATAGATTTGGATTGTGAATTTACTATATTGTCTACATTTCAAGAACATTATCAAATACATTTCTGCAGTCCTATCCTTATAGGCTATCTAGGAAAAATACTAGCAGTGCCACCACTAGTAGGTTTTGCAGTCATTGCACCTATTTTGGCTCCAACTGACAAAACTTTATAGAAACCTGCTCATATAGATATTCCCCAAATTCTTATGCAAATAATTGAGTCATTACCAACTCAATTGGATGATATGGAATAATTATGTGTACAAGTACAACGGGAAAAGCAGGGTTACCTAGAGTGGGTAGATTTGATTCCTCAATAGTAAAACATTTTGAATACCAAATTTCAAATTTTTACAGGTTTGAGAGATCCATAATAGAACTTTAAACTGCATGTTTCTCACTGTGATCTCATGATGGGGACCCCTAAATAACAAGAAGCATTCAGATGGGAAGACCTCAGTCAGAAATTACTTTTCCAATTTTCCTTAATGTAGAATAATACAACACTCATTGTTATTAAAAACTGAAATAAATTAGTGAGTGAATGTTTTTTATATTTTACTACCCAGTGGAAAGAGTTAACAGACTCCTTGAATATAACACTACCTCAAGAATAGTTTTATCCAATCTGTGTGAAAAAATCTATGTGATGAGTTCTTCACACCACTAAACCAAATGAAATATAAAGGGGTGGTTTTGATAACTTTCGTTAGTTTCCAAAAAAGAAGAAAATTACATTGAAGAAACTAAAACAATGTCTCATGTAATCCCATAAACTTTTCTAATAAGAATATGAAATGAAGAGGCTTCTATGGTTACACTCAAGAAAGCACATGCACATGCTTCTACTTGAAATCAGTCATTATACAATAGTTCTACTTATGATAATTTGCAACAATTAATACATATTTAGATGATTAAAACGATAATAGGTGAAGAATGTGTGGGTAGTTAATGAAAAAATTATATTATTTTTAGAATGAACATGTTTCTGGTTGCATAATTTTAGCCTTGGAAAACAACATAGTCCAGAGACCGATGATACCGAACCAAGAAGGAGATGAGGAATTCCCAAACTATTTTACAATCCATCAAATGTTGGAGAGCCCCATCCAAGAGTGTTTGGTTTTCAATTATATCTATAAATTTTAGTGGAAACATGACAAGTGGAGCTAAAAAGTTCAACATCCCAGGTATCAAGTGTTATTGTTACCAATCCATAAGAATAAGGTGAATGGTAGAAAGTTAAAAGAAATAATGTGAAAAAGATTTATTATTGGATAGTCAAGAAAATGATCAATCAAACCATTAGATTATACAAATATAGTTGAAACAACTGACTATGCCTCCAACCAATTCAACTGCAATCAATACATATTCAAAAACAGATCAGTCCTCTAAAGGCCAATTCACAAAGAAGCATCTTTATTATAATGCTGAAGAGAAGTATTAAGATGAATAATTTATGTTAAAAACAGTGTTATCCTTCAATTTATCATATTTCATGCCATCATTCTCAACAGCATGGGCACGACCCCACTAAATGGCCCGACAAGAATCAACCTATTAAGAAGAAACATCATCATATAAGGAGATTATCATCATTTCTGTTAATGTTTTTAATATATTGAACCCCTATAAAAAATAATGATTCCGACTTTGAGTGTGAATACCATGTACTTGATTGGAGAACTAGGGGGAGAATTCACGGTCTACGATACTAGAGAAGTTGTGGGTTTTTAAGAATCCATTATTTTTATTACACCAGTACTCGTACTTCTTATGCTACCGAATCTCATGGGAGAGACCTTTAATGAGATCAATAATAACTAGGGAATTCACTTACACATGATAGGGTAGGCCCCAAAAAAATAATCTTGGATTTTTGGTTAATTGATATACCGCAACTTTCTTAGAAGGAGGGTAGACCAATAAAGCCTAACCCATTAAGATAAGACGTATTTCCCTCCTCTACCCTCATACATAGGAGCATCATCTTCCAAAAAACCTGGAAACCCATATCTCCATGCTATAAAATATAGGTATTTAGAATATAATTACGATGTTTTGAAACAACATGACCATTTACGATTAATGTAATCATTGTTGGATGCTCTAAATCAGTCAAAAAGACTTTTAGGAAGATCTTATTGAGGAATTGTCAATTCCTCAAGAGATTGAAACTACGATTGATGCTGTTGTGGCCTACCCTATAGAGAATGATCCTACATAATGTATTACAATTATATTATTAAAATATCATTCTAATGTTGATGTTGTACATAGACATATCAGACCCTAGTATTTGTAATGGAATAATATTGATACAGACATCCGATGATACCTCATTGATAATTGATCAGGAATCAACCTCATTTCCATCCGTACAATTTGATGGTGGGGTCTCACTGATTCTGACCTATCTCCCTCCACATTGATCATTCATGGTTATGAAAAAGAATGAAAAATATCTCAATGTGAGATTACACTCAAAACACATTTTGAGGATTTCATATGTATTTTAGATTTCAGGGTTGTCTGATAGGACATAACGTTCACCATTCATCTTGGAAGGCCATGGTTACATTAGCATGAAACCATTCCTTCATCATACCACCAATGTATCAAGTATTTATTCAATGGTAAAAATGGTAAATTACACGGTGACAGGGACCCATTCAAAACATTGGAATCTTAATATATTGACGTAGAGTTAAATCATGAAAAGGAAACACGGTCTGTGGGAAAAGGTTTAATAAGAATCAATGCACTGAAAGGTTTGGAATAGATCCCATCTAATCCATTTGAGCATATTATTCTATATTATTTGATTATTTTCTATTAAATTGAAATCGTAGACCCGAATCCATGCACTCGTTCATTGGTGTCAATATTTTCAATTGAGGTTGACAAAACAAAAGAAATTATTTATTTACCAAAAATTGATGGAAGGATAAATGAATATGTATTCATTCAATATATTGAACATTAGAAAGTCTATAATACATCACCTACCCTTACGGTATAGAGAGACAAAGCGACACAGAAAGAAGAGGAAGAATAAGAATACCTGAAAGACACACCTCTTGGATTTGAGGAAGGTTTATCCACCATTGTAGATGAGCTCTGAGAAATATGTTTGAGTACAAAGGAACATCCATGCCCCACTCAAATAAGTGATGCCACGCCTTCTGATGAGAATGAGGTGTATAATTTATTTCTAAAGAAACACTGAGAAATATTATCTTGGATCTATATTGAAATTCTAGACCTTGACCCCAACATGGCCACACATTTTTGGGGTTTTCCAGAAGAGAAACGATGTTTGAAGTAGGCAGCCAAAAAAATGCACCCAACTCATGCCTCCAAAATTGATACGGAAGTTGAAACACTTATCCAAGATGACGTTATCAGAGATATTTAATATCCCAAATGGAATGCCAATAATATTCTAGTGAAAATTATTTATGTGAAAATATGAGTTTTCATTGATTTCAAAAAATCATAACATGCATCGTCGTAAAGATGAATTTTCAGTTCCAATCACAAAACTTTTGATTGATGAATAAAGTAGCTAAAAATATATTTCCTTCATTGGTGGTTAATATTGGTATAACCAAATTTCAATGTCCCAATAATATTATCAATCTACAACATTCATAGCCCCTTGAGATATACTTTCCCATCGGGTAATACACTTTGTCTTGAAGAATGCTGGTACAACATATCAATGTAAAATACATCATATTTTTAAACATTTAATTGGAAAATTAATTTAATTCTATGTGGATGATATAGTGGTGAGTCTATACAATGTTCTGATCATTTGGATGATCTCGAGACTAATTTTTTGAAACATCGGCAACATTATTTGAATATTAACCCCTTGAAATGTTCTTATGGGGTAACATTGGAAAATATTATTTCTTTTTTTGTATGCCATTTTGAAATAAATGTTGAAAATATGAATACTAAGGCATTTATTATCATGTCACATCCTCAAAATATGAAAGTGTTGAGATTATTTTAAAGGCATTTTTCCGATATCTAGTGCTTCACAGCCAATTTAGCATGAATCTGTTTTCCATTTACAAAATTGATGAAGAAATGGGTCACATATCAATGGAAAAAATGACTAACAAGAATTATTTTATATAATTAAGAAATACCTCTTGATCCCATTGGTATTGAAGCCACATATTGATGGAATGTTTCTCATTCATTATGTGATATCCTTGGAGTGATCACTCGGTGAATTCCTTGCATGAAACAATGATGATTTGAATGATAAAATCCATTATAATCTAATTTGAACAACGCTCAATGTAGATACATGATATTAAAATATTTAGAAATGATTTATAGCATTAATTTTTATAGTTTCTAAATTGGTAAACTTTATTCATCAACATGATGTCTGTATGGTATCTTACTATAACCGGCACAAATTTATCCTCAATTTTCTTATTCTTACAGGATGTATGGAATGATGGGTGGTTAATCTTCAATAGTTTGATATATAGTTTTTTCCTCATAAATCATTAAAAGGCCAAGATATAGAAGTTTTCCTTGCTGAGAACCCATCTATGGAAGAGACATCTTTAAATATAGAATTTCAAAATGAACAATTATGGTATATTCAAGAATAACCATTTGTATAGAAAACTTTCATTGATGGTGAATCTATAAGTCCAATGTGAAGGATAATCTAAAATCCTATTCTTAACAATTTTTGGTTAGTAATTTTTTTTATCACCCTTGAGAAGGATGTGTTTCCATGTTCCTTTCTATTGTAAGATGTTAGTACCAATAATGAAGCAGAATATCAATTTCTCATTATAGGCATGGAATTAGAACTCCATGTACGAGTGGATTACCTATAGGTGAAATGAGATTATAATTTAGTATTAAAAAAATCAATAGAGATTACACATTTATAAAATAAGAACTAAACCCCTATGTGATTATGCTAGAGCTATAATGTCAGAATTACTCTAACATCCAACATTTTTTTAGGTCCAAAAGTCACAAAATTCCCAGGGTGATGAATTGGTAAATGCATCCACAATGTTGGAAGATCCAAATTAGGAAGAAACAATCATTATCATTGATCATGTTAGAGTTGTTTCACATTATGATAAATTAGAACAATGGAAATAAATGAAATTAATCCCATTTATGAGCCATACAGTCATACCACAGGATGGATAACACCCATCAAAAAAATATCTCCACAATTGGGTACTTCCATATGATAGAATTAAAATTCAATAGATTCGTCGATGAGTAGTCAATTTCACTCATTATGATGGCCTATATCATCAGAAGATCATTTATATACAAGGAATTAATGGAATTATTCATAGATTCATTGATGGGGATGAAACCAAAGTGGTCATTAAATAAGTAGATGAATGAGAATGTGGTGGTCACTATTTTGGGAAAATGATTTCTGATCAAATCTGAAGGCATGAATAATTTCTTTCATCAAATGAAACAAGATTGAAATGATTTGACTAAGAATTGTCTTCCCAGCCAGATGCATTACATCTTATTAATCAACCCCTAGAGTTCCTACATATAACTAAATACTCATTTCCATTTACTCAATAGGGAAAGGATTTAGTTGGACCTATCATTAATCTATGGATTAGTAGTTAAAGTATGTTCATATAGATATCAATGTTTTTCCTCCAAATTGGCTGTGAAAATACCCCTACAACAATTTGAGTCCAAATGAATTTTTAGCATTGTCAAATATGATATCATTATAAGATTTTGTGTCTCTCATACCACATCAATGGACAACGACACAAATTTCTATTATTCTTAGATAAAGAAGAAATATCAAGAACCTAATAACAAATCCATCCATTATTCTCTATACCATGTAAGGACCAATGGAAAAATAGAGTCATTTAGAAAAATCCTTTTAAATATACTCCAAAACACTGTGGATAAAGAAAAAAACTCATGGCCGAATATTCTTTTCCAAGCCTTGTTGAATTATCAGACTACTCCTCATACAAAAACATGATCAACCCCGTATCTATTGGTGTATGGGAATGAATTACTTAGTAATATTGAAATTAAATTGCTAGAACTCCGAGTTTACATCTGTGATCAGTTATCTACAGATGAATTTTATCAGAAGAGATTTGAAGAGGTGGAACGATTAAAAGAAATGAGATTGAATTCTATGCATCATTTTCTAGTATATCATAATATAATAGCACGATCATTTAATAAAAAATTCCCCCTCTTCTTATTTCTTTAAGGAGAATTGGTATTAGTCCCAAATACTATGATGATACCTAGAAGGAAGCCTTTAAATCTTGACCAAAAGTTTTAATGATTGAATTATATTCATAATGTCTACTACAATTGATCTTATTCCCTAATATCAATGGGTGGATAACTTATTACAACTTCAAAAAATGTAGGATTCTAGAAGTAGTTTCTATAATTACACAGAGTAATGTCCTAGTTGCAATACATTAAAATGAATAACAACCATATGTGTCCGTGAAGAACAACATTAAAATGTGTATCATATTTATCAATCCCTCACAACCTTCAACTGAGCGACATTATTTTTCCTCACTACATGACATTAAACAGTATGGTTGACATATCCTTTATTTGACTTTAAGAATTCTCATATGATACCACAAATTGGAATTCCTTATGGTTCTTTAAAAATTGAGTAGATTAAATGAAGAACCATTATTCTCATCATTGATACTCCTTAGTGTCACATGAGTCCCATTTGTCTCTATGTTTGAATTAGATCTAAATAGAGACCCCTATTCATGAACTACATATTGATTGATTCTCATTCCAAAGAGATACATAGAGTCACCCATATCTCCAATCATGGGCCTTGTAATAAAAAAAATTAAAATTCCCCCATTCGTTATGTTTATGAGTCATGATATTCAGAGGGTATACTATTTATAAGAACAAAGTGTGGCTTGATTCTCAATACAATGGGATCACAAATCATGGGCCCAACCACAGCCATAATGAAATTTATTTCCCATTTTCTTTTGGTATATGATATAAATCTATACAGAGTACTCTTGCAGAATACATTGGATAATTTTCATACCATCTTGTGTATTAAGATTAACCATAATTCTAGAATGTATTAAAATCCCCCGAATCTCATATAAATCTCAATTAGTGTGGGGAAAAATATTTAAATGAAATACATGTGGCTTTATTCCAATTTGTTTGGGATACACAGAGATGTATAGATCACCAACCTTGGGCAAAGCCACCACAAAAAAATAAAAAAAACCCCATTATTCCACGTGTGTATAAATAAAACCTATATCGGGAGTGTTTTAAGAACTATGTGTGGCATTAATCTCATCTATATGAGTTACTTATTGAAATCCAGATCTCCGATCCTAGTCCCAACAACAATTTTATGAAATAAAATCATATTTCTTTTACTTATGCACAAATCAAATTTTCATAGTGGCTTCTTCCAAGACTTGAATGTTGATTATCATTTTATTAAGATACATGGTGATGCCTAGAATTTCTATATTATTCCAAAACATTAGTATCTAATTTATATAAATACATATTCCCAATGTCTAAACATGATTGATATAGGGAACAATCTCATGAACTATGTGTGGTTTGATTCTTGCTTCATCAAGATACATAGTAATGCATGAGCCCTATAAACTAGATCAACAACCATAAAATTATCACACCCTTATCCATTACATTTAATACCATTGTGTTGAAAAAGTGGTCTTTACCACTTCTTGTTTCACACACCGAGCACAGCTAATGTGGGATTATGAATTGGGAAAATAACTTATCTACAATAATATTGAATGTCAATTCCTATTTTGGGTTATACATACTCATCATTTTATAATAAACTGTATGATATCCTTAAAAATTATTTTTGTTTTGATTTTCATTTTATGATTTATTTAGTCATTTCAAACGTGTTCAAATTTTTCCTCACCACAATATGAAAAAATACCTGAGAATTTTATTGATTCTCAACTAAGAGAGATACATAACAATGTCCAGACATTCAAATAATGGACCTCTCTAGAAAATCATATAATTAATGCATTTCTTCTCTGATCTATGAATTAGATATACATAACGAGGTTCAATATGAATTTACATATTATCTAAGAATGGGTATTCATAAAACCCCTATTATTCCTCACTTGTGAGTTATATTAGAGTGAGGGAACCTTTATTTGAGAACTACTTGTGGATTGATTCTTTCTTTAGGAAGATACGTAGTGATACATGGTTCCTATTCTCTGTTCCAACCATAATATTAATTTTTTACATTGGAATCACATCATTTTCTCACCACATGATGATAAACTACATGGACCTATAGGAACTATGTGTGTATTTCTCCTCATTTATATGAGATGCATAGTGAGGTCCTGATTTTCAATCCTGGGCCCAACAACATCATGATGTGAAAAAATAATATTTTCTCCCATGTACGAGTTAGATCTACATGAGGAGATTCAAATACTATTTAAATTAAAACTCTAATGTTTTTAGCTGCATGACTTTAAACTATACGGTTGCCAACTAACCTATTATGTCTTGATTCTCATCTTATTTAGATACATAGTGAAAACATGGACATAGATCATAGTTCTAGGTATGTGATGGAATAAAATTCTTCATGTCCTACATACAAAAAAAATTCCTTATAAGAGCCATTTATTTAAGGTCATATCCTTATATAGGTCACTATGGAATCCAACGATACTCCAATCATACATATGAGTTTTATCTAAATAAGGGACTCCAAACTAATGGCCAATATTAATTCAAATATTTATCATGTTCATTAAGAATCACCCCTTTTGCATTTCACCCTCTCAATCATTAATTAATTTACATATTCATGTTCTTTCTTTGGTTTCTGTTGGTATATTTTTTGATACCTGATAACTCCTTTTCCAAAATATGTAGTACATGCCTCTAGGTGGACTTGTATAAAAATAGCCTACATAATGGGGCTTCCAGCCAATGGTTATGACTTTTTTTCTATGAAACATATTCATAAGATGGAAATTCAGAATACAACCCCACAATGGGTTTTCCAATTAGTGGTAACATCATTCTTTGAGGAATCCTCTTATATCCCCTTCAGATTTTGATGACAATACACAAAAACCCTTAATTTAATGCAATCATACAGTTTTTTGTTTGTCCAATATCCTTTCACATGAACTATAATTATCCAAGGCCATTGTTTACACATTTTACATCACTATGTGTTCAAAGAATATTGAAATGAAGTTATCCATCAGACCACATATCATCCATTTTTTCAGGATGTTATGGTCCTATTCATATGACCTAGAAATATAGACACAATATTTACTACGTTTTGGTCAAACCTTCATAGAGATTAAATTCCTCCAATTCTATGAAAATTAGGACTGGAAATATCCCCTCTATATTCAGGTTCATTTCTCTATTATTCCAACTCTATGCTTTGGAAAATACAAATCTCTATAAACATTCATCGAAATTTAGTAATATAATGTCAAATTTTTTAGGGATCCTTTAGCAGACTATGTTGTATGTCCCCTTTAGTGACCTTGAATAAAATTCATGAAAAGAATAGGCATTTCATCATAAGGATGAAACTATTTGTCTATGCAGTATATTCCATAGCTAGCCCTGCATAGAATATCCCCCATAATGGGTTTTTTCTAATATCGGTAACTTCTTTCTTGGAAGAGAACCTATATAATTCCATTATCCCTTTTCCCATATAAATTATCGGATCCCAGAATCCACCAATAACATGTTACAATTATCCCATTCCATAATTGAATATGGTAGCACATTTCAAAAAAAATTACACAGAATAAGAAAACCATCATATCGTTGGTCGAAACTAATGACCTCAAATTAAAATCCACTAATGTCATTACTGCAAGTACATAAAATTAAAAGCATAATTTCCTTTCTACAAGACATTAAAATGCACAACCCATTAATGTACATAGTGCATCACTATAAACTATACAATATAATATCACAGAACTCATTTTTCAAAAAATGTACCATCATTAACATATAAAATCCGTGTAGTATTTGTTTCTCATTCATATCATATGTTTCCAAGATGGGTGCTTTATTCTCATGTATTTTTCATTCAAAAAGACATCCATTATGTCCTTGATAGATCAAAATCCTAAATTCCATCAAAATTTAGCAATATAATGATGAATTTTTTAGATATCCTTTATCTGACATTGTAGTGTGTTCCCTTTTGTTCCCTGGCATAAAATTCTTAGACATAAAAGGCATGCCATCATAAGGATTCCACTATTTTTCTTTGAGGAATATGCCCTATTTGGCCCTAAATAATACAACCCTCATAATGGGTTTGTCAAATAATAGTAACTTCATTATTTGAAGAGAGACCCTATATTTCTATAATTCTTTTTCTATATTTGGGAACCATAAAAAATAAAATCTCAAGATTCACCTTGAAATATATACTGAATAATGGGACATTCCTCAATTATCAAGCCTTTTTTGGGTTTTAATCTAAAAAATCATGGTCAATATTGTTCGAGCAAAAACATTAGCTATATTAGTCTAGAATGAATGAAATTAAAATTCCAAAAAAAAATGAAATATTACTCATGAGGTTGAAAACCTGCAATGAAAAATCTGGGCAAAAGTCAAGTCTTAGCTTCCTAGACTTACACACTTTATTTTCATGAAAATATAGAGCAATAAAATTCAAAGGTACAAATCCTGTTAAGTTAAAAACATGAAAAGGGAAATCTAAGGAAAAGAAAAATATTACATGATTTGTCTTCTTAATATTAAGCATTGAACAAAAAACCAGGGCAATGACACAAAATATACAAAATATTTGGAATTTTCTATATGACCGTAAAAATAACACTATTCAAACTAGTCTCGTTAAAAAAAATATAGAATATCCCTGAAAAAATGTTATCATAAACACCATCTAATTGATAAAACTTGGCAAAAGAGAGCATTATTTCTGATATCCTATGTGATTTTCACTGAAGTGAAGGGATTATATATAGATGTAGAAGCCTATCTGTGTGAAATCACCTTGAACGCCACTACCTTACATGATTCTACCATCTGCGGAAGATCAAGAGTGACTTTTTGACTGTTTTCTTTATCGATTTACTTCAACATTCGAACCTCTTCTCATTTGGATCCAATCCCGATGGGGGGATTTTTGTAACACATCATTTGATTTCATGGATTAAAAATTTCAAAGAGAAATAACATAGAAAAAAGAAGAGATAATATAGGGAGGATTTCTATATTTGTAAAGGGTCCAAATTGAAATCGCCATAGTTTAGCCAAAACACCATCGGTGCGCAAGGAACCTGAAAACCCAACAATCCTTCCCCGGCAATCCTATTTTTTCCTATAAATAGTCCCATGGGGTCTTTATTTTTATGGATGAATTTACCTAATGTCCAATTGTTGTTTTGGTCTCCATATTTCTATGACCTAGTCTTATGAAACCTCCCATGTTGTTCAGTAACTCTTAAAGAGAGTGGATTAAAGGAGGTTCATAGGACTTACATCCATTGATTGTTTCAAATCCATAACATGTGTGCACCCTAAGTACCAAACATCTCTAAATCAAGAACACTTGTTCGCCCTCCATTCCACACACAAGAACATGGGCACCCCACTACTTGGACTACCTATGAAGACTCTTGGAGACTTGAACCATGTTTCACCCATGTATTATCCTCTAGGGTTTTCATCACATATGGTTACATGAGGTGGCCCCGGATTTCATGCTTTTCCAATACTATACACCAGAGACATGAGCGCCCCTCTTTGGTTGACATCAATTTTTAGTCTAATCCAAGCCTTTCATGAATCCATTTTCAATTCCATTCAGGGTATATATTCTTCTTCATTGTCTCCCATGTCTGAAAGGGATTATTTTAAACTCTAAACAAGAACTCTCGATTTAAAAAACCATAGGAAAAGGCACACTATCATGTCATCAATTTTTGTATTTGTATTTCTACGGTCATAGGTTTCAAATAATGATTTTGAATCTAGGTTTCTTAAAAAAAAATTGGAGTGGTATCTCCACAGTCACGAGAGATAATATCCCATGAACAGTGTGGAGGAAAACCTAGGTTTTATTATTTATGTTCAGGCCATGTTCATCCCTTCTATATAAAGGTCATAGAATCACTTCCATGGTAGGAAAGTTACGATTCAATCATGGTTTTCTTTTAGACAATCATAACATCTCTCTCCACTATAAGGATCAATTTTAGGGCATCCCTCATAGAGTAATACCTTAGAATTTTGGGTTGGATACAATCGCTTATAATATCATTTAACATTAAAAGGTTCATCGTTGTGTGCCCTCATCCACCATCACCTCTATTTCTTTCGTAGTAGGACCAAACACTTCCGTCACTGGATAAAAAGGTCCGTGGTTTGTTGAATCTTTTAAATCCTCTTGATTCTCTCAAAAAGAATGAATCTAATGGGATTAGTGATTTTGGATTATGAAACATCTGCATAGTCAACCTCACTGGACATCCTCATCATGAGTCAAACTCTATTGAACTACATGAACTCCTATTCCCACCATAATTGGGATATGTAGGAAGCCTTTACATAGGGATTAAGAACACTATACATTCTCCTCACTATACCAACCATCTTGGACTACATTTAATATGATTCCCATCATTATTGGGATACATAGGAAGCCTTCACCTAGGGCCCAAGCTCACTATACATCCTCCTCATTATTCTAAATCTATCATGAACCCTATTACAAGGGAATCCTCTTTAAGATTAAGCCCCATACTATTTCTGTCAATATTCCATATTCCCCTGTGAGACTTTCCAAACTACATGGTCTTTGATTCCAATCATAGTGGGATATATAGGAATCCTCCCTATGGTTCAAACCGACACTGGAAATCAACCAAATTCTTACTAGGATACATTCAATGCAGGGTCTAATCCAACATAGAATCCTATATCTCTTCCATGTTCCTTGGCCTACATAGGATTATGCCTCACACCAAGAATTGACTAGGAATCTTCTGTCTAAGTTTTCCTTACCACATGACATTAAACAATATGGTTAGGTTCATATTGCATGATTTTAAAGGTTATGATGTGTCCTATTAAGAAGAACCTAACTACAAGGGTTATGATTCCCTTCACAAGGATGCGTTGGATTCCAATTTATATTTACGACCCCAACAAAAAAACATCTTTTGTTTACTTGGATTACAATAAATTCTAGAGTTCCCCCATGTGTTTATTATTAACCAGTATCGTTGTGACAACAAATAAGAATCTCTATGTAGTAATTGATAGGATACCATTGATAAAGAACCTCAAATACATATAGAAATCTATATTAATGAAAAACTTCCAATACATAAGGATGATTTTTAATTTCATAAATTCTAATTAATTTATTGTCAATCCCATGGGAAGACTAGACTATACTAGGAAAATTAATAAGGATTTATGATCATATCTTATGTCTATAAAATACTCTTAGAGTGTTCAATAGTTCCCCCCAAAAGTTATTAATGAAACTGACCTCCCATCCTCTTGGCCAATGTCAGTTTTTAAGTATGATAGGTCAAAAAATCTAACAAAAATCATCACTTGTAAAGTATGTCCCTTTGGATATATAACCATTGTAAGTTTCTAGTTCCATAAATAAATTGAATGGAAACCATCTAGAAGTACTTATTTCTAATTTGAACACACGTTCTGGGTGAAACAGTATGTCAAAACATTTATGTATTCAATTTTCATTCATCATCATAAAATAAAATATAAAAACATCAAAATCATTTGGATATCTATTAGCTTTTATAATTTTTTTAAAAAATATTACCTTCTACAATTGAATAAAATATGAGATCAATTCTATTTTAATGGATTTTTTCTTCAATCATTTTATTATCCTCATCAATAAATAGACAATTACCTTGTATTTTAAACTATACATAAAAACACCACATATCAATTAATGATATGTTAATGATAAATTATTTAAATGGTATCAATCATTATCTCTTATTATATCTACAACAGAATATAATTAAGTAGTTTTTATTATCTATCCCTCTCTTAAACACCATTAATCAATTACTACGCACCGATAATGTTGTTTTGGTCCACCATAAACATTCTTAATATCTCCATCCATTGTGATTTGTAAAATAATAATAAATAATAATAGTTCTAGTATTCAAAATTGGGGTATAGTATTTCCATATATTTGTAATAAAAAATATGATTATTATAAAGAGATAATAAAAAACATACAATGTTACTCCAATCAATGGAATGTTATTGTCAGCAATGATTTCAAATTGAATCTTGGATAATCATATCATTTAATATATTAATAAAAACAAGTATCCCAATTTTGAATATAATATATTCCATAAATATTTACTTCATTTTATCCTTATTACAATTTGGTTTAGTACAAATTAATCTAGTAGTGTTAATTTAATTCCATTACAAAATGAATTTATAATATGGTAAATACATACTAATATTTTCTTAATTATAATAATTATATCAAAAAAGTATGGATATAAATTTTTTTAATATAGTTTACATAATGATCATAATTATTATATAAATTAAATGATGATAAATACTAAATAATTTTTTATGAAAATACTATTTATTTTTCCTTCCAATATACAATTATTAAAACTATGTTTTTTAGAAAATAAACACTCATGTAGAAATTTAAATTATAATTTTTTATTATAAACTGAAATTTATTGGAAATATTATCATTTTTGGTTAACCATTAAAATAATAGGTTTTAAAATATCAGGAACTCATATAGATATATTATTATAAAATAATGAAGCAATATAGATACTTGGAAACCAAAATTATTATATCCAAAACCCAAGGAGCTAAATATAGTGCGATGATATAAATATATAAATATTTTCTTCATAAAAACTAATGAGATGAAAATTTATCCATCCATAATAAAATGAAATTATTTTTTAAATTAATTATACTTGATGTATTTATGTTTATAGGTTTATATAATAATAAAAAACATTAATTTTTAAAAAACTATGTATTTGACATTGGATGGAAATTTTTTGTATTATCCCCATATTTTATTATTTTATAATATGTATTTAACATCCTTATAAAATTTCCGTATAAATAATTACCAAATAAATATATCATATGAATTACAGTTTTTCATAAACTAAGAAAATGTAATAAAAAATTGGTGATATCCTGTGGTAATATTTTGTAGTATATATCATCTATTATGATATATTAAAAAATGTATGAATAATATGGAAAGGTTTAATTTTAATAAAGTATCATATATGTAATATAATAGGAGGGAAATGAATTTTTTGGGTGATATATCAATATAAATTATACCACATGTGATATCACCAATCTGATGCTACTTTATTTGATAAATATGGGTGGGTTATGTGACCTTAGAAATGACACCCCAAACAGTAGTTGCTATAGAGAAACATTTAGTGTATAAAGAAAAGTGTTGGGATATTATAACCTATATAACAGATTTGTGATTATATATTAATAAAAAATAATATTATTGTATAATGGGGGAAACTAATTCTATAAACACTTGGTAGTCATATCCTAATAATGGAAAAATAATTCAATAAAAAATAATAGAACCATATAATGTTAGGATGAAATTTATTTTTATGATGTGTTCCATGTCATATAATATGAGAATAATAGACTCTATATAGACACCAATGGTAGTGTAACCAAACTCTTTATTTGTCCCATCGCTATGCTGCAACCCATACAACACTAAATGATAAACAAAAAATTACCTTTCCCTTATCCAACCATTCATCCAACGAATCTACTAAAGTATCAAAAGTCTATGAAAAATGGGCATGTATAAATATATTTATACCCACACCCATGGTGTTTAATAATATCCAACTCCAAAATAGAGTGCATGAAATAATGTGTAAAGAAGGGGTATAAATTTAATAAATTAATACTACATCTCATATAAACTTGTTGACCCTGTATCACAACATTTCACCATCGGTTAGCCAAAATATGATGCAAACAATTTTGAAATATCTCTTCCAAGTGGTGTAACATCTTTAGTCCGGATGAATCAACCAAACTAATGGTATATAATTCTTCATCGTGATGAATCACTTATATCATGTATCAATAAACCAATGGGGATTTATGCTAATTCCAATTCAAGAGCCTCCAATGTATTCCCATGTATGCATCATAATGGGTGAGTATTCCCTCATAGCACCCATTGATCTATTGCAACTCCCATGATGCTTTCTGAAACATAATCTCATGAATACATCACAAAGGATGAATCTAATTTCATATTTTTTGTTGTATTCTCCTACATCAGAATGAATCATCAAAAGTGAATCTTATGAGAAAATAACCAACACCTTGGGCCTCATGTTGGTAATAAAATGATCATATAATTTAAATTATATGATATGGCACAATTATAATATCATATTAGGATGATAATTTATCTATCTATAAAATAATAAGGTGCTTATTCTGTATTGGTTGACCCTGAAGTATGATAACAAATCACCACTATCAAAAAATGTATTTTTACCTATTACCAAACATTACATGTTATGTCAAAATGTTGTATCAAGGACGTTGGTTCATTTATTGGTTCAAGGATATTCTCACCACATGGGTGGCCAAAATTCCGATCAAAAAATAAATAGACAAGGCATATACCAGCAACAAGTCTATACATGATTAGTTCTTATAAAAACGGATTTCCTTATCATTTACGTCATGTTCATGACACACAAGAATTTTCATGGGTAGTGAACATACAGAAGGAATTTAAATAGGAATTTATAATGTTGTTATCGACTAGAAAACTGTAAAGAATGTATTGTGTATAAAATTATACTAACTCAAGGTTTTGATCAGATTCATTTTAATATCCATTCAATCAGAAAAAAAATTACATTGTTAAGCATAGAAATCATTTTTGATCTAAGTTAGGATTCTTAATCTAAGGATATAATTATGAGAGTGAAAAATCAGATGAAATGGAGGATAAATAAAAAATAATTACCTTCATTATTTGATCTGTAATGTAGTGAACTAATTGAACGAGCTTCTAGGTTGTAGTGTAATTTTTAAGACTACATCTCTGGAAGGATAATAGTAAAAATACAATTCATAAAATTTCTAGAATGAAATATCTACTATTTAAAAATGCAGAATTGTAAAATTCAAAATTTATATTTTTTATTTACATTGTGATACCCATGTTTTTTTGAATCTGATGAAAATCTATTTTTATATAATTATAGAGTGATAAAACCCATTTTTTACAATGTATTACACTTTAACAATGTAAATTTTCTATTTTCAGGTTGGACCTAAAATTTTTATGGTATAAGGGGTTTAGGATGTTATCTCCCTTGATCAATTTACACCATTAATATATTATTTTCATCATAAATTTTATCACTAAAATATGACACCATAAACTTTGGAAGAACTTATAGAAAAAACCAAACATGTTTCAAACTTGCTTCCAAGGTTTAAATAAAAACAATATAATCATGAATAGGTTAACCAAAGAATAAATAAAAAAATACATTAAAAATATGAGATCTTACATGCTCCCTTCAATAGAGTTTATCATCCTTAAGAGAAACTCTAAGGAATCATTGTTGGAATTGGTGGACATGTCTTGAAACAATTTCCTCATATTAGACACCATCCCCAGGTATCCACTAGAACATGAACATAGTTCAACTAAACTTGCACTAGAAGTATATTATTTCCACAAATATTATCCTCAACATGGTCAATAATATCAATCTGATGAATCATAATTAATGAATAAACATCCAACATTATGTTGTCCATGTATATTATGTGAGAATGGAATAGATGGTATCAATGAATTTGTGATACATTAATAACATCATGAAATGTGACATATTGATGTGTAGGGAGAATATTATACTGTACTAGATTTTCCCTCTATACTTTATATAATGGACAAAAATTTTTTGGAATGATTATCCCATGTTTTCTGATATGTAATTTCACTAGCCTAGGAGACACGAGAAGAAAAACAGAATGAAAAACCTAAAACTATATATGTCACCTTGAATTGTCATGATATCACTATTTTTGGATCTATGTGGTCACATAAAAATTTATGATCAAATAAACCAACTTATATGTATCTTATTTCTGACCTGGTTAGTAAAGTGATAACTCCCCATCATCCAACATATAATGAGGTGAATGTCATGACCTTCTATAAGAATCTTTAGAAGGGGATACTAGATTATCCATGGAAAATTTTATTATTGGAAAAATTCATGATCACTAGATGATTCTCCCCAGAGCAATACATGTAAAAAACATTGGATCACAACCTATCCTCTAGATTCTAAATTATCCTCTCATATTGGCCAGCATTACATGGATGATAGTATATAATCAGAAGAACCATTGATCCAAAAGTAATCTAATGGATTTTTAGGAATATATATGAAACAAGGGTCTTTATGTTAATCGATTCATTATTATACATCATTTAATAAATCAATATATTTCTTGCAATGAATTCCTAGAAAGTATACTATGACGGTATCCTCGGTACAAAAAAATGTTCTACCTTAACATCTTGACTAAAATCACCAATATCAAATCATTATTTTTTGTTTCACTATTAATTACTTCCATAGAATCCACAGTGATGTCATACCATGTCTATTCCTAAATGGGTATAGGTAGTAACAACCCAACAATTCATTGATGTTTGGCCTTCATATACTAACAGATGAAAAATCATTCCACAAATCCCGCTATATCATTTTTCTTCAATGGAATCAAAAATTATATATGGAGATCAGGAAAAATATTTTTTAATCCTGGATGTGACACCATTCTCGAAACATGAATCTCCCTCATTATCTCCTTGCACAAAATGTAGGAACCCATACACAACCACATAAAATCAGATCATCACTACTCCCACAATAAATCCATGATGGTTTCTCTATACCATATATGATATCTCTACAAACATACACGTCTATATCTGAATTTTTTTTATCTTGATGTTGTTTAGGAGAACATGTCTGACTATTTTTGAATCCCATGATATGCTTCCTTGTGAATTTTGGACAAATAAATACATGAAATCAAAGCAATAAATCATACTATAAACAAAATAAATATGATGTACAATAACTATTTAAATCATAAATATAGAGGATTAACTATGGAATAATGATTTTTCTAGAGTAGAATTCATCAAAAAGTTAAAATAATGTAGATACTCCACTAACCTTTTCTATTAAATGATTAATTTGTCCTATGAAAATATGTACATGAGGGTCTTTTTTTCCATATACTCCAGAAAACATATCTCATTATAGATGATAACATCAGAATCAGAGGTTTTGTACCATTGCAACTATCTGTAGTTCATGAATAGGGAAATTCCAGTAATGCGATCTCAATTATATGAATCCAAAAGAAACCAATATGTTATGTTTTCATCAGCACTACTCTGAGTCAAACATTGAATGCATAAAAATATATAGTTTACTCCATAACATACATATTAAATATGGGAATTGGTGTTGAGGTTGATTTTATCATCATATAGTTAACAGTTCTCTTACATGAATCAGTAAAAACAAACATCACCCCATTCCTAGTCAGCCTAGACATTAATGCTACCATGTAGGATAACTTCTTGTTGCAATGGAAATAATAACCTATTATGCCCATAAAAATTTGAATATCGATGATATTCATGTTTCTTACCCTTGATATCATGGCTAGAACATTCTCAATGTCCTCTAACACTCATGTCTCTAGGATAACATATCCAATGATGTCTACATTATCAAAACATAAAATGTATTTAGTTATATTTGTATAATTTTGACCCACACATTGTGTACTCCTGATGATGTAAATATTTTGGGAATTATTTTATATATATTGGGAGTATACTAGGAATTTCTAGATTTTATGTTCCATAAAATGATCTAATAAATGATGAATGAATCGAATGATCATTTCCATGAATTTTACTTGTTCATTTTTCTGACAAAAAACTTCACCATGAACTTAAAGAGGGCACACCATTATATAAAATCATTTGGGGTATATTCAATCATCTTATACATAACTTGTGGTATCTTTACCTCATTTTGATGCTAGAGATGATGTTTTCACCTATCAGATGATCGAACTGATCTTCGATGAATGGTTTCAGATTCTGGTTCATAACTATTTTCTATATTAGTCAATGTAAAAGAATACATATTTGAAATGTCTATAATTATTCTTATAAAAAGGTACATATGATCCAAAATTAAATGTACTTGGGCATATATAATTATTTTCAAAATGATTTTCAAATTAGCATTGATTAGACTAAGCCTTAATGGTTCCATTCTGTAATGTACTATAGAGACTACTATACTCCGAGAAAAAACATGAAAGTGAACTAGATCTATATATCGGATGGTAAGATGGATAAGTTGTAATGAAATATATCTTTAAAATGGACTTATATCAGAGTATAAGTATCCTTATACATTCTACCGTAGAATAAAAAACATTTCTTTCAAAAATGTGAGATACTTCAATCATCACTAAATCGGTCTCCCATGACTATCATAAATATTACACACACCCTTGTGAGCATATTTCCACACATTTGGAGATACAAAGATAAACCTCTACCGATAACACATTATTTGATCATGTTATAGGACTAAAATATCCATAAAAAAAGTCAAATTCAAAACATTCATTTCTAGGACATAATGTTACATAAGGAAGATGTAGCCATTAATTTAATGTGATCAATATATGTATTGTATAATATTATGTAACTTTAATTATAATGGTTTTTTATGGTCACATAACCCTTCATGATCCCCACATCCAAGACTATATTTTTTCAAATTGAAAAAATAATAATGAAATTGGTTCCCCTTATAAATTAAAATGTTGTTAAGAGAGAATGATACAATGATCATACCAATGACTGAAGAAGGTCATCCATCGAGACTACTTAGTGTAGACTACATAGTGTGATATTGATTCACTCCTCTACCAATGGATATAGTATTACTCCCCTAGGTTTTTACCCTTGTGTGGTACTATTGTACGTACATTGGGGTATGATATTTTCCTTTTCATCCTAAATGTTCAATGTAATTACCAATATGTATCTACTTAGAGATAGTTGAGTCCCCCCATAACTCAGGTACATTTCCTTATCCATTTCAATTGTTCTTCTACTATGGAAACTTATAAATCATAAAAACATAACATACATACCACTACAATATAACTTCATAGTGGGGTAAGGATACTAATATAACAACAAAATTCTATAATTCACATTAATACATGATTTATTTTATAATATTACAAATAATAAAACCCATAAGATAATGATTTATAATCTATATGGGAGAAAGGTAAATTTCATAGAATAATAAAATATAAAATACATAAACTTCTTTTAAAACACCCATAACATGATCATAATATTTCATCGAACATAAAAATACTAGGATAACCTGAGGACATATATATGAAAGGGGTGAGCTATGAATCCCAGTATTAGAATAAACAAAGAACAACATGAATGAAGTAATACATCTTAGATAATAGGCATAATAATGGAATATTAATGGTGTAAGGACCTAGACCACAGTTTCCTAGATCCAGTGCCTAAAAAATGCAATGTAATTTTTTTATATAATAAATTGATTAATTACACAACACATTACCCAACAGAGGACCATTAATATTATTGGTTTTTGATATGTAAATAAAACTATTAAAATTCATCTAAACTATAAAAAATAAAATTAATTAATCAATATAATCTTCAGTGCACTGCCTCTACATTGAAAACACATCACTGATAAATCTACTATAACTATAAAAATGAATTTAAAACATAGGATGAGAATTTGACAATCCTAGTAAGAGGTATTAAAACAATTAACAAATTCTCATAAAAAATATCTTAGAAATAAATATACACACTTAAAATATATTTTAAAAAAATTTTAATTCTAAATAAATATATTTTTAAACACATTAATATCTCAAAACAATTATAATTAAAATAATGTTGGGATTTATCATTTTGAAAATAATAATTTTCTATTGGGTTATTCATGATAATGGTAAGAACATAATAAAAACCAAAAAATTATGGCTCTAGTTATAAATCATTTGGAAAATAGTTCCCTTATGACCTATGAGTTTACTCCCCACAACATCATATAATATAGGTGTACCAATTTTATTAAAACAATTTCAACGGATCTAACTCTCTTAATCATAACCCAAAAAATTCAAAAATTGAATATATAATATTATGTTATTTAAAAAGAAAATAACCATTCTCATAACATGTAATCAAAATTTTCATAAGAGATTCTAAAATAGTATTTTGGAGAATCTCATGTTTGAAATAAATGTCAACATTTAAAATTTATAAATATAATGGTTATAGAATTAAAGTGCACAATTGATATTAAAATTTATGGGATGTAATTTTTAATTTAGATTATGGCCCTACCAGATTATGAATTAAATTACAAGGGTTTCAGATAAAAATTTTCAAATGAAATTACATCTTGTTAAGAATTATTAAAAATATATATAACTATTATCATTTAAAAGTTATGATTACATGTAAATATAGCCTATAAATTTATAGAATAAAAACAAATTATTATATTTTTTTTACATATTTATAAATAAATGACTAGATAATTTAAAAAAAAATTATATACATAAAAATATATATCAATATATATATATATATATATATATATTCAAATTTTTAGACAATATAAATTTCTCAAAGATAAAATTAAAACCCTTTCAAATTATAGGATTTATAAAAAAAATTAAATCAAAACCATAATCTAATTTTTTAACAAAATAGATAACCACATATGTGTATATGTATATACATATTTGTACATATTTATGTAATATATATACTCATATATTTGTAAAACATTGTAAAACAAAAGGAATTTTCTAATATAAAATAAACCCTTTCAACCATAGGTTTTAGAAATAAATTATTTAAAAAAATTTCTTATATATTTTAGAAAATATATTATCATTTATTTGTGTTTGTGTATATATGTGTGTGTATGTGTGTGTGAAAGACCATATAACACTCGTAGAGGGGAGGGGTGAATCAGGGTGTCAACTTTTCCTTTTAAACTGATGGATATTGTTCCCAAATTGGGTGGAACCTTATAATCATGGCAGACAAAATCATGAAAAAAGATGACACTACAATTTAACATTGTTCACGACAAAGGGATATGCCTATGTAGAAAACACCAATACTGTGTTGGTAATACCAATGTCGAAAAATCTTTACTTGATGTGTAACACAAAATATTGGTCACAGTCACTCTATGCTAGGCGTACTAGCTTTAGAATGGTTTCTAGATTGGAATATTAGTCCCTCAGATCACATCCATCGACTCTCCCTAGCTCACTACTTTGAGATATGTTTGAATCAATTTATCGACTAGAAGGATTCTTGAATATAATTTCATTGAAGTCTTTGTCCTTGTTCAGAATGAGAACATGCAGACATCAATGACATGAGTGTATGCACACTGAAATCCCATCCCACTTATCTCAGATATCCAAAATATTTTTTCTAAACCCTATTCGTGAAAATCAACCATTCATTGAGCATAACACTTCATAGAGTACAAACATATTGAGAGAACACTTCTTCATAGAGCTCACTACTTTGAAGATATCACTACTTCAGAGAGAACAACCCTTCATAGAGCACACAGATTCACATAGCTCAACCCTTTGCAGAGAACTAGATTTCAAAGAAAAAAATATTCACAAAGCACAAATACCTTTTTTGAACCCACTATAACTATGAAGCACACTACCTTCATTTAGAAACATCCTTCATGAAGCTCACTGAGCCAATGCAAAACATCCTATCTTCACGAAGTACTCAATACATAGAAACATTGACTTAATTCAAGACTAATGTAGTTCTTTTCAATGTACATGATTTTATACACAATAGGATTCATTGATAACACCTTCATTCATGAAGTCAAATATATTCTAGATTTTACCTCACATGTTCATGTGGAATGATGTTTGGCGGCCTCTTATTTATAGGCACAGTCGAACGCGGAGCTTCGCTTATTTGGTTGCAACTTTCATATCTATCCAAAATTCCCTCACATAGCATATCCCTTCACAAAACCCCATGTGTGCTCTTCATCCACAATGCTCAAACTAAAAAACTCCCTCAATAAAATTTCTTCACATCACCATAATTCTCAGATCGTAAAGCCTTCCATCAATCCTTTTCAAATGCTGCATTGATCAAAATCCCATAATTTCATAGCACACAGTGACAATCATCATGTCTTTGCGAAACACACTTTATGAAGCCCAAATCCATGAAACTCATGAATTTTCCATATTTTTATGAGAAATTCAAACATATGATCTATTTCCTTGAAATCTCCCTTATCATCCATTAGATGATTAAAAAATGAACAGAAACATATTCCATTTCTAGACATCAATAGACTTTCTTCCAATAATCTCCTCCTTTGGGTTTTTTTTTGGAAATTTGTAGATAAGATAAATTGACCACCAACCACTATAAAAACCTGATATGTAAGAATCATCTCATCAAACAATATAATCATACACAAGAAATTCTCATTTGGGAGAACAATATGGAGTACATGAAACATGTTATCTTGTATTCGAATAAATTCTAAAACTACTTCCTGATGATAAAAAAATGTTTTTATCAACTCACATTCTATCCTTTGAATTTCACCATTATCCTACATCCAATCTGTAAGCACAAAAATATTTCATCCTCCTAATTTTATAATTGATTTTAGCCGTTTACCCCTCATTGGAAATAAACACAAAGAATACTATTTGAATATTGTAGAGCTCAGAGTAAACTAACCTAGGATCGTATCTCCCACATAAACCTACAACACTTCTAGAAACAGATTAACACAGTTACACCAATTGGGTTTAGGGGGAGAAATATATCCTCTGCATACACTTGGAGGTGTATGAACATTGAAGTTCAAACAATGTTTTCAAACATAGCTGTTGAAAGTGTCTTGGTCACAATTTCAATGACTTGGTCATCAATTCCCACAGTTTCCATTTTGATCACGCCTTGTACAACATTTTCCGTGATGAAGTGATATCAGATTTCAATATTTTCATATTCAAATAATGAACTAGATTATTTTTTAAATAAATTGAACTCTTTTTATCATATTAAATAATCATTTATTGTTTCACCTCATCACATATGTTAGTAAGTCGCTGCTTCATCCAAAGTAACTAAGTGAATGCCTTGGTAGAGATGATATATTTAACTTCAGCAGTACTAAGAGATGTACTTTATTGTTTTTATCTCAAACATCCAATGAATTTATTGCCAATATTTAATGCTCCCCCAATGGTGTCATTTCAATCTTGTAAATCTTCAGCCCGATCAACAATAGAACATGATTATATTTAACTGTCTCTTCCTTCATCAAATGAGTACCTTGAATGTACCTTTTTATTTTTTCACTACCACCATATGTTCTTCCTTTATATTACTCTGAATGTGTGTTGCCAAGAATGCTGCAAATATGATATCTAGTAGTTTCTCTGTTTTGTAGAGTATGATTCCACTGATTCTCTTATACATAGGGGGATCCACAGATGTCCCATTCTCAATCGTCCTAAGTATTGTTTCATCCAAAATGGGAGTCTCCATTGTTTTGGATTAATTTATATTAAATTTCATCAGTATCTCATTTACATAATTTTCCTGAGAAACAAATGTGTATTACTTTTTATAAACTACATGAATCCCTAAGTTGTATGCATATTATCCAATCATCATCATTTAAAATTCTAATTTCATGTGATTGGAAAATTCATCCATTGATCCCTTCCAGCTTCTACTGAAAATAATATCATCAACCTATACTAATAACACGAATTGATACATCTTTAAATTATTCCCATATATATTTTTATCCCCTCCACTTTGGAATTAAAGTGTTTTCATGTAATAATTCAATCAAGACTACCATTCTCATGGTCCCTTCTTTTGTCTATAGAGTGCATTCATTAACCTGAATTCTTTCATATCATCATTTCCTTAAACCAACAACACTAGTTGTTCAATTTAATCTTCTTAGTCAATAACACCATTTATGAACACTCTCTTGATATCCATTTGATACACTCTATACCCTCTTTGGATTTCCATGGTAATAAATAGCCTGATGGACTCCATTATTCCAATTGGAGAAAATGTTTCCCCAACCCTAACATCTTCGATATGTGAATATCCATTACACAGTAGTCGTGAATTATTTACGATCATAATCCCATGATAATCATATTTGTTCTTAAAGATACACTTTGTACTAATCATATTTTGACCATCATGTCACTTAACTAGATCTCCAGTTTCATTCTTATCAATCTGATCTGTCTCTTTATTCATGGCTTTCACCCATGATTCATCCTTTGAAGACTCTTCAAATGACTATGGTTCCACAACTGATAAGAATGAGTGTTGTGCATTACTATTTATTTTCCATGTTTTTGTGAGTGAATTCCTATCCCTAATGATATTGGATTGATCAATTTCTGATCTTCAATTCCTCTAGTGAGGTTCAGTCGAATTCTCATTTGCCATGGATTCCTCTCTTGATTCCTCTTCTGAGCTATCATCGTGTTGTGAATCCTCAGTGTTTTCTACCGTATCCTCTACTTCTGTATTTCTATTTGATCCATGGCCACATTCATCCTCATCTTTTATCTCATGAGCATAATAATTCCATGAATCATTTGTGGCTTTTGATTAAATGTTGTTAACATTAATAGTTTCCACAATACATCCCAAGAACTTATTGAAAAAGTTCAAGTCTTTGTTCATTATTGGATATCCATGGAATATTCCTTCATTTGCATTGTCACAATATTTCCCTTGATTTTATTCTTTTTTTTATTATGAAACATTTACTTCCAAATACACTAAAATATTTTATAGAAGGCATCCTCTCATGACACAATTCATATTATCTCTTTCCCTATTTTATGTAATATCCCATTCAATATTGAATGTTTCCTGCAGAATTAAAAGATTCATTCCAGTAATGGCAAGTGATATGAACCTCATTCATCATTGTCCTGGCCATGTTGTTTAATGTCTGATTCTAGTGCTCAAATACTCAATTTTACTATAGTGTTCTCAAAAAAGTGACCTCATGCTATATTCTATGTTTTTTCAGGTAATTTCAAAACTCAATGGATGTGTATTCCCCTCCGTTGTGAGATCACATAACATTGATTATCTGTCCAGTATCCTTTTTTGAAATTCGGTCATATGTTTTCATGCAATAAATCCCTTATCGTTTCTTTTTTATAAAAATAAATCATTACATTCTATTTTAATAATCTATTAAAAAAATAATTTACCTTTCTCCAGGTGTTATAGAAATTTATATCGGGCCTAAAATGTCAGTATGAATGTAGTCTAGAATATTAGAGGCTCTTTTCTTCTTTGGTCCATAGGAACTTCATACCAGCAACCACCGTATACAAGCATCACATGTATTTTATTTTTTACACTTCAAGTTGAGAATATCCATGTATATATTCATCATTTATATCTTTTCCATTATTGATGATTGATCTGAACCAATTTACAATTTCACATGTTGTTTTCTACTTCAACTTCTAGATAGAAAATGCTCTCCTAACTACCAACCTGATATAAGTTTCCATCTATTCTACATCCCTTTATGAGATAATTCATTATCTTTCACTTTATAGTGATGCCTTTTTGATTGAATATGACTATAAGTCTTAATTCATATAGTTGACTCATCCTAATGAGAATTTAATGCAAAACTTGCACATAAAGGACTTATGTTTTCTTTACCTCTTCATTACCAACCTCATCACATCCACTACCTTTGATCTCTAATGGACCATAACTACAAAACCTCACTATTCAATCAACCCTTTTCTTGAAAATTAATTTATGGGTCATCATTACCCACCATGTGGGATGAACATCCTCTTTGAAGAATCCAGGTGTTCTTGTTCTTTGTAGATTTGAGGGCTACATCTGCAATATTAGATTTTTTCAATTTTCAATTTTCATCCCATAAGATATTATATTTAATGTAGGAACTAATGGATTATAAAATCCCTCTCCTTTTTATATAGGTTCTTCATATTAATAATCTTCTTCTATAGGTAAAAACCTATTTGAGATAGAAACATCATCTTTTGGGTGAGTGTTCACCTATCTCTGAGTGTTTTAGCAAAATACTCTATCACTCTTATGCCTACAATGTACATCTTTATGACCAAAGGATTAAAAATAAAATAAGTATCCATATAAACTATTTATTCTATAAGATGTGGGATTTTAATTTATTCTCCTTCATTGAACTCCTAGTTCTTCCCCATTCTAAAAGATCCTTGACTCTTCGCAAAATGACATGGAATGACCAACATATTAACATAACAGACACGTAATGAGAGGAAATGGCTTATAACATATTTTTATCCTAATGATTTATTCATTAGGAAATTAGTTTTACTACCCATCATTTCGGAAATCTTGAAGATAATCATTAGTTATTATTTTAGTTTGTTTCAAGGGTCTCTTTCTTATCACTTTTGTTTTTTTCTTAACATGATCAACTTTTAGATTTTTCTTATTCTGATCCACTTTATACATTGCATTTGACGTTTTGACATAACATCCAATTCCACTATTTCCCATACAAGAGGGACATTGATGTCTCAAAATATTTTCACCTCCCATAGAACCACAAATAGCTCTTTCCAGCAAAAAAACCTTTTAGAATTTTTCAGATCATATTTTATTCTTTACTTTTTATGTATTTTATCCACTATTGAGTTTACTCCTAAGAGAAAAAACTTTTTCCTCGAGTCCCTCAATTATCTTGGGCTACTCATCTAGTCTCAAGTAAAGGTGATTGATAACATTTTAGTATACTTCAATTATGTGTTTTAGTTTCACAACATCATCAGTGATTTCAAGGATTCATGATTAAATTTTCACCAGTTCTTCCAATCATTCTATTTCAACTTCCAGCTGATCATCATATTCTTATGATTCCTAAACCAGTACTTGCCACATATTTTATCACTTACATTTATTCTCAAGAATTCAGAAATAATTTTTATGTTTCAACATGGGATCAATATAAGTATTCGTTTGATTATCTCTATTCCTTTATGTCAATAGATTGGGATTTTCAATTTTATCTATCATGGAGGCATGGTTTCCATTATTAAATTCAGGTTATTCTTCCTTAATGAATTCATTATCATGATCATCCTATTCACTGAAAAAACAATTATTCTATTATTTATTTATAGTATTGATGTATCCCTTTTTGAAAACAAATTATAAGGATTCCCAATTATTTTAGCTTCACTCTCTTAATCATCAAAATTTCATGATAACTGAGATGAAATGTACCTAACTCATCAAGAAAAAAATAGGACAAAGAAAAATTACATTTAAATTTTCCATTTCCCGTCTTGATATTTTTGGAAATTAGATAAATAGTTTCGTTTCCTCATCATCTTCATCACCACTATCTCTTGATATTTTCAAATTTTCAATTTCTTTGAATTTCATTTCATTTCATAAACATGTTGTAGAGACTTCTGGGTTGATTCTCATCTTATATGTCACCAATCTACTTAGTATATCATAAAAAATAGTTTTAAAAGATCTCTTTCCTCAAGGGATGACACCTACATATTGTAAGGAGGGATTATTCTAAGAATTTTATTTAAAATATTAAGGTCTATGATTTCTTCACCCAGACCTTGATCTTCTCCTACCACTTCAGTAAGTCGACAGAATAAGGAATCTGTATTCTCATCAGGATGCATCTTCTTATCATCAATACTATTATAATGAACTATTAGTTTTTACTCATCCAATTTACTATATCCTTCATAATTATTTTCACGTCTTTCTGAAATTGAATATCCTGAGGTACAACTCATCACCTTTATAAAAATCTTACCAGAAAGAGCCATAGTGAGAGTATTCATCATGTTAAAATTTGTATCAAGAGTTTTATAATCTATATCATTCAATGAAAGTCTTGCTAGAATAGTAACTTGTATACCTTGTATAGAATAAAAGTGGACTTCCATTCAACGAGATATTTGACAATATCTCATTATGTTATTCCAAATCGGAAGATTACTTCCACCAATTATGTGGTCTGCCCTGACATTGGATGAATTCTCTATGACGGTGGAAGAAATATCTAACATAAGAAACCTATATCTGATACAGATGAAGGACCCTGGAAGTCCCTAAAACATGGGGGGTGAATTAGGGTGTCAACCTTTTCATTTCAAACTAATGGATCTTGATCCCTCTTTGGTAAGAACCTGTAAAACCTCCTAGAAAAATGCATGAAAATAGATGAAACCTAAATTTTACTTGGTTCATTGTAAATGGATATGTACAAGGAGCATAGGTCAATGGTGTTTTTATCATACTAGAGTATAGTAATTATCACTATATATATAATACAAAGGTCCAGTCACAGTCACACTTTTCCAGGTTCACTACCTTTACAATGGTTTAGTTATAGCTCATTACGTCACTTGGATCACTTCTGTCGACTCCCCATAGCTCCCAGATTTGAGATAAGTCTAAAAAAATTTATCTACATGAAGGTATCTTAAATATATTAGATTTGAAGTATTTTTATCTATTCAACATGAGACACTCCTAGCATCAATGACCAGAGTAGATGCACACTGAAATACATATCAACCTAACCCAGATATCCAATACTGTCCTTTTCAACACCACTTTGTGATGCTCAACCCATCATAGATCACAAAAATTAGAATATAACACACCATCATAGATAACACTACCCCACAGACTCAATGATTCACCAAGATGAAAACTTTCTTGAGAACACTTCTTCGTAGATATCAACCATTTCCAGAGCTCTGGCCTTCGCAGAGCAAACACCATTGACTTGCATGACTTCCATTGTGGAACAGACGGTTGGCATGAAGCACAATGCCTTCACGGGAAAAAATCTGTCAGGAAGTTCACTGAGCCAATGTGGAAGATCCTATCTTCTCGAAGCACTAAATATATAAAAGAATTAACTTCATTCAATACTAAAGTAGAATTTTCGCAATTCACACACTTTAATAGAGAACTGTCATCATGGAGAACCCCTTTATTTCTTAAATCAATACGATTTTGGATTTTATCTCTCATGTTCATGAGGAATGAAGAGGTATGGCCTCTAATTTATAGGCATGGTTGAACAGGGAGATCCACTTCTTCTAGTGCTATTTCTAGATTAGTAAAAAATGTCTTCGCGATGCATCTCCCTTCATAGAGAACCATGAATATTCCTCATTCCCAAAGCACATCATAATCGTAGAGTTCTCCATCAACTATAATAATGTTGTTTCAATTATCCAATAAAAAATACTTTAGTCAAACATTTGTGATGCCACAATAATCAAAATCGTGTAATTGTAGAGCACACTGTAATAATCATCACATCATTGCGAGACACTTAGTTAATCCCATTTTTACGAAACTCAATCATTTTCCATATTTTCTTGAGGTCATCAAGAAAAAACACTTTTCATACTACTTTCCATTATCCAAATTATGGACCTTAAATATTTGGAAAACACTAGGAAATGAAATGACCTTCAATACTGCTAAAGAATTTTACTATATCACCTCTTTCCTTGTAATCTCTCTTATCACCCATTAAAGTATTGACAAAAAATAGAAACAATAATCCATTTCCTAAACTGAACATCTTTTGTTCAAACAACACACACACACACACATATATAGATACCTATATATGTAAATATTTGTAAAATGAAATTAATCTACTTTAAAGATATTAAACCCTTATAGACCATAGGTTTTGAAAAAAATAAAATAAAAACCATTTTCATATATACTAAAAGTTTATATTTCTATATGTCTATATATAAATACACACACACACACACACATATATATATATATATATATATGTTACCCAAGAGAAAATGAAAAAACCTTAATGGCATAAAATGAACAGTTACATGTTTTTCGTTCTGAATAATACATTAATTAGATTGAGAAAAATATCTATACATACATATGTATAAATCAGTATATAAATATATACATACACATAAAAATACTTATAAATTGAAAAAAGTTATCCCTTATAGACATAACTGAAATTAAAGGAAATTAAAATATTATATTACACAAAATAAAAACTCAATTACATATAAATTTTAGAAAGAAATATATAATCTTTGGTTTGGAAGAAAATACTTATATATATATGATTGATAATCACATCAATAAATTACACATGTATTATTTAATTAAAAATTAAAAATTACGGGTATATAAAAATATAAATAACGTGTAATTTTTCCTTTAAAAGTTCCCTTCCCTCATAGTAAACCGAAAGATAGGAGGTGTTTTCACACCCATTAAACTAGTAAGAAGAGGTGAGGGAGTTTGAGAAGGATGAAATATAATATATTGGGTGTCAGAAAGGGTATTTATAAATTAAATAATAATAATATATATCATTTATTCTATTCATTTATGAAACAGACGAATATTTGAAAACAAGATTAGTTATCTTTGTTTATTATCATCTATTTATTTATTTATATCTATTCGAATCATTTATTCACTAGGGGAGCCAATGATAATTGGCTTCAAAAAATAACATCCACATCGAGTTGTAGAAAACTAAAATAAGATGTGGATGAGGATGGGGATTACTTCAACAGAATGGATGGTCCAGAAATCTGATCTATTGGTGTAGGAATGGAAAACAGGGAAGAGGTACAATGTGTCTTACTTTTATGTAACATCTTATTTATTAATTTTTTGGTTTTGTGTTGCATGTTTCCCATAACATAATATTATATTTTCTTTTTGTATTTTGTGTGTGTCATGCCTCACCCTTATCCACATTTGGGTATGTGGGCCATGTTATATTTGATGTTGTAATGCCCTGACCCCAGTTACCTAGAGTCAGTGCATTATTTAATAACATTGGCGTGATCACAAAAGATCATTTCTTGAAAGACGGATTAGTTTATTAGCCTTGGAATCACTAGATATATTCATAAAGATTACCTTATATAATAAATTGAAAAACTACAACAACATCTTGTCTCCACACTCATATCCCCTTATACTATCCTTGCAGGTCATTAATAAAATACTTCTTTACATCCTGGAAAAAATAAAACATAGAAAGGGTTGATCTCAAATTTCCAGTAAGGATAACAATATAGCAGAAACTTTCATAAATAAGCATAAAAATTTAAGGCAATGTATAGCTAAAACAAAAGACTGTTAAAATTAAACTTCAGCATAATATTGCATTAATAAAATGAAATAATTCCATTTATATATTCACATGGATATTCTACTAGTTTAATAATCACATGAAATATCAATAAACACTTTCATAATGATGGAATTCATAATTCCAGACTATCATAACAACATAGTCAAGGCCTTGTCTCAAGACTACAAATAAGATTTTTTCAAGGCCTTGTGCCAAGACACTAGTTTGTCTCAAGGGTCCTACCGATGCATCAGGGAGCTATAGAAGGCTCCACCCATCACTTATTAAGTCTAAAGAATACTTCATATGAACTAGTTTAAACATAACATAAACATTCGTATTAAAACTAGCATACGAATTGTCAATAAGTTATCCATAAATCATAAATGGTATAAAAATCACACATCAATAGTAAAAAATATCACAAAACCATCAATGCAATATGGAATTTTTGTATGATAATAGATCATCTTTAAATAATCTTAAAATCCATCAAAGGATGTTGACATAGATGAAATCAAAACTATTTTTGAGAAATATATCATTTTTTAAATCATTTAAAAATATCATAATTATAAAATGAAACATTTACTTTGAAAAAATTATTATAAGCTTGTAAGGGAAGCTTCAACAATTTTATAATTGTAGAAAATAGTTGCACCTGCCGTATGTGTTAAAAAAAGACATTCTTACCTTAATTATATCGAAAAGGTTTAAAAAAACCTTGTTTGGAAAACGACGGAAATATTCCTTTATAAACATCTTATAAAAAGTCAAATAAGGGTATAAATAACTGCAACCCATAGTTTTTAAAATAGTAAGAATGATTTCAAATACATTTTTAAGAAACATGGATGTGGATGATAAAGAGGTCCCAGTAGATAATTACGTATAGATAACCTCAGATAATGAAGAGATTGTGAAATAAACCCTTACCTTGTACTTTTACTTGGTTGAGAATAGTTTAACCTCCTATATAGTGGTGAAATAATTGTTATTAAATTATAAGATAATCATATACATTTATATGATATCAGATATTATCTTTTAAGTTTGCTTTGTTAATAATATCTTAGTATTATCGTCATTTCAAGTGTCAAATTACTCGTTTTGTTTTATATGTTTTGTTACATAAGCCAAGTTTTTTATGGATAGGTCGTATCTTATTCATATATAGAATGATATAAAGTCCTTAAACATTAATTTTAACCATCAAATGAAAATTATTCTTGAATGGATACGATGGGGAATGAATCTCATCACGTTCATCGAGACAGTAGTCCGTACGTACGCACGAGCGACAATATCATTTTTTTGATATTTAAATAATATATAATTGGATTTTATATCATATATACTTAATAATTATAATATTATTTTTATTATTTACTTAAATTACACATCATTATCATACCCTTCCAAATTATAATGTTTTGAATAACAATTACACCACGACGTGGAGACGGTAATCCGTACGTACGCACGTATGGTGACATGTCATTAAAAATATGGATAGAATACTGAATATGGTTGTACCATATTTATAATAACATAACATTATATATAATATACCTGATTTATTATTTTAGAAAGGAAATAAAAAATTAAATAAGAAGTTGAAGAAGAATGGAACATGAAAGAGGGTGGTGAAAACATTACCTCTTCTTCAGGTTCTTCTTTTTGGTTTGATAAAAAGGTCTCCTTTGGTTAGCTTCCCGATCAAACTAAGACCTCTAGGATGAAATTAGGAAATTTGAGAGAATATTTGGTAAGGGTTTGGATGTGGCAAAAGGCTTTGAAGGTATGAATTTGAGAGAAGGGGGAGTTCCCTTTTATAAGAGGGGTGTGGGGCACCTTTGGAAGAGCTAAAAATATTAGTTTATAATAATTTAATATTAGGTTTCTAATGGATAAAAAGTATATTATTTCAAGTTTAAGGTGGGGATTGGTCTAAAACCACTCAACCAATAGGTTTTAGACCATTTTGGTTTTGCATATTAACTTTATCTTTTTTATTTAACTCTTAGTTAAATAGTTTGACATTTACCATGTCTCTTTGTATTTTTATATTATTTACTTAATAAACATACTATATATTTTCTAGTGACCCCAAGTGGTCCATTAATGATACAAATATCATTATATAAGTCCTTTGGCCGATCCTTAGATTTTTTTAATATTATATCAATTTATAATATAATATTTGTTTTAAAAACTCCTTTTTGTCAATTTTGACACTATTTAACAATTGATTTTTGATAAATTAATATAAACTTTAATAATTAGAACCAAATTATTTTAAGCAACCCTAACATGTCATGTTAACCAATAAAATTCGTGTAATACATAAAAAGTCTCAAATTAAATTTATTTGGATATTTATAATATCACTTATTTTAATATTTCATTAATTATGTAATTACTGAATCACCATTTTGTCACAAATAAAATAAATTATTTAATATCTAAAAGTTATAAATAAAAAGCTGTTACGTAGTAAATAGTTTTATATTTCTAATGAATATTTATAATCAAATTTATCTTATGTATAACAATATATTAAAAATGTTCTAGTTATTAAACATCGATTTTAACTCTTTTAACTCTTCTTTGAATTAAATAACAATAAATGTCCTAATCTAATCCAAGTGGACCAAAGAGGTTCATATATTATTCCTCAGGTTGTTTTTGGTAAAATTTTACTTATAAAATAGAATTAAAAAATGTTTTTGGGTAATAATAATATCATTTTTACCCTTAATTACATTATTTACTTTTACTCGTGGTAAATAAAAGTGAAAAAGTTACTTTTCATCGAAAATTATTTTTATCTTATTGAACCAAATTTTACTCCATGATATTAACCGTGTCTCTCGGATTTTTGAGATTCCACTCACAGAAGCAGTAAAATTATGTTTTAAGTCTATTTTCAAATTCTTCTATGTGATGGGTAAAAGACAGTGAAAATTCAATAAAATTTTTATATATCTAGTTTTTTTAAACTGACTCCAATGAATTAAGTTGAACTTATATAGGTATTATGTATCTATTTTTACCTAAAATAAATTTAAATAAAATAAATAATTATTTAAATACAAATTCAGTTTTGAACTATAACTCATTTTTTTTAGTATTCATCAAAATTTGAAAGTTTTCAAAAAACAACCAAAAATTCACCCTAGGCTAATTTTGATATTTGGAATCAAAAAATGAAGTTCATTTTGAATGATAAAATTTATAAAATTTTAATAAGTGGATATTACTATTCATAATGGCTAGTTTGATTGATTGTGGTTTGTGTTAGAACTCGAAGTTGCGTACAACACACACTACTGTAATATTCAAAGAGAAGCGTACTATGGAAGCTTTAGGTGTTACATTCTCCCCTCTTTCAAATAATTTTTTCCTTGAAATTTCTAGAATACTACTGCATAAAAAGACTCTAGTTTTTCTTCATAATAAGTTCCTCGGGTTCCCACATTTCCTCTTCCATCTTATGGTTTCCCCATTGAACTTTTACCAGACGTGTCATCTATTTTCTCCGCACTTGTTCTTTGGTATCAATAATCCTGATGGGCTCTTCACAATAAGACAGATCGAGTTCCACTTCTAATTCATCGTAAGTGAGTACATGTGTTGGGTCAGGCATGTATTTTATTAACAGTGATACATGGGAAACATAGTGATCTTTGGAGAGATTTGGAGGCATTTCCAAACGATAAGCTACAGCCCCAATTCGTTCTAAAATTTCAAAAGGTCCGATGTACCTCGGACTCAATTTACCTTTCATACTGAAACATATAACTCCCTTCCATGGAGATGATTTCATGAAAACATGATCTCCTATATGAAATTCCAAATCCTTCTTTCGATTATCAGTAGATCTCTTCTACCTACTTTGAGCTGCTTTGATGTGGCTTCAGATTATCTTCAGCTTTTCCATCGTTTCCTCCACCAATTCTGGGCCTACGAGTTTTCTTTCCCCAACATCATCCCAACAGGTTGGTGTGCGACATCTCTTTACATATAACGCTTCATACTATGCCATCCAAATACATAAATGGAAACTATTGTTATAGTAAAATTCTACCAGATATAAATATTGATCCCACATAACCTTAAAGTCAAGTGATCATGATCTCAACATGTCTTCTATGTGTTGAATAGTCCGTTCTGATTGTCCATCTATTTGAGGGTGCTAGGAAGTGCTCAAATGAATTTCAGTATCTAGGGATTTCTGAATACTTTTCCTGAATCTTGATGTGAATCGTGGATCACAGTTAGAAACAATCGATATGGGTGCTCCATAAAGTCTCAAAACTACATTAATATATAGTCTTGTGTGACGTTCAAGTGGTAAATCTTCCCTTATAGCATGAAAATTTGATGACTTGGTATGAAGGTCAACAATGACCCATATTGCATCATTCCTTCTAGGAGTATTTGGCAGTTCCATGAAAATGTCCATCATGATATTATTCTCTTTCCACTCAGGTATGGGAAGAGGTTTCATGACTCTTCCAGGCTGTTACCTTCCAGATTTCACTTGTTGACAAACCATACATATTGAATCAAAATAATAAATCTCCCTCTTCATGTTGTCCCAATAAAAATGTTCCATCAAATCCATATACATCTTGGTGCTCCTAGGTTGTAAAGAAAAATTGGAACTATGATCATCATCCAACAATTTACTTTTTAGATCAGGTATATCAGGAACACAAATTCTCCTCCCAAATTTCAAAATTCCATCTTCATACACAAAGTCACTCAATCTACCATCATTCACAGATTTAATATTCTTTTTAAACTCTTCATCATCGACCTGATAACTCTTTATCATTTCTAGTAAATATGGTTTTCCAACCATTTGAAAAATCATTGATGTTTTTCCTTCCATGGTTATTACCATTTTCAACTTTACTATATCCATGAAAATAGGATCCCTTTCAATTCTCATCATGTTCAAAAATCCATGATCGTTTCTACTCAAAGAAACTGCCACCTTATTTTCCTTTCCCAGGTGGTAGTGTATCGTAAAATCATAATCCTTGAGTAATTGAAACCATCTCCTTTTCCTCATGTTGAGATCTTTCTGTGAGAAAATATACATAAAAATCTTGTGATCAGTATAAATATCACATTTTACACCATAGAGATAATGTCTCCATATCATTAAAGAAAATATTATAGCACCTAATTCAAGATCATGAGTAGGATAGCTCTTCTCATGAATATTTAGACATCGTGATGCATATGAAATAACTTTATCATTTTTGATAAGGACACAACCAAGTCCATTATTCGATGCATCATAATAAATAACGAACCAATCATTCCCCGATGGTAGAGTCAATATAGGAGCATTGACTAATCTTCTCTTCAGTACTTCAAAAAATTCTTCACACTCTTTTTTCCAAACAAATTTAACCCCTTTACGTGTGAGATTCATTAATGGTTTAGATAATCGGAATTATTTTTGAATGAAACGTCGATAATAACCTGTTAATCCAATAAAACTGAGTACCTCATTTATAATCATCGGGGCTGGCCATTATTGGATTTCCTTGGTCTTAGAAGGATCAATAGAGATTCCATCATTGGAGACAATATGAACAAGAAAAGAAATTTCCTAAAGCTAGAATTCACACTTGCTAAACTTCCCATATATTTCATGTCTTCTAAGAGTCTTAAAGATAATGTGCATGTGATACTCATGATACTTGTAGCATTTGGAGTATACCAAGATATAATCAATAAATACCACCACAAAATCATTGAGATATTCATTGAAATGTCTATTCATTATATCCATGAAAACAAAGGGTGCATTTGTCAACCCAAAAGGCATTACTGTAAACTCATAATGCATGTACCTAGTTTGAAATGCTGTCTTCGGAATGTCTTACATCATCACACACACTACTCACGGTATCCAGATCGAAGGGAAATCTTTGAAAAGTATTGATCTCCATGCAGTTGGTCAAATAAATCATCAATGCGAGGTAAGGGATACTTGTTCTTTATTGTTATAGCATTGATTTCCATGTAGTCTATGCATAACATCATAGATCCATTTTTCTTATTAACAAAAAGGACCGGGGCTCCCCATGGAGAAACACTGGGGAGAATAAATCCCTTATTAATCAATTTCTCTAGTTGTTTCTTTAGTTCAACTAATTCCATAGTGGACATTCTATAAGGGGTATTCGATATGGGCCTTGAAACAGGAATTAAATCAATGGAAAACTCAATTTCTTGTTCTGGAGGATGTCCATGTAAATCTTCTGAAAACACATATACATATTCCATAACAATAGGTATATCCTCTATTTAAACATTCTGTTCCTCACCCATTGTTATTTCATTCTCTTACTCTATGATAATTGAATTTATTTGAGCTACTAGGGGTGGATCTAGGTAAGAAGCAGGTGGTGAGGATTCTGCTCTAAAGATAAGGTGTTCTTTATCAACATCATAAAAAAATGTAACCTCCTTTTTCTTATAATAATTTTTTGGATCATGGTCCAAAATCCATTGCATTCCATGTATTATATCCCATTCAATCATGCCAATTACGATGAGATCATTAGATAAATAACATTTATGTGCTCTAATGGGGACTGATTCTAAAAACTTTTTTTTGCAATGATACTTCCCTTAGGAGTTTTAACTGGGAACTCCCTTGTTAGATAAAATTGGAAATATCAATTTTTCTTAGAAAACTGGGAAGATATGAAACAATTCAAAGATATAGAATCAAATAAATCTTTTTTTAAACTTGTGGAAACAAATAAATTACCTTCCACCACATCTTTCGGAGCTTCAACGTTAGAAGTAGTGATAGCATAAGCTTGGAATTGATCCCTCAACCTTTTATGATCTAAGTTCCCCTGACGCTTAGGACATTAATTTTCATAATGTCCCATATCCCTATAGTTGTTTCATTGATCATCAGTAGCTTCTTTATTCCCCTTTCAATCATGAGCTTAGTGGCCTTTTTCACCACACTTGTAATAGACTCCCATTCCCTTCAAGAAAGTACCAGGGTGTTTCTTCCCACATTTACTGCAGGATGGATATTCAAATTTTCCCTTCATCCCCTTATTGACATTCCTAGACTGATCAGCATATCTCTTCCTCTCATTCTTTGGTTTAAAGTTGTAAGACATAGAGAATTTCTTTTCTGTCTTGATAGCACCTGAGATAATATCTTCGTACGATGAGAAGGACTGCGAGACTGATGCTTGATGGAGAAATGGTTTTAACCAATCAATGAAATGATAAATCTTACTCCTTGGGTTATGTATATAATCTACTACATTCCTCGCAAACCATGTAAATATATCGTTATACTTTTCCACATTCTCATCCTCCTTTTGTCTCGGTCTCCGAAATTGCCTTTTCATATCTACTCGATGGTCAAAAGGAAATTATTTTTCTAATAAAATCTATTTGAACTCCCTCCATTCCATATTTGATACTTCATTGTCTTCCTTCATGTTTTGAATCAATGACCACCATTGGTCAACATCTCCAGTGAGGTGGTAAACTGCCATGATAACTTTTTCCCTTTCACTACACCCCAAGGCGTGGAATATTTCCTCTAACGAACATATCCATTTCTCATTTACCAATGGAATTGTACTCCCATTGATTATTGGTGTTTTTCGCCTCATGAAGCATTATAAAATTGATCCTCCACGTTGTGGATCGAGGTGCTTCATATGGGTAAGGTTATTATTCATAACCTAAGTGAGTAGTCCCAGTAAGTTGATTAGCTGATCAACAACAGTTGCATCACGAGCTCCACTATAATTATCTTGAGCAAGTGGGAAATCCCTTCATGTAGTGCATGCATTTATATGGTTTCCATTCCATCCACTAGGTTCTATTTCTAAACAATGGCATAAACTAGATCTGGTTATGAATCGTAAAACATATTTCCCAACTTGTAAAACACTTAACAAAAAGTGAACAATTTATGGATATAATCTATAATCATAAAAATATTTTCATTGAGAAGTATATACTCATAAACCCTTCATAATTGTTTGTAAAGAAAATGAGAATTATCCTAAGCATATCCTTCGGGAGTGTCGTAACCAAGAGTGCAACAATGCCCGTTTTCATGCACCAATTCCCGTTCAAGTCTAGCTCAAAGCGGTGTTTTCAAGTTTTACCTCTAGGTACATCTGTGCCAGAGCCGCCTCTACCTTCTCGTATCCAGACAGGGATGTATTGCTCAGAAAACTCAAAAAATCACTATAATATCAAAATTATAGGAAGTTCTTCTATACTAATCCTCAATGTCCATCTTAGGTCTATTTGCTCTAATCAGAGTTTATTTAAATATAGCTCCCATGGTTTGTACTAAACTTTCTCTGATACCAACTGTAACGCCCCGACCCCAGTTACACAGAGTTGGTGCATTATTACATAACATTGGCATGATCACAAAAGATTACGTCTTGAATGTACAATTAGTTTAGTAGCCTTCGAATCATTATATACATTCGTAAAGTTTACACTACATAATAAAGTGAAAACTACAACACCATATTGTATCCACACTCATATCCTCTTATACTATCCCTGCAGGTCATTTATAAAATACTTCTTCACATCCTGGAAAAAATAAATCATAGAAAGGGGTGAGCTCAAATTCCCAGTAAGGATAACAATATAGCAGAAACTTTCATAAATAAGAATAAATATTTAAGGCAATGTATAACTAAAACTAAAGCCTTTTAAACTTGAACTTCAGAAAAATATGGCAAAAATAAAATGAAATAATTCCATTTACTTATTCACATGGATATTATTCTAGTTGAATAATCACATGCAATATCAATAACAACTTTCTTAATGACGGAATGCATAATGCCAGACTATCATAACCACATAGTCAAGGACTTGTCCCAAGACTACAAATAATATTTTTTTCAAGGCCTTGTGCCAAGACAATAGTTTGTCTCATGAGACCAACCTATGCATAGAGGAGCTATTCAAGGCTCCACACATCACTTATTAAGTCCAATTCATTCTTCATATGAACAGGTTTAAACATAACACAATCATTTATATTAAAACTAGCATATGAAATGTCAATAATTTTCTCCATAAACCATGAATGGTATAAAAATAAAACTTCCATAGTAAAACATATCACAAAACCTTAAATACAACATGGAAGTTTTGTATCATAATAAATCAACTTCAAATAAGCTCAAAATCCATCAAAGGATGTTGACATAGATGAAATCAAAACTATTTTAGGGAAATATCACTTTTTTTTAAATCATATAAAAGGAAAATAATTATAAAAGAAAACATTTAATTTGAAAATATTCATATAATCTTGTAAGGTATGATTCGAAATTTTTTTAACAGTGTAAAATAATGGCACCCACCGTATAAGTAAAAAAAGACATTCTTACATTAATTCTGTCGAAAAGGTTAAAAAGGACCTTGTTTGGAAAACGACAGAAAGATTAATTTATAAACATATTATAAAAAGTCAAACAATGGTATAAATGACTTTAACCCATAGTATGTAAAATAGTAGTAATGATTTGAATTAAATTTTTAAGAAACATGGATTTGGATGATAAAGAGGTCCCAATAGATACTTACGTATAAACAACCTCGGAAAATGAAGAGATTGTGAAATAAACCCTTAACATGTACTTTTCCTTGGTTGAGGGTAGATTAACCTCCAGTATAATGGTGAAATAATTGTTATTAAATTGTAAAAGAATCATATACATTAATATAATATCATATATGATCTTTTAACAATGCATTGTTTATAATATATTTGTATTATCGTCGTTTCGGGTGTTAACTTAGTCGTTTTCTTTTATATGATTTGTGACATAAGTGGTGTTTTTTATAGATAGGTGGTATCTTATTTATATACAGAATGATATAAAGTCCTTAATCAATTTATTTTAACAATCAAATGAAAATTATTCTTGAATTGATACTCTGGGGAATGAATCTGATCGCGTTTGTGGAGACGGTAGTCAGTACGTACGCATGCGCAACAATATCATTCTTTTGATATAAAAAAACATAATTGGATAGTATATCATAAATAATGAATCATTATCATGTTATATTTATAATTTAAATCAATTACACATCATTATCATACCCATTCAAATAATAACGTTTTGAATAACAATTACACCACGGCGTGGAGATGGTAACCCGTACGTACGAACGTATGGTGACATGTCATTCAAAGGATGGATATAATACTGGATATCATTGTACCATATTTATAACAACATCAAAGTATATATAAGATACTTTATATATTATTTTATAATGGAAATAAAAAAGAAAGAATATGTTCAAGAAGAAAGGAACTTGAAAGGGGGTGGTGAAAACATTACCTCTTCTTCGTGTTCTTCCATTTGATTTGATCAAAAGAGCTCCTTAGGTTGGATTTATGATCAAAATAATGCCTCTATGTTGAAATTTTGGAAGTTTAGAGAATATATGGGTATGATTTGTTCGAGCCAAAAGGCATTGAAGGTATGAATTTGAGAGAAGGGGGATTGCCCTTTTATAAGAGGGGTGAGGTGAACCTTTGGAAAAGCTAGAAATATTATTTTATAAAAAATTCAGATTATTTTAATAATTGATCCATAGTAGATTATTTAAATTTTAAGGTGGGGATAGGTCTATAACCACTCAACCAATAGGTTTTAGACATGTTTGGGTTACTATATTAACTTTATCTTTTTGATTTAGCTCTTAGTTATATAGTTTGACATTTACCATGTCTCTTTGTATTTTTATACGATATAGTTAATATACTTTCTATATACTTACAATAGACCCCCAAGTGGTCCATTAATTAAACCCACATCATTATATAAGTCCTTTTTCCGATCCATAGATTAATAGGAATATTATATCAATTTATAATAAAATATTTGTTTTAAAAACTCATTTATGTCAATTTTGACACTATTTAACAATTTGATTTTTGTTAAGGTCCTAAAAACGTTATTAATTAGAAAAAAATTCATTTAAGAAACCCTAACATGTCCTATTAACTAATAAAATTCATGGAATTCATAAAAAGTCTCAAATTACATTTATTTGGATATTTATAATATCAATTATTTTGATATTTCATTAACTAGGTAATTACTGAATCACCATTGTGTCATAAATAAATTAAATTATATAATATCTAAAAATTATAAATAATATACCATTATGAAGAATTTTTTTCATATTTATAATGAATATTTATAATCCAATTTATCTTATGTATAAACCTATATTAAAAATGTTTTAGTTATTAAACATTGATTTTAACTCTTTAAAATCTTCTTTGAATTAAATAATAATAAATGTAATAATCTAATCCAAGTGGACCAAATTGGTTCATATTTTATTCGTAAGGTTTTTCTTCGTCGAATTATACTTAGAAAATAGATTTAGGACATGTGTTAGGGTAATAATAATATAAATTTTACCCTTAATTACCCTATTTACATTTAACCGTGGTAAATAAAAGTAAAAAGTTAATATTCACCAAAAAAAATTTATCTTATTGAAACACATTTTACTCCTTGATATTTACCATGTCTCTCTAATTTTTGAAATTACACTCACAAAATCGGTAAAATTATGTTTTATGTGAATTTTCAAATTCTCCTAGGAGATGGGTAAAAGTCGGTGAAAGGTTCAACAAACTTTTTACATATCTAAAATTATTATAAACTGACTCCAATGAATTACATTGAACTTATATAGGTATTATGTATCTATTTTGAACTAAAATAAATTTAAATAAAATAAATAATTATTTAAATACAAATTTGATTTTAAACTATAACTCAATGTTTTTTCATTATTCATCAAAAAATTGAATGTTTTCAGAAAAATACAAAAAATTCACCCTAGGATAATTTTTATATTCCGAATCCAAAAATTATGTTTATTTTGAAATATAAAATTTATAAAATTTCAAAAAGTGGGTATTACTATTCATAACAGCTAGTTTGATTGGTTGTGGTGTGTGTTAGAACTCGAAGTTGCGTACAACACACACTACTGTATTATTCACAGTGAAGCATACCGTGAAAACTTGGGGTGTTGCAGTTGTCCATTAATATATATATGTATATATTTGTATTCCTTTTCTAAAAAAATGTATCATAATAATAAAATAATAAAACAAATATATATATATATATATATATATATATAATAATGATAGTTTTATATATATACACACACAGATATTTATATATTAAATCTCATTTATCTATACTAACAATAATTATATTGATTTGTAAAACATATCATATTTATCTTCTTTTTTTGTTATATTATTTAAATTGTTTTTTATATTAATATAAAAAAGTGGATTTTTTTATACCTGTATAAATTCTTTTTTTAATTACATATATTTATAATTTCAAAAATATTAAAATTCTTATATTAAGATTATATAATACATGGTACAATAATATGAATAGCTAAAAATTATTTATTTCAAATAACCTTAAAACATTAATACAATTAATTAAAATAATGTCACCTAAAAATTTGACATTTAAATGTTAAAAATTATATTATAAGAAAATAAATTATTTAATGTTCTCAAATTATGACAAAAAAATTAACATATTATTTATGTAACTGAAAAAAACTAAATTTTATTTAATAAATTCATTCAAAAAAAATTTTAATTAAACTTTTGATATAATTTTTTTTATTAAAATAAATTAATTATTATTATTAAAATAATCATATACATATATAAATATTATAATATTATTTTACACAATAAAATATTATTAATATAAAATAATTTGAAATATAATAATTTAAGAGTATTATAATTAATTAAAACACTTATGTTATTCTATTTTATAACATAATTTATTATTATAAAAAATATTGGGGTGTTACAATTTTTCACCCATTAACATAATTTCATCATATTAATTCATTAATCGAAGTAAAAAATTTCAGAATTTCCATCATCAAAATTAAGATGAACAATGATTTTTAAACATCTTTACACTACTTCCTAGATGAAATCAACCAATCACCAATGTTGTCTATATCGTTCATATGATACCAATTATAATGATTGAGACCCTAGTTTCCGGGAGTCGGGAAAGAAACATGATGTGTAGTTTTTTTATAAAGGAAACTAGATAATTACACAACAAAATACACAATAGGGGACCTTTACTGGTCAGAGTTTTGGAAAATTAGATACAATAATCACAATTCATCGAAACTACAAAAAAATAAAATTAATTACGTAAAATAATCATTTGTACACTTCCTCCATATAGAGAATAGAACACTCATAAATATATTAAACTTGTAAAAATGAATTTAAGATTTAGGGTGGGATTTCAAAATTCCCAATATGGGGTTTTAATAAAATTAATATATTCTTTTAAATGATTTTTTAAAAATAAATATATAAACATAATATATATTTTCATAACATTTGAATTCTAAATAAATATATTTATAAAACCAATACATTCTATTAATTATTATAATTGATAGAATGTTGGAATTTATCATATTGAAAATAATAATTTTATAGTGGGTAGTTCATAATACATGGTAGACCATAATATAAACCATAACACGAGGCTTCTAGTCATAAATAATATGAAACAAGGTCCCCTTTGGACTTATTGTTTCACTCCCTATAACGTAACATCCCATACAAGTAACAATTATAGAATAAAATTTCAATGGATATGCCATTCCCAATCCCAACCCAAAACATTTGAAAATTATATATATCATATTACTTTCATAAAAAATAAAAATAACATTTCTCATAGAATGTCATCAAAATTTTCATTAGATATAATAAAATATTATTTAGGAGAATCCCAAGCTTTAAATTTCTGTCATTGTTTATAACTAATAATTTGAATGGATAAATAATTTAAATGCAAACTTGATCTAAAAATTCATGGGATGACATTTATAATATAAATTATCGTCCTACCTAATTATGCATGAAATGCTAAGGGGTTAAGATAAAAATTCACACATGAAATGATATCTTGTTGAGAATTGTCACATAAATTTACAACTATTATCATTTAACAACCATGATTACACATAAACATAAATCATAAATTTGTTCAATAAGAATAAATTATAAAAATTATATATATATTTATAATTAAATGGGTAAACAATTTTTACAAATAAATTTATATATATATATATATATTTATTTATAGTGTAATCTTTGTAAACAACATAAATTGCTAAATAATTAAATTAATCCCCTTACAAACCGTAGGAAATAGAAAAAATAATTTAAATCAAAACCCTTATATTATTATTTTCTTAAAATAGTAAACCACATATATACATACAATTATACATATAAATGTAATATATATACACAAATATATTTGTAACACATTGTAAAATTAATGTACTTTTATGAAATAAAATAAAATCTTCCAGCCATAGGTTTTACAAATAAAATTTAAAACAAAAACACTTTTCTTATATATTCTGAAATTAGATTTTCATGTATGTATTTATATACATATTCATATATATAAATATATATATACATATATATACACACATATCTATATATAAATAAATCTTTGTAAAATAAATATAATTTTTTTAAAATAAATTAAACCCTTACAGACATTTGTTTTTAGAAATAGTTTTTTTAAATAAAAACCATTTTAATATATAAATAAAATTGAAAATAATATATCTGTATATATACATATATATAAACAAACATATATATAAATCTTTGTAAAATGATAATAACATGATGTAATATACTGAACCCTTATATGTTTTTAGTACTCAAAAATACTTAAAATAGATAGAACAAATATTTATACATATATATGTATTAATATATATATATATATACATTCATATATAAATTCATATAAATTGAAAATAATTTTATCACTTACACACATAGTTGTAATTAAAGGAAATTGAAAATTTAATTTACACAGAGTATAAATATTATTACATAAAAATTTAACAATGGAATATATATTAATTTGTTTGGAAGATAATACAGACACACACACATATATATACATTTGATAAACACATCTTGAAATTACACATATATTTATGAAAATCAATCTCATAAATTGTGGGTATAAAAATATATATAAAACCAATAAATTTGAATGTAAAATCTCCCTTACCTCACTGCAAAAAGTGTGATAGGAGAGGGTTTGACTGCCTTCAAACTATTGGGGAGAGGAGAGGGAGTTTCAGGAAGAAGATATCAGCTATGTTGTCAATGAGAAGGAGGATTTATAAATATAAAAATAATAATATATATCATTTAATCAATTCACAGATAGAAACTAAAAATGATTGTTAAACAAGATCGGTTTTCTTTGCTTATTATAATATATATATATATTCTAAACATATGCATTCCATGAAAGACAATGATAATTAGATTAAAATAATATCATTTAATTCGAGTTGAGGAAAACAAAACTAAGAAGGGGCTGAGTATAAGGGATACTTCAATAGGGGAGAAGGCCCAGACGACAAATCTTCACGTGAGGGAAATAAAAGTTAGTAAGATGTACAATGTATCTTACATTCATTTAACATTTTATTTATTCATTTTTATGTTTTCCAGCTCATGTTTCACTTAACCCACTTTTCTATTTTCTTTTTGTATGTTTTGGGTTCCATGACTCACCCTTATCACCATTTAGGCATGTGTGTGAGGTTACAGTTAGTATCTAGAAATATATATTTTTTCATCTTAAAACAATATAGTATATGTTTATAATAAAATAATAAAACCTATATATATATATTTATTTAAATGATATTCATAAATATAATTATATATATATATATATATTAAGTCCTGTTTTTTTATATAAAAAATTATTATATATATTTTTAAAATATACAATATTTATCATCTTTTTATTTTATTATTGAAATTGTTTTTCATATATTAATAAAATTATATTAAAATAATTGTAATACGTATATAAATTAATTTTTATTAAATATATTTATAATTTCCAAAACATCAAAATTCTTATATTTATATTTTCTAAATCATGTTACTATAATATGAACATTTAAAATTAATTTTTTTCAAATTACAATAAAATTTTAATACCATTAATTAAAATAATATCTTTTCAAAAAATTAAATTTTAGTATGACAACTTATATTAAATGAATATAATTGTCTTTAATTTATTAAAATTATTATAAAGTAATTAATATATTATTTCTCTCATTTAAAATAACATAGTTTAATTACATAAATTCATTTAGAATATTTTGTTATATAAACTAGTTATATGATATATTTTTTTATTAATTTACTTTTATAATAATTTTTGTTAAATAATAAAATACTTATATACATATTAAAATAATTTTTACACAACAAAATAATTGTAATTTAAAATTAATTGGACATATAATTATTTGTAAGTATTGTTATTAATTAAAACAAATATATTATTATTTTTTATAACATAATGCATTATTAATCAAATTACATGGGAGTTACAAATGGGGTGAGATTCATAAACATGAATAATATGACATGATATAGCATTATAACATGGGAAATGCAGAAACAACATAATCCACTAAATCATAAACATGGGTCAAGGATAACTACAAATAAATCATAAAGAAAAAATGACCCATAATTGAATTAGGTTCACTCTTTATCCTGACATGATGAATCATATGACTGAAAATTACCTAATCTTTTGACAGACAATATAATTCTGGGAACACTCATCATATTTATGACATTTTGAAGCATAAGAGTGTAATATAAATCAAACAACATGGATTCATACATCACAATATATTATTTCTTGATTAATGAGTGTGTAATTAATTCATGAATGTATTGTATAAAATAAATATAAGTTTATAATGTTTAATACACTGGTTTGGATGTTGTTATGTTATTCAATAAACAATTGGATACCCATGAAATATAATTGTGAAATTTTAGTAGCATAAGAAATCAATTAAAAATTTATAGAATGTGTTGATGAGAGAGAAAGGGTTATCTCATAATTTCAACATAAAATGGGTAGTAATAGTTTAATATGAAGAAAAATCACAACATTAAGAAGTTTAATATAAGGAATACAATAAGAAATAATCTTGAATAAATAAGTGTTCATGGGGATCTCTAATGAAATTTTAGAATGGTTACTGGTGTACATAAAGGTTATTATGATGGATTAGGGAGAGTGGAAGGGGTATCACAACATTTATAAAAAAATGGACATTATGTGTGTTGTAGTGAAATATTTCCAAACAACAAAATATTTTAATTATGATGAATAACATAAAATAGTTTATTGAATTGAAATGAGAAGGGAGAAGTACCTTATATTGAGAGTGTGATTCAAAATGATTGGGAGGAGTTTCTTCAGGGTTTGGGGGAACCTTGGGAGGGCTATTAAGAGTGGAGGGAAGAGTAAGGACATACTCCAAGGATTTTTAGATGAGATAAATAAGATAATGGGTGGGATTATATATGAAAATAGTGCGGGTTTCTTTAGTTCTTCAAAAACATTAGTTTTGGAAGAAATATAATAAAATAAACAGAACCAAAAAATATTCCCCAATTTTTTACCATGGTTTCGGTGAAATGGGACTTGTTACATTTAATAATAATTTTCAAGTCCTAACATAATAAAACAACTCCCTTTCTTATGTGAAGATGAGTCATACTCTTAATGAAATAATTTTAAAACCATAAAATATTTTAATGGTTTTTAAGGAATCATAATGTTTTTAAAAAATACATAAAATAAACATAAAAGAACATTATATTAAAGTGAAATCATATATTTATTCCTGGATACCCATTTATAGTGTTCATTACAACAATTTTGTGTCTTTATTATTTTAAAAAAATACACCATATATTTATTCAGTAAATAAATTTTCCCCAAAAATTCATCATTCTCAAAAAAAATAAAAAATATCATTGTTGGATAATTTAAAATATATAGATCCAAAAAAAGATTCATTTTATCAATATAATTTTATAAATATGTGAATTTTCACTTATAAAATAATAATTTACATTTATTGAGAAATGTTATGTTTTTTGAGAACAACACTTTCTGAACCCTTATAAAAATTAAATTTTACTTCATAAAAATTACACGATCCTTTATATTTGGAAACATTTATATATCAATAAAATTTCAAAAAATTATTCTTTATTTTTAAATGCATTAATTAATTAAAATAAACTTATTATTTTATATTTAATTTTACTTCAAAAATCATTTTGTGCTTTATTGCATCTCGATAAAATATTTATCAAAACAGTTACTCAATAATTCATAAAGTAAACAAATATTTAATATATAAAATACTTTCATTTTTTCTAGTATTTGATAATTTTTTTTCAACCTTAATTAATATATTTTTCTTTTATCATGGTAATAAATATTTACCACAAAATTATTAATTTTATTAAAAAATTATGTTGAAATTATCCAATAATATTACATACGAAGATTCAAAATATATTATCCATTTGATAAAAAATAAATTCACATAGGTGGTATAATTTAATTTAATATAACACCCATAAGCATGATGGAAATTTGTTTTCCAAAAAAACACATTTATTATTGAAAAAATGATTTCACTTTAACTCTATAACTAGTATTATTAATTATATGACTTTAAATTTATAAATATTGATATAAAATTAAAATATTAAATTTAAACAATTTCTTATTATTGGTTATTTTAGAAAACTATAATTTAGAATAATTATGCATTTTTAAACATGTTTTCAAATAAAAATGCATCTTTAATCCTAATACTAAATATATACAAAAATCCAATAAAAAGTTGATTTAAATGTAACTAAATTAGTTATATATAATAATGAATAATTATTTTTCCTTAAAAAATTAAAATAATATTAATTTTTACAAATTAGTAAATTTATCATAAGAAATGATAATTGTAAATAAAACTATATTTCTCAGTATTCATTGAAAATTATATATTTTTAAAAAATCCAAAATTTTTACCATAATGTAAGTTTGATATTTTAATATAAAAAAGGATAATAATTTGACAAAATTAATATTATAAAAAGACTAGAATATAATTATAATATATTTTTTCCATAAAAATAAATAAAAAATCATTTCTGATGGAAACATATTTGTATGAACAAAAAGACATTACCAAAAATTTATTGATTTTTACAATAAATATATCAATATAATAAGAATATATATAATTAAAAATGTATCTAAACCTAAATATTTCCATAAAATTAATATAATTGTTGAAATATCATATTTGAATAACACCACTTTTTTCCTCGGTGTTGCATATTACAAATGCTATCAAACACTATTTTCTCTTTTAAGAACTCAGGGAGTCACATTCTTGAACCATTTAACAGATTGTTTCTCTCCAATTTAAAAATTATGTTTGTAAGAGATGTTTTGACACATGAAAATATATTTATCTAAAACCACCATCATAAACAGGGTTAATAAAACATCCCTTATAAAATATTGAAAGGGAATTATGAATGTAATAAAAAAAACGTTTCCATGTTAGAGAACATTAGTGGGAATTAAAAACATATACATTGAAGTAAATACTAACACCAAAGAACTAATTATGTGTTATAGAGAAATTAGTCATGATAAAGGTAATAAAGAAAATACCATAAATCCAAAATCTGTGATATGACCATCAATTCATGAGAAAAGAATGTAATGAAATAACATATAAATGACGTTTATTTCTCGACATTTGAATTTCCAGGCTTCAATCATTGTTAAACATTATCTATTTCCTAACATATACTCATGTGAGAATTTTTCCCTAAATAGTTTTTCTAAATTAGATTATTAATCTACCAACTAATATCACTCGTTTGTGATAGAATAGATATTTAGCATGGCCCATTTTTATGCACCAGTTCTTGATCGAATCTTTTACAACATTGCATTTTTAGGTTACACCCCTTTTTACATCTAAGAATGTGAAACATAATCTTTTATTATCTTTAATTTTACTTAAATTATTGGTAAAAAACATAATATATACTTAAAAAATTATTTGTATATTTTTTTATACATAGTATTATCCCTTATGTTTTATCTAGGGGTTTGTAATCCTTATCAAATAAAAAACTGATTATTCCTTTCATACCAACTGTAAGAACACAAAACCGTATTTCACAATGATACATGATTTTGTTAAATATGGTTACACATAATACAACCTATAGTAACATGATTTATAGTTTCATTGGGGTTAATGTACATTATATAACATCATAAAATAGAAAACACATCATCTTTATGGAAAAATTCGTCAAAATTATCATAATATTCCATCGAACTAAAAACTATGTCAGATAACCTAGGGACATACCTCAAAAAGGTGAGTTATAAATCCCTATAACGGAATTAACATATAATAACAAAAATAAATCAATGCATGGTAAAAAATAGGCATAAAAATGAAGCATAAAAGTTGTGAGAATCATAAACATGAACAATAATACAAGATATATCATGATAACTTGTAAATTGTAGAAACAACATGAAACACTCCATCAGAAAAATTGGCCAAAAATAACTATCAGGGAATCATGAAGTAAAAGAAAAAAATTATTAAGGTTTAATCACTATCCCAAAATGGAATCTCGTTAGACTAAACATTACCCAATGCATTGGAGTGTTATATATTTCTGGGAAAAGACATCATTATCATTTCATTCTCATACTTAAGTGTTCCACATAAATCATTCAACATGAATTCATTTTTCATCATATATATTTGAATGATATAGTCGTTTGGAATAAATACAAGTATGTCCCATGACATAATTTTATAAGTTTATAAAGTTGAACCTCCATGATGGGAAATTTATATGGTATTCACTAATTTTGTTTTGGTATTGAAAATCGCGGTGAAATTTTGGAAGCATATTGACGTCATCTAGAAATTCTTAAAAAAAGTTTTATATATTAAAATAGATATCTAGTCATTTAGAACTAAAATATTTATTAATTGGGACATGTAAAGAAATTTCACATTATTTGTAATTTCAAATATAAAAAATAATATAATGAGGAAAATTTTATAAAAAAGAAATGTGGATGATTCGTTAAGAAATTTATGCATGGTAAATTGTGTAACTAATGGTTAATTGGAGGAATTAGTGAGAGTGGATGGGGTATCACAATTTATATAAATTTCCGTATTGTAATTGGATTTTAGTAAAATATTATCAAACAATCACAAATTTAAACTAATAAGAATAATATAAATGAGGTGTTTGGATGGGAATGAGTGGGGAGAAGTCCCATAAATTTAGATTGTGACATCAAATGATTAGGAAGAGATTCTTGAGATATTGGTATAACCATGGGATGACTATAGAGATGATATTTCCACATAATTATTTTCTATAAATATTTTTTGTGAAGATAAATGGTATCCTGTGTTTGTTTATATAGGAAATTAGTGGGGATTTTATTAATATTTTTCAAACATCAGTTTTGGTCTCTATATAAAAATATAATCATAACCACAATCTTCCCTATTATTTTTAACTATGTTACTTCCAAATGGTAGTGGATTACATTATATTATAGGGCATGGTACTGAAATAATAATATAATTATCTTTCTTATGTGGAGTTGAGTCATACTCCTAACGAAATGATTTTAAAACCCTAAAATATAATAAATGTTCTGGTGGACTAATATTGGATTTATAAAATAAAACAAATAAAAATAAAATCTAGTTATTTTAAATTTCAATAATATATATGTTCAGGGATACCATTTATAGTATTTATTATATCACCTTAGGGTCATTATGATGTCATAATACACATAATATATTTATAAAATATATAATTTTTACTCTAAAATTCGAGTATCTTAGAAAATTATTAAAAAATATTCATGGTAAAATTTCAAAATTACAATTAAAAAAATAATATTGAATTTATAAAATAATTTTATAAATATTTGTAATTTTACTTTTAAAATAATAATTGTCATTTGTTGATAAATAATTTGTTTTTTAAATAATAGTTTTCGTAGAATTATAGAAATTACATTTGATTTCTAAAAATTATTAGATTATTTATATTTAATAAAAATTATTTAAAAATAATATTCAAATTAAATATTATTTATTTAAAAAATACATTAATTCATCAAAATATATTCCTTAATTGAATTTTCATGTTATTTAAATATTTATTTATTCTTTTATAGTATCTGTATAATATTTTTATCATAAAAATTACATAAAATATTATAATGTAAAACATTTAAAGAAGAAATTTATTATTAATATAAATAAAAATTAAATATAAATATGCATACGAATATGTTTACATTTTTTCAAATATATGTTTAATTTAATTAATATTAATTATCCTATTTTACTTTTACTTTGGTAATAAATATTTTCTATATTAGATATTCATATTTTTAATAAGTTATGAATGAAATATTACATAATATTAATTATTACTATTCAAAATATAGAATCCAATTTATCAAAATAAATTCACATATGTTGAATATTTTAATTTGATATAACACCTGCCAGCACGATGGAATGTTGTATTGGGAAAAATGGATTTTTTTAAAGAACATATTATTTTCAAATTAATCAATAACTTGTAATATTAATTATATGAATACAAATTCATGAACACATATATATAATATATAAATTTCAATAGTAATATTTATCAAAAGGGGTTATTTTAGTTATCTATAAAGGATGAACATTATTTATTTTAAAACATGTTTCCAGAAAAAATCATTTTCAATCATAATAATAAACTAATACCCAAAACCATTAAAAGATGATTTAAATGAAATTAATTTATTTAAATACAAATAAACAATAATTATTAGTCCATGAAATAAAGCTATATGACTAAATAAGTATGTTACATTAAACGATATTACTCAATAGTCACTCAAAAGAATATATTTTTCAGAAAACACTAAATTTTCCCCATAAGTAACATTTCATATGATAATACCAAAATCATTGTTCTAATTAAACAAATATATTTTATATAATCTAATTATAATATTTATTTATTAAAAAGAGAAATAAATAATTATATCTGTCCAAAATATATTTTGATGAACAAAAATACATTACCAAAAGTTGATTGATTATTTACTATAAATTTATCAATATAATTATGAAATATATTTATATAAGTAAAAAATTTATTTAATCATAATTATATTAAAAAATATAATGTAAATTTTAAAATATTTAATTTTAAATAATCGATTTTTGTTTGGACTTGGTTATTCTTACCACAAACACTATCAAAGATAATTTTCACTTCTAAAAACTCATATCATTACATATAATTCCACATGTGGCCATCCTTTTGACATTGAAAGCACTCAAAATATTCATGATTATGAGATGACTGACCAATGCATTAGTTTATGTAAGAACGACTCCCTTGATGGTTACTATAATAGTTGTGCTTCCTTCTTCAAGAAGAATATTTACCATATCACCTTATATAAATTACCGTGTCAAAACATAGGGTATCTCTCATATTACCTTCAATGATGAGAGTTTAATTCATAATATATACAATTATGATTAAGAAAAATACATTTACTTTGGATCTTATACTATATTGAATACCATCCTAGATGTGATTCACCCTAGAGACCTCACCTACATAGAAATACTATGAAAATTCAGGTATATTAGTGAAACATATCTAATAGTCCATCACTGAAATACCCACTTTTTTAAGGTGTATAGAGTCAAAATACCTCTTATCCCTCAATATCTCGAGATATATGTTGCTCTGGAACATCACATTAATGTCCTACCTTGTTAACTCCACTTACAGATTTTCAAAATCCATAATGTCTCTCTAGTTCTTGTATGGGCCTCAAAAAAATTTAGAACCAAGCTATACCCTACTATATATTGGTGCCCCCATTTTCATAAATATCATATAGTCTAACTTGATCTAAAGATCAACTATATAGGGTCTATACTCACAAATTAATGTATGTGGATTCAGTCGATGGAACTCTCTTTTGAGAATTGATATTGTATGTATTGTGATAAAATTATCCCTTTTTAGGGATAACATAAACCTCAAGAAGTTTTCTAAAAGTTATTCTTCCTTTTTATCTTCGTGGGATGGTGGATGTTTCATATTAACTAGATTTGGAGAATTTTTATTTCTGCTCTCCCAATTCTCAATCTAAATAAAAGATGGATGAATTAATATACATTGTTTATTACATAATATAAAACATTGGATTCATAGAAAATGAATCCATCAGATTTGAAAAAAATAGTTCCACAAGATCAAGTTCCATATTTACTAGAATTTACATGTAAATTTACATAACATAAATGTAACACCCCGGGTAAATAAAGAATATGACATTTTTATATTTATCCCTATTTGTGAATGAAATGTCAATATTAATTTAAATGGAATGTCATGCTTGATGGTTTACCCAATACGTAACAACGAGTTCCTTTGAAATCTTACATTGCACTCTAATAATAGAATAATATTATTTTAAATGGTAGTTAACGCCTAGCCATTGTATTGACAGGAATGAATAGAAATAACTAAAATATGATTATATATGTTTGTTAAATGTTTTTAATTTTGTCCAATAAATTTTATAGGCTTAAAATACAAATGAATCCCATCTTAAGCATTGAATACACTAGTATTTTTAAAAGATTGTTTTACTACCTTTTGATGGAAAACCATTTTTTTAATCAAACTTTTGACAATTTTATAAGATATATTTTTCAAAATAAACATATTATTTATGATTGGGACATTGAAATTTACCTTGGGTTAATTTTTTGTATTTTTCTGACAATGTTCATTTTTCAATGAATAGTTAAAAATACTGCATTTTACATCAATGCCGCTTTTTCATATAATTTATTTATATGGTTATATTAAATTATTAATTTGTTTTAAAGTTTAATTAGAATATATTTTTACCATGTAATTCAATGATGGTCATTGGGATAAATTTCTCTTTGTAATTAGGCATAAACAAGTGCCAAACTTTTCATAAATATTGTTTCTAAAAAACCCCCTATTTGTTTTGGCAGCAGGAAGTTATTTTAAATTAATTATTGCAATTTATGTGTTTGGAATTTGGTAAAATGAATTACATATTTAGAATCAGAAGGTCCAAATTATTTAATTAATAATCTTTTGTTTTTGGACATTATGAATAGTAACGACGGTAATTATCTTTAATTATCTTGATTAATGAGTAATCGGGTAGTTAAAGATAATAAGATAATATCATAATAATAAAAAATGACCACAAACTGTGTCCTAAGGCTACTGGTTGTCTCATGGCCGACCATGGGATGCCTTGTGCCAAACTTGTGGGCCCCATGGAATCACTTTTGTGAGAAAGTGACTTTTAATCTTTTTATTTTTTAAAGAATGTTAAATGTAACAAAGAATGTATCACCAAAGTAAAATATTTTTAATTTTGTCTACATAAATGACTTTTGGACTATAAATATTCATTGGAAATCTAAAGAGATTTCCTACATCATATTAGTTTATTTTATAATTTTTAGTCATTAAATAAATTAAATTATTTATGACATCATGATGATGCAGCGATGACCTCATTTTTTAACGATTAAAATAAAATGGAAAGATAATGTAAAATCTAAGACCTAAACATGTCCAAACCCTATTGTATGGGTGTATTTAGAACCCTTATCACCTTATCCTAGAAAAAAATCAATGTGGGACCATTAAAATCTGAATCTCATTCTAAAATAAAGTAACATTTATTTACATTCCAAGAGTGCCCCTCCTCTCCTCTTATAAAAGTCCCCCACCTCTACCTCCTTACCCAAACTTAAAAAGCCTTTGGATCGGCCAAACCCTTCCCATTTTGTCTCTCAAAATCCCTATCTAACTATTTGATGCCTCACTTTGGGCAGAAGTCTTCCCAAGGAAACCTTTGAGCTCAAACCAAAGGGAGTTACCCGATTTTAAGGTAATGTCTTCACTTGTGTCCTTTTGTTTTATTTTTCTTCTCTAACCCCCTAAAATCTTTTTATTCATTTATTTTGTAACAAATCCAGTATCTTAAATATACTAGGATGTTGTTATAATAAGGATTAGAGCTACACTTACACACACCTACATCTAATGGTTAAAGAACATTCTGTTTCTGTGGATGGCGAATTTCCGCCTCACGAAACGATGATTGTTCAACATTCTTCTAACACCTTCAAAGGTGGCCATTAAGATGACACTATATTTATATATGATATATAATATGTTTATGTTTTACTTAATCTTCTGTATTTTTCATTTATGGCATACCTTTATGGTTTCCATTATGGGTAAACGCGATATCTTTATTTAAGGAAGTGCGGGCTACCGCCCCCTCAAAGTGATTTGATTCGTTAATACCATATGTGGTAAATATAAAGGATATATTTAATGATAATATATATTATAAAATACTGGAATTAAAATAATATTATGTATCATTATGTTTTAATTCCATTAAATATGAAATAGAAATGGAAGTAGCGTTCATGCGTACGTACGGCTTACCGTCTCCATTAACGGTACATTTCATTTCTTATCTCAAAATGTTATGTAATATTATAAGTACATATATATAATGGATATATATCTAATATATTACATATAAATGATGGATATCATTCTGTAATTATATCATATATATATATATATCATTTTGTTTTAATTCCATTAATATGACAAAAAATGAAAGTAGCGTTCATGCGTACGTACGGCCTACCGTCTCCATGAACGATGCTTTTTGCTTTTTATCTCCAAATGATATGGAATAGTATAAAATGAATATTTACTGGATATATATTATATTTTAATAATTAATACTATTTTGGAAATTATTTACTTATAACTATATGTGCAATCTTTTTTCAAACAAGTTCATTTTTGACTCATGTACCAAACATCGGCAAAAACGTCTGATATGAACTAACATTATTAAACAATTATTATAACATTATAATATTTTATAAGAACTGAATAAAAATCTCTAAAGGAGGTACTTAGGCAATTATTAATTGACCAAAGTTTATTATTCAGGAATATAAAGAAACGAACAAGACAAGTTGGACTTGAGGTAAGGGATCCTACTCCTCTCTTTCTTTTTAAATACACTCTTGTATGTCATTCCTTTTAAAGCTAATATTTCTTGTTATTGGGATGTTATTTTATATTAATATTAATGTAATTTTAATGTTCATGTGATGAGAGACCCTATTCTCTCTCATCAATCCATTTTGGAATTTTTGAGTGGCGCCGTTAGGCTGCCGAATTTTCGTAAGAGATCTATCCTCTCTCTCTTTTTTTAAGTACTCTCCTTTATGTCACTTATTTTAAGCTCCTATTTGTTATGTTGGGGGATGTTATTTTATATTCCTATTTCTATAAACTTTATGTTAATATGATTAGATACCCTATTTGATCTCATCAATCAATTTTTGTAAGTTTTATGTGGCGCCATTAGGCTGCCGAGTTTTCGTAAGGGATTTTTCATCTCACTTTGTTCCTGTGAGATTTATGCTACATTTGCCACAATTTCCTTTGAGTGGTGTATGTACTTCCCATTATTCTACTCTTTGTGTAATATACTTTCGTTTATGAGTATTTACATCAATGATGTATTTTCCTTCTTTCATGGGGTGTATGTTTGGAAAGATACCCAAGTCGGTAAGGGAACCTTTCACCCTCCTCTTTGTAAAAGACTTCTTTTGTTGGGTCTTTTAATTTATATATTGTTATGTTGGGATATGTTTTCATATATCCTTATTGATGTAAATTTTATGTCCAAGTGATGAGATACACTTTTTATCTCTCATCTACTCATTTTGATGTGACGCCGTTAGGCTGTCAAGGGAACTTCTTAACCCAATTTCGATTTCTTTGGGTTCAACATGTAGTTATTTAATATGTCATCCTTTGAATATATGGGAATGACCATTGATTATTTTACACTTAATATCCACTTATATTTGGTGTATTCGTTTGTCACACATAATTGTGTAATTGATTTATCCTTAAACCAAGGATACTGTCTTTGTATGGGACTTCGTCTCAATCTCCTTTCATTGAGGCATATTTTATTTTGTACACAACCTTCTTTTATACTGTGTATAAACCCCTTTGACTTTTATGTTTATCCAAAAGGAATATTTCTTTATACGAAGCGTTTTACTAAACGACAAAAGGGAATGTTTTTTGTCATACGTATGCTGCGACAACGACTTCTCCACCACCGTGACCATTATTTGAATTTCGGCTTCCTCTACAAGCCATACCTTTTTTTAAAAGAAAATTAAAAACCATGTTTTAATTTTCTTTTATTTTGGTGTTGAAAATGGTTTTCATAATGTGTCTATATCAATGTATTGTATTGATATCTTGTGATTGAAAGGTGGAAATGTTATGTTTCCTTTATGCATGTTTTATGTGATACGATTATGTTGAGGTTCTTGGTTATTATTATGAAGACGGGTGGTTCTGTGATAAACTAAGGGAGGGTGAGCCCGATATAGCTCTCCAATTCATTGGGTAACGCGAAGGAGTGAAACATTAAGGTTTCTCCAAAGAGATTTATGGAATATACTGTGGTGGGTATTCCAAATGTAACCAAGAGGGTTACTCCCTACGTAAGAATGTTATGAATGCCTCATGTTTCCTTTTATGTCTTATGATCTTTATGATTTATTCATTATTTGATGAGGTATGTTAAAGTGCCTATGTTTTATGGGTAAAGTATGATTTCATTCTTATGTATATATGAACTCATGTTTCCTTTCCATATTTTTATATACCTTACTGAGCTTTCTATGCTCATCCCAAGTTTTTGAAATGTTTTTCACAAGTCAAGGGAAATGTACATGATGTGATGATAGTGTCAAGGATGTGCCAAGAAATAATCCATGTTTTATTTTAAATATGTTTCCATTGATGAAAATAATGAATACTATCTTCTATGTAACCACTTTGTTTAAATGTGGAATGTAATGCATGTTTCATGATCTAATTCTCTAAAAATCTAAACCTGAAAAGATCCTCAATGTGTAATCTTGTAATAACTCAAGATTAAGTAAGGTTTAAGGATGTGGCCTTATAGTTGGTATCAGAGGTCGGTTTAGATAACTTTATAGGTTAGGGTATTCTTTAAGCATAAGTGATATTACCATAATGGTTAGGATTTTAGAAAGACTCATAGTTTTAGATAAAGTGAATAAGTAAGTATATATTAGTGGTTATCTTCCTCATTAGTACATGATGGTTTTGTTGATATACTCACACTGAAATTTCTGTTTTTAGTGAAAGGATGGATCTAGCAGGCACCAATGTGACAATAGGTTTGAAGGAAACTGTGGTGGTTCTCTGATTAAGAGACTGGATGAAATGGGGTATTAAATGAGGAAACTCATGGTTTTTCTAAAGCAACTATCAAGGAGTCATGATCGTCCACTTGAACCGTGGTATGTTCTGTAATGTATCATGTACGAGATGACCAATCGATGTGGAAGTTCAGGTAATAATTATAAAGGTAACCATTAGGGTTTATATAAACCTTACTTTTGAGGTAATTATGGGTTATTATATGTTATGATGGAAAATGAAAGGCAAGCGATAAACTAGAGGTTAAAATATTTTATGATTATCTTTTTATGAATATTTTATCTCGTTTTGGAGAATGTTTTAAGAATTATATTCTTTTGGAAAAAGGACAACACGCAGACCGTGTGACAACCCATCGCACCAGACAAAGCTGCAGGAATCGAACCCGCAACCAAAGTGCGACTGGTATTTATCGTCTACCACTGGACTATGTGAAGTCCCTGGTTAGTTTGACTAATTCTTTTTTGTTAGATGATTTTATGAATTAAGAGTAATCTGATTTTGGGTTATCTATGGAAATTTATTAACCTATCATAGAGGATATGTGATTAGGTTAATTACTTTTCAGTATGAGACTTTAGGAGCAACTGATGTTTTTTTGAAGATAAATGTTACGACTTAACTTGGAAGACTATGTGACTAAATCCTTCAAATATTTGGGATTAAATCTTAGTTTGGTTTACATTGAATAATTTTATGGACAAATTGTTTATAGAATGGTCCTCGTTGAACTTTGGGTTTTGTTGGGCAAATTTTGGAGATTAAGAATAGATTTTCTTTTTATAAAGGGTTATACTTTTCTGGATTATCAGATCTTGTAATAAAATTTTTTGTTTTTGTTTTTGTTAGAGTCTAAAGACATGGGAAGTATATAGTTCTCTATTTTGGATTAGGTTATTCTCTAGAAATTGATTATTGTACTCTTAATGTGAACAAGTCTTCCTAAATACTCGTCTTTGGGAGAAAATATGAGTTTGTGTAAGGAATATAATAAAAGTTGAAAGTCAACATGATAAGTTATTATGTTTCCTTATGAATAAATTCCTCAATAAGAATTAACTTAAAACAAAATTGTATTCTATTAAATTTTCCTACTGGGGAATCGAATACCGTTTAACCCATCACAAGTTTGTGATTTTCTTGTGGTTAACTTTCTCCTAAACATGTTTTCTATCACTCTCCATCAGAACATGACCCTATGTTTTCTCCTCCATGTCCATATTTTTCTACATGGAATCCTAGTATGGGTTAACTCAGGTGACCTTTGTACTTATCTTTCTTTATTTTAAAGTGATTGTTTTACCGACTCTTGTTCCGATGTGGGACGTTCAAGGATGTTTCCAAGCTCAATTTTAAAATTGTGAGGACGCAATTCCCAAAAGGGGGGAAGGATATAACACCCCAGGTAAATAAAGAATATTAAATTTTTATATTTATCCCTATTTGTGAATAAAATTTCAATATTAATTTAAATGGAATGCTATGCTTGATGGTTTACCCAATACGCAACAACGAGTTCCTTTGAAATCTTACGTTGCACTCTAATAATAAAATAATATTATTTTAAATTGTAGTTAACGCCTAGCCGTTGTATTGACAGGAATGAATAGAAATAACTAAAATATGATTATATATGTTTTTTAAATGTTTTTACTTTTATCCAATAAATTTTAGAGGCTTAAAATACAAATGAATCCCATCTTAAGCATTGAATACACTAGTATTTTTAAAAGATTTTTTTACTACCTTTTGATGGAAAACAATTTTTTTAAATCAAACTTTTGACAATTTTATAAGATCTATTTTTCAAAATAAACATATTATTTATGAATGGGACATTGAAATTTACCTTGGGTTAATTTTTGGTATTTTTTTGACAATGTTCATTTTTCAATGAATAGTGAAAAATACTGCATTTTACATCAAAACTAATTTTTCATATAATTTAATTATATGGTTATATTATATTTTTAATTTGTTTTAATGTTTAATTATAATATATTTTTACCATGTAATTCAATGATGGTCATTGGGATTAATTTCACTTTGTAATTAGGCATAAACAAGTGCCAAACATTTCATAAATATTGTTTCTAAAAAACCCGCTATTTGTTTTGACAACGGGAAGTTTTTTTAAATTAATTATTGCAATTTATGTGTTTGTAATTTGATAAAATGAATTAAATATTTGGAATCCTAAGGTCCAAATTATTTAATTAAGAATCTTTTGTTTTTGGACATTATGAATAGTAACGACGGTAATTATCTTTAATTATTTTGATTAATGAGTAATCGGGTAGTTAAAGATAATAAGATAATATCATAATAATAAAAAATGACCACAAAATGTGTCCTAAGGCTACTGGTTTTCTCATGGCCGACCATGGGATGCCTTGTGCCAAACTTGTGGGCCCCATGGAATCACTTTTTTGAGAAAGTGACTTTTAATCTTTTTATTTTTTAAAGAATGTTTAATGTAACAAAGAATGTATCACCTAAGTAAAATATTTTTAATTTTGTCTACATAAATTATATTTTAGAATATAAATATTAATTGCAAAGTTAAATCGATTTCCTAAATCATAGTATTTGTTTTATAATTTTTAGACATTAAATAAATTAAATTATTTATGACATCATGATGATGCAGCGATGACCTCATTATTTAACGATTAAAATAAAATGGAAAGATAATGTAAAATATAAGACCTACACATGTCCAAAAAATATTGGATGGGTTGATTTCGAACCCTTATCACCTTATCCTAGAAACACATAAATATGGGACCATTAAAATCCGAAACAAATTCTAAAATAAAGTAACATTTATTTACTTTCCAAAAGTGACCCCCTCTCCTCTTATAAAAGGCTCCCACCTCTACCTCCTTACCAACACATCCAAAGACTTTGGAATGGACAAACCCTTCTTATTTTGTCTTTCCACATCCCTATATAACTCTTTGAAGCCTCAATTTGGGCAGAAGTCTTCCCAAGGAAGCCTTTGAGCTCAGACCAAAGGGAGTTACCCGATTTTAAGGTAATGTCTTCACTTGTGTCCTTTTGTTTTATTTTTCTTCTCCAACCCCCTAAAAACTTTTTATTACTTTATTTTGTAACAAATATAGTATCTTCCATATATTAGGATGTTGTTATAAGAAGGATTATAGCTACACTTACACACACCTACATCTAATGGTTAATGAGCATACTGTTTCTGTGGATGGCGAATTTCTGCCTCACGAAACAATGATTGTTCAACATTCTTCCAACACCTTCAAAGGTGGACATTAAGATGAAACTATATTTATATATGATATATAATATGATTATGTTTTACTTAAGCTTCTTTATTTTTCATTTATGGAATACCTTTATGGTTTCCATTATGGGTAAACGCGATATCTTCATTTAAGGAAGTGAGGACTACCGCCCCCTCAAAGTGATTTGATTCGTTAATACCATATGTGGAATGTATAAAGGATATATTTAATTATAATATATATGATACCATACTGGAATTAAAATACTATTATGTATCATTATGTTTTAATTCCATTAAATATGAAATATAAATGGAAGTAGCGTTCATGCGTACGTACGGCTTATCGTCTCCATGAACGGTACATTTCATTTCTTATCTCAAAATGTTATGTACTATTATAAGTAAATATATATAATGTATATATATGTAATATATTACATCTAAATGATATATAATTCTGGAATTATAACATATATATATATATATATATATCATTTTGTTTTAATTCCATTAATATGACAAAAAATGAAAGTTGCGTTCATGCGTACGTACGGTCTACCGTCTCAATGAATGGTGCTTTTCGCTTTTTATCTCCCAATGATATGGAATAGTATAAAATGAATATTTACTGGATATATATTATATTTTAATCATTAATACTATTCTGGAAATTATTTACTTATAACTACATGGGCAATATTTTTTCAAACAAGTTTATTTTTTTACTCATGTACCAAACATCGGCAAAAACATCTGATATGAACTAACATTATTAAACAATTATTATAACATTATAATATGTGATATGAACTGAATAATATTCTCTAAAGGCGGTACTTAGGAAATTATTAATTGACCAAAGTTTATTATTCATGAATATAAAGAAACGAACAAGACAAGTTGGACTTGAGGTAAGGGATCCTACTCCTCTCTTTCTTTTTAAATACACTCTTTTATGTCATTCCTTTTAAAGATCATATTTCTTTTTATTGGGATGTTCTTTTATATTAATCGTACTTTATTTTTTATGTTCATGTGATGAGAGACCCTATTCTCTTTCATCAATCCATTTTGGAAGTTTTGAGTGGCGCCGTTAGGCTGTCGAATTTTCGTAAGAGATCTATCCTCTCTCTTTCTTTTTAAGTACTCTCCTTTATGTCACTTCTTTGAAGCTCCTCTTTGTTATGTTGGGGGATGTTATTTTATATTCCTCTTTCTATAAACTTTATGCTAATATGATGAGATACCCTATTTGATCTCATCAATCCATTTTTGTAAGTTTTATGTGGCGCAGTTAGGCTGCCGAGTTTTCGTAAGGGATTTTTCATCTCACTTTTATTCATGTGAGATTTATGCTACATTTTCCACAATTTCCTTTGAGTGGTGTATGTACTTCCATTATTCTACTCTCTTGTGTAATATACTTTCGTTTATGAGTATTTACATCAATGATGTATTGTCCTTCTTTCATGGGGTGTATGTTTGGAAAGATACCCAAGTCGGTAAGGGAACCTTTCACCCTCCATTTTTTAAAAGACTTCTTTTGTTGGGTATTTTAATTTACATATTATTATGTTGGGATATATTCTCATATATCCTTATTGATGTAAATTTTATGTCCAAGTTATGAGATACACTTTTTATCTCTCATCAACTCATTTTGATGTGACGCCGTTAGGCTGTCAAGGGAACTTCTTAACCCAATTTCGATTTCTTTGGGTTCAACATGTATTTATTGAATATGTCATCCTTTGAATATGTGTGAATCACCTTTGATTATTTTACACTTAATATCCACTTATATTTGGTGTATTCGTTTGTCACACATAATTATGTAATTGATTTATCCTTAAACCAAGGATACCGTCTTTTTATGGGACTTCGTCTCAATATCCTTTCATTGAGGCATATTTTATTTTATACACAACCTTCTTTTATACGGTGTATAAACCCCATTGACTTTTACATTTATCCAAAAGGAATATTTATTTATACAAAGCGTTTTACTAAATGACAAAAGAGAATGTTTTTTGTCATACGTATTCGGCGACAACGACTTCTCCGCCGCCGTGACCATTATTTGAATTTCAGCTTCCTCTACAAGCCATACCTTTTTTTAAAAGAAAAATAAAAACCATGTTTTACTTTTCTTTTATTTTGGTATTGAAAACGGTTTTCATAATGTTTTTATATCAATGTGTTGTATTGATATCTTGTGATTGAAAGGTGGAAGTGTTATGTTTACTTTATGCATGTTTTATGTGATACGATTATGTTGAGATTCTTGGGCATTATGATGAAGACGGGTGGTTCCGTGATAAACTAAGGGCGGGTGAGCCCGATATAGCTCTCCAATGCATTGGGTAATGCGAAGGAGTGAAACGTTAAGGTTTCTCCGAAGAGATTTAGGGAATATAATGTGGTGGGTATTCCAAACGTAACCAAGAGGGTTACTCCCTACGTAAGAATGTTATGAATGCCTCAAGTTACCTTTTAGGTCTTATGATCTCAATGATTTATTCATGATTTGATGAGGTATGTTAATGTTACTATGTTTTATGGGTAAAGTATGATTTAATTCTTATGTATATATGAACTCATGTTTCCTTTCCATATTTTTATAACCCTTACTGAGATTTTTATGCTCATCCCAAGTTTTTGAAATGTTTTTCACAGGTCAAGGGAAAGGTACATGATGTGATGATAGTGTCAAGGATATGTCAAGAAAGAATCCGTGTTTTATTTTAAATATGTTTTTGTTGATGGGAAGAATGAATACTATCTTTTATGTAACCAATTTGTTTAAATGTGGAATGTAATGCATGTTTCATGATCTAATTCTCTAAAACTCTAAAACTGAAAAGATTCTCAATGTGTAATATTGTAATAACTCAAGATTAAGTAAGTTTTAAGTCTGGGGCCTTATAATAAATGTTTCTTTAATATCTTTTCCTTTGGTATGTCAAGAGTTTTCTTTTCAAATTTCCTATGAAAAACTATATTACATGTTATAAATAGCTCTTCAGAATAAAAAAATCATATAAACCTATATCTCTATCTGCATATCAGGATATGTGAATCCTAATATAGTGTTGTACTTGTATAAAAGTAAAATATCATCAAATAATATCATTAAAGAATATATGAATCACCCAAGATGAAATAACGTAAAAAGTGTACCAGAGGATTTACATGAAAAATATCCCATTCTATGGGTATATATAATTCCCATTGTTCATTGGTTAGATACTTTGATGAATGATCTCATTAAAAATAATTAACATATGATAATCCAATTTCAACCAACTCAAAATTAGTAAATCAAAAAAATAAACCTCACTCAAGTAACACTTTAAAAAAAATTCACATCTAGATTCTTCCTCATGTGATTGAGATATGAGGGTTACCTAATATCAAGTGCACTGCCCTATATTCCCGAGGGTATGACTAGTATATTGTGTTTACTGAATATACTTGAGAGAATATAAAATCTAATAAAATGTTGAAATATTATTAGAATAATAAAATCACTATATTAGAAAATATTATAAAAATAAAATTACACAACTGATATTAAAAAAAATAAAAAATATAAATCCTAAAAAAATAAACATGTCATGTAAATTGATAAATTTAACTAATTAACATCTTTTTTTTTTATAAAATAAATAAATATAAATATCTAAAAGGATACTAAATACCCTCATCAAAAACCCAATGTTGGCCGCATATCTAAGATCCATCCCATTTAATGGAAAATAATTATCATTAACGTATGTTTCCATTGACCATAAAATCATCCATGTAATCATTCGATATAACAAATGGAATCACTAATATGGTGTTGGTAATTTCTATAAGAAAGATACCCATGGTGTATAAAAAATCATAATTGAGAATATAGTGCATCTAATAAAGTGAAAGGCTTATATATTAATTAAATAAATTATCAGTGCATGTTATTTAAAAATTCTAATCCTCAGGCTCTGGGATGAAAACATGGGATTTCCTAAACTATATCATCCAAATGAAAAATATATATATCAAGTGTTGGATACTCTTATAGAAGTACATATCACACAAACCACTAGATGATCATCCTATATATGGAAGAATCACTAATACCACATCTCAAGTAACCCATTAGGTCCACGAAAATTTTCTAGTGGGACTCTCTACTGTCTTCATATGTACAAACCAAAAGTCGAGAATCATATATCATATTACATTGGACTCCATAAAAATTAACATTTTGGTGTCTCTTCTATCTTCCAATGTACACATCGTAAGGGGTGAGTGTTATCTTATATTAAGTTTTATATTCTATAGTTTTAGAAAATATCACTAGATTCACATATCATGAGGTATTTTCAAATCACTCATACCTTATTTCATAAATATCAAGATAAAATAATCCAAATCCTATGATTTATCATAATCAATATCACATTTAATGTTAATAAATTATCCGGTTATCAAATTTCATGGAATTTATACTATGTTTTTGTACCACCATGTATGAGGATATATCAATTATATAAAAACATGCCAAACTACCACTAAATATAATTTATATTTTATGCTAAAAAATGTTATCAAGGATGAAATTTCATTTATAGATTAAATCGTAGGCTCACATCTCATATGTCGATTAGATTGGTCTTAAAACCAATAGACTAGATTAGTACCATTAAAAGGTATTATCGTAATTTTTTAGTTTTTATAGGATTACCTAATAATTCAGGTCTAGTTCTTAATGTTCTAGTATGATTGGGTGTATTACACATACATGAAGAGTTGAAAAATTCATTTAAGGAGTTATCCAAGACCACCCACATCTATTGTGGATTTGGTGTAGTCAACTCCCCTTAGAGTTCGTTGTGATTGGATTCATTCCTCTTTCTCATCAAATGAGACATATGATTCCCTGATAAATACAAACACCCAATGTGATCCGGGTTAGGTAGTATCAATGTATATATATCCACATTAGAAAGGGAAATTAGTATATATATAGTATAATGATCATAGCCTTACCTTATACTCTTGACCTAGAACTCAAATATCCAATTGAACAGGATCCTCCTTCACAGAGGAATTCCCCATGCATTGTATTGAGAATGATGTAGGTTGAAAGATGATGATTCTCATTATTAAAAATGGAAAATTAAATTTAAAACACTTTTCATAGGAAATTCACATTGTTAACAACATATTTACAACTTGAATCCCAATAGTTTTAGATCTAATAAAAACTCTATCTTTTAGAAGTAAAGACCACTGAAATACATATTTTTTGTTGTAGAACTATTTTACGTGAAAGATTAATATTTGTGTTCTATTCCTAAAATGTAATGGCATAAATATTTTTATGGGGTCATATCACTAATGAAATTTACACCATAAATCAATGATTTACATCATATTTTCTCTCTATAATGTAACTCTCCCAACACCACAGTAACACTTACCACAAAACAAACCTACATGTTTTTGACTCAAAACCAAGTCACAAATGAAAAAATGGGACTCCGTGATGATAACCATAACATGGTGACATACATGACTATAAAAGACAAGATCTTACAAAATGGACAGAAATAAATAGCTTCATGGTGATATAATGAATAGTGTCAAACATAATAATATTACATCCAAGAAAACCTTCTATAAAATAATAAATAAATATTTAATTATTAATCTAAATACCCATACATTATTACCAGATGACACCAATTGATAAACAAAAATGTTTTTTATGATTGGGAAGCCCATATCACATTCTAGTCCGTTTTCATTACATTTTTAATGAATTTAATAACAATAAAATATATAATATACATTCCATGGTAATCAATAATCATAAATTTTGAATCAAGTTTAAAAAATATCAATATTAACCATTTAATAGAATAAAATGTGTTATAAGAATACATTATTTATTATAATATATAACATAGATATATGAATGAATAAATTAAATTATAAAAACATCAATGACAAAATAGAACTTTTTTTGACATGACAGTAAGGTAGACTGTTAAATAATATAAAATCAATGATATAAATGAACTAAAAATAATAAATATATATGAGGTAATTTATAAACCATAAATTAGTAAATGTAGAAATATACAAAAGTTCAATATAAATAAAACCATTATAGTATATTTAAATTAATGGTGAAAATTTAAGGGTAAATTAATAATTGAATTATTAGGGCTTTTGTAACATTATTTTAAATATTTCATTACATATATCTTCCAAAATTAATTTCATAAGGTGTCAGGATGATATTTTCAAAAAATATTTATAAAATATTATTAATAACTGAATATTGAAAATAATAAATTATTATGTATGATAATTTTTATTAAAACATTATAATATATATGAATGAGATTAAATATTATTGATTATTTTAAAGAAAGAATATCCTATTATTTTTAAATAAAATCATAACAATCCATGAATATTTTGAATAAATATTTCTTTTTTAAACCATATCAATATATAAATAAAACTATGTAATATTCAATGATGATCATAATGAGAATAATACAACTATATAAGAAGTATTAAAAGTTGATAATTATCATGATAATTTAAAGAATCCAAAAAATTATATTTATGGAAATAGATTAGATGATTCTTAAATGTAATTATAAAAGAATATAAATGTATATAAAATACAAAAATTAGAAATGATTGATGTTGGAAAACATTCATGAGGAAATATAATTAATATGGATATGAAAGAAAAAGATTCATCCCTAGAAATAGGAAAAATGGTCAATGTTTCAAAAAAACATTTTTCTTATGGTTTTCAATAATAAAATGAAAAATTATTGAGTGAATACTTATAAAGACAAAAAAATATGTTAGGTGAAAAAATATATGAGGATTAACATATAATGTTAATCTATTTCCACATTGAATATTCAATATTAAATAATAATGATTAAATGTGATATTGAAATATAAACTGTTAATGATTTGGTATCTTTGAATGAAAATATTCTAGATGATACAAAATGATAAGATTCTGTAAATTCTGTCTAATATTTCAAAAAAATGTTAAAATATATTAAATATATGTTACATGGACCATATAAAATATATATTGTTCAAAATATGAAACATATTTTGATGAATCTAAATTGTGACCATGTACCATTAGGAATACATTAATACTTGAATCCTTAAATTTTGAAATTTATAACATGAAATGGAACATTATATACAATGATTAATGATTGTATCAGAAAATAGAATTAATACATGGTATAAAACATACCACATTATTGAAATAGTTTTCTAATTTCAATCATGTATAAAAGATAGATGTTTTTATAAAAAACCCTAACATATATCTAAATATTTGAAATAATAATAAATCAATGAATTGGTATTGTGACCAAAAGGTAAATCCATATAAAACATCTGAGAAAATAATATGAAACAATTAGGGTTAAAAACACCCATATTACTAGTATTTCATTGTCAATAAATAAATGACATTACCAGAAAAACTAAATTGAGTGATGAATACCCTATTCACATGTCTTATCTCATATCATGTCTTTGTGTAACCTCTATGTTAATTAAATTAGACTATTTATATATATTATTAAATATATTTTTAACATTAAATACATTACAAATATTAATCTCATTCAATTTTCTATAATGTTTCATTGTTTTTGTTACATTTTTTATTTTACATTAGTCTCTTTGGGGTTTCTTGGATTTATAATCTCTAATACAACATAAATATAATTGAAATGATTAAAAAGTAATAATATAATGGTTATTATATATTTATATATCTTAATGTATAAGGATCATATTACAATTGAAACAACGTTGTTTAATAGATCATCAAACCGTCATATTTCAATGAGTCTTTATTAAAACCCTAATTTACACGATTTAAAATAGTCAAAAGTGTTCACATTTATTTCCATTGATCATTAAATAAAGAAAACCCTATTATCCTAATGTATGTAGATAATTTATATTGTTGGAACTATGTATAAGATTACGTATCATGAAGGACTGAATTTTTAAGTAGTACTGGAAAACTATATACATACATCAATCACATATTACAATTAAACTCAGAAAAAATAACACTATATTTTATTTTGGAAAAACATTTTTCCCTTTAGAATATCCTTAAAGATCAATCATATTATGCATGCTCAAATCCTGATGAAAGATAAGAGATGGTTCAGAATAGGTACTCTATTAGGGAATGAATACAGTAGAAGAAAATAATTAATAAATAAGATAATATATATATAGAAAGGTTAGTATCTAAAGATACATTTAATGTAGTCAATAACTTGATCATGAATAATAATAATATAGGAATAAATACTAAACAAATAATATGATATAAATAATCATATGAGTTTGAATCTTATCCATGAATATAATAACTAATCATATAATAATATGAAAATATATAAATAAACTCATAATAATGGAATTCCAAATTTCACACATCATAAACATGCTATCAATTAATCAATCAAATATTCCTTACATTAAATGGTATTTGTCTTAGCTAAATTACCAATTTATTTTGTCTTATGAAACCTAAAAATGAATTGTGAGATTATATTTTTACCAACCCATCATTTAATAATTCCTTTGAATTACTAACATGAAAGGGGTGAATCATAATGAATGTAACCATTATTATTTAAAAATGTAATATAATTTGTTAATACTCTCCAAAATCGATAGACATAATCCGAATTTATCCAAATTGATATGGAGTATGATATTAAAATAGCACACTCCTAGTCAACCATATCATAATACATCGATAAAAATAGTAAGGGTGTCATAATTACAACATATCCTCAGTGGATTATCTATAAAATAATGTTTTTTTGTTTTTAATGAATAGAGATACAATAAAATGACATTAAATATACTCAAGAGGAAAATAATTTTTTCCTTTTAAAATAACATTTTAAAACTAAAAACATCCTTAATATAAGGAATCAAATTTCATTGTAATGAATAAACTAAACTGATTATTTATTCATAAATTAAATTATTATTCAAGGAGGTTGGTAATTTCATATATGATATATATGTTTAATAAAATATTCCTTTCACTCTTATGTAAAAAATTAAACATAATTCTAATTAATAAATAGACAATCTAATTCCTCAAAACAAACATTATAAACTTCAAATAATGGTAAAAATATATTTTGAAAATCATTTAATGAATTTTTTTTTAAAAAATATATGGAATATTTTTAGAAAACAAAGATTATGATGAAAACTGATTATGGATCGAAGAGAGAAATAAATTTATATTTTGAAAAAATATGTTCACAATAATGTTAATTACCAAAGAGAGTAAAACTATACTATGATATGAAGTACATGATTTATAAAATAAAATTAAAATAGGAAGGTTTTGAGATTTTAATATCAAAAAATTACACCAATGTTTACGTAAACATAATCAATCTTGAATAATTATGTTATTTTTTAATAAATCCTTACCTCAGGTATAATTAACATTATGTGTGTTTGAACCACATTTAGAATAAATAAATATATATATATATAATAAATTATATGACCATAAAAAATATAACATACCAGATATGGTGTGTTGATGAACTTTTATCTCTTGTTTAATAGTAATTATCTGTAATGCCACTATCCTCGGTAATATGTGCCTCATTTTTCATATTTATTTTTTTACCATAAATTTGGTACTTATACTATTATTATGGTTCCATAACATCAATAATTTTTGTAATGATATATATATCTTATATATTCAATATATATGTATTTATAGTAATCCAGAAAATATAGGAATAGAAAAATGAATTACACGAACCACGCAGATGGTATGACTAATGTACATATTAACATTGATTTCAATTTTTAAATATAGAATAAAACAAAAGAAACTAATAAATAATTATTCAATTATCATTATTATTTAATCAGGGTAATGTATATTAATTATATATATCCTTTTTACCACCAATGTAAAATTGAAATGAAATGAAACTCACATTAGTTTTTGGATGTGGTAGTCCACAAGTATGTATGAGAGAAATAATTTTCTTACAATATATTGGAAGGTGATAATATATATAAGATATAATAATTACAAAATAATAATTATGTAATAAATAACAGATAAAAAAAATAAAACCAACAGTATACTCATATGTAAATGTTAGAGATTGAAAATGAATTGTATCATTATGTGGAGATTGTAATTCATATGTTTGCATGAGTGATAGGTTAACATTCTATATGATTCATGAAATATATGTAATTTTAATTTCATATTCATAGAAACATTTTAGAATAATTTTAATATTTGATTTATTATATGATTATAAAAATTATATATTTGGAGGAGGTAAAATATAATTCCAAAAAAGAAATATTTAACTATGGTGATTACCTATTCTATAATGGAATTCCATTATATCATCTCTTATGGATCATAAATATATAGATTCTAGAATAGATGCACCTATAATATATGTCTATGGGAGTTTGGAATAGAATTTCATTAATGTTTTCCTAGAGAAAGGGCACAATGTGGGATGAGGAAGAGAAAAGAGATTATCCCCTTTTATAAGTGTGTGGAGGGGGAAAAATGATGTTATTAAAATGATAAAATATAATAAATTTATTCCATAACACAAAAATAAAATTTCCTTTAATATCTCTAAAATAGTCCATTTTTAAAAATGATCACTAAAAATTAGTGTGTGATTAAAACACCGTAGATTTAATCAATGCTATAAAATCACTTATAAATTACTCTTTAATCAGAATATATATTTAGAAATGATAAAGGTACCTTGTATATTATCTAAAAAATATATTATTTTGGTAAATACTACTAGTTTTCTATTATAATTTCAGCACACTACTATAAAAAAATTGTGGAAAAAATCACAAATATTATTTAAAGATATAAACTATATTTTAAATAATATATTCAACACCAATAAATGTAAAAACACTATATTATAGAAATTTCTTACAATGATTTTTATAGTTACATGATTATGTACTAATTATCATAGATATTCAAAAAAATTAATGTTATTTTTAATTGGCTAGTGACCCTTGGTATGGCTATTTCTGAACAAACCACCCCATATCAGGAAAAATAATTCACATCTAAAAGTAAAAAAATTATTTTCATATTAACAATATAATTATATAAGTTAAAAAAAATGTACCACTCATAAACAGGAAAATATATATTGAGTCATATTAGGGACATTGTGAATCATATTGAGTGATTATTTATTATTTCACGTAACACTACTTGTTTTTGCTCTAAAAATTATGTGATGTTGAATTTTATCTCATCTATTTGGATTAAAAACCCACTGCTTTTGAGAGAGAATTCAAAATGGAAATTATTTTTTATAACAAACCTTCAAATGTTGCCCCATTTTTTGTAAATCATCAATCATTATCTCAGTGAAAATTAACTAAATAACTATATGAAAATTTTAATAAAGAAATTAATCTATTAATATAATATAAAATGATGAGAAAATATTACTAATATCATTTCTCAGTTCTGGAAATGTGATGTACATTTTTATATAAAATTGAACTTATATATTGAAAACATTTAGTTGGAGTTATACTTTTAACAATTTATTTTTTCAAATTTATGTGTGGTAAACTCATACTCGTCGAAAATGAATTATGGATCATTATTCACAAGTATCAAAATAATCACAATGTGCATGTTCGATTTTTAGGTTTTCACATTTTGTTTTTACTAATATGTCACTTAAAACAAAAAATACACACATTAAGTCATACAATAGTCATTATGCATCATATTGATGCGAGGGAGATTCTTACATGTCACAAATAGCTTATGTATTGTTTTAATAGTGTATGAATATAATCTAATTGAATTTTTTATTCTTTAACTATGTCGATAATTTTTATACGCCAAATTAAATTTAAACTAAAAATATGTGATTTGAGTCATACCCATCGTTTAATATGTTTGTTTAATGAGATAATGAGTCCTTTAACTCATTAATGAAATATTAAACATTTTTATATGTTAGCAAGTATATATGATCACGTTTTCATAGTCTTTAGTCAGTTATCTTGTTTGAACTAATATGTGAACATTAAACTCATAACAGATACTTTGTGTCAAACCTAGAATACGGTGTATCATGTTATAATAAATCTAATTCATATATGTCACAAATTACTTAAGGAATATATTTCTAATGTATTTAGAGGATTGAAATGAATTTTATTTGTTATGAGTATGATATGTGAGTTTTCAACACAATTGTTAGTTTTGAATTAAAACCACACACTATGATTAATACTGGTCTCATCGTGCGTCATATTATGTTGTTCAAAATTCTTAAACATAAAAAATGTATTATGGATTATTTTCCTAGAGTTTAAAAATATGCTAAAATCAATTTCCTTATTTTGAGTATGTCATTTGGCTTTTAACTAAATTGTCATTTTAAAATGAAAACATGAAAATTGAGTCATATCCACAAAATAGTGTGTTATTCATATGTGATACTAATTTATATATGTCAGATATTTCATATGAATCATTTACCTAAATTATTAAGACAGTCCCTGGTATTTTCTTCATTTTCAATGACTGGCACACGTTTCGATCCAAAATGTCAATTTTAAACTAACAAGGGACACATTGAGTCACATTAGGCATACCATGTGTAAGATTCAGGTATGAATAATTCATTCACATAGTATATAACATATATATATATTTTTCATAATATATCAAAATAATGTGAAATCATTCTCTTAGTTTTGATTATTTTGCATTCCATTTCCAATAAAATGACAATTTTACATTCGAAGACACACTTGATGTAATATTGGTCCCAACATGATTCATATTGAGGTGAATATTATTTATACACATTTCGAATGTCAAATCAATCATTTTTATAAATTTTGAAAATGATATGAATGTGTTTTCTAGGTTTTCAGTATGTCAATTTTTGTATACACTAAAATGACATTCTAAGATGAAAACATGAACATTGGGTCATACTAGTCAATCATTGAATTAAAATGTGGATGAAATTATTACTACACAATAAAAATTACACATGGACCACTTTCCAAACGTGTCAATACAAGCCAAAGGCATTTTATCTATCTGGTTTACGTCACATTATTAATAAATTGCCATTTTTTACAAAAAAAACATATACCTTGAGTCATACTTGTCACAAGGTTTTTTGTTATGATGTGAGACAAATTTTTATACATAAAAAATTACATGTGAACCATTTTATGAAATTATCTAGATAACATAAGTGTATTTTCTTGGTTTTTATTGAGTTGCACACCTTTTGACTAAAATGTAAAATTTTAACTGATAATGGGAAATTAGAGATATAATGGACACACCATATATAAAATTGATGTTTGAATGACTTTTAGACATTGAAAATATCTGAGATATAATTTTAGTAATGTATTAAAACAATCTAAATGTATTTTATTAGTTTTTATAATATCACTTTTAATTTTTTTAAAAAAATCACAATTTTAAACTCAAACCTGACAATTTGAGTATAAGGAATATTTAGTATTCATAACTCACACTTCAAGCCCTATCAAGAAAAATGTGTTTAATATTGATGTAGGGTCTATTCATATATATATATAATGAATTATGGAACATATTTCTAAAGTATCAAACCAATCAGAATTTTTTCATATTTTTTTTCATGCGATGTGTGTTTGAAACTAATGTGTAAATTTTAAAAAATATTTATCATATAAAAATTATTAGTAAATTAACTAAAACATTAGATAAAAAATGTTAAAATTAATTATCTATGTTGTTTAAAGTAAACTATTCATTATTTTTTAATTCATTCTGACACCATTTATTATTTCAATTCATTTCTAAAAAGACAATTTCCTCCATTACACATCACCATGTGAAACCGATAAAAATAATATATAATAATTATGATACTAATGATTCACACATCAAGTTTATATATATGGTAATACCACATACAAGATCACTAACATATCACTTAATCACCTATATTGGATTTCAAAACAAAATTTGACACCCTGTTTGATCCCCGATCATCTCTAGATAAATTTAAATCTTATTTTTCGAATGTGGATTATAGAATATCATGGTAGTACATATAAAATATAAAAAATGATTCAGATGTTTTTAGATGAAATTTTAATGACATTAAGAAACTATAGGTTTAGGGATTATTTTATTTTTATGGAATATGTTATCATTCATTAATTATCCAATATAATATCCACAATAATAGTTTTCATCATACTGTATAAACTGTTAAAACATTCAAAAAAATATGTAAATTGTTTTGAAATATTTTTTAATTGTTAAATATTTCAATATATAACTTAATATATTTCTATTTTATATAATCCTTATAGAGTTTATTTTTAACCAATGACATCATAACATGAATTAATCAATATTTATAGATCACCCTATAATAAAAAAATTATTGATAAAACAATTAATATAATATAAAATTCAATTTTTATCAGAAAATATTTTTAAAGTACATTAAAAATGTACAATAGAAAAAATGAGTTGTATTTTAGTTTGAAATCCAAGAATATGGTCATACAAATAAGTTTTTCAAATATCCATTTTTATTTCGATCAACATCAAGTGCTTTAAAATATAATGAATTGAAAATAAAAAAATATATTTTATATGACTATATTGCAGTGTTTTACTCATTCATTACAGGAATCAAAAAGTATCTATAATTTTTTATTTTCTTCTCAAACTATTCATTTAGATGATCAATATTTATTAATTTATTTATATTATAATGAAATTTATTTCATATAAATGATAAATTGATTAAAGAATCAGAATCAATATTCACATATTTTTTTCCCTTATATAGTTATAATATAAACAAATCTTGAATATATGAATAGTTTCTAACATTATTAAACATATGATATAATTTTTTTGACAATCGTAATTTGAAAAGGTAAACTATGTATATATTCACAACTGAGACTCCCATGCGTTAATACATGGGAAAGTCATTTATACCGTTGAGGCATACAACATCTGTGATGAATGTTCAAAATATTTCAACATTTCATGGATTGTTGGACATGTATCCATCTACGAATGTGGTTTTAGCATGAATTAGAAATGAAAATAGTTGTTTCAATGGATCATCTATGGATAAGGGACTCCAAAATTCCATTATTTTTTCATGGTTTATTTACTATGATATCTTGATTTGACCATCGGTTTCCCTATAATTTTATCTATCTATAATATCGTACATCATATCAGATGTTTTTTCATCAACTATTACAAGTTATTATTTTCCAAAAGGATGTTAGAGACATACATCATGTAACTTTATATGATTATATGAGCACTCTATAAATGTACTAATTGCATCATATACTATTATAAAATCTAGATCATTAAGTGGAACCTCCAACATTTCACTATACTCTTATGTAAAGACCCGGAAATTTCAAGGGAAATTTTTTGTTAATTTTCTTTGGAATTTTACAAGAGCGCAGTTTCAGAAGGCACCTGATTCCGAGGCCCGGAGTGCCCGGAATCATTTTCCGAAGTTTGGCTCGGGTACGTTCAGTGAACGAACGAGCGGGTTTTTCTAACTTTTGAACCGGTGCCCGGAATCAAATTCCGAGGGCACCGATGGATCCGTAGTGCCGGTTTACGCTTAGGAACTCCTGTTCTGGAGTTGCGTACTTGCGAGTGTTGATAATAAAAATTGTGGATGTTTACTTTGTAATTACACTACAATTTTTATTATTTTACTCTAAATATTATCTCTTGTTGGAAGTTGGGTAACCACCCAACCTCCCATGGGAGGTTATGAGGGTGGTGGGGCCCACACGAACCCCACCCCTTCATATCCTCTAAAACCCCCTCAACTCCCACTTAATTTATGTTAACTTAAGTTATAAACCTATGACTTAAATGTAATGAGTTAATGAGGTGAGTTGTGTGTGGTTATTGAATTTCAAACCTTTGAAATTCAAAGAGGTTGGGTTGTGTGAATAAAATAAGAAAGAGTCTTATTTTATTTTGTTAGAATTTTATCTCCTTGAGAGAGTAGGGAAGTCTTCTTCATCTTCTTCAAACTCAACGAAGAACGCGAAGAACGCCGTTCTCCAACGAAGAACTTCTCCGCCGAAGAACACGGTCCATCCGCGACGCCGTATCCGCGACGCGACGTACTTCTTCCGCGTCATCTCTTCCGCGACGTGCTTTCCGCGGCGAACCTACGTCCGACGCCGCAACGCACTTTCCGTGACGTGCCTCTCGCGGCGAACCCACGTCTGTCTACCGCGACGCCATAACCGGGATGCCGACGACGTCTTCCTCCGTGACGTCCGACCTCCGCGACGCTCGTCCTTCGCGGATTGTTGACGAGCTCCGCGAGCTTCCTTCGAGGTAGGGGTTGTACCTTATTTCTTAATTTAATTTACGCCTTCGTAAATAAATTATTGGACCGCTTGTTATCATTAACATGGGAGGGGATCGGACCGCACAAACACGGTCGATCCTCCTCCCAAACCTTGTTGTTGGATTTTTACTCGTGGTTCGAAGAAGAGGCGGAGCGGTGCCGTGACACCGCGCTTGGACGCAAGGGGTTCATGGGAGTGCGCAAGATTGACGCGCCACTCCGGACGACGAGGGCCGTAGTGGTCTCCCACGGCCGGATTGACCAAGCCGCCGGAGCAATGAGGCGCGACCCGTTGGCCGCGGCGGAGTAAAGGAAGTGCGACCGTTGGATGGAACGCCGCCGCGCCGCATCGGAGGAGAAAACAAAGGCGTCACGGCCAGAGCGGGGCCGCGGCGAAGGCGCGCGGTGCCGTCGCACCGCGCCGGACGACGAAGGCCGCGGCCGGTTCTGGGCCGCGGCGGATTGAGAAGACCGGCGGCCAACCGGGCCGCCGGTGTCGGAAGACGAAAGGGAACCGGCCGGCCAGGTCGGGCCGGCCGGAAGGAAGTCAAACCGGGGAAATTTATTTTCCCCGGTTAGCCGTTAATGGACCCCAATTAAATTGGGGGCCGGTTAACTTTAGAAGGGGGGGGGGGCAGCGCCCCCCCGTGTCGTCCAGCAGGCCCCCTCATGTGAGGGGGCGGTTTAATTTTGAAACCGGCGCGGCACGTGCCGCGCCGCCAGGGGGAAAACGGGGGGGCGGGGGTCTCACCCGCGCGCCGCCTGCGCGCCCCGCGCGCCGCCGCGCCGCCTCAGCGCACCGCCGCGCGCCGCCGGCTGAACCGGCCGGGCCGGTTCGGGCCGGGTCGGCCCGGACCCCTTCCTTCTCGAACTAGAACGGTTATTTGCCCGTAACTTGAGCTACGGGCCTCCGAATGACGAACCGTCTGCGGCTACGCGATCCTTGGATCGAAACGGTCGTTTCGGTATAACTCACTCAAAGTTTCGGATACTTTGGGTTCGGCCGGGTTGGTTCGTACACGGAACCAACCGAGCCCTCAGAGCGGAAACGCTCATATCTTGAGCTACGGATGTCCGAACGGCGTGCCGTCAGTTATGATAAGTTCCTCTTAGTGAGACGGATCTTTTGGTATACTCCGCCCGAGGTTTGGACGCAGGTGGAGTACAGCCGGGTTGGTTCGTTCATGAAACCAGCCGGGCCCTCGGATCGGAAACGCTCATATCTTGAGTTCCGGACGTCCGATTGACGTGCCGTCGACTTTGATGGAATCCTCTAAGTGGGACGGAACTTTTGACATACTCCGCCCGAGTTTTGGATACAGTGGAGATATGGCCGGGTTTGGTTCGCTCACGAAACCAACCGGGCCCTCGGGATGAAAAGGCTAATAACTCACAGACCGGGCATCTGATTGACGCGCCGTCTGTTGCGTTGAGACTCCTTTGACGAAGCGGACGTATGTGGCACTTCTTCGTTGGACTTTGAGATACTTGGAGTATCGACCAGTAGCTCGTGGAGTGGACCCTCCCGGAGACGAGCGGGCGGGGGAGCGCTTGGGTGTAGCGGCGGACCCGTGGTACTTGACAGTGGTGGTGCGCTTGGATGCAGCAGCAGACCCTTGGTGGTGGAGCGCTTGGTTGTAGCGGCGGACCCGCGATACTCTACGGAGTGTGTGTGCTTGGTTGTAGCGACATACCCGCGACGGTGGAGACGTGCGTGCGGAGTACGAAGACCGTGTAGCCGACTGAGACCTGACGACTGCTTGACCGACTCGACTTGGAGTGAGTCGACTAGCCCAGTGGACGGAGCGCCCAGTAGTTGGCAGCAGACCCACGGCGGACGGAGTGCCTGGTAGTTGGCAGAAAACCCGCGGTACTCGACAGGAGGAGTACCTCAGTAGGCTATTTGGGTGAGCGCCCGGTATTTGGCGACAGACCCTCAGTGGACGGAGCGCCCGGTAGTTGGCCGCAAACCCGCAGTACTCGACAGGAGGAGTACCTCAGCAGTCTTATGGTTAGTGAGCAGTACCTCGGAGTCGTGACAGGACCACTGTACAGTCTAGAGACGGAGCTCTTCAGTAGTTACGGTTTCGATAATAAAAATCCTGGTTTGATCTGAGTCAATGATCTTTTTGTTTCCTTATGATTGAGATGGGTCGCTCGATAACTTAGGTATATGTATGGGCATATACCTGGGTAATGGTTATCCGTTGATTTCATAAACTTGTTATAAACTGTGTGGACTTGTACTGTTATCCTATGTGGATTTACTGTTTACTCTTCTTTGTGGATTGGGTTGTTCTTGGGCTCGGTGTTGGAGCCAAACGGAAATTGGTGACATAGGTATATGTATGGGCATATACCTAATCAATACTGGATGTTACTTCGTGATTGTATCCTTCATGTGGTTTATCCTTTGTGGATTTCGGGAGACCTTCGAGGGTCTCGGGGTCCCTACTGAGTATCTTATACTCACCCCTGCACGGGCTATGCCCGCACTTCGTTGTGTTGGTTGCAGACGACGGACAACGCTGACTGCGGTTGAGGCTTTCGGAGTAGGTCGGTACCCGGAGGAGGACCACTGAGCGGGACGTGCTCGGAGCGGACAGTTGGACCCGAGGAGTTGTGGAGCTATCTGTACCTACCCTTCAGGTAGGATCCGTGGTGGACGATCCAGGAGCTGAGCCATCTGTACCTACCCTTCAGGTAGGAATCAAGGAGGACGTCCCAGGAGCCGCTTGTACTTTCAGTTGCTGTTTTCCCTTTCGAGTTGTACTTTACTTTATAGTTGGGCTTGTATTTCCGGCCCCTTTACTTTAGCACAGTTGTTCTAGTTTTGTGTACTGCTTTACTTCCGCTTGTTACTCTGAGGTGCTTGTTTACTTTTTTTTAAGGCAATGCCTTCCCTTTTTACTGGGATTTTACGCCTTGGTGCTAGTCACCAGCCCCTGGCCTATGGAAGGCGGGCTTGGGGTAGTCACGGCACGGGCCCCGAGGGCGGGTTGTGACAAATTGGTATCAGAGGCGGTCGGTTCTACCGCAGACTCTGATCTTTTTTTCTATGTGAAGCAATAGTGTTTAGTGTATTGAGTGTGGTTATCAGTCCAGGGAGTCCAGTGTTGGTGCGGCGGCCGACGTATCCGTACATCAGGACCCTGAATTCTGATTTCCGACTTAATGCACGAAAACACTGATTGCGTGTGTGTTTCCCAAAAGGTTTAAAGTCAGCTCAAACCAGGTCGGCTCACCAGGTATAAATCGTTGACCGTGACACAACTGTTCAGGATGTCACCATGCAGATAGTTAGCTGGAGTTCCGAGAGAGTTCTCGATGGTGGCCCACCGAGCAGCGAGACTCTGGTGCAGGGCCCTTTTTCAGTGTTGGCACCTTCGGGTGGTGTACCAGTAGCACCACCACCCGTTAGGCAGCAAATGCCACTAGCTGACAGTGCACGCTAGCAGAGCGCGATGCACGAGTTCCAGCAGTAGAGGCCTTTGAGGATACGAGGCGAGACAGATTTCCCAGGCAGCAGTGGACTGGATGGAGGCGGTTGCTAGAGTTCTACGCCTAGCTTGGATACTAGTAGAGTGGATGATGATCTTAGCTCCTGGTGTTTCCAGTGAGTGACCATGAGGTTGGTCCTTATAGTAATGAGGCTTCGGTACGCGAACCGATACCTGGGATAGTACCTACGGGTAGTGCGCCAGCTATGTCACTACCTGTTGGTCAGTAGACACTACCGGCGGTACCGGTAGCAGAGACTCACAGGCTTAGTGCCTTACATATGTTTTAGCACCAGATATCCCTCAAGTTTCGAGGTGAGCCTGACTCGTAGGCGGCTGAGGACTGGCTTGAGGAGGTGGTTGTGAGTTTTCTGGAGCTAATACAGCTTCGACAGTATGACATGTCGGAAGCAGAGCACTCAACGTGGCTTACCAATCAATCTTGGTACTCGTTGGTTACGTTGTGATCAGTTCTTTAGACTCGAACTTCTGAGCGAAGTGTGTCTAAAGGACATCTGAACCATTACTTTTCCTCTATGAAATCCTACCTATGCTAGGATCCTAGAGAGAACCTTTGTGGTTGTGAACGTTAGCAGTGAAAGGCAGGAAACTAGCGCCAGTCTCAGAGACTCGGGCGTGTAAAATGTTTCAGGAGGAGGAAGTGCTAAGGACAGATGAATCTGCAGGGTAGCAGACGTGGAAGCGGAGCTTGGAGAGAAGCATATGGTGGCGTACATTTCGACATGTTACGACCACCCGACTTAGTAGTCCCCGCCAGGCTCAGGGAGCAGGAGGGCTGGAAAGGAGAGTAGCTGCATTGCGGTCAAGGAGTGTGACCCAGGAGCTCTAAGAATGATTCGGGGTACGAATTATGTCTACTACGAGCTGCCATATCTATATACATAGGAACCAATCATTCTACCCTTCCACGAATCATGTCCCAGACCTAGAGGTTCCGGGTAAGCCGTAGACTTGACCCTCACGTCTGGAGATACCTTTGGGAGGAGACTCGATAATCACACTTACGCCGACGGTGTGATTTGACCTCGAGGCGAGATTTTCGGTTGGAATCTCTTGGTGGCAGCGTAGAGGCCTTACGACGTTGATCTGGGTATAGTTTTGATTCACAAATCATACCCCGGTTGACTGTTTTAGGCAAACGTCGGAATGGGTTTTCCTTGGTCGGTGAAAAGGAAACCCTGGGCAGCACATGTTAAACTCAGGCATAAGAGGGTGTGACCGATCACTCTTGAGTTGGTCAACCCTACCCTTGTGGCATCAGGAGTTTTGAGTTTCAGTTCTAACCTAAAAAGGGAAACCTCTTGAGTTCGAGGGTGACGAACACGTTCTTATATGGTCTCAACCCGATGAGGTTTCAGAGATGTGGCCGAGGCGGCATGTTATCTCCGAAGTTCGATGGACCCTTTTGATCTTCAGCAGGGTAGGCGAGGAGGTTTACCGCTTGACCCTACCACCTCAGTCGCACCGGGTGCATAATGTCCACCACGTGTCTCAGCTGTGGAGATACGTGTATGTTTCTTCACACGTCATCGACCTCGGGGAGTTGGACGTCGACGACAGGGCGACAAGCACAGAGGTTCTAGTAGAGAATGAGGATCGACAGGAGCAGGTTCTACGTGAACGGTTGCTTACTCTGGGGTGCTTCACGGGTAGCACGAGATCTTCAGGTGAGCATATGGGAGCGTAAAGCTCAGTTGCGTGCTCAGTACTACTTTGTTTCCCTTAAGTGTGAGTTGAAGCTTTACGGGGACGTAAAGCCCTGAGGTGGGAGTAATGTAAAGACCCGGAAATTTCAAGGAAAATTTTTTGTTAATTTTCTTTGGAATTTTACAAGAGCGCAGTTTCAGAAGGCACCTGATTCCGAGGCCCGGAGTGCTTGGAATCATTTTCCGAAGTTTGGCTCGGGTACGTTCAGTGAACGAACGAGCGGGTTTTTCTAACTTTTGAACCGGTGCCCGGAATCAAATTCCGAGGGCACCGATGGAACCGTAGCGCCGGTTTACGCTTAGGAACTCTTGTTCTGGAGTTGCGTACTTGCGAGTGTTGATAATAAAAATTGTGGATGTTTACTTTGTAATTACACTACAATTTTTATTATTTTACTCTAAATGTTATCTCTTGTTGGAAGTTGGGTAACCACCCAACCTCCCATGGGAGGTTATGAGGGTGGTGGGGCCCACACGAACCCCACCCCTTCATATCCTCTAAAACCCCCTCAACTCCCACTTAATTTATGTTAACTTAAGTTATAAACCTATGACTTAAATGTAATGAGTTAATGAGGTGAGTTGTGTGTGGTTATTGAATTTCAAACCTTTGAAATTCAAAGAGGTTGGGTTGTGTGAATAAAATAAGAAAGAGTCTTATTTTATTTTGTTAGAATTTTATCTCCTTGAGAGAGTAGGGAAGTCTTCTTCATCTTCTTCAAACTCAACGAAGAACGCGAAGAACGCCGTTCTCCAACGAAGAACTTCTCCGCCGAAGAACACGGTCCATCCGCGACGCCGTATCCGTGACGCGACGTACTTCTTCCGCGTCATCTCTTCCGCGACGTGCTTTCCGCGGCGAACCTACGTCCGACGCCGCAACGCACTTTCCGTGACGTGCCTCTCGCGGCGAACCCACGTCCGTCTACCGCGACGCCATAACCGCGATGCCGACGACGTCTTCCTCCGTGACGTCCGACCTCCGCGACGCTCGTCCTTCGCGGATTGTTGACGAGCTCCGCGAGCTTCCTTCGAGGTAGGGGTTGTACCTTATTTCTTAATTTAATTTACGCCTTCGTAAATAAATTATTGGACCGCTTGTTATCATTAACATGGGAGGGGATCAGACCGCACAAACACGGTCGATCCTCCTCCCAAACCTTGTTGTTGGATTTTTACTCGTGGTTCGAAGAAGAGGCGGAGCGGTGCCGTGACACCGCGCTTGGACGCAAGGGGTTCATGGGAGTGCGCAAGATTGACGCGCCACTCCGGACGACGAGGGCCGTAGTGGTCTCCCACGGCCGGATTGACCAAGCCGCCGGAGCAATGAGGCGCGACCCGTTGGCCGCGACAGAGTAAAGGAAGTGCGACCGTTGGATGCAATGCCGCCGCGCCGCATCGGAGGAGAAAAAAAAGGCGCCGCGGCCGGAGCGGGGCCGCGGCGAAGGCGCGCGGTGCCGTCGCACCGCGCCGGACGACGAAGGCCGCGGCCGGTTCTGGGCCGCGGCGGATTGAGAAGACCGGCGGCCAACCGGGCCGCCGGTGTCGGAAGACGAAAGGGAACCGGCCGGCCAGGTCGGGCCGGCCGGAAGGAAGTCAAACCGAGGAAATTTATTTTCCCCGGTTAGCCGTTAATGGCCCCCAATTAAATTGGGGGCCGGTTAACTTTAGAAGGGGGGGGGGGGGCAGCGCCCCCCCGTGTCGTCCAGCAGGCCCCCTCATGTGAGGGGGCGGTTTAATTTTGAAACTGGCGCGGCACGTGCCGCGCCGCCAGGGGGAAAACGGGGGGGGCGGGGGTCTCACCCGCGCGCCGCCTGCGCGCCCCGCGCGCCGCCGCGCCGCCTCAGCGCACCGCCGCGCGCCGCCGGCCGAACCGGCCGGGTCGGCCCGGACCCCTTCCTTCTCGAACCAGAACGGTTATTTGCCCGTAACTTGAGCTACGTGCCTCCGAATGACGAACCGTTTGCGTCTACGCGATCCTTGGATCGAAACGGTCGTTTCGATATAACTCACTCAAAGTTTCGGATACTTTGGGTTCGGCCGGGTTGGTTCGTACACGGAACCAACCGGGCCCTCGGAGCGGAAACGCTCATATCTTGAGCTACGGACGTCCGAACGTCGTGCCGTCAGTTCTGATAAGTTCCTCTTAGTGAGACAGATCTTTTGGTATACTCCGCCTGAGGTTTGGACGCAGGTGGAGTACAGCCGGGTTGGTTCGTTCACGAAACCAACCGGGCCCTCGGATCGGAAACGCTCATATCTTGAGTTCCGGACGTCTGATTGACGTGCCGTCGACTTTGATGGAATCCTCTAAGTGGGACGGAACTTTTGACATACTCCGCCCGAGTTTTGGATACAGTTGAGATATGGCCGGGTTTGGTTCGCTCACGAAATCAACCGGGCCCTCGGGACGAAAAGGCTAATAACTCACAGACCGGGCATCTGATTGACGCGCCGTCTGTTGCGTTGAGACTCCTTTGACGAAGCGGACGTATGTGGCACTTCTTCGTTGGACTTTGAGATACTTGGAGTATCGACCAGTAGCTCGTGGAGTGGACCCTCCCGGAGACGAGCGGGCGGGGGAGCGCTTGGGTGTAGCGGCGGACCCGTGGTACTTGACAGTGGTGGTGCGCTTGGATGCAGCAGCAGACCCTTGGCGGTGGAGCGCTTGGTTGTAGCGGCGGACCCGCGATACTCTACGGAGTGTGTGTGCTTGGTTGTAGCGACAGACCCGCGACGGTGGAGACGTGCGTGCGGAGTACGAAGACCGTGTAGCCGACTGAGACCTGACGACTGCTTGACCGACTCGACTTGGAGTGAGTCGACTAGCCCAGTGGACGGAGCGCCCAGTAGTTGGCAGCAGACCCACGGCGGACGGAGCGCCTGGTAGTTGGCAGCAAACCCGCGGTACTCGACAGGAGGAGTACCTCAGTAGGCTATTTGGGTGAGCGCCCGGTATTTGGCGACAGACCCTCAGCGGACGGAGCGCCTGGTAGTTGGCCGCAAACCCGCAGTACTCGACAGGAGGAGTACCTCAGCAGTCTTATGGTTAGTGAGCAGTACCTCGGAGTCGTGACAGGACCACTGTACACTCTAGAGACGGAGCTCTTCAGTAGTTACGGTTTCGATAATAAAAATCCTGGTTTGAGCTGAGTCAATGATCTTTGTGTTTCCTTATGATTGAGATGGGTCGCTCGATAACTTAGGTATATGTATGGGCATATACCTGGGTAATGGTTATCCATTGATTTCATAAACTTGTTATAAACTGTGTGGACTTGTACTGTTATCCTATGTGGATTTACTGTTTACTCTTCTTTGTGGATTGGGTTGTTCTTGGGCTCGGTGTTGGAGCCGAACGGAAATTGGTGACATAGGTATATGTATGGGCATATACCTAATCAATACTGGATGTTACTTCGTGATTGTATCCTTCATGTGGTTTATCCTTTGTGGATTTAGGGAGACCTTCGAGGGTCTCGGGGTCCCTACTGAGTATCTTATACTCACCCCTGCACGGGCTATGCCCGCACTTCGTTGTGTTGGTTGCATACGACGGACATCGCTGACTGCGGTTGAGGCTTTTGGAGTAGGTCGGTACCCGGAGGAGGACCACTGAGCGGGACGTGCTCGGAGCGGACAGTTGGACCCGAGGAGTTGTGGAGCTATCTGTACCTACCCTTCAGGTAGGATCCGTGGTGGACGATCCAGGAGCTGAGCCATCTGTACCTACCCTTCAGGTAGGAATCAAGGAGGACGTCCCAGGAGCCGCTTGTACTTTCAGTTGCTGTTTTCCCTTTCGAGTTGTACTTTACTTTACAGTTGGGCTTGTATTTCCGGCCCCTTTACTTCAGCACAGTTGTTCTAGTTTTGTGTACTTCTTTACTTCCGCTTGTTACTCTGAGGTGCTTGTTTACTTTTTTTAAGGCAATGCCTTCCCTTTTTACTGGGATTTTACGCCTTGGTGCTAGTCGCCAGCCCCTGGCCTATGGAAGGCGGGCTTGGGGTAGTCACGGCACGGGCCCCGAGGGCGGGTTGTGACATCTTAAGCTAGATCAATCCCAACTCTTATGGGATTATTTTGGAGTTAATTTTTTTGTACCATTTCTCTAGGTATATGATACATTATTCCCCTTATAATATAGTAGTTTATGTGTGTTGTTATATATAAAGTGCATAAAAATTAATCTATATTATTTTAGTAATATAATGTTATTAGAGTTTATTTAATTATATAATGGAAAAAGAGTAATTAAAAAATTGATAACCATAGGTATGTTATATAGTTGAGGGTAATGACTATCCCAAAATCTATTATTGTATTTGTTCCATAGAACTAACATTTTTGTACTTTATTATAACCTATATTCAATAATTTGAATATTAATGACCTGCTAATAGAATCATGACAATTCTTCCACATAACATGGCATTTTATAAGTTTTGTAGTGTAGTCATCTTAATAAAAGGTCATAATAGTTCCATAAAATGAGAACCCAGAAGTACCAATATAGTATTCCTAAATATATTTTATATATCTGGATGAAATAATATTTGGGAATAAATGATACAAATAATTAGGGGTAGAGACATAGATTATTTTTTGGAACATAATCTCAGTGTATAACTTTAGTAATATCCTCTATATGATTTATGGGAATGAGACATACCAGTTAAAAATAAATATTTATATGTTTTATTTGATGTTCATATATATATATATATACGTGTATTTATCCTTATAAATCAATAATATTATTAATTAGTGTTTAAGTCACATACATTAATATATTGATGAAAATTGTGATTCCATTTTTAATGTTGATGTTTGTTATGTTGGGTGAATCATGGGTTATATTATTAATAATGAATAATGTTATAAAAGATTTTTTCTACTTTATTATAAGAGAAAATGATATTTCATTCTTTTTTATGAAAATTATATATCCAAAATAAATCTGTGAGCATTGCGTTCTCTAGAAAATTTTGATTTTTTGAAATTCAATGAAAGAGACATCGAGTACATAGGTTGGAAGAACTATCATGAAACATACTTCATTAGAGATAACATGATAGTGGAATTATATTATAAATTATTATTATTTATTATGTATTATATTAATGTGAAATTACATTATTTCTATATGGCTGCATTGGCATGTTTGATGATGATAAACATGGACTTTAGGCTACTTCCCCTAATAAAAATGATAAAGAGGCCTATAGGGCCATCCACTAAGTGCATCTAGAGTCATAGGTGAATAAAATATTACTTATTATTAATAAACTAGTTAAATATTATTCATGTACATTATTTAACAATTATTCATTCCCTATGCACCACATATATTCCATCACAAGTTATTTGAGAATATATTATTTGATTAGAATATGTAGTAAATATAAATTTTATATTTAGTGAACATAAAATTCATTTATTTATTATAGAATAATTATGTGATATTTATGTTTAAAATAAATATTTATTATTTAGGCACCAAAAAATAATACGGGGGAATGATGGAATAATTTTAATGGTTTTATAATAAATAATATATACTGAGTGATATTTAAATACAAAATTTTAAAAATTATTAGCGAGATTATATCTTGATAAGAAATAATAATATTATTATTAATATATTCATTGTGGTTGTTTGGGATTAATTAAATAATAAATGGAAATTGTGAAATAATTTATTATTAACCCCAATGGTATATAAACCCAACTATATTACTTTCCCATTAGAGAGAATTCAATTCTTTTTTATGAACAATAAATATAGATAATCCTCTCGAAGTCGTAGAGAGCTCTTGAATACAAGAGTGCTTTCATGAATGAAGTGTGACCTTCCCCAAAATTCCACACTTGAGTCTATATAGATCTTGTAGAATAATTTTGAGGTGATTTTTGAGGAGATCGAAATTGATCGACACATTATAATTGTAAAACATGGAAATTTCGTGGAAATTTTTTTTTAAATATATGATAATTTTACGAGTCTACAAAAATTGACGGCACAAGATTCTGAGGCCCGGTGTGCCAGGAATTAATTTCTGACGTTTTGTTTGGGTACGTTCAATAAACCTACGAGTGTGTTTTTATAACTCGTGAATTGGTGCTCGAAATTGAAATCTGAGGACACCATTGAACTTGCAGTGCCTGTATATACATAAGAAGACAATCACTACGACGATAGTTGGTCGATAATAAAAGATAGTTTTTGTGGTTTTTACAGATTGAATTAAATATAAATAAAGTTTGAGGCATTATTTTTATTTGACGGTTAAAACCACCTCATGGACGTTGGAGGTGGGACCACCACACCATAACCTCCCATGAGAGGTTATGGTGGTGGGACCCACCTGGATCGTACCTCCCCCGAGAGGTTACGATTTTGGGACCACACAGGGCTAAACCCCCTATTGATAAAGGAGAGTAAAACCTCTAAACTCTCCCTCATTAACGAGGGAGAGACTCTAAAACTTTCATAATTAATTGGTGCCAACACTCAGAATTAATTTGTGCCAAAACACATGAATTAATTTTGGGATCTATGTTTTTAATTCAAAAATTTTATTTTTTTTGTGTTAGAAACTAAATAATAGATAAAATTAATATATTATTACTTTTTCTTGTCATTTTGTCATTTGGTGGAGATTGGGAAGAGAATAGATTGAGAGAAATTTTCTTCCAACGAAGAATGATCCACTGACGAAGAATGAAGAACATCGACCTTCTTCGATTTCTTTCTTAGAGCTTCTACCAACGTGGGACATCATCAACCGCCCTACCCTCCGCATCATTGTCAATGAGCCGAAGTAGCCAGGGATTGGAATCGTGCAGTGGTCGCGATGAAAAACGATCTTCTTTGTCTACATTTTGTGACTCCGTCAACGAATGATGAATGATTAACAAAGGTAGGGGTTTTTACTTGTTGATTATTTCCTGGAATCTTCATCAGCAGTTGGAAGGGAAATTGTTTGCGGGTGAGTTTTTGTTGATTTTCTTAATTCTAAATGAGCCAATTGATACCACCCTAAACACGGAGGGTGCACGCCAAACCAACATGTCCTGACCACTCTGTCATTATTGTTTGTGATCATATTTAGAATGGCGATGAGGTGAAAGAACGACGAAGGTGGAAATGACAAAGGCCGCACTACCCGTGCCCTTTGAAAACCGCGCCGCCCCGGTGGTGCTCCGGTGCTCCGGGCCGACCCGCAGCCCTCCGGACAAGCCACACTGTCTGCACCATCATCGGCCCGTGCCCCCCCGCCTCCCTACCACCTCTGGCCTCGAGTGCGTCCCGTCCGAACCCCACCGGCCCGTGCCGGCCCGAGCTGCGCCATGTCGCACTGATTGCCCGCCGAACCACCTGGCGCCCGGCCCGGCTGCTACCAGCTGACCTCCCTGCCTGCCCGGTTGCCTCCCGGCCTACCCAGTCACCTGTGCGCCCGATCGAATCACACTTTCCCAGACGCCCCGTGTTTCCCACATGCCTCGTTCCGTCCACTGCACCCCTTGCAACTCCATGGCCGAACCGGCCCGCCAGCACCCTTTGGACCGAGGTGCTCCAGGCCGAGCCCTCGCGATGCTCCGGGCTAAACCAGCCCCGAGCCTGAGCCGATACACCCACGTGGCCTACTGGGTGGGGCCCAGCGGGGTGGTCCGAACCTAATAGTATGGCCCATCCAATGGGTCAGGCCAGACCCCAGAGGTCGAACCGGGTCGACCCAGACTAGGTCGGCCCAGATTGGGTTGGACCAGACCTGTGCCCACTACCAACTCTTTACATTCATTGGCCATATCATTGGCACCAGATGAAATATTGACGAACTGTCAGCGACACTAGTTTTATTGGAGAATGAAAATACCTTTGAGTATACCCCACTAGAGTTCAGAGTATTTTTGAGATACGGTCAGGTTGGATCGTGCACGATTCCATCCGGGCCCCTGAGACTAAAAGGCTAATAACTCACAGACCAGACGTCCTATTGATGCACCACATACTGCGTTGAGACCCCAATGACATGGAGGACCTCTAGGATACTTATATGTGGGAATTCATGACAGTTGGAACATCAACCAGTAGCTTGTAGAGTGGATTATCCCGGAGACGAGTGATCATAGAGTAGAGACCTAGTAGCTGGCTAAGACCTGACAAATGCTGGCCGATTCAACTCGGAGTGACTCGACAATCCCACTAGGGAGCGCCTTGGTGTCGCGACAGACCCACAGTGGGGAGCACTTCTTTGTGACACAGAAGTCCCACAATACTCGACAGGAGGATTACCATAGCAGGCTATGAGGGGGAGCGCCTCTATTTGACGCGGCAGACCCATGGTGGGGAGCACCTCTGTGTGATGCAGAAGACCCATGATACATGATAAGTGGTGTACCTCAGCAGTCCAAGGTTAGTGGGAAGCGCCTCTGTGTGACCCGACAGACCCACTGTACTCGATAGAGGAGGATTTCTCCAGCATTCGAGGTTTTGACATTGTGACAGGTGATGTTACTTGATACTACCCCTAAAATAAATTCATTGTTTGAGATAAGTGAGTAATTGTTGTGTTTTCACCATGATTTATATGGCTTGCTTGATAACTTAGGTATATGTATGGGAATATACCTAAGTGGGGTTACCTGTTGATTTCATACTTTTTGTTTTGTCCTTGTTGGTTTTTGTGAGACCTTAAGGGTCTCAGGGTCCCTACTGAGTATCGTTATTCTAAAACCTGCACGGGCTATGCCCACACCCCATTGTGTTGGATGCAAATGATGGATAAAGTTGACCAAGGCTGAGTGTACAAAAACTGGGCAGTACCCAGAGGTGGACAACACAGTGTGACGGTAAACGGAGTTAACGAACGGGCGTGGAGTGCTGCATAGCCTATCTATACCTACCCTATAGGTAAGATTTCCCATTGGATAATCCAGGAGCTATTTTAACTTTTTCTAGGGCATGTACATTCAGTTTCCTTATACTTTACAATTGGGCTTGTATTTCCAGCCCCCTTATACTTTTCAGAACTCCTTTCATATACAGTTTTATTTAGTGTTTTGTTTCCAGCTCATACTATGTTGTGTGCGTTTTTAGGTTATAAAGGAAATTCCTTCCCAGATTAGGGATTTACACCTTTGGTTCTAGTCTCCATCCCCTGGACTATGCAAGAAGAGCTTGGGGTAGTCACAACACATGCCCTTGGGGACGGGTCGTGAAAAATTGGTATCAGAGGAAACAGTTCTACCGTAGAACATATGAATCTGATCTTTTCTTTGATTTAGTATTGTTGAGGTTATTATGAGTGGTATTCAGTTTAGGGAGTCCAGTATTGGTGCGGAGTCCAAAGTCTCCACAAAACAGGACCCTGACTACTGATTTCTGACTCGGTTCTCTAAAACACTGATTGCGTGTGTATTTTGAAAAGTTTTTTTTTAAGTCAGCTCAACCAGGCCAACTCACCAGGTATAAATATTTGACTGTGTTTCATCTTTTTCTTTCAGGATGACTCCCCATAGATGAATAGAGGGTGTAACAAGAGTAATATGAGTAGATATCCCACCAATCAATGAGGCCTCGGTGCAGGGCCCTTTTCCAGCAGAGGCAATAGCGGTACTACTTCCCGTTGGGAACCCGATGACACCATCCCCTTCAGCTGACGATGCACACCTCTTGAGCGCGTTGCAAGAGTTCCAACACCAGAGGACACCCAGGATCAGAGGAGAGTCAAACCCACAAGCAGATGAGTATTGGATAGAGGATGTGGTAAGAGTTTTCTGACTGGTGGGGACACCTGCCAACATCTCGGTGATTCTTGCTGCCAACCTTCTATAGGATGCAGCAGGAAGAAGGTGGATCATGATACTCGAGGTACACAACGAGATGACACTACTCTGGGCAGACTTAAAAAGTCTATTTCAGGCGGATATTGTGCCATCTAGCCTATGTGCGGTATGTATACATGATCTATTTCACCTGCAGCAGGGAAGAATGACAGTGGCACAATACTCAACAAGGTTCATAGACCTCTCACGCTACTCCACTAATATGGTATGAGACCTATTATTTAGGGCCCAAACATTTGTCCAGGGGATCAGGCGAGAGATCAGGGATTCAATGATCTCCCTCAGCATCCCGAATAAGGTAGGGGTGTTGGATCTATCCCTATTAGTGGATAGTTTCCTTAATGAGAAGTCTCCAGAAGAGAGACCCACCACTAGTCAACATGCAGCGTAGTCTTCTACAGCTGGATGTAGACAGATGTCATAGAGGTCCAAAAGGACTAGAACCACGGGTGGATGACTGCATGACTCAGAATAAGTTGTGCGGGGAACTCAATTCAGTGACATATATGCCAGGTGAGGACAATGTTACTCATGCAGCGACCAGGGTCACATGACTTGTGACTGTCTGACCCAATGTTCGGATGATCAGCAGATGGTCGAAGGACCGCCCATGCGGAGACAATGATTCAATTGTGGCGATCCGTAGGGAGAAGGCAGATGTGGAAGAGGAGCTAGCCGTGTATCTAGTGGTGGACGACATTTCAAGGTGTTACTGCCACCACATACAGGTGGTCCACCCCGACCGTAGGGAGTAGGTGGACATGGGATAACTAAGCTCTAGGCGGCTGAGACTTACAATCATGGCACTCTGGAGATGATTCTAGGAATGCTCTGTGTCTACTCCACCATAATTACAGTTCTTATAGACATAGGCGCGAGTCACTCTTTCATTTCCACTACCCTTATTTATAGCATGGAGATTCTGATAGATCTGTTGGCTCGGTCCTTACGGCTAGATACTCTAATGGGAGTAGAATCGACAATTATGCACTGGTTCCGGTAGTGTGAGATTACTATAAGAGGTGATAGCTTCGATTGGGATCTCCTCATAGAGGCGTTGAGGCCTTATGATGTCATCATGGGTATGGAATGGTTATCTACAGTCCATGCCCAGATCGACTGTATTAGGCGTAAAGTGCGGTGTGTTCGCACGGATGGGACCGAGTTTACATTCACTAGGGAGAAGGGAGCCTTTGTAGCACATGGCCGACTTACTCGGAGGAGGGTGCAGCTGATCACTCATCGGTTGGCCAGCCTTACCCTCTGATTAGTTGATGTGGGGAGTCCGAGCTATCATGTAGTGGAGGACTAGGATGCATATGTTTTCCCTGATGATGTCCCAGGTCAACATCCACACAGAGAGGTGGACTTCTACATTGACTTGTACCCCAGAACAACTCCGATATCTACACCATCATATCTGGTGGCTCCCTCTAAGCTTCGGGAGCTACGGGTAATCCTAGAGGACTTTCAGGAGAAGGGATTCATCCGGCCCAGTGTTTCTCCTTGGGCAGCCCCAATTCTATTCGCCAAGAAGGCAGATGGGAGTTTGAGGCTTTGGGTTTATTACTGTTGCGTAAATCAGGTGGCCGTGAAGAACAAGTGCCCTCTCTCGAGGATTGACAACCTCTATGATTAATTGAAGGGAGCACGGTGGTTCTCAATGATAGACCTCAGATCAAGCTATGACCAACTCAGAGTTAGATACAAGGATGTGCAGAAGACAAACGTCAGATGACGGTACGACCACTACGTGTTCTTGGTTATTCCATTCAGCATAACCAATTCTCCAGAGGTTTTCATGGGAATCATGAACAGGATCTTCTGACCATACCGTGACCACTTTGTCATAGTCTTCATAGACAACATTTTTATTCACTCGACCTCTGAGGAGGAACATGCCTACCATTTGCAGGTAGTACTTGACACACTTCGAGATCACCAGCTTTATGGTATGATCTCGAAATGATAGTTTTGGATCCAAGAGGTTCACTCTTTGGGATACATCATCTCAGAGGCTGGAGTTGCAGTGGATGCATTTAAGATTGAGGCGGTATTTTCTTAGGAGCCACCCAGGACTGTGACGGAGGAACGGAGTTTCTTGGGTTTGGCTGAATACCACCATTGGTTCATTCAAGACTTCTCAAGAGTTTCCGCACCACTATGAGCCTTGAAAAAGATGGGGAAAATCGTCATGTGGTTGGAGAGATGCCATTAGAACTCTTAGTAGCTGAGGCAGAGAGAAGTGATCACGTATGGTTCTAGGCATCTGAGACAACATGAGTAGAACTACGCTACCCATGACCTGGAGTTAGCAGCCGTGGTCTTCTCCTTAAAGATTTGGCGACACTATCTGATGGGAAAATGTTTTACCATATACTCTAATCACAATAGTCTCAGGTATATATTCTCACAAAGGACCTGAACCTGAAAAAAAGTTGTTTTCTTGATTTCCTCAAAGACATTGAATTCGAAATAGTATATACTTTTAGATATGGGAACATTGTTGAAGATGCACTCAGCAGGAGATCTGGTAAACAACTGCTAGGAAAAGCGATGGAGCAGCTGGCCACTTTGCAGATATCCTTTTTGGATAGAGATAGAGTATCTTTCCTTTATTCCCTTATAGTCACTCCCACACATCTTCAGCGAGTTAGGGAGGAACATCATGGGGAATATGAATGTGAGTCATGACACACTTAGATATCTATAGGAAAAACACATTTTGGTTTTTCTGAAGGTGGGGAGCACGTCATCCTCTTCGGAGGACGCACTATCGTACCATTGTCACCTAAGGAGGAAGTGTTGAGGGAGTTCCACACATCCCCTCTAGCGGTACATCCAAGAGTGGAGAAGATGTACCAGGTCCTTCAAAGAGAACACTGGTGGAAAGGTATGAAGAAGGAAGTAACATTTTTTGTCTCTCGTTGCCTCAGTTTTCAGTAAGTGAAGGCAGAGAACAAGGTTCCAGTAGGCTTGGTTCAGACATTAGAGGACCCAGAGTGGAAGTGGGATAGGATATCCATGGACATCGTGACGGGTCTTCCACGTACATCCAGGGGTCACGACTCGATTTGGGTGATTATTTATCGACCCACCATGTCGGCCCACTTCCTACCCATCAGAGATCAGGGTTCAGTAGAGAACGTGGGACACCTCTACATGCATGAGATTGTGCGGATACATGGATTACCTTTGACAATAGTCTCCGATCATGATGCATGATTTACTTCCTGAATATGGAAGGGGTTGCATGAGGATTTTGAGACACATATTCATCTGATCACCGCCTTCCATTCTCAGATGGATGGTCAGAATGAGAGGACCATTCAGAACCTCGAGGAAAATCCATGTTCTTGTGTCCTCGACTTTGGTCACAGTTGGGAGGATCACTTACCTTTGATGGAGTTTGCATACAACAAAAGCTATCACTCCACCATAGGGATGGAACCATTTGAGGCATTATATGAGCGAACTTGCATATCACCATCATGCTGGACTGACCATGGGGAGTCAGCACTAGTGGGATGTGAGATGGTATGAGCTACCACGGAGAAGGTGCAGATCATCCACGAGCGGATGAAGACTGCACATTGCTGACAGAAGTCGTATGCTGATATAAGATGAAGACATCTAGAATCCGAGGATGGTGACCATGTATTTATAAGGGTATCACCTCGACGAGGTCAACAGAGATTTGGATGAGGCGGAATGTTATATCTAAGGTACATTTGACCTTTCCAGGTCCTCTGTAGAGTTGTAGAGGTGGCTTACCACTTAGCTCTTCTACAATAGTTACAACGGATGCATGACGTCTTCCACGTATCCTAGCTGAGGAGATACTTGCACAACCCTTCACAAATCATCGACCATAGAGAGTTGGATGTCGACAATGGGGAGACTTTCACGGAGGTTTCAGTGGATATTGAGGATCAATAGGAGCGGGTCCTACGTGGACGGTGGATACCTCTGGTGCGCATTCGTTGGAAGAACGGGAACCTCTAGGAGAGAACATGGGAGCGGGAGGATCAGATGCATGATCAGTACCACCACTTGTTACCTTTGTTCGAGTTGTAGATTTTGGAGACCTAAAGCCCTGATGTGGGGAGAATGTAAAGACTAGGAATTTCCATGGAAATATTTTTCATAAATACATGGGAATATAACGAGTAGGTGAAAATTGATAGAGAATGATTCTGAGACCCGGTGTGCCCATAATCAATTTATGATTTTTTGTTAAGGTACATTCAGTAAACAAACGAGCGAGTTTTTATAACTTTTGAACTGGTGCTCAGAATTGAAATCCAAGGACAACATTGAACTCGCAGCACTGCTATTCACGTAAGAAGAATATCACTTCATCAACAGTGGGTCAATAATAAAAGATAGTATTGGGGGTTTTTAGACATTGAATTAAATAAAAATAATGTGTGAGGATTTATAATTATATGATTCTTAAAACCTCCTCATGGAAGATGGTGGTGGGGACCCTGCACCTTAACCTTCCATGAGTGGATATGGTGGTGGGACCCACCCAAATTTGACCTCCGTGATAGTTTATGACGTGAGGACCACACGGGGCTAAAAACCCTATTGATGGAGGAGAGTAAAACCTCTAAACTCTCCCTCATTAATGAGGGAGAGCCTCTTGAACTTCCCTAATTAATTGGTTCCAACTCCCTGAATTAATTTGTGCCAACACTCATGAATTAATTAGGGGCTCCATGTTTTTAATTCAATAATTTGATTTTTTTCTCAGCAACTAAATATTAGACAAACTCAATCTATAATTAATTTTTCTTGGCTTTTTTGCATTTGGTGGAGCTTGGGAAGAGAAGAGCTTGGGAGAAATGTTATTCCAATGACGAATGCTCCACCGAAGAAGAATGAATAATTCCGACCTTATTCGACTTCTTTCTCGGAACTTCTACCGACATGGGACATCTTCAACTGACCTACCCTCTAAATCGTCGTCAATGAGCCGCCAAAGCTTGGTACTTGAAGCGTGCAACAGACATGACGAATGACGATCTTCTTTGTCTACTTTTTGTGACTCCGTCAATGAACAACGAATGATGAACAATGGTTGGGGTTTTTTACTTGTTGATGCATTCCTTGAATCTTTTCAAACGATTGCAAAAGAAATTGTTTACGGGTGGTTTGTTTTTCATCTTCTTACTTGTTGATGAGAAAATTTATATCACCCTAAACATGGAGGGTGTGGGCCAAACCAACATGGCCCGACCCCTCCGCCATTTTAATTTGAGATCATCGTTGGCATGGAGATGAGGCGACGAAATGACGATGGTGGAAACGAAAAAGGCCCTGCTTCCCATGGCCTCCGCAAACCGCGCCGCCCCCGAGGTGATCCGATGCTCCAGGATAAACCGTGGCCCACCGGCCGAACCACCCCGGCCGCACTGCCGCTAGCCCACGCTGCCTCGCTCACAACCACCACCGGACTCCCCTTCACCCCGACCAAACCCCGTCGGCCCGTGCCGACTCAAGCTGTACCTCGACAGCATGGACGGATGCCTCCCAGTCGCACGATGGTCTGCCTGGTTCCCTCTCCAGCCGCTCGCTGACCCACATGTCGGCCTATCCAGCTACCTTCCGGCCTTCCCGACAGCCTCCCGTGCGCCCAGACGAATCGTGCTGGACCATGCGCCCTGTGAGCCCCGAGTGCCCCGTGCCACCCGCGACCCCCCTCGCGGCGCCCTGTAGGAACCGACCTGACCACGCCCTTCGGTCTGAGCCACACCGGACCACGCCCTTTTGACGCTCTAGGCCGAAATAGCCCTGAGCCCATGTCGAACAACCTGCGCAGCCAGCTGGGCTGGGTCCAGCGGGCCGGGCAGAACCTAACAGGCTGTCCTGCCCAATGGGTTGGGCCAGACCCAACAGGTCAAACTGGGTCAACCCAGACAGTGTGGGCCTAAACAGGGTCAGACCATTTCAGTCCGACCATGTCGGACTGGACCCGGGCCCACTACCAACCCTTTACTTTCTTTGGACATATATTTGGAACTGGACGACCGTTTCATGAACCATCAGCAGTGCTGGGTTTCTTGAAGCATGATGGTCTCTTTGAGTATACCCAACCAGAGTTCGGAGTAATGTTGAGATATGGTCAGGTCGTATCGTGCACGAATCCAACCGGGACCTAGGGGAAAAAGGATAATAACTCATAGACTGGGTGTCCTATTGACGCACCGTATGTTACATGGAGACCCCCATGACATGGAAGAACTATGAGATAATTTTACATGGAACTTCAGGAATGTTGGAGAATCGACCAGTAGCTTTTGGAGCGGATCCTCTCATAGATGAGCAAGCATAACATAGAGACATGTAGCTGGAAGAGACCTAACGACAGCTGATTGATTTGACTCGGAGTTACTCGACTAACCCAGCGGAGAGCGCCTTGGTGTCATGGAATACCCACAATGGGGAGCTCCTCTGTGTGACACTGAAGACCCATGGTACTCAACAGGAAAATTACCTTAGTAGTTTATGAGGGGGAGCACCTCTTTATGACGCGGTAGACCCATGGCGGGGAGTGTCTCTGTGTGATGTGAGAGACCCACAATACTCAATAGGATAAGTACCTCAGTAGTCCAAGGATATTGGGAAGCTCCTATATGTGACGCGAAAGGCCCACTGTACTTGATAGAGGCAGATTTTTCCAATAGCCGAGGTTTCGACAATCTTACTGGGGATGTTTGTTGATACTAACCAAAGAATAAAATCTTGGTTTGAGCTGAGTCAGTATCTTTTGTGTTTTCCTCATGATTTAGATAGATTAATTTATAAATTAGGTATATGTATGGGAATATACTTCAGTGGAATTATCTATTGATTTCATACTTTCTGGTTTATCCTTGTTGGATTTCGTGAGACATTGAGGGTTTCGAGGTCCCTACAGGGTATCATTATACTCACCCCTGCAGAGGATATACCCGCACCTCATTATGTTGGATGCAGATGATAGACAGTGTTGACTAAGGCAATGTGTACCAGGACTGGATTGTACCTAGAGATGGACCACACGACGTGATGGTACACGGAGGTGACAGACGGATGCGGAGTACTGCGAAGCCTATCTGTACTTACACTTCATGTAGAATTTTTCAGTGGATGAACTAGGAGCTGTTTTCCCTTTTTCCAGGTCATGTACATTCAGTTTCCTTGTACTTTACAGTTGGGAATGTATTCTGGCCCCCTTTTACTTTTCATCACTCCTTGTGTATAGAGTTTTATTTAGCAAATTATTTCCACCTCATACTCTATTGTGTGTGTTTTCATGTTATAAAGGCTATGAAATCCCTGTTTATGGATTTACGCCTTTGGTGATAGTCTCCAGCCCCTGGCCTATTGATGGTGGGCTTGGGGAAGTCACGGCATGGGCCCTGGGGGATGGGTCGTAACAGTAATGATCTACTACTATGTAACACCACGAATCCAATGTTGACATTCAAGGAGTTATGAAACACATATAGTTCACCACATGATAGAACAAAATCTCTATTCCTTCAATGAATTTATAATATGATGTGGATCCACTATAATATCCATCAATAATGAAACAATACCTCAAATTGTTATTATTAATGTATATCAATAACTTATAAATCATATGTGATGATCAAGCACTTTAGATCCAATGCTTATCCATTTTCTATATTCATTAATTCAAATGCAGTGATCAAGGTATTGTTCATCTTGTATATCTAGGATTAATCAATGATCATGAAATAAAATATCCATGTTAGGTACAACCCATCACACGCTTACTGTGTTCCGAGAACCCATATGTTGAATCAGAGTGGGACACATAATTATTTAATTTTTTTTAATTATCATTGATTTATTTACACATTTATTTTCGGTTTTAATTTCTATTTGAGTCATTTTTTAATCAATGTTATGAGATATTCGTTCTTCCTCTTTTTTTCTAATAAATATAATCAAATCAATTAGTTTTATTGTGAAATAATTTTTTTATCTCATCTGATGGTGCCTATGAGTCTGTATAGATAACACAACAGCACATTCCTTGTAAGATGTATGTACATTCTATGAATTATGATTTAATAAAAAAATCCATAACTCATAACAGGCATGTACATTTATTATTGGTGGTAAATTTTATTGTACACTACATGTTGACATGGCCAGCCTAGCACATGGTTAAGTGGAGTGCACACTGTGCAAATTTTATACACAGAATGTAGTTCATTACTCATAGAATGGTTATGTATCATCATAAACATCCAACATGACTGGTGGTCATGTAACTCGTTTACTATATAGAAATTATCACATGAACACTCCGCAACTCAAATATTTTATTTTCCACAGTTACAAACATAGTACTTAGGTGTCCACCATACATAGACAATGATACAAAAATATACATTCTTTGTTCCTAAAATCTACACATAGTGTACATTTACCATATTTAGATGAATGTAAATCAATTTGTTATATTATAAAAAAACTATGATGTTTTTTTCATGTGGTGATTAATTATATAAGAATATTCATTTTATAACTTTTCTAAATTTATAAATATATTATTAATTTTTGCATAATTTTTGTATTGGAATATCTTGTATAATCCATTTTATAATTATTACAATACATGATTTATAACATGATACCTAATGTAATTGTAATTTAAACCATTTTTACATTATTTTGATAGTACGCCTAATAAGATTAAGTGATTTATTCATGTTTGTGACATCCCACATGAGTGAATAGGATACGTGTATAATTAAAATTTAGTTTTTGAGATAGGTGTACATTTTGTTTTTTTCAATGTACATTTTTTATTATATAGTGGAAATTTAAAAATAATTTCATTAATTATTTTAAAATTATGAGGGTGTAGAATAATATGGAATTTTTATGAGAATTAATATAAAAAATTTGATGGATTAAATAAGATAAATAATTGATTTGAGAATGATCTCTAATAAATAAGAATGAATAGAATTTAATGGTAATTGTATTAAATTAGTAATTTTTTTAATTCATGTTGATGATAATAATATTACAATATAGCTCTTTATGTGATTGGGTTCAATAAATATAATGTTAAATTAAAAATATGGAAAGCTTCCATTATCTCTCCTCATTTTGTGATGTCATATGTGCCAAAGGATTCTTTAAGTAAAACGCTAAATAAAACTTTGTGTCACCTCAACTGTGTGAGGGTGATGGAACATGAATTTTATGGAGCTAATAAACTAGTGGAGGTGATTCATGTTTTTAGATGAGGTGAATCCAATCCAAGAGAGATTCAATTCTATGATGATGTGATGCTTCCAAAGGAACAATAAATGGTTCAAAGTGTTTTCACCTTGTTTACAGTTACTATATCTTCTCCTAGATAAACTAAAGATGAGTAAAATATCCTGACCATACAGAAATAATAATTTATTTCTATTAACATTAATTGTTATTTTATTATGGTTGAATCATTGCAATTATATGAATTATTGAATTAACAATCATTCAAGATTAAACCAAAATAAATTTCATTATATTTAAATATTATCTAATAAATAGATAGTCACTTAATTAAATAAAATTAATATTGACATGAATTTAATATAGATAATTACATGAATGTTATGAATGCATATAAAATCCATCAATTATATATACTATGTTGATGAAGCCATCCACTACATCAGTTATAAACAAAATCATTGTTCAACGGTCATGAGAATCCAAAGTATGTGATTTAAATTATTGTCTAATTCAATATTTATGGTTTAGGTTGACTTTTCATAGTTCAAATCGATTTACAACTGCTGATGTAGGAATTTTTTTATCAAATAGTAAAATTTTGGGAAAATTCATATTAAGGATTTCAAGATTGGGGATTCCACTCAACATATCAAGGAAATTTGAGAAAATATAGTCGAAATTTGGAATTCCCCCCTAAAACCCGTAAAAATTTTTATACCACCATTTTTGGGGAAATGATAAGTGGAATATGAATCCATTACACTAGAATATCACAAAAATTGGATATTTTGAAGGTATTGGTAATGGTTGTTGGTTTTTGATAAAGTACCAGGATATTAACTAATGTAATATTTGTTTATTACCCTACATTGTATTCCATAAAGTACTAAAACTATATTCTTATTATTTTTATAACAAATAATAAAAACATAATTTAAATATATAATTTTGGTCGATACATAATATGTATAACTGTATGACCATCTAAAATTTCAATGAAAGGGAAAGGATATTATGAGTTATATTATTCTATGAAATTAAATTATATGTACTCGAAGAACATATTCCTAGTATTCCTATATATGAGACTAGGAAATTGTTTCCTATCTATGATATTAATTTTAAAAATTCCATAGAAGTTCTTTGTTTAATGATATAATCTCTGGCCAATGAACTATTGATGAACCATGAGGACATAGATTTGTTTATCATGATGTCACACATTTGGTATATATTTCAAGATAATGTGAGACAATATAGATATAAGATCTATAATTCACTATTTACAACTATTCTAGGAGAGGTCATCCTAGTGGGAACTCATGTGTCAATATTATTAGCCACATTGAACTCTTCGTCCTCATAGGGATTAAAATCCCAGACGGGTTGTGCTTTGATCTCATACATTCCTCCCAAAAAAAGTCTTTATGAAGTTTTATTGTCCATTAAAGCATTAAAATAATGATAAGAGTCATTTATAAATTCATACTATGATTTTCTAAGTGGATAAGGACATGGGGAATGAAAAACCCACAATACATGTAGTGAATCAAAAATAATGAACTATCTAATGGGGAAAAATTCGTATAACAAGAAAAAATATCATGAGAAAAAACATCCAAATAATAGGTAGATTATAAAGTAATGTAATTGAATAGGGGGAACTATGGTTTCCTTGAGGAAAAAAGGCTATTGAAGAAGAATTTTACCTAGAATCTCCGAGAATCTTATGTTGTTTCCATTATCGAGAGAAATCATTTACAATATAATCATTTTCAATTTGATATGGATTATTTTCTTAACACCTATATCGTAATTCATGAGATGGGTATATTTATTAATATTTATAGAGGATAGTTGGGTGTTCGGGATGCCAATGGTTTGAGGTTTCATGCTCTCTATATTCTTGATTATCACTATTATTTTTCAATAGTTATAAAATTCCGTTTATGATATTTTATTTTTCACAAACTATTACCATGAATTTTTAGTTGGGTAATTCCATGTTTTAGATGCTATTATTTTCAAAATAGGAAATAAAATTTGATTCATTTATAAAGAAAGCAAATATTTTGGTATGGAACATATTAAAAATTATATATATATATTAAATTAAAAAACTTATTAAAAATAGATAAAAAATATGTTTAGATGAATCATATAACACCAAACTTTGGTATTTCAATCATATTCATGTATATGATAAGATTCTGATAAAGAGATATTAACATTTATATTTATAATTTTTAGGTAAAATCACATTAAATATGTCATTATTTTTTATAAGTAAATATTACAAAAGACCTTTTAGGTGGATAGCGAGAAAGAGATACCCTGATTTTATGATTGATGCTCACATATGTAGGTGAATCCTTTCTATTATGATATATTTGTGTGTATTAAATCATCATATATTTTATAGATGAATTCAGTTGATATGGCTATGTTAACATGATGAGGGATAAATCTGAGTACTATGAGATATTTATTGAATACAATAATGAAGTAGAGAATCAATATGGAAGGAATAAAAGGAATCTTTGATGAGATCGTGTGGGAGAATATCTTAACCAAAAGAACATCAAATTTTTATGGGATATTTGGATTCTATCTAAACTCACTCCAACGTGCACACTATAGTGGAATAGTGTTAGTGATAGGAGGAATTGTACTGTTTTAGACATGGAATGGTAGATTATGGGTCATTTGTTTAATTCATTATCCATTTTGAGATATTCATTACAAGATAAGAAATATAACTAATATATGGTAAAAACTAATTTTTAAATTGAAATTTCTCGGTGTTTTTGATTGGAATGAAATTAAATTTTTCTTACACACCCAAATGGGGTTGTAAGGAGATGATTAAGGCCATATGAGGAAAAAAATGACCATTGAGAACAATGTGTATCAATATATTGTCTTATAAAGAAACAATGGTATGTTAAATAATAAACCCCTTTGACAATAAAGTGAATGTCACTTAAAATCCATAATTTTTTAATGGTATAACATCTTCAAAATAGATTGTGCGAAATTTTTTTAATTCAATTATATTTATCCTCAAGATACACAAGGGATGGTACATGAAAAAAAAATCTATAGGTATATATGGAAGAAGTATTTCATGAAACACATGTCAAAAAAAGGAGCACTAGAGAGGTAAGATAACCAAATAGATATAATATTCCATTCAACAATAATGGTGACTCATTATTGGTTTAAAATGAAAAATATCTCTTCTATAAAGAGGAAATAGAGAGTATACAATTTACCAACTGGAAATAATCCATGAAATATTTAATGGGTTCCATGTATCAAAACCATGTATGGGTTTTGTTTTATGCTTCAGTTGATATAAATATTATATGACTAAAATATTTATTCATGAAAAAACTAGACATATAAGGTAAGGTAAATACCTATAAATAATGGTTAGTGGATGGGGGTTTAAATAGAGTGAATGAATTGACTATGAAGAATCATTTTTACCATATTTAATTTTGAAATCCATCATATATTCAACATGATATAAAAGATTACCCTAAAAATAAATTTGAAAGATGGATGGTAAAATAGGTTTCCTTAATGGGAACCTTTAGGTTGATTTATACATGACATAAATAAATGTATTTGAGACCCAATGTGATCCCAAAAAAACATGAATGTTGTAGAGACACATTTATGGATTGAATCAAGCATCTACGTCATGGAACATTCGATTCATTGAAGATATAAGGAAATTATTTTCATTATTAATTAATTTGATACATGTTTTTTCAAGTGTTTTAGTGGTAATGTTTCAATAATTATAGTAGTATATGTTGATGACCCATTATATATTGTAAACTTAATAAAAATATTAATGTATTTTAAGGAATGGTTAAAAATCGGGTTCCCCATGAAGGACATAGGTGAATAATACTATGTTATAAAGATCATGATCATTAATTATATATCCAAGAGGATAGTTTAAATAAATCAATGTTCATATATTGCCAAATACTAATGCGATTTAATATATAAAATTCTAAGAGGGGATTGGTTCTAACATCACATGGTATATCTAGTTGTATGAAAATGTTTCCTTAGTCAAAAAATGATAAAGAGAGAATGAGTAAGATCACTAACACATTAGTTAAATGATCAATCATGAATTCCATGTTAGGTTCTATACATATTTTTGGCAACGCATTGATCACGGTAGGAGGATATCAAGAAGATCTAGGAGAATATAATAGTTCTAATGTAAATGCTATCCTAACATATCTAAGAAGAACAAAGTATAAGTCTTAGTGTATGGGTAAGATGAGGAGCTAGTAAGAATGGGTTAAACTAATTGTAGTTATCAAATAGATCAGAATTGTCTTAACTTATTTCCATGATATGTTTACTATCTCATCATATGAGCTATAAGATATAATAATTCAAAGTGTCTTGTCATCACTAATTTTATTAGGGATTCAGAGTATATATCTACTTTTAACATAGCTAGGGAAGCCACTAAGATACCTAAATTTGTCTATGGGAATAATATTGTACCTAGAAGTAATTAACCTATTAAGTTGTGTTGTGATAATACAAAATCTATGAATCCTTTAAAATAAATATGGTAAGACGAATGGAAAAAAATAACATAGACAAGAATTATCAACTATTGAGGGATTTATATATTAGATGGGTGATGTTATTGTATTTATAGTTCCCATATAATAAAACATGGTATACCCCTTGAAGAAATTATTATCTCAATAGAGGCATGAGTATCATGGGAGATCTAATAAAAATCATATTGTTACCTGTTTCCTATCATCTATATAAGATTTTGGTGTACTAGGTACCCTAGAAAAAAATTATTCGTACCTTATGATTACTTGTAATAATTTTTTTTGAATATTTCTAATCTAAATAGAAAATTATGATTTTCATTTGTGTAGAAAAGAATGTTATAATTCCCTAAGTCTAACTGTCCCACTAAAAATTTATAGTAGTTCCAAAATATGATCAGAACCCATAATTTCAAAAAAAATCATAAATATATTCCCAACATATGGATGAAATAATTTGAGGGAAACATAATATATAGGAAACCAAGGTTGCATACATACAATAATTTGATAAATAATCTAATAAAATATATACTTGGTTATATTTAGTGTAGTACATTATGAGAATGAGACCCACCCCTAAGAAATCTAATGTTATATATTTCATGGGATGTTTCAATCTATGGGCATGTGTGTTGATCCATATACATTACGATTATTACTAATGAGTGTTATAAGTAATGTAACTTGAAGTATTCAAGAAACCATGATGACATATGTTCTTTGTGAGATAGGATACATTGGGTGCATATTTCATAATATTTCATTAATGAATAATGTGAGAAAAAATGTCTCTATAATTCCTTAATATAAGTTGATATCTTTCACCGAATTATGAAATGTATATATCAAAAATTAAACAATGGAAATGGAATTTTATAGGAATGATATATTTCAGGAGTGTTAAAGAAAGATACATAAATCATACAGGTTGATGGTTCTAGTATTCAACTTGTTTGATTAGTGATGTCATGATAAAGGAATTACATTACCTAGTATGAATATGTATGCAATATTATTTAAAATTTGAATTAACATATTTATATTAATGTGCCTTGCAATTTGTCGAGATACTTATTGTGCAACATAGCCTACGTCACCTAATTCCACTGAGAAATTTTCATGGTGGGTCAAAAACTATGAGATGTCATAATTATAGTTAAATAATATATTGTGGTTTATTACATAACAATTTGACCATATTATTTTTCAATGAGTTTTAATAATTATTATTTTTAACTTGATTGCACATATTATATCACCTGTTATTTGACAGTATATTATAGGGGGTAATATTTAATAAATATTAATTTCTTATTTAATGAATATACAATTTATTTATTTATTTAAGAATAATGTAGTGATATTTATTTATTATTTATATAAAAAATATTCAAGGCATATAATTGAGTAATGGTGGATCAAGTATAATGGTTTGGTGAGAAATAATATATATATTTTTATAATATTATTTGAATATTTAATTTTTAATTTTAGTTAATGAGTTTATCGCTTGTCAAGGTCATCAAAGGAGAATGACACAAGATATAAGATATACTGAGCTGGCACATATGGATTCATATGATGTCCTTCAATTATTTTTAGGACACAAGTGGATCACAATGGGAGGAAATATGATATTGATTCAAACAATGTAATGGCGGTATGATTTAGATCCATTGAATGATCCATCAATGAATAAATGTTATTTCACAAGGTAGTTCGTTAATTTATATAATAAATTATAAATAATATTTCATGATATTACACTAATTTTCTTATGTTTGTCCATTATATATGTTCTTTGATTGAAATACATTTAATAGTGTGTTTTCTTCATGTAAATATATGATTAGTCATGAATCATGATATCAAGGAAATATGGGAATGACCTATCACACCCATCCATTGAATCAATATCCTACATCTAATAGGGTATTTAGGATTTTTTCTCATATTTATCCCCAATCCATTTGTCATTAATATCTTCACTTATATTTGTCTCTAAAACTAGAGTAGAAAAAAAATATTAAAAATAATGTATTTGTGGCTAAAATCCTTTTATCATTTTATTTTTATTTTTTTCTGTTTTTATAGATAAATATATTCACGGAGACACTCCAGAAGAAACACCTCTAACATAACCATATTGTTAGGTCTGCTCCAAATATATTAAAAGTAGTTCTTATTTTTTATGGAGAATTATTATTCTTGTGCCTCATAATTAATAAAAATGAAAATAAATAGATATTTTTATGAAATATTTTTGTATATCATAAGGAATTTCTATTATTCTACACCCAAAAAACTTTCCTGTAATAATTTTTTATTTTAATAAAATAGTTATTCCACGTACATTATGAGAGAATCCTTACACAATACATATTGTGGGATAGATGTGGATTTAAATTTTTGATGCATCAATGTACATATAATCAAAATAACAAATATTGTTTCATATCTGATAGAATATTTGTTTTTTCATTAAAATACATAAAATTTTATTCTCTAGTGAAGCATACCACATATTTCCCTTGGGATAGAGGTATATTGTATTTAATGAATGTTTTTTGTTTTGAAAAATTCTTTGGTGAATAATAATGAAAAAAAATTAAATTTAATATGATAAAATAAACAATATAAAATATTCTATTATCAACTTCAATGCAACTGAAATAATTTCCCATTGTGATGAATGATTAATGAATTACAAGATTCATTCTATATAATATGTGCATAAGAAAAAAGTGGATGGTGATTTACTTTCCCCTTAAAACCCATGAAATAGAATACGCTAAGAAGTGTTTTTATGGGATTTTCCAGCGGCTAGTAAGACACATTTCTTGTAGAAATCTTCTATAATAAACAGATTATAGAATGAATAATGATTATGAAGTCAACATTTCTCTATATAATTTCCCTATAAAATACCGATTATATATTATAATATTACATTTATATATTTGCAATGGTTTCCCTTTTTTTAGGTTTGAAATGGTTCCATAATACTATATCAAGAGAAACATTAATTCCTATTTTGACCCCAACACGAAAAAATGAAAACTGGCTTGTTGGGTTCAATAGGTTGGCGATGTTGAATCCATCCAACCTCAAATTTCATTCCCTTTCTAATTGCATTGATAATTTTATTAAAAAAAATGTTGTTTCATCATTATTTTTTATTATATCAACATGTTAATTATCCTTTAATAATTCAATAGTTTTAGAAATAAACACTTTTTCTTCCCCGAGATTGGTAAAATGATCAAGTAATGAAGTTTTTTTATATGATCAGTCAATAAATGAATTTATATTATTGAAAAATAATATAAAACATATATAATTATGATGGAATTAATTATATAATAAAACACTATTTAATCATCCCCTTGAAATATAATTATTTTCTTTAATGGTTGTAGGGATTGGGATTTTCAATGGAAAACCAAAATCCCCTTTTTTAGTTCCCATATAATGTACAAGACATTCTCTACACTGGTATAACTATGAAATGATTGTGATATCCCAATGAAAGGTTTATCTTTTATTGACCTTTTCCTCTAAACCTACTGGTATTTTAATCAATAGTAGGAGAATTAAAAAATTATTATTTTCGAGATCTGAAAAAATAAAATACATTCACTTAATGTGATTCCATTATGAATGGATCATCCTTCTCCACTTCCACATAAAACATAATCCTCATGAATATCATTTCATCAAATTATTGAAAATTCATATTTCTAACCCAATTGAAATAGAGAATGATCACTTTAAAATATTTATAATCCACCTTGAATATCTGTTCGATGAGGAAAAACTATGATATATTCACTTAAATTGGATTTATATCCCTAGAACCAGATATGTGAATCACTTTTACTACAACCATAACTCCACTATTTTTTATCATTCTATGGTTATCATGTTCTTCATTATTAAATTTATAATCATTAATTACAAACCCTACATAAGATATGACATTATAATTAGATCCCTAGTCTATCCAAAAAATTCATTTGACAATTTAATTCTATATTTTATATATCTATTTAAAAATAATATCTCCTAACAATCAAATAAACAATTGATTTTATGAATTTGATATCCATTCTTCCTCCCTTTATAGATTCATATGCCTATGAATTTAATTATGGGATTCATTGTATGGATTAAAATATTCACTATAATGTAAAATTTAATGGTTATATTTAACCCTATATGTGATAGTTATTGTAGAAACATTACCTCTAAAAATCCCTCCACCCATAAGGTGTCCACTGTGAAAAGACATTAGGAGACTAATTCTATAATCATATGATTAATAATTGTTATATAATTCAATCTATTCCTCGAAATATATTTAATTTTGTAATAAAACCTTCAAAAGGACTATGATTCATGACATTCCCTTTGAAAATAATCACAAACTATTAATTGGGGTATGTCTATCTGAAATGGACAAGACCACATAGTTGAACCACACTAACTGAGTTAACAATTAGGTGAACTATTATATTAGTGAATGATGGAGTGAAAAACATCTTTAATTAGTATAATATGACTAAAATATCCTTATTATTGATTATAAATATTTTTATTTCAAAAACTAGTCTACCTATAGATTCTTAAAAGATGTAGTTTCTCATTATTTTATGTCATATATTTTGATGAAAAAATAAACATAATTTTACATGAATCAATACATATATTTCATGTGATTTTATTCCTTATAACAATAAATGATTCATTGACATAAAATTATTTTTATTTAATGATTACCCCACTTGAAATATTATTCCATTAATTAATATTCAAATATTCAATAATTGTTGTCATGATAGAATGTAAACTGATGGATGAAGAAAAGTCCAACATTTACCCTTTAATGGTTCCAAGTATTCCCACATATCACTTTTAGACCCCACATTACATGACACAGGGGTATGGTTTTTGTAGTTCATAACATGGAGCATCATGTAATCCGAGTGGGAAATAATTGTGAATATGGGGAAATGAATTTGAAGGCAAGGGACATGGTGGAACAATAATGTATTTAAGGAAGAGATATTAGTTGTTGAATTGGTGAGATAAATCTAGGAAATATAAGATCTCTTGCCCACGTGTTATTCAGACCATTTATGACAATTTAAAACAATCAAATATGACTGAGTGGGTGAAAATTATCACAAGTGATGATGTATCTTGATATTAATATATCATTATAATTTCAAGAAAATGAAATTATATAAATTAAAACCAAATAAAATTATAATTAAACACATTTTCATTCAATAAAACATTTGAAACTTTATAAATTAGGAAAATTTCACATTCAACGGCTATACCACGTTTTTGTTCCAAATAAAACATCCCAAATAATAAATGAAGAAATAAATTGAATTTATAAACACTTAAAAAATCATTTATATTTTCCATTAAACAAATTTTTATATATACATGAAACAAGTAATGAGTTTAATAAATGAAAATAAGAATTTATTCCAAAATAATTACTTTTTTCACTTTTAATAGGAAATTTATGATTTGATTAAGAAACAACAAAAAATAAAAATTTTAATTCAAACATTATATTAAATTACAATAATTATATAGAAATAAATTTATGAATCATTTATGTAAAAAATAAATAGTTTTCTAAAATGAATTTTTTATATGCCAATTTATCCCATGTTTATCACATTTAAAAATACCAAACCACTAAAACAATTTTTTTTCATATAAAATTTTAAACAATTATGTACAACATAAATATTTTATAATAAATTAATAACTAATGTATTTGATAACAAAAAATATCTAAATAATTATTATAAATTTTCATTTTATATTTAACCATGATTGGAAAATTTGTTTTATTTTTTTAATAATGCTATATTTTAGAATTTTAAATTTTAGTATTTTGAAAAAAAATATATAAAACAATTAATTAAATAAATGTATCTAGATAAATAATTGTATATATTAATAAAGAAATATTTAAATCAACATGAATTTAATTGAATAATAAAATAAAATGATATCAAATGATATAAATAAATGTTTCGACCAATTGGAATATCAATGATAACCATGAAGAAAACACAAAATAATAACAAGTAAAATTCCTAATCAGATACATTAAACAAAAGAAGGTTTAGAGTTTTATGAACACTTTTATAAATTTTTTAATTTTTTTGGTCATTATTTTTTTTATTGTTTTAGATTTATCCTCTAGTATTTCAATTTCCTCTATAATAATGAAAAATATTTTTGTCATTTCATTGGACAATAAATATTAAATTGTACCTACACTAAACTATACATGATGTAGTAGTATCATATCCCTTTATGAAGGGTTTATGTTCTTCGATAATTTTTCAAATCTAAAATAATCAAAATAATATTGAATGTGTGTTAAAAATTTGATGAGAAACTCGAGAATGCATCAACTGATTTAAAATAGTGAATCTCAATTATATTTTGACAATTCATTATAGACCAGATTCAATCTGTGATGAAGTGTAACTGGTATTACCCCAAATTTTTTTTATTATCTATCATATATTCTTTTATCATTCATTAAACAATGATTTTAAACCATCATTCAATAAATTGATTAATCAATCATGGGGAATATGATGGATCGTCCTTTTCTAGTTTACATATATAAACTAACACATATTAGGTAATGAAACTCACTACTCATCACCTATGAATACATAAAATAGTGGTGATGAAATGCCTATGATGGATTTAAATATTATAATGAATTATAAATATTTTTCACTCTCGTTCTTCCATTAATCATTTTTTCACAATATTGAATTATTGATTGACAAATTTATTAATCTATAAAGAAAATATTTATTTATCATCATCACCAGCATACTTTATTGTGAATCAAATTATATTACAATATCAAACCATGAATTTAGTAGTATAAGTAATTCATGAATGAGAAACCTAGGGAGTTTATACATAATAATAAGATATAGAGTACATAATGATAGAATGGCATTGTACCCTAATCACTATACTATGTCATGCCTCAGACATACTCAATCATGAAAGAGTAAAACGATAAAGAAAATGAAATAAGAATATTAAATTCTTCAATCAAGGAAGAGGAGAAACAATAACATAACTTATATTTGATAGTTGATTTTCCAAATAGAAGATCAATGGGGGTAGTGGAAATGATGTATCTGAGAGAGCATGAATGCAAAGATAAATTCATCAAGTTAGAGTTATTTTTATAGGGTTGTGGATAGTTTTATCAATGTGTCGAAATATTATTTGATAAAGGGGGGTTTTAGCAGTAATAAAATAATAAGGGTTGATAAATGGCCTCTCTATTAGTTTCTTAGTGCTGATAAAGATTTATAATTATAATTATAAATATTTTTTATAAATATTTTTATATTATTATATATATATTTATATCATTATATATATATATATCTATATATATATAAATAATATTTGAATATAGAAATTATTAATTATTTGCACTTATTTATTATAATTATATAATTATATAATTATATAATGATTTATTTATTATTAAATACATTCCTTTTATTAAAATTAAATATTTTAACTTATAATTATAAATATATAATTAAATATTTATATATACATATTGTTTAAAATAAATTTATAATTATTTATTTATAATAATAAATATACTTATATAATAATATATTTTTATCCTAGTATATATTAATATTTTTTTAAAATATATTGATAGAGGCCCTTAATTAGAAAAAAGAAAACATAGAGAACAAAAGGTAGGCTAGAAATGGACACTGCTCCCTATAATGAACAGTAAAATACAAAATATTCCCCAAACTATAATAAAAATCATTCACCACTGAAAATGAATTTCTATTGAATCTTTTCATCTGTTACCTCACCCAAAACCTCGACCGATGTGATGGAGACATATCAACCAAATTTTCACCTGTTGTAAGAGCCCCTCAGGATCATTTCTCTCCAAATAATAATTACCAACCTTTGATTGTTCTTTTATCCTCAAATATGGGTCATCAACTAGAGTCCCTTAATATATCATCTATTTTTCAGGATTGGAAATAAAATCTTTGATCTACCTTTATACCTATCCTCAGCCCTTTTCTCCATATACCAAAACTAATTATTCGGAGCAGTTTCTGGAGCATATTAAACATGTGATTCATTATTATTATCCTCGACTATGCCAAGTTACTCAAAGAGGATTCAAGTTGACATATTTTAATTTCATATACATCCCACACCATGTGAATATTTACATAGAGGACCATAAGATCCATTTGGTAGAGGATGAAAAAACGACATGTTGATGCTTTGTGAAGGATTTATTTTAAGAGTTGTAATGAAAGGAACCAATGAAATTTACTATAAATAGACATTATAAGTAACATATCAATTATTAATTGATGATATATAAATCATATAATTCACTAATTGAAATAATTAATTATCCACAATAACCTTGTATAAAGACCATGTTTATCTAAAAAATAATAAACACTAACACTAGTTATGGTAGTTGTTTCACTATCCTTAGTATGATACGTATTTGGAACCACATCCTTTTTATAGGGTAAAAATATTCCATATTTGAGGAGTATTTTACCTTGGTACCATTAATCTATGTACTTCTATAAACAACCTCATCCATTTTTATAAAATTTTTTAAAATATTTATATAAAAAATATACGTGTGTAAGATATGTGGCTCCATAATATCCAATGCCAATGATTCATCAGTTGATCCATTCATCAATTCTTCCACAAAATCCAACAATGTTTTATAAGTTATGTGATAAATTGAATATTTTGATAGCATGAATATGACTTCCAATTATGATAAATAGGGACTGAAAAATCTTCAACTCCTTCTATTTGTACATATGCATTCTCTACATGGTCAAAATAGTTCATGCAACAAGAATCATGTTAATCAGTCTTTGCTTGAGAAACTGAAACCTGACATGTTATACTACCAATCTATCCTCTAGAAGGTGGTTTATTATGACCACTAGTTTCTCCCTCATTAGAAACATTGACATTCAATCTAGCCTATCCATTCTCACAACCATCCTATTCACCGTATGCAACATTTCCGTGAAAATAATCAAGAACTTGTTCATCCTAATTTTTTTAACATTATAAAAAATGATTTCTAATAATTCCCACACATTGGAAAAAACTCATAAATAGTTAATCTCTTATAGTTTAAAATTTCAGGATGAATTAATTGACCGTCCATAGAGAATTATGGATTCTTATCATATATAATTTCCAATTAAAACTCATCATCATCAGTTGAAAGAATCAACTGATCAACTCTATTAGTAAAGAAATTTAAATCAACCATTAATCATAAAAATTTACCAAATCTAAGTACATAAATATATCTATCCATTTTAACGGGAACCCAAATTGAAATTGCAATATCATAAAAGATTTTTGGTTGCCAAAGAATCTAGTTAAGACCATATACCATGACCCATGTTGTGTAAAAGAATTTACATCCAATCTCAGATTAAATTTCTTAACCCTTTCTCAGATATGGATGTAACTATACATGAAAGTGATAAAACCAAAACCCTAGGCACAAATCTTCAATTCAATGGAAGGAAAAAAAATATGGATAAATATTATACCGAACGACAAACATTATATAATATATAGCTTCTACTAATGAAATAAATAATAATAATAATGAAAAAATTTAAAAACAAATAACTAGTATTAATGTAATAGATAATTAAAAAATGTATAAAATACTATTTATACATGTTAATGTGGGAATGAATTAAAATTAAAAATATTTATATATAATAACTATATATGAAACATAAATTTTTAATAAATAATCATGTAAATATAAATATTATAAATGGAAAAAATTATAAACATATTATAGATGGAAAAATTGAAAATTAATAAATTACCAAAATATTAAAAAATAAAATGTACAATATTAGTGAATAAATAATATTAAAAATGAATAAATTAGAAAAAATGAAAATTAATTAATATTAAATATTGTATAAAAATACAAAAAATATTAAAATCTAAATATTAGAAATATAATATCTATTATACATATAATTTCAATAAATATAATTCTAAAATTAGTATTAAAAATTGAATAAATTAATGATGTATTATGTGTTTGTGTTGTATATAATAAGCCATTCATTGTGTATATGTATGTTTGAAATTAGTGAAACCCATGTTTGATATATTATAAATTGAAAAATCAAATGACATTAAATTACTTGTCCATTCCTCGAAAGAATTAGTCAATATTTTTAGTTTATATTAACTTTTTATTAAAAACATTTTTTACTAAATATATGACCTAATTTAAGTAATCCTAAATAAACTTTTTATTTTATATATAATATTTTTGGATACATATATATATAGGGAGATATATATATATTAAGAATAATAAATATATTAGAGAATAATTATATATATAAGAATTTAAATTTATATGTAATTAATATTCATTTAATAATTACATTTTATTCATATTATATATTAAATTTTATAATATATTATTCATTACTAACCATAATAAAGATTTATATATATATTAATTTTTTCATTTTTATGAATAAAATTTTCATTGATAAATTTTAAATAATTTTGTAATTTATTCATTTTTAATTTTTTAGTTTAGTTAATATAATTTAGTCATTGTATATATCTATATTGAAAACATAATGTTTATTTACCTTTTTAATTTATATATATATATGTATTATAGAATTATTCATTTTTATTAATTATTATTTTATTATCAAAATTTTAAATTTTTTATATAATTTAAGGATTTTTATTTATTATTTTTCAAAAATATGTATATTAATTCCTTATATATATAATATTCAATTTTATAAAATTTATAATATATATAAATGAATTATTGATAATTATTTAATTAACAACATTTTTAATTTTTTTAGATTCTTCATAATCAATTTTTATTTGTTTAATTATTTTAAGTATTATATATTTTTAATACTTGAATTTTATTTATTGGAATATATGAAAAAAAATTGACAACACCCACATGTGTAGGAGGGACGATTCAGGTGGGACCCAACCATGTGTATATATATGGGCTAAAGCATATAGGAAGTAAAAGGTGGATCATGGCCCCCACTGGCTAGTGGGCCTATATGGGTGTGTGGATAGTGTATGTGGCACCCCATCCATGGAGGAGGATTCAAAGTATAGGCTAAAACAAAATCATTTATACAGAATTTTTCAAACAAATTCATGTTTTATGTCAGACTCTGGTGCATGATCGTGGCCATTATTAGTGCTCGAATATACCCTAATTAAGGTTAACCTCTATAATAGATAAAATAATGTGATTATAATGATACATTATATCAGTGTTAAAAGAATTAACTAAGGTAACCCATTATAATTACTTAAAAATAATCACTAACAACATGTTCCTTTTATCAATATTTTTTATCACTCATTAATGTTAATCATTAACAACACTTTTTCAAGAGGTGATTATGGAAACCTTTATCATTGATTTTATCAAGTGTTGATAAATGCTATTGTTTTTTTAGATGTGTTTCCCAAATTCATCCAAAATAATAGGGATTATAATCTATGTAAATATTTGGTAAAATCCCATCAACCTTTAATATTTTGATATCATCAAGTTGGGTATTATACTCGTACTTTTTGTTTAAACACATAGTTAATCTAGTTTTACATTAAACATGGTAGTATAATTTTTAATCATAATGAGTTATAATAATACATATAAGGATGCATGTAGTTCATAAATTTTCATGGTATATCATTATATAACCTATATTATCCACCGAGAAATTTGTAAATATATATATTTGATTTTATATATTTTAATAAAATATTATTTTGATAAAATTTAATTAATATAAATTTTTACAATGTTCATTTAACATGACATAAAAAAAATACTAAAAATGTTTTATTTGTTATATAATCTTTTAATAAATCAATAATATTCCATATACATCTATAATATCCATGGAACACAATTATTCAATCAAATTATATTATTTTTTTAATTTTAAATATTCATTTATTTTGTATTTCCATTAATTGTAAAAATTATATGCCGAAATTGGAAAATAACTTATGTTAAAATATATTGTTAAAAATTATAAATAAAATTTAAAAATGATATCAATTAATTCTTATCAATATAAAAATAGGCATGAATTTAAGAGATTTTTTCCCCTATGTTGAAACATATTTGATATTTACAAGTAAGAGAGTTAAAATTATTAATATAATTTCAATAGATTTAATATAGGTATTTTTCATACAAATGTTTCCATTAATAAAAGAATTTAAATATCATGGTTATAACTGCAAAATATTTTTCATCCAATAAGAATTTGGATGGAAAATGGCTATAGTAACCATTAATTTTTACAATGATTAAACTGATTTTCCATTAACCGAGATTGGAGATTTGAACACTGTAATTATTTATAACGTAAATAAATGAAAGGGGTATTACTTTCAATGTCTTAACTTCTTTATTCTATATAATTAATTAATTTTATCAATTTCAATACCTATAAGTGGAAGATATTAATTTTAAAATATGTTTTAAGAACAAGACGAAACTATTTTTTTGTAAAATATATTTTTAATGTATAAATATTGATTTGTTCTTATACCATACATATTAAAAATATTAGATGAAATCTAAAACAATATATTGAACATATAATGCATTAATCTTACTAAAATCAATCAATGTCATTTATTTATTAAATTTAATTTAAAAATTTCACATTACCTTCCAAAAAACCATTTTCCTGAAAAAACAAATCTTATTTTAATTTTAATTGATATTTATTTTTATTCTTATCAGTTGGTAAACAATTAATTTTTTTATATGTGTGTAAAAAATATATTATTCATAATATTATAATTTATATTTATATCCATCAATTTAATGGGAACATTATAATTATTTTATTTAAATAATATATTTCACAGGTCATTTATGATCAATTTTTTATACACTATCTAAAATAATATTCTTCTATTAAAATCACTGGATGATACATTTCAATCACTTTCAACAAAATAAAATATCACAATTAGAACATGATCTAAGAAAGGAAGGTTTTGATATTTGAAAATTCTATTATTGAAAACCAACAATATAATTTTTTAGACATCCTCATGATACAAGAGAAACATATGTATAATGGTAAACTAGAAAAAAAAAACTAGAACACCATGTAGGAAAAAAAAAATTGGGATGGGATTTTAAATACATGAAAAAATAGTGATTCCATATGTAATGTACTAGATCTGGATGCTTCTAAATGGTGCTTCCTACCCTAGTTGGCCACATAGTCTCATGAGAATCCCCCAAATGCCAGTGGTTGTTGACTAGATGTGAGGGTCTGGGATTGATAGTGGGGAGACTATTTCCTCATTAAAAGAGTGTAATATAGTGGAATAAAATATTAAATCAATAATGGAAGCACTAATACCGGAAATAGTTGTAAATAGAAAAAGACTAATAATATAAATAATCTGATTTCTTATCATAAAGAAGATGATGTTGCATGTTACATGTTCAATGTAAATGGAAAAAATAGGTTACACTGCATAAATAATTGACATAATTACCAAATGTACAAAAAATGAAGAATGAAACTCAGAAGCATTGTAATCCCGATTTTCTTTCCCATGATATCCTGCTCCTAGACAACATTTAAAGTACCTATAGAAGGGTGATTTCCCTTATCGACACCTATAACCATATAATCCATTTTGGGTCAAAAACATGACAAAAACATGTTGTGAGACTAAATACTAGTAGGTAACCACCCACTGTCTATGCTAATCTATCAATGAATATATACAACAATAAGTGTAAAATAATGAAATTTTTATGCTAAGAAGTATTTATAAGTAAATAGTCCTACATGCATGGGATTCCATTTACATTAATTTCATGTTCATTAACAATTCAATTTCATTTAATTATATATGTCTTGAGATCTATCATAAGACTGAAATCCACTGTATAAAAATAAGAAAAATAGATGTCTCATAAGTCCATATAATCAAACAGAAGTGAAGAACAAATCCATGATTATTCTATGGCTAGGAAAACACATCATAATACATTCAATTTCAATGATCAATTTAAAACCAGAGACCTTCCTTGACATTCTTAAGATAGGATTCAAGTATCTCTCTAAATGCAATTTCACCAACATCCTACAAGCCTATTTCAGCATAAATTTTATGAACTCTACATCACTCTATGTGTGGTATAAGTAAAATTCAAATCATGAAAAATAAAAATTACTAATAGAGAACATCCATGGAATACCTCACCAGATCTAGGGATCCCTCAACCTTCTAACAAACCCTCTATGAACATGACCACTATATCGATGGTTTCCGGATGACATAACATAATAATACCATTTTTGAGTCTTTCCATGGAATTCTAATCTAAATCCATGGATCACACAATGTATAAGATTCAATAATAATATGATCTCTTCCATGGCCTTTTAACATGACATCATGGTTCTACAATCTCTATTTAACCTGTTAATGTTTATGACTGAATAAAACATGTCATATAAGAAGAAACCTGAGTAAATTTTACTACTATATGAATTTAACATTAAAAAATCACGTGGGTAAATTATGTATAATAAGAAACACATTCAAATTAAACTACTACTTAGATATAACTTTAAACAACTCATGTGGGATCATGTATAGTTGGAGAAACACATTCTAAGTGTGCATAAATAAGAAAAGGTAAACAATGGTTTAGGGGAAAAACAATCATCCATTAAAATGAACATTTGAATTAAAATTCAATAACCCTAGGATTTATTAACCAATTAAATTATTTTTATCAAACATTTAATACGAATAAAAATAATTCCTTGTAGGCATCCTATGAAAAAGTACTATAAATAGTCATTCAAGGAAACTCACTCATGGGGGAACATTAATCGAGGTAAACTACCTAATATATACCATAAACCTGTTATTCAATTAACTATACATCAATAATAAACCACAAGGGTCATTTATAAATCAAGGAGACACCCAAAAATGGGTGTGCGATACTCTGTCATATATACAAATCTTGACAATTACTAAAATGCATGATACCAACTACCTCATACTTGTACGCCTCTCCTCATTTAGTTTCAACCTCTAATTTAACCAAGAATAAAGAATATTTGATAAATAAATAAATAAAACATTGATAAGTAGTTCATGAGAAGAAGAGATGAAGGATGGATCTAGGGGAATCAACAAATCACCGAACATGTTCCAATGAAACTGATGGTGATCGAAATGGAGTTCGGTTGATGAATCAGGAGCCAAAAATTACCTACGATGTTCTTGTGTTCCACTTCTCAATCTAGTGGAGGTGTGGCATTTCCTTCTAAAAAAATGAGGCTACTTCCCATATTGTGAAAAAAACCAAATAAACTGTATGTATGGGGAAAATACACTCTGTGTATATTATTGTTCCCCTTTTTCTTCTAAGATGACTTACATGTCATAAAGGATTCCTATACACACCATTAAAAAACATGTATTAGGATTACATGATGTGTAACTCCAACTCATGTTCAATAACTAGTATGAAACCTATCCCTCATCCTATTTTTCATCCACCTTAATTTGTAAAACCTAAATATAAAAGACCCATACATCAAGGTAAGAACCAGGTTCTTACAATCTTCTCCCTTAATTCAATTATTCCTCAAATTTCCCTTCCATGGGTGGGGAAGAAACTTCTGAGAATAACTCTGGCCACTGTGATTGTGCATCGGCCTCCCTCTCCCATGTATCTTTCTATACTTGTTCATTCTTATATAGAACCCATAATAAAGGAAAAGAACAAAAATCGAGAACATTAGTGATATGATCCACAATTCATATAGGATGCTCCTAAAAGGATGTATTTACTAACAACATAACCTCATAAGGATTAAAATCATGAGATGATTCTGAAAAGTGACATCAGAACTATGAATCATGTAAGACGTTGTGAAAATCCTATCCCCTACGAGGTAACTAAAACCGATAGGCAACCAGACCAAACCTCTCCATAACAACCAATGACCCGACATATCTCATTAAAAGCTCACACTATCTCCTAAGAATCTAATGTCCCAACCGTGATGGAACATGTAGGAAAAACTGATTCCTGGAAATTAATTCTGAAGTTTGCATGCATCGATCAATGTTGGATTTTTGGCGAGATTGGGCAGTAGCCATCCGCTTCTAAATCAACCTCACATACTCAGTGGTCTCCTAGACAAGACAAGGTCCCAACAGAGCTGCCTCTCCTTCCTCCAACCATCAAAGGGGTGGTCGGCCTAGAAAACCATAAAAATCATCTTATGGTTCCATTTGAATAGTAACTTGGATGTTATTTGTATATGTATACTCAACTAGGGGTATGCGTCTCTCCCAAAAACCCATGAGATCCAGGAAGCATTCCCATAGCGTGACCTCCCTCACTTGAATCACGTGATCTAACTGGCCATCAATTAGAGGTTGGTAAGCTATGCCCACGAGCACACGTGTACCCATCACCCACTCTATTCCATTCTTTAAATTAGATGTTTACTTGGTGTCCATGTCCAAAAGGATTGAATATGAGAACTTATTCTATCATACAATACCACAGATAAACAACCTCCCAAACACAACAAGTCAATTGTTTTCATTGATCGGTCGGAAGTGTGAATCCCTCTTGAGCCTATCAAAAATAACCCACATTACATCATTACCTATAGGAGACCTCGGTAAAACAGTCGTGAAATCTATTTCGACATCATTCCATTCCCACACAAGAATGGGTAGAAACTGCAAAATCCTACCTGATCCCTAGTGTTCTTCCTTTACCTACTTATAGGTGGAGTACCTCATGAAAAAACCAACAACATACCTTTTCATACCTAGACACCGATAATGAGAATGTAAATTCTGAAACATCTTGGTGACACTAGGATTCACTACCCATATAGGGGCCTGTAAATCCCATAGCAACTCCTTTCCATTTTTTAAAGAAACCCATACATGACCATGTAAATGCAAGATATCTTCATCTCCTATGGTATAATGAGGAGGAGGGTCCTCACCTTCTATACTCCCCCATAGAACTAGTCCTTCATAATCTGATATATGCCACATCCTCAATCTATCATGTTGGGTGGTAGTAATAGCTAATGAAGAAACAATTTTTTCCTTGCTATCTTTCACCTCTAAATTCATCTCAGAGAACAATTCCATATGCTTCCACTCACTACTGGCCTATTTTACTACTTGAATCATAGTATTCCTACTCAAAGAATTAGCCACTACATTAACATTTCTATGAATATAAGAAAACATGAAGTCGAACGATTGAAGGTATTCCACCAACCATCACTATATCAGATTCAGATCATGCTATGTAAATATATAATTGAGGGTTTTTTGGTCATTGAACTCTAAAAAACACTCTCTCTATATGTAATGTCTTCAACATTGTAATTCATGAACAACTGTAGTTAACTCAAGACCACATGTTGGTTAATTTCTATAATTTCGCCTCAGCTACTAAGACTCGTACACAATGACTTTATCACCTTATATAATAACTAATCCTAGACCAATACCTTCCATGTCATAGTACGTAGTGTAACTCCTACCCAGCTCTGGAAAAATCAGTATCAGTGTTGAAGTCAAACTCACTTTTATCTCCTGAAATGTCATCTCAAAAGAATCTATCCATACATACTTTTCACCCCATTTAGTCAGTCTTTTCAATGTCACTATTAAACGTTATAAGTCCAATATTAATTTCCTGAAGTAACCATCCATACCTAGAAATATTAGCTTCTCAAAAATGTTCTTGGGTTACTCCCAGGTAACTACTACTCTTAGCTTCTATGGGTCCCCTTATACTCTTGTTGTTGAGATGACGTGACCTAGGAATTTAATTTGACCCATCCAGAAGTGGCACTTTGTGAGATTAGAAAATAACTGATGCTCTCATAGAGTACGAAAATAAATATCAAGTTGTGTTGCATAGTAACATCGATTATGATAATACATCAAGATATCATCCTCAAAAACCACAAAAAATGAATCAGGATAGGTATGGAAAACTCAGTTCATCAGTTCCATGAAGACCTCTGGCTTGTTCATGAGACCAAATAACATTACAAAATTTCCATACAAACCATACCATCTCTAAAAGGATATACGAGGTATGTATGATGATCTAAAATGCACATGATGATAAACATATATAAAATAAATATTGGAGAAAAAAAAGCTCTATGGATATGGTCGAAGAGATCATCTATCCTCAGCAGTAGATACCGATTCTTAACCATCAACATGTTCTGTTTCTAATAATACATTAATAGCAAGAGGTTCCTGACCACCTGTTTTCGCAGAAAGCACTATCAAACCACCCAGGAGAGGTACTGGGTCTAATAAAACCCTTTTACTCTAAATAATCAAGATTCCTCTTGATATCATGAAACTCTATTGAAGACATTCTATATATAGGAATGGATATATGTGTAGCTCTTGGAACTAGATCAGTAGAGAACTATACCTCCATCAAAAATGGTATACATGAATTTCCATCTTGGAAGTTGTCTATGAAATTATCAACCACTTGTGAGACATCCATTTGACATGGTCCTTGCTCATCTAGATATAAAATCACAATCTTGTCTATCATCATGTCCATCCCACGATGATTGATTATAGCTCAACTTTCTTAGACGTTCCATTAAACATTTTGTAGAATCCATCTACTCTCTAGTGACGTAAAACTCACCCTACAAAGAAAGAAATAAAAAAATTCCTCAATGGTAACTAACCAGTCCAACCCATGAATGATTTCAAACCCTATCATCTCTCTATTATAGAGGTCTTTTACAATGTGAAACTATTCAACCATAAAGGAATCTCCTAGAATTGATGCACACCTATCATTTTAATATCAAATATAGTTTCTAGCAACAGAACATCATCATAAGTAAAAAACCATAGCCTAATGCTTCCTATAATAGAAATAGATATGAAACTATGTAAATTCCATGTATCCAAAAGTGTAGAAGATGAAAAAGAGGTGATTAGAATAGTACTTATAACAATAGAGTGTTTGGGATCCTACTCATGATGGGTCAATTGAACTATATAAGTCTTTCCGGTACCATGGCCCTATGACGCTACTTGGCCACCCTGAGATAATACACCCTATTGTCACTGAGAACCTAGGATCTGGTGACCACATCCATGACCAAACACATCATTTTAAATAGCCTACTATACCCCAACTCCTTTTCTAATGAATGGATGATGCCCCTGGTCCTAATCATGATGTCGTTGTAGACCCTATATCACTAGATACTAGTGAAAACATCATACATAATCAGAGAATATGGCATATCATGCCACATTATCGATACTAATATGGGTCCATCAGACATTGTGGTCTGGTATTCCCAATCCTATAACACACGTAGCATCTCATTTGTCTACCTAAAGATACATTTTGACTACTAGCATCACCATGGGAAAGCTCCAGAAGATGCATCTTACCACCGGTCAAGATAGTACCAGATCTCAGTGTCGAACATCCCTAGCTCGCACCTACATATTCCCTCAGGTTTTTTTCAGTAGTAAATGTCTGATTCACTATAGTAGACACAATAGTGAACCTAAATACATTTACCAGCGATCATACATCATACTTTAGACCATCCTCAAATCACCTAGCCTTTGATATAAAATTGTCCATTAGAAGAGGTGGGAAACTCCAAAGACCAGTAATATGGGAAAAATAGTTCATAACTAAATGTTTTCCCTACTCTAGATTCATAAACACTGCGTATTTATCAACCCTAAACATATCAGGAAAGTAATATTCATAGAATACTATCTAAATGTCTCCCTAATCCATATGCCGATGATGCCCCACATGAGTAATCACATCACACCATCTATTGGAGAAATCATGTATCATATACATTGCGAGCATTTCCCTCATCACGGGAGGTAACTCTAAATGCTCTAAGATCGAATTCATTGAATATATCTTTGAATATGATGTGTGTGGTCTTTAATTCCCCCAAAACATGGGTGGATGCTGATATTGGAACACTCATGTCAGCTCGACCATAGACGTGGTAGGTTTTTTGCTCCATGAATGATTTTCATAAGCCTCATAAATCCTTCAATGAAATGTTCATAAACACCTATGTCTAGTATAATAGCTGGTGCGGCAACTGGAAAAAATAGTGGATCCACAAGTAGCCATTGGAATACCATGTCCCTAGTCTGATTATGACTACCCTCCTTGAAAACAACCGGAGGTCATCATGGTGGAATGCCTCTACAACGTCAATCACACACATTAGTACAAATTCATTGTAAAGGTTTATAGTTAAAGAGTGGAAAAAGTAGGAAAATACCCACAATGGGAACCAGAAGTGGATTACATGGTATGTAGACACCATACATGGCATGTAAGATCATGTTATTACATGGGTGTGTACTTTTTCCAACCATTGTACGTAAACACCCTAGGTACACATGTAAGACTGGTACATGGTGTGTGCCCAACACAGGGTCTGTACTCGTGTCCCACAACTAGATTGGCCATTTATCTTGTCATGTTGTGTACTTATACACAACATGTCACCTACATAGTGTTTGTTCAGGTACTCTACATTGCCATGTACCCCTATATGAGTAGACAATTCTAAGTACTCCATTATATGGCCCATTACCAATAGAGGGCATGTATACCAAATATATGGAATGTACCACCTTAACTTCTTCATCCCTGAATAGGAAGAACATACGACATGTTTCCATGTACCACACACAGTGCAATATTGTTTTCCTGAAGGGAAAAAACCACATATTTCTAAAAAAACCCATGAATCAACCTAAGTTGACATTCCTATCCTAAATAGTATGATAAATTTTGATCATTGGCGTCCCATAATCCCCAAGAATCAAATATTAGAATCCAAATATATCCCATCACACATGTTTAATTACAAGGTGGAAACATGATCCGCCAAATTATGATCAAAGAGGGCCCATAATACTCAAGGATCCATGCCTTCCATCCATCCATTTAAAATAATGGCACATACCAATAAAATTACTGCAATAAAAAGAATATATATCTTCATTCCTATCACAACAACGTGCAATCATGAATTCTCCTAAATAGTGTGATAGAATTCATGGCATTTGATTTATATCAAGTGCTTATATGATGAATGATATGGAATACCCTCATCTCATAGATTTTCAACAAAATAGAACAACAACGACAACAATAATAACATCACAATAATAGTTCTTCACCAAATAGTTACATTTAATAAATGGTAATAGATAAAAACCCACATAAATGAAAATTCAATTGAGGAAGTATGGATTTTCCTTGTAAACAGTGTAGCTACTACATGGAATTGATTATACCAACCTCCATTTCCCTCATATCTTTGTCTGATGTCCCCAAATAGTAAGTAAATCTGGAAATGACTCATCTGATTACACCTTCCAACATCTTGTATCAGGAATCCCCTCAAAGGTTCCCCATACCCAGTTGGCCACATGACCTCAACCACATCTCCCCAAATGAAATTTGCTGACGACTAGAATCTAAGGCCTAGGAGTGATAGTGCATAGATTATTCCACCATTAGTAGAGTGAAGCACAACAATTGTAGTAGAAAATCAATAATTGATGAAGTAATACCATGAAACAAAAGATAATAACAACAGATTTATAATATAAACAACTAGATGTCTTATCATTGAAATGATTATGTTTCATGTTAAATTCTCTTGGAAAACAACCAGAATATGTTACCCTGTAGTAATACATGATATAATTACCATCAGTAAAAAATAAATACTAAATCTCAAAACCATCATGTGCCTAAGCTTCGTACCATGCTCTCTAACTCCAAAATTGTATAACATTTACCTATATAAGGGAACATTCCCTTATCAAAACATGCATCCCTATAATCTGATTAGGCCCAAAAACCTGACCCAAACATGGTGTGAGACTATATCAAAGTAGGAAACCACCCATGGTATGTGTTAATATATCAATGAATATAGAATAAAGTCAATGTATACTAATGAAAGAAGTAATCTAAGAAATACATAAAATTAAACAATCATATGAGAATTTATTTTTATTTACATTAAATTCATGTTAATTATAAATTCAATTACATTTACTTATATATGTCTCAATATCCAACTAAAGCCTATAAACCCCCATACAAATGTGAGAAAAATAGATGTCTCAGAAGACTAAACAAATGAAAAAATTGAAGACATAATCCAAACTTTTTCTTTGGATTGGAAACCATGTAATAATACATTACATTTTAATGTTCAATTTATAACATGACCCCTTCATTGACATTCATATGATTTAATTCAAGTATCACAATAGGTGTAATTCCACCAACATCCTACAATCCCATTCCAGAGATCCTCTCATGAATCCTACATCACTCTAGGTGTGGTATAAGTAAAAATAAACTCACTACATATAAACATTACCAATAGTACCATCCATAGAATCCCCCATTAGATCCATAGTTATATCAACATTTAAATAAATCCTCTTCCAGCTAAATCAATACATCCATGGTTTTTTGATGACTAAACCTAATAATACCCTCTTTGATTCCATCCATGGTATTCAAATATGAGTCAATGGTTCACCCACAATATAAGGTGCAATAGTAATTTGAGCATGTCCATCGCCTTTTAATATGACAGTGTGGTTCTGCCATTTCTATTTTCCCCTTCAATGATTATTATTGAATTTAAAATTTCATATAAGAAGCATAACATGTAAAATAGACTATTTTATGGATTTAAGATAACAAATCACATGGGATTTTGTTATTAGATGAAACATATTTAAATTAATCTATAAAATGGATATACCACAAAACTGATCACATATGTGGGATTATAATTGGATAAAAACATTGCAAACATCCATTAAAAACAAAGGAAAACAAAATTCAAGGGGAATCTGAATGACCCAATACCCTAACCAATTCAATTACATTTCAAAAACTTTGAAATTTATTAACCAACTCTAAGATAATTTTAACCACCCTAGAAAGGGAAGAAAATACATGCCTCATAGGAATCCTATTTCAAATGGAAATAAAAAGCCATTCAAGGAAACATACGCTTAGGGTGGCCCTTAGTCATTGTAAAAAACCTAGTATATTCCATAAAGTACTTATTCAATTACCTAAAAATCAATAGGAAACAAAAAATATAAATTATAAATCAATATGAAAACACAAAAATAAGTGTGTGAAAATCCTACATATTTAAATAGTTTGAGAATTAGATAATGGAACGAGATCACCAAACTCATACTCATACAAATCTTCTCATCAAACACTAGAATCTAATTAGACTTATAACATAGTAAATATGAAAAACAAGAATAAGCACTCAAACATAGATAATTTGGTTGAGGGAAGAAGAGATAAAGAATGGATTAAGGGGAATAAAGAACTCACCAATGGGGTTCCAATGCAACCGATAACAATAGAAACCGAGTTCGGATAAAGAATCACTAGTCAATCTTTACATGCAATCATCTTGCATTGTTTTTCATGAACTAGGGTATGTGAGTTCTATAAGTCTAATAAAAATGAGACCACAGACTATTTTATGAAGAAAGAAAAACAAAATACATTTCATGTATTGGGAAATAAATGTTTTTTATATTCTTGTCCCCCCCTTCTGTGGACATTTCTTACACATTATGAGTGGGTCCTGGCCAAACCATTACATGGTGTGTATAGGGATTATAGAGCATGTGACTCCCATTCACGTAATTTAATAGACATGTAACCTATCCATCAACATATTTTCCTACTATTTATAAAGTAATACTTGAAAAGAATGGATTTGTACCTCAAAAGAATAATTTTGTTCCATCACCAAAATAATTATAGGGAGTGATAGAGGTCATTTATTACATCATTGTTAACGATACAAATAATATTAAGTACTACGAATTCATAAAATGATGTGCTGTAAAAAAAGAATTTGAATCATAAAAAATGATGTAATAATTATAATTTTTTTTAATTATCCTTTTCAAATATATAAGGTAATCATTTTCTACTATGTTAAGAAAACCATAAAATATACTTACTTGATATATATTTATCTCATAATAAAAATTTCATCCTTTTTTTGTGATTCGAACAATTAATACTTCATTTCTTACTAAATGAAATGAATATCCAACATGAATATTTTTATTACTGAAGCACTAAAAAAATCTTGTAATAGATACATAATGAAAATATAACAAGTTATTAAACTTTCTGGTACTAAATAAAATTACATGGGAATGTTATCCAATATTGATAAATATAGTTAAAAAATATCTAAAATTACACAATAAGGCCAAAGGATATAATATATCAACTAATTTCTCAAACGAAACCAATAACCTAAAAATTATGATAGAGTCATAACCTCGAAGGATATGTCATACCTTTCAGATTTCACATAAAAATTTTTAATATCATTCTACCAATGAAATAAATTATGTTAAAAAAATGTTTATTGATATAGAGACGTCATGGGGTGTGTTAAAAAGAAATATTATATATTTTTATAGTGCAATAGAGTGGCTATCCTGGTTCATGTTACTTGGGTAGCCAATAAGTTTTGTTAACCTACTTATTCTTATTCACATAAACAACATCATTTTAAGGTGTTTATTATTTAATGTAATGACATGAAAATGTAGAATTGAAACTAAAATGAAAATATAAATAGAATGAGTTAAGGAAAGAAATCACTTGGTTTTGGGTTTGGTTGTGGATTCAATAATTATTTTCTATTATAATTCTTTATAAAATTTTGGTAATCCAAACATGAAATATTAGTTTCAAAAAATAATTATTTATTTAGAAATTGTGGAATATCATTGAATTCCTAAACACTCTTATTTATATGTTCTCATATAATATAAGATAATAGACCACATTTATCGTGGATGTGCCATCTTACAAGACCCAAGTCTTTCAATTTGGATTCAACCATTGATTAGTTAAACATCAGCTTCTGAAGATGTAACCAATGGATAGAGGGAAAAGATATTAAATTAGATATTTGAGATAGAATGAGTTAAATTTATGTAGGTGTAGTAACCACATCAAGGACATTTTCCTCACACATGCATGGAACTAAATTCAATCTACAAACATAAAATAAAACCTTAAAGAAAAATCAAGAACACTTTCACCTCCACAAGGGACAATCCTTTGGGCCAACCTCTCAATTATTAGATTAATAGATCACTTGGTAGATTAGGTAGATGACAAGAAGAATAAATAGAATAGAATAAAATAAAAGATAAATTAAAAATGAATGGGATTATAAAATAAAATAACATAATGAAAATTTAATTTTGATTAAATATTGAAGGAAATAAAATAAATAATGAAAATTTATATAATTTATAAGAATTGTTTTAATAATAATAATAATAATAATTTAATAATAATATCAATAAGAATATTAATAATAATTAAATTAAGAAAAAAATATGGATCTATAGATATAAGTTTTAAAAAATGCATGAATTAATTGTATTAAAAATAAAATAAAATTGAAGATACTATTTGAAATAAAAATGGAAACTAAAACAACAAAGTAAATAAAAAAACATTTTTAAGAACAAATTGGGGAGATATTAATTAGAATAAGTCCTCCATGATGGATATATCATTCTTAGTGGTGTCAACATATGGTATGGGATGATTTTTAATGTATGTCCATGCCTAGTTTTATGGGGAATAATTTTCATTTGAAATATTCTTTGTGTTATCCCCCCTAAATAGATGAATTGGGAAATTGTTTCTTTATAAAAGTTGTTCAATTTTTTCTCATTTACTCACAATATTATAAAATTATTCTCCATGTTTATAAAGTTTAAGGTCTATTTTATATTGGTAATTTATTCTGCATAGGATATCCCTTCATATTCCACATCTTCAATTTCCCTTGCATTATTAGAATTGAAAACAGTTGATTCATGCATGGAAGCCTTCATGAAAGTCGATCATAAATTTATTTATCATTTACCCTCAAAATTTAATATATTATGGTCCCAATAGTCATAATATATGGTCCCTATATAAAAATTCATCCAATTTGTGCCTGGTTTTCAAGGTCCAAATTTGGATCTTGTTTTGGGATATCATGTGAAGTATTGAGCTTTGGATTCAAAATAATTAAATGAAACGCATGATGTATTGAATACTAAAAACAAATAATTTCAGGATTTGGATAATTATATAGTATTATATGGCCGATATAGCAACATAATTATAAATAGATAAAATCTAAAATATGACATTTTTTCGAATAACCTCATAATACTACTGAAATCATAAACTGCGACAATAAATCTTAAAGTATGTCGGTTAAGGGATTATAAAATTAATTGAAAAATTACTTAAGATGGTTTAATTTTAAATTCTCAACTACATAAACCTTTCTTTTCCTCTGGAATAAAATATCATTAAGGGGTTAAATAGGGCACCAATGTTATTCATATTGAAATTTATATGTGATAAAATAAAAAAATTATTGAATTAAAATAAAACTATAAAATTTCACATAAAATATAAATTTTATGACTCAATTTTAAATTAATTAACAATTTAAATAATTGTAATTGTCCCCTTCAATTTTTTTTGTGCTTGTACATTCATTCATTCAATCTACTCAACTTGTTATTTTTAAACATAACAAGCCATGATTTACATTACTTTTGAATATTTTATATCATATCTCATAATACAGTTAAACTATAGTAATGCACATATCATGAGAACATGATCCTTGTCCATAGTTTTATAATGGAAATAATTTCACTACTTTTTGAAGAAAAAAAAGGAATAAAAATGATGAGGGTTTGTAAAAATGATTTAAATGGCTCTAAGTCTTATGCTTAGTAGGATTTGATGATTTAAAAATTATTCCTCAAGTATGAGGTCTATCTCTTAAAGAAAAAAAAAATAAACGATATAAAAAATTAAATCTCAATGGAATTATCCACTTAAAATTATAATCTCACACATACCATAAAACATGCAAAGAAAATGTATTGAATAATGAACACATAATGAATAATGTGCACTTTATTTATTTAATTTCTTTACTTTTATAATGTTTTTTCAAAATATCGGTTTTCCAAATTTTTTATTCTTTCAAAAATTATTCTTATATGAATCCTAAAATCCACCACATAACCACATAGGATAAGAATATTTGATCTAGTGAAGGAGAATTTTTATTCTATTAAAACAACAACATATTCCCCCTTTATAATTATTTATTATGTAAGTAAAAAAATTATGAACATTGAATGTATCAAAAATAATTTCTTTATTCGCACAATAACCACCCCTACAATTATTTCGTACAATTAATTTCATCCCTTCAACCATGAATCCTATCACCACCACAAGTTACTTTTAAAATATCATGAAAATAAAAAATATGTGGGTTGGAATGGATAGAAAGGGCATGAAACATGGCTCATTACTATAATTTTCATTCATAGTTTACATGGGATATTGAAGGATTAATGTAATGGTTTTATTTTAAGGATAATTATTTTATAGAAGTATGTATCAAAAATTTAAATGTTTTATCATACGATAAAATATTTGACATGTTCAAATTAATGTCCCAGCCTATGACATGTCCCAAGATCACTCAATAAATACATTCAATAATGAATTTGAAAGTTCTTGGTCGAAATAACCCCTCAGGAAAGAAAAATTTTATTTAGGAAAATAACTCTAGGCATGATCTGGGAATTATAAATAAAATCAAATGAATTAAAGAAAAATATCTAAATTAATATAGTTGGAAATTTTCATTTAAATTAAATAGTTTATTATATAAAATAATAATTCCTGATATTAATATCCATTATTCATATAAAAATTTATATATATTTTTAACTCATTCAATCTTATTAAGACTAAAATTTAAAACATGAAAACATAAGATTACTAAGTTAACTATGTATTTTATATTATTCAAGCATAATTCAGGAATAGGAATGAAATTTTTGTGTTACTGTTTAAAAAATGATTGGAAAAAATAAAGAGTTTATGGGAACAAAAATAAAAGTGAACTCCATTTCGCATGAAGCTAAGTCCTTCCACTTAACATTCTGAGACTACCTACATCCATAGTGATCCTAAAATAGTCAACTACCCAATTAAGCACAAGAATCATGTCAATAAGGCTCATAAAGGTTGGTGGAAATTGGAATAATAATGAACTAATATCTATGAAGTAAAATTAAAATCAAAATTCCTAGAATGAAAATGAAAGGGATAACTCTAGGTATGACCCCCCCTGTTTGCCTGAAATTTTTATTACAAATAGATTATAGTACTAGATGTTATCCCAAATTAAATGGTGGATGAATATTCATGGATTTGTACCACTACATATGGATTTTCCCACCATGAGCTTCATCTTTATGGGATAAGAATAATCTATGGATACAGTACACCAAACATATCACCTTCACAATTAGTTACAGCTTGTATGGAGAGGGTAGTATAAAGTATGAACCATACTCTTTATTAATAAAAACTTTTTCAACATCCTTCTTCACTTCTAGTGGTCTCTTCCTAAGGGATTCACGTATTGAATGATAAATGGGTGAAAATGAAGGTTATTATACATGACTAAAATTTGTATTTTTATTATTATAGAGTAATTTATCCAATTCCTTGTGAGCATACTCTTGTCAAATTTCTTCATGCTCAAATACATGGATATCATGATGGGAATCCAAAATTTTATGTTCATTAAAATCATAGAGCTCCATGTCTTTCTCCATAGGTGAAAGTCATAGTTAATCATCATCTTCATGTAAATAGAATATATTTTCAGATTATAGAAATTAGAATTAATAGGGAGTGATGCACAATTCAATTTCAATTAAATTTGAAGAGATAAAGTATGAGAAATGATAACTCCTTGGATATATTAATATTCAATCAATTCCATTTTAGTAACATCCTCTTGATGTCTATTCTCTGTGGATGGGGGTAGGTAGTCGACATCCTCCATCTTCACATCAAATCCCACTACATGGGTGGTGCCTTTATTTAGTGGTGTTGGTTCATCATCTTTTCATACTGTTGATAGATCAGGAAGTTTATCATATTTTTTTACAGTAGTCATACTATTTATTTTGATCTACCACATGTATCTTATTAGAAAAGTCATCATCCTTTTCCTCCTCAGTTAATACAAGTGGATCATCTTTATGTTATGGATTACATTCATTTTATTTTGACGATGATTTGAAATATACAGTTCACCATTACATTTTAACATTTTCATCAAGCCCTTCAATATCATTATTGATTTTTTTTCATCATTCTCTTGGAAGTATTCTTATGAATTTTATTCTAAAGTACTAGGAGTAAATTAGGATCAATAATCTTGTGTGTCAGTTACTTCATGATAGGATTATTCAATGTACATCAAGAATTCGGTGAACTCTCTATCCAATCCTTAAAATAACAATTTCTCAAGGGTTTCTTTGAGATCATCTATGAGGTAATTTATTTCACTATCATTGAAAATTGGTTTATTGGAACCCGGATCAGTTTAGACCATAACGAAACACCATCATCTATAGAACATGTTTCTTAAACTACTGGATATTTCACCTAAGTGTAATTGTTCCTCAAATGGAATTAACAACTATTGGATAACATCATGGATATATATATATATATATATATATATATATACTAAAATCAATCTAAAATCGGAATATATAAATAGTAAATAAATAACTAATTGGATTTGTGAGAACTATGTCAGTTTTGATGAACACCATTCATGGCGTTTGGTCAAAAGAAATATTTTCTTTATTTTCCTAGAGCATAAAAATGATAAAAATGGACTTCTCAGAAGTGGATCCTCTCATTTTTGTTCACCCAATTAATCAAAATCAACTAAACCACTTCCTTTTGTGGTTTTATTATTAAATTTAATGAAATCAAAAAAATGAATTTCAAAAAACATGAAAATGTAATGATAATGACATAAGGAATGAAATCACATCATCTTGGGTATATTTTTGGATTCAATCATTTTATTTATTTATATTATTTATTTTTTTTTGAAAATAAAAATATTAAATATCATGTTTTAACTACTATTATTTATTTATAAATTGTGTAATATAATCAGTTTATTAAACACCTTCAATTATACGTCCTCCTTTAATCAATGTAGACGACACTCCATGGTCTTGAACGTGCATCTTTAAGGGCCATGATCTATCGATGTTTTTTCATCCATTGATTAGTTTTTCACAAGAATATAAAGAACTAACCAACAGAGATAAATAAATGTGATTAAATAAATTAATAGAGAGAGATTTATTTTCTAGTCTTTGGGGGGAATCACCACATTTTGGAAAATCCTCCCAACCACACATGTTACTCGATTATATAAACTAACGTGAAATTATACATTAATAAAAATTCAAGAACCCCTTTACCGCCCCCTGGCCAAGCCTTAGGGATATCTTCCCATTTTTTGAGAGTAAAAGATAACCTATTGAAGGGGGTAGAATAGATGAATAAAAAATCAAATAAAATAATATAAATAATAAATATAAAATGAATAGAATGAGAAAAAATAAAATTTAAATAGAATTGGGATGATAGAGAGATGAAAATAAAATGAAATTAAAAAAATTTATATAATTTATAATAAATTATATATTAATAATAATAATAATTTGGTAATATAGAATTATTAAAAATGGTGAGATGAAGAATTTTTTTTTAATATAATAATTTTACTTTTAATAAAAAATTATAAAAATTATAATTAAATAATAATATATATACTAATAGTAATATTAATATTAATATTAATACTAATAATTTTAATAATAATAAAATTATAAATATTAAAAATATGGATGGATGGATGAACAATTTACTAAAATCTATGAATTATTATTTTTAATCTAAATTAAAATTAAAAATAAAATGTATGCAAAAAATTGAAAATAACACTTAACGAATTAAAAAAAAATAGAAGAAGAAAAAGAAATGTGGTAGAGTTGTAGTTGTCATACTCCTCCTTTTAGGATATATCTTTCATGGTAGTGTCGACTGATGGAATGAGAATATTTTTAATAGCTGTTCTGGCATCATTTTAGGGGACATAATTATTTTTGGAAATATATACTTGTTAACCAAATCAAATTCACTAATTTGGTAATAATATCATTACAATAGTTGTTTATAAATGCATATATAGTATCCCACCAAATTTCATATTTATCCACATTTTCTAGAGAGATTTATGTTTGTTTTACTTTTAGAATTTATTTTACCATGGTAGACCCATCATATTTCATATCTTCGATTTCCCATGGATTAATGGCCTTTAAAATGATCAATTAACGAGTATAATCATTCATTTATTTTGTTAAAAAATTTCATTAAAATTAATTATTCCAATTTCTTTATATTTTGTCTATCAACAAATGATATATTATCCCAACATCTAGAATCACTAGATCTGTACATAGTTTTCATGTCCCAACTTGTGAACTAGTTTTGTGCTTGAAAATGGTGGATTTAGCATTGGTTCTATGGGAATGAAATGAATTCCAATGGGCATATAATCTTACAATTAAATAATTTTATGATTTTGATTAGTATAAAATTGAAATTTTTTAAATATAGAAATAATTTAAAACTGTTAAACTCAAAATAATCTATTTTTCAAATTAATCTCAAAATACCACAAAATCCTAAAATATGAAATTATCCCTTTAAATAATTTTTTTATGATTAATAACATTGAAATAAAATTATTATTTTTAAAAAATAATTTCTATTTTTGTTATATATATATCCCCATCTCTACACGCCCTAATTATCTTCGTAACTATCATTAATCATTTAAAAATGGTTTAAATAACATAAAGAAATGATCATATAAAATGTATAAAAATGAAAATCTTATTTAAACATAAAATTGTTTAATGACGAATAATTTAATAGAAATTGGGACATTAAATAAGTTTTATCTAGAAATAACACCCTTGTCACCCTTAATCTGTGGTTTCATGCCCCATGGAATTACTATACTTGATTGATAGTCACCCATTATATAGGATTTGTTTTCAAAACAATATTAATATAATTATCATAGAATTCTAAAATTTTAATAAACCATGATTAACTAAACATAAAAGATAAGATAATACTTTATGGTACCAAACACCTTCAAACATATATTAACAAAATGTAAAGTCAACCCTCCTTAGTGAACTTTTTCATAATATCAAATATAAAAACAACGGTTTGAATTTCCATAAATATCTCCCAAAAATATAATCAATATTCATATAATCCCATCATATAAAACAAAAATAATGGGGGTTTATGACATTGAACATATGATAAACCATAGAATCATAATCTCATGATGCTACCCACTAATCATAGTTTAATCATACTTTATGACATATATGTTTCCAAAATTACAAATAATTTTATGTGTTACATAATTATTATAGCCAAATTACCATTGAGTAAAATAGTAATAAAATATAGTAATTGATTACTAATACATAAATACACGAACCTGTTTACTCCAATGATTGGTTCAAACATATAATTACATGGTGTATTGGTAAAACATTAAAAGGTGGAATTTACTCAGATAATGCCCCAGTTCCCTACATTTATGACAATGATCTATAAATGGATCTCTATGATAAAATTAATTTCACTCCATTTAACAGCTCAGAATTTCTCTATAAATCATTGTATTATTCACGTATATTCTTCATATAAAAAATTCCATGTTCTATTGAGGTCATATCATGGATGAAACATTCCATAGTTATGATATAATGGAAATTTATCCTTCATTCTTCAATGTTCACTACTATATGAGATATGATTAATCTTTATACTTCTCCTCATTAGTGAGACAGACGTTTTTTTATGTTATAGGTTGGTAATAATATATAATGATAATTGATTAGGACTAATCACACTATATTTCTTTTTCTTTATCATCTCATTTAGTTTTATATAATCTCTATATTGGGAAAAAAATTATTATTAATATCATCCCCCCTACAACAATCAATTTACTCAAACATAAAATCATATTGTGAGAAACAAAATCCTAATTATGAAAAATAATTTTAATGTTTTCAGAATCATGCCACCTTCTTTTCAATCTATGGATCCTTATGTTAATACTATGAAATTAATTTTTATCATCTATTCATATCATTTTTGAAGTATCATATATAAAATTTTAACCATACATAGTATACTCCCCATTAGGGGATAATCATGTGTGCATCAAGGATTGTTGTTTTGAACATGGTAATAGTCGGATTAACTCTCATTATACACAAATTAGAGTAATTACACCTTGGTAAAATTATTCTGGAGCCACATCAACATTTATTGTCCATACATATATGTATTACAAGGAAAATCACATAATAACTACCATAGAAAAATGTTATGATGTTATCCTATACATAGAAATATACTAAAATTCTATCATATGGTTATCTTCACTAAAAAAATTTATCTTTAATCTGGTTCCCATTATTTATAATAAAATTTCTATGATACCAAATGTAATTAACCATACCATGGTAACCTTGATTCAATGTTTTCATTATTTTAGTAGCATTATATATATTTGGTCGCATCATGAATGAAATATTATTTTTTTTGTCCTAAAAAAATGACACATACCAGACTATTTTATTGCAATTAAAAATATTAAATTCATCATAGTATTTTATTTGGTACTGAATTTTTTTTATAATATTCCCACATATCAATCTTAACAGACATCCTAGCATCCTGGGGAAAGATAACATGAGAAATACGAGACCTCATTTTCTCAATAAAGGTATTTATACATTGGAAAAATAATTGATGGATAATAAATAGAAAATATGAGAAGTTATATATCTAATACGATGATCATTAAAGTGAATATCATGTGAATGAATAATAATTTGACAATAATAAATGATGAAAAAATATCTAAAAATTATAACATTTTCATGAAAATAATCCATAGATGTCATAACTAATAAAATAATCACATTTAAATAAATGACTAAACACATAATTAGGGAATTCAAAATTCCAAATATTATAAACACACAATCATTTCTTTATTCCATGAAATCATACATAAATTCAGATAGCCTCATACAAAATATCAAGAATGTTTTTCTTATGAGACATACCAACGCAATGATGGGCTATATCAGACCCCTCTAATCACTTACTTATTCCAATGAATCCCTAATATGAAAGTGGTGAAACATAATCAACATAAACATAAATATTGATAAAATATCATATGAAATTTCAACCCTTACCAAAATCAATAAACATAATCAAAAACCATATAGAGTAATCAAAATAATGGTATTAAAATATTACAAACCTAACCAAAATAATTTTAAACCATCTATAGGAATAATAAATAAGGAATAATTTTATCACATCCCCAATGGAAAATTTTAAAAAAAAAATCATTGATGTATATAAATACCATAAAAACTTATTGAAAACATCATTTATAAAAATTCCTTTTTATATTGAAAATAAATTATTATTATTAAACAATTTCTAGAATGTTCGGAAAAACATTTTCTTTTTAATGACTTATGGAAACATGTAATGGAATCATAAAATAAATTATTGGACATGATTATATGTAATTTTTCTATAAAATACTCACTTAGAATCCACTAAATTGTTCCCTATGATAGTATGTCACTTGGCCTGAAGAGAAACGCCCCATATACCAGAGGACTCCGACTAGTAGTGAGGGATTTTGGGTGTTTTATTGGAGAGACTTTTCCATCATGTTATAGTGTAACAATGATGTAGTAATCAAAACATTCAATAGATAAAGCATATAAATAACTGAATGAAGATAATCATCTAGACTATTGTCATAATAAATAGCAGTAACATTCATATAAAATATGACGATCATGTCATGTGTCCACAGAGCAGGACAACATGTTTGTAATCATCAAGTACAATACATTTATCAAAAGGTATAACAATACCATATATTACACTCTCCATAAATAATCAAGAGCCTATCTCGATTTTATTCTCCCCTACTCTTACGCACAATAAATAAGTAATCAAAGATTTGTTGCATTACTCTGTCCCAACCTGTATCGAAGAAGTCTTCTTGGGTACCAAATAACCACCTGAACTAGGTGTGAGATGCGACATAGTAGGAAACCACAAATGGGTAATATAAGAAGTCTACTTTGTGTAATATTTCCAAAATAATATTTTAGTGTATCATAGTTATATCAGTACTTATGGTAACATGTTATCCGATGTAGAAAAACACATGTTCCCGTAAAACAATATTCAAGATCCATTAACAAGGGAAGTTATGAAGCATAAATTAACTATTGTGATACAATCCAATCTAACAAATCGAAAAATATACCCATACAAGTTCTATCTATAATGAATATAAAAACACCAAAATCATACTTTTATTATATTCCAATTTAAAACATCCACAATGACTAGTCTATGTAATCAGGTGTAATACATCCACAACACACACATTGTTTAATCAAGTGTCAGGACACGATGTGTTGTATCCTACATATTGAACATCATTCCATCATTGTTGACTCCCTAGAACATCTCAATGAAAAATTAAAAATATATAGTTGGTGTAAAATGATCGTGTTAATATAGAATATCCAATCCAATTCCAAGGTAACCGGATACAAGGGATATCAAATCTTAGGGAATCCTACAAAATCAATATCCATTATGTAAACAAGTCCAAGTAATCACTATATTTAAAATAATCTATACAGTAAAACTTTCATTGGAATCAAATGGAATAAATATACAAGGATCTCTTTCAAATGATCCAATAAATTTTTAAATTACAATCTAAATTCTATCAACAATTCAAAACTGATCACATTCTATGAGTTCATCAAACTCATTTAAAAATTTCTATTTAAATAATTAAATCATTTAACAATATGAAATCATATACAATGAGACATAACCATCTCATAATCATTATTTCTATTATCATTTAATTTATCGTGGCACTCAAAATCAATAGTCAGCTCATGCGAATGAAACGATGTGATATAACATAGGTAAGATACATGGTCATACACCATGGGTTACCTAGGTTAGAAAATAACATCCATCAATAAAAAATTACTAGTCGGAGACCATAACATGTTCCAAATAATTTAATCATGGTATTTGATTAATTTTTTGTTGAACATTGAAAATATTAGAGTACTAAAAAACATCAACATGCTATAAAAAATTACAAACATAAGCGAAAAGGTATATAACACCTACCATACATCCCTTGTGGGGTACTCATCCTGTTATGATATCTAATTCGGTATAGATAATATGATAAAAATGGATGAAAATCCTAAAAATATGGAATGTTTTTTTGAACCTAAATAACCTTGTTTATACAATATCAAATGAATAACTACAAAAGGGAAATTTAGAAGATACAAGAGTAGATCCAACAAAAAAATGATGTTCAAATTGGGAATCAGGTGAAGAAATAGTATAAAAGACTGCGTCAAGGGTTGATGAACATACCAATTGGAGATGAAAGTACAACAAATGAAGAAAAATTAGAAAATTTGAGCTATGTTTAAAAATTTAAAACCATTACATGAAAAATGGTATATTTTATCAAAAAGAATTATATCACATTGTTTTTCTACCCATTTGGAAAAACTATGCACCAACCATGAACCATTATATATGTCAAAGGTAACCTCACATGTTTCATTTTTGTTGTTTCAAAATCCACGAAACATCAGTAATTAATCCATTATTAAAAAAATGAAAAACTCATTAATGGGTGGTCTCCTTACATTGAATAGTTTCTTTAAAATGTAAAGCCTCATGCTGCTCTCTGTCCAACCATGCATAGTTTCTTAAAAATGTAGGGACTTGGGTGCACAATATCTACAAACCTTGAATCTCGGGTTCTATTTAAAAAACACTGGTCCTTCGAGCTCTAAATATGCATTATAAACCCATAAGGAACTCTTTATCTAATTATGAAATCAAATTAGGCGAAAAACAAGAATTAAAAATGAAAAAAATGATCTGAAACTCATGAAAAATATGGGATATAACAACCCCCAACCATTGAATAAATTCCTACCCAAAATTCCCTTTATAAGGATATTAAATAATCACCTAATAATAACTTTGACCACTAGGGATGTATGTTAGACTCTTTTTCCTAAGCCTCATCCTATTAACAGTCGGCCACCATAGCACCATCTCCTGAGAAACAAACTAGACTCATAGAACCATATTTCTTCTATAAAAAATATGTACATGATGATTCTCAAAGGACACATATAACTATAACATAACATCATTTGACTGATGAGTGTGAAACATGTCACAGTAATTGTAGCACACCTATGATACATAGATGATATCATGCATGGACTAATAGCTGAGAGGTAAATAAAACAGATAATCTCTCAGGTTGAATCTCTCCAGATATGAAAATGTCCCAAAATATTGTTGTGTAAACTTACCCTTTCTCTATATCCTTCTATATCCCTTCCATAGTGAGATACCTAAAAATACCAGATGTCCGACCACAAACTCTGTAAGTCATCGACAATGGTCTAATATGATTTATATCTATACTATGTAGTATCCATACACATCATGATCAAATGAACATTATTTTAAATCTCCTTCATGATATGATGTCCGATAAGAACTTCATCTCTTAACTATTACCAGTGTAGTGTTGATCGGGATGGCCTACCATTGAAAAAATCATAGGTTTCCATCTTTATTGTTCCTTGATAGTTATTTTTGCATGAAAAAAATACTTGGGTACATACCTCTCCCCAAAGCAGATAAAATCAAGTAAAAATGCTCTATTAACGTATCAAAACCTAAATCATGTTCTCTAACTATCAATAAGTCTAAGAGTGATATATACTTCTTATAAGAACCAATTTACAAAAATGAATATTAAAATTATTCCATAAATAAGATATGAACTGTGTATCCCCATCTCATACACTCTTTTCAGTATTCCTATGAAATTTCAACTATTCATACATATTCGACCTTCAATGATCAACTACTGAGAATGTCATCTTGATCATCAAGAAATGGGTTAACTTCATGAGCTTGTCCACAAAAACCCATAGAACATAAATACCGTACAGATTGCTTAGTAATCAAGTCATTAAATCTATAGGAACATCTATCTATTTCCAATTTACAATGGGTAACTACTATATAAGTACAACTGGTCACTAATATCCCACCATCATATGCTGACGGGTTGAACCCCATGTGAAAAAATCATCTACCTCATGTTTCATCCCTTAGATCTTGTATCTGTGGTGCACGTCATGAAACATCAATGTAATGATGATATGAAATAAATAAATTGAGGTATGAAACTCTCGAATCAACTCCCCTGGTATGTCTGCTAGAACCCAAACTACACCATGTTTACATACAATTTCATTGTAACCCACATTACCACTATGTGGAGGTATCTCACCTACCACACTTTCTCATTGGTCAAGGCCCTCAACAACATATTATTATCTCATTTCCATTATATAATCATGAGTAGAATTCACCACTATTGATGAGGGGAAATTATTCCCCTATCCATCCATCACCCCAAGTGTTTCTCTGAAAACAAGGACATAAGCTACCACTCTCTATTAGACTCGTATGATTCTGGAATTTGATTACTCCCTCTAAATGCATCGACAAATAAAATTCACTTTAATGATATATAGGAAAGATCTAATTCAAATAATTGTTTGTAATCAACACATATTCATTTTTTTGAGTCATGTCAACCTATTTAATTATATTGTGGTGGATTTTGGGGGTCCATATACATGAAAATATACTCTCCAAGTAAATAATGCATCCAACATTGCAAGGAGTTTACAACTATGGCTAGTTCTAGATCAGGCGTCATGTATTTTTTATATCTTAGTGTTTATTGAAAATACCCTTTCATAAAGAATTTCTCCTCCTACATCAATGCATCTCATAGCATGATACTTGATTCATCTCATTACATTATATTTCTTATTCCTAGATCAATTATAATCTGGACTTCTGCTAAAGTAGTTCTCCTATTAATCTTCTAAAAGGAAATCTCATAGGTATTTGAATATAAAAACATCACTCCCTTCATAGTAAATCTTGTAAGAGGCGATTCTAGGAATGATAAGTCCTTTATGGAATGCTTGTAATACATATGTAGTCATAATAAACATTGTATGTCAATGATGTTCTTGGATTTATTCTAGTAAACAATAACTTTCACATTCTATCAATCGTCTAATAATATGGTCTCTATGATAATATGACAAAGGAATTGAATCTTATCCACCCAGAAGTGGTTCTTTTTAATGATAGAATATAAATATTGTTCTCTATGTGTGCCCAAAATAATCGAAAGATGTTTTGATTTTCTGTTTCAATAGTCAAAATACCAAAATATATCATCCATGAATACCAAAACAAATGAATCCATATATGGATGGAAAATAAAATTCATCTTCCACTAGCTAAATGTCTTCCAGGCATGTTTCTAGATCCTCTTGGTACCTGTATGATCTTTGTCCTGTTATCTGGCCTAGCATATGATTCTATGTCCATGATCTACTCACTAGCACCTCCCATTCACACTTTTAAATAAAAACTCCGCCCCAGGGTGATGTTATGGTCACCCTCCTATTATAATAATCATAAAATGGATGATAAGAAACTATTCATTCCATAAATATTAGAAAATGGAACCCTATCATCATGTGGAAAACAGAACCCATATAAAGTAAAACCTGGCTGTCTCAATGGGTAACTACTTTCACTAGTGAACACTCATTGATTTTATTCTTAACAATGTTTAAAGAATCATAACGCCATAAAAAACATGACAATGAGCTTGAGGCCTCCCACACTAGGTAAAAATATAATTCTATGATATTTAATTTTATCAAAAGTAATAATACTCGGGTAGAGGCTACTAATATCATACCTCTCACCATATATGAACCAATGGTCTTATCCTAGCGAATATATAATGGTTGAACTGTGGTCATTTGAAGAAACCTCACTACCCAGTGTAGGAACACTCTATTTTCTACATAAAAATAGTGTTTGGATACCTCTTCCATGACCACCACATCATCATGAACAATAGAAAATACCCCATCTAATAGACTATAGTAGAGTTGTGAGTCCCACTCATGAACTTGGATTCAAAGCATATTCCCTTTCACAAACCACTAGAGGGTAAGTCGTACTATATCATTGTAAATGGACCATCTTCACAAAATCATGGCACCCAATAGGGTTTTGATCACACTGATTCATCATATGTACATACATATTACACTATTCAAATAAATAAATACTACTGTAACTAACATAAGATATGGTAATCCCCACTTGAGAATCCATAAAACGAAACTACCTACCACATGATGATGAATCACTTGGTCGAGAGGCTGAGCTTCTATATATTGAGCATGAATAATATCTTATGTTCTGCTCAAAAATCTGTGCCAGATTCACTATCTCAATAATATTTTTCAAATTAAACTCCTTTAATATTGATCAAATTTCAATATAGAGAACATCCTAGAAATATCTCACCCTCAATAGATATTCAGTATAATAAATTGGTGTCAAGAACTGAAGGTCTCCAAAGAATGCTAAAAATTACATATTAATCCCAGAGTCCTTCTCCAAATGTTTGAACTAATTGGAAATTTCAAATAACCATGTCCTAGGGAAAAATTAATCCTAAACTATGATTCGAAGGCCCTCCAAACAATATCTCTTAGTGTATCAACTTGGTTCAAAAATCCAACAAATACATAGATTATCTCTATTAAATATATGTTGTATCCTTAACTACCATATCATGTGGTGTCTATTGATGATCTAAGATAGAGAATATAGTCCCCCAAAATATATCATCATCATGTCAACCTCCATTCACCCAAAAATTGGAGGGATTCTACTACTAGAACACACACATCATCTCTTCCATAGAGGATTTTGGTTGCGGTGCACCCTAAATGGTCTGACTAAAGCACATAAAAATCTCGTTGAATTATTTTGTATAGCCCATAGCCAGTAATATTCATCCAGCCACAACTTGAACAAAAATTAACCCACAAGTATCCAATGGTGTACCACATTTGGAGAATGATTATCACACCCCACATACCATATGACTGGAGGTCATCATGGTGTCATGTATTTATAGTAAAAAACACACACATTAGAAAAGATATATGATGACAATATCATACATAAAAGTGTTGGGTAGGACAAATCATTCCTATACAGAATCCATACCCCTCTAATAACTCCTAAATCTTGGATTGCATAAAAGTAACAACATTAAATGATACAAGTGACATTGCCTACAACCCACTCTAAGGCCAAGTAATGTTCAATTTCTATGTTTTCACATTTTAATTTTCTTTTAAATTTGTAATTATCTGATAATTCCATCTAAATTAAAAAAACAGGCGGTTCACCTCTTTTGGTTCATAAAGTCCCATACATGTTATTAATAAAAATTTGGAATCCAAATTATCCAATGAATAACATATTCCAGTCGATGTGTCCAGTTATACCATATTCAACATTCCATTGTTGACTCTATGGGGTGTCGATTGTAACCTATGTATGGAAAAAATATATTTGGCTTATGTTATGAACTCTATCTACTAAATATGTTTCCCAATTTCTAAAAAAAATTAAAATAAAATCATAGATATATCATGCATGTCAGGAATAATATAATCATGAATTCAAACAATGTGTCTTATACAGAATTGAATAATTAATGGAATGTTATTCATGTAAAGTGTTTTAACTAGTTCGTGATAAGGGATAGCCTCATCTCATCGGGTAAAATATTAAAATATATAATCATATGGAAAATAAAATTTCATGTTCATCACCCTCAAGTGAAATGAAATAAACTATAATATAAAAAAACCTGAAAGAATGATCTGTTCAATGAAAATTTTATTTTCCATATATGTTTTTTAGTTAAACCTTAGTAAAGATTAGTAAAAAATTACAATACCTCCATAATAGCTTTTCTATTTTTTCATAATAGTAAATTTAAATATGAAATACCTCTATAATACCAAAATGTGACATCCATAAATTAATGACACTAAATGGTTCTTGAAGCTGGTGGGAAACATTGCCTCATGAATGCATCCATGTATGCAAGAGTATTCCAACAAGTATTGAGGGATTATGGTGTGTTTGTGGGGAGGATGTCACTTATTATTAGAGTGTATCACACAAATTGTAATCACAATTATAAATTGTTGAATAAGATAAATAACTGACATTAGATAAAAATCTTGTAGACTACGATAATATATAACTAAATGTAGTCATATACAATATGATGATAACCTTCGGTATCACAAATGTATGAAAATATGTATACCTGAATCAAATGTAGTACATTTATTGAATGTTAAAAATGATCAAAAAGGATTATCTCGAAATAGCATCAAGATTATACCAATCTCTTATGATCCACTACAACTATGGAAAACCAATTGAGGATCATAAGATAATAAGATTCAATGGTCCCAACATGAATACGATAGGTTTTTCTACGTAACCAATGGTGGTACCAATAGGCTGTGAGATAACACTCACTATAACACCCCCAATGGTGTCTATAACAAGTCCTTTCTGTGTAATATAACAAAAATAAGTTAGCATCTTATCACATGAATTTCATTACTAAATATAAAGTGTCATCTTGTCAAACCACTCACAGATCCATAAAAACAATAGTCATTCTCTCATAAAAAAGGTCAATTTTAAAGAATAACTTATGTTATGTGACACTTTAAATTCTTATAACTATAAAAATACGACCACACGAGGGATATCTACAAAGCATAGAAAAGATTCCACATATGAATCATTGTGTAATCCATCGTAAAACATACACAATTTCATTTATATGTAATAATGTTTATAAAACTATAATAACAATTATGTGTAATAAAAAATTAGACCACGAAGGGCTAGATCCATGGTATAAAAGACCAAGGAATCAGCATTGATTCCCACTAGCATCATGAGAGAAACATGCTAAATATATGGGTGGAGTCCAAGGAGCACTTCTACAAGGCATGTCTAATGTGAGTCAAAGAACTTCTAATATAAGGGATTGCATGGGTTGAGGCATCCATTGGAATCCTGATTCATGGTGTCAAAAGGTCCAAGTATTCCACTACTATGAAAATGATCCTTAGAGTATAAATTTCCACACCATCTAATTAAATCAGGATCTAAGTAGCTCATCCACAGACCACAATACCGTTGACAATCATTATATATATTTATTCAACAATTGATAACCAATAACAATCCACATGTTAAAATAACTAATTTAGAAATTTCCATATAATAAAATAAATCAATTCACATCATGTAATCACTTGTAAATATTGAATAATTTTCTCTAAATCATCATCTACATTCCGGTTATATTTAAGAAGTCTCTCATAATCAATGGAGATCTCAAACTCAACCAATGGTGTCACATAATATAGGAAAGATAAAATTTCCCAACACATCAATGACCTAGATTGAGCATACGATTTCCAACAATCACAAAAGTATTATTGTACAACCTAGACATGTCCAAAATAATTTAATCAATGGTATCGATTACTTTTTGGGGAAACACTAGAATGTCCATTGTGTAGAAAAAATATGGCTTTCTATGAAACATCCCAAACATAAGGTACAAGGTATAGGAAGCACCTAACACTACTAAAGAACAAGGAAAGGGAAGTGCTTCAATTTATCATTGCTAAACAGAAAGTACTGATAAAAGGATGTGCCTTTATCAGTGTAAGCTAAAAGCGCTGATAAAGGTTAACTTTTTCAGTGCTAAAACAAGTGCTGATAAAGGGTAAAATTATCAGTGCTATTATTAGTGCTAATATATGTTTTTATTATTAATTTATGTAAAATTATTACATTTATAATCACAAATAATGTTTATTTGTATAGATTATATGTAAACAAATCCTATATATTTAATATATATTTGTTAATAATTCAAATATATATATAATGTTTTAATTGAAAAATTATTTCTATGATTGTAATTATATATATAGTTAAATAATTATAAGATTATAATAAATTAATTAAATAATAAATATAATTGTTAATATATACAATTTAAAGTTATAATTATAAATATATAAATATATATTTATCATATATATCATTTTAAATAAATATATAAGAATATAAATAAATTATAAAAATTATAATTTTATAAAATAATTATTTATCAGTGCTATAATTTTATCACTGATAAAATGCCTATTTATCATCACTATAATTTTCTTTCTAAAAAATAGGTAAGTTATCAGTGCGGTTTAGCATTGATAAAGGTCCATCTTTATCAGCACTAAAAAAGCACTGGTAATGGTATGTTTCATCATATCTTTTATTCTAATGCTGATGAAACATACCTTTATCAGCACTTTTAAGTTGTACTAATAAAGGTTCCAATGTTTTTTTGTTAAAGATCCCTTTTAGGCCCCTCCACTCTTTCTCACATTCAAGAATTCCCAGAAGCTGAACCCGACCTCTCCTCCATCATGACCACTCCCCATCCTCATCCTCATCCTCCTCCTCCTCCGTCACCTTTTTCTCCTCCTCCACCATGACCATACTCCAACTCATTCGGTGCCTATACCTCTGCTGCTAATTCCTCCAATTTTTCTACCGCTGCGGCTACCTCTGCCACCCCTGCATCCACCACCACTGCCTCTGCTACCGCTGCCTTTGCTGCTGTTGGCTCTATCCCCGCTGCCTCCGCCACCACCGCCTCCACCGCAATCCCTCCTCTACCACGATCCCTCTTACCCGGTAACCCTTAAAGGTTTATAAGGACATATTGTGGCATGGTTTAGTAGTTTTTATTGAAGGAATAATCATAAATATTTTTTATATATGTGTTCCATATGATAGAATAATGTTTATTTCTATGAGGGATGTATTCCTTATTATAGAATAGGTTAAGTAACAATTGTATAGAAAAATTGTTAAGTGGGCTTCAAAGCCTGAAAATATTTTTAAAATTCAAATTCAGTACTATATAAAGGTTATTAAATGAGAGTTTTACACCTATTGATTTCTAAATAATGCGTTTGGGGTGGGTAATGTTCTCTAAGTTCCATAAAGGGGTTGTTAGATTTTACAAGTTTGTGTTAACCCATATGAGGTATATTGTAATAATTTGATATAAATTCACTATTAAAAATGTTAGTATTTTGGATTTTTGAATTCCACATGGTTTTATAAAATAGTATTCATAATATTGGTCTTAAGAGTGGATTTGGATAATATTTTACATCATTGTATTTGGATTCAAACCCATAAAATGTTTTTTGATCATTTGGAACATTATGAGAAATTGTTTTTTATAAAATCTGTGTGATCAAATTATTCACATTTTTGGTTTATTCTAACTAATGGGTTGTACTCTGTACATGTGATGTTCTTGGTATAGATAAAGGGGATATTTCTTTCTAGGGAATTGAGATTGGGTGATAATTTATTTTAAATTTTATTCAACTTGGATGATTCATGATGCATTGAATTTATTTATTTGTAGATTCCTTGGTTGATGTCGTAAGACTCTTAAGATACTAGTTATTGATATGAATATATTAAAACCATTGTATAGGATGTCTATAATATTTGGAGGGTTTCCCACTAGACTGAGTAATATAATAGATGAGAGAGTGATCATTAGATCATGGAAGGTAAAGAGAAATAATCTTATCTCCCCCGGTATTTGTGTTATCCTATGATATTTATCCCTTGACCATTAGATTGGGGAGATGCCTTGGTAGGTACTTATGATGGAATAACCAATGGGTATGTTGTTCTGTGAGATATATCAATGATTATTTTAAATCTTATATCATGTTGAGTACATGATTTGTATTGATTATCCCACTGAAAATATTTATCATGGCTATATGGAATTGTGACATCTCTCTTAAAACCCTTATATGTAAAGTATATGTAGTGGGGTTGATTATGATGTTCGTGTAAATGATAATGTGGATTCCTTATGACATTAAGGGTAATGAAATATATACATGGGGTGGTGCAGGTTTGTAACTAAATATGAATAAGTATATTTCTTGTTGTTATATTGTTACCTATAGGTCTTGGGATAGTCATGATATCATTTTTAACTACAGGATTTGATTACAATGGATATGTTTAGTGAGGCTACTTAGGATGTGTCATGTATGAGATTCTTATGTAATAGCCTCTTTCTCGAAGCTATGTACCAATCTTTAGCTAGCTAAGATCTAGGATGAATCATATCTTTCATTTTTGTTCATCATATCTAAATCGTTATTATATATCTATGATGGGGATGAGTCCTAGAGACCTTTGGATTGCAATGTAGAGATACTCTACTAAGGTGAAATTTTTTCATATTTTTTAAAGTTTATGTTTGGTGATACATCAGGGGGTATATGCGGTTTTCCACAAGACATAAATTACTTTAGTGGTTCAGATTGTGTTGATGGTAGGATTGGTTATTCACCATTAGTTCCACGTTTATGTATTTGATTTTATATATGGGACCCACCTTATATTAATGGTTCAGATATTGCAAGAGGATGGATATGTTCTACCCTCCATACTATTTTTTGGGGGGTGGGTGTTATTCCATGAGTCATATAGTCACATCATAATTCACAATCAAGATTTAATGGTATTACCTAGGTGATGAGTGTTATGGTGTATACATTGTGGTAATTCAACAATGTGACATCATAGGGTGAACTATGATATAGAATCTTGGGTTACACCATAATGTAAACTATTCATGAAATGAAATGTAATTTTTTAGTCTTTTTAATGAGGATCCCCTATTCCTCATTGTCCAATCGACCCCATCACCCAAACCTTTATTCCACATAAATTTCCACTCTCATAATTCTGTATTTAGGATTTCTAATGGTCATTTCATAGTGGGAAACCCACCCATAGACAACGTACCTCCCTCCCCACACCCCTGTACCCCCCCAACCCCACAAGTGCAGCCCCCCTCTCCCTATACAACCCACACCCCTTCCCCCACCCCCTGCGGCCCCCTACCTCGCACTCCCCGACCAGGCCACCCCTTCCCCTTTGAACATTTTATGTTTTAATATATTTTCCATTTTTATCATTCAGAACCTCTCTGCGCTACACCACCCTCCCATTTCTCTCCACATGGGTTGTTCTCCCTCACATGATGTATGTTTCATATTTTATCACATCTATTGGAGAGCCAAAGATAATTTTTAACTCTCTTAATCCTTATATATATTACTGTCTACCTCCCCCCCAAATCCTATTTATTTATATGGAATTGGGTCAATTACAATTTAAAATGTAATGATACAACCTAGGATGGTATCATAACCAATAACTGACCTTACTTTCCAATAACCAAAGAGGAATTCATGATCCCTATATGATAACAATGATCCACTTAAAAAAAGATACAATAAATGTTGAATATTTTAACCCTAAATTATAGTAAATTTTAAATGACCTTTCTCTTAATAAGAAGACATGTCCCATTCATAAGTTGGACATCTACTGATATATTAGATATAAATGATATAAATAAATAGGAAGAAGATATCATATATGAAATATAAAATCCCACTATTGACCATTAACATCTAGTGTAATGGCTTCTCATATCTTGTTGAACATATATTGTGTAATTATTTTGTTATATATTAATATTAATGTATAAAACATGATTAATATGAATAAAGAATGATTGAATGCCAATAGGTGGACAAAATAGTATGAAGATGGCTTGAAAGAGTTTATGAAGTATTCAAAAGATCATGAATGTGAACCTTCTCAAATACTTTGTCTGTGTTTATGTTGTTCTTATTCGAGAGTAATTATTCAAGAGGAGTTGTAATAACACCTGATCTATCACCGAATTAGTCACAGTTATACATGTTGGATTAAACATTGGGAAGAAACAAATGTTAGTTGTGTCTTATAAAACCCATCATTTTCTAAATCATCTGATATGATTACAAGCGTGAACAATGAAGATGATTGTACGGAGGATGTGATTACAGATGTGAATGATTATTAAAATCGTATTGAGAAAATGATAAGGACAGTTGAATATAATCATCATGACGGCCCAAAATTGTTTGAGAATATAAAGAGTTGATCAAAAAAAATTCATTGTATGTTGGTCTCACTAAATATACAGCCTTGTTAGCCATACTAAACCTGTATAATATGAAATCATGTAATGAGGGGAGTGACGCCAGTTTTAGGGAACTACTTGATCTCCTGAATGACATTCTCTCGGAAGATAATGAGCCCCCGAGCCAAACATACAATACCAAACGAATTCTATGCTCGATGGGTATGATCTATTAAGGAATACATGCATAACCGAATAAGATTATATTATTTTGAAATGACCAAAAATTACTTAATGAATTCCAAAAGTTTGTTGTTTCTTGATAAAAGAGAGATGATTCCAGTCCTATGAAAGTTGTATGGTAATTTCCAATCATTCCAATGTTCAGGCGCCTATATGAAACTGAGGAGACTATAGAACAATTTACATGGCATGCAGATAGAAAAATTAATGATGGAATTCTATATCACCCGATAGATTCTCCTCATTGGATGAGAATTTATCATGAGTATCCGGAATTTGTAAACGAGCTGAGAAACCTTTTTCTTGTGTTATCTACATATGGGGTGAATCCTTTTGGTTTTCAAAGCAGTAGTCATAGTACATGGCTAGTCATGTTGATAAATTATAACATTCCACCATGGTTATACATGAAACAAAGATACATCATGTTATATAATCTCATATCAGTACCAAAGAAACTTGGTAATGATATTGATGTTTATTTAGTTCCATTGATCAAGGATTTGAAAGTGTTGTGGGATTCAGGTGTTACTTTGTATGATGATTACAAAAATGAAGATTTCACATTGAAATCCATATTGTATGGGATGATAAATGAATTTCTGACTAATGGATATTTGCTAGGATATAGCATTAATGGAAATCAATGTTGTCCCATTTGTGAAAAGGTACACAGTAAATTATGTTGAAACATTCATTAGAAACTATGTTTCATGGACATAGCATATTTCATCCATGACTATATAGGTACCAATCGTGGACGACATCATTCGATGGATGTTCAGAAGAATGTAAAGCATCATATACACTAACAGGTGATCAATTGTTTGAGAATGTAATTGATGTGGAAACAACATTTGGTAAACATTTTTCGAAAAACCATACAATAACAAGTTGGAAAATAGAACTGTTTTTTTGAATTACCATACTAGAATTGTCTGTATGTTAGAATTTTTCTGGATGTTATGCATGTTGTAAGAAATTTATGTCATAGTTTTATCTTCACATTCCTAAATACACTCAGAAAAAAAAAGGATGGAATTAAGGCTACATTGGACATGGTTGGGATGGTAATATGAGAAGAGTTTCCACAAGTGAAGGGTGAAAAATGAACATTTCTTCCTCCTTCAGCTTACAATCTTTCCAGGATGGAGATATATCAATTTGGAAACGTCATGATTGATGTAAAGGTTCTGGAGGGGTATTCATCAAATACCAAGAACATCATGTCAATGTGGTATTTAAAATTAGAGGGTCTGTGATCACATGAATTCCATGTTATGATGTGATATCTAATTCCTAAAGCATTATGTTGAGTTCTTTCCTATATTTTCCTCTATTCATTAATGAAGCTCTATTTCTTCTTAAAATCTATATGAAACAATGATATAGACCCAGAAAAATTTCTATCTATGAATAGAGAAATTTCCAACATATTATGTGAATTGGAAATGATATTCTCACCGAAATTATTTGATATGATGGTTCATTTGATGGTTAATCTAGTGAGAGAGATTTGACTATGTGCTCCTATACAATATAAATCGATGCATGACATCGAACAGTATATGATGATTTTGAATGTTTATATCAAAAATAGAAGTTGGCTAGTGGGACGTATTATGGAGAAATATATTGATGATGAAGCCATTGAATTCTGTACCTAATACATGTCTAGTGTGGAAATTCTTGGCCTACCGAAATCTTGTTGAACTGGGTGACTTCATGGTGAAGGATGTTTTGGAAGAGAGGTCTTTACAATCAATATTATAGATCTGTTGTAGGCCCAAATTTACATTTTTCATAACAGCTCAGACGTTGACCCATATGTTCAAACCCAAAAATAAATTCTTAGGCATTTTAATATATATTGGGATGAAAATATGGATATCAATTACACATGATACACAATTTATAGGATGGTATTAGGACCACAGTTTTAAGATGTTAGATGAAAATCTAGACTCAGTTTCATAATGACTTTAATGGATCTCCAGAGTATCAAGTGTGAGTGTGTTATCTTACAGTGCTTATGCAGTTAATGGTTATATATTCCATACTAATGAACATGATGAAGACATTACCATGAAGAATAGTGGGGTAACACTTGTGGTTGAAGCGATTAAAGTTTTCGGTGCTAAGGACAGAAATCCAATTTATGTGAATGTGTCATACATTGTCATCATCAAACAAATATGGGAGTTGAATTATATGAAATTCCAAGTGCTGATTTTTCAATGCATGTCAGTTGATAACTTGTTTCCTGTTAATATATTTGAATTGAGATTCATGAAACAAGATTTCATTACGGAAGGGGAGAAATATGAACCATTTATAATGGAATCACTGGTAGGACTAGTATTTTAGTTTTTATACCCCACAAAATGAAAACGTTCAATTATTTTGTTATCGACCAAAACAACTGAAGGATCAGTTAAAAGTTCATCTGAGGATGACCCTTTCATAGGGACTTCACAATCATTTCACAGTGGTCCCATTGTAGACAGTGTTTCGTATGTCATAGGAGATGACAATTAAGGGATTTATATAGTCTATAGAGGGTTCAAATATCATCATCCTTTAAAAAATAGATCAATAAATAGGTTATTTCTTAATTTTAATATACATTGTATTAGGTTATGTAATTATATGTTTGTTTCTACTTTTATGGAATCTAAATTAAATGTTAAACCATTTCAGAAGATAATGAATTTTTTACCTGCTGATGTGGCCAATCCTAAGGCACAACAGGTATCTCAACTTGATGCTACTGGTCCTAATACAGAGAAACAACAAGTTTCTCAACCTGTTAACACTGGTCCCAGTGTAGAGAAATTTTTTTTTTCAACATGTTACTGGTGGTCTCAATGATGAGTTACCACAAGTTTTTCAACCTGTTTCTCCTAGTCCCAGTGCCAATGCTAGCGCTTCGAAGGAACATAATGAAAATTCTTCTTAGGAAATGGTAAGAAATGAAACCCTGACCGCGCAAAAAAAAAGAGCACTGTAGTTTGACAGTGTTAGCCGAAATCCATAAGGAAAAATAAAAGGGTATCAAATTTGAGGTGAGATGGAATAAGCGAGGCCAACATGTTAACCCCCCAAAAGCCAAATTTTGTACCAACATTGGAATCATCACTCGGCAATGCGTGCTAATTGATGTACTGTCATGGCACCATGTTGTCACTAGGATTAAGAAAAAAATGTGGGCAGAGATTATGGTAACCTTATGATTTCAATTTTTCAATTTTTTATAATATTATAAAATACTAAAACATTGACATAATCCTCATCATCCATTGGAGAGTTCATTTATATTAGATACGTCACACAAGGAATATGTATTATGAGTTTCAGGAAGGAATAAAAGAGGCTTCCTTACTTTTTAACTAAATATCATGTTAAAGATGTTATAGGAAACATAATGTTACACCCACCTCCTCTTTAGGAACACATGATATCCCAATGAGTGTGGGATGCATTTTGGAACCGTTGTGAAGAGCATACTTTCCAGGTACGTTGTTGGTGGTAATACATTGTTTGATGTTCCCTGTACTCATCGCATTCATTGATAGTTTTTTATTATTGAAATATAAACTAAGTTCTAAAATTAAAAAAAGTGCAACAAAACTAGAATACCCCTACCGTAAAGTAAGGATTGGGAACGCTTCACTTGAGAAAAAAATGGTTCTTCTTTTGAAACTTCTTTAATACTTTTATGTGACATAAAAAAACACCATTACCATGTTTCAAAGTTTATATGAAATTTGATGAATCAAAATCAAAATACCTATCAATCCCATGACATGTGATATGAATTAAGGCTCGTGTAAATATATAGGGGACACTGATAAATGAAAAAGAAACAAAATATGTGGAAAACATGTGTAAATATGGCATAATATAAATTTGATTTTCTTTAATTTGCTATTATATAACAATGAATAATTATTTTCCATTATTTTCTATCTGAAATATTCAAATGAATCAACAACACCCGTACCAAATGTAGACATACTTTTAGTGTCCTTGAAGTAGTCCGAACTGTATGGCTGCGTTAGAGGTGCGGGGTTTGGGGTGGCACCCCGAACATATTTTCAGAAACAAAAAACAAATGGAGGATAAAACTGAGGAAATGAAAAAGATGCAATAAAAATTAGCTATATTTTCAGATGTATTATAATACCATATTGAGATGATAGAATTTTTTATGGGGGAGAGGCAAAGAGAAGAAACCACTCAACAGAACCCCATGCGTGAAGACCACGCCCCACACCCATCAGCATTGAGGCGATCCATTCCCCTAAAAACCTGACTTTGTTGAGGTAATAAATGTTCTAATAATTAGTTATGTGGAATATGAATCATATAGAAATTTGATACCTTTCTTGTATTAATATTGTACATGGTGAAAGCTATTGTGATTTATATATATCAACTCCCACTTATCGCCTTGTAGTGAGGGTTAAAGTGTTCAATATACAGAACGACATGCTAAACAACAGAAAACATATAACATGTCATTTCATAGTGTCAATAGAAGTACCTAATTATCTAAGAGTCGATATACCTATTTCAAGTAAAAATGAAGAAAATCATAAGGTTGAACAACCTGTTGGAACATTCATCACACGACAGTCAATTCTGGTAAAGAACATGTCGATGAGGAGGAATATGTTTCCAATTTATTTTTCAACATGGACCTCCAAAATTTAATGAATAATGGTCTGAACTGATAAATATTATTAAAAAAATGAAAAAGAGAATGGGGTGCAATGAAATATCAACTCAAATCTATCTCAAGGTTGAACCAACCAATCGAAACAGTCTATAGAGAGCACCTTCACCCTGCTAGTGCTATATCCATAGATAATATAATTAATGGATCATGTGAAAAAAATGTTGATAAACCGAAATACTCACACAATTGCTTTTGAAAAAAATAAGAATGGAGAGGAAAAATAAGATTTCATTAGTGCTGAAAATGTAAATGAAATCCTAATGTATGAAAGGCTATGTTCCTTAGATATAAATGTATACATGATGTATATTTTAATGAGGGGGGTGGGGGGCTTGTCCCGGGGAGAGAGGGGGGTGTCAAGGAGGGGAGGTAGGCAGTGTAGGGTGTGGGAAGGGGGATGTCCAAGGGGTGGGATGGGGGATATCTAGGGAAAGGGAGGGGGATGCAGGTGGAGGGACAGAGGGTTGTCTCGGTGGAGGGGGGGGGGGGGGCTGTAGGTGGAGTGGTGGGGGTATTCAAAAGTAGGTAGGGGGATTTCAAGGGGTAGGGAGGGGGCCATCCTGGGGTAGGGGTGTACAAGAGTGGGGGGTTTCCAAGAAGGGAGGGAGTCTTTCCAGGGGGTGGGAGGGGGGTGTCCAAGGGGTGTGAAGGGGGCTGTCTATGGAAAGGGATGGGGCTGTAGGGTGAGGTAGGGGGGTTTCCAGGAGTATGGAGGGAGGCTGTAGGTAGACTAGTGGGGGGGTCCATGGGTAGGGATAGGGATGTCCAAGGGTAGGGAGGTGCTGTCTATGGGTGTTATCTCGGGGAGGTGGGGGTGGCTAATCTTACTAAAGAACTAGAAGATCAAGAGAAAAGTGAATAAGTATGATAAGGGCCTATCTAATTATGTATGTTCTTATCAAGATCTATCCAAAACCAGGAAATACATTCCTTTCATACCTTTAATGGGAATTTAGATATTCAATGGGGTCCTTGGAGAGGCATAAGTGATCAGGGTCCCAGTAGGGTTAGACCCGATGTCTGATGCAGATGCACTAGCACTCATTCCATATAACCTGGCATGGGAGAGTACACTCTTAGAGTCTCCTAATATATGTAACTATTAGGTTAATTACTTATATAGGATGGTTGTATCACTAGTAATATGTTATAATTTATTATAATATTGATTACTCCTATGAAATTGAATACACCATCATGTATATTTTAAATTGCATAACCTGTGGAGATTCCTCCCCTTTTTATCAATAAAAAAAAACCTTTTGGATTCCATATTGTTATTGAAATTTCTTCTTCTTCTTTCCTCATCCAGGTAATCTTAACAAAACAATATTTATATGTCAATGAATAATGTTAAGCGTGTTCTAAAATATTAATTTCATCAAAGTAATTATGGACATGTAAATGTTCTAATAGATAACAATTGAAAATTTTTATTGTATTCTTTCATATTAATGTTTAATTTATTTAATTATCATATTAAAAAAATAATATCTATTTTTTATATAGGTACAAAAATTTATTGAGTTTTAATGCTTTTATAGTAACTAATACCATGGACGACAATATTTGAGAGAAGATCACAGATGCAAAAAGGGAAGAAACATTAATGATTTTATCTCTTTGTTGGATAATTGTAATTGTAACCATACTGAACATTTTTTGATATGTAAATAGCAGTTTGTTTTCTTATTCATGATTTCATGTAAATTTATATAGCATTTTTTGGTATTCTCTTTTTCATGATGTTTTGTTCTTCTATTCATTGTTAGTGTGTAGGTGTTGTTTATGATGTGTGTGTGTAGGTGTTGTCTCATGTATGCAGGTGTTGTGCTGGTGCTGGGTTTGCTCAAGCAACTCGGCCTTTATCAGCATGACTTAAGCTCAGATAAATGTGTAATATATCATTTCTCAAAATATAACTGATAAAGGGTGTCTTTATTAGCACTATTTTTGGAGCTGATATATTATACATTTATCAGTTCTCAAAATAACAATGATAAAGATGGCCCTTCAATAGATCTAAACAAGCACTGATAAAGGGGGACCTTTATTAGAACTATTTTTAGCGTGGGAAAAGGTTACCCATTATTAGGGTTATTTTGAGCACTGATAACGGGGACCCCCATTTATATTCATTGTGATTAATAGTGCTTTTCTAGCACTGTTAAATTCAGTTCTAATACTATTAAAAACCATAATTATAGATGTGTATCATAGGATTTTAATTGAGTAATAACCTATTATCAACCACTAATTTGGTCTATATTATGAGATAAATTAAGAAATAATAAAAATCATCAAAATGGGGGTTATTAACATTGGCATAAATAACTCTGTTGATATGAATTATAATTAATAATGGAATAATATAGGCATTGAACATATCAACAGATATCCAATGAGAGAAACTATGTTCGAATTTTTAATAATATAAAGAAACATTATAATAGCATACACTAAGGCTTTTAGAACACACCAATAGAAGAAAAAAGTACCTCCATTGGAGTTGAATGTGAATCAAAAGGGAAGGTTTAATCATTTAGACACATTATGGGAAAAAGTGAATTATTCCCAAAAAACATGGTATCATGGTTCTCCTATGTAGCGGTCCAACCTGTTTTCCAACTATGAACCCTACTCTATCTCATGTGGATCCTTTCACAACACATGAACATGTTTTTGGACACCATCCACAAACCATGTGTTTAGCCACTTTTAAAATTTGTAGTGATTCAATTTAGGTGTCCTCCTCTAGATGAAATGATTCATCCAAATTTTCATCCTCCAGATGTCGTATAACCATCCATGCAATTTTTCCATATAATATGCATCCTGGGTTATGTGGTTTCCACTAGCCATGGATCCATGTTTTATTCTGTAAAAATATCTCCTTTGGGATCTTAACAAGCCATGAACACCCCTAAAACTCTCATTATCTCATTAGGAATTAACTTTAGGAATATAAAACTAGTATTAAAATTGAAAAAAATACATGTACAATAGTGAAAACTAGATATCATACAATTTGTAATTTTTTTATATATTAAAAAGATTCATTTGACTACATTATAAAAAAAGTTATTTGAAATTAGAACATTAAAAAGGGGATAACATGGTACTCCAACAAAAGTAAATCATTTGAAAAATGATAATAAAATTCATTCTAAAATGTTTTGTAAAAATTATTTAATTTTCAAAAATTTTATCTAGAATTAAATTGTATAATTTTTAAAAGTTTCATTTATTTTTTTAGATAACATGAATAACGATGAAACAAAACTATTTCCATTCGGGGAGAAAAATTATGTTAGATTATATTAAAAACAATTTCCCTTTAATTTTAATTAAAAAAGAGTGTAAAATGGTTCTATTAATATAGAATTTAATTAATAACTAATGTAGAAGAAAGTATACCTGTTTTCTGAAAGAAATATCAAAAAAATATTTCAATGGAAACATCAAAATAACAAATCCAAAATAATGATAAGATGATGAAATTAACACGTAAATAAAGATTAATTTCTATGGATTGTTTAAAAGCCTCATATATAGTTATTATATATTTATTATACTTTAATTTTATTACCATATTCATATATATAATATCATATATAATTTATTAATGATCTTTTACAAATAACTTGTTAATAATTCATTGTTAAAACCACTTTTTCAGGTAATAGTAGATTCTTTTCTCATATATGTTATGGTTCAATTATGTTGAGACTTATACCCTAATATGGTTAAATTATTTACCTAATGCTAATTAAAATAAAAATGTAATATATAGTCAATAAATATATGTTTACAATAATCCATAAATGATAGATACATAACTATTAATTACATTGCTCATTGAGATGATATACCATGAATAAGAATGAACACTAGTTTCAATTATTAGAGAATAAAATAATTAATGATGGATTTTAATTTACATCACTATAATCATAATTATAACATTAAAGTAATTTAAATTAATTTAATATATTTTTATTACATTATATTTTTAAGATAAATTAAAAGTAAATAATGTTTCTTCATTGAGGTGGTAGTCCACACTTACGCATGAGAGACGTTACTATATTTTAATGAATTGGAAGGTATGAATGTAGATATGATATTATTATTCCAGAAATATATAAAATTATTATATATCATATATAGATATTAAATCCATCACAATACCAATTGATAAATTATGGTGATAAAATAGAAATTGTGTTTCAATGTGGATATGGTAATCTGTACACATGCACGAATGACACTGTCACATTTTATTTAATAAGAAAAAGAATTTATAATGATGGTTTCATATTAATCATAAAAATACATTATATTAAGGATGATGAATTTATAATTTTTTGATAAATATGTATATATGAGGTAAAATAATAATTAAAAATGTATATTATTGATTAACAATATTTAATTTTCATTCAATGAATCCCATTAGATCTCTAATTAAAGAACATATAAATATATTTTTTTGGAATAGTAGATCCTCAAGACTGTATCTAGGGGAGTTTAGATTATATTATTTTCTGTTTGGTCAAAATAGATGAATAATGATTTTTTAATAATTGAATTTATTTGTTCCCTATTATTAGTGTGGGGAGGTTCACTACTTAAATTTTCTAAAATATTAAAATATAATAGTCACTCCCCCCAATAATTCCTTAAAAGGCTAGTTTTTAATATAATATATAATGGTGTTGAAATACACTCATCTTAAAAAATTATTGATGGGTTTAGTGATGTTTTAATCATTACCCTTTGGTTTATCACCTTAGATAAAAAATAATTAAATTAATCACACTAATATATTTTTCTACATTATATGGTTACATATTTACATTAATGTTAAAAATTATTCTTATATGGAAAAGGGATTAATTTCTTTTCAATATCACATCCACTATATCCTCTATTAATAATTAAATGTATTATAAATATTATAATAAAATATATTTTTTGTGAAAATATCATTCATATCAATTTTGAAACATAATTTTAAATAAAGTTACGGACATAAATTCATCGATTGAATTAAAATATTATCTATTTAAAAATAATAATAAATAATATTTTATATAAAAGTTATGGAGCACTAAAACTAATTAAATTTATTTTCCTTTTAATATTATTAAAATCAATTATTTCATTTTCCATTAAATTTGAAATGTCACATCACTATTGCATCAGAAATTATATTATTATATAACATAAAAGAAATTTAAATAAATTTAAACCATGAAATTAATTTATTTAATCTCAAAATTGATATCTATATTCATCCATGAATTTTAATTTACCATATATAAGAACATATTTTCTAAATAAAAGTAAGTGATTTAAATTTTTTATTTTCCATTACTTAAAATATTATATAGGTCATTTGTGTGGAATAAATTCCCATAAAAACTTATTTTTAAATTAGAATGTTTTAAAGGTCTCATTAATTTTCTCCAATATCAATTAGGATTGAAAATGGTGACCTTATCATTTTTTTAACAAATATTTACACGAGTTACACTATAGAGGTGAAAAGTTTACAATGGTTACATTTAATAAATCCTAAAAAATGGATTAGTTACCATATATGAACCTAATTATAAAAAATAAGGGAATTTTTTTTTCATTTAATTACCATTTTTTTGAAAAAAAAATTAATTTTCAAATAAGTGCAATGCAGTGGATGCGTTTTTTTAGAAAAACACAGTTTCTAATAGAAAAAATGATTTATTATAATCGCAAGCGCAGAAAAATAATATGTTATTGTTAAATTGTTTTATTGCATAAAGAATATTTAAATTTTATTAACTTCATTTGTCAATAATTATAAAATTAATTTAATTGGATAAAAACAAATTTTCATCATAAATTTAGTTTTCTAGAAAACCATTTCTTTCACATTTAAATTATATTTTTTTTACACTAATAAATTTATAAATGATGGAGTTATTTATACATTTTTAAAACATTTAAATTTTAAAATTTTAATATTTATACTCATATCCACCAGATTAATGGCTTTGTTATGACTATAATATCAAAAGAATATTAATCTTGGGTCATTTATGATCATCACTTTGTGTTCTATACACTATCAAATATATTGTTCTTCATTTTCAAATATCAGGTTATAATTGATCAAATGGACGTCGCATCATTAAAAAAGTATGAAAAAATTTGTAATTAATTATTATGAAATATTAAAAATATTATTCTGGTTTCATTTACAAATTCATTACATATTAATTCATCATATATATAGTTTTTGAAATATTCCCCAATAAGAAATTGTTTTAACTATTCATTGAGTTGAAACTTGATATTATATATTTATAATGATAAATATACAAATAAAATTTGATTCAGAAATAATATTATTAATTGATAAATAATATTCAAAAATATTGATATGTTTAATTTAAATGGAAAATAATTATAATAACCTTTTACAAGAAAAATGTTTGAGTATCCTTCTATAAAGAAATAAAATTTTTTCGGGCCTTATATTTTTAACAATAGACAAACAATATTTATTATATTATAAAAACCAAAATAATTTTGTTATTATCATAACTATATATATATATATATTAAATTCATTAGTATAATTAAAAATTTATTGTGGTTCTGAAAATTGAGAAACATCATTTGTATTAGTTGTAGTCTACACATACATATGAGCGATGTTAGTATTTTCTAATAGATTTTAAGCGAGGAAATTATATAATATATTATTTCATTAAATTAATATTCAGTAATAAATATTTTATATGTATTGAATCATTTTATGTAACCATCCATGTGAGACACTTATAAAAATGAAATACATCATTTATATAAGTAGTAGTCTACACACAATAAGAAGTGAAATATTTATATCCCCTTGGTTGAAAGGGAGAAGAAATGTTTTCCCAAAAAAATAATTACATTAATGTATTCTATATGTATTTATTTATTTATAGTCTCACTATTATAAAATATATTTATCATGTCTGTGAATAAATAAATATTGAAAGGATTAGGATTCCACAACTACCATTTCCATGGATATCATCTTATGGATTTCTCCCTATTTTTTAGGATGTAATTTTATTTTGAAAGTAAAATTTAGGTCATCATAAGGTTTTTTGGAATGTTATTGGTAAAAATATTTGTCAATATATGGTCTGTAACATGTTGATAGATTTTAGGATATTTGGTTTCTTTTATAAAGGAGTGATGTGGGTCCCCTAGAAATACCCTTTCCATTAAAGTATTATAATTTAATTTTCAAAGGAATATGGAAAAAAGAATTTAAATATCTATTATATTGATTTGGAGTGTTAAAATATCATAAATTAATCAAATTTTGAAGTTTATTAGTGATAATTATTGCTTTATAAATTAGTTTAACCTCAATTTTTCATCGTTTTAATTCATATAATGGTAAACAAATTACTACCACAACATAATAATATGAGTTAAAAATAAATAGATCAAATTAATAATATTTATATCTTGATTCTAAATATGGAATTAATTTTTCATGATTTATTTTATAATGGTGGTAATAATTTTCTTAAATTGAGTATACAAAAGGAAATGGAAAATATCATTTTAAAAAATGTGTATAAAAATATAAAAATAAATTTAAACACTAATTATGTATAGAATTTATAATAATTATACATATTAATATATAAATAGGAAAATTATAATTATGTGAGATTAAAATAAATATAAAATGAATTAAATCATGCAATTACTTAAATAATAAAGGATAAAGGAAATTTCATTTATTAAGATAAAATAAAACTGAAATTCGTAAATGATAAATGTAGATATTGAAGTAAAAATATTGTATTTAAATATATTATACTACTCCTTTTAATACCTATTTTATCCAAAATGCATTTTCCATAGAATTAGGTCTCTCTAATATCATAATAATTTCTTTAGGATGATACCTTTCCCCAAATTATTATTTTTAAATATTGACCCAAAAATCAATCTTTTCAATAAGTATTAAATATTCTCTTTATGATATTTATTGAAAATTATAAAACAAATATCAAGTTCCATTTATAATATTTATTTACTAAAATAAAAAATATTGTCATTTATATGGTGAAAAAATTATAAATAAAAAATACATATAGAAAAATGAATTTTTTAATCACTAAGGATCACTAATTATACCCCCAATGAACCAATAACTAATTGATTTATGATATATTAGATTATTAATCCAAATTTTTATAACAAATTTAAGGGGTGATCAAATTAATTTATCCGGATAAAATTCATAACACAATAAAAAAATAGTTTTCAAGTTATTCATTTTTATACACTAATAAATTTAATCAAATCACATTAACTATGTGCCATCTGATAAATAAATTTCACCAAGAAATATTAATTATATAAAATTAATATATAAATTGTAATGTTTTTATTTAATTTTAGATTCGACACTTATTTTAATTTCATAATAATGTTCAACATTTATTTGTTATAATTTGTTTTACTAAACTTTATACGTATTTGTTATTGTTTGGTGAAACATGTATGATAATATATTCAACATTATAGTATTTATTGTAAATTTACAAATTTAAATATCACGGTGATTTACCAACCATTAATTTTTATCTTCTTAGTTTTAAAATTTTCATTCTTTGTGAGCATATCATGGTGTAGTAATAATAATTTATTGAAATTATATGCAAAATTTCAATTTCAAATTATCTAATATGAATTTTTATCATAAATAAATATATCTAAAAATATATATGTCAAATTATAGGGTTAATATATTATAATAATATTCCAATAGAATATCTTAATAAATGAGTGATATTTTCCCAATTAAACTCATTAGATTTATCTTCTTCTAGGTTGAGTTGAAGAATTTTTGACCATTATGATAGAGTGTAGTGTCAAAAGAGTCTAATACAATGATATTAAATCTTTTTTGATGAATATTAAATGAATTATACAACAACCGTAATGACCCATGTATATATAGATTAATATTTTATCACATCTATTTAAATTTATGAATAATATATTAATTATATGTAATTGTTGATACTCTGTTTTATAGCATACTCAACACGCAAAGATGGGTTTTTTTAAAATCTTATATTGCAGACAACTTTTAGTTATACCGAAAAATGATATAATAATATTATTATTTTTAATGGTAGTTAACAAATAGTCATTGTATTGCAGGGAATGAACATAAATAACTATATTATTATTACACATTTTTGTTAAATTTATTTACATTAATCCAGTAAATATCATAGTCTTAAAATAAGAATGAATCTGATTTTAATCACAAAATACTCTAATATTGATTAAAAAGTCGATTTACAACATTTTGATGGTGAATCCTTTTTTAAATCCAATTTTTTCACATTTATATATTACATTTGAAAAAATAAATATCTCTTTTAGAATTGACACATCAAAATATATATTGGATAATTTTTTGGAATTTTTCTGATAATGTTCAATTTTTAATGAATAGTGAAAAATACTGCATTTTTAGTCAAATCTGTCTTTTGATATAATTTATTTCTATGATTATATTTTCTTTTTAATAGGTTATTATTTTTAATTAGATTATATGTCTATTATTTAATCTATATTTGGTAATTGGAAGTAATTTCACATTGAAATTGGATATAAACACATGTCAATATTTTGGTAGTTTTGAGTTCTTAAAAACATTTTTTTTGTTTTTGACAACGACAATTAATTGTAAATTAATTTCTGATTTTTTTTTGAATTTGTAAAAATGTATTACATATTTGGAATAAGGATGTCCAAAATTTTTAAATAGTTACCTTTTATTGTTATACATTATGAATAGTAACTTTAGTAAATAATTTATTTACCATTGTTAAAGGGTTGGTCTGGTAAACAAGGGTAAAATGAATATTATAATAATATTAAATTACTATAACATGTGTCCTAATCCTATTGGATGATATATTTCGTTCCATTGAAATCCTTGGGTCTATTTTGGGACACCATGGATCCACATGGATGTGAAAATGACATTTAATTACTTGAAATTTTAAGTTACGAAAAATATAACATGAACATGTATCTTTTAGTAAACAAATGTATATATGGGGTTATATAAGATATCAATTCAACTATAAATAGTAATTAATAATCTATAATGATCTTCTACATCATGTTATTTTAGTTATAATTTATATAGATTAAATAAATAAATTTATTTATTACACAATAGTGATGTAGTGATTTCCTTATTAACTGGTGATTTAAATAAATCAGATTATAAATTTTAAAATAAAATTATTTTTAAACATTTTATGCCATCCAGCCATTTTATGGATGATATGGATTGATTTATTTTAACTAACTAAGTTTTTGGGAATTAATCAAGTTGATATGGATTTCTAAAAAGTCGTGATATGAAGAGTAAAAAAATTGACATCAATGAGTTTTTAAAAGAAATACATTTTTATTAAATGATATAACAGTCCTAATAATATAATATCTATCTTAATGACTTATATAATGTTTGGAATGACATTAATAAACAACTTGATGTTCTATTGGCATTTTATGGTAAATATATTAACTTTACAGTATGAATATACACAAAAACATGGTAATAGAAAATATATTTAATTAAGGGTTAAAGTTAAAGGATAAGGTTAATTTTATTACCTAAACAAGTATAAAACCGATTGTATAAGATTATTTTGAGTTGTAATCTTCATATATTATAAATATATCACTTTGGTGTTAATATAATTCTACAATAAATTAATCATAAAATATTACATTCAAACATTCCTAAAGTGCCCCTCCTCGCTCTTATAAAAGGACACCAAATATGATCGTTACTCGCACCACTAAAGCCCCGTTATCTCATCCATCCTCTGATCAAATAAACTTACAATATCCCTCTATTACTCTTGTAATCCTTACTCTAGATAGAAGAAAATTAAATAAATCCTTTTAGCTTAGATCAAAAGGATTTACCCGATTTTATGTAATGTATTGTCTGAAGGTTCTTTCTTGTATTTTACTTATACAACCCACTAATCACTCTTTATTAAATTATTTTATAAAAACAACATTATTTTCAATATAATAGTTTTTATGGGAATTATTATACCTACACATACACACAACACCATCTAAGGTATTTAGAAAAAAAAAGTTGGATGGCGAACTGCTGCCTCAAGAAATGATGATTGTTCAATTACCTCCTACCACCACCCATGGTATAAATTATGATGGAAATATATTTATCTATGATAAATATTATTTTTATATTGTATAAATTCTTATGTATTTTTAATTTACTACATACCTTTAGGATTTACGTATAGTTTTAAATACCATAATTTCATATGAGGATGTGTGGACTACCGCCCCCTCAAAGAGATATAAATCGTTGATGGAATTTATAAAGGATGAAGTTATATAGATTAAATAACATATATACCATATGATATTATACTGGAATTATACTATACATATGTATCATTCAGTTTTCATTTTATTAAATATGAAATAGAAATGAATGTATATTTCATGCGTATATATGGCTTACCATCTCCATGAACGGTGCATTCCATTTCATATCACCAAATTTTATGTAAAATTATAAATAAATATATACCATATTCATATGATAAATATATATATGAATTATATTATGTAGATAATACAATTTTTATCTCATGTATAATTTTAATTATAAAAAGTTCATTTTTGATTCAGGTATGGAATATCGACAAAACGTTTTATATGAACATAAATAATTATTTAATTCTTATAATGTGGTAATAAGTTATATAAAAGGTATAATAACTTGAAAATGTTCTCTATCAAGACTTAATGAACTCCTGTTTATTATTCTTAAAATTATAGAATGAACAAGTCACGTCGGACACTAGGTAAGGGAACCTTTCACCATCCTCTTTTAATCAATGACTTCCTTTATGTTATGTCTTTTTATATAAATTTTCAAATGTCGAGATATGTTATTCTATATCATTATTTATTTCCATTTTATGTAGAACTGATTAGGGGCCCTTTTACCTATCATCAACTCATTTTCTTAACTGTTATGTGACTTTGTTAGCCTGTCGAATTTTCATATGGGATCTTCTTAACCCAATTTTCATTTTTTGGGGAAAACTTATAATACATGTTTATGTAACTAAATGAATATGTGTGAATGAAATATGATTGTTTTACACTAAATAACCACTTATATTTGGTGTATTTATATTTCTCTCACATAATTATGTCATCGATTTGTACCTAATATAATGATACGATCTTTGAAAGGGACTTCATCTGAAACTCCTTTTATTGAGGAATATATTAATTTATACTTGACATTCTTTCATACAGTGTATAAAATCCTTTGAATTTTACTTTCATTTCAAGGAAATATTTAATCTATGATGATTTTTACTAAACAACAAAAATTACTGTTTTTAATATTTGTGGTGACAATGACCTCTCTACTTCCGTAATCATTATTTGGATTCCTCTATAAGCCTTAATGTTTTCAAAAGGAAAATAAATCCATTATTAACTTTTTGGGTGTTTTTGAATTGTAAACTGTTTTTAAATGGATTTATTATTTCAAATATCATGAAATTATTTCTCATAATTTCAAATGAAATTTTATTAGTGAAATATTGATATTTTAAATATTATATGTGTTATGATTTTATAATGGTACATGGAAATTTGATGGGTGGTTTCATGATAATACCATGATGAGTGGTTTCGTGAAAAACAAAATGATATGTGGTTTTTTGACAATCCATGGATAGGTGGTTATGTTTTAACCTCAACTGAATTGGTTATGAGAGTTGGTTGTATTGCTATTTCATTTATAATAATTATTTGTAGAAGTTGGTCATATGGTTATTCCATTTGTGTATGTCTATGTCCCATATTACATTAATATGTTATATTTTGATTTCTATGGGTTTGATGATAATATTTTGGTTAAAAAATTTGTTAAGTAATGATCTTATATTCCATGAAGTATTATTTCTAATTCTTTAAAGTGAAAAGTATTACATTATGATAATATATTCATGGTTTACATGTTTTTTTGAAAACTAATAGTTTTACTTCATTATGTATCCCTTAAATTGCTGTTTATGATCATCCCATGATTTTGAAATGAATTTTATAGGAATTAAAGTGGAATAGGGTCAATAATGGGATCAAAAAAATGTCGTGCTGATTATAACAGGTAACTAAACATGTTTTATTATTTATTACAGTTTTTTATTTAATAAAAAATTGGAAACCAAGTAGAAGTGTATACATGTAATATTCATGTTTTTATATATATGTTATCACCTATTTCTCTAATCCTCTAAACATAAAAAGATCCTAAATGTGATTTATTAACAGAATTCAATATCATGTGATGTTTAATGTTGGGTCCTTATAGTTGGTATCATAGTTCGGTTTAGAAAACATTACATTATAGGGTGTTATTTAAGAATAAGTGACCTAAAAATAATTATTATCATATTAAAATGAGTCATAGTTAATTTTGATAAATTGAATGAAGTTCAGATAACATGAATATGAATATATTTGTGTTTACCCACATGATAAGATAATATATAATCATTTTACTGATATAGAAACACTGGCCTTTTTTGTTTTAGTAAATGGCTGGATCTAGAAGGAACCTATGTAAAAATGGATATAAAAGAAACTATAGTGGTTTTCTGAATGAGAAACAAAATGAAATTGGAGCTGCAATTATAAATCTTATGGATATTCTTGAACAACTATCTAGATTCATTATTGACCACATGAACCATGGTGATTTTTCTAAGGTGTCATATACGTGAAAAATGAATCTTAATGGATGTTCAGGTAATAATCATAATCGTAAGTATATTCAAAAACCTCTGTGTGAAGGATGTGGAAAGAAACACTTAGGAAAATTCGACAAAGGGATGGGTAGTTGTTTCAGATGTGGTAATAAAGGTCATAAAGCTATAACCTGCCATGGAAAAAGGAAGCATCCAATTGACACTATGAAAGGAAAATTAGTTATTTCTGAATGATCAATTGAATGTTTCAAATGTGGTGTGCAAGGTCATTATAAAAATATATATCTTATAAAGACGGTTTGGGAATGGGATCATAAAGATCGTCAAAATATATGTTTACTAATTCCAAATTCCATTTCAGTTGAAGATAAGGAAACTAAAAATGAGCTATGAAAGGTAAGGATTATTTCATATCTCTTTTTTTGACACTACTAATATCTTAGGTCATTATTCATGATTTTATTTGTAGGAAATAATTATAAAAGAATAAGATGAAAAAATATCAACAAATGGTCATGAAAAATTGTTGATGATTAAGATGTCTAGGAGCTGATGAGTTATATTAGATCTATAGATGATGATATGTTTAATGTATTAATGATAAGAATAAATTGGAATAATTTTTATAGTATTTGTAAACCTGATGTTTTATATATGAAAAATTTATTCAAGAAATATTTATATTTTCATGTGTCGAAAAAATGGATAACCTTAGGGGTTCATGAGATCTTTTGTTTTGGAAGCAATTACAAGTTATTACTTTTTAGGATGGAAAAATGTATTAAATAACATTTGAGAATTAAATAGGTAATGGATATTTTTTAGGAAATTATATTTTTTTGAATCTTATAAGAGTGATATGGTTTTAGAAAAAGGGCAACCCGTAGGATGGGTGTCAACCCATCCTATCAGGTAAGGCTGTAGGAATCAAACCCAGAACCAAAGCAAGATAATGTCACATCAACTAACAATGACCTATATGAAGTCTATGGTTAGTATGACTTATTATTTTAGTTAAATGATTCTATCTATTAGGACTTTTTTTGGTTTTGGTAACTTATTATTTTTCAAATTTATATCCTTAGTATAGGAAAATGATTTGGTGATTAAGTGATAAATTTTATTTTGGAATACGTTCTTTCTTTTGGGAGCACTATATACTGAAGAAAAATATTATGTTTTGGGATTTCATTTTAGGATTAGTGATTGATTTTTTTTGAATAATCTATGTTTTATTTTGGAAAAATAGCTATTTGGGATATTTATGGAAATGATTAAAAAATCAAAGAGAGTATGTGATTAGGTTAATTACATTTATGTTTTAGACAATAAGAGAAGTCGATGTTATTTGGTTACAATTATTATGATTTATGGTGGAATACTATGTGATCAAGTCCTTCGGAATTTTGGGATTCAATCTTAGTTGGATTATTTTGAATAATTTTAAGGTCATTTTTTTATTGAATGATCTTTGTTGAACTTTGTGTACTTTTTTTTTGAAATTTGGTGATTAATATTAGTGTTTATTTTTAATAAGGATTATCCTTTTTGGGGATTATCTGATCTTGTACTAACCATTATGGAATTGGTTAATCTTTATAGACAAGGGAAATATATAGTTCATCTTTTTTTGTATTTTTTTATTCACTAGAAGTTGATTCTAGCACTTCAGGTCGGATAAAGTCATCATGAATACTCATCATTTGTAGAAACAATGATTTTTTAATGAAAATTATAAAAGGATGAAAATATACTTGAAATGTAAGTACATTTCCTTATGGTCTTAGTCAATCTCATAAATAAATTCTTCATCTTTATGAATGGGAACATAAAAAACTTTTTTAGTTTATTTTTCTTATTGTGGAATCAATGAACGTTTAAACAATCACAATTTTTTTGTTTTCTGGTTGTTAACTATTTCCTGTTCATGTTTTTTTGTCACTCTTCATCAGAACATTATAGCTATTTCTCTTCAGTATCCATGTTTTTCTACATGGAATCCTAGTTTTGGTTATCTCATGTGACATTTTTTAATTCTCTATATTTCTTTTAAAGTGATAGTTTTATTTAACCTTTTTCTTGATTTGGGAAATTCAATGATGTCTCCGAGCCCAATTTTAAAATTCTAGGATGTAGTATCCGAAAGGGAGAAGATGTAATGACCCAAGTTTTTACAGAATAATACGTTTTTACATCTATTAATATTTATGAATAAGATACTATTTTTATGTTAAATAATAAACATTTTTCAATAGTTTACTCAACATGCAACATTTATTTTCTTTTAAATCTTGTGTTGCAATGTACTTTGAGTTATACTGAAAAATTAAATAATAATAATATTTTAAATGGTTCTTAATGCATATCCATAGTATTGTTGGGAATTAAAATAAATAACTAAATTATTATTTCACATGTTTGTTAAATTTCATTACATTTATCCAATAAATTTTAGGGGCTTAATATAAGAATGAATCTGATTTCATGCATGAAATACTCTATTATTTTTGTTAATGGCCGATTTACCAACTTTTGATAGAGAAACCATTTTTAAATATTTTTTTTTATTTTAATATGTTCTATTTTACATAATAAATTTCTTATTTAGAAGTGGGAAATCATAATATACTTTGGCTAATTTTTTGGTATTTTTCTGAAAAAGTTCATTTTTAATGAATAGTGAAAAATACTACATTTTAAGTCAAAACGATCAGTTTCTCTAATTTATTTCTATAATTAGATTTACTTCTTAACTTTTTAATGTGTATTTATATTATATTATTATAATTTAATCCATTTATATTAATTGGAAGTAATTTCACTTTGAAATTGGATATAAATACATGTCAATATTTTGGTAGTTTTTACTTTTTAAAAATATTTTTTTGTTTTGACAATGACAATTAATTGTAAATTAATTTCATCCAATTTTTTGTTTTGAATTCGTAAAAAATATATTACATATTTTAAATCAGGATATCCCAAATGTTTAAATAGTTACCTCTTATATTTAGACATTATGAATAGTATCTTTAGGAAATATTCTATTTACCATGGTTAAAGGGTACGTCTTGTAAATAAGGGTATGAATAAATATTATAATAATATTAAATTACTTAAAAACATGTCCTAATATTAATGTATCAGATACTTCCGACCATGGTAATCCTTGTGTCTATTTTGGGTCACCGTGGATCTACATGGATGTGGAAATGAATTTTAATTACATTTAATTTATTGTTAAGGAAAATATAACATAAATATGTATCTTTTTGTAAACCAATTTATATATGGTGTTATATATGTTATCATTTCAACTATAAATAGTAATTATAAATATATAAATATCTTAAAAATTATGGTATTTTATTTATAATTTTTATAGATTAAATAAAAAATGTATTTTTGACACAATAGTGGTGTAGTGATTACCATATTAAGGAATGTGTTAAATAAATGAGATTATAAATATTATAGTAAAATTATTTTTAATATTTTCAAGCAATCCAAAGATATTATAGATAATTATAGATTTTTTTCTTTAAAATAATGTTGTTTTTGGAAATTAATGAAGTTGTTATGGATTTTTAAATTTTCATTATATGAATAGTATAAAAATGACATAAATGGGTTTTTAAAATAAATACATTTCTATTAAATGATATAATTGTCCTAAAAAAATAAGATTTGTCCAAATGATTTATATAATATGGTGTATTATATAACATAAATTTAAAATATATCCATTATTAATATCTTAATAAAAAACATGGTTTTATTGGGGACATCATTAAATAATTAGAATATATTTTCAAATATTTCAGAATGATTTTTAATGAAAATTTGAGTTAACCAAAGAATTGAACCCTAGAATATATAATCATTTGAAGAGTAAAGGAACACTCACCATATACTAGAATAATTCTCAATATATTATTGGATGGCTATTTTTAGGGTTATTACCACATGAAGCATCTGTTTCAAAACCATTTCCACTTGTAGTATAAAAAGAATGCAGTTTTCATGGAGAAAATGATTATTTCAAACTAAAAAATTTATATTTTTCTAATCCATATCCATACTCTTTGTTAAAGAGTTAGGTTTCACAATCTATATTTTTTAAAATATAGCTCCCAATGTTTTTACTAAAGATCATATGATACTAGCTGTGACAGAAAAAACTATATTAACCCATATATGATGTTTAGAGTGTTACATTGACATATATAAAATAGATATAATCCCTAATGATCTATTAGTTAGGCATTCTTGGTGAAAGATATACATGTGTGATAAATGTTTTATAGATGGAATATAATATAAAACATACCATCAAAAAATTATCAGTATTAAGAAAACTCATTCATATATATAATGTTTCAATCATGTTGAATAAATAATTAATAAGGGCATTAATATTATAAGTAAATATATATACTGAGAAATATATCTTGAGTAAATAATGTATAATAAATATTGAAATGTAAATAACTAAGAACAAATTCAGTTTAATCTATAATACCATAATGAAATGTATTCATGGATAATATCAATTTAATAATAACATTGTTAAATAAAGATAAAATTGTCATTAATAGAAATTTATAATACTGGAAAAATGATCTATGACATCATGACATCATTTCATCCAAAATCATTTGTCAATGGAAGTTTAATCTATGCGTTGGAAAATACAAAAAACCTATTTAGTAGTTTTTCCCACGTTATTTTTCACATGAGAATTATTAATTCAACTGGGGGATATCTTTCACCAGTACCCATCCATCTCTACATTTTAAATTCATTCCATATATATTGTATGATGATTTAAATTTATAAAACAAATATGATCTTTTAGTAAATAACAAAATAGAGTAATGAGTATTGAGTTATCATAACTTTCCTTGTATTATCAAATAATAGTCATAAAAAACACTATATGAAAAAATAGAATAATATTTTAAAAATTAAATAATAATAAAATTTATGATATAATAAATATATATATATGATATGAATATGACGTCCAATTATCAAAAGACTGTGAATGTTCCATCTGAAAGTTAGTAGCCACAAAATTATTAAGAGATAAGAGATAATACTCCATTCACCAAAGATATCGGTTTTGTATTAATGTATTATACTATGAAAAAATAAACAAAATGATAGTTAGATATTAACAAATATTTCAATATTTATTATTCTTTCTCAAACAATTGAAATGTTTTATAATATGATACATACTATAAAATTCTTACGGTGGTTGGGATGTCCATTTAGTGAATATATGTTAAATAATTTCATTTTTAATATTTACTTAAAAATCCAAAAACTATCCATTAAAAAATAATATTCCATTAATACCCATTCAAATTTATGGATAAATCAATGTTTCCTTAAAATTTATTTCTAAAATAAGAAGTACTTTTGTAGAACCAGTTTGGAAAATATTTTCATTTATGTATAATATATATGTATAATGGAAAAATTAAATACATTTCTATTTTTTAATATTTATTTTCTTGATTCAAGTTACAATTATAATAATATTTGGTTAAAAATATTTAAATTACAAAAATTTCAAGAGGATATGAAATTGATGTTTTTTTTGGATAATTGATTATATGATACCTTCATTGAAAAATTAGTAAATCATAAACAAAGTGATTAACAAATAAATCCTTAACAAAATGATAGACCTTAAATTATAACCTGTTGAAATATTAAATATTAAATTAAACATAAATAATTAGGATTAAATATGTATTCATGTAAAATATATATCATATTGGTAGTAAATACACCTCCTAAAAGTAAATAGATGTATAATTTCAAATATGTATCATTGAAATAGAAATAGATATGTAATCACTTTACCTCATTCACTAAATTTGTTTAAATTAATTAAAATTAATTTATAATTTTCATAAAAATGATATTAATTTATTTCATAATAATATCCATTTTTTAAAAAATATTATCCTTTTATAAAATCATCTCACCCATTTTCTAATAATATTTCATTTTTTCTAATGTTCGGGTCGAATCTGCTTCGTTTTCTCAAGAATAATTTTTCGTGGATGTAATAATTATTATTTTAACAATATAGGTCCATTATATCCATAATTATATTAATAAAATAAATATCTAATCAATACATTTGAATACTTTTTATAATCATGTTTGAAATTTGTATAGGGAGAATTATTGACATCGCTTCATGTAGATGGTAGGACATATTTTTGAACAAGAAACATTATCCATTCCTTAATGGTTGAAAGAGTAAGGAAGTAGATTATATATTAAATTAAAATATTAAATATGATTTTATAATTATATTATTTCTTCATTATCACTTTCATAAATAATACCTATTTATGTCGGGGATTGAAATAAAATTACATTAGTTCAGGAGCCAGTAGTCCACCATACACACAAGTGATGTTTTTGATTACCATTTGATGTATATGTAGATGGGTGAATACTATTACATAAACCTAATAACATCTTTTAACATCTTTTAAATTTATTTAATGTTATTTTAATTATTAATATGTAATTTATGGTGTTAATAAACGAATTAATAAAATAAAGAGCATGGTGAAGAAGATTTACTCTACTTAGTAAAACCTCTTTTATATATCTAATGAAGCACTATATGGTTGGTGTTTTGAAGAAACAAGAATCTCCAATGGGATATAATTTTCAAAATAGTATTTTATATATACTTGTTATGGTTTGTGGATATGTAAGTGGGTAGGTGAACTTTTATAATTGATTTTAGTGACAAAATTTTAATTTTAAGAATTTTAAAATATTATATTGACGTATTCATGTAAAAATGAATCCAAAATTGACAATAATATAATTAAATGAAGTTAAATTAAAAATAAAATAATCCAATGTGGGATAAAAACATTTAATTCTCATTTTAACTCGTATTTATTTCTGTTAACCGTAGGAAAACTCATTATAACATTACAGCGGGGTCAAATTTTTACTATTTTTACTACTGATTATGACATATAATGAATGTTGAATTACAAAAAAAATGGAAATTATAATTTAACACATGGAATATATTTTACTAAATTCAATTCGAAAATGATTTAGGACATAATTTCAAAATTAAACATTCTAACATGTTGAAATATGTGTTTTTAATAAATTAGTTCATCAAGCATAATAAAAAATTACATTAACTAAATGACATGTAACCAACATTATATGGATTTAATTTCATATAGTTAAATATATGTTCAATAAATTTATTATAAATTGATAATGACAATTTATTAATTTTATTAATTAAATTTGTAATACATTATACTATATTTTAAACAATAGTTTTCTTAATAAATATATCTTTTCACCTATATATAATATTATATTTACTTATATAATATTTAATGTCAATAAATGGTCAATTTTAATAATTATTAATTATAATCACAAATTAAATGAGTAATTATTATTTACTACTTTTCAATTACTCATAAAATATAATTTAAAAGGTAAAATTGTAAAAACTAATTCTAGTTTTATTTTGAACAAGGATGTTAAAAATCATTATATATCAAATCATGTGATAATTTGTATTCCATGAAATATTAAAATTTATATTTTTTTTATTAAAATATAATTTTCACATACGGTAATTTAATTATCTATGTTATATTGTTCGCTCAAATTATATGAATATGTGTGGAGAAGATATTTCATTTTATAAATGATGAGATGGACACACATGGAATACCATAAAATATTTTAATAAAATAAAATCACATTCTGGGGAAAATATGCCCTAATGGAAAATTATTTTGTTTAAATGGTTTATATATTTTAAATCAAAAATAATTTTATTGGTTTTAATTGAAATTTTAACCTTGTCATTTTATTTAACTAGCTGGTACTCATGTTTGAACATTGTTCACGGTAAAAAAAATTTACTGGAATTACACTTCACTATGATAAAAAATTTATGTTAAACATATAATATTTTATTATATATACTAATTAAAAATATTGATCCATTTTCATATGATTCAATATCTATAATTTGTAAACTTATAATGTTAATAATTGTTTAACCACAAATGAAAATGCAATCTAAAATAAGGAATCATGAGGCATAAAAAATTATTTTCTTACATTCACCTCATTTTAAAAAACATAAATTTAATTTGAAAATATTTAATTGTATATATAATCAATATACATAAATAAAATTGACAATATTTAAATTTATTAAAATAAGGAGACTTTTTACAACTAAAAAATAATTTTTTTGAAAAAATCTTTTTTAATCCAAAAAAAATAACATATATAGAAATAAATTATACTATTTTCTATTTTTGATTAATAATATTACATGTGAATAAAGGATTAATAAGTTACAATATAGTCAAATTGAATAAATAATATTATTTTTACATGAAAATAAATTACATGTTTAATAATATTTGGTTTTTCACTATTCACTAAATAAATCCTTTTAGGAAAAAACCAAACATTAAACAAAATATATTATTGAAATTGTAATTTAATTTAATTTTTTAATTTTCTCAAATAAAATTTGTAAAATTTTTATAAATTATTTATAATTTTAATAGGGGATAAATATGAAAAAAGAAATTTGGATGAAAATATTTTTTTAAGAACAATATGAATTTTTGAAAAATTGTGTACTTATTTTTTACACATTCACAAGTAAATTTGATATATTTATAACATATATGAATATTTTTTCATAATTATTTCTATTAATATTCATACATAGTAATATATTAGGTAAGTTATAATTCTTTTCCACATCATGGTTTATTCCGACTCAAGGTTGCATTTAAAGCGAGGAATCAGGTATAAAACATCCTACATGGATATATTCGACACCCATTAAATTTAATTTACCCCTAAAAATTGAATCAATTTTATGGAAATTGAGGATATTTTTTCTCCATTACATCCCTAAGATCCCATATTTCGTCTTTAATTTCCTATATCTCCCAATGAACATTAACAAGTTGAGTAGTTATATAGAAAATTATGTATAAGCTCTATGATTTGTAATACCTGATCTTCCAAAAAAGACCTCTCAGATGTTGTGAAACATCTATGTTCAGTATATTTAGAGTATCATTTGTATAGTTCCTAAAGATAGATACATGAATCACATTGTGATCTTGAGAGTGGTTTGGTTGTAATTAAAAGTAAGAATAAGAATTACAAATCTAATCATGAATCTCGAAAGGAAACTAAATATATGGTTTAAATTTCATTCTTTATGAATCTTGTAAAAAATTTCCACATAGATATATAGTGGAATACATTTTTTGATATCTTCAAATGTATGATATCACTATCAATTATTAACATAACTCTTCTATATACTATACACTTTATTAATATTATTTTGAATTTATATAATTTCTTCTACCATTTTGGTATATAGATTATATCCAAATCATATTCATTCTCCAAATACATCAAAAATATATAGGTTAGAAATTTTTTTTGTCGAGAAGGATTCATGAGGAGCCATCTGAATGCTTGAGAAAATGATATCATTGTATGACTATGTAACAAGAGGAATGTGTTAAACAATAACCGAAATTGATATCCAGATAAAATGATTTCAATATATCCTACATGTTTTTAATAGTTCTATTATATTTCCCATGTATCATACGATGACTGAAAATAATGAATCATGACACTGTATCTATAGAATACTGAAGATATCACCAAAAATTTAATTTAAACATCAGAATTCGATATGATATTATATAATTTGGTCCTCTATGGAAACTTATATCAACATTTATTATAATCCTAAAATTCATATTAATATTGAAATATTCTTGGATAACAATGAAATTTGTTGAAATAATCAGATTATCAGTAAAATTCAAAATAGTATTGTTTCACATGGTGCAATAATCTGAACGGTCGGTCATTCTTATGGTGTCATCTTGACCAATCCATAGACAATGATTACTTAATTTCCATGATTCTTAACAATCTGGTTTCACACATGGTTTGTAGGCTCCCAGATAACTTTCCCCTCATAGTTACTGCTGCTACTGATCAGGCTAGCTATAATCAATTCAATTTTTCTCAATCATGGAAGAATCTACCAGGCTATCAACAGGTGATTTGTGAGTCATAGTAAAGATATATACCAACCTCTCCATGGCTAACTCTTCACTTCATACATCTCTCGCTCAAAGAATCTATCATTTCATGGATCAAGAATTAGAACCCCTAGTTCCTAGACATGTATACTATATCAAAAGAAATTAAATAGTAAGAGCTTAGTATCAAGAATAATTCAAGTGACATAAAATTCATGGACCCTACTATAAAGAAGTAAATTTTTTCTGACATGGTCTTGTGTCATGAAATAATAGACATGGAAATTCCCATATCAAATTCATTTGGGAGACATATAGAAACAGATCATTTTTAACCCTTGAATTAAAGGGAAGCACATAACTCACAAGAAAAATATTTTCATGCATGATGTAAGTAACACTGATGACATGGATTTCATGGGGAGGATGGATGAATCATAATTCATGTCTTTACTAGCATATCATAATGCTAACATGAGTGAAGGCTACCCTAGGGGATGTAATGTCTACCTAGAATTGGTTCACTCTATGGTCTTTATCTTTATTAACAGTCTACTTGAGGCACTTCTAGAGGAGCATGAAATCATAGATGTGATGAAGAGTCTCAACCCGAAGAGCATTCCCAGTCCGGTTGGTTTTGCAATATTATTTTACATAGAATCATGGTATGTGGTTAAGGAGGATCTAACCACAACCATTCAAGACTTGTTTCGGGGGGGGGGGGGGGGTGGCTACCATAGGTTTGTTATGCTAATTCTTTTGTTCTCATCCCAAATGTTAGAATCCACACCTCTATCAATCACTGTTGAGCCATAAGTATGTGAAATTTATCTTACAATATTCGTTCCATCAGCATCAATTTAATGATGGAATCCTTCCTTATACTTTATATAGATGCAGAACAACACCATTTTGTGAATGTTATGATGATCCAATTCACCATTTCTATGACATAGGCGTTGGATGGAAACATCAATAACATGTTCAGTGGATCAAATTTTATTGTTAAACTTGATATTGACAAGGAATATGATCTCATTTGGTGAGCTTCATCATTAAGGTGATTTTAAAAGTGGGATTCTCATCATGAGACATTGAACTTATTTTCAAATTCATGAGATCCTCTTGGCTAGCATTATCTTGTTTTGGGAAGATGTATGGATTCTTCCAGACAACTAACGAGTTATGTTAGTGGTATATATTGTCCCCAACCATCTTTATTCTGGTATATATTTTTCTTAGTAGAAGCATCAATAAAAGCATAACCAATAGTGACTCTCTCTCATACAAGTGTAATGGATTGTCCACTATCATGTCTCATATTATTTTGTGGAAGAAACTATTATTTTCTTGATTTATATAATGCGGCTAGATTAGAGTATTTTCATTTTCATAGAAATTTAATACAAGTGGATTGGTCAGTTTATTAATCAGGAGAAGGTAAGTGCTTTCATATCTCATAGGTACTCATCTAGAAGATGATTTGAACTATACAACATTTTTTCCAGTTAATAGAAGTGTTTCTCATGAAATAACATGGTGATCCTATCTCCCTATGAAATCATAATTTGCATGATTTAAATAAAAATTTGGATAATATTTTTGGGTGTGTCACTAATTGGAAGATCCAATTATTATCCTTTAGAGGGATGGATACTCTTGTCAATAGGTTTCTCACATTCATCCAAATTCATGATATATTTTCTACAAATGATAAAATTTAATTCCTAGAAAAAATCAATAGGAACCATGATTCTTTCATCCGGGACACCAAAATTTATGTGAAATATCATTGTTCTTCTTGTAAAAGGATGGAATGCCCCTTAGGTTTAATCAACGTCAAAAATGATCATCTTATATTGCATCGAATGCACAGAAAACATGTATGGGACGTGTTGGAGGGTACATCACATTGGGGATGTAAAATGGATATTTTTATTCAGGGGAATAGGGAGGCCCCAAGAGGATCTTTTAAGCATGTAGTTAAACATCATTTTTCCACTTTCTAGGGGAACACGTGCTGGGTTGTGGGTATAAGAATGATTTTTTTGTGGTTCTACAATGTGTCTGGATTGGAGCTTCGGTTTCTAGTGTGCTCGACAATGGACATTAATTTTAGGAAGGAAAGACAATATATTGTTTTTATTAAGTCTATCTTGGAAACTGATCAATGAGTTATTAATGACTTAATAGATCTTTATAATGATACAGATTGAATCATTTTTATTGGTTCTTCCTCATGATCTTTCTCAATGAAGGATGATTGCAGACTACTTACTCCCTTGCATCAGTTGGATTCATGGGGAGACATTTTACCATCTTAGGAAGTGCCGATGAAGCTCAAATATATTATGTGCAGAATAATTAATAAAAAAATTCCAATTATGATAATTTAAAATTCCTCAATATCATTTTATCATTAGGTTGTGATTTATGTGTGAATCAAAGGGATAAATGGTCAGTTTTTAAGGGGATTTGGATTGAAGTGAATAAAATTATTTTGATTAATTTACATGGATTGGCTGTAACATATATCAGGACATTCCCATATTCAATAGGGTTTATTTAGGTGTTTATATGAAGGGTACCAAGAGTAAGGATAGAGATATGGTTCATATTGTTGTTTTTTTGTGTTTGTGGAAGGTGAGAAACTAGGTTCGGTTCAAGGGTGGTGTGTGTGTATGGAGGAATCTTGTTTTCAGAACTAAAATCCTACCTCTGGATCTGACCAAATTTGTGATTAATTCGAAAGAAACTCCTACACTGAGACTGTTTCATAGTTCTCCCCATCCACACTAAATCTATGGTTCACCATAATGTCATTGTGTCCAATTTGATCCTCATGGCTTGCACTTCAACCTCAACAATAACAATTCATTTTCTACAAGCTCCCTGTATATTGGGGGTGTGTATAATGACTTAAAAGGCATTCTTATCTTCTTCATTTCAGAATTCTTAATGGTAGGTAAATCAGTAAAGGAAGAGGCACAAACATTTCTTTTGGGTATTATTCTTTGTAACAATCGAGATGTTAATCAGAGGGAGGTGGAAACCAACTCTTCAATAATTTATAATTCCCACCCGAATTCACAGGATACTCCATGGTTTATTTCATATATCTCACATAGAATTAGGAAGCTATTTTTCAACCAAATATAGGTTCTCTGTACTTGGATAGAAGTTGAAAATGTGTATGACTATCTTGATTATATCCTCAATCTGAATGATAATATTATTCTTTTCTAAAATTACCATATTATTCTTCATGAGATAGTAACCTTGATTATAAGAGATTTTATTGCGCTATATCATTTCATACCTCCCTAATTATTTTATGTTCCGCAAGATGACATAATTTCCTTTTTTGTTGTGGTATTTTTACATGTAATTTTAATTCAATAAATAAATAATGATAGTAGTTGATCAAACTCAATTATATTTCTCACCTTTTTTAGCTCCACATCATCCTTATCTGCCACATTAATCATCAAATGGATATATGGTTAAATAGTAACATTGGAAGGATAAGATTTATCCAATTCCCTCATAATATCAAGCCCATACATTATAAATCCATAATTATTGGATCCCTTTACATCCTCAACATATATAATTGAGAATGATCCTTTCTATTCAAAGTGTCATTTACCATGTTTTCTTTCAGATGGTGGTAATGTATGAAGTACTCATTATACATACTCAAATACAAATATCTTTTTTACATCATATTTAGATTTTTCTGGGGGAATATATAAATTAATCATTCATGATCAATTTAATGATCAAAATATTCTATCTATATATAATTTATCCATATGTTTAATTAAATGATCACCACTAATAACTGAAAATAATGAAAGAGGTAAATTTTCTAATAAACCATCATTTAGTTTGGTGTTTAAGATATCAACATATCATTATATATAATAAAACATCCAAAATTATTATTCTAAGCATATATATAAATATAAAAATTTTCAATAGTGTTGTATTGTGAGTACCTATTCACTATTCAATTTTAACATTAGTTTCGTGATTTTTTTTTCAAATTAAATAGTACAATGTAACTTAAACCCCTTTAAAGTAAACATGGGAAGTTTACTAGCAAGATATAAAAATCATAAAAATCATATTTTAAAACATAATATTAAAAAATATATATTTCAGTAACCACCGTTTCTCATGTCTAATGTTTAGCACCTTCTATGTTTAATGGATCCTTCCAAATACCATCACATGAAATTATATAACCCAATCATGAAAAAATTTGTTTCCAGAATCCACATTGGTTGAATTTTTCATATATATTTTGATTCTTAGTTATATTAATTATATTCCAAAACCAATATTCATTATCATCAACTTAGTTATAATATACAAGAAAATATTCAATAAAAACTATAAACCCTTTGACAGTTTTCCTTAATGTATAAACTATTTATATGAAAGAATTTAGTGTGAAAATGAATAAGATCAAAAGGATTATATATATATTTTTAATATTCATATATTTTATAATTTTTTTTCTTTGATATGTTTACAAATTTCACCGTCAACAAATATACTATAAATTTATGATCAACCGTGGAAAATATTGAGCTCCTTATAATTGATCAAACAAAAAATCAATATAAGGAAGATGATACTTATTCATAAAAGTGATATTTTTATATTCCAAATAATTGGTGGAGGGATACATTGATCTATAATTCTTCTCATTGGAAGTATTAGGTTCCTTATAAGGTGAACCAATTAGATACACAAATTTCCAACCTTGGTAATCTTGGTGTTGCTTCTTCTATTTTTACAACATGACTAAGATCATTCAATATATAGTCAATGATATTGGTGTAGATCCATATAAAAATTATTTTGAAAAATATTTTTTAGGATTTAGAGGAATACAATATAACAATTCTAAAAAGATGAAAAAAAACTAAAATAATATATTAATATCATTGATGTTTATTTTTCCCCCACTAATCTATGATTAATACCCCATTTTAAGGGAAATAAATTCCAATGAGAAAATTATAATTTCCAATGGATCTTAATATTTTTTATCTTGTTAATATTCAATTATAAGAAAATTCATAATAATAACTATGAATTTCCAACCTTTTAAAAATTATTACATTTATTAATAAAAATCATGTCTACACCCAAAAATAAAATTAAGTTTCACTGATGGAAGAATAAAAATTGTTTCATAAGGAAAATTCATTCCAATATCATCAATGAATCCCTATGTCTACACTCTACCATAATTACCATGATTCTGTTTAGAGATAGACATAGAATATTAAATCCATTAGTATTAGAGTAATACCTTAGGATAGGGATATGAAATATAGTATTCCCCTATTATTAACACAATAAACATTAATTTAAGAGTGAATACATTTTATGTAATTCATTTCCCGCTATTGAACTATTCATTTTTATATAACTAGTAATTTCACTATTCTGGTCTATTCCACAAATTAAACACCTACCTATATCCTAAAGATAATTCCCTCCATGGATATTTTCATAATAAAGAAAACAAGATAACTCATCTTCTTCCAACATTGGAATTTTTAATTAAAATTTCATTTAACTTACAACATTATTTTATTAATGAAACTATGACATTAATTAGAAATCCAGTTTGCATTTTTATAATGATATTACATAGAATGGTTTCTTCATAGAAACGAAATCCTCATATTTATAATTAGTTTTCAAGAGATGGTTTATTTCAATGAATAGGTTATCAATCGTAATTTCACATTCAATAATAATACGAAAATCATACCATTAATGCCTTGAAAACTTTTACAGATATTTACCAATGTAATCATTATATGTCTTGTTAATCTCAAAAAACATGTTCCCTGAAATATTATGTATAATATATTTAATATAATTATGAAAATATAATCTATCAAATGCATCCCACATAATTGAGTCAGTTTCATCCCATTTCCTCATATTATTGATAATATTTTTTCATTAATCCATTTCACCGTCAAAATGAAAAACAACTATGATAACCCGTTAATTTTATGATTACTATATAATGAAAAATATATATTTTCTTAGTACTGATCCATTTCATAGATATTACTTGATCAGTGGACCAACTAAATGTATGTGGACCATAAATTGTGATGGACTCAACAGTTTGTTGTTCCCTCTATTCAACATTTGGTTTCTCTGTATGATACATGGATTGAGAAGGTTTAATCATAAAAAAACACGATTTTTCATTCCATATATATAAAAATTTGTTACAATAGAGGGTGATAATTGTACCATATATTGAATTAATCATTATCATTATTCCATATTGATCTTTCCCTTGAGTGAAACAAAAAATCATAGTGTCGTCAACAATAATCATAGGGTTTATAATATAATTTCCACATCCTGGATTCTAAAATTAAATAAAGTTTCCTCTAATAAAAACTATAGAAACCGAATATTTTAAAACAAAAATAATAAATATTATTATAATAATATTCATTGTATGACAATATGATACATGACATAATTCAAAAGATTAGTGTTTTTTTGAATCATGGATACATAAAAACTGGTTCACAAATGATATATATCATACCCAATTATATTATTCCCTTCTATCACCCTTCTTCAGAATAATATATACAATCCATTCTCTAAAACCTAATAAAGTATAAAATACAAAACGGTGATCTCATATTCATAGTATAGTTTAACATAGGGTATATCAATATATGAAAATAATTGATCATAAGATAAGTATAATAGTATGAGGACATGTGAATAGAAATGGAAAATCATACCCATCCATTCACACATCATAATATTGAAACCCAACCTAATAATTTATCAATCAAAATAAATATTTCACATGATTCCATAACCATTAATAATCAATAATTATCAAATAAAACATATCATAACCACAATATATATGTTTGTGTCATTATCCTTTTCATATAAAATCATTTCCATATTCAATGATCACTATAATGACTATCATAGTTGATTGGGATCAATATCCCCTAATTCATTTCCTTATTAAAGGTTATATACAAATACTATATTGTTTATATTGTCCACTATTGAATTTATATCACTACCAATTCTAGTCAATATTATCTCATAATGAATTTTTCTACAAACAATTCATTGGACATAAATATTATACATAAACACCCATTAGATATTGTTAAAAATAGAAATGTGTTCCACAAGATCATAAAAAATTCATCACTTCATCAAATGAAAACCCATTAAATGTATACTAATATCATTAACATTTAGTAATAATAATAATCATAATCTATTCATATAATGAATAAAGATGAAAATTTGATGATATTAATAGTAAATAATAATAGATCTTAAACGATGACATTACATATCAAAATAACCTTAAAAGATAACTATTATATATTTTTTATTACAATAAACTTTTCATTTTTTATAAATTGTTTATGATAAAAAATTTTAAAAAATATTATTCACTTCCTTTATGTTAAATGAAAAATTCATTTCATATTTTTTTATAAAAACTATAAAAATAATATGTCTCGAAAATGGTATTTTTTTCCTTTTAAACGAATGTAGGGAAATTCCAAAAAAAATAATTTTAGTAATCTATAGTGATTATTAAAATCAATAATGAAAGTATTTTAATCAAACTAGTGATATTGAATAAAATTTAATCGATCAAAGTGAAAAATACGGTCTGTACCCCATTATATAATTCTTCATTTCTCCTGCATACTTAAAGAGAGTAAAATGGTCTAAAAACAGGTAATCTTATAAATAATTTTATTATGAGATGATGCATAATATTTTTGGGAGATATATCATTTAATTTCACTATTATAAAATTTATTCATAATAAATCCTGGTAAAAATGAGATTGTAACATCAAACCATTATCTCAAGTTCAACATGCTTCATAAGAACTCAAAAATCCTACATAATACATTAAAAATTATTATTATTTAATGAATGAATAATATTAATACCTATATTACCATAAATTGTAAACTTATGATTCTCATCACTTGATCATTTATAATCATTCATTATAATAATAATTTCAAATGTTAGCTGGTTCATTTTTCATATATTTTTTGCATCGGAGGTTTTAGTCCGTGCACAATAATAATGGTTCCTTCATATATATTATATTAATAATGATATAAACAATAGTTATCATATATATATATATATACCCATTGAAGTAATTTTGCAAGGAAAAATTAATAACATCACTATGTTAAGATGGTAGTCCGTATATACACATGAATAATGTTTCCATATTTTAATGGATTGAAATAATATAGGTGAATATTAATAAACCAATATAAAATAAATATTATATAATGAATATAAAATATAAATATTGAATATGTTGTGATATTACACCAAGAATTTTGGTTTTGTAAAATAAATCATATCACTGTGTAGGGGAGGTAGTCCACATGTATGCATAACCAATACATTAATCTGACATTTGATATAGAAGAGGTGGTTAATGGATGTTACATGATCATAATAGAATCATGGTATAATTATAATACTGTATTTATGATTTCTTATGGTTATAACAAGTTTATATGAGGTATAAGAAGAAACAAAATTGAATGATCTTGGTTTTGATCTATTTCTAATATTTTAGATACCCCCATTATATTAACCCTTAATCTACGAATGGATAGACTTAAGAGAATAAAATGTGAACTAGGACAAAGGGAAAAATATTTTTTATAATGGCAATGTCCTGGTCAATGAAGAAGACAAAATATATTATTATCAACCATGAGATTACAGAAGTCTGAAGGAGGCAATTTTATTACAATCCATAGTAAGGAGATGTAGCAGGTTATCCGGAAACTCATCAAACCACGTAATGGCCGGGTTGATCCCTTTGTTGGAAAGAGAATCTCCCACCGTATTAGCATCACAATCGGAATGAGTGGAAATATATATGATCTTCAAAAGTGAGTTCAATCAAATCTTCCAACTCATAGTAAGAGGCCTAGAGTGGTGGAAATCCCATTTCCAAATAGCTTTAACAATGGTGGTGGTGTCGCTTATGATCCAGATATTGTTCCAACCTATATATTTTACAAATTGGATGGCATGGATGAGAGCCAGCATCTCAGCTTCAAGGGAAGAAGTGACCCAGTAGCTACAATAGAAACAACCATGGCAGTGACCTGTAGAGTCCTTGAATATTTCCCCAAAACCTGCAAGGCCTGGATTTCCTTTGGAATCTCATCCACATTGATCTTGATCCATCCAAAAAGCAGGTCTTGACAAAAGACTTCAAGAAAACGTTTTTGATGAGGATATATGCCTTCAATCTACAGACGTTGTAGTATCAAAAAGTCACCGATCATGTTGTCACAATTGGATTTTTGGATCTAGGAAGCATCTTTAATAGCAATCAGGATTCTCGAGCGACATGCAATGAGATTGGGTGAGTGATTATTGTGAATAGTGTAATTTCTATCATACCAGATAATGTGTAGAAGCACCTCCACGACAGATAATAATATGTTTTTTATTTGTGGAGATAATTTAAGCTCCACACAATGCATTATCTGAAAGAGGATATTGTCAAAAGGAGGCCATCTACAATAAAATATGTCAATAATAAAATTCCACATAGCAAACACCTTAGCTCAAGATAAAAAGAAATGAGAGGGAAACACATGTAATTAAATTAATGATTTCAATGAAATAAGGTAAAATTCATATGAAGGTGGATCAAAAGGTCCCTCAATTAAATGGTGTTATGCTTTTTTAATCCAATCAAAAAATATTAATATAATAGTTTTTTTGTGGAAATCCTAAGCATAACTCTTTGTTTATCCCCTCAGTGAAACAATTTTAACCTTAATCATGGTACGAAAATTATTGTATTATTACTATTATCTATCGTAAATATTTATGTTGATGAAATTATATATTATTAATTATTCTTATTATTATTTTTGAATCAAATAAAAATAATTAAATCTCTTTTTGTTTTGTAATATAATTTAAAAAGAGCATTCGACAGACAACGAAAACTCATTCTAAATAAATAGAGCATAATCCAAAAAACATAATTTTCAATTAGTTGTGCATTTCATAATACATAAGATGACTATAAAAATATATTATTTCATATATAATCTATAAATATAAGTTAAAAATTTATTAATTGTTTTTAATTTAATTAATAATGATAAAAAACACTATGCACATAAAAATTGTTTTTTTGAAAGTTGGGTTTCATATCAATGAATAATGTTATATCAAAATAATGTATAATTATGATTATTATGTAATTATTTATCATATATAATATTATAGAAAATATACGATTATTTTTGATAATATTAAAATCATAATTGTGCTTTTACTAGAAAATAAATTACATTTATTATGAAAAGTAGAAATTTTCATTATTAATTAAAAATCAATCAATTTTTGATAATTAAAAAAAATAGCCAATGTAAAATATACAAATTATTATTTATAAAGTAATATTATAATCCTCAAATATAATTTATATAAATGTTAGAAAACAACTGAAATTATTTTATCTAAAAATGCAATAAACAGAATTGTTCATGATTTTTTAAAACATAAAATGACATTTTTGAATATAAAGTAAATCATTATTATTAATATAGAAAATAAATTTATTTTATTTAAAAATGAATATATATTTAACATAGTTTGGTTATTATAATTCATATGATCTAAATTAATAGATAGATTACAGTGGATTACTATATCTCATTTTTTTGAACTTAGGGGTGCATGTAAAAAATGATACCTTATAAAACAAGCTTATATTAATGGAAATTAATATAAAATATTTGGGTGTAAAAAAATAAAACCCTAATAATCTAAAAAACATAATTTCATTAATTTTATAATGTTTTAGAACATTATAAAAAAAATCCTCCTGTTAAAACATCTTCATCACAAAAAATGATATAGTAATTATATATTTCAATGTATCCGTCAACAAGATCAGATTAATAAAAAGGATAAAAACAATAAGTTGTTCCATGAGAAACATTACATACACCATAGAAACCTATATCACTAAGAGTATACAATTTTACACTGATGAATTCAGTGATGGAAGGGAATGATATCGTGTCCTCAATAGCGTACATCTATATTAGTAATCCCATTAAAAATGGAATCATTGAAAGATGATAATTGATGAAGGATGGATTCCAATAACCCATCCAATATTTGATAGATTGGGAATAATTGTAAGGGGTGTATTTTTAAAGGCTTATTAGAGGTAATTATAGTTTATGAATCATTAAAACCCTCCTCTTAATGATCACATTGTAATTATTTATTTTGTAAAAAATCTCCCAAAATTGCATCATTGATAACAGACATTTCAATTTTTGATACAATATATCGATATCCTGATTTTACCCACTATGGAGTGGTGAACTTATCCACCAATTTCTTAAGAATACTAATAGGGAGACCCAAAGAGCATGGTGTAGGAACATTTCAATGGGAACCCACCATGCCTTCCACTATAGGGTAGTGTTAGCCACTCTAGTTATAGTCCATAGGAAGACACCCAATATCACATGCTTATGACCATACCCATCAATTTGAATTTTGTCACGTCTAGTTCCCCAATGGTGTTTGATAATATCCATACATCATTTAACACTTTCAGGGTGATCTCATGTTGCATAGATAAAGGCCAAAATAGTTTTCTCAAGACATCATGCACAATATTAAATTCTAAAATCCATTTTAACCGACATAAAATAGGCATATGATACATGGGGATTTACAATTATCCCCACCATGTAATTTTACACATATATAAGGGACTCAAGATTTGGGAGTTGCAAAAATATGATTCATGTTTTATCTATTTGTTGATTACTACCCCTTGTATCATTGTCACATCATCCAATAACGAACTAAACATGGAATAAAATAATTCTTGATTGCATAAAAACTCACAGATTAATTTTCACCCTTACATTACTATGATAAAATACTTTTTTATTTAAAATCAGATAAATAAAAAGAATAAATTATTTTTTTATTCATTTATTTTTATTTTATAGATGTCAAAAAGGGAAATGTAACTTGTTTTTATAATTACATTTTTGGTTAAGGAGATTTTTATAGCCCATGAAGAATTTCATGAAAAATGGACCAAACTACCCAATATCCAAGAACACTAGTGGACTCAACCAAACACCTCTAAAAAGATATTCATCCATAATAGATTGAGATTTTGTGGACTAATCCTAAATAAAATTGTCTACATTTCACATGAATACTTCCATGTCATATTCGCCCATTAAGGGGCCCATCTCTATCCAGGGGATTATATATAATCAATGTTAAAATGTGGGTTCTATATTTCATACATATCTCATGATGTGATATTCAATATAGTGAATCAATTTTAGTGGAGATATACAGGAGGGGAGGGTATATATATTATGATTCATAAAAATGGATATAGGTATTTCTAGCCATTGAAAACCAGGGTTTGTGTGGTTTTGGATATCATTGTGCCCAAAAAATCCTTCTGCATTTCCCATAAATTGGCACCTTGAGTTTCCCATTTTCAAGTTCAATGAGAGTGTGATGTTTTTTCACATTAATGTTTTAGAGGATTCCAATAATCCCCTTGGAGGTTTTGGATCTCCCGATCATTATAAGGAAAGATGAAATAAAGGCATAGATACACCCGAGCTTCCTCCTCCACGAAATATTGGGCTTTGTGATAGGCTTTCGTTATGATTGACCAACACACATGTCTGCGGCATTCTAAAATATATATTAGATACTGGTTTGGAGTAATCTGGGTGTTAAAACACTTCATTCCAAGTATCTTACAATATTATATATTTGAATTCATGTTTTGATGATTGTGACTGATTTTTTATTAATTTCTAACCGCCCAGTGTAGGATTTTGTATTGGTGACTTTTATTGTTCCATTTGGACAACACAGGAACCATTTTCATATCCACCTTCTTGAGAATTAAATTTTATTTGGAATCACTTATTCCATTAATAAGTATTGGACCTTGGTAATATGATTTTTATGTCAATGTTTGGTTCCAAAAGCATTGAATTAAAATCTTATTAATTAATCTTGATTTTAATTAATTTTAACCAAATAATTACTTCATAACTAAATGAATATATATGAAAAATGAACATGAAATGTTTTTAGTTAAATAATAACAAACCCTTTAACTCTAAATTTACAAAATTCACATGTTTTTTTAACTATTAAAATTTTTAAATTAAGTTATTTTCTAAAAAATATTTTCAAAATGACCCCCTCTTTCAGTAAATTTTATTAAAAATACACACTAAAAACAAATAAAAGATACATGATTGATTTACTAGGGTCTATCCTACGCTATAAAATCATCTTTAAATGATAACTAATTTTTTATTTCATTACAACGTGAAAAAGTTTTGGTTCCATTTATAAGGAGCTCTATTGTTTTTAGTGCATGTTTTAGATAAGATATTTGTAAATTTTGTGAATAGTTACTTGTTTTATCTTCTACCATATGATTTTATTTTGTTTTGATTTATTTAATGTGTTGATTTTCTGTATGAATAATTCTAATCTAGGATATTTACCCACTTTAGAACCAAAAATAGATAGGATTTTACATCATCAACACCGTGATGCACAAGAGAACCCTTTGATAGAGGACAAAACATCACTTGAGACTTTTATAAACCCCTATTCTTCTGGAATGAAATTAGAAAATAATATTAATGTTTATAAAATAGTTGTAAAGAATCAAAAACTAAAATAACTTACCTGTATTGATTTTTATACCTAACCCACATATATTAGAATGAATGTTCACACACCCAATGTTTAACTAAAATCTAGTCTAATTCATTTATTACCAATATTCCATAGACTCCCTGGATAAGATCCACATTAGCATTTAAAAAATTTCATATTTTGTGTTCGAAATTAAAACCAACAAATGTGTATCATGAAAATGTAATGATTATAAAATTCCCATTTTCATTTGAAGACACTGTGTACCATTGGTTGGATTATATTAATTCGAGAATTAATGACTGGAAGGACATGAAATTACTTTTTATTAAAAAATACATCCCATCTTCTGGAACAATAAAAATTATGAAATAAATATCTGAAATAAAAAAATATCAATCAGAAACACTTCATGAATACTAGAAAGGTTTAAAAGGTTATGCTAAATTTTCCAACACCACCAAACAAGTAATAAAAATGAAGTTGAGTGTTTTTATGAATGATTAATTCCTATTGATAGAAACATGATTGATGATGATGTTGGTGGTGTTATTGTTTTCGAAACCACAATACCTACAAGGAACCTCATTTATTACATGTAATATAACATTCAACAACTCGTTTCATGGACTAGTGTACTGATTTTTGGTTTCCATGATTTGAAAAATACTGAATTTGAGACGAAGGTGGACAAGAATTTTGAAGAGGTATGTACCCTTATTCAACAACATGCACTTTACAAAGGGATATCAAAATCTTTTACTATCATCCATTATTTTAAATGTTCTTTTGAGACCCAATACTCAAACTAATGTCCTAATTTGAGAGAAACATTTGAGTTTTTGGGAGAAATTGTTCCACACAACCCTTAAAAACAACCCTTTAAGCAAGAACCTTACTATCTGAACAACCAAGGGTGGAAAGAAAACCAAGCCTATAGGAAATGGGAGTATTCAACCCTACCTCAATAACAACTTAACCAACTATGGAAGAGTAGTCATCCACGACAAAAATGAAATCCTCAACCACCTCAAAGTCATTTCCAACAACACCACCCAATGACTATCCAATACAATATGACATTATGACAAGAATGGTTGCTAAAAATATCAAATCACAATAAACAACACAAGATTACATGAATAATCATTAAACCAAATTAGTCCAATTATCCAACACAATGAGGGAAGTAAAAATTCATTGGTCTGGTAAACAACCTAGTTGACAACCTTTCAATCCATAGGAAATGGAAAATGTCTCTTCCATCACATGTAAGAGTGAAAATAAACCTAAAATACCAATATACCCTCTAATGTATTCATAAAATCTTGATGAAATATCTGTTACAACAATATCAAATAACCACCTATGAAAAAAAAATATCATGAGAAAAAATTCAAAAAAGGAAATATTGGGTATCATTATGAGACACATTGCCTAAACATTACACCTCAATTTCCCCAAACGGCCACCCAACCATGAAAAAATGAACTTTAACTTAATAAAAAATATTGGAAACATTCATAAAAGTGTATGTTAACATACCCTTGATTTATATTGTGATGCAAATGAAAATATACATGATGTTTATGAAGGAGACATTTACCCACTAGAGGTGAATTTGTGGTGATACGAATGTGATATTTGGGAGAAATGTCTCAAAATTGATAGAGCCATGACATACCACCAAGTTAAATGATTTTAGAACATTCATCATTTATTTCACCATAAGAGATTATTAAATTTATAATGTTATGGTTGATTTATGTTCTTCTATAAATGGAATTCCCTACTTCATTTACTATTCATTATAGGTCGGGGATCAGAAGACAAATGAAATTGTTCTACAATTACCAAATCAGAGTATAGAAAAACCATTTGGTGTGTAATATGATGTTATTATGAGGATCAAAATTTTCAATAATCATGCTGATTTTTATGTGCTAAAAATATAATATGATAGGATGAATGGACATCCCTCGATTATATTGGGTATACCCTTCATGAAAAATTTAAACACAATAACTAATTTCCACAATAGTACATTATCTATTGAGTATGGTGGTGAAATGTTTCAATTCAACATCATTGATTCCATGAAGAACCCCTTATATGATCATTCATTTATTTGTATAAATTCAAATTATGCACTCCCTTACATTGAAAAACCTAGATTTTATCCCCCAATACCCTTTTTTATATTTCATCCTTGATTGAAATTCTTTGTAATGAATGACACGTTAATTGTTTCAGTGGTCTAGAAAAATGTCTGGCATGTTTTTTAATTGATTATTTCTTAAACACTATGGGTCACATGACTATCGATGATACTTCTATGAATGTAAAATATGATTCATCATATGAGGATGATATCATTGAATAGTTAGATGTGATTAGTAACTTATAACATTAAAACAAACTCCAATAAAATATTTTTAAATAACAAAAATGGAAAACATAAGTACTTTGAATTCAAAAAAACATCAAATAAAAGGGGTAAATATAATCCCACCCACACTTGGAATTGAGGTAGCTTATAGTGATGGAGACACAAGTAATTTTCTATGAACATATTAGACACCTCTTTAGGGAGAGGCATGAGGCATAAAAAGAAATTCACCTACTTAGAACATTTGACAATTTAATCCAGAATGTTTCTCAATGCATATTACTTATGACAGATATGAATCACCTCTGTGTTGTTGGAAATAATCATTTTTCATTTGAAAATGGTGTATTCCATTTTTCCAGGAGTGCGACTGCTCCCAAATAGATAATTAAAGACCATGAGAAATCTATCTCAATGGATCTCGTAAAGATATTTCTTTTCATATAGATAATGACACCGTTGACTAGGGATAATGACTCTGCTTGAAGAGAATAACCATAAACAAGGTGCATTGAGAGAGATACTATAATATATCTATAAGTATTCAAAATTATCCACCCTTAGTGAATGAATTATAGAGTAGTGAATCCATTTGTGTTCATTTTCAGGTACAAAATGTGAAAACAACAATTGATCCACCAACCCTGCTTAACACTTCTTACAATGTTGTGAGTATGGTGGAAATTTAAAAAAGGTTACAAGTATAGAGCATTAGTACAATCCTAGAAAAGCTGAATAAGAAAAATGAATATGAACCCACTGTAACAGTAGATTCATATACAAGATCCTATCCATCCTTAATGATGATATTAATCCTTCTTTTCCATAAACACTAACATTTTGGTAGAAGGGTGATAGATCTTTCCTTAACTATATATTTCATAGTGGTTATTTGAACCAAAACCTCCCAAATGATGAGATAGGGGCTCTATATTTGTTACACTTGTGAAACCCCCGAATGAACTCGACACCATATTGGAAAAGTCCCCATCAAGAAATAGATGATCCAATGTTTTATTTGTAGCCTTCTTACATTAATAAAACATTTATTCCAAAATATTTTCAATTTGACTAATATTGTAATCAGTTTGAAAAGACCAATTTCTTATACAAAAAAATTAAAAATAGATTTTTTTGGGAATTACATACACTATAATCTCTCCCCTTATTCGTCTTGATTATTGTGAAGAATTTGAGAGTTTTGATAGATCTTGGAAGAAAAAATAGTGGAGGGGTAACTTGATAAAACAATGTTCTCATGATCCATGTTCATGAAAATGCAGTCAAATTTTTTTTGTTGACATTCATTCGGGACTGTGTGAGTAAACCATAGGTTCACATAGGCCTACCTGAAATAAATTTATGGAATGAGACAACTTGTAAAACCAAGAATTTATCCTTCCCAGTTATTCCACTAAAAAATAATATTCCCTTATGAAACATCCATGTCGAAAGTGGATACATAACCATAAACAAGTGATGAATAACATTACAAATGTTGGATCCTATATTCCTATATATTTTCATACAAACATTATATTTGGAAAGCATAAAATTACCCAAATTCTTTAAAATTCAACAAATTCAAAATAATGATTGGTGGTGAGGCCATTCATAGTCCAAACAATAATTTTAATTCTAACACCACATTCAGATAAAGTATTTACCATTCCCTTCCAAGACACACATTGATTTTTTCCTTTAGATTTAGTATCCTCGAGGAATGAATCTATAATTTTTTAAATCATTTAAATGAAATCATTTTAACTGTTACAGTAGAAAAAATGTGCAAGGGGTTGGAAGAATACACACTATTAATCAAGAAAATTCATCCACTAAAGGATAAGGAAATATTTTTAAATTAAGAATCATTTTTGGGGTTCTGATAGTAGTGTTATATATTTGTTTGATTATAATAATCTTTAATGAAATTATAGTTCCCAAATAGTCAAAATTAAAGGAACCTCTTTGTATAAGGACACTAGTTTGTAAATATATGATGTGCTTATCAGAACATTAGTTTCAAAGATACTCTCTTCTTTCGATGTGATTAAAAGATTGACCACTCCACTAAAAGTTTTCATCAAATGCATTTTTATCACCTTAAATGGATCAATTTCTCACATGGAATAATAAAATTATTTTATCAGAAAACATGATATGAGAAATAGAAATTCAATTATACCTGGAAAGTTATGGATGAATGCTACCATAAAAAAGTGGATAACATGAAGGCTCATGGTGTCCTGTGCAAGAATAAAGTGAGTAAGAGATAAGTTATCGCCCTATATTAAACACATGATAACCTTGAATAAATCATATTTCTTACAAAATAATGATATTGAATGCCACTTTGAACTGAAACACCTAAATAGAAGGTCAACGTTCCATGATGAGATTCATATATAGTTCAAGGAATTCATAAAAAAGATCCATTTGATTATGTAAAAGGTTTTATTCATGTCAGTTTTTATAGAAACATTGGATCTAAGATCCTCAATATCGATATTCACAATTTATTCTAAGGAGAATCTAGTAGCTCCCTAAATGTTGTGCCCATTAATGAATCTATGTTATTCCTCTGAGATTCAATGATTAATATTAATATAAAGCCTTCTATTATGAAAATGAGAAAGAAAATGATATGTGAAATTATTGAGACTGATAGGTCAATAGTGATGAAGATATTGGAGGTCTTTGATTTTTAGACTCATTATCAAAATGCTCATTATCAAAAATAGAATTCATGTTTGGGATAATTTTTTTTGATTGACCCTATGGATAGCCTTGTGTTGTATTATATTTAGATCCTCCATGTAGGGAATGAAAATGATCAAGGTAAATACCACCAACAATGTCTTTATCATATGAGAAGGTTAAATCTAAAATATGATGCCTAGGATTGTATAATTTCCTTCTCTATTTAATTTTTGAATGATAGAAACTGGTGTTGTGATCAACTTTATGGATCCATTTGTTTCAATATTTTTCATGAACATTTCTTTAGTGATTCAATAGGTTTTGAGCCATGACATTATTCGTAACAGAGAGGTTATGAAAGACATGATCCTTCCATTCCAATTTGAGAATAGATTCCTAGTTCTCAATCTCCCTTGTGATCACATCTAGATTCAAATATCGTTAGTAAAAGTCTCTAAATCCAAGAAAAATATCATCCAAGAAATGTCTGAGTTTTTCATTAAGAGGAATCCAAGCATGGACCTGATATGATTTTCTGCATCAGGAAAGAAATATGGTCTCAAATCGGGTAATTTCTTACAAAATATAACTGAATATAAATTGATAGACACTTACCATCCTAATCTCTAAAGATAAATGAATATGGGAATGATTATAAATACCCCTCTCTAAGTAAAAATCCTTGATGATCGAATAAAAGTACATGGATTGAGAGTCCTCTAGTAATCTATTTAGGTGACACAATATCTGATTATCTCCCCTTAAGTTGTTTCACCATTTATATTGACCACCCATCAATCATATATCAATTCAGCTTTTGTTTTCCCTGAAAGAGAAAAATTCTTGGCTGAAATAATGATTAAAGGGACTATATCCCTTCTTTTCACTCATCTCTACTATGGAATTGAAGTCACCTATGACTAGCCATCATATCCCCCAACATCAAAATTGATATGATCCTTCCATATAATATGTCTTTCTTTCACCTTTCACTAAGTGTAAAAAGAATATTATATTATATTTTATGGTCTATTATATATTTTTGTATTGATATATTTTTCTGAGGTCAGGATCAACTCCATTGAGAAGTAATTCTTCCCAAAAAATCCAGATATGCGTGTTTTGAGGAATTTCATGCAAGAATTGGAAAACATACATTTTTCATGAGAAATTGAAATCATATATGAATCATTATAGGTATTTAGAACAACAATCATTCAAACAATGTTATTTTGAAGCTCGTTAGCTATGAAATTTGACTTGATCGGAGGACATAGGATGCAAGCATTCAATATGATAAACAAAATCATTTAGATAATGAATGTCTCATCTTGGACTTAGATGACTGGTTGTAATGAACTTGATCATAAAATTATTTACCTATAAATTTTGATTGGGATCAGTTATTCTCCATGGGGTAGGATGGTAATGAAGAGGACACCTAATGGGGTGGGGAAGCTGAAGGACTATTCTGAGGAATCCTTTCACTCGGTGCGATGAGAAGGAATCCCAGAGGAGGAGGATAAGATCCACCAGCAGACTCTGATACAGGAAGCTAGAGAAGAAGTAGATGAAATATTTCATGATATATCTTCTTTTGGGATTCCTTATAAAAAATAGACACCTTTAATGGGTAATAGTAACATCCATCATCCAGAACTGAGGAGAACCAAGAAAAAAGAAAGAAAGTGAAACCCCTAAAAACTCACGAGTGATAGAGGAAATAGGGAGATCTGATGAAGATTGCTGAAACAATATTCTATGACTGAAAGGTTATGAGAAGGGAGGAGTATAGGGAAACTTGTGAGGGTATGGGGGGATCCATGATAGAATACCTAGATGAGACTTCCCCATCTAGTATAAGGGGATATATTTTCATATAAGATGACAAGATGAATATAAGATGACAAGATTAATATAAACTAGTATGTGAGCGTAAAACCAATTCTTGTGACAAGTAAATAATCCCATCCACTATAATGAGGATCTACATCGGAGGAGGATGTGTGATATATTGTCCCTTATAAATTTTCGATATAGAAGGTTTCTTGAGATAATGAGTGTGGTAATCAATGAAATGGAAGGTCCCTAGTGATTCACCAATCCCACATAAGATAAAGAGCTTCTGAAACATAAGTGAGTTCCTTGGATGAGACACTTACACTATCACAATATTGGGATCACATCCATAATGAACCTCAATCACACATAAAAAAATAAAACCACCATTCTCCCATTGATCATAGCCTATTTCAAAAAAAATCATGATGTCAGGATAATAATCCAATATGATACATAAGCATTTATAAAAAAGTAATGAGACCTTGGACGTAGACTCATGGTGATAATAGTGGACGAAGCTATGAAATGGAGCTAGATGAGGTTTTTAATGACCAAGCCTCTCTATAAGTGTCTATTTGATATGAGAAGATTCCTCTATGATGGAATAAGAAGGATCTCAGAAGATGGGAAATCCAAATATATAATCAGGCATATGGTTGAAAGAAGCCTCTAGAAATGCTCAATCCTTTACTGATACTAAACCACAAAGAGCCTATTTGTATGAGAAAGAGGAATACATTGTATCACCTCCATTCGAAGAATAAGGAAGGGGGTACTCTTATCCAAACACCCATGAAGGAAGAGGAGAGTAATGACTAGGACCCATAGAATGAATTATTATATATTAGGCTCAACCATTGAGGTGGTAACAACATCGATTGAACCCAAATGTCCATGATGCGGTTAAAAATGAGGTGACAAAATTAATGGGTACTAGAATCATTTACCCCTTCTCTATTAGTCCATGGGTTTTTCTAGTTTATGTAGTTCATTAAAACTAGTATTACTGTAATTGATAATAATATTAATGAATTTTTTCCAACTCATGTGAAGAATAGTCAGTGTGTATAAGGACCCGACCTTACACATTACATAACAGAGGACCTTCTACCGGTCTAGGTTCTGAAGAATAGATAAAAACGTAAAAATTATCAGAGTTGCAACAAAATAAAATAAAAAGAACAAAAAAACATTGTGTGCTAACTCCATACACGATGCGAATGACTTCAAAAATTCTACTATTCCTGTGAAAAATCATTTAAAACAACGGGGTAAGCAAAAAAAAGGCTCAGTAAGGGGTTTAAAAACCTTTGATAAATCCTTTTTAAAATATTCTATGAAACTAATTTAAGTCATTCCTAAAAAAATTGACATTTTTAAAATACTATTTGAAATTAATTAAGACTTAAAATACTGGTCATGTTTTGAAAAGTTTCACAATCAAAATTGTTTTAAACATGATCTAGTGTTTTATTAAATATAGTACACAAACTTCTGAAAACAAAACTAAATTCCTGAGGTCACCTGAATCATTGAAGGCTGTCTGGACCTACCCACTTAGTGAAGTATGGAATCACTCTTTAATGACCTTCCATATTTACAATGATCAAGTGTCATGTTTTCTAAAAACATCTCATGCTTCCTTTAGTTATGTATATATCTTCACTGGAGATTTCTGTTTTGAAAAAAATGCCGCAGATTTAAAATGCACATTATTAATTATTTATATATATATAATATGTATATCAATACATGAACTTCAATTGCAACACTTTAATGGTTGGTTACAACCAAAATATCTACCACATTGGCTTTGCATGGACCATCCATGTATTTAATCCTTTTTTTGTGAAAAACATTTTCCATAATTGATCGTAATAATTCATTATGAAAATTATAAGAGAAGATTTTAAAATAAATACGTTCAATGATATCAATATAACTATTATTTTTTGTAATTATACAATTAAATTGAAACCATGACTTTATTATAATACAACGAGTGTCGATGATGTGCACAATCGCATGGTCATGACTATATACAGGTGCGAAGATTAAAATAACACATCAATATGTTATGAAAATTTATAGAAATATGATGATAAATTGAAATTTTGTTTAGGAAATTAATAATGATGATATCAACTACATATATATAAATATATATAATGGGTTGAGTAATTTATTTTAAAACCCTTCCAACTATGTTTGAATTCCAAGAGGGGACTTCTTTTCCAACATTAAACTAGAAAGACAGTTTATGTCATAAGTAACCCTATATTTATATATTTGTAATATAACCAATATATGTTTATGTAGGCATGTATATAAACATATATGTAAAATATATTTTTAATTGATCATAGAAATACACTCTTACAATGAGGAGGTTTTCTATGAATAATGTTTTTGAATTAAGAAGAACATATAACATATGAAAATTGTGTTTAAAAGATATAATTATATATGTATATATATATATATTATACACATACATATATAAGTTCACAATAAAAATTTCAAATAATAAAATCTCTTTTAACATTTCTAAAACAAAATCATGAACTGCAAGTAATATTAATACACCCTTACAATGATAAGAAAAAAAGATCTTTAAATCAATAAAATCTATAATATATTTGTTTTGAATTAGAGAGATTAACTTACATAATTATATATATGTATAAATATACATATTTATTTGAAATGTACATATTAAAAAATAAATAGAACACTTACATGACTTAAATCAAAGAGGGCAATGGGTTCATGAGGGATGAAGCATAGAAGTGTGAAATTCATGGTGTATTAGGTGTGCAAAGTGGGTTTATATAACAAGGTATTACAAATCATCCTTCAGAAGTTGGGGAGAGAAATATATTCATTTATTCATTTTCATTATTTTTTTCAATTATATATTATTATCATTATCCAACATTCTAGGTTATAGAAAAAAATCAATAAGGAAATCCCAATTTTGATGCACACGACCCACCATTTTCATCTAACATTATTATTATTATTATATATTTATTCGTTTGTTTTTTATACCTTATTTATTAAATTTGTGTTCATTTATTCAATTTTACTATTTAATGATTTTTTAAAAGAAAAATAGATAAATCTTTTCATAAAATATTTACATTTTGTTTTAACACTGTATATGTAATTCATTTGTTATAAATAAATCATACTACACAACTTTTTTAAACAAATCAAAAACATTTTTTAACATATTTATATAATAAAATTTTTTAAAGAAAATTGTATAACTAATATATATATATATATATATATATATATTAACCAAAAAATGTATATATATATGAAGACATTTTTTATCTAAAGAAAAATATAGCGTTTTTTAGTTTTCCCACACCCCATAATTACTACCCCCAAAAGCAATTAACTGTTTGAATTTTCTTGTCCCTTCCACTAATGTCTCATGTTGTAATAATAATATATTATTTATTATTATTATTGTCACTCATTTCACCTTTTTATATATTAATTGGTTACATCATTTTGGTGACTTTTTTTCATTGTTTTTTTATTCACGTATTCATTTTTGTTCGGATATACAACCCATTTAAATAAAAAACATTATAAATATATATATTAAACATTTTATTATATATATATATATATATATATCTCTTTTTTTAGTAATAATATGATTATATGTATTTATAATTATAAAAAACAGATTATACTTTTAGATATATTAAAAATAATAATTCTCATAAAAAATATTTAAAGAATATTTATTATTACTATTATTATTATTATCATAAAAATATTAAAAAATATATATATTTATTTCAAAATAATGGTAGATTATAATTATTATCCCACATCTCATTATGTAGGTGTTAAATTGTAATCAGTTTAGGATTCAAACAATTTTATTTATTTATTTCCTATATTTGTACAAAATAAAGACCAATTAAATATATATATATATATATATATAATAAAACACAGTTTTGAATAAATTAGTACCTTCTTAATTTTTTTTTATAATAATATATTTAAAATATTAAATAAAGAATATATTTTAATGAAAAAAATATTATTTAATTCAAAGAATATTTTAGTTTTGGAAACAAATTCGTTAAAACATTTCTTGACATATAAAAACAATAAATAAAAAAGTAATTAATTAAGATAAATTACTATATAAATTTTGCAGGGTGTTACATTATTCCCCCCTCAAAATAATTGTGTCCTCGTAATTAATTTAATTAGATTAAAATAATCCTAAATTTCCATATTTAGGAAAAAAACACTATAAACATTAAAATTTTAGACTCATTAACATCTAATCTCCAAAGATATATAGATTGTTCCTCTGATACCCATTATAAAGACTCGACCTTACACATTACATAACAGAGGACCTTTTACCGGTCTAGGTTCTGAAGAATAGATACTAACTTAAAAATTATCAGAGTTTCAATAAAATAAAATTAAAAGAACAAAAACACGGTGCACGCTTACTCCATAAGCGAAGAAGATGACTTCAGAAATTCTACTATTCCTATGAAAAATTATTTAAAATAAAGGGGTGAGCATAAACAAATAGGTTATGTAAGGGGTTTAGAACCATTGATAAAACATTTTTAAAATATTAATTTAAACTAATTAAAGACATACTAAAAAATAACAATTTTAAAATAATAGTTGAAATTACTAACGACCTAAAATAATAGTCCATTTTAGAAATTAATTACATTTAAAATTCTTTTAAACATAATCTAGTGTTTTCTCAAATACCATAAGCAAGATTCTGAAAACAAAACACAGTTTCTGAGGTAACTTGAATTGTTGATGGTTGTCTGGGCCTACCCAATTAGTGAAGGATGTGTTAACTCCCCAATTACCTTCCATATTTACAATGATCAAGTATCATGTTTTCTAAAAACATATCAATCTTACTTTAGTTATGTATATATTTTCACTGGAGATTTCTCTTTTGAAAAAATAAACATTCATAAAATGAACGTTCTTAATTATATATATATAATTATATGTATATCACTACATGAACTTCAATGGAATCACTTTCAAGTATGGTTAAAACAAATACATATACCACATTAGATTTGCATGAACCATCTATGTATTCAATCCTTTTTCCATGAAATACATTTTCCATAATTAATCATAATAATTGATTTTGAAAATTATAAAAGAAGAATTTAAAATACATACATTCAATGATATCCATGTTCCTGTTATTTTTTGTAATTTACCTTCAAATTGAAACCATGAGTTTATTATAATACAATGGGTGTCGATGATGTGCACAATCGCATAGCCAGGACTATATACAGGTGTGAAGTTTAAAATAATACATCAACATGTTATACACATTTAAATAAATATGACGATAAATTAATAACAAAATTTATAAACAAAATAATGATGATATCATCCACATATATATAAATATATATCATGGGTTGTGTAATTTATTTTAAAACCCTTCAAACTACTTTTTAATTCAATGAGGGGATATCTTTTCCAATATAAAACTAGAAATACATTTTAAGTCTTAAGTAACCACATATATATATATATGTAATATAACCCATATATGTGTATGTAGGCATGGATATACACATATATGTAAAATCTAATGTGAAACGATCATAGATATACACTCTTACAATGAAGACGGTTTATAATAAAAATCTTTTTGAATCAAGAAGAACATGTCACATATGAAAATTTTGTTTAAAATTTATAATCATACATGTATATATATATATTATACAAATATATATATATAAGTACACAAAACCAATTGAAAATAATGAAATCACATATAGGATTTATAAAACAAAATCATGAACTGCAAGTAATATTAATACACCATTACAATGATAAGAAAAAAAGATCCTTTAAATCAAGAAACTATATCATATATTTGTTTCGAATTAGAGAGATGAACTTACATAGTTATATATTGGTATATGGATACATATTTCTTTGCAAATTATATATTAAAAAATAAATAGAACCCTTACTTGAATTAAATCAATGAGGGAAATGGGTTCAATGAGGGATAAAGCATGGCAGTGTAAAATTCTCAGTGTATTAGTTGTGCAAAGTGGTTTTATATAACAAGGTATTACAAATCTTCCTTCGGATGCTGGGGAGGAAAATATACTCATTTATTCATTTACATTTTTTTATTCAATTATATTTTATTATCATTATCCTGCATTCTAGGTGATAGAAAAAAATCAATACAGAAAACCAAATTTTGATGCACACAACCCACCATTTTCACCTAACATTATTATTATTATTATTATTATATATTTATTCGTTGGTTTTTTATCCCTTTTTTCTTAAATTTTCATTTTTATTCTATTACATGATTAAATGATTGTTTTTTAAGAAATATATACAAGTCTTTTCATAACATATTTATGTTATGTTTTAACACTGTATACGTAATTTATTTTTTTATAAATAAATCATATTAAACATTTTTTTCAATAAATAAAAAAAATTAACATATTTATATCATCTAATTTTTTTAAAGAAAATCATATACCTAATATATATGTATATAAATACATATATATATATATTAACCAAAACATGTATATATATATATATAATGTTATTTTATTAACTAAAGAAAAACATATCGTTTTTTTAGTTTTCCCATGCGCCATAATTACTACCCTCAAAACCAATTAACTTTTGGATTTTTTGGTTCCTTACACGCCTCTCTCATATTGTCATAATAATATATTATTTATTATTATTATTATCAATCATTTCACCTTTTTTATACTAATTGGTTACATCATTTTGGTGACTTTTTTCATTGTTTATTTTTGATTCACATATTCTGTTGTTTTCTTATAAACAACCCATTTTAATAAAAAACATTATATATATATTTAAAATTTTCATATATATATATATATATATATATCATTTTTTAGTAATAATATGATTATATATATTTATAATTATAAAAAACACATCATATTTTGATATATATTAAAAATAATATTTCTTTTAAAAAATGTTTAAAAAATGTTTATTATTACAACTATTATTATTATCATAAAAATATTAAAAATATATATATTTTTATCAAAATAATGGTATATTATGATTAGTATCAAACATGTCATTATTTAGGTGTTAAATTATAATCATTTTATGATTCAAAAAAATTATTTATTAAATTATTATATTTGTACAAAATAAATACCAATTAAATATATTTATATTAAAATACTCTTTTGAATAAATTAATACATTCATAAAATATTTTGTATAATAATATATTTAAAATATTAAATATAGAATGTATTTTAACATAAAAAAATATTATTTCATGCAATGAATATTTTTGTACTGTAAACCCATTCGTTCAAACATTTCATGATATATAGAAACAATTATTAAATAAGTAAATAATTAAGATAAATTGCAATTTAAATTTTTTGGGGGTGTTACAGTGTGTCCTCATTGAATATAATCAATGAAAACTACACAATTGGAAGGACCAAATACCATTTCCATTTTTGAACAACATCCTAAAGTGGATAGAAGGGAAGTTCCGATACTATTTCCTTGATGGATGTCATGGCTATTTTGAAATCCATATTTCCCCTAAGTATTAAGAAAAGGTGACATTAAAATTACCCTTTGGAACATTTTCCTATAGTATGATTCAATTTTGTGTGTAAAATGATCTAGGTACTTTCCAATGATACATGGTTATTATTTATAATGATTACCTAGAGAATTGTATGGCTGATTTCAGGGATTATTTCACAGTTTATGGCTCATATTTTTATGAATGCTTGATTAGTCTTGGTTGAGACTATCAATTTTATATAAAAAACCTTGTATTATAAAATGAGAAATTTTATTTCACAGTTTGAAATATTATAGATCTTGGGCATGTCATTTTCGGGGGTAGAATCCAATATTTAAATCAAAAGATGTTATCATTTATTCCATACCATTCCAAAAAAATAACACATCGGACATGAGATCATTCCTAGGTCATGATAAATGATAGTGTAGTTTCATTCATTACATTAATATGATTACACTTCCCCTCTACCGATTACTCAAAAAGGAGAAACGATTTTTGTTTTGATAAAATATGTCGAAAATATTTTAATAATCTAAAATGGAGTCTCACATCACCCATAGTAGTACAACCACCTTGGTTGGATTTTCATTATGAGCTCATATGTGAGGCATGTAACTATGCAGTTGGGGTTCTCTACTCACAATATATTGACTGATATCCAAAATAAAAAGTGAATTCCTCACACACACTAGACCATTCTCAATAAAACTACTCAATAATAGAAAAATAATAACATTCCACTATGTTTTTCTTGGAAAAATTTAGCTCTATTCGTTTTTGGGTGAAAATTCATTATGTTCTCAAAAGATGAATACCCCTGATATATCCTTAGGAAACATGAAATCAAACCACATATCATTAATATTATAACAATAATTGATGATTTTAATTTATAAATTAAGGAAATTAACTACAAAGAGTGTGGGGGTGACCATATCAATAGGATCAACCCATACTCAAACATGGAATCATCCCCCTGTATTAATAAAGTTGACATTATTTAAAATGATCAGTTGTACAATTTGAATGATGATATTCCTTGGTATACTATGTTTTTAAACTATTTTTTAGCATATTTCATTCTTACATATGTCAATAAATTCCTTGCTGACTATCTAGAAAATGAGTCTCAATGGTACATTTGGGATGACCCCTACCTTTGTCAAAATTATAGTGATCAAGTCCTCAGGCATTGGGTTACTGATAATGAGTTTCAATCCATCTTTAGGTTTTCACATATTCTTTCTTATGAGTTCCACTTTTGTCGTTAATGGAATACTCTAAAGGTCCCTGATTCTAGGCACTTTTGGACTATATTATTTCGCGATGCCAATATTTTCTGAACGTCTTGTCCTTCCAATCAAAGAATGAGGAATGTCTCTAAAAGAAAAGTGAATCCATAAAAAAATTGCACTATCATGAAATTTTTTATATTTGGGGAATTGAATTTATGGGAACATTCCGAAATTCATTTGAAACAATATACATTCTTCTGGTTTTTGATTATGATTAAAAATGGGTAGAGGGTTATGACACAAGGACTGATGATTCCATTTCTATTCTGAAATTTTGGATAACAAATTTTATTTAGGATTGGATTATCTATGTTCATCATTATTGACCAGGGTTATCATTTTGGAAACTGAGCAATTTAATTGATTTTTCATTAGAGTGTGGTCTGTCATATAGTTTTTACTAGATATCTCCCAAAAACCAATGATCATTATGATGTGTGGAATAGATAGGTATAATAAATTCTTAAAAAATGGTTCAACCCAACAAAAAATATTGGACTCTTAGAATCAATGATTCATTATGGTCTTACTGTACTGCTTTCAAAAATCTATTTGTATTGTCACCATATTGGCATGTTTTTTGAAAGAGTTGTCACATTCTTGTTGAAATTGAAACCTAGGCATAGAGTGTCATTGAATAATTTAATTATAATATTTTTGGTGTAGGTTCTCATTGGAAGCTGTAAATTCCAGAGCTAGATTAAATGTAAAGATATTCCTATAAAAACCATTAGATTAAAAAAGAGATAACCAAGGCTACCCATGACTTCCTCATCCTACATCATTAATTCAACATTTTGAAGAAGGTCATCATTTATATTAAAAATATAATGTCACATCTATGGAAGCTTCATTACCACTGTATTTTCCCATGCACTTTTACTATTGTATATATATTTTGTGTTGTTTATATTCAAATTATTAATGAAAAAAATTACTCTCAACGCACATAATCTTAATAATTTTCACGAATCCCAAGTAGAGTCCCTGATGGAGGAACTTTATCTTTCATAATAATCCTACCAATAACACACCAAAGGTGTTATCATTCCTTACCAAATTCTATTTTATTATAGTGAAGAAACATACAGCTCTAGATGTGGAGTAGATAGTTATATTCAAGTGTTTTTTAGGAATTTTCATCATCTATCTTCGTATTTAGATTTTAAGATTTCTTGAATGTATTTTATCTCCCCTACTTTCCCCCTTAATTTTATGCTATAATTTTAGTTTATTATTCTATCATTATCAAGTAAAATGATTCCCTCTTAATCATTGATGTTAATGAAAATAAATAAGGAATTTCATTATTTCATGTTATTTTAACATTCAAAAACATGGAATGTGAATTTCAATATGAATTTAAGATTGTGGTTAGGCTATCTCTTAATTATTTTGTCTGTTTGTCATTGATATACATGGTTGTATCATTTTGAAACCATTTTGAATAATTGTACCCTTTGTGTGTGTACTGTAAGGGAAAATCATGTAACTAAATTTCTCTAGACATCTTTTCACCCATCCATGAACTGTGAAAATTTAATACTTAATAGAAGGAAAATATATGTTTGGATAATTTTATACAATTTCAAAAAAAAATTTCAGCACATTCATTCATTTTCCATTATATTTCATTACTATATCAAATTTACCTATGTGTGTGATCCTATTTTCCAACTATTGTGCACCCTCAAAAGAAAAAGAACAAAAATAAAACAAAAAAATTTAACATTTATGGGCATGATGAAGCGTACAACATATAGGGTAATCTAGCTAAGGATATTATGGTTTGACATCTAGGAATGATTATGTGTGGATAAATTCTATTTCATTGTAAATGATTTATAGCAGTTTTGGTGGAATGGATCATGTAAGAAGAAATATTATAAAATAACTTGTATTTAATCGATGGCATGTGAAAAGAGTATCATGAAATGTATGTCATAGAAAAACTTGGAAAATGAGTGACATGATTTACATTTGAATTATTTTCAAATATTGGTATTAGGCATCTCTTGGAATTTAATACTGATATAATTTTTGAGTCTTCTTTTTTCCATGATCATTGAAATTAAATCCTCTGTGAGATTTTTTTATTGATCACATTTCTATAAGAAATTAAATTTTCATTGAATATGTAATATTCATGATGGTTATAAAATTAAGATGAATAATTTTTGAAAATGTGACTTCTCATAGGAGTGAAAATGTTTAGGTGTGGGGTGTGACTGTTCCATGAATAAGTGTTCAATTTACACCCATACACCAATGTGATAAATTAGTTTGGTATTAAAAAATCTAAAAATAATAAAACATTTCACATCATGTTTTATAAAATTAATATGTTTTATTAACTATTTAAAAGGAAAATTTTAATTGTTTTAACAATTCCATTTTTGATTTTATTGATTTGGAGGGACCAAGAATATATTCAATAAAAATGGGCCAAAATATATAGGATCCAAGTACACTAATGGAATAAACCACATTCTAATAAAAAATCATACATACAAATGGGTTTGTATTTTGCGGTACTTTAAAAAATAAAATGGGATAAATTTAATGTGAAGACACCTAAGACCCATTCATAGATTAAGTGGTGCCTCTAAACTGATCTGTCCAGGGGATCAAATCAACTCAACGTAAAAAATTCAGTTTTTTATTTCATCTATAAATCTGACATTGATTCTCCAAGTGGTTTGGAATTTTCTACTCAGATAATCAGGATATGGGTATAGAACATATATTCTTTTAGAAAGTGACATAAGACTATGTAGAATTCTAAAACCATGGACCAATTTGTTTCATCAAATAAAGGTTCCCAAAACCACCTTCTACATTTCCTATAAATTGGAGCCCTGGGATCCACAATTTCATGTTCAACTGAGAAAGTTATTTGATTACAAACTGGAGTTCCATAGGATTTAATTCATCCTTTTAGAGGTTTTGATGCTCTCTATACACATAGTATGATTAGATATTATGAAGTAGATCCATAAGAGTTGATCCGTTTCAAAATATATGGCGAAGAAGTGGGTGTTCATTTTGAGGCAGATACACACATTTGAAGGGAGTTATGGTTCATTTTTAATCTATAGTATTAGATGAATTTTGGTGTTAAAAAATTTATTCCATGTATATTACATTATTTCATATTTGAATGCCTATTTGGATGCATGATATTGTTTTTATATTAATTTCTAAATTATCTATGTGAGGTTTTGAGTGTGTGACTTGTATTGTTCAAATTGGAAAAAAAACAAGCCTTTACCTACCAAATTTTGTGATATTTAAATCTGATTTAGAATATATTAGTACATTCACATGTCATGGACCTAGTCAATACATTTTTATTTCGAGGATTGGTTCATCAAGAATTATAATAAAAACATATGTCTTAATTGGGCATCAAAATATTTTCAACCAAATAATTTATTCCAACCTAACTGAATATATGATAATAATGAACATGAAATATGTGTAATGAAATCTGAACATCCTATTTTCCTGATATTTTTAAAAATCCAATTTTATCAACTATTAAACTCTTTAAATTATGTTAATTTCTTAAAACTGTTTTCAAAACTGACCCCCTATTTTAGAAATTTTCTTTTCAAAATACACACTCAAGACCTATCAATTATCATCATGATATGAAAATAGTCTACCCTAAACTATAAAATCTTCATTAAATCATAATCAATTTGACATTTCATGATAATGTGTTCAATGTTCTACTATCCAACACATTTTCTTACAGACCCATAATCTAAACCCGTTTTTCAATCTCTAAGGCATCAGGTACAATCTTGAAATACTCCAATTATTTCAATTAGGTTAGAAAGCATTGATATTTATTCAATTGGAAATCATTGTAAACGTTTGTTTTGTGCTTCATAAATTTCCATTGATGAAAATTTTCAAATATTACCCATGATATATATGGGATTTATAGGACCATAGTATTTAACATCAATCATATTCTTTTGGACAATGATTTATCTTTTAGTTTGTTAAAAAAATTTAATGTAAAAAAGTATATAATTTCCTAGAAAATAAATCCCTATATTGATATAGGAATGTTGATGCTTCTATGGTAAAGATACACCTATGGGTAGTCACCTTGTAATGGTTTTTTGGTAATATTCTCAATAATTACCCTAGAATATGATGAGTTTGACTAAGACTTCATAATTTAAGATACACTCTTATAGGATATGATTATGAATATTTACACTCTCTTAATGATCCACTATGATGTATTTTTTTCAATCATATCTTATTTTACATCCAATAAAATCTATTGAAAGAAACTAAAATAATTTATGGATAACTAAGCTCATTGAATGATTCTATATCCTCAAATATCATTTATACGTATACTACTTATTATATTGATGATAACCCATAACTAGTATATTGGTTAAAATATGTTCTACATGATGTATACATTATTATATTTAATTAGGACATGTTTGTTGTAAAAAATTTTAAATACAAGAAAATCCATGTTTTATGCACAAAGATGTTCATAGGGAATAGTATTAATGATCTTTATGACTATTATGTGGAATACATTACCCCTAATCGGTTGACAGTTGTGGCTCTGAATTACATATCTGATATATATAAAATCTTATATAATGAGGTAGAATTTTATTTTGTGTTGGTAAAAATATATTTCCTATAAGTATAATTTTATTTTAATAATTCCATGATATAATTTTTAGATGTATATAATTTTTTAATTTAAATATTTTGAGATCAATGATTATTTTTATATTTATATTCATTTATTATAAGGAATATAGTATCCTCGTAGAATCAATTGATAATGTATTTATGTTATTCCCATATTAATTTAGAATAATGTGTACCTTGTTTATGTTATTTATATATACAACTTATACTAATCTATACTGAGAATCTATGGTGAAGCATTTTTTCCATTCCTCAGATACTAAGATGATAACTGAGTGTTATTATTAGGTTTATTATAGAATTTCTAATAATTTTTTTGGAAATATGATTATATTGTGCTTTTTTTAAAATTGTTATTTATCCAGTATCTCAAGAGGTGTAAGATAATTATTCCAGTGAGAACCCTAATATTTTATGCCACTAATGATATATGACTATCGGGTATATTTTTTATAAGTATAGAATGTTATAGTTGGTATTACATGAACATATGTTCTTCGTGACATATGTATGAATGGAAATCAAGTGAATCTGATACGAACATATAATCATGGGGTAAAAAATGTTAAATAGTGTTAAAAAATATGGGTGATATTTACATCATGTGATAACTATGGGAAGAAACACCATGAAAATTTTAGGACGAGAAGCATTGTTTGTTACATGTGTATAGAAAATGTATATTAATCTCTACATTTTAGTGGCATGGAAGAATATAATAACGAATAATTATTTAAATATAACGATATGATATATTATGTGACCCAATTTTCAAATTATTATGTAATATACCATTGAAAAGTGCTAATGAGGAACACAAAAATTACTCAATTTCTCTAGCTAAGGTCAAAGATCCCAGGGATGTTATGGGAGGTACTTTGATCAGATCATCAAATATAGAATTTTTTTTATTTTACTATGCTTTCTAATACTATTTTATATCATTAATGATTCCCAAAAACATTAGATAAATCATGAGCACCCTTGTAAGGTATTTATGAATAAAGAACCAATTGAATGTCATATGAAAAAATGGCGATTATAGTAGTTCCAAATATGATTCATGGTCATAAACTATTCAAATAAATGTTTAATAAAACTATGGTTGAATTTGATATGATCATAGGTATTGTGATGACTCAAAATTATCGTACATAGATAATATTTAATTTCCATTGAGTAATGATTAAATTGTATAATCAAATAATTGAATATCGTAAAGGTATATCCATTTTGAAAAAATGTAACACAGTCTTCTTATTTCAGGAGAGATATTCCCACATAGTACGCTTCTTAGATATACCCTAGATAAAATGTGTCCTCCTAAACATGGTTAAGGTTAGATAATAATGATTCTGATTAGATTCTAAATAAGATGAAACAAGGGTCATATTAATATATCATGAACATAAGGTTATAATGTCATAAGAATAACAATTTAAAACCATACACAATATATAATATATCAGAAACATGAGTCAAGGAACAAATTCATGTATTTCATAATACAATAACTATAATTTAATAAAGGAAATGATCCATGAGAATATTTCATTTGAATAAGATATAAATGTTATCAATAAACCAAATCATATAATATAATTTCCAAATTATCAAAGGATCATTGATAAAAATTTCATCGATGAATTGTTTTACTCCACCAAAAATCATAGTAGTCCATGTTCTCTCCCAATACTATTTTAATGGACAATGCCCCTTACTAAACTATGTTAACTCAACATTATTAACTAATTTATCTCATGAGATATCAATAATTACTTAATGAATTAGAGAGATATATTAGTCTCATGTATTATATAATGAAAATAATATATGTGTTCGAAAAGATTAAAAATATTATTATTATCAGAACGAAAAAAATAAAATGGTTTCAGTAAACTTTTAATAACTACATAAACTATATAATTAAATAGTTTTTATAATAATATTTTTATTTAAACAAAAAATAACCCATAAGAAAATATATAGGTTTCATGATAATTTTATTATGTAATAAGTAGTGGAGGGGAAATAGTTTTCATAAACACATTTTCACCATAAACATATATAATTTTGTGAACTAATAATAATGTATTCCTTGTATCATATTCCCATTAGGTAATAAGTTACACAAAATGATGTAATCGTAGATGGAAAATGATTTCTAAATATCACATAACTTATTCCTTGATTAAAATAACGTTTCCAAATTAAGACACATTTTAAAACATATATAATTTAGAGAATCCTTATCATATAAAATAATCATGGAGATAAATAAGGGATTTTTAAAATATATTTTATAAATTTTCACTAGGAAATTTTCCTACCCAATTTGAAAAAAATTATCATATAAAACATTTTAAAAATACTATTTTTTGAAAAAAATCATTAGAAGAAAATAAATGGATTGTTAAAAATATTTTAAAATGTTCATGGGGAAAATATATTTTCCACATTAATTTTTTTTAATATATAATAAATATAAAAATTACTTTTTTATGAAAATAAAATGGTAATCATATAATGGAATCTTTAAAAATAATTTTAAAAATTTCATAAGGAAAATAAAAAGTCTTCTTTGTAAATAAAATTAAAAAGTAACAAATTTTCAATATATTTTTCTTTGAATATAAAAATAAAAACTAAAACAGGATCCATTAAAACATTGTGTATTCATAATGGTGGTAATTTTCATCTATCTTAAAAACAATGACTCCTTTCATATATTTTGTAAAATTGAAATGGTCCTTCTAAAAATAAAATTAAGATTTCATTTAAAACACATTGTAAAAATGTTAAAATGGGTAATTTTTTTAATAATTTTTTCATGAAATGATAAATATTTTTGAAAAAAATTTATCTAAAATATTGAAATGGTAGAAAAGGTGTTTTGTGACCGAATAGAAAATTAATGTTCATTATCATTAATATATAATTTATATATAATAAGTACATAAAGATAAAAAATAAAGATAACAAAAGTATTCTCATGGAATATACCCTATATATATATATATTAAAACTCAAGTGTTTCATGAGTGAAATTTTATAATATTTCTTCATTGGAAATATAATCATAAATAATAATCTTAAATGATGATATTATCTCATAAAACCGTTACAAAATTGGTAACAATAAATTTTAATCCCCTTGAATGATTAAAATTAAATAATTACTCTAATTTTATTATAATAAATAAAATCATTTTATTAAATTCCAATTGTACTAAATATCAACCACATAAAATAATATAGGTTCATAACATAACATGTGTCCCAATGATGACAAATTGAATTAAAAACCATTTCAACATTGGTACTATTTGAAATGTAACACCCAAGAATGGGAGATATCTAAATGGTTATGTAAATCCACTTAAAAATCATGATAATAATCTTACAATACATTCATTCTTATCATATACACCACATAAATGAACCAATTGGTGAATATATTATATAACACATGTTTATACAAGTCTGACAACAAATCCATTACGTTCTGTATCGTCCTCTTTAATACACTATAAATCATATTTTATAATAAGTATAATTGTATTAATCACATTTTATTGAACTATAATTAGATATATCATAACATATATGATTTATTTGATACAATCTATTATATTTTTATTAACAATTCAATGGTAATGACACATTTTGTGAAATAAATCTTTTGTTTTTCATGTATGTATTTATAAATTATTATTTTGGGAATCATACTCTTAATATGGTTCAAAAATTTACAAAATATTAACCATTATATGAATATATAATATTTTCATTATATTTTTATTTATATAATTCCATTAATGTTATATTTATAAAATGAAATGCACTATTTAGTGAGATGGTATCTCCTACATACACAATAGTGTTGGGTCCATTTTATAATATAATTAAATGAAAAAATGTAAATAATAAATTTATATTAAATAAAAAAATTTATACCATGTATATCAAATATATTTGTTAAGAACATATATATTTTCTTCTAGTTAATGTGTCCAATAATCACATCCATTCATGAGGCAGTAGTCTTCCATACACACAAGCGGTCATATTGAATTCCCAGAAAATAGAATATGGGAAAGTGTAGGTTATATATTAACTTTTAAAGTATAAAAATATCCCAAAATTTATAATTAAATGATAAAACAATCTTTATATCAATTTTTCAACATTTCCATATGAAAAAATGAATTACATCGTTTTGTGAGGTGGTAGTCTATTATATACACAAATGAGTATTTTATATAGTATTTACTAGAATAGGAAAATTATTTTGGTTATGACATTAAAATAATAATATTTCAGAATAAAAATGGTAATAAATTTATTTTAAATTATGGTTTAGTCAAAATTGAATGAGGTGGAAATTGAAATAAAATGAATTCTCAGTTAGTGAATTTACCTCTTTGTTAGACAAATTCATTGGGTTTGCAACAAAAGTCTTATTTATTTTGATATCTGACCAATATATGGATTATTTGATCGAATTATAAAATTAAATATTTTATTTGGAAACATAATATCAGAACCAATTAGTTTTTTATGTTTGAAGGGGAGAGGAGACGAAGTGACCTTTTATATGTTTTAAGTGGAATACTTTGATATTTTGAATATAAAATTTAGTACCCCATATTTCGAAGGAAAAAAATGAAAATGAGAAATTGTTGATAGATAATGTTTTTATAGTCTAGATATGTCCCTAAAATGGTTTTCACCATATTTTGTTTGTCATTTTCGCACGTAGTTTTTATTTTAACCCATAGTGAATCCATTTTTAGTTAGGCATAATAAATAATTTTTATTTCATTACAATAAATTTTGATAAACAAAAATTTGAAAATATTACATATAATACATTAATTTGATTCAATATATGAAAACTATTTTCTGAAATTCATGTCATAGAAATGAAAAAATAATAATAAAAAAATAAATTTAATACTTGTTGAAAATGAGATTTTGTAAATATAAAATCATCAAATGATTAATAATTTTTATATCCCAATTATAAATAAAATTCATTCCTACAGCATAAATTATATTAGTAAAAATATAAATGAAATTATATTACTTTTAGGAAATATTGATTTTAGATTTAATGTTTATTTTTTATTTAAAATAAATAATATTTTTTTAAATAATGATTTTATTTTACTATCCATCAAGAATGATTATTATTCAATAAATTTTCAAAAAATAACCCAAATTGTTTTTTTTAAGATGATATAAAAATTTTAGTTTAATTTATGTAAATAAAATCTATTTGTGTAGAAACATAATTTTCAAATATTTTTTCAAAAAGGAGACCAAACTGCTTATTAGAAAAATATACTTTTTAAACATAAAATTTCATTTAAAATTCCATCTTTTCTAGAAAAAAGATGAATTTTAAAATATTATTTATTTTACAATATATAAGTTTAAATAATATCAATCAAAAAATTGGTTTTTTAATTTATTTATGTCAAATGTGTTTGTGTACATAAATCTGTTTTTCAGAAATATAATTCCTTAATTTTCAAATCGCCATTATTATAATTTCTAATTAATTTTATATCTATGATTTTTTTATATACACATGTTATTAAACATATATTTACATAATTTATTTATTCTTACTAATATCCATCATTATAATGGCTAAGAGATAGTTTCATATTATTTAATACTACTTTAATAGTATTTCATTCTTCATTAAAACATGATGTTGTGTTCAACACAATATGAAAAATAAATTGTGTGTAATGTAATCCATCAAAGATATTATCTTTATTCAAGAAAAAATATATTTCATATTATAACATGGTGTTATATTCTAACCTCTAAATAAATAGCATCCTCACAATTTGATCTTGAGATCAATAATAAATGGTTTCATATTCTGAAATTCATTTGTTGGAAAATCCTATTATAAAAGGGTTAATAAAAATTTATCATTTAATGATAGAAACAGATATAATTTCCATATAAACAACTCTTAACTAGGTTTACGTGTATGAAAAAATTAGTGGGATGTAAACACTTGGTCATATAAGATGAAACTAATAGAAAAAATACCAATGGAGAGTGATGATTAAAATGGACAAGAAAAAGTAAATTACCATAAATCCATAAATTTATGATAGTTAAAAATACAATTCATTTTTTCGAATTATAGGAAGCATTTAAAATAAACATGTTCAATGATATTCATATACCTGTTATTTTTCGGAATTATACCTTTAAATTGAAACCATGAGTTTAATATAATACAACGAGTGTCGATGATGTGCACAATCACATGGACATGACTATATACAGGTGCGAAGATTAAAATAACACAACAACATGTAATGCACATTTATAGAAACATGATGATAATCGACGACAATATTTATAAAAAAATAATGATGATATCATCGACATATATATAAATATATATTATGGGTTGAGTTATTTATTTTCACACCCTTCCAACTATGTTTGAATTCAAAGAGGGGACTTATTTTCAAACATAAAACTAGAAAGACAGTTTAAGTCATAAGTAACCATATATATATATATATATATATATGTAATATAACCAACATATGTGTATGTAGCAATGTATATACAAATATATGTAAAATCTATTGTGAAATGATCATAGAAATACACTCTTACAACGAGGAGGGTTTCTAAGAACAATCATCTTCAATCAAGAAGAACATATCACATATTTAAATTGTGTTTAACAGATATAATCATAAATGTATATATATATATTATACACATACATATATATGTTCACAAAACCAATTGAAAATAATGAAATCCCTTTTAATATTTCTAAAAAAATCATGAACTGTAAGTAAAATTAATACACCCTTTCAATGATAAGAAAAAAAGATCCTTTAAATAAAGAAAATCTATAATATATTTGTTTATAATTATAGAGATGAACATACATAATTATATATATGTATATATATAAATATTTCTTTTCAATGTATATATTAAAACAATAAATTGAACCCTTACGTGACTTAAATCAAAGAGGGCAATGGGTTCATGAGGGATGAAGCATGGCAGTGTGAAATTCAGTGTGTATTAGGTGTCCAATGTGGGTTTATATAACAAGGTATTACAAATTTTCCTTTGGAAGCTGGGGAGAAAAACATATTCATTTATTCCAATTCATTTTTTATTCAATTATATATTATTATCATTATCCTAAATTCTAGGAGATAGAAAAAAATCAATAAACAAATCCCAATTTTGATGCACAGAACCCACCATTTTCATCTATCATTATTATTATTATTATTATATATTTATTCGTTTGTTTTTTATCCCATTATTCTTAAATTTATTTTTTTATTCTATTACATGATTGAATGTTTTTTTAATAAAAATATATACGTTTTGTTTTAACACTGTAAATGTAATTCATTTATAATAAATATATCATATTACACAATTTTTTAAACAAATTAAAAATAGTTTTTAACATATTTATATCATATATTTTTTTTAAAGAGAATCATGTAAATAATATATATATATATATATATTTACCAGAACATATATATATATATATATTTGAATTCATTTTTTTGATAAAAAAACATATCATTTTTTAGTTTTCCCACACCCCATAATTACTACCCTCAAAAGTAATTAACTTTTTCATTTTTTGTCCCTTCCATGCCTATCTAATGTTGTAATAATAATATATTATTTATTATTATTATTTTCAATCACTTCATCTTTTTATATATTAATTGATTACAACATTTTCATGAATTTTTTTCATTTTTTTTATTCACATATTCCTTTTTTTCTTATAAACAGCCCATTTCCATAAAAATATTATATATATATATATTAAACAATTTAATATATATATATATATATATCTCTATTTTTTTATTAATTATACGACTATATATATTTATAATTATAAAAAACACATCCTATTTTGATATATATTAAAAGAATAATTCCCTTAATAAAATGTTTCACAAATATTTATTATTATTAAAATTATTTTTATTATAAAAATATTAAAAAATTTATATATTTATTTCAAAATAATTGTAGGTTATAATTAGTATCACAAATCTCATTATTTATGTGTTAAATTGTCATCAGTTTAGAATTCAAACCATTTATTTATTTATTTCCTATATTTTTACAAAATAAAACCAATTAAATATATTTATATTAAAACACTATTTTTCTTAAATTAATAACTTCTTAAAAAATTTGTTTATAATAATATATATAAAATATTAAATAAGGAATATATTTTATCGTAAAAAAAATTTTATTTCATGAAAAGAATATTTTTGTTTTGTAAACACATTCGTTAAAACCATTTTGATATATATAAACAATCATTTAATAAATAATTAATTAAGATAAATTACTATTTAAATATTGTGGGGTGTTACATAATTCCCCCCTCAAAATAATTGCATCCTCGTAATTCATTTAACCGGATTAAAATAACCATAGTATCCATCTTTAGAAAAAAAACCCCAGAACCGTTAAAATTCTAGACCCGATAACATCTAATCTCCAAAGTTATCTATACCATTCCTCTGATACCCATTATAAGTACCCAGACTTACACATTACATAACAGAGGACCTTTTACTAGTATAGGTTTTGAAAAATAGATACTAACATAAAAATTATCAGAGTTGCAATAAAATATAATAAAAAGAACAAAAACACGGGGCATGGTAACTCCATAAGCGAAGATAATGACTTCGGAAATTATACTATTCCTATGAAAAATCATTTATAAAAATGGGTGAGAAAAAATAAATAGGCTCAGTAAGGGGTTTAAAAACCTTTGATAAAAGATTTTTAAAATATTCAATGAATATAATTTAAGACATATAAAAAAAACATTTTTAAAAAAATATTTCAAATTACTTACGACTTAATATTCTAGTCTATTTTAGAAAATACTTACATTCAAAATAGTTTTAAACCTAATCCAGTGTTTTATGAAATACAGCACGGAGGCTTTTGAAAACAAAACAAAGTTTCTGAGGTCACTTTAATCGTTGAAGGTTGTCTGGGCCTTCCAACTTATTAAAGGACGTGTTTAATCCCTAATGACCTTCCATATTTACAATGATCAAGTATAATGTCTTCAAAAAACATCTCATGCTTGCTTTAGTTATGTATATATTTTCACTGGAGATTTCTGGTTTGAAAAAAATGCTGCTGATTTAAAATGCACATACTTAATTATATATATATATATATAATTATATGTATATCAATACATGAACTTCCATTTCATCACTTTTATGTTTGGTTACAACCAAAACATCTACCACATTGTCTTTGCATGGACCATCTAAGTATTCAATCCTTTTTCTTTGAAATACATTTTCCATAATTGATCGTAATAATTTATTATGAAAATTATAAAAGAAGCATTTAAAATAAATATGTTCAATGATATCAATGTACCTGTTATTTTTGGGAATTATACCTTCAAATTGAAACCATGATTTTATTATAATACAATGGGTGTCGATGATGTGCACAATCGCATGGCCATGACTATATATAGGTGCAATGTTTAAAATAACACATCAACATGTTATGCACATTTATAGAAATATGATGATAAATTGATGAAAAAATTTATAAACATAATAATGATGATATCATCCAAATATATATATAAATATATATCACGGGTTGAGTAATTTATTTTAAAACCCTTCCAACTATGTTTGAATTCAAATAGGGGACTTCTTTTCCAACATAAAACTAGAAATACAGTTTAAGTCATAAGTAACAATATATATATATATATATGTAATTTAACCAATATGTGTGTATGTAGGAATTTATATACACATATATGTAAAATATATTGTGAAATGATCATAGAAATACACTCTTATAACAAAGAGAGTTTCTTTGAAAAATCTTTTTGAATCAAGAAGAACATATCACATATGCAAATTGTGTTTAAAAAATATAATCATACATGTATATATATATATTATACACACACACACATATATATATATGTTCACAAAATCAATTTAAAATAATGAAATCCCTTATTGTATTTCTAAAATAAAATCATGAACTGGAAGTAATATTAATACACCCTTACAATGATAAGAAAAAAAGATCCTTTAAATCAAGAAAATCTATCATATATTTGTTTCGAATTAGAGAGATGAAATTACATAATTAAATATTTTAATATGTATAAATATTTCTTAGAAAATTATATAATAAAAAATAAATAGAACAATTACCTGACATAAATCAAAGAGGGCAATGGGTTAATGAGGGATAAAGCAGGGAAGTGTGAAATTCTTGGTGTATTAGGTGTGAAAAGTGGGTTTATATAACAAGGTATTAAAAATATTCCTTCAGCTTCCTGGGAGGAAAATATATTCATGTATTCATTTCAATTTTTTATTCAATTATATATTAATATCATTATCCAAAATTCTAGGTGATAGAAGAAAATTAATAAAGAATTCTTTATTTTGATGCACACAACCCACCATTTCCATCTAACATTATTATTATTATTATATATTTATTTGTTGGTTTTTTATCCCTTTTTTTTCAATTTTCTTATTCTTATTCAATTACATGATTTAATGATTGTTTTTAAGAAAAAATATATAAGTCTTTTCATAAAATATTTACATTTTGTTTTAACACTGTATATGTAATTCATTTTTTTATAAATAAATCATACTACACATTTTTAAAAGAAATAAATAATTTTATTAACATATTTAAATCATCCATTTTTTTTAAAAAATATCATATAGCTAATATATATATATATATAAACCAAAACATGTATTTTTTGATATATATATATTTAATTTCATTTTTTTAACTAATGAAAAACATATGATTTTTTTATTTTTCCCACACCCCATAATTACTACCCTCAAAAGCAATTAAATTATTGAATTTTTTTGTTCCTTCCACGCCTCTCTCATGTTTTCATAATAATATATTATTTATTATTATTAGATTCATTAATTTTACATTTTTATACAAATTGGTAACATAATTTTGGTGACTTTTTTTCATTGTTTTTTTACATATTCTGTTTTTTTCTTATAAATACCCCATTTTAATAAAAAAATTATATATATATATATTAAACATTTATATATATATATATATATATAAGTTTTTATTAAAAATATGATTATATATATTTATAATTATAAAAAACACATCATATTTTGATATATATTTGAAATAATAATTCTCTTAAAAAATGATTCACAAATAATTATTATTACTAATATTATTAATATTATAAAAATATTGAAAAAATATATATTTATTTCAAAATAATTGTAGATTATAATTAGTATCACACGTGTCATTATTTAGGTGTTAAATTGTAATCATTTTAGGATTCAAATTTTTTTATTTATTTATTTCTTATGTTTGTACAAAATAAAGACCAATTGTATATATTTATATTAAAAAACTCTTTTGAATAAATTAATACCTTAATTATAAAATATTTGTATAATAATATATTTAAAATATTAAATAAAGAATATATTTTTACGAAAAAAATAATATTTCATGCAAAGAAAATTTTTGTTTTGTAAACCCATTCGTTAAAACATTTCTTGATATATAGAATCAATCATTAAATAAGTAATTAATTAAGTTAAATTAATATTTTAATTTTGTGGTGTGTTATAGTGTGTCCTCATTGAATATCATTAATTAAAGCTACACAATTATAAGGACCAATTCCAGTTTCCATACACGAACAACATCCTAAAGTGTCTAGAAGGGAAGTCCCACTACTATTTCATTGGTGGATGTCATGGATATTTTGCAATCCATATTTCCTCTGAGGATTAGGAAAAGGTGACATTCACATTCTCCTTTGGAACATTTTCCTACAGTATGATGTCATTTTGGGCGTGAAATAATCTGGTTACATTTCAATGATGCGTGGTTATTATTTATAATGATTACCTGGATAATTGTATGGATGGTTTCTGGGTTGATTTCACAGTTTATAGATTATCTTTTTATGAATACTTGAGTAGTCTTGGTTAAGACTATCTATTTTTTATAAAAAATAATCTTGTATTATATAATGAGAAATTTTATTTCATAGTGTGAAATATTATAGAGCTTGGTCATGTCATTTACTTGGATGGAATACAATATTTATATCAATAGATGATATCATTTATTCCCTACCAGTCCAAAAAAAAACAAAATATCAAACATGAGATCATTCTTAGGTCATGATAAATGATACTGTGGTTTAATTCATTACATTAGTATGATTACACTTCCCTTCTACCGATTACTCAAAAAGTTAAAAATATATTTATATTGATAAAGAATGTCAAAATTATTTTAATAATTTAAAATGGAGTCTCACATCACCAATTGTAGTACGACCACCATGCTGGGATTTTCAATATGAGCTCTTATGTGAGGCATGTAACTATGAAGTTGGGGTTATCTAATCACAATATGTTGACTGATATCCAAAATACGAAGCCAATGACTCACACACACTAGACCATTCTCAATTAAACTACACAATAATAGAAAAATAATAACATTCCACTATATTTTTCTTGGAAAATTTTTTATCTATTCATTTTTGGGTGAAAATTCATTATGTTCTAAAAACATGAATCCCCCTGGTATATCCTTAGGAAACATGAACTCAAACCACATAACATTAATAGTATAACACTAATTCATGATTTTAATGTAGAAATTAGGGAAATGAACTACAATGAGTTTGATGGCTGGCCATATCAATAGGATCAACCCATCCTCAAACATTGAATCATCCCCCTGTATTCATATAAATGGAATTATTTCTAATGATCAATATCTCAATGTGAATGATGATATTATTTGGTATACTAAGTTTTTAAATTATTTTTTAGCATATTTAATTCCTATATATGTCAATAAATTCCATGCTTACTGTCTAAAAAATGAGTCTCAATGGTACATTTGGGATGACCCCTACCTTTAGCACACATGTAGTGATCAATCCCTCGGGAATTGGGTTACTGATAGTGAGTATCAATCTATCCTTAGGTTCTCCCATATTCTTTCTTGTGAGTTCCACATTTGTCTTCAGCAGAATTCTCTAAATGTCCATGATTCTAGTCATTTTTGGACAATATTATTTTATAGTGCCCATATTTTCTGAACGTCACGACATTCCAATAAAATAATGAGGAATGTCTCCAAACGAAAAGTTATTCCATGAAAACATTCATCTTTCATGAAATTTTTTATGTTTAGGGAATTGAATTTATGGGAAAATTTTGAAATTTATTTAAAAACATATAAATTCTTCTAGTTTTTGATTATGAGTAAAAATGGGTAGAGTTTTGTGACACAAAGATTGATGATTCCAAGTCTATTTTGAATTTTTGGACAACAATTTTTTTTGTAGGTTTGGATTAGCTATGTTAATCATTATTGAAAAGGGTTATAATTTTGGAAACTAACCAATTTAATTTATTTTTCATTAGTATGTGGTCTGTCATAGAGTTTTTACTAGATATCTCCCACAATCCAATGGTCATTATTATGTGTGGAATAGATAGGTATAATAAATTCTTAAAAAATGGTTCAACCAAACAAAAAATATTTGACTCTTAGAATAAATGATTCATTATGATCTTACTATACTGCATTCAAAACTCCATTTGTATTGTCACCCTATTGGCTTGTTTTTTGAAAGATTTTTCACCTTCTTGTTGAAATTGAGACCTAGGAATATTGCGTCATTAAACAATGTAATTATAATCTTTCTAGTGTAGGTTCCCATTGGAAGCTGTAAATTCAAGAGTTAGAGTAAATGTAAAGAGATTCTTATGAAAAATCTTAGATTTAAAAAGAGATAACCAAGGATACCCCTGACTTCCTCATCCTACATCATTAATTCAACATTTGGAATAATGTCATCATTTATAATACAAATATAAGGTTACATCCAAGTAAGCTTCATTCCCACTGTATTATCCCATGCACTATTACTATTGTATATCTATTTTGTGTTTTATAGATTCAAATGATTAATGAAAAAAACAATTACTCTCAATGGACATAATCTTAATCACTTTCACAAAGCCCAAGTACAGTCCTTAATGGAGAAACTTTATGCTTCATAAGCATCCTACCAATAAAACACAAAAGGTTTTATCCTTCCTTACCAAATTCTATTTTATTATAGTGACGAAACATACATCTCTAGGTGTGGGGTAGATAGTTATATTCATGTGTTTTTTAGTAACTTTCATCATCTATCTTCGTATATAAATTTTGGGATTTCTTGAATGTATATTCTCTCCCCTTAATTTTCCCCTCAATTTTATGATATAATTTTAATTTTTTATTCCATCATTATCAAGTAAAATTATTCCCTCTTAATCATTGATGTTATATAAAATAAATAAGGAATTTACCTATTTCATGGTGTTTTAACATTCAAAAACAATTTCTGATGAAATGTGAATTTCAATATGAATTTAAGATTATGGTCAGGCTATCTATTAATTAATTTGTCTGTTTTTCATTGATGTACATGGTTGTATCATTTTAAAACCATTTTGAATAATTGTACCCTTTGTGTCTATATTGTATGGGAAAATTTTGTATCTAAATTTCTCCAGACATCGTTGCACCCAACCATGAACTGTGAAAATTTAATACATAATAGAAGGAAAATATATGTTTGGTTAATTTTTATATAATTTCCAAAAAAAATTCCACACATTCATTCATTGTACAATATATTTCATTACTATAAAAAATTTACCTATGTGTGTGATCCTATTATCAAACTATTGAACACCCTCAAAACAAAAACATAAAACATAAAAAATAAACAAAAAACAAATTAACATTTAAGGGTGTGATAAAGCATTCAACATATATGGTACTATTGATAAGGATATTATTTTTTGACATCTAGGAATGATTATGTGTGGATAAATGATATTTGATTGTAAAGGATTTATGGAAATTTTGGTGTAATGGATCATGTAAGAAGAAATATTTTAAAATAACATGTATTTAACAGATGGCATGTGAAATGAGTGTCATGAAATGTATGTCATAGAAACACATGGAAAATGAGTGACATGATTTACATTTTAATTATTTTCAAATATTGGTATTAGGCATCTCTTGGAATTTAATAATGTTATAATTTTTGAGTTGTCTTTTTTCCATGATCATTGATATTAACTCCTCTATGTGATTTTATTGTTGATCACATTTCTATAAGAAATTAAATTTTTATTGAATATGTAATCTCCATGATAGTTATAATATTAAGATGAATAATTTTTTAAAATGTGACTTCTCATAGAAGTGAAAATGTTTAGGTGTGGGGCTGTGATTGTTCCATGATTAAGTGTTTAATTTCCACCCATACACTAATGTGATAAATTAGTTTGGTATTAAAAAATCTAAAAACAATAAAAAACTTCACATCATGTTTGATGAAATTAATTTTATTTTTTAACTATTTAAAAAGAAAATTTAACTTGTTTTAATAATTCCATTTTAGATTTTATTGATTTGGAGGGACCAAGAATAAGTTCTATAAAAATGGGCCAAAATATATAGGATCCAAGTACACTAATGGAATAAACCGCATTCTAATAGAAAATCATACATACAAATGGGATTTTATTTTGTGGTACTGTAAAATATAAAATGGGATACATTTAATGTGAAGACACCCATGACACATTCATCGATTTAGTGGTCCATCAAAACTGATCTGTCCAGAGGATCAAATATACTCAATGTCAAAAATTTGGGTTGGTATTTCATCCATATATCTGACATTGATTCTCTATGTTTTTTAAAATTTTCTGCTCAGATATTAAGGATATGGGTATATAACTTTTATGTTTTTAAAAAGTGACATAGGACTATGTAGACATCTAAAACCATGGACCACTTTGTTTCTCTAAATCAAGGTTCCCAAAACCACCTTCCGCATTTCCTATAAATGGGAGCCATGGGCTCCACATTTTCATGTTTAACTGAGAAAGTGATGTGATTCCAAATTGGAGTTCCATAGGATTCAATTCATCCATTTAGAGGTTTTGATGCTCTCTATCCATAAAGGTTAATCAGATATTAAGAAGTAGAACTATAAGAGCTTCCTCCCCCTCAAAATATTTAGCAAAGAAGTGAGTGTTCATTTTAATAGAGATACACACATTTGAAGGTAGTTATGGTAAATTTATTATCTATAGTATTAGATTAATTTTTGTGTTAAAAAATTTATTCCATGTATCTTACTTTATTTCATATTTGAATGCCGATTTTTAGGCATGATATTATTTTTCTATTAATTTCCAAATTATCGATGTGAGGTTTTGAGTGTGTGACTTGTATTTTTCCAATTAAAAAGATAAACAATCCTTGTTCTACCATATTTTGGGATATTTAGATTTGATTTAGAATCTATTAGTACATTCACATGTCATGGACCTTATTGATGCATTTTTTTTTCGAGGATTGGTTCTTCATGAATTATAATAATAATATATGTCTTAATTGGGCTTCAAAATATTATCAACCAAAGAATTTATTCCAACCTATATGAATCTATAAGAATAATGAACATGAAATGTGTGTTATGAAATCTGAACATCCTATTTTCCTGATATTTTTAAATTTCAACTTTTTTTCAAATATTAAACTCTTTAAATAATGCTAATTTCTGAAAACTATTTTCAAAAATGACCCCTACTTTAGAACATTTCTTTTCAAAATACACTCTCAACATCTATCAATTATCATCATGATATGACAATAGTCTACCATACACTATAAAATCATTATTAAATCATAATCAATTTTACATGTCATGACAATGTGTTCAATGTTCTACTAACCAACACATTTTCTTGGAGACCCATAATATAAACCAGTTTTTCAAACCCTAAGGCATCATGTACAATCTTGAAATACACCCATTATTTCTATTAGGTTAGATAATCTTGATATTTATTCAATTATAAATCATTGTACACATTTTTTTGGGCATCATAAATTTACATTAATGACCTTTTTCAAATATTTCCCATGAAATATATGGGATTTATATGACCATATTATTTAACATCAATCATATTCTTTTGGACAATGATTTATCGTTTAGATTGTTAAAAAAAATATTTATTTTAATGTAATAGAGTATATAATTTCCTAGAAAATAAATCCCTATATAGATATAAGAATTTTGATTCTTCTATTTTAATTATGCAACTATGGGTAATCACCTTGTAATGGATTTTTGGAAATTTTCTCAATAATTACCCTAGAATATGATGATTTTGACTAAGACTTAATAATTAAAGATAAAATCCTATAGGATATTATTATGAACATTTACACTCTCTTAATGATCCATGATGATTTATTTTTTTCAATAATATCTTATTTTACATCCAAATAAATCTATTGAATACAACTAAAATATTTTATGGATAACCAAGCTCATTGAAATCCTCTATATCCTCATATTTCATTTATACATATAATACTTATTATCTTGATGATAACCCATAACTTGTATGTTGTTTAAGAGACGTTCTCCATGATGTATAAATTATTATATTTAATCAAGACATGTTTTTTGTCATCAACTATAAATACAAGAACATCCATGTTATATTCGCTAAGATGTTATTAGGGAATAGTATAAATGATCTTTATGATTGTTATGTTGAATACATTACCCCTAATCGGTTGACTGTTGTGGCTCCGAATTACATATCTGATATATAAAACATCTTATATCAGGAGGTATATTTTCTTTTGTGTTGGAAAATATATATTTCCATATAAGTATAATTTTATTTTAATAATTCTATAATAAATTTTTTTAATGTATATAATATTTTAATTTAATTAGTTTGAGGTCAATGATTATTTTTATATGTGTATTCCTTTATTATAGTGAATATAGGATCCTCATAGATTCAATTGATAATGTATTTATGTTATTCACATATAAATTTAGAATAATGTGTACCTTGTTTATGTTATTTATATATACACATTATGCTACTCCATACTGAGAATATATGGTGAAGCATTTTTTCCATTAATCAGATACTAAGAGGATAATTGAGTGTTATTATTAGGGTTATAATAGAATTTCTAATAATTTTCTGGAAATAAGATTATATTGTAATTTTTTTTAAATTTTTATTTATCTAGTATCTTATGAGGGATAAGATAATTATTCCAGTGAGAACCCCTATATTTTAATCCACTAATTAAATATGACTATTAGGTCAATTTTTTAGAAGTATAGAAAGTTATAGTTGGTATTACATAACCATATGTTCTTCGTGACTTATGCATTCAATGGAAATCAAGTGAATATGATACCAACATATAATCATGGGATAAAAAATGTTAAAAAGAGTTAAAAAATTAAGGGTGATATTTACATCATGTGATGACTATGGGAAGAATCACCATGAAAATTTTAGAACGAGAAGCATTTTTTGTTACAAGTTTATAGAAATTTTCTATTAATCTCTGCATTTCAGTGGCATGGAAGAATATAATAATAAATAATTATTTAAATATAGTGATAAGAGAAATTATGTGACCAAATTTTCAAATCTGTATGTAATATAACATTGAAAAGTTCTCTTGAGGAAAACCAAAATTACTCAATTTCTCTAGCTAATGTCAATGATCCCAGGGATTTTGTGGGAGGTACTTTGATTACATCATCAAAGTTAGAAATTTCTTTATTTTACTATGGTTCCTCATAATATTTTATATCTTTAATTTTTCCCAAGAACATTAGAAAGATCATGAGCATCTTTGTAAGGTATTTACAAATAAAGAAACCAAGTGAATGTCCTATGAAAAAATGAAGATTCTAGTAGTTCCAAATACGATTCATGGTCATAAACTATTCAAATAAATTATTAATACAACTATGGTTTAATTTTATATGATCACTTGTATTGTGATGACTCAAAATTATCATGCATAGATAATATTTATTTTCAATTTAATAATCATTAAATTAAATAATCACATAACTGGTGATCGTAAAGGTATATTCATTTTGAAAAAATGTAACACAGTCTTCTTATTTCATGATAGATATTACAACATAGTAATGTTCTTAGACATACCCTAGATAAAATGTTTCATCATAAACATTGGTAAGGACAGATAATAATGCTTCTAATTAGATGCTCAATAAGTGGAAACAAGGGTCATATTAATATATCATGAACATAAGGTTATGAAGTCATAAGAATAAAAATTTAAAACCATACACAATATATAATATATCAAAAACATGAGTCAAGGAACAAATTCATGTATTTCATAATACAGTAATCATAATTTAATAAATGAGATGATACACGAGAATATAGCATTTAAATAAGACATAAATGTTATTAATAAACCAAATCATATAATATCATTTCCTAATTATCCAAGGACCATTGATAAAAATTTCATAGATGAATTGTTTTACTCCACCAAAAATCATAGTAGTCCAGGTTCTCTCCCAATACTATTTTAATGGACAATATCCCTTACTAATCTATGTTAACTCAACATTAGTAACTAATTTATCTCATGAGATATTAATAATTACTTAATGAATTAGAGACAGATATTACTCCCATGTATTATATAATGAAAATCATATATGTGTTCGAAAAGATAAAAAATATTATTCTTATCAAAACCAAAAGAATAAAATGGTTTTAGTAAACTTTTAATCATTACATAAACTATATAATGAATATTTTTTATAATATTATTTTTATTTAATCAATCAATATACCATAATAATATATATAGGTTTCATGATAATTTTATCATGTAATAAAAATTGGAGAGGAAATAGTTTTCATAAACACCTTTTCACCATAAACCTATACAATTTTGTGAAATAATATGAATGTTTTCCTTATATCATATGCCCATTAGGTAATAATTTACACAAAATGATGTAATCGTAGATGGAAAAGGATTTCCAAATATCACATAACTTATTCCATGATTAAAATAACGTTTCCACATTAAAACACATTTTAAAACATAGATAATTTAGAGAATCCTTATCATATAAAATAATCGTGGAGAGAATTAATGGATGTTTAAAATATATTTTATAAAATTTCACGAGGAAATTTCCCTACCCAATTTTAAAAAAATAGAAATATAATTCATTTTCAAAATACCATTTTTTGAAAAAAAAATCATTGGAAGAAAATAAATTGATTATTAAAAATATTATAAAATTTTCATGATGAAAAAATATTTTCCACATTAAAAATAATTTTTTATATATAAAATATTTCCAAAATACTTTTTTATGAAAGTAACATGGTAAACATATAATGGAATCTTTAAAAATAATTTTAAAAAATTCATAAGGAAAATAACAATTCTCCTTTAGAAAAAAATTAAAACGTAAAAAAATTTAAACATATTTTTAATTTAATAAAAAAATTAAAACAAAAAAAGGATCCATTAAAACATTGATTTTTCAAAATAGAGGGAAATTTAATCTATCATAGAAACAATGACTCCTTTAACATTTTTTGTAAAAATGAAATGGTCCTTCTAAAAACGAAATGAAGATTTCATTTAAAACACATTGTAAAAATGTTATAATGGGTAATTTTTTTAATAATTTTTTTCATGAAATGAAAAATCATTTTGAAAAAAATTTATATAAAATATTGAGATGGTAGGAAAAGTGTGTTGTGACTGAATAGAAAATTAATTTTCATTTACATTAATATATAATTTATATATAATAAGTAAATAAAGAGATAAAAATGAAGATAAAAAAAGTAATCTAATGGCGTAGACCCTGTATATATATATATAAATATTAAAACTCAAGTGTTTAATGAGTGAAATTTTATAATATTTCTTCCTTGGAAATATAATAATAAATAATACTCTAAAATGATGATATTTTCTCATAAAACCATTAAAAAATTGCTAACAATAAATTTTAATCCCCATGAATGATTGAAATTAACTAATAACTCTAATTTCATGAGAATAAATAAATTCATTGTATTTAATTCCAATGAGAATACATATCAACCACATAAAATAATATAGGTTCATAACATAACATGTGTCCCAATGATGAAAAATTTAATTGAAAACCAATTCTACATTGGTATCATTTGAAATATAACACCCAAGAATAGGAGATATCTAAATGTTCAAGTAAATACCCATAAAAATCATGATAAGAATATTAAAATACATTCATGCTTATCATATAAACCACATAAATGAACCATGCAGTGAATATAGTATATAACACAAATTTATATAAGTCTGAAAATAAATAAAATATGTTCTTTATCGGCCTCTTTAATACAAAATAAATCATATTTTATAATAAATATAATTGTATTAATCACATTTTATTGAACTATAATTAGATATATAATAATATATATGATTTATTTAAGGCAATCTATTACATTTTTATTAACAATTCAATGATAATGACACATATTGTGAAATGAATCTTTTGTTCTTCATGGATGTATTTTTAAATTATTATTTTGGGAATCATACTTTTAACATGGTTCAAAAATTTGAAAAATATTAACCATTATATGAATATATTATATTTTCATTATATATGTATTTATATTATTCCATTGATTTTATTTTTAGAAAATGAAATGCACCATTCAGGGAGATGGTATCTCTTACATACACAATAATGTTGGGACCATTTTATAATAGAAATAAATGAAAAAATGTGAATAATATATTTATGTTAAATAAATAAATTTATATAATGTATATTAAATATATTTATTAAGAACATATATAGTTTCTTCTAGATAAATTATCCAATAATCATATCCATTCATGAGGCGGTACTCTTCCGTACAAATGAGCGGTGATATTGTATTCCCATAGAATGGAATATGGGAAACTGTAGGTTATATATTAACATTAAAAGTACAAAAATATCCAAAATTGATAATTAAATGATAAAACCATCATTATATCAATTTTTCAACATTTTCTTTTGAAAAAATGAATTACAACGGTTTGTGAGGTGGTAGTCCATTGTATACACAAATGAGTATTTTATATAGTATTTAATAGAATTGGAAAAGGATTATGGGTTTGACATTAAAATAATAATATTTTAGAATAAAAAAGATAATAAATTTATTTTAACATATGGTTTAGTCAAAATTGAATGAGGTGGACATTGAAATAAAATTAATTCTCGTCTAGTGCCTTTACCTCTTTGTTAGACAACTTCATTGGGTTTGAAACAAAAGGCTTATTTGTCTGCATATCTGACCGATATATAGATTATATGATCAAATTATAAAATTAAATATTTTATTATTAAGTTAATAGCATAACCAATTGGGTTTTTTTTTTCTGAATGGGAGACGAGATGAAGTGACCTTTTATATGGGTTAAATGGAATACTTTTATATTTTGAATATAAAATGTAGTACCCCATTTTTTCGAATAAAAAAAAAGAAAATGGGAAATTATTGATAAATAATGTTTTTATAGTCTAAATATGTCCCTAAAATGGGTTTCACCATATTTTTGGTCATTTTACCACGTAGTTTTTAGTTTAACCCATAGTGAATAAATTTTTTCGTTAGGAACAATAAATAATTTTTATTTCATTACAATATATTTTGATAAAAAAATGTTGAAAATATTACATATAATAAATAAATATGATTCAATATATGAAAACTATTTTCTAAAATGAATGTCATTGAAATCAAAAAATAATAATAATAAATTAAAATTAATACATTGTTGAAAAAGAGATTTTGTAAAGAGAAAATCATCAAATGATTAATAATATTTATATACAAATTAAAAATAAAATTCATTTCTACACAATAAATTATATTAGTAAAAATATAAATGAAATAATATACCTTTAAGAAATATTAATATTAGTTTTAATGTTTATTTTTTCATTAAAATAAATAATAATTTTATAAAATGATTTTATTTTACTATCCATCTGGAATTATAATTATTCAATAAATTCTCAAAAAATAACCCAAAAAATTGTTTTAAATGATGATATAAAAAAATTTGTTTAATTTATGTAAAAAAAACTATTTGTGTAGAAACATATTTTTAAAATATTTTTTCAAAAAGGAGACCAAAATACTTATTAGAAAATTATAGTTTTTAAGCATTTAATTGCATTTACAATTCCATCTTGACTAGAAAAAAAAATATGAATTTTAAAATATTAATTATTTTACAATATAAAAATTTAATTAATATCATTCAAAAAATTATTTTTTTATTTATTTATATCAAATGTATTTGTGTACATAAATCCGTTTTGCAGAATTAGAATTCCATAATTTTCAGATGTTTATTATTATAATTTCTAATTAATTTTCTAGCTACGAATTTATTATTTATACATGTTTTTATCCATATATTTATATAATTTATTTATTCTTAATAATATCTATCATTATAATGGATAATAGATAGTTTCATATTATTTAATACTATTTTAATAGTATTTTATTCTTTATTAAAACATGATTTTGTGTGCAACACAATATAAAAAATAAGTTGTGTGTAATGAAATCCATCAAATATATTATCTTTATTCATGAAAAAATATATTTCATATTATATCATGGTGTTATATTCTAACCATGAAATAAATAGCTTCCTCACAATTTGATCTTGAGATCAATAATAAATGGTTTCATATTTTGAAATTCATTTGTTGGAAAATCGTATTATAAAAGGGTTAATAAATATTTTTCATTTAATGATAGAAACAGATGTACTTTCCATATAATCTACTCTTAATTAGGTTTACGTGTATGAAAAATTAATGGGATGTAAAAACTATTTTATATAAGATTAAACTAGTACAAAAAATACCAATGGTGGGTGATAATGAAAATGGACAACAAAAAGTTGATGACCATAAATCCATTAATTTATGATCGATAAAAATACCATGTATTCATTCGAATTAAAGGTAAATATATAATATTTTATTTCATAATCCATTGTATTAATCTAAATAATTTCATTAGATTACACAGATAAATGATTTCAATCCATTTCATACACACAATATCATCTTTTGGTTATGATTTGATATACATCCACTTCATCTCTTACATTATGAAATGAATATAAATTTATATTCCATATTAGATAGTCGGTACCATGATTCATATATTAATGACTCCTAATTGATTATTTATCTAGTTATTATAAAAATGAAAAAATTTCCATTAGTTATCAAATAACATAATATGATTAATGTAATCCTTTACATGGAGAGTTATCCTTCATGATTCTATTTGTATTAATGAAATTGAAATCCAAAAAATATATAAATAGGCTCACTAAATTTCTAAAATTAAATTTTTATTATTCCCACAAAACATTGTGAAATATATCATAATATAAAATACCAATTATTTTAATATATTGATCATATATTCTTCATAAACATTGTAATGTCATAAATTTAGAATTAAACCATAATGAGTACATATATAGTTCATTATTCATTAAAGGAAAACCACTTATAATTGAATATATTACATAAATAAAACAACTCTATATGATCCATCAATGATAACATTTTCCACATTTTTCACAAATTAATTAATCACTTCCATGTTGACCAACACATTCTTGTTTAATTTATTCATGTCCATAATATCTTCATACCAATGTCATTATCTCATCATTTAGAACATACTGAGGTCTATCTTCCATTAGTGATTTTTTTTATAAAATATTTCATTTTTAGTTATTCTATTTTCTAGGTTGTTAGCTCCATTATACATATTCATGAAAATTGATGTTGAAAAACTTATATATATAATCCTTATATATATATCAATATTCTAGAATTCCAATACCTATACAGTTCAATCTATCCAATTCATTTATAAACTATTATATTGGCTTCATTATCTTATTCATTAATAACATTTTCCTAAAATTCAATATATGAACAAAAAATTACCATTAACAAACAAAAATTTAATTTTTCTTCTGATGTTTGACATGAAAAATCTTTTTGAAAAACCCCTATATTCTATATAAGGATTCTGAAATATTATACATTAATAGTATAAACATTACTCAGACCACCTTATATATTCTCATCACAAACCTTATCTAAAGGAAATGAATTTTCAAAATATCCTCATCTTCCACAATTAATTCATTCAACCATTGATGATACTATATGGAGAACATTTTTCATATCCATTTTAATATCCAAAAAATTCATTTCATTCAGAAATAAATTTATTTTCATCCTTACATTCCATGCTAGAATCATAATCTCATTCCAGTAATACAATTACATTGTTTCAACCTCCCAAACTGTAAACATAATCGATCCTTCTATTCTCTAGTGAGTTAAATAGTTTGTTAATATGTAATTTTATAATCATATATCATGATCAATGATTATGAATAGTTACTATATCCTTCAATCTTACAATTATCCTATTGTGTTTCTCATCTACACTTTTTCTGTCATATTCAATGTCAATATATATTATTGTAGTTCAGGACATTTAATAAAACCAAAAATCATTTTCTAGGTAAAAATAATCAAAATATTGAACCACAAAATCATGAAGAGAAACATATTGGATATATAATTTAAGAAAAATTATTTCTAATCAATAAAATCTTAGGATATTACATTGTTATTAGTAGTTATTGTTCATATCCTTCATGATTGTTAAAAAATTAATTATGGATTTCCAAAGAAAAAACCATAGGTTTTTAAACTAGTTTTGCATCTATGAACATTTTAAGTCACTAAGTGATGATCATGTCCAAATAAAAGATCCATATAATGATTTATTACCCCGAGGTTCCTCTATGATAAAGCTCTATTATAAGGAACCGACCTAAAAAAAATATGTAATATTGAATTAAATGAATAATTTACATTGATGATCTTTTCTTGTTTAGAGTTTTAGAGAATTCGGACATAACTATTATATCTTAAAAGATTACAAGGTATAAAATTCTAGACAGTTTCCATTTTTTCATAAAATAAATACTGTTGAAAAAAGTGTCATTTCTAGTTCCATGATTTAGATAGCATGACTTTTCCATGATCCCATCATTGACCCTATTAATCTTTAAGTCTTGTGAAATTATTTCAAAACATGGTATGAGCATAAAAAGATTAGTAAGGGTTATAAAATATATAATGAAAACATTTGTTCATAAATAAATACAAAACATGAAAACATTGACATACCTCATGAAATAATAAGATTTTATGAATAACACCTAGAAATCATAAAACATAAAGGTATCTTGTGGAATCCATATCATTCTTACATTATATCTATCGTATCTACATAGGGAGTTACTTTGAAATACTCATCACAATATATTCCCTAAAATATCTTACGAGAAACATTCACATTTACCTCTGTCATGATACCCATTGAATTGGAGAGCTATCTCGGGCTCAATTGCCCTAGTTTTATCATGGAACCAGCCATATAATTAAATAATGCCCAAAAACCATGACATGATCATAACAAATAAAATAAGCATAAAAGAAAGATAAAATGTCAACATTGCAATAAAAAATATCATTTTGAGATATTGAAATAATAAATCCATTCTAAAAAACATTTTCAATACCAAAATATATAAAAAGATTATATAGTATTCATTTTTCCTTTTAAAAGCATTTCAGTTTGTTAAGGAGCCAAAGATCAAATAATACTCATGGTGGTGGAAAGGTCGTTGTAACCGATTTCGTAAAAAAACATTCCTTTTTGTCGTTAAGTAAAAAGTATAGTATAAAAAGATTCCCTTTTAATGAAATGAAATGTCAATGGTGTTTATACAGCATATAAAATAAAATCATGTATTAAAACAAAATATGCCTCAATGAAAGGATATTGAGTCGAAGTCCCTTACATCGCATCCGACTTGACTCGATTGTTCTTTAATCTCATGAATAATAAACAAAAGTTAATTTCTACTTGCTTAATAAACCTTTTCAAGTTTATTATTCCTTTTATATCACTTATTACCATGTTATAAACATTATGTAATCCTTTAAGTTAATAACATCCATTTTGTCGATATTTGGTACTTGAGTAAAAAATGAACACCTTATATTTACAAGTTGTCCATGTGTTAAATATACCATTATATCTAGAATGGTATTAATGATTTAGATATCATATATATCATATATATCCAGTATATACTTTTATTTATAATTGTACATAACATTTAGAGGTAAGAAATGAAATGCATTGTTCCTGGAGATGGTAAGTCGTATGTACGCATGAACTCAACTTTCATTTGTATTTCATATTTTAATGATATTTAAATCATAATGATACATTGATATATTATAGTTCCAGTATGATATCATATATTAACTCTATCCTTTAGACATACCACATTTGTCATTAAGGAGTCACATCACTTTGAGGGGGTGGTTGTCTGCACATCCTCAAATGAGATTATCGTATTTACCCACTATAGAAACCATAATGGCGTGATATAAAGGGGAAGTACAAAAGCATAATAAAATCATAAACATAATATTTATAATATATAAATACAGTTCAATCATAATGGCCACCATGAGAGGTGATAAGATGTAATTTAACAATCATCGTTTCATGAGGCCTTAGTTTCCAATCCACGGAAACATTATGTTCTTCATCAATTAGATCGAGGTGTCTGTAAGTGTAGTTAGAATAATACTCAAAACAAAATCATAGTATATTGAGGATACTTTTTTTGTTACAAAAAAAAAAGAATAAAAAGAGTTTAGGGGTTTGAGAAATAAAATAAAAAAAATAATTTAAGAGAAACTGTTACCTTTAATTTGGGTAACTCCCTTTGGATTGAACAAAAGGACTTCTTGAAGTTCCTTATTACTAAGGTAATTCTTCTTGGAGGAGGAGAGGGATGTAGGAAACTTAATTAAGTAGAGTTTGGACGATCCATATGGATTGAGATATGTGGGGAATTGGATAGAAATGGTCTCCTTTTATAAGGGAGAGGATGGGCTCTTCAGGAAAGTGTGAAAATATTATTTTATTATATAATTATATTCGGTTTCTAAAGGTCCAAAAATCATTAAGGTAGAAGATAGGATTACTCATATTGGAAATAAAATCATCCAATATGAATTGTATATGTTTTGGGTAATAATTTAATCATTATAATCTTATTTATTTAAATCATTTATTAATGATTTAAATACTGCATCATTATTGTGTCATGATTAATTTAATTTATTCAGGATCTAAAGATTATAAAAAAATACTATCATGTAGTAAATCATTTTATCTTTCCAATAAATATTTATAGTTGAAATGAAGACTTATATAACACCATATACAAATTAATTACTAAATTATTTTTGTTAATGTCAATTTTTACTTTATATTAAATTATAAAATCTAAAGTGCCATTATCTTTCATTAGTTGCTCCATGGGATCACAAAACAGACCCAAGAAAGCCAATGGTTGGACACTACTTATAATATAAGGTTATGAATCATGTTAATTTAATTTTTAATTATTATAATAATCTTTTAACCTTGAATTACGTTATTTTCCTTTAACCATGGTAAATAAAATTCAAAAGTTACTATTCACCAAAAAATATTTTCATCTTATTGGACAAAATTTTACTAACTAATAACAACAATGTATATCAGATTATCGAAATTCAACTCACAGAAGTGGTAAAATATTACTTACATGAAAAAGATTGTTTTTTAACTACTATTAAGTGGTTTCACTATTCATCAAAAATTGATGTTTTTCAGAAAAATACCAAAAATTCATCTTAAGATATATTTGATATTACAAATTAAAAAATGATGTTTATTTTTCAAAATTAACAACATAAATGTTTCATTAATAAATTTTAAAATTAATTCCCATTGTTAAAACATATATCGTGTTTTAATAAACAATAAATATCAAAAGACTTGACAGTTGTTTATGTCCAATTTCATAGTGAAATTAATTCCAATAAACAAAATTGTAGTAAATGATAAAAATATATTCTATTTAAACTTTAAAACATATTAAAATGATAATTTAACAATATAAATAAATTAGATTAAACCATAATATTGAATTAAAATACAATATTTTCACTATTCATTAAAAAATAAACTTTATCGGAAAAATTCCAAAAAATTACACAAAGTAAATGTTGATGTCCCCATTATGAAGAAGAATTTTATTTGGTCATATTTTATATATTAAAGTAAAAAAACAATATTTAAATAGGGTTCTGCAATAAAAGGTGACAAATAGGCCTTTTAATGAAAATTATTCTTAAAATTATATTCATTCAAATTTTAAGACTCTAACCTTTTATTGGATAATGTAAATACATTTAACAATCATGTATAATCATATTGTAGTTAGTTTTGTTCATTCCCGCCAATACAACGGCTAGAAGTTAACTACCATTTAAAATAATAATTTTATATTATTAGTGTGCAACGTAAGATTCAAAGAAACCGGTTGTTGCGTATTAGGTACGCTATCGAACATAGCATCCCTTTTAAAGTAAAATTAATATTTAATTCAAAAATATTAATAAATATGAAAATCTATTATTCTTCATTTACCTGGGATGTTACATCCTTCCCACCTTTTGGAAATTACGTCCTTGTAATTTTTATTCACTTATCAAAATAAGTTGGGGTATTTATCCCTCATAGAATTTTCAGATTCCCACGTTGCCTCTTCAAACATATGGTTTTTTTCACAAAACCTTTAGCTGGTGAATTATCTTCTTCCACAACACATGCTCTCTATGGTCAAGAATCTGAACAAGTTGTTCTTCATAAGAGAGATTCTCTTAAAACTGAACTACCTCTGGGCTCAAAACAGGAGATGGATCTGGCATATACATTCTCAACATCAAAAAATGAAAATCATTGTGTACCTTGGATAAACACGGAGGTAAAGACACTCTATATGCAACTAATCCAACTTTTCCAGAATTTCATATGGTCCAACGAACCTTGGACTAAACATTCCCTTCATACCAAAACACATCACACTTTTCCATAAATAATCTTTGAGAAATACATGATCACCTACCTCAATGTAAATATCATTCCTCCGGTTATATGCATAAATTTTCTGTCTACTCTGAGACTTTATCATGTACTTCTGAATCAACTGAACTTTATGTACCATCTCTTCTACCAATTCTGGTCCCATCAGCTTCATTTCACCTATGACATCCGAAAAATCTGGAGTTTGAAAATTCTTTCCATATAATCCCTTAAATGGATTCATCTGTACACTGGAAGGAAAACTGTTATTATAAGAAAATTCAGCCAAAGAAAGATGTTGGTCCCAACATCCCTGATAATCCATCGAGAAAGCACGTAACATATCTCCCAATGTCTGAATTGTTCGTTCTGATTGCCAATATGATTAGGGTGAAAAGTTACACTAAAATTTAATTCACTACCCAACAACATCTGAAGGCCTTCCGAAAAGTTAGAAGTAAACCTGGGATCACGATCAGATACAATGGAAAGGGGAAATACATGCAACCTGACTATCTCTTTAACATACAACTGAGCAAGTTTATATGGAGACAATTTATCTTTAATAGGAAGTAAATGAGCACATTTATTCAATCGATCAATTATAACCCAGATTCCATGATTACCTCGATATGTATTTGGTACTCCCACAATAAAGTCCATGGAAATATATTTCTATTTTCACTCTGGCACCGGTAAATGATGAAGCATTCATTTCAGTAACTGTCTCTCTACTTTAACAAGTTGAAAAGTCAAACACTTCACAGTAAAATCAGGAATATCTCATTCCATTCCATCCCACCAGTAATACTCTTGAAGATCTCTGTACATCATAGTACTTCCAGGATGAACTTAAAACAGAGAACTATGAGCTTCACATAACAACTCATTCTTCAAATGTGAATCACAAGGCACAAATGATCTCTTTCCAAATCTCAAAACACAATCTTTATCAATGTAAAATTATAGAAACATACCCTTCTCAACCAACTCTACCTTTTTCTACCACTCACTGTCTTCATTGTATGCTTGCTTTATTCTGTCTAATAGAGATGATCTTACATACACCTGATAAAAAACAAAATAATTTGCTGCACTAATAACTTCTATGGAATAATTCATCAAATCAAAAACAAAAGGATCTCGTTCCAAACATAACATGGTTAATGAAGTATTACTTTTTCCACTCAAAGCATCAGCCACATTATTTTCTTTTCCCGGATAATAATGGATCATGCAATCATAATCCTTGAATAATTAAAACCATCTCCTCTATCTCATGTTCAATTATTTCTGAGTGAATATATACTTTAAACTTTTGTGATCAGTATATATTTCACACCTCACTCTGTACAAATTATGCCTACAAATTTATAAAGGAAAAATAATACCAGCTAATTCCAAATCATGTGTAGGGGAATTTGAATTATGAGGTATCAACTAACATGAAGCATTCGCAATTACCTGATCATTCTGCATAAGGACACGTCTAAGTCCATTCAACGAAGGATCACTGTAGATAAGAAACTAACTATTGCTAGATGGTAGTGCCAAAACTAGAGCATTCGGCAATATTTATGTCAATTCCTAAAAGCAATAATCACATTCTTTTTTCCAGATGACCAAAACACATTTTCAAGTAAAAATATTCATTGGACTAGATTACCATGAAAAATTTTCGATAAACATCTGGTAAAAACCTAACAAACCATGAAAACTTTGGATCTCGGTTATATTTGTGGGTCTTGGACATTTTTCAATAACTTTTGTTTTAGAAGGATCAACAGTTATTCCATTTTTTTAAACAATGTGACAATGGGATGGATTTTTTTGCAACCATAACTCACATTTGCTGAATTTTTCAAACAATTTATTTTCTTTTAAGGTTTTCCAGACAACCCTTATATGAATTTCATGTTTCTCCTTACTTTGGGAATAAACCATAATGTCATCAATGAACACAATCACAAACTCATCCATGTATTCATGGAAAATTATATTTATAAGATCCATAAATACAGCATGTGCATTGGTTAAACCAAAATGCATAACTACACATTCATAATGGCCATATCTGGTACGAAACAAGGTTTTTGGAACGTCTTCATCCATTACTTTCAATTGATGGTACACATACCTCAAATCAATATTTAAAAAATACTAAGCTCCCTGGATCTGATCAAACAAATCATCAATATGAGAAAAAGGATACATGTTATTAACAATGATGTTATTCAATGCTCTATAATAAATGCAATGTCTCATTGAACCATCTTTCTTTTTTACAATCAAGACAGGAGCACCCCATGGTGATGTGCTAGGTCGAATGAAACCTTTATCTAATAACTCCTACAATTTCTTCTTGAACTATAAAAATCCATTTTGAGCCCTTTGATAAAGGGGGTTTTGAAATTGGCTTAGCATCAGGAACTAATTCCATAGAAAATTCTACTTCTCTATCAGGTATAATACCAGGAAACTCGTTAGGAAAAAAATAAATGTACTCATTTACCACTGACACATCATTAATTTGAACAGTTCCTTTCTTTTCAACAATATGTGCAAGGTAACATTCATTTCCATCTTTTACTAATTTCTCAGCTTCCTAATATGTTATCAAAATCAAGGGTTCATTATTGTACAGAAACTGAAAATCATTTTGAAAAGAATCCACTTTGGGTCTGTAGTCAATCGTAGCATGATAAAAAGATTGCCAATCCATGCCCAAAATAACATCAAACTCCACTAGAGGCAAAATAATAAGGCTTTCAGGTAGATTCATTCTACACACAATTACATGATGGTTTTTATTGTTTCTTTTGGTCTCAACATTTCCTCCATGTGTTTTTACTAAAAGTTCAGTATTCATATCATGATATGGAATTACCAATTTACTATAAAACTTCTCCGAAATGAAAGATTGTGTAGAACCTGAATCAAACCAAACATTGACATAATATGAACAAATGAATAGTGAAGATGATACAACTTCATTTGATGGCCCAACATCTACTGATGTAGTTTCAAAGGATTTTACCACTCCTTTCTGCTTGTAATATGGATTATTTCCTTTAGTTTAGTTCATTGATGGACACACATTTTCATAATGACCCATTCGATGCACTTAAAACATTTTTCTGAATGTAAATCATATTTTGTCTTACCATTACCCTGATATTTTTTAGTGTAATTATGATCCTAATGTCACATTTTACCACATCAGTAGCAATTAACTGAGTTCAAAAGACATTCCCCAACATTCCTTTTACCACAATTTTTACATATTGTAAACATAAGCTTCTTACCATCAGTGTTTTTTGAAGAGTTCTTCCCTTTCACCTGCCACCTCGACCTCTTATTTTTTTGTTTTTCAAATAACAGATGATCATCGTAAAATTCCATTTCCACCTTCTCCACAAAATGAACAAGTTTTTAATAACATTTGAACTCACGAGCAGCTAAATCTCTTCGATACTTTTGGTTTAATCCTTAGTAAAAATGGTTGATTTTACTATCAAGATCCCGTATGAAATTCGGAGCATACCATTCCAGTCGAGTGAATTTTGTGTCATAAGTAGAAACTGAGTCATCTTCAGGCCTTTATTCCAGGAATTGTTTTCCATTATAAAACGAACCACCTTAGAAAAATATTTCTCATGAAACATACCCTTGAAATCATCCCAAACAAGAGCATCAATCTCCTTATTATCGCTCATATTTCTCACCATCTACCACCACGGATCAGCTTCACCATCAAAACAGTAAACAATGAGACTTACCTTTTTTTGTTCTAAACAACCCATGACATCATAAATAATTTCCAATGCTTTAATCCACCCTCCTACTAGCACCAGACCAGATGATCCTCTGAAATATGGGGGTGTTTCATCATGAAATGCCCCACTACTGACATGTTCCTCTATGGTTGATATGGCTGATCTCGTACATGGATAACTCCACCATTAATAGCCTGAGTCAACTATGCCATCACTAAAAAAACTTTTCAGTTCTTATTATGACCATCTCAGGTTGCTGATATGGAAGGTTGTCTTCCTCTGGATGTCGTCCAAACATAGCTACCTTGTTTCCTTTGCAGAAAAGCATTATTAAAGTTGAAATATCTTAGGCAAAGAAACATGGTAATCTGTAAATGCCATATGATATCAATATTAACATAAATTACTTTATGTATATTAATTTAACAATACAATAACTCCTAAAGTTATCTAAACCAACCTCTGATACCAACTATAAGTACTTGACCTTAAAACATTATTTAATATTGAATTAAACGAATAATTCACATTGAGAATATTTTCAGGTTCAGAGTTTTAGAGAATTACGACATAACTATTACATATCCAAATATTACAAGGTAGAAACTTCTACATTGTTTCCATTATTTTCATAAAATAAAACTCTTGGAAAAAGAGTCATGTCTAGTTCTATGTTTTACACATCACGACTTTTCCTTGATCCCATCCTTGACCATATTCATCATTAAGTCATGTGAAAACATTTCAAAACATGGGATGAGCACAAAAAGCTCAATAAGGGTTATAAAACAAAGAATGAATACATTTGTTCATAAATACATAAAAAACATGAAAACTGTTACTTACCTCATTAAATCATATGATTTTATGAATAATATATAGAAATCATAAATCAAAAAGGTCCCTTGTGGCATCCATATCGTACTTACATTATAGCTATCACATATACATAGAGAGTTACTCTAGAATAACCATCACAGTATATTCCCTAATATCTCTTAGGAGAATCATTCATGTTTACCTCTATCACCTTACCCAATACATTGGAGATCTATCTCGGGATCACCCGCACTTGGTTTATCACGGAACCACCTGTATACATAAATATTTACCGAGAACTATAACATGATTAGAACACATACCATAAGCATAAAGGAAAGATAACATTTCCACATTGCAATAACAAAATATAATTTCAAGATATTGAAATAATAAATCCATTCTCAAAATCATTTTCAATATCAAAATATTTAATGAGAGTATATGGTATTTATTTTTCCTTTTAAATATATTCTGGCTTGTTAAGGAAGCCTATGGTCAAATAATACACACGGTTTCGGAAAGGTCGTTGTCACCTATTAATTAAAAAAACATTAATTTTTTTCATTTAGAAAAATTCTTTTTAAAAAAAGATTCCCATTTAAGGAAATAAAAAGTCAAAGGTGCTTATATAGTGTATAAAATAAAATTGTGTATTAAAAGAAAATATGCGTCAACGAAAGGAGATTGATACGAAGTCCCATAACTTGTGTCCTACTTGACTCGATCATTCTTTAATCTCCTGAATAATGAACTAATGTTAATTTATACTTGATTAATAACCTTTTAAAGTTTATTATTCCATTTATATCATTTATTACAATGTTATGAACATTATGTAATCATTTAAGTTAATAAAGTCCATTTTGTCGATATTTGGTACTTGAGTAAAAAATGAACACCTTATATTTACAAGTTGTCCCTGTGGTCAACAGTCCATTATATACAGAATGGTATTCATGATTTAGATATCATATATATCATATATATCCATTATATACATGTACTTATAATAGTACATAACATTTGGAGGTAATAAATGAAATGCACTGTTCATAGAGATGGTAAGCTGTACGTACGCAAGAACGCTACTTTCATTTCTATTTCTTATTTTATGGGAATTAAAACATAATGATACATATTTTTATTATAGTTAAAGTGTAATATAATATATAATATCATTAACTCTATACTTTATACATCCCACATAAGGCATTAACGAGTCACGTCATTGAGAGGGGGTGGTAGTCCGCACTTTTTCAGATGAGATTATCGCATTTACCCACAATGAAAAAAATAAAGGTGTGGAATAAATGGGAAGTACAGAAGTATAATGAAATCATAAACATAATATATATCATATATAAATTCAGACCCATCATAATGGAAACCATGATAGGCGGTAAAATGTAATTGAAAAATCATCGTTTCGTGAGACGTTAGTTTGCCATCTAGAGAAACAATATGTTCTTCATCCATTAGATGGATGTGTGTGTCAGTTTAGTTCAAATACATCTCATAAAAACAACCTAGTATATTTAGGATTCAGGTTTTGTTACAAAATAATTGAATAAAAAGAGTTTTGTGGTTGGAGAAGTTAAATAAACGAAAACAATTTAAGAGAAACTGTTACTTTTAATTTGGGAAAGTCCCTTTGGTTTGAACAAAAGGACATATTGAAGTGCCTTATGAATAAGGTATGGCTTCTAGAAGGAGGATACGGATGTAGGGAGCTTAATGGGTCAGATTTTGTATGATAAAAATGACTTTATGGGTGTGATGAATTGGATAGAAATGGTCCCCTTTTATAAGGGAGAGAAGGGGCTCTTTAGGAAAGTGTGAAAATATTATTTTATTATATAATGATATTCATTTTATAAAGGACCCATAATAATTAAGGTCGATGATATGATGACTCATAGTCGAAATAAAATCATCCAATCATAATTGGACATGTTTTGGATAATATTTTAATCATTATAATCTTATTTATTTAAATAATTTATTAATGAGGTAAATACTGCATCATTATTATGTCACGAATAATTTCATTTTTTCTATATCTAAAAATTATAAAAACAATAATATATTGTAGGAAATATTTTTTTATTTCCCATGAATATTTATACTCTAAAATATGACTTATATAACACTATATAAAAATTAATTACAAAATGATTTTTGTTAATGTCAATTTTTTCTTTTCATTAAATTAATTAATCTATAGTGTCATTTTCTATCATAAGTGGCTCCATTGAATCGAAAAATCGACCCGAGGATGCCAATTTTTGGCCACTACTCATTCAATAAGGTTAGTTCAAGTGTTATGGTAATTTTTAAATATTATAATATTCATTTATCCTTATATTACCCTATTTACCTTTAATCGCAGTAAATAAAAGTCAAAAGTTAATATTCATAAAAAATTATTTTCAACTTATAGAACCACATTATACTAACTAATAACAACCATGTATGTCTGATTTTCGAAATTCAATTCACAAAATTGGTAAAATTTCATTTAAATGAAAGTTAGTATTTTTTAACTACTACAAAGTGGTTTGACTATTCATCAAAAATTGAAGTTTTTCAGAAAAATACAAAAATATCAGCCAAAGATATATTTGATATTCCAAATTAAAAAATGATTTTTATTTTTCCAAATTCAAAACATAAAAGTTAAATTAATAAATTTTAAAATTAATTCTCATTGTTAAAACAAGTATCGTCTTTTAATAAACAATTACTGTTAAAAGATTTGACACTTGTTTATGTCCAATTTTAAAGTGAAATTAATTCCATCGACCAACATTGTAGTAAATGGTAAAAATATATTCTAATTATACTTCAAAACCTATAAAAATGATAATATAACAATAGTAATAAATTAGATTAAAACATAGTTTCGAATTAAAATAAAATATTCTAACTATTCATTAAAAATCAACTTTATCAGAAATATTCCATAAATTTACACAAAGTAAATTTTGATGTCCCCATTATAATGAAGGATTTTATTTGGTCATATCTAATGTATTAAAGTATCCAAAACTAGATTTTAAGAGGGTTCACCATTAAAAGGCGATAAATCGGCCTTTTAATTTAATTATGCTTAAAATTAGATTCATTCACATTTTTAGCCACTAACAGTTTATTGGATAATGTAAATAAATTTTTAAATCATGTATAATCATATTGTACATTATTATTTTCATTCCTGCCAATAAATTCCTTTGATTAAAATACCATTTAAAATAATAATATTATATTATTAGTGTGCAATGTAATATTTCAAATAAACCCGTTGTTGCGTATCGGGTATGCTATCGGAGATAGAAACTCATTTAAAGTAAAATTAATATTTAATTCACAAATATTAATAAATATTAAAATATCTTATTATTTATTTACCTGTGATGATACACATATCCACATACATTATCCACAAATGGATTTAATTAATTCTTAACACTTCACTCTATCCATTAACATTATTATTGGACATTTTCCTATATTATGGAACATCCATAGGGATTTTAACAGACATATCCCTAGAAATATACATTGAAAAACCCTAAGGATCTAACTATTATTTTAGTTTCCTTGATTCTAAAGGTTAATTAATCATATACTTTGAAACCACCTATAGCGACCCAAACATATTATATATAGATATTACCTATTTGTAGATGAATACTCATTACAAAGGAAAAAAAGCTAGATGATTATAATAGTATATTTTCCTTTCCATATTTTGATGAAATATTATTATTTAATGAAAAAATTTAATATCTTCCATAAAGATCTACATAAATTCTTAACATCCAATATATACCATAAATAAAATATTTTTTCATAAATTTGGGAAATGAAATATAAGAAAGGGTGATATCAGATTCTCATTCAGAAAAAAAGGATATATCAATTTATCATGAGAATAAGGTAATGATAACTTTTGAATAACACTTTAAATTGATTCCCTATATATAAAGTATAAAATCAAGTGTCTTGGAATCAATCATGGAAGTTATAAGACACGAACCATAAAGGAATAAAAGAAAATGAGACATTAGAATACTGAATTGGCATAATTTGTAGATTTAAGGCATAAATATAATAATATAATATCATTTACATTGTTGTCAATTATAATTTCCAAAAAAATTATAGTATAATGTGTTCACTGGCTTAACTATCATAGTAGTCAAGGTATAGTCCCCAAAATATCTTAGTTGGTAATGACCATTATTGAACTTGGTTCACTTCAAATTCTAATCCGATTTTTCACCTGAGATATCAGTCTTTACCGAATTAATTGGAGGGAAATATATCCCATTATGATATAATTTAAATCAAACATATGTGTTACAAGAGATTAGAAATAATTAATCATATCAGATCACGTGAAATTAAAATGGATTCTTAAAAATTTCTATTTAACATAACATGTGGAAATGATTTATTTTTTATAATTATCTAATAAATTTATCAATTTCTAATCATTCCATAAATAAGTTTGTTTCATGATCATTTTATTATGGTAGAAACAAGGGATGAGAAATCAGTTTCATTGAAAATGGCACCATTAAAATAAACTATTTACAGAAAGAATACAAATGGTTTCTACAGGTCATATAACCAGCAAGGTATAAGATTCAAATAATGAAATATTGGATTGAAAATTATTTTGAATGATATCATTAATCATTTCATGAGGGAAAAAACATTTTTATGTTGAAAAGATAATTTTAAACATTAAAGAATTTCAAAACACCTTTCATTAAAAACAACATTATAAACATATAAATAGATCATTAAAAATCATTTACTACAATTTTTGATGAAAATATACTTTCTATATAGAGAAAAAGTTTTTCATTCATAAAACAATATGAAAATACTATACATTGACAACAAACTATGAAATGTATAAATGTTTCATTAGAAATCATTTATATTATATATAGTGGAAAATAAAATTTACACTTTTAAAAACTATTTGTAAAATAATAACCATTTTCAAAATCATTTTTTAAATAACATTTTAATCAAATAAGGAATATTTTTCAATCATTAAAAATATTATTGATGAAAGTATAAATTCTACATTAAAAACAATGTTTAAAAGATAACAAAATTTAAAAATTACATTCATTTATAATTACTTATTAATCATATAAAGAAATTTTTTTATAATTGGTGGTTAGGATGGTGAATAATGCAGTAAACATTAAAAATAATGATTATTTTATAATTTTTGGTTATATCCAAATTTCCCATATTTTGAAAATTACATGATGATTCCTTTAAAAAAATAATTCAGAAAAGGGTTAATTTTGTTAAATAGCCCCATGGGGAATGTTAAAAAAATTAGTTTTTTTAATAAAACATACATATAGATGAGAATTGGATTTTTGAACTAAGTGAAAAATTAATTCAGTTTAAATTAAAAATATTTTAATGAATATTGAGTTAATAAAATGACTAAAATGAAGAGAAAAAAATATATTCTCATGAGATAAATTGATGAGAATAAAATTCATCTGTTTCTTCGGAGATAGATTATAAGATTTCATCATTGAAATCATTATCATAAATATTATTAATAAAATAAGAAATTTCATATTAAAACCATTTCCATAATGGATGAAAAAAATCTTAGTACTATACATCAAGAAAGTAAATCATGTGTCTTCTGTAATCATGAAAACACATTAAAATATATTTTTTTAAAACTCATTAAAAAGAATTGAAAAGTAACATATGTTTCTTGGGACAACATTACAATATCACTATTACCATAAACCTTAAAAATGGAATAAAATTATGTTATACATCCATATCCATATTACCCAATGCATTGGAGAGACCTAATGGGTCTCAACCTTTATATAAGCAATATTGGGCTCACCCGTTTCTCATGATCAATAATGGGGCTAAAACTGTTGTGTAAAGTATATCATCTTCACCCATGATCTATAATGTGGATCACCCATTTAAATATAATTTAAAATTTCTAAATAATGAACAAAACCATTAAAAACGTTTTTAAAACCACATGTTAAACACATTTGGATATAAAAATACCCACTCCTGTCAAAATTATCTTTAAAATTTTTAAAACTACACACATAAAAACGAAACAACTTTCATTGAATATATATATATGAAAACATACAAATAATACGTTAAAATGATAAAGTGTCATGATATAAGGAGTAATTGATCAGAAATTATATATTAAAAAAACTATCCATGTTATTTAAATAATCAATCCATTTTTTAACGAATGTAAAACATGTAAAAAATTATTTTTGAAACATTTTTCCCATATCACGTTCAAAATTTTTGGAGAAATTTAAAAATTAAAATTTTAATATATTAATTCCCATACAAATGAATCTATATAAATCCATTTTTACTGAATGGACAATAATAAGAATGATTTATGTGATTAAATCTGTATAAAATTTAAAATGATGATTTAGTTAAAGGGTTTTCGTTCCTGGAGATTGAATGGTCAACCAAATTCATTCTATTCTTGAATAATAAACATAGGGTAATTATTTACATTATTTATAACATTAATAAAATTTATAATTCCTTTTATATAAAATATTATAATGTTATAACAATTACTAAATTGCATATGTTCAAGTTTTATGTTTTGATGATATTCAATACAAAAGTCCAAAATGACTATTGTATGGTGTCTATAGTCAAAATTTTTCATTATTAAATAATAAAAAAAATATGAAATAAAAATAAATTTTATATATCCATGATACTTTTAGATCCATCCAATATATGTGGATATGAAAAATTAACTACATTATAATCATAAAGATGGTAGGCGGTACGTACGCATGAGTCACATTATCATGTTTCAATAATGATTATTGAAAAAAGATACATATTATTTATCATTATAGAACTAAAAAAATATAATTAATATTATATTAAGAAAATAAATATACTTATATATATCATTAATGTTATGTGGTGATGAAAAACAAATCACATCACTTCCTGGAGGTGATTATTCAAACGTCTTCACAAACAATTTCATCGTTTTAATGTGCATAGAAAGGTCTAAAAGTAAATAAAATATTATCATTTAATAATTATAAATATGTCATTAACATAATATATAAATATCAATTCCAAAATTATAATCAATATCGATAGATGATGGTGTAAAATGAATAATAGTTGTTCGTGAGGATGTAGTTCACCATAAATGAATACTATAATTAATTTCCCATTTCATGGTTGTGGTGATGGATTTAGTTGATGATATTAAGATAATAAATACTCATTATTTGTAAGATACCCGATATATTATTTCAAAATGGTTAATTAATTTTTTATGGTTTCTAAATGAGAAATAATATATAATAACTTAATTAAAAAAGATACATCTTCTTCAGAAAATATCCAATTATTTACACTTTAACACCTATATGGAGGGTTGTATGCCTAAAATAATCCATGTTAAATGCGGTTTTGTATTATAGAATGGTTTTTGGGAAGTCAATGGATAAACCAAATATGTATTTAAGTGGGAATAAAATAAAATAAAGGGTTCCCATTATTTTATAGGCAAGGGGCCCTCTTGGAATTCTTCCAAATATTAAATTAATTTAAACTATTATTATAAATGGATCCATATTTTTTTAATTTTAATATTAGATGATTTTAGAACTGATAAAATATATCCAATTAAAAGTTGATACGTTTTGAAATTTATTTGTCCCTTATCATTTTGTTTTAAATAGTATTTATCCTTTTTAATTCTTAGCGTGATATCACATAATGTAACATCGTTGGTTAATTTATTTACTATAAAATTAGAAAATATTGGTAAATGAGTTATTGATTATATTTTTAGACTTATCCCAATTTTTTGGTTGAAATTTATTTTTTTATAAATTTTATATATTTTAATAAAATATTATTTATATTAAAATATCATTAATGTCAATTTTGAAACTATTAAGAATTTCACATCCTAAAAATGTCATAAAAAATTATATATTAGAAAAACATATATCAATTCATCCATAACATGTCTAAATATTCCATAAAATTCCTAGATGATATATATTATGTAAAATAATTTTTTTAAATATTTTTAATATCATTTATTTAATTCTTCAATTAATTGAGTAATTAATCCTTCATCATTGTGTCACCATTTATTTACATTATTTTAAAAAAATTATAAATAAATTACCATCATTTAGGAAAAAAATTTATCTTTATAAAAATTTTCATATTCAGATATATCCTTTATATAAACACTTGATAAAAATATTTTACATGTTTAGAACATGATTTTGACAAAATTTACATCTCATTGAATAAGATACTACAAAAGTGATAAATTACTCTATGTGGATCCATGTAGACAAAAAATATTTCCATAAATGATTTTTGTCCTAAATAACTCATTTTATTAAATAAAGATAAGTTTTAGTTTAGTTTTTAAATATTTATATTATTATTTTTACCCTTTATTTCATGATTATCCTTTAACCATGTTAATTAAAAAAATATACTAATGTTACCATTCATAAAGTCCAAACAATTAATATTGATCTATTTTCATAATTTGGATCTTCTGATTAAAAATATTTATTAAAAAATATAAAATTTTAATCATAAAATAGGTATCAATTAATTTAAATTTAATCTCGTTGACATAATCACAAAACGAGGTTTTATTGTAAAAAAATTCAATGCTAAAAAATGTTTTTATATCCAATTTCTATGTAAAATTCACAATACTGACCTAATTTTTATATTCTAGTAAATAATTTATTTAAATATACATTATGACCAAATTTAAAACATAATTTAACTATATAAATAACTTGTATGAAAAATAAATTTTGAATTAATATTTCTCGTTATTCATTATTCATCAAAATATCAATGTTCTCAGAAAAAGAACAAAAAATAATCCAAATTTAATTTTTATAATACTCATATAAATAATAGGTTTATTTCATCAAATAAAATGTAATAATGTGACAAGAATATTATTTAAACAAGTATTCTTTCAAAAGGAGGCAAAACAACCGTTTTAGAAACATAATTTTCTATATTTAAAACATGATTTGTTCATATTTCATCTCTTTATGAAACATAATAATAATGTTAAATATAATAATGAATATATTAAATATGTCATTAATATTATCCAAAAAGGCTGATTAGTATATTTTTTATGGTATAATACACACATTTTTACATTTAAATGGGTTTTTAGAAATAAAACATTACCTTTTATTTCAAAATAATTTTAATTTTATTTATAATTAATTTGTTAAAGAATTATATATATGTGTTCAAACAATATTTTAATAATTTAATTAATACTATTCATTCCCACCATTCTAATATATAGGCTTCAATGAAAACATTTAAATATTATTTAGTTTTTTTGATTGATGTTTCATATAATGTACTGAATTGAACGTAGAGTTTCCTTAAAAAACATAGGATGTTACATTGTCCATACCTGTAATAAATTTCTTCTTCATAATTTAATCATGGTATTAAAAATAAGGGGTTTATATTTAAAAATAATCTTTTTGAACAACCACATAAAATGAATGATTAATGAATCTTCCACATTAAAATTAATAAAGGGAAGTATGACAATCACCTAAGATGAGACATAGGTGAGTTCCATGTAGGTAAACATAGATATCGAAAAAAACTAACTACCAAATTCTAAGGGACATTTATATATAACTTGTTCCTTATAAATTTATCTATAAAAAATTTAAATTTTATATTGGTTATAAATTGAATTGATTTCTTAGTAATAAAATATAATAGGCCACATTTTTGTTTTATGATCATTTTTAGTGTTGTGAAATTACTCACCTTCTAGTATAATGAACATTAGTAAATACACATACATGAAAATTATTCATTCATCCATTAATAAAATCCCAAAAAAATTATTTACTACTGTAAATAATGAGTATTTAAGAAGAATTTCTCATCCCTAAAGCACCATAATCAACTTATAAAAATCACAATATCCATAAAATGTTATATATCATTTTTACTATCTTGAAAAATTAACCAAAAACAACATGTTGAGAATAAGTTAAAACCATTTTCCATAATGAATAAACCATATATGATAAAAAACTAAATCAATCTCTAAAAATCAATAGTAATACCCAAAATTAAATATACAACATTCAAAAAATAATTGTCCTTAAATTTACTCAAAATAATCCAAAAAAATGGAAAAGAAATTTTATATGGAATGGAAAATTTAGTCTTCCAAGATAAATTTTATAATTTACCTCCAAATAACATCAATCTCTCTTAATGTATCACACCGAAAATTTAATTTCATAAGTCAATTAATATACATGATATCCAAACTATTTCCATAAACAAACAGAATCACAATAATTCCACAATAAAATCTTAGATTTCTTTAAATATAAATTTCAACCCCAATTTCTGAAATATAATACCATATTATTCGATTTATCATGATCATATAGGATTCCCACAATAGAGAACGTCCTTCTAAATAACATTAATCACCTAATCACCATCTCATTATTTATATTTGATAAAAAAATTCCCATAATTAACATACTATTCATCTATAAAATCCTTTAACTGAAATAAAAAATTCCTACCAACAAGGATACCATTTAGGCTAGTGTTAGGTGATGCACCCTCATTATCCTTCGTTTGTGGGTTTGATTCATACAGACATTCTGGATGATATGGGTAGTAATCCATCATATAGGATTTATTTTTTATATGAGTATGTAATTCATAAAACATTAATCAAATATGTTAATGCCCAAAAAACAACCATGAAATGTGTTGAAATAAATTTGTATATGATACCCTTCATTTTTCATCGCAAAAAAGTAATCACCCATAATTACCTCAAAATAAATGTCTCCAAGAATAACTTTAATCACCTTAAATTTTTTATAAATTTTATCCTCAAAAGGGTTTATAAGATAGTGAACTTATAAAAGACCATGATATTATAAACACATGATGATATCCCAAACTATGAACAAATCATCCGAATATCAAAAAAATTCTAAACCATCATTTGATAAAAATAGGAAAGACCGGGACTTAAACATTACATAATCTAGAAATTTTGATCAAGAATTAAAAATTGTGTATCTTTTTATTTTTGAGTTTTATTGAATAAGTAAAAACTATTTCAAAGAAAAACCATACATTATAAGTGAAGACAAATACATAGAATCCATTATTTCCATAATAAAAAACTCATAAAAATAAAACACAATTTCTATTTACGAAAAAATTTATCAATGGTCCCCATGATTAAACTGTGTTCGTAATCTTCCTCAAAACCTGTAAAAAACATTCTAAAACATTAGATGAGAAGAAAATATCAATTAGGTACATAATGAAATATAATTTTTAGTCCCGATAAAACATGAAAATCCATTAAAAATACTTTCTCAGAAACTCATTAGCAATAATAGAAAATTCATGTTGGTTTCATGGGAAATCATTACCATATAACTCATAAAATAACCCTTAAATATTGAATAACCATTAAATTGACTTCCATCTTCAATGTGATCAATATATTGGGGAGCTTTAATTGGGATCACCCTTTGTAAAATCCATATCAGGCTCACCTGTTTCTCATGAGCAATAATGGGGATCAACCCATTATATAAGCTATATTGGGCTCACCCGTGAGCTATAATGGGGATCAACCATTATAATATAATTTAAAAGGATAATATAATTAATAAAACAATTCTAAACATATATAAACCCCTATGTAAAATACTTTTGGATATCAAAATACAATTGAAATTAAAAAATATCACTTTTAAAATACAAAAAACGGCGCACATAAAAATGAAACCATTTTCATTGAAAATATCTTTGAAAATTTAAGATGATAATATTAAACTAAAAGGTTCCATGATTTAGGTAGAAATATCTAATTCCTTATAAGTATAAAAACATTCCATTTTATTAAAATCATCATTATATTTTTAAAACCCATTGATTTTTTTTAAAATGATATTTTTCAGTCAACGCGTCCCATTACAATTTTAATCATTTTAGATCTATTATAGAATTAAAATTTTAAATTATTATTTTCCTTATAAATAAATCAATAAAAACCAATTTGAAATGATGGAAATGAATGATAATTATTTTTAGGAATAAGTCCTTAAAACATTTAAAATGATGTTTTTGTCAAAGAGTCCCATTACTTGAGTTTGACGTGTAACATAAAATAATTATATTCATGAATAATTGAAATGGGTTCGATTTTATTATTTATCCATGACAATAAATAATATTATAATAACATTTATATCAATTATTATAATTTTAAAACAATTACATTATTATTTATGTTCATATCAGACATTTTGATGATATTCCGTACATATATCCATGATGACTTTGGTATGATGTCTCTAGTACAAATGGTTATTATTACATTATTACTAGAATAATATTAAAGAAATAATTATCACTTTTTTACATAAACTATGATTTTAAATCCATCCATTACCAATGGATATTAAAAATGAACTATATTAAATTCATTGATACAATAAGATGTACGTATGCATGAGTAATATTTTCATTTTTCAATAATAATTGTGTAAAGAAGGTAAGTATTAATTATAATTAAATAATTATAATAATATGATTAATATTATAATAATATTTTCATATAAATAAATATAATTAATCTGATTTGGTGATGAGAAACGACTAACATTGGTTCGTGGAGGTGATAGTTTAGACAAAATCATGAAGTATGTAATCATTTTAATGTACAGGGAAATGTAAGAGTGTAAATGATATATTATCATTTAATAATGAGAAATATTTATATAATATAATATATAATGCATATATCAATCATTATAACCATTATTGAGAGGTGATTATGGAAAACGGATTATGTCACACTATGAGGTGGTAAATTTCTTTAAACATGAAAGACAACTCTTTTCCCATTTGATGGAAATGGAGATGGAATTAGATGATTATTTTAACACAAAAAAATATAAATATATTTAACAAACTAGATTTATAATTTCATCATGTTTTAAAAATAGTTTAATGATGATAATAATGAAACAATATAAAAACACTTATTTTAAAATGATACCTCTTCTTTAGAAGACCTCCGTTGATTAACTCTTTAACAACAATAAGTAGGTTATATACAGAAAATAAGGTCTCTATTCTGTGTTTAGTGATTATAGAAATTAATATGACAAATCACGGATAAAAAAAATAGAATTTTTTTTCTAAAAAAATATTAATGGGTTTCCATTATAGAAGAGGAGAGTGGAACTCATAGAATTCTTCAAAAAATTAAACTAAAATACATTAATTTTCTAATAAAAAGAGATCAAAACATATTTATTCTAGAAATATTACTAGTTTTTTTAATTCACTTCATCCAGTGAAAATTAGATTTGTTTGGGATTTTTTAACTATAAGGCCCCGGCCTTAAACCTTACTTAATATTGAATTACACGAATAATTCACATTAAGGATCTTTTCATGGTTTAGAGTTTTAGAGAATTAGGACATAACTATTACTTCTCAAAAGATTACAAAGTAGACACTACTACTAAGTTTCCATAAAATTAACACTCTTAAAAAGAAACATGTCTAGTTCCATGTTTTAGATACAATGACATTCCCTTGATCCCATCCATGACACTATTCCAGATTAAGTCATGTGAAAAACATTTCAAAAAAACATGGGGTGAGCATAAAAAGCTCAGTAAGGGATACACAAAGAATGAAAACTGTTAGTTTTTCAAAACCACAATTAAACCATGTATACATTATCAAAGTAATACTTTTCACCTTTATGAAGTAGTAAAAACTCTAAAATGAATAAAATATCATTACATACCATTTTTTAACCAAACGATTACCATAAACCCCGTATAAAGTACACATAACATATAAAGGTAACTTGGGACATAATCGTACTTAAATGGAATAACCATATGGTCGACTTCCACACATATCACTCAATGGAAAAGCCATACGACTGACTTCCATACCCAATGCATTGGAGGTTATAACGTGACCACCCGTCCTATTATTCACAGCACCACTCGTCATATGGTTTATCATGTAACCACCCATTAAATGTCCAAGTACCATTATAAAATTATAAGACATAAAACAAATATAATGGAATGAAAACATTTCCAAACATTGATCACAATATATCACATAAATATTTTGATATAAAAAATTCATTATAAAAACCATTTTAAATACCAAAATACATAAAAGAGTATATGGTATTTATTTCATTTTAAAAACATTACGACTTGTTGAGGAAGCCAATGACCAAATAATACTCGCGACAGCGGAAAAGGTCGTTGTCACCGTGTACGTTAAAAAAACATTCATTTTTGTCTTCTAGAAAAACCCTTTTTATAAAAAGATTTTTTTTGAATAAAATTAAAAGTAAAATGTGTTTATACACCGTATAAAATAGTGTTGTGTATAAAACAAAATATGCCTCAATGAAAGGTGATTGAGATGAAGTCCCTTACCTCGTGTCCGACGTGACTCGATTGCTCTTTAATCTCGTGAATAATAAACTAAAGTAAATTTATACTTGATTAAGAACCCTTTTCATGTTTATTATTACTTTTATATAACTTATTTCCATGTTATAAATGTTATTTAATCATTTAATTTAATGAAGTTCATTTTGTCGATATTTGGTACTTGAGTCGAAAATGGACGTCTTACAGTTACATGTTGTTTATGTGGTCAAAGGTTCATTATATCCAGAATTATATTCATTATTTGGATGTCATATATATCATATATATCCAGCATATACATGTATTTATAATAGTACATAACATTTAGAGGTAAGAAATGAAATTCATCGTTAATGGAGATGGTAAGCCGTACGTACGCATGAACGCTACTTTTATTTCCATATCATATTTAATGGTGTGAAATAATAATTATATAAGGGTATATTATAATTCCATTATAACATCATATATAATAACATTAACTCCATCCTTTATACATCCCACATATGGCATTAACGAATCAAATCACTTTGAGGGGGTGGTAGTCCGCACATCCTAAAATGAAATTATCGTGTTTACCCATAATGGTAACCATAAAGGTATGCCACAAATGAAAAATAAAGAAGAATAAGGAAAGCATAAATATAATATATATCATATATAAATAGAGTTACATCTTAATGGACACCATGAAAGGTGTTAAAAAAAGATTGAATAATCATCGTTTCGTGAGGCAGAAAATCACCAACCATAGATACAATGTGTTCTTTAACCATTAGAAGAAGGTGTGTGTAGGTGTAGCTCTAATAATTCTCATAACAACATCCCAGTATATTGAAGATACTGGTTTTGTTACAAAAAAATGAATAAAAAGAGTTTAGGGGGTTGGAGAAGAAAAATAAAACATAAGAACACAAGAGAAAACAATACCTTTAAATCGGGTAACTCTTCAAGGATTAGGAGAGGGATTTGGAGAGATAAAATGAGCATATATTGGCCGATCCAAAGACTTTAGAGGTGTGGGTAAGGAGGTAGAGTTGAGGGCCTTTTATAAGAGGAGAGGAGGGGCACTCTTGGAAAGTTAAGAAAAGATACTTTATTATAAAATGATTTTCGGATAAAAAAGGTCCCACAATAATAAATTTATAGGATAAGGTGATAAGGGTTCGAAATCCACCCATCGAATAGGTTTTTGACAAATTTAGGTCTTTGAGTTTACATTATCGTTTCATTTTATTTAAATCATTAAATAATGAGGTAATCGCTGCATGATCATGGTGTCATAAATAATTTAATTTATATAATGTCTAAAAATTATAAAAAAATATCATGATGTAGAAAATCTTTTTATCTTTACAATGAATATTTATAGTCAAAAATATTACTTTTATATCCCAATTTCAAAATTGTTTTAGTAAAACATTTCATGTTTGTTACATTTTTATTTTAAAATTAAATAAAAAGTTATTAATGAAATTTTCCTACCAAAGTGGCTCCACGGGGTCCCCAAGTTGACCCATGGATTTTTTTTGTTAGCCATGACACATCCAATAAGGGTAGGAAATGTGTCTAGGTCATTTCAAATCATTGAAACATTATATTTACCTTAAACTACACTAATTTTCTCTAATCGTGATTAATAATCTTAAAAGATACTATTCACCAAAAAATTATTTCAATCCCATTGAACCACATTTTACATCTTAATGACAACCATGTATGTCAGATTTTTGAATTTCAAAACACAGAGGTGGTAAAATTTCATTTAATCGAAAAATCAGTTTTTAAGTACCACTAAGTGGTTTCACTATTCATCAAAAATTGAAGTTTTTCAGAAAAATACCAAAACTTCACCCTAAGATATATTTGGTATTAAAAATTCAAAAATGATGTCTATTTTACAAAATTCAAAACATATATGTTACATTAATGAATTTAATAATTAATTCCCGCTGGCAGAGCAAATAGCGTGTTTTTATGAAACAATATATATCAAAAGATTGACACTAGTTTAAGTCCAATTTCAAAGTGAAATTAATTCCAACGAACACTATTATATTAAATGGTAGAAATATATTCTAATTTAACATTAAAAGATATTAAAAATATAATCTAATCATATAAAAAATTAGATTAAAAAGAGGTTTTGAATTAAAATACAACATTTTTCACTATTCATTAAAAAAAGAACTTTATCGAAAAAATACCAATAATTTACAAAATGTAAATTTTAATGTCCCGATTCTAAAGAAGAATTTTGTTTGGTCCAATAGAATGTATAAGGGTGACCAAAACTATATTTAATGACGGTTTTCCATCAAAAGGGGATAGTTCGACATTTTAGTGAATATTAGAGTATCAATGCCTAAAATTGAATTCTTTTCGTATTTTAAGCCATAATATTTTATTGGATAAATGTAAAAAAATTTAACAAACATATATAATCATATTTTAGTTATTTCTATTCATTCCCACCAATAAAACAGCTACGTGTTAACTACTATTTAATATAATATTATTTTATTACTAGTGTGCAACGTAAGATTTCAAAGAATCTCTTTGTTGCGTATCAGGTACGATATCGAACATAGTAACCCCTTTAAAGTTAAATTAATATTTAATTCATAAATATTAATAAATATGAAAATGTATTATTCTTTATTTACATCCTTCCCCCCTTTTGGGAATTACGTCCACACAATTGTATTCACTAATCAAAATAAGTGGGGGTCTTTATCCCTCATATCATTTTCAGATTCCCATGTTTCCTCTTCCACCATATGGTTTTTTCAAAAAACCTTTACCCAGTTAATTACCTTATTTCACAACACTTTCTCTCTTCGGTCAAGAATCTAGACAGTTTTTTCTTCATAAGAGAGATTCTCTTCCAACTGAACTACCTCTGGGCTCCAAACATGAGATGGACCGGGCATATAATTTCTCAACATAGAAACATAAAAAACTTTGTGTACCTGAGATAAACTCGGAGGTAAAGCCACTCGGTAAGCAACTGATCCAACTCTCTATAGAATTTTATATGGTCCAATGAACCATGGACTCAGCTTTACTTTCATACCAAATCGCATCACACATTTCCACGGCGAAACTTTGAGAAAAACATGATCACCTACCTCGAAAGATAGATCCTTCCTCCTGTTGGCTGCATAACGTTTCTGTCTACTCTGAGATGTTCTCATATGTTTCTGAATCAACTGAACTTTTTCTGCCATCTCTTCTACCAATTCTGGTCAAATCAGCTTCCTTTCACCCACTTCATCCCAAAAGTTGGTGTTCAAAACCATTTTCAATATAATGCCTCAATTGGTGCCGTCAGTATACAGGAATGAAAACTGTTATTATATGAAAATTCAAACAGAGAAAGATGTTGGTCCCAACTTCCCTGATAATCCATCAGACAAGCACGTAGCATATCCTCCAAAGTCTGAATTGTTCGTTCTGACTACCCATTTGACTGATGATGAAAAGCTGCACTAAAATTTAATTCAGTACCCAGCGACTTCTGAAGGCCTTACCAAAAGTTAGAAGTAAACCTGGGATCACGATCAAATACAATGGATAGGGGAACTCCATTCAACTTAACTATCTCTTTATGATACAATCAAGAAAGTTGATCTAGAGAGAAAGTATCTCGAATAGGAAGGAAATGAGCATATTTAGTCAAGCGATCAATAATAACCCAGAATGCATTATTACCTCGAGGTGTCTTTGGTATTCCCACAACAAAGTCCATGGATATATTTTTCCACTTCCACTCTGGCATTGGTAAAGGCTGAAGAATCCCTTTCGGTAACTGTCACTCTGCTTTAACCCGCTTACAAGTCAAACACTTCACAGTAAAATCAACAATATCTCTTTTCATTCCATCCCACGAGTAATACTCCCGCAGATCTATGTACATCTTAGTACTGCCAGGATGAACTGAAAACGGGGAACTATGAGCCTCACATAACAACTCATTCTTCATCTTTTAATCACTAGGTGCACATAATATCTTCCCACACCTAAAAACACAATCATTATCAATGTTGAATTCCGGCAACTTACCCTTCTGAACCAGCTCTACCTTTTTCTGTAACTTGCTGTCTTGCTTCTGTGCTTTCTTAATTCTGTCTGATAGAGAAAATTTCACTGATACCTGAAACAAAACAGAAGGACACCCTGTACCAACATCTTCCATGCGAAATTTCATCAAATCCTTAAACAAAGGATCACGTTACAAATGCAAAATTTGTTAATGAAGCATTACTTTTTCGACTCAAAGCATCAGCCAATTTATTTTCTTTTCCCGGATGGTAATGAATTGTACAATCATAATACTTGATTAATTTCAGACATCTTATTTGTCTCATGTTCAATTATTTCTGAGTGAATATATACTTTATACATTTGTGATCATTATATATTTCCCACATTACTCCATAAAAATGATTCCTCCAAATTTTTGGAGAAAAAAAAACAGCAGCTAATTCCAAGTCATGTGTAGGGTAATTTACCTAATGAGTTTTCAACTGACGTGAAGCATATTCAATTACCTGATCATTCTGCATAAGGACATAGCCATGTATCTTCAATGAAGCATCACTGTATATAAAAAACTCACCATTCCTGGAAGGATGTTCCAAAACAGGATCATTCACCAATCTTCTTTTCAACTCTTGAAAACAATCATCACATTCTTTTATCCAGATAAACGTAACACCCTTCTGATTTAGCTTAGTCATTAAACTAGATAACTGTGAAAAATTATCAACAAACCTTCAGTAGTAACCTGCCAAACCAAGAAAAATACAGATCTCGGATACATTTGTGGGTATTGTTCATTCTTCAACAACTTTTGTTTTAGCAGGATCAATAGTTATTCCATTTTTTGAAACAATGTGACCAAGGAAAGAAATTTGTTGTAACCAAAACGCACAGTTGCTGAATTTTCCATACAGTTTCTTTTCTTTTCAGGATTACAAGATAACCCTTAAATTAATTTCATGCTCCTCTTTACTTATATAAAACACTAAAATATCATCAATGAAAACAACCACAAACAGATCCAAGAACTCATGGAAAATTCTATTCATAAGGTCCATGAATACAGCATGTGTATTGGTTAACCCAAAAGGCATAACTACAAATTCATAATGGCCATATCTAGTACGGAACACAGTCTTCGTAACGTCTGCTTCATTAACATTCAACTGATGGTAGCCCGACCTCAAGTCAATCATCAAAAACTACTGAGCTCCCTGGAGCTGATCAAACAAATCATCGATATGATGCAAATGATACTTGTTCTTAACAGTAATGTTATTCAAGGCTCTATAATCAATGCAAAGTCTCATTGAACCATCTTTATTTTTAACAAACAAGACAGGAGCACCCCATGGTGATGTGCTAGGTCGAATGAAACCATTATCTAATAACTCCTGCAATTGCTTCTTTAACTCTAAAATTTAAAATTGAGCCATTCGATAAGGGGGTTTTTGAAATTGGCTTATAATTAGGAACTAAGTCAACGGTAAATTCAACATCTCGATCATGAATAATACCAGTAAACTCATCAGGAAAAACATCAAGATACTCATTTACCACTGGCATATCATTAATCCGAACGGTTCCTTTATTTTCAACAACATGTAAAGGTAACATTCATTTCTATCTTTTACTAGTTTCTCAACTTCCTGATATGTTATCAAAAGAAAGGGTTCATTCTTGTACGCAAACTGAAAATCTTTCTGAAAAGAAACCATTTTAGCTCTGCAGTCAATCTTAGCCTGATAAAAAGAAAGCCAATCCATTCCCAAAATAACATCAAACTCTACTTGAGGCAAACCAATAAGTTTTTCTATTAGATTCTTTCCGCACACAAGGATTGGAAGGTTCTTATAATATCTTTTTGTCTCAACGTTCCCTCAAGGTGTTTTTACCATAAGTTCAGGATTCATATCTTGATATGGAATTTCCAATTTAATAGAAAACTTATCAGAAATGAAAGAATGTGTAGACCCTGAATCAAACAACAGATTGGCATAATCTGAACAAACAAACAGTGTACCTGAAACTACATCATTCGATGGACCAACCTCTGCTGAAGTAGTTGCAAAGGATTTCACCACGCCTTTCTTCCTGCAACCTGTCTTCTTTCCCTCTGTTGAGTTATTCATTAGACACTAATTTTCATAATGACCTATTGAATTACACATAAATCATCTTACAGGTGGCTTTTCACTGCCTTCTTGTTCATCTTCCTTACAGTTACGAAAAATATGACCAAACTTACCACACCGAAAGCACTTTCTAGACTTGGATAAACATTCTCTATAGAAAACTGACCTTTTCTTACATTACTATTACATCATTCAAAAGATAAACAACATAATAGTATTACACATGGAGGATCCAGAGGTTTAGTGTCTTGGGAAAACTAGGACTACACATAACAAGTACAACATCAATCATAAAAATTCATTTAATCTCTTCTTCTATAGCTTCTTAGTAGCACTTTTCCTCTACTTAGTACATGTAGCCACCTGAGGATATACATAAAAAGGGGTGAGCTAAAATCCCAGTAAGAGGATAGGTAAGAACAATATAGCATGGGGTGATCATAATCATGAAGAAGATCTTGAACATGAGAGGAGCGTAAAAAATAAACTTGAAATGTGGCAATGAATAAAAATGAAACATCATGTCTTAGTGGTTAACTACCACACATACTTTTGAACAAAGCTAGCATCATGTTCACGCATCATTTCACATTTACTCATGATATTCATCACTTTACCCAATGCATTGGAGCGCTATATAATTCCGAGCGCACCCATCACATCATAACATTATCATTATCTTGATTTCCACATATAACACATATCAAACATGTACATAAATAACCCATGGAAAGGAATGGGTTTTATCTCATAATAATACATTCATAAGCTTTGGGTTCCCAAAATAAAGAGGGAACAACATGCTTGATATAAGAACCATCAACCTTGAATGAGAGGTAAAAGGTGAGATCTTGAAAGAAGAGTTCTTTCGGAAAACATTTTGATGGACATAAAAACTAGTGAAAAAAATTATATCCCAGAAAAGTAAAGGAAATGATGAAAAAAATACCTTTGAGGAGTAACCATATCAAAAATGGATTGAAAGAGGGAGAACCCGAAGGAAGAAAATTGGGTTCGAGATTTCCCCTTACCTTGTACTCGAATGACTACTTCTCCTTAATGTCCTGTATAATGACATTATATTCATTAATTAGAATTTCCAGAACCTTTTATACATTAATAGGGTTCATTATTGTTTCATTATTTCATATTATGTTCCTTTGGATGACCTATAGAGTTTAAAAACATTGATCGGGGATGTTCGTTTTCATGGTTTTCTTGAGCGGTCCACTTGTATTCTTAATTTGATGTTTTGGTAGATCATGGGTAAACATCCAGAAATAATATTACATGTAATTAATGATATTACAGAAGCTTGAATTATTTTATTATGAGTTATATTAGATCCATGTGGCCAAATCATTAGATAAGAATTAAATGAAGATTATTTGGGCTAATTTGAGCGGTTTTCGGATCACAACCAACTCATTTTAACTTTTCACTTAGTAGTATGGCCATAGGTTATTTCCAGAACTTAAAATAGAACATAATACATATAAAATATTCTGGTTCAACCATAAAAATGGTTTCATGACCAGATTGAAGGTATAAATGGAAGAAGAGGGCATGTTGTTTTTGAAGGTGATAAATTATCACCACATGAACAACGTTCTCTTTAATAAAATAAAAGGAAGAGTAAAAGGGTGTGGGGTGATATAATATACCATTAAAATCATAAGATTACATTATTTGTATAACACTGGAGTTACAAAACAATTTGGATGATGATAGGTAGAGAGAGATCAAGAAAGGAACTTGAACTTGAAGGAAATTTAAGGAGAAGAGGGAGAGAAATTACCTTTAGAATCATCCTCTTAAGAATCTCTTTAAAGGCCTAATCTTGGTCTTTTGATGAGACCAGAAGCTCTTGGACGTGGGGGAGGGGCTAGGGAAGGTGTTTGGGCAGAGTTTAGAGAAGGATTGAAGCTTGAGAGGTGTGAGGAAAAGAGGGAGTGAAGGGTGGCTTTTATAGTCGAGGGGAGAGGGGTTTCCTTAATATAAAATTGATTAGTTTATTGATTTCACCTAAGACAAGGAATAGTGAGTCTTGGATGACTAAGAATAGTAAATAAGACTTGTTAATTCGTAATTTGGGTGCTTACATCACTTGTGATGTCAGGAATAGTGGGTTTTAATTAAAATGTATTTATATGATAAATTAATGTATTCTACTATTCATAAAAAATTCAAGTATCTCAGAAAAATCCCAAAATTTTACACCAACCATTTTTCGACGTGTAGAATCCAAAAAGGAAGTCCATTTTTAATAAATAATTTTATAAATATTATTAATTAAATATTTAATTAAAATCATAATTTACTTAAAAAACAGTTTTTAAAATTAAAACTGATTTTTCAGTTCTTTCAAAAATTATTGAAGGTATTATAAAATTATCTAAAAACTATTAGACATTGATTCAAAAATTTATGAATATATTTCAGGAAAATAAATATTCTTTTAAATTAATTAATTAATTATAATTAATTATTTATGACTTATAAAATACCAAAAATGTTTACTAAGGTCAAGATGTCTAAATTTTATTTTATTATTCATAGGTAATGTTACTCTTATTTACTATTCATCAGGGTAGGTTACTATTCATAAGGGTAGGTTACTATTCACCAATAATTATTTTTGTTTCATTGGACTCCAAAAACTATCTTGAACACAGCCGTGAATGTTGGATTTTTAAATTTCCAAACATAGGGGTGAAAAAATTATGTTTAAAGGTAACTTATCACTTAGTAGTTCATTATTTTGTGTTTTTATGACATAGATATAAGAAGGGAATTTTCCATTGAATAACTTTGGGTCGTTACATTCTTCCCCCCTTATGAAATTTCGCCCCCAAAATTTCACTTTACACAAACAGGTGAGGGTACTTCTCCTTCATTGCCTCTTCCAGTTCCCATGTTTATTCCTCAAACTTTTGGTTCCTTCACAACACTTTGACAAGGCGGGTTGTCTTGTTGTGTAGAACCTTATCACATTGGTCCAGAATTTTTACCGGCTGCTCCTCATAGGAGAGATCATCTTCCAACTATACCACCTCTGAGTTTAGTACATGTGAGGGGTCTGGAATTTACTTCCTTAGTAGTGATATGTGAAACACATCATGAACTTGAGCCATATTCGGTGGAAGTGCCAAAAAATAGGCCACAGATCCTATACGATCAAGGATCTCAAAGGGTCCAATGTACCTTGGGCTTAGCTTCCCTTTCTTCCCGAATCTCATGACTCTCTTCCATGGAGATATTCTAAGGAAGAATTTATCTCCAATGTCAAACTCCAAGTCCCTTCGACGATTGTCAGCATAGCTCTTTTGCCGAATTTGAGTAGCTTTGATATGTTTCTGGATGACATGAACCTTCTCTGTCATCTCTTGAACAAGATCAGGACCAAGTAGCTTTCGTTCTCCAACTTCATCCCAACAGGTTGGAGTTCTACATCGCTTCCCATAAAGAGCTTCATACGGAGCCATATGAATACTCGATTGGAAGCTATTGTTGTATGAGAACTCAACCAATGAGAGATGTTGATCCCAACCACCTTTGAATTCAAGAGAGCAGGATCTTAGCATATCTTCAAGTGTCTGAATAGTCTTTTCAGACTGGCCATCAGTTTGGGGGTGATAGGCCATGCGGAAATTCAATTCAGTACTCAAAGCATGTTGAAGGCTCCTCCAGAATTTAGAAGTGAACCTTGGATCACGGTCAGAGACAATAGAGAGTGGAACACCGTGCAATCTCACTACTTCCATCACATATATCCTTGCAAGTTTTTCAAGTGAGAGGTCTTCCCGAATAGCGATAAAATGGGCAGTCTTGGTGAGTCGATCAACCACAACCCATATCGCATTATTTCCTCTTGACGTCTTTGGGAGACCTGTGACAAAGTCCATAGTAACATTTTCCCATTTCCAAATGGGTATAGGCAATGGCTGCATCATACCTTTGGACTTTTTCCACTTATCTTTAACTTGTTGACATACCAAGCACCTTGATATATATTCCGCAATCTCCTTCTTCATGTTATCCCACTAGAAGTGTTCTCGGAGATCACGATACATCTTGGTACTTCTAGGATGAATAGAGAAAGTTGAGCTATGTTCATTATCCAATAACTCCTTCTTTATTCTAGGTGATGAAGGAACAAAAAGCCGTGTTCCAAACCGAATCACACCATCATCGTCGATATGGAACTCTTGCAGCTTCCCTTCCTTTACTGCATTCACCCTCTTTTTTATCTCTACATCATCCCTTTGTGCTTCCTTAATCTTCTGTTGGATAGACGGTTGCACAATCATTTGGGCAAGGTAGGATATATCCCCTGCCCTTACGATTCCCAAATCCATCCTTTGCATATCCAAGAAGATAGGGTCTTTCTCAATCCTCAACATGGATAGAGTAGCAGGTTCTTTCCTGCTTAGAGCATCAGCGACCTTTTTCGCCTTTCCAGGATGATAGTGAATAGAGAAATCGTAATCCTTGATTAGCTCTAACCATCTCCTTTGATTCATTTTGAGCTCCTTTTGTGTGAATATATACTTTAGGCTCTTGTGGTCGGTGTATATGTCACACTTCTCACCATAAAGGTAATGCCTCCATATTTTCAAGGCAAAAATCACGGCTGCCAGCTCTAGATCATGTGTCAAGTAGTTCTGCTCTTGGATTTTCAACTATCGTGAGGCTTAGGCTGTCACATTATCATTTTTCATGAGTACAAAACCCAAGCCTTTCTTTGAAGCATCACTGTATATCAAAAAACTTTCTCCACTTTTCGGTAGTGTGAGTACAGGTGCAGTGATCAGCCTTCTCTTTAGCTCCTTGAATCTTCCCTCACATTCTTCTGTCCATACATACATTACCCCTTTCCTTGTTAACTTAGTTAGCGGGCTTGACAATCGTGAGAAGTTTCTCACAAAACGTCGGTAGTACCCAGCTAATCCAAGAAAACTATGGATTTCTGTGACACTAGAGGGCCTGGGACATTCTTCAATCGCCTTTTTCTTTGAAGGGTCCACAGAAATTCCTTCGCTTGTGATCACATGTACCAAGAACATGACTTGATTCATCCAAAAGTCACACTTTCTGAACTTGGCGTACAACTTCTCCTTTCTCAATGTCGCCAACACAAGTCTTATATGTTCTTCATGTTCGTCCTTACTCTTGGAGTAAATGAGAATATCATCAATAAACACTACCACAAATTTGTTGAGGTAATGTCTAAAGACTCTATTCATCAAATCCATGAAGATTACAGGGTCATTAGTAAGTCCGAAGGGCATCACCAAAAACTCATAGTGCCCATACCTTGTACGGAAGGCAGTCTTCTGAATATCTTCCTTATTCACCTTTACTTGATGATATCCATAACGAAGATCCACCTTTGAGAAGTATTGAGATCCTCTTAACTGATCAAACAAGTCATCAATCCTTGGGAGAGGATACTTGTTATTTATGGTGATCTTGTTGAGTTCCCGATAATCGATACACAGCTGCATGGTTCCATCCTTCTTCTTCACAAAGAGCACTGGCGAACCCCAAGGTGATGCACTAGGGCATATGAACCCTTTGTCCAGATGCTCTTGCAGCTGCTTCTTTAACTCCTCCAGTTAGATAGGAGCCATACTATAGGGGCACTTTGAGATAGGAGTTTCTCCGGTTATGAGGTCAATTGAGAACTCTACCTCACGATCCGGGGGAATTCTGAGTAACTCTTCAGGAAATACTTCGCCGTATTCCCTTACGATGGTCATTTCCTCAAGGTTGGAACTTTCCTTCGACTCAAACATTTGGGCGAGGTATGCTTCTTCATAGGGAATCATCACCCATACCATTGAAGTATTTTTCAAAGGATAGTCATAATCTTCCTTGCATTTGTAGAGGAGCATGGGATGGTTCGGAATATGAAAATATATTTCCTTTTCCCGACAGTTGATATGTGCTTTATATAATGAGAGCCAATCCATTCCCATTATAGCATCGAATTCCACCAAGGGAAGTATTATGAGATTTGCCGGATGAATCTTCCCACATATGTCAACAGGAGAAGAATCAAACACTTGGGTTGCAATGATTGCACCACTTGGTATTTTTACAGATATCTCTACTTCAAGGTTTCAGGGCTTCGATTCTATAGTTCTAGAAAACTTGCAAGATATAAAGGAATGCGTAGAACCAAAATCAAATAAGACTTTTTCCATTCTTGAGTGAATAGGAAGTGTACCTTGTATGACTACATTATCATGTTCCACCTCCGCAATAGTGATGGCATAAGCCTTCCCTTGTTCCTTTGGCTTTGGTGGTTGTTGGCGCTGATTACCTTCGAGAGCTCGAGGTTTAGTGCACTGGTTTGAATAGTTCCCTAGCTCCTTACAGTTGTAGCATTGAACCACGAGTGGTTCTCTCCTTTCATCAGCTAAATTATCCTTCCTTTTCATGTCTCTTCGACACTCGTGATCTAGGTGTCCTTCTTTCCCACACTTGAAGCATTTCCCCGTCCCTTTGAGGGAGTTCCCATTGTGCAACTTCCCACATTTTTGGCATGTGGGTCGTTGTGTTTTCTTCCCATCTTTATCAATAGATCCACCAGGTTGAAACTCCATCTTTCTTTTCTTATCACCATAGCCATGGGACCATTCTCCAAACTCCATATCCACTTTGAGAGCACACCGAACAACTTCTTCATAACTCCCAAAGTCTCGAATTGCAAGAACATTTCGAAGATGTGGTTTTAATCCACTAAAGAATCTATCAATTTTGCTATCATTGTTGATAACAAAACCCGAAGCATACCTTGCGAGCCTTGTGAAATTTTCTTCATAGGTTGTGACAGATTCACCTTCTTTTTGCTTGAGCTCTATGAATTCTCTATCCATCTTCTTGAGAAGAGTTCTTGGGAAGTACTTATTAAGAAACATTATCTTAATGTCTTCCCATTCCATCTCTTCAATTTCCTCCCTTGGCTTGGTGTTCTTAATCAAAGCCCACCATTGATCAGCTTCTCCATCTAGACGATAAATGGCTAGAGTCACCTTCTCTATCTCGGAACAGTGAAGAATAGAAAATATCTTCTCCATGGAGTTGACCCACTGTTCCGAAACTAGTGGATCAGAAGATCCACAAAACGTCGGTGGTCGTTGCCGCATAAAACATTCGATAGCCAGCTCCTCCCTCTTTGGTGAAGGAGGATGTTCCCCATTATTATGGTTATTATTCATAACCCGGGATAATTGGGTAAGCATTGCCATGATGTTTTGAACTCCACCTCCAAAATCATTGGGGATGTCGTTCGGGCAATCACTGCATTGGCCTTCGCAAGAGTTGTTGGCCTGATTCCTCCTGGTTCCCACCATTTTCTAAAATAGAAAAGGTTAGAACAAAAAATAATTAAACAAGTCATGAATAACTTATTCATTTAAACACTTATACCAAAAACATAACATATGGTATCCCTAGGTAAATATCATTGTGTGCATATTTGTACTTAGTCTCATGCTAGAGGTTTTCTTTAGGGTTCACTAATCCTAATTCACAAATTAACTAAACCTTTCCTCTGATACCAACTATAGCGACCCAACCTTTTCTTACATTAATATTAAATAATTTCAAAGATAAAAAACATAATAGTATTACACGTGGAGGATCCATAGGTTTAGTGTCTTGGGAAAAATAGGACTACACATAACAAGTACAACATCAAGCATAAAAATTCATTTAATCTCATCTTCTATAGCTTCTTAGTAGCACTTGTCCTCTCTTTAGTACATGTAGCCACCTGAGGATATACATCAAAATGGGTGAGCTAAAATCCCAGTAAGAGGATAGATAAGAACAATATAGCATGGGGTGAGCATAATCATGAAGAAGATCTTGAACATGAGAGGAGCATAAACAATAAACTTGAAATGTGGCAAAGCATAAAAATGAAACATCATGTCTTAGTGGTTAACTACCACACATACTTGTGAACAAATCTAGCATCATTTTCACGCATAATTTCACATTTACTCATGAGATTCATCACTTTACCCAATGCATTAGAGCGCTATATAATTCCAGGCGCACCCATCACATTTAAACATTCATATTGCGCTATATAATTCCGGGCGCACCCATCACATCATAACATTATCATTATCATGCTTGCCACATAGAACACATATCAAACATGTACATAAATAACCCATGGAAAGGAATGGGTTTCATCTCATAATAACACATTCATATGCTTTGGGTTCCCAAAAGAAAGAGGGAACATCATGCTTGATATAAGAACCATCAACCTTGAATGAGAGGTAAAAGGTGAGATCTTGAAAGTAGAGTTCTTTTGGAAAACATTTTGATGGACATAATAACCAGTGAAAAACAAGTATATCCAAGAAAAGTAAAGTAAATGATTAACAAAAGACCTTTGAGGAGTAACCATATCAAAAATGGAGTGAAAGAGGGAGAACCCGACGGAAGAAAATTTGGTTTGAGATTTCCCCTTACCTTGTACTCGAATGCCTCCTTCTCTTTAATGTCCTGTATAATGACATTATATTCATTATTTAGAAATTTCTGAACCATTTATACATTAACATGGTTCATTCTGGTTTCATTATTTCATATTATGTTCCTTTGGATGACTTATAGAGTTTAAAAACATTGATCGGGGATGTTCGTTTTCATGGTTTTCTTGAGCGGTCCACTTGTATTCTTAATTTGATGTTTGGGTAGATCATGAGTAAACATCCAGAACTGATATTACATGTAATTAATGATATTAAAGATTCTTTAATGATTTTATAATGAGTTATATTAGATCCATGTGTCCGAATCATTAGATAATAATTAAATGAAGATTATTTCGGCTAATTTGAGCGGTTTTTGGATCACAACCTACTCATATTAACTTTTCACTTAGTAGTATGACCATAGGTTATTTCCAGAACTTAAAATAGAACATAATACATATAAAAATTCTGGTTCAACCATAAAAATGGTTTCATGACCATATTTAAGTTATAAATGGAAGAAGATAGCATGCTGTTTTTGATGGTGATAAATTATCACCACATGAACAACGTTCTCTTTAATAAAATAAAAGGAAGAGGGAAAGGGTGTGGGGTGATATAATATACCATTAGAATCATAATAGTACATTATATGTATAATAATGGAGTTAAAAAACAATTTGGATGAAGATAGGTAGGGAGATATCAAGAAAGGAACTTGAACTTGAAAGGAAATTAAAGGAGAAGAGGGAGAGAAATTACCTTTAGAATCCTCCTCTTATGAATCACCTTAATGGCCTAAGTATGGACTTTTGATGAGACCAGAAGCTCTTGGACGTGGGGGAGGGGATATGGAAGGTTTTTGGTCAGATTTTAGAGAAGTCTTGGAGCATGAGAGGTGTGAGGAAAAGAGGGAGTGAAGGGTGGCTTTTATAGTGGAGGGGAGAGGGGTTTCCTTAATATAAAATTGATTAGTTTATTGATTTCACCTAAGACAAGGAATAGTGAGTCTTGGATGACTAAGAATAGCAAATAAGACTTGTGAATTCGGGATTTGGGTGCTTACATAACTTGTGATGTCAGGAATAGTGGGTTTTAATTGAAATGTATTTATATGATAAATTAATGTATTCTACTATTCATCAAAAATTCAAGTATCTCAGAAAAATCCCAAAATTTTACACCAACCATTTTTCGACGTGTAGAATCCAAAAATGAAGTCCATTTTTTAAAAAATAACTTTCTAAATATTATTAATTTAATATTTAATTAAAATCATAATTTACTTAAAAAAACAGTTTTTAAAATTAAAACTGGTTTTGCAGTTCTTTCAAAAATTACATAAGGTCTTATAAAATTATCTGAAAACTATTAGAACTTGATTAAATAATTTAGGAATATATTTCAGGAAAATAAATATTCTTTTAAATTAATTAATTAATTATAATTATTTATTTATGACTTATAAAATACCAAAAATGTTTACTAAGGTCAAGATGTCTAAATTTTATTTTATTATTCATAGGTAATATTACTCTTATTTACTATTCTTAAGGGTCATATTACTATTCATAAGGGTAGGTTACTATTTTTAAGGGTAGTTTACTATTCACCAAAAATTATTTTTGTTTCATTGGACTCCAAAAACTATCTTGAACACAACCACGAATGTTGGATTTTTAAAATTCCAAACATAGGGGGTGACAAAATTATGGTTAAAGGTCACTTATCACTTAGTAGTTCATTATTTTTTGTTTTTATGACATAGATATAAGAAGGGAATTTTCCATTGAAAAACTTTGGGTCATTACATTCTCCAAGATGAATTTTACCACACTTCTCACATGATCGATATTTTGTTTTCTTACGTCCATGTTTTGTTGATGAATTCTTCCCCTTTTCTTGCCAACTGGAGCACTTATTCTATTGTTTGTCAAAGAACAACTGATCATCAGCAGACTCCATTTCTACCTTCTCCACACATCGAACAAGTTTCTCATAACTTTTGAACTCATGAGAAGATAAAGCCCTTCAATACCTTGGCATTAACCCGGAGTAAAAACGATTGATTTTACTATCAAGATCTTGTATGAAGTTTGGAGCATACCTTGCCAGTCGAGTGAACTTTTCTTCATAAGCAGCCACTGAATCATCCTCCTGCCTCAATTCTAGGAATTGTTTTTCCATCCTATTAAGAACCACCTTAGGAAAATATTTCTCAAGAAACATACCTTTGAATTCTTCCCAGTGAATATCATCAATCTCATCACTATCCCTGAAATTTTTCATCATCGACCACCACTGATCTGCTCCACCTTCAAAATGGTAATCAACAAGACTAACCTTTTGATGTTCTGAACACCCCATGATATCAAAAATCATTTCTAGTGCTTTAATCCACCCTTCAGCTAGAACTGGGTCAGATGATCCTCTTAATGATGGGGGGGTGTTGCCTCATGAAATGTTCCACCACTGATATGTTCCTCTGCAATTGATCTGGCTGATCTCGTTCATGGATACTACCACCATTTATAGCGTGAGTCAATTGTTCCATTATTGCAACAAACTGTTCAGTTCTGATTCCGACCATCTCGGGTTACTGATTGGGAAGGTTGTCTTCCTCCTGATGGCGTCCTAACATAGCTGCTTTTTTTCCTCAATGGAAAACCATTCTGAACACAGAAATATTTTAGGTAAAGCAACATGGTAATCTTTAAAATCTATATCATTTCAATCATTACATAAATTAATTTATAATTTAACAATTTTCTAACTCCTAAAGTCTTCTAAACCGACCATTGATACCAACTATAAGGCCCCGACCTTAAACCTTACTTAATATTTAATTACACGAATAATTCACATTGAGGATCTTTTCAAGGTTTGGAGTTTTAGATAATGAGTACATAACTATTACATCTCAAAATATTAAAATGTAGACACTTCTAGTAATTTTTCATAAAATAAAAACTCTTAAAAAGAAACATGTCTAGTTCCATGTTTTAGATATCATGACTTTCCCTTGATCCCATCCATGACCCTATTCCACATAATGTCCTGTGAAAAAAATTTCAAAAAAACATGGAGTGAGCATAAAAAGCTAAGTAAGGGAGACACAAAGAATGAAAACTGTTAGTTTTTCCAAACAACAAGTAAACCATATATACTTTATCAAAGTAATAATTTTCATCTTTATGAAGTATTAAAAACTCTTCACTGAATAAAATATCATTACTTACCCTTTTGTAACAATAAGATTACCATACAACCCTTATAAAGAAAACATAACATATAAAGGTAACATGGGACATAAACATACTTAAATTGAATAACCATACGGTCGACTTCCACACATATCACTTAATGGAATATCCATACGTCCATCTTCCATACCCAATGCATTGGAGGTTATAACGTAACCACCCATACTGGTAATCACGGCACCACCCGTCATATGGTTTGTCACGTAACCACCCGTCAAATGTCCAAGTACCATTATAAAATCATAAGACATAAAACAAATATAATGGAAAGAAAACATTTCCACACTTTGATCACAATATAACACTTAAATATATTGATATAATAAATCCATTATAAAAAACATTTTCAATACCAAAATACATAAAAGAGTATATGGTATTAATTTCATTTTAAAAACATTACGGCTTGTTGAGGAAGCCAAAGACCAAATAATACACACGGCGGTAGAAAAGGTCGTTGTCATCGCGTACGTTAAAAGAAACATTCCTTTTTGCCGTTTAGAAAAATGCTTCGTATAAAAGTATTCTTTTGGAATAAAATTATTATTAAAAAGGGTCTATACACCATATAAAATAAAGTTGTGTATAAAACAGAATATGCCTCAATGAAAGGAGATTGAGACGAAGTCCCTTACCTCGTGTCCGATGTGACTCGATTTCTCTTTAATCTCCTGAATAATAAACTAAAGTTAATTTATACTTGCTTAAGAACTTTTTTCAAGTTTATTATTCCTTTTATATAACTTATTTCCATGTTATAAACATTATGTAATCATTTAATTTAATAAAGTTCATTTTGTCGATATTTGGTACTTAAGTCAAAAATGGACTTCTTGCAATTACATGTTGTTTTTGTGGTCAAAGGTTCATTATATCCATAATGATATTCATGATTTTGATATCATATATATCATATATATCCATCATATACATGTATTTATAATAGTACATAACATTTAGAGGTAAGAAATGAAATGCATTGTTCATGGAGATGGTAAGTCGTACGTACGCATGAACGCTACTTTCATTTCTATTTCATATTTAATGCGGTGAAATCATAATGATATAAGGGTATATTATAATTCCAGTATAACATCATATATAATAACATTAACTCCATCCTTTATACATCGCACATATGGCATTAACGAATCAAATCACTTTGAGGGGGCGATAGTCCGCACTTCCCAAAATGAAATTATCGTGTTTACCCACAATGGAAACCATAATGGAATGCCAAAAATAAAAAATAAAGAAGAATTAAGAAAACATAAACATAATATATATCATATATAAATATATTTACATCTTAATGGTCACCATGAATGTTGTTAAAAAAATATTGAACAATCATCGTTTCGTGAGGCAGAAAATCGCCATCCACAGAAACAATATATTCTTTAACCATTAGTTGAAGGTTTGTGTAGGTGTAGCTCTAATACTTCACATAAAAAAATCCTATTATATTTGAGATACTGGTGTTGTTACAAATTAAATGAATAAAAAGATTTTAGGGGGTTGGAGAAGCAAAATAAAACATAAGAACACAAGAGAAAACACTACCTTTAAATCGGGTAACTCTTCTTGGTTTGAACCAAAAGGGTTCCTTGAAGAGTATTATGCCCAAGTTAAGTCTTCAAGGATGAGTATAGGGATATGGAGAGATAATATGAGCATAAAATGGCCGAACCAAAGGCTTGAGAGGTGTGGGTAGGAAGGTAGAGGTGGGGGCCTTTTATAAGAGGAGAGGATGGGCACTCTTGGAATGTTAAGAAAATATATTTTATTATAAAATGATTTTTGGATAAAAAAGGTCCCAAAATTATAAATATACAGGATAAGGTGATAATGGTTCGAAATACACCCATAAAATATTTTTTTGACATGTGTATGTCTTAGATTTTACATTATTGTTTCATTTTATTTAAATCGTTAAATAATGAGGTAGTTGCTGCATCATCATGGTGTCATAAATAATTTAATTTATTTCATGTATAAAAATTATAAAAAAACATTCATGATTTAGGAAATATTTTTATATTTCCATTGAATATTTATAGTAAAAAATATAACTTGTATGACCCCATTTAAATTTTTTTTAGTAAAACATCTCATGTTTGTGACATTTTTATTTTAACATTAAAAAAAAGTTATTAATGTCATTTTCCTACCAAAGTGGCTCCATGAGGTCCCCATGTTGACCCATGGATTGTTTTGGTCGTCCATCACACATAAAATAATGGTAGGACATGTGTCTAAGTCATTTCATATCATTAAAACATTATTTGTACCTTAAACTACACTAATTACCTCTAATCGCGATTAATAAACTTAAAAGTTACTATTCACAAAATTTTTTTTAATCCCATTGAACCACATTATACATCCTAATGAAAACCATGTATGTCGTATTTCTTAAATTCAAATCACAGAGATAATAAAATTTAATTTAAATGAAAAATCCGTTTTTTAAGTACCACTTAGTGGTTTCACTATTAATCAAAAATTGAAGTTTTTCTGAAAAATTCCAAAACTTCACCCTAAGCTATATTTCATATTCCGAATTCAAAAATGATTTCTATTTTAAAAAATTAAAAACATATAAGTTACATTAATTAATTTAATAATTAATTCCCGCTTTTAGAACAAATTGCGTGTTTTTATGAAACAATATATATCAAAAGATTCACACTAGTTTAAGTCCAATTTCTAAATGAAATTAATTCCAATGACCACTGTTAGATTAAATGGTAAAAATATATTCTAATTTCACTTTAAAACCAATTAAAAATATAATCTAATCATATAAACAAATTACATTAAAAAGAGGTTGTGAATTAAAATACAACATTTTTCACTATTCATAAAAAATGAACTTTATCAGAAAAATACAAAAAATTTACAAAAAGTAAATTTTGATGTCCCGATTCTAAAGAAGAATTTTGTTTGGTCCAATAGAATGTATAATGGTGAATAAAACTATATTTAATGATGGTTCTCCATCAAAAGGGCATAGTTCGGTCTTTTAGTGAATATTAGAGTATCAATGCCTAAAATTGTATTTTTTCATATTTAAAGCCATAATATTTAATTGGATAAATGTAAAAACATTTAACGAACATATATAATCATATTATTGTTATTTCAATTCCTTCCCTCCAATACAACGAATACGTGTTAACTACAATTAAAAATAATATTATTTTATTACTAGTGTGCAACGTAAGATTTCAACGAATCTCTAGGTTGCGTATCAGGTACACTATCGAACATAGAAACCCCTTTAAAGTAAAATTAATATTTACTTCGAAAATATTAATAAACATGAAAATGTATTATTATTTATTTATCTCGGATGTTACATTAACCCTTATCAATTTTTTTACCCTTATTTAATTTTATTAATTCTCATTATAATGTTATTTAATTTACACATTTATGGTTAATATAATTACGATGAAATAAATAACGACCAAAAAATTAATCATTGATGAATTTTTTAAAATATTAATAATAATTAGTTAGAAATTTATTTTTTAGGTATTTTATATCACTAAATAAAATATTATTTATTTTAAAATATCATATATTTCAATGTTGATTTTATTTGTAATTTTACTTTTTAAAAATTTAATAAAACGTTCAAGTATTAAAAAAATTATTTACTCATCGATGACATATCATATTAATTTATAAATTTATATTATGACATAATTTATATCAAATTATATTTAATTAATATTTTGAATATCATTTATTTTATTCTTCCATTCATTAAGCAATTATTTCATCATAATTATGTCACCATTAAATATCTTATTTATCTCCTAAAAAATGTTAACATATGAAAATTATTTAGATAAAAATTTTATATTTCTAGTTAATATTTATAGTGGAAGATATCACTTATATAACCCCATATTCAAAATATTTTACTTGTCAAAAACAAGAGTGTTAAAAAAATTTCCTTTTCTTTGAATAATATTCTTGAAAAGTGTTAAAGTCTTCTAGGTGGATCCAAGTGGATATAAAATATTAGTAATTAATATATGGGTTGAAAATTAATCATTTAATAAAATTATATGTTGTTTTTGGGTAGTTTTTTAATATTTCTAATTCCATTTTTATACATAATATCAATATTTAACTATAATCATGTTAATAAAAAAATTATAAAGTTACTATTCATAATGTCAAAAAATAAAATTGTTCTATTTATATAATTATTTCCTTCATATTAAAAATAATTAATCTTTTTATCAAAATTAAATATGAAGAGTTACAGAAAATAATTAAAAATTAATGTTGTTCATAAAACGAGAAAACAAGATTTTTAAGTAAAAACAATCAAAAGTTCATAATGTTTTAATATAAAATTATAATGTGAAATTTATTATGATTACATAAATTCAATTAAATAATAAAAAAAATTATTTAGTTAAACTTTAATCTATATTATAAAAATTTGTCAACTATATAATTAAATTTAAAAGAAAAACTGTTTTTAACTAATTTTTATTATTATTATCTATTCATTAAAATATTAATAGTATCAAGAAAATAAAAAAATAAACAAAAATAAATTTTGAAACTACTATTATATTGATGATTATTATTTTTTAAAAAATATAATTTATAAAACTAAAAAAAGTTTATTTAAACCAATTGTTCCATCAAAAGGCGGAAAAACATCCATTTTAGAAAAAAAAACCTTATCTTATATTTGAAACTGTATTTCTTATTATATATCATCTTGAAAACAAAAAAATATAAATTTTAAATATTTTATTTAATATGTTAAATATATATTCCATTATAATAATCAAAGTAAATTAATTTTTCAATTTATTGGTATAATCTACACCTTTTCACTTTAAAATATATTATTTGAAAATCATTTCCCTTTATTTTATATGGGTATTAGATTTATTTTTAATTAATTAATTTAAAAATATATATATACATTTTAAACCAAATTTTTATTATTTATATTTTACCTTATCTTAACTTTCTTCTAAAAAATATGTTTTAACGATAGCATTTAAATGTTATATTGTTGTTGGTTTACACTCAATGTGGCATATCATGTACGCTATTGAATATTGAGTTTCCTTTTAAAAATCTGGGATTTTACATAAATTGAGATGTTAATAATGATATATAAATCCTTATAATTCTAATGATTATAATATTAAATTCTATTCTTTTTTAGAATATACACAATATGTATGAAACTTTCATTGAATATGCCATATATCTCATCCATAAAAAATTAAGCTAAAAAACTAATTCCCTAAACCATGACTTCCTTTTCTAACAATCAAAACTCTTTCATATTTAATATATATATATATATATATTATAAATAAATAAATAGACCATACACATATATATCATAACATATATGATTTTCTTATGAAATTTTATTACCCATCGACTAAGAATTCCATGATGAATTTACATTTTGGGGGAATCACTTATTTTTCCCATGTATATTTTTATTAGTTATTCTTATGGTATGCTTAAATTTATCATGGTACTATGTTATACATAATTTTAAATGTATTAAAAATGAAATATATATTCATAATATATGTGTTAATTTTATTCCATAGATTTAGAGAGAGAAAATGAAATTCACTTTTCATTGTGATGGTTGGTCATACGTACACATTAACGTTGTGTCCATTTTATCAATGGATTAAATTAAAGAAAGGTATAAATCAATTTAAATTATTATATACTTTTTTCATATATATCACACATATTAACGACGTGTCCGTTTTTGGTATATAGTCTCAAAAACTGCTTTGAAATCATTATATTCTTAATATGGGTCACCTTATTTGTTCCATATGAATTTATTGATTTAATTTATATTTATAATAATATTATTAAAATAATGATGGTAATGGCCTGTGTTTTGGAATGGAAAAAATTTCAATGGAATTTGACCTTTCGGTGATTATAGGATGAGTTGTTTTTAAAAATGATCACAAAAACGATATTATAAGAGTTGAAATACTTCAATATCACGTTACTGGACTTTCGTAAAGGCATTAGGGGTCCCTAAAATTCTTCATTGAGTTTTGGAGTCCATGGCTCTAAAACAACATGCTCTAGGTTCTCTTAATAGAGGACACAATTTTTCTAAAACTGTACGACCCTCATCAGAAAACCATGCATTCACCACAATGGAGTAAAAATGCCCTACACATGCTACATGCAGTCCACCCAAATAGTGCACCCATTCAGTATGTTTTGTACAAAATGGATAGTATTCTCTCACTCTTCATCACATGGTTGCCGCACAGTTTGGCTAATCGTGAGACCCAAAATATGCTTTATATTTTTAGAAAAAATTAAATTAAATAAATTAAAATATAAATATTAATAAAATAAATGGTTTAAAAATTAAATTGTTCTTATTATTATAATTATCTTTATTTGGATTAGATTTAAAGAAACCCAAAAGGGTTGTCTCTCCCTCCACTCTCACGGGGAACCCCTCGACATAACACCATGGCATGAGATCCCCTTTATTTTTTCCTCCCCTCTTGAGGGTGAATCCACCAGATTTTCTATGGAATCAAGGATTATTCATCGAGGAGTTGTCTCTTGTCTCTCATCTCCCTTGTTTTTTGGTCTATTTTCCTCTCTCTCGTCATATAATATTCATTTTTCTAAACCCTATTTCAAAGATTAACCATATTTTGGTGTTTTCCTCCATTGTTAGGATATGAAGTGGCACTCTCAGTTTGGCCTTGTTAATATTCTTGAATCTTCCACTTAAGGATATATATTTTGGATAATTTCAGTCCTCCTCTCATATTTTCCATGCATGATTTCCTCTATTCTTCACTATTTCCCGATTTCTATTAGGGAATTTCTTATTTTTTTATGCATGTAGTCATTTTATTTTAGTGTGTTGGTCTTTTACAAGGTGATTTTGAGTTCCCAATAACGTTTTTATAGTGTTTGGTCATCCTTGACCTCGGTTCGAGTCACTAGAGTCAATGGAGACTTACCACATATTCATATCTAGGAATTTAAAAATGTATGTCCCCCCATTATATATAATTCACACATCTATGTGAATATATATATATATATGTATGTATATAGATCTAGGTATTTAGACCCACACACACAAATATATATATATATATAATGAAGAATATATTTTTCTATGTCAAAATAGGTGTATGTATATATAAGAATATGTGTAAGGATCCCCTTGTACATATTCATGGAAATGTGAATATGTATATAGGGGATATATTTCCTTCTGTATATGCAAAGGTGAATGTACTAACTAGCCAAAAATAGAAACATTGAGTGGTTTCCGATGACAGGACTGTGTGATAACATGTTCAACTTTGTTCTCTTCTCGTTTAGGTAGGATACCTTTATATTGCATATAAAATTTATGATTTCATTCATGGATTACTTTTTAACGCTTAATTATATATCAATTACTGATATATGGATTTTAGAATACATTGTTATTTAACATGAATTGAAAATGACTCTAGAAATGTCGTTTTAAATATTCATATGAATTTTTTAAGAACAAAGACATGTTATAATAAAACAACTCCTCAATGCTAGTGTGTTGTATTCATATTTATAACCTATGGATTCAATATGTACATCATGAATATTGATTTTTAATATTTTTCATCTATTCATTGATTCCGTTGTTATGGAATATTTAGAACATGGACAGTTTCACCTTAATGGTAAAATGATTCTTGGCCCAGAACCCTTAGTTTGATTTTAGATTGGCTTTAAAATGAAAATTACACAAATTATGTAACTTAATGGAATCACGTAGGAATAGTAGATGTTATTTATTAATTCTGTTAAATATATTTATTTTATATATGGGGTTATGAATTATTATAAAGACAAGCTTTTAATTGTGCCTTTAACTATTCATATATTGAATTGTTATGGCCTGAATGGAATTGAGCATAACTAATTGAAATATGTGGGGAATATCATCATGTTTTATGTTACAAGGATATCAATTACATTTTTTATGTTTATGGGAATAATAAATGAAAACCATGATAGGTATAGAATCATGGATAGTAGTATAAATATAATGATTCTTTTATATGGGAATACTAAATGTATGTAATGGGAGGTATTGACTAATGGTTGTTGATTATTAATTTTGAATAAACATTTATTGAGGTTGTTAAAGATGGTATGTTTTTTTGATCTTAGAGTGAAATCAAAATCTATTACATCAAGTGTTGAGTATGGAGACTCACACCAGTGATACAATATGGGCGATGGGTTAGGATTCACATACCAAGATTATAGTGTTATTGTGGCTGGTCACTCACCATCCAGTGTTTGGTAGTATGACATATCTCAATCTATTTGGATTTAAAGAATGTTCCATATTACCGAATATGTTATGCTCACATACACTGGTTATGGATGCCTGAGTTATGCCCCTATCCCGCTAGAAATAGTATTCAGGTATATAGACACTAGGCATCATCAAACACTCTGTACAGATTAGAGGAATCAATATAAAATTAAATTATATAAATGTATATTATTAATATATATGTATATAAATTTTTCATGATAATTCTGGCTATGATTCAAAGTAGTTATAGCCCTCCATGTGTCCTTTAGGAACATGTGTTGGTTACTGATTATTAAATTAGGTATAGTTTATCGCTTAATAACACATGTTCACTATATAACCTGTACTAGACACAATGGATTGGGATAGACACTGTGGGTCCATACCTAATAAGATTAATATATCATAACCTTATCGGGATTCCATGGAATATGGGGTACCTAAGTAGACATTATTTTTGTAGGACCTTTATCTATTGCTTGATTTTTTTTCTTATACCTAGGAGTTCTGAGTAGAGGACCAATATGGTGCCCTATATAATCATGGATCTATTGTCTGAGAATTTATTAATTCATTACATTGTATCTATATTTCAAATTCCTACATATTGTAATCAAAGAATAATATTTCATACATGAATTGCAGTAATTTGGTGTTGGATGCATATATTAGGTTATTATATTATTTTTTCACTTTTTTCTATCATTCATTTATAATACTTATTTCACAGTTTTTAGATGATTATTATTTAATATAAAATTTCACTACTCTATCATGACGGTATAGTCCAGCCACAATCACCTTCATGGACCCTCGGTTTATGTTAGTGGAATTTGGCGTACATGGAGATGCAATTGCGACCATGTGATCCAGTGGTCCGGATATTAGGATAGTGATCAGTTAGGCCAGGAAGATACCAAATGGTATCAAAACCTTTCTTCTCATTTTTTATTATTTATAAAGAGTATAAAAGATTCTAATAATGTGTCAATTCTTGGTAAATAGCCATGTCGGGTACTGATCACCTCACCCATAGGGAAATCACTAATTGGCTAGTGCTGGGATTGATGTTCAAACTGTTTTCTATTACAGTTTGTATTATTTCACCATTAGTGATGAATGAAATTTCCTATGTGTATTTATTTATGAAATATTTTGATTTTAACCATTATCCTAGTACGTTATGGTTGAATCATTACATCCATCATTACAAACATATAAAAATTAGCATGTCATGCAAAAATCCCTTCCATGTAGTTACATTTTTTGGTTTCCCATTGACTTGAAATATGTATAGTGAATGTTATATCATACTTTTTTATTTGTTTTCTTGCATGTTTTTAGTTCCATTTTGCCTCTATATTGATCATGATTTTCCGATAAAATATGATTCTATATTTGATTACCAAACATTTCTATTTAAATGACCATATTCAATGTTTATATCTCGTTTTAATGTGTCACTATTTTGGATAACATGCTAGTTATTTTTGATAAGTAAATGGTTCCATTGCCTAAATATGTGAGTTATGATTAAACATAATTTCTTTTTTGATTATAAGTTATATGGGTTACTTTTAATTAGAAAATTTAAATTAGTATACTTGATCCTATTTTGATATTTATATATATTTAAAATGGTTATTAAAATATTAAATCTTATAAAGAGTAATTTTTCAAGTACAATTTCTTTAAGGTAATTGGGATAAAAACCGAAAACTATAATGTTTACGTTGGATTTATAGTTTGGTAGATGGTCACCCACATAATTTAAATATTATGTATGAGAATTGTATAATTTAAAATGGGATTAGTTTCGATTAAATGGGAACTAGATTTCAGTTTATAAAGTGTATAGTATAATTATAGATTGCGAGGTAGAAATCAATGTAGTCAAATATTTACTTATGAAAATTATATTTTGGAATTTTTTTAAATGATAAAGTGGTTTAAATTATAATATATTAGGAATTTGTTAAATTCCTAAATAGACAAATGGGACCAAATAGGTCAGTAGGGGAATGTTTCAAATGAGATGACATATTTGGGTGGTTTTAAATTATAAATAGGAAGAATCATCCATTGGGATTCATTATGATAATCCCATGCTGGATTAATGGGACCCTTGGATGTTTCCTTATCTATTAAAAGAAGATTATTTGAAAAGTTTATTAATTATTATGAGATTTTAATTAAGATTTAGTTTTTTAAATGGAAGATTGATAAGACATTCCTATTTTCATTGAATTTTACAAGGTTCTCTGGTTTATAAATGGTACATAAGTTCTTGCTTCCAATTTCATAAATAAATAGAGGTTAAATGTTAATCAATATGTGTAACCTAAGAAATGGTACCATGGGGTTGTGGCCTTCGTTTAAATGTATTTGTGGTTTTCCTTAGAATGGAAGCTTGAGTGTTTTCTATAGACCTATTCTATTTTATTTGATGGATTAAATGATAGGATCTGAAGTTTTTGACTTATATTAACCATGATTTAATTATTTGGATGAATCCTTATCATTCCAAGTGGGTTTTCTAGGGTTGGTATCACCCTTATATTTTAATTACATAAAAGTTTCATGATCTTCTTAATGTATGGTGATGTTCATGTTCTTTTGTCTTTATTATGAATTTTACTATAAAAATGGAACCCTTGTTCGGATGGGGGGGGGGGGGTTATGTTTTCAGGGCATTCGATGTTGGAATTACCGAGGAGTAATGCTAGGATTGAGTTGTTTAGTCATGCCTTGGACATGGTCACCCTCTTCATTGGTCGTTTGACCATCTTATTATTTCTAATATTCTTTAATGGATGACTTGGTATGTTTTTTAATAGGTTAATGGTCATATGAGGATGCACGATGTTGGTTTAAATATCATCATCATTCCATCAGATACTTGAAATCATATGGTTGACAGACTATGTACATTATCATGGGTATATGATACATAAGTTTAGGGTTTTTTAATGAATCTCCCTCAAGTGTGGTCATTCAAACATTTATTCGGATGACTAGGAGACACCTATAGTGGGGGGCATCATGTCAGTTCTGGTGAAAATGTCTCATTACATGTATAACAAGAAAAACTAAAGAGGAATATTTGAAATGACCAGTCTTACTTCTATTTCCTCGAGAACTGTAATTATTGGTTCTTTCTCTAATTTACAACGATGTTATGGTTGGTGTTATATGAAAACCATGTGAAACACTATTGGTCCTGGATGGACTTAGGAGGTTATGAATAACCGATCACATGTTGCATTTAGTTGAAAAGGATAGTGATATATTAATGATGTTTTGTTAGAAGATGGATGCAAATATCTTTAAGAAGTCAACCAAATGTGGTTTGACTATACTAATTTTCAGAAGTGGGGTATAATTTACTAGAAACCATTTAATCTAACAGTTCACTCTTTCTTAGGAATTAGAGTCTCCCTAATATTAAGATCGTATTTCATACACTATGACAATGTTTGTATTACATTATCCTAATGTTTTAAATGATTTTGGGCCTTTTCAAGAGGGTTCCATAGGTGTTTCTTACTAAGGCATAATTATTATTGAGGTTGGGATAGTTCTGAGTGCTACTTGGGTTTCCACGTTAGAACTCCTCAAACGTTCTATTTGAAACTATCTATTTCCTTTGACCTGATCACTAGGTGGATGGTACTATGAGAACACTCAATGATATAATGTTGACAATAGGTCCTCATGTCCAAGTCTCACTTGTATACATAGTGTATATACTTCATAGGTTTATTTCCTTGAACTTAAGTTCATTGTATTTGAAGTTAACACAGAAATGTTTTTGGAATTGGAGGACTTATTTAAAGGGTAATGATTCCAATGGGTGGGATTTGGGTTAGCCACATTATCCTATTGAGGAACATCAGTTTTATTGGTTATGTGATGTTTTGACCAAGGAACATACACAGATATAATGTATGGACAATTTTCATGTGCTTTTTCTAAATGCATGATAAATTCGAAGATGGTGTTGGGGTACTATTGTAATATGAAGAACCTCTAATACGAGAGTTTGAAATTGGTATGACTGTAGTGGATCTACTTATTATCATACACATTCCATTTGTATAGTCTTAAAGAACCAATTTATTCACTTTTCTATTTTACATATGGTGTGGTGTAATGATCATAACTGTCTTATGTGTAATGCTTGTGTGACCAGTTTTAGGTAGGTCAATTGATATTCGACCATTAATTCAAGTAAGATCATTATTATGGACTCATATGAAATAGAGTTCACCCAGTTACTTAAATCACAATAGGATCATCATTAAATTCATAAAATGGAGTGATTTGTTAGAAATTAAAATGGTGGAGGTGTCTTAGTTTGGAATTGGATCCTTTACTAATGTTAAAGCCAAAGGTGAGGAGCAGCTTTGGAATGATGTTTGATAAGACAATGACTAGATTCGGCCTCTATCGAAATAGGAAAAATTATGTTCCATTTTGGTGTTTGGTTGGAAGAAAAGTGTTGAGTGGGGTTTCAATGGATTACATGTCGATTTCTTAAATAAATGATTGAATGTGTGTGGGGTGTTTGGGAACCCAACCCAACCATTAGAAGGGCATATCAAAACCCTCATAGGTTAAGTGATGTTTATGTTGTTCCCAAAGGCATCTTAGGGAGGAGATGTTCAATGGTAGGGATTTTGTAAAATACCATGTTTTAGAATGGATAAAAATCTAATGGAATTTTAGTGTTTGGTGATTACTATATGTTCTGTTTTTAAAACTGAGCATTGAAACAGATTTTTGAGAGTTGGGATACTTCAATGTATTTTTATTGGACTTTAATAATTGATTGACGGGTACCTACAATGTCTTATTGTGTTTCTAGTGCATCAGACAAAATATATTATATTTTAGGTTCTCATAACAAGGAACATGATTAGTCTGAAAACATGTGTACTTTAGTAGAAAATCTATGAAGGTATAAAAAAGGTGTGGAAATTAACCAAATAGATTGTGAATAGTTTACGGAAACAATGCACACACACCACAACGTTAGTGATGAATTGACAGGATGCTCACACTGTTCATCGAATGATTAGAACACATTATTGCTAACCATGCATCCAAAAATTTGTTCTATGATTTTAAATGTAATTAAATTAATTAAATTAAAATTTAAAAAATTTAATTTATAAATAATAATTAAAAAAATATGTTTTTATGATGTTGTTTTTTATGATGATGATGATTATTATTATTATTATTAATTGGTTTAGGTTTATTAAAACCACATATGTGTGTCTACCCATCCAATATCAGGTGATAGACCATTTACCAAACCCCAAGACATGTGACCCCTCTCATATAGACTCCTCTCCTCATGGTGATTCCACTAGAATTTTCTCCGGTTTCTATTTCAAGTCATTGAGGTATTGTTTCAACTCACTCATTTCCCTGGTTTTATCTTATTTTCCTATGTGATGTAACTAGATATTTATTAGGATAAATACTAGTTAAGGTGTGAAGAATATATTGATGGTTATTTCCTCCAATATTAGGATATGAAGTGTCTCTCCTGAGTCATCCATGTTTGTATTCCAATAGTCTCTGTCGAATGCGATGCAGTTTGGCTTGTTTGGGTCTGATGGTCATCTCATTTGGTAGTTTTTCCTTCGATCTTCATTATTACTGAATTTCTATAATGTGATTTCATATTTTTGGAGATTCTGGTAATTTTATAAACTAGGATAGACCATTCCGTGGTGACTTGGGGTTCCTTATAATTTTCACCTTGTGTTTGGTCATCCTTATGGTCAGTTCCATGTTTTAGATACCAAGTCGACTTGACATGTATTTTATGTAGAAATATAAATATGTATGTTCCCCTATTATTTATATATTCACCCATAGAAGGGAATATATTTATTTATTTATTTAATTATTTGAATCTAGGGGTTCTTACTTATATATATGATAATTTATATGGGTGTAAGTGGAAACGGGTGTACGCATATATAAGAATATATCAAAGGATCCTAAGGTTCATTTTTATGGATGTGGGAATTTTTAAATAGGGGTTAAGTCCCTATAAGATCCTAACATTTTATAGAGTTTCTGGAAACACAATTTTAGGTAATATTTTTTCTTTCTGTTTAGAACATTTATTTTCGATTGTACATTATCATGTTTTTGGATGTAATGGTGATAAAAAATGAATGAAAATTTGATGTTCATGTTTGGAAAATGATTAGGAAAAACAATGTGCCATAACCCAACTAACCATGAAACCCCAAGTATAGGGGATTCACATGGCCAGTGTACAGTTTAGAAGATTCACATGTCTAGTGTACAGTTTTGAAAATCATCAACCATACAAGTAATAATTGAGCACCTCTATAAAAGAGGCACATTGTAATGTAAAACCATACACCACAACACAATAAACCCTATCTAGGAATTAAATTATCAAGATAATTATATTAATTTTTTGAGCCCCCAAATTATCCAAATTTCGAGCCGCAGTTGACCATTTGTATGGTCTCATGATTTTAGAGCACTCTGGATAAATTGAAAGCCCTCTCGACCACTGTTCTCTATGATCTGATGCTCGGATCTAAGACCATATCCTTTCCTCGTAACATTATTTCATAGATATGTTTTTTATTCATCTTCATTTCTTATCTCATTCTTTGATATAATTTATCCATATATTTGGTAGATATGAAACTATTTGTTGAGAAATAGATCAAGGGTGGATGATCAATTGGTAGATTCATAATATCATTATTTCATTAATCATGATATAGGGTTTTAGATTTGAATTCCAACCTCTGTCGTAATAATTTTGGTTTTTTTGGTACGATTATTTATGAAATAATTTAGGAAGGTTGTCTATTATTCAATTATCATAGTCATAATATTTATTATGTTTGGGCATGTTCTATAACATATTGAATTTTTTAGGAATTGAAATTCCAATATTTAATTAATTTAGGTGGTCAATTAATTAATTAGGAAATTGCGAGGTTTATGGATTTTTGAATTAGATAATAAAGTGGGGAATTAATTATTAGATGTTGGGATTGTAAATTAAATGATTATTATTGAACTAATTAAGTCATATTGTGATTGTATAGTTGTATAAATGAATTTTTTATTTAATTTATGAAAATTATTTAATTGTGAATTGGGATAATACATTTCTAAATTAATTATTTGATTTTGAATTGGGCAATGATCAATTATTTTTTTAATTAATAAAATGATTTAGATAAATTAATTAGTTTTGTTAATTTTTTTGAAAACTATGATGGTTAATAATGATAAAAGTATTAATTTTTATTAATCAAGCCTTATGTGATATGTGATATATGTGATATAAATGATTTTTTGATAGACAAGTTTGGAACATGTTCTAATATATCCAAAGATTCTACTGATAAATGTTTTCATAAATATGTGTGGGACAAGTTCAGTTCCTTCCGAATCCCATTATATATATGTGTGTGTCTTTTTAGGACATGGTATTCTTCTTATGAATCATTATTTCAGATAGGTATTTATTTCTAGGTGGGGTTACATAGGCAACTTCTTCCCAAGAACATGGTGTCCTATACATGATAATATAGACCTAAATTGGTGGATTTGATATATGGTTCCATTTAAAAACATTAATAATTGAAATATAATGGATAATTAAATCCAATTTCTTTAATAAATTTTGAATTGATGATGTTGAATGTTTCGGACTCTAGCATGGGAAGAATTTGGTATTGAGGTTCTAGTATCCACTGGACCCTGAGGGTTTATGTAATCTAATAAAGAATAATTTATAATGTGATAATATTTACCTATGTATAGAAATTATTTATTTATAAAACTATATACAATATTAATTGGTTGGATATTGTTTAAAAAACAATTGGTGGTTGCCTACGAATTTTTACTCACACCCTATTGGTGAAACCTGATCATTACTTCAATAGATAGTTTGTCATTGGGATTGGTTTAGGGGAAAGGTCCTAAGTTCTTACAGAATATGGATAATGGAACCATACATGGTTTGGTACCCACTTTGTATTCATCTAGGTCTTTATTTATATTTTTATTTTTTGACACTAATCAGTTAAGTTAGTGTTGCATGTTTTTTGTTTGACTTGGATACTGTATCACCAACATTGACAATGTTTAGATATTGGAATTGTTTTTGTTATGTATGATTCATCTATTTTCTAGTTATTTATATGTGTATTTTACTCTAATAAAAGGGAGTACAGTCTCACCATGACCGGCCTATTAGACCCCCACTCCATGGTGTTATCCATTGGCATACAGGGAGGTGAACTTGAGGTTATATGACCAACAATCTCATGGAATCGGTGTGTGGTACCTGGGCTAGGATATTATAATGTTTTATCAAACCATCTATATTCTTTTCTTTCTATTTTGTATTACTATTTTGTAAATATGGTCAGGAGACGATGAATTTTTGAGGCTTGGTAATGAGCTCATGCAGGAGTTACAAAACCATGTATGGGGGGAAACCCAAGTACACTAGGTTTGTATTGTTGTTATTTTTTTGTTACTACTGAATTTTAAGTTACCTTGGGTGATGCACATGTTTTATAGTAGGTTTATTGTTTTTCAAATTTTATGATATTGAATTTTGACCATTAATGGCGTGTGAGTTGATTCAGAATGCATCATTTTAAGAACCCAATATTATATTAGGAACATGCATAATGTTAGGCACACATAATAAAACATTATTTTGGTAAGATTTTGATCTTACACTGTTTTCATGGATTATAAAATTTAATTGAAAAAGGATCCAAAAAGGAAATTGAGACCATTTAAATGAAGAAAAATGAGAATAAATGGGTTTTAAAATGAGGACATTGATACCATAATGTGTTTACCCTTGTTTACCAATACATAGGTGTAGGATGTTTAAGGGTGGTGATAGCTCCTCAGTTTTTACTACGTGGTGAGACATTTGGAAAAGAATGTTGTGAGCTATTTTTATTTTTATCATAAGTAAATATAATAATGATTTTTTATGAGTCCTAATATGCGTGTTGAATGGTTTAGAGATATACATCCATGATTATTCCTATTAAAATGATTGGAGGAGAGAATGGTGTTGGTTTACCAAAAGTGGAATCTAAGTCACCAATAGTGATGGGTGAAGATGTAGTGGGAAATTCTGATTTATCTTCACTCACTTCATGGAATTTATGGAAAGAGACCTAGCAAAGGTTGTTAGGAGAATGTATTACTTGATAAGGGAGTTTCAATTCTTGCACCCTCTGACTTTTATGGGAGGGGGTGTACCTGAGGTATCTGAGATTTGGATTGATTCCATATAGACTATAATTATCCACCTAGATACTCTTATATAGATGGGGATTTAGGTAGCTAATTAAATGTTATTTGGAAAATAAAAGCATTAGTTGGACATTAACACATGGGCTAGACAGCTAGAGACTGCAGAGTGGAAGGAAATTTAAGAGAAGTTCTTTGAGCATGTTTATCCAGTGATGATCTTGTAAGAGAGAGTTATTAAGTTCATGAGGTTGACTTAGGGAAATAGGTCTTTGATGGAGAATGATTGACACTTCATATATTTCAGTTCTTTTATCTAGCATTGGAAAGATATTAGGATACTATGGAAAAATGGATTCTAGATTGACTTTAGTGTGATATTATGTCTCATGTGAATTTAATTAGACTATATAATTTTTTGGAAGTGTTAAATTATAATCTCATCACATAGTAGAACCTAAATGAGGCTTCTATTGGAGGAAATGTGGGTTATTATTCATGGTCTAGACATGTAACTTATGAATTCAAAAATCATCGTTATGATAATTTATCATAGATTAGTAATATGAAGTGTTGCTCAGAGGAAGGGTCAAATACAAAGGACCATCAAAATGTGATTTTACAGCAGTGCAGTAGGGAATGAATCTTATTGAAACATTACACCCAACCACTACTAGATTGTTGTTCTTACAAAATGATGGGACTTCTATAGAGGTTCTATTGGAAGTTGAGGTAGGTGTTTACTGAAGGAGTTTCTATATAGGTTCTCTGTGAGGGGAGTAGATCTTATAAACCTTATTAGGCTAGTAGGTAAATTTCTACTAGATGAGGTAGCAGAGGTAGTGTATGCGGTGATTCTGTTCAATAGGGACCCCATCAGTATAGTTGTTCAACTCATGAGAGTTGGAAGATATCACATGGTAGAGGGGTAGGATAGTTTCATGAGGTATTTTCAATACTTGTGGATATCAAGGCTTGGTCATTGATAGTGAGAGGTACTATTATCATATATACTATTTTATTTTGTTGAGTATATGATACTGGTTCCTCTCAATCCTTAATATCGTCTAAAATGGTTAATTGTTTGAGCATGTCAGTTGTGTTTATGACTGGGTTTATGAAGATAGATACACCCTTGGGAGTACGGTCTAGAGACATCTATCTATGCAAGATATGATCTCTTGAATTTGGGTAGAATCTATTCTATGTGATCTCTATATTCATGATATTTCAGTCTTTGACCTCATCATGGGTATATAGTGGAAATTCGCATAACCAGATCATATTGATTGTTGCCGTTGGAGAGTAACATTTATGTATCCTATGGGTGAAAATTACATTCCCCATAGAGAGTGGGTAATACAGGTAGGCGGAGTAAGGGTAATCACACAACAACTAAGAGAGCTCACAACTTATGTGGATATTTTTCACACCCTTACTTTATGAAATTTTTTAATTTCAATATTTTTTGGCCTAAAATTATTTTGTGGATTTTGGGTGAGCTAATGTTTAAAAATTTTGATTCTTGTTGTAAGAAAAACACACGTTTTGGGTTTAGTGTCATCAGACACACGATCATAGAATGGTTCTGAGACTGTGCAGAAAGCCGGATTTTTAAAATAAGTTAAAACAAATAGGAATAAAAATATAATGATGAATAATAAAATGGAAATAAAATGAATATAAGAAGTTTAATGAAATTTAAGAAATTATTTTAATGAATAGAATAATAATATTGTTTGAGATTTTTTTAATATTATTAGTATCAAGAATATATGATTCATTATGTTTTATTAATTCTGTAATACTTAATATTATTGTTAATTTTATGTTAGTTTGTTACCAATTTTATTATTTTGTTATTATAAAATTATTAATAATATTAATTTAATTAATATCTTTATCATTTAAGATTAATAATAATAATAAAAATATTATTTTTATTATTATTGAGATCTTTATTATAATTAACAAAATAATTTATTTATTTTTCATTGTATCAATTTAGATTATTTTATGTATATTTTGAGGTGCAAATTCATTGTTTTTATTTTTCCATTTCTTATATCTTTTTTTCTCTTCATTTTTTTCTTTGATTCTTTTCCTCTCCCTCACTCATCCCCACCCCCCCCCCCCCCATTGCAAGTGGGATCCCTCTAACCCAAACGCTGGCCACTTCCTTTGGTCGTGTTGCACCCATGTCGGACCATCCTCCCGGCTAGCCATGTTGCACTGCCGCCCCGACCACCCGGTCATCCCGCCTGCATAGAGGCCTTCTACCCAGTTAACGCCCTACCTTCCCTACTAAGGCCCACACTTCTCCTACTATTCAATAGAATATCTAGCGATTTAATCTTTTTCCATCTACTCTGAATGGAAATCTCGAGCTCAACAGATAGCTATGCATTCTGACCCCTACCTCCCTTGCAAAACCCATGTGTACTACAACCCTTGGCTAAAAATCCCTTCTCATCCTGGTTTTCTTATGTGGCACACCTCCATCTCCTCTCTTTCATTCTCAATCTGCATCCTGCACCCACACTGCATGTTCTCACTAAATCTTTTGGTGGGTTTCTTCTAATTGGATGATTTACAGTTAGGGTTTTAGGTCTTCAGATGGTAGGGTGTTAGGATTAGAGTTGAATCTAGTTGAATCTTGTCATTTTTTGTTTCATCTTGACTCATTAGGGTTCAATTCTAGTGCGTTTGGTGGGAAAATTAAATTCACACCAATTTTTAGGTTTCTTATAACTGAGGGAGGTGCTTCCATACCATTTCATCATTTGATTAATTTAAAATTTTTATTTGATTTTATATATGTGTGTTTAGATAATGTTTAGTGGCCCGAAATATATTTTTGGAGTGTTTTGGTATGTGTTTAAGTGGAAAATTATTATTTCTGTTTTTTCTCATTATTTAACAACATTGAAATTAATTTCAACCTATTTGAATAATGGAAAATAGGTTTTAATTTGGCTATCTTTACCATTTTGTTTTAGAGTGATGTTCTATATGGAATAATTCAGGTTATATGTATAAATTCGTGGGTACTAATTTGATGTGTTTTATAAACTGTTTAACTTTATTATTTACTCAAATATGATGTGAAAAAGAGTATTTGATAAAGAGAAACATGTGTTAAATCATAAAGTGACATTTTTATGTGAAAACCCAGAGTGTTCTATTCAATAATATTATTTAAACTATTTATATAATTTATTAAGTCATGAATGAGATGTGAATTTGGGTGTGAAAAGGTTCTTGGTATACATCCGGTTTCAAATGGGGGATTCAATGTATATTTGGTGTAATGTCCATCTTAGGTTTTCCTGAAATGATCTAACAAATAGATTAATGATTTATTGAACTGCTTATATGGTGTGAAACTAGTTTTTGGGGTAGTTTAAAATGAATTTATTTTTAATGTAGTATGTTTCTATTAAATGAGACATGTTATTTTGGTGAAACCCTATTTGGGTCACTTGGGGGTGTTTTAATGTGTAGGCCCTTATTGTGTTATTTAATATTGTTTTATATAAGTTGTTCAAATTGATTATTTTATTCTTTGAGTGATTCCAAATGGGTATTTATAAAATTATTAAGTATGTCAAAATATAATTTGGAAAATTTTTTTGGTGTGTGTGTGTGTTTAAAATGGTGTTAGGGTATTCTAGTAGTGGCATTTGGGTGTAATGTATTTTTTTGTTTTATCTATGTTAATGTGATATTTTTTGTGAGTGTGGAACGTGATTGAGAACAAGGTAAAACCATGGTTACATACGTGGGAGGATTAGGACTAGTATGCTAGATGTCATGTAAGTGGTTCTTCCCGATTTCAATCAGTAGGATTGAAATTGTAACACTAACTAAACATTTGTGCTGATTAGAGACCACGAGGTTATGGATGTGTTTCCCTACTAGTGGATCTTGCACCAGAGTATAGATTATTATGGTTCCAATGCCACGTTTACACTGAGGTATGATGTCTCTATCATCCCATGCATACTAGATACAATACAAGATGTACCCACATTGCTATACTATTCATGATGTGGTGCCTTCTATTGGAAAACAAAAGACCACTTGATTATGTGTGTGTTATTTATGAATATTCTCATCCACATTAATATATTATTTCTGAAATGGTTTTCTTTGAACATTATATTTATTTTTTACATTCACATTATAAATGTTTTCCTTAATAGTATTTTTTTAAAAATCATGTCTTTGAATAATAATATTAAATTATTTCATTGATGAAGTGGAATGTAATCTTTTATTGGGTGGTATCTTATATGGATATTTGATCGAACCGTACAAACAACCTTGTGTATATGTAGACCTTATTATTTTTGTTTCTCAGGTTGAGTCATCGTGCTCAACGATGGTGGATCGAGTTGTCGATGGCCTTGTCATGCTGGTTGGTGTTGGTAGCTTGTGGATATTGCACCTATTTTTTTTCCCGGATGATTGAGTTAATGTATTTTTTTTCCATTGTTCTCATCTCTTTTGGGTTTTTGGTTCTACTAGTAGATAATTATATATTAAGTGTTGTAAGGGTATGTTTGATTGAATAAAATTAGTTTCTTGCCAGTAAAGTACTTACAGGTTATTACGACTCGTATTTCATTTAAATAGATTAATTGAACTATATTGATACTTAGTCACTTGTGCTAACCCATGGGGATTGGGAATGCCCTGGGGGCCATGTAATGGATCGAGTTGGGCACCGAGATGGTTGAAGACCCATCCTGGTTCATGAAAAAATGTTATCAGAGTAGGTTCTCTCTCTTGGGGCTTCTTTTTTGGGATATATTTAGGGTAGACAAAAAGAAAGGGTGTCGTGACTCGATTTTTTAGCTTTGAGAATGTTTCTTGGCCATCATTCTTCGTGAAAGGACTCAAGTTACCATGGTAAGTTGATGATAGTCTGAATCTTTGGTCCTTGTGGTTAATCTTATCTTGGAGAAAGGAAAAGGGGGTGGGGACAGTGGTCTTAGTGAGCTCACATTGTTTGGAAAGACTTGTGGTGTTGGGGATGTTGTCCATGAATAATCTTGTGGTTGTGGTGTGATTAGTGTATCGCTGCCAACCATATGTCCCAGTCACCCGTTAACACTAGATTCCTCTTGCATCTTTCTTCTTCTCATTTCTTAAGATTCGTGGAAATCATTTTTAATGTAAATATGAATTTGTCTTGGATTTTTTTTGGAAATAACGCGCTTTTAAAATAAATTGATATATTTGGTTTGAATGGTGTGGGCTGAATATTTTGGTTTTGAAAAATGAAAATGTCGTGTTTTGATCTATGGTGTTCTCATGTGAAACCATATGCATGGGTGTATTTAAAATGGGAAATGGTCAATGGTACAATTGGATGAATGCATGGATGAGAATGAGGTCGGTGCAAGTGTGGCACGAAAAAATGGAAGTGTGAGTCCCATGGGACACCATTTGTGTCTTTACAACCCACTAGATTCATTTATTTTAAAAATTTTTGTTAAAATGAAAAATTTTCTTTTATTAACTTTTTATTTTGTGGTGAGTCTTTGTTTTATGGAAATGTTGTATGTCAGGAATTTCGAGCCAATAATCCTTTAATTGCCGATATGTATCTTGAGAATGAATTTGTATTCATATGTTGGTGTGAATGTATGTGGTTAGTGGTTTCATTTGAAAAGTAATTCGGGAAGCCCTTGTAGTGGTTCACCTTGAAGGATTTTTATTCTTTAGCAGTATTTCATGGCTATTGGACGTGTTTGATTTTGCTCCATGGTTCTATTTATTGACTAGTGCATGCCCCCGTAAAGCATTAAAATACGATTTTTGTGAGGCCATGGGCAATTCATCACTGGCCGACCCTCTAGTTGATTAAAGTAAGGACTCTCCCTTTTTTGTGACATTTCTATGTCTATCCCTTTCCATTTTCGGTTAAGACGATCCTCTCAAAAAGAGATGTCATATGTGAGGGGTGTTTTTGGGTGTTTTTGGGTGTTTTGGTCTCCATGAGTTGTCAGAGTCATTAGGTATGAATTTTGACACCGTTTTGTATGATGTTCCCCATGCATGCACTGGAATGAATTCCAATGGGAAATGGTGAAGGAGGTTCGGAGTTATCGGTGCTGACCAGTGTCTTAAAAGGCTTGCAGTGCTCCCATCAGCCACAAGGGTCATGTTTGTTGAAATCTTGAAGTCTGAGTTCTCTTCAAAGTAAAAAAGTGGATTTCATGAAACCCTCCAAGAAACCCTATTTTCATAGAAGTGTGTCCTCCTCCTAGGGATTTCTAATTTTTCTATTCAAGGGGGATTTTATGTCATGCGCCTTTACTTCTTATGTTTCTTGGTTATGGTGAAGAGGTGATGGATGTGTCATGAGGGATTATTTGAATGTCTTGGTGTGTTTTGTTTGTTGGTGTTGACTTGGTTGCAGTGTGGTCGTGTGTGGCACCAAAATGAGAAGCTTCATTCAGGATTCTTCAATACCTCACTACGAGGATGGAGGTTATTCAAACATCAGGGATTCGGCCATAGGCTTCAATGTGAAGCTACATTATGGTTAGGAACCCTAACCATAATTCTATCTTCGGTAATGATGATGAAGGAGGATTAAATTATTTTCGGTGGTCGTTACGTTCTGAACAACTTGTTTGAGTGAGTGGGGTTTCCAATGGCTATGAGGAGGCATGATCGTCTTGTTACCTGAATGTCATGGGGATTGTGTCCCATCTGATTTAAACAATTTTTGTGGTTCTTATGGGAATTGTTTTGGTAAATCAGTCTAAATTTTGATGAGTGTTCATCCAAGGATGTGAAGAAGTTGGTTTGTCTTGGTTCGTGGTTTTGATGCCTCCGAAGTTGGGCCCTTCCTCTATGCCCCTTGTGGTGGAGAGTTTAGTCACTGTTGAGAAATTGTTAATTTTATGTATCTTCAATCAGTTATAATGGTTTGGGAAATCCATTGTGGGTATCACATAATACTCTCTAGAACAAATCAGTGTTGGCCTTTTCATAATGGTGGGGATTCTGTTGGGGCCCGCCCGTGTTGGATTTCTTGTCTGATCTCAGGGGTTGGTCTATTTCTAATGGTGGTGAGCCCAATTGGACATTCCCATGTTTTCCTTTTGGTTTTGTTTCTACATATGGATTTGTATTAACTGGTAAGACTGTTCGTTATATGTGGTTTGATCATGTGTGTACACTCCAGTCAAACAGTGCGGGTTCTAATGGAGCTGGAGTTGTTTTGTATTGTGATGTGGGTTTCTATGTGGGCGAGATTTTGTTTCCGTGTTCAGTCAACTGGTGGTGTTCTAGCTATTTGTGGCAAGATACATATATAAGAAGGAAATTTTTAGAGTTTTTTTAGGTTTTCATTTAAGTCACTTTCTCTCATTACGGTGTTTTTCCTCTTCCCTCTTTCTTTTCATAGGGATCCTTTTTGAACCTCAAGGTAGTATTAGTTTCTACATTGAGTCTCACCATTAGTTGTGGCTTTCTGGGGTGGATAATGTTATGGTGGGGAGAATTATCACACTCTAAAGTTTTCAATTTATATCATTTGATTATTTTATGGCCCGGAAATTTTTTGTGAGTGTTGGGCGAGTCAATGATTAAATTTTTTTAGACTTGTTGAGAAAAACACATTTTGGGTTTATCATCATTAGGCACATGGGGAGATAATAGTTCTGAGACCATGCGACCTTCATAGTTTTCAAAATAAATTAAAAATTAAAGAAATAATAAAAGTATGATGATTAATAAATTGGAAACATGATGAAAATAAGAAGCTTAATAAAATTTATGAAATTATTTTAATGATAATAATAATAATATTATTTAAGTATATTATTTTTAATATGATTAGTTTTATTAACAATATAAAATTAATTAAGTGTTATTAATATTGTAATACTTATTATTTTGGTTAATATTTTGTTAGGTTGTTACCACATTTATTATTTTTTATTATAAAAGTATTAATAATATTAATGTCATTAATATCGTTGTCATTTAAGAAAAATATTTATTATGATTATTATTATGATTATTACTATTATTATCATGAATATCATTATTATAAATAATACGATAATTTAATTATTTTTTTTGGATTAATTTAAATAATTTTAGCTGTATTTTGAGGAGCACATTACTTATTTTTAATTTCCCATTTATTTTTATCATTAATTTTCTTCTCTACTTTTTCATTTATTATTTTTCTCTCCAACACTCACCCTCGTCCTCTCTTTAACGAGTGGGCTTCCCACTAACTCAAGCATTGGATGCATCCTTTGGACGCACTGCAACCAAGTCGGACCATCCTCCTGACTAGCATGATTGCACAACCGCCCCGACCATGTGCCAGCCTGTTCGCACAACAGCTTTCCAACCGATTGACACCCTACCTCCCTCGCTTGGACCCAAACGAATCCTCATATTCAGAAGAACAACTGATGTGTTCGTCTTCTTCCAGTTACAATGATCGATGCTCTCCACCTTGACGGAGAGCCTCACGATAGACCCTACCTCCCTCGAAAAACCTACGTCCATGCCCCCCTTGCCGCAAGTCCCTTCCTAGCCTGATTTTATGGACCTACGCACCTCTGAAACCTCTGGATCATTATTTCATAGTATCCCTCACCCTTTTCATTGGTGAATTTTTTTTGTTCAGTTGGTTTAATTGAATTGTTAGTTTTACGGTTAGGGTTTTCGGTTTTCATGAGGTAGGGTGTTAGGATTAGACTTTAATATTGTTTAATCTTGTCGTTTTGGTTGTATCATTACTCTTTAGGGTTCTCTAATAGTGTTTTTGGAGCGAAAATGAAATTTTCACCAAATTTTTGGTTTCTTATACCTGAGGTAGGTGGTTCTATACCCTCACATCATTTGTAAAATTTAATATGTTTATTTGATTTTATAAATTTGTTTTAGGATAAAATTTTATGGCCCAAAATATATTTTTTTGAGTGTTTTGCGATGCGTTCATGTGGAAAATGATTATTTTGGTCTGCTCTCCTTGTGGCGCACCTTTGAAGTTAATTTAAAATTATTTCCAAAATGGAAAACATGTTTTGATAAGGTTATATTGCACATTTTTTTAGAGTGTCGTTCTATATGGTATAAATTGTGCTTTTGGTACAAACTCTGGGGTGCTAATTTAATGTGTTTTTTAAAAAATTTAACTTGATTTATTTAATTAAATATGATGTGATAAAAGGGTCTTTTATAGGATGAAACTTGTGTTAAATCATAAAGGGAAATTTTTATTTGAAAACCCAAAGCGTGCAATTTAATAATATTATATAAATTGTTCAAATAATTTAGGAAGTCATTCATGTGATGCGAATGTGGGTGTGAAATTGTTCTTGTTGTACGTTTGGTTCAAAAAGGGTGATTTTTTGTATATTTTGTGTAAATTCCTTTTAGGTTTCTCTTGAAATTATCTAATAAAAAATTTAATTATTTATTGATTTGTTTATATGGTGCGAACATAGTATTTTGGGATAGTTGAATATAATTTTTTAATGTAATTTATTTTATATAAAAGGAGATGTGTTTTTTTTGTAAACCCTGTTTGTGTCACATGGTGATGTTTTATTATGGCGGCTATTGTTGAGTTATTTAATTTTGTTTTTCAATGTTGTGAAAATTGATTATGCTCTTCATTTATTGTTAAAAAATATGGATTTTGGAAATTATTAAGTAATGACAAATGTATTTTGGAAAAGTATTTGGTTGTGTGTTTGTTTTTAAAAAGGTTTTCATGTATGAAATCAGTTGATTTTGTGTGTAATGCCTTGTTTGGTTTGTGGAATGTGAAAGTAATATGTTATGTTAGTGTGAGACATGATTGAGAAAAAGGAAAAACCCTTGGTTCATGGGTGGGTGGATGAGGACTCGTATGCAAGATGACACATAAGTGTTTCGTCTTGAAAGATTGACATTACAACACCAACTAATCGTTTTTCATTATTGGAGACCACTGGGATATGGATGCATATCCCTACAATTGGATTGTGCACATGGTTGTAGATTATTGTGGTTCATATTCTTTGTTTACACCGAGGTACGACTGCCTCTAGCATCCCACGCATATTAGCTACGTTATGGGATTAACCCAGAACTCACTACTATTTTTGATGTGGTTGCTTAAATTGGTATAAGGAGGACCACTTGAGAATTTTCATGTTCAATATATATTTCCTAATCCACATTAAATTAGTATTTGTGATATAGGTTTTCTTTGAACATTATTTTCCATTTTCATTTCTACTTGTAAATGTTATCCTTAACATTTTTTTAAAAGCATTTTTCTGGAAAAGAATATTAAATTATCTCTTTGATGTTGTTTCATAGAATCTTTCACTGGGTCATATCCGACTGTTCTCTAGGCTCACACCATACATACTCCTTTGGGTGTATGTAGACCTTGTTCATTGTGAATCCCATATTGTGTAATCATGCTCTGCGATGGTGGTTCGGGTTGTTGATGGCCTTCTTGTAAAGACTCGTAAATTTCAAGGAATATTTTTTCATAAATGCTTTAGGATGTTACAATTACCCAGTTTCTGACAGTACCTGATTCTGAGGCCCGATGTGCTCGCAATAATTTTCCGAACTTTTTCTCAATTACATTCAATGAACGAACGATCGGGTTTTTCTATCTTTTGAACCGGTGCTCGGAATTGAAATCTGAGGGCACCGATGAACTCGGAGGGCCGATAATTTCTTAGGGGGACCTTTACCGTAATTTCATTTGCACGAGAGGGGAAGTTAAATTTTTTAAATTAAATAAGAAGTTAATAAAAATTATGGAACAATTTTTATTCTATATCTAAGTGGTTATATCCTACACGGGGAGTTGGGGTGGGACCCAAAAGCCCCTAACTACTCATGTGAGGATTATTGTGAAGTGGGTCCCACACAAGCCCCAACCGTTCACATTCCCTAAAACTCCATAAACCCCCTCTTAATTTTGTAAACTCCTCAATACTTGTGAAACCATTCCACCTCATCTCTCTCTCCCTCTTAACTCTTGCCAACACACTTTAATCAATTAATTTAACCACTTTAATTAATTAATTAAGTGTTTGGTTTTTATATTTTTAATGCATGTAATGATTAAATAAAATAAGGTGAAGACTTATTTTATTTTTGGTTGGATTATTGTGTTGAGATTTTGGGGAGAGAGATCTTGAGTTTTGAAGAACGTTTCGTCTCGTTTGTTGTAGAAGGCTAACTCTCCGATAAATAACATCGACTCGGCGACCCCAGATTCTCCATCCTCTTCTTCCTATGCGACAAGGTAGGAGACACCGACACGGGATCTGGCCAATGATGTCTCGCCTTATAATCTTCTCTCCCTGACAAATGGGGAGACACCGCTTCCTCCTCAGGCATAGTCCATCGTCTCTTATAGAACCTCACCCACAACGCCGTCATCCGCGATGCCAGGCGATCTATATCTTTTGTGGATTTAGGGGGTTTAATTTGAGAATGTTAATATTCCCATAATTGTTTCATTCCAAAACTAGATCGTGGATCCAATCATTATCAAATTGATCCGAGAATGTTTGTAGTTTTGGGTTTGGAATAATTATTTGTGGGGGGAATTCTTGGGAATTATGTTCAATCTTAATTAATTAAAATTGTGCCTCATTTGTTGTTGAACATTATTTTAGTTCAACCTTTTGTTATCGACTAACGAGGAGGGAATGAGCCGAATTAACACGGCCTGAAGACCCTATGTAGATTGTTTGTTTGCGTGCGGATTGACGGGCGATGACAAAGTGGGCCGCAATGGAGATTTGAAGCATCTGCAGTGATGTTCGGGTCTTTAGGTGACCATAGGAACATACATCAGGCAAAACGGACCACCGAAGCGCATCCGGTGGTCCACAGATGGGGGCGGCGGCGCGCCGTGCCAGCGTGGCGGCGGGGCCCCAGCGCACCGCCGAAGAAGATCCACCGAGGCTCTTCCATGAAAGTGACGCGGTAGATCTCGTGCTGCCATGGGATATGTGATGACCTGGGGTGTCACTTTTCGCTGCTGGTATCAATCAACGGTGAGGTGTCCCCCCCCCCCCCCCCCGCCTGCGTAACGCTCGGCCCGGTTAGCCGAGCCGCAACCGACCACTAGGACGGGCCGCTAGTGTCGTTCCGGGCCGCCAGTGCAGGTCCGGGCCGCCAGCGCCGGGCTGGGCCATGCCCTATCGTTCCGGACCTGGTTCGGGCTGACCCAGAGGGTGTCGGGCCTGGTCGGACAGGGCCCCAACCCCCTATTTTCAGACCATGTTCGTTCAAATGCCTATATCATGGGCTACATACCTCTGGTCGACACACAGTCAGTTGCGTAGGGATCCATGGATCGAGATAGTCATTTCGGTATATTACACTCAAGATTTCGGCAATGTTTGGGTACCGTCGGGTCGGTTCGAACCTAAAATCAACCGGGCCCTCGGAGTGGAAACACTTATAACTTGAGGACCGGACGTCTGATTGACATGCCATCGACAAAGTTGGATTCCTCTTGGTGAGAAAGTTCTCCTTTGATACTATAAGTGAGATTTGGATGAATATGGATATCTTCCGGGTTATAAATGAGAATATTTCTAATCGAGACCCTGCAATGGAAAATCCATTATCTCTCAGATCGGGCGTCTGATTGACGAGATGTCTTTCGCATTGAGTTCCTATTGACAAGACGGAACATTTGTATACAACAACTCTGGAATTTTTGATACTTGATGTATCAAACCTCTTGGTTCATGCATCGGACCCTCCCGGAATCGAGTGTGCTATGTGCCGGAACCCTTGAGCAGGCTGCGACTTCGACAACAATGATGATTGTACTTGGATCCTACGTGGGTTCGGCAGTGATGACGACTATATTTGGATCCTACATGGGCTAGGTAGCGGGGATGACTGTACATGGATCCTATGTGGGTTCGGCAGCGATGAAGACTGTACATGGATCCTACATGGGTTCAACAGTGATTGTTATTGTACTTGGATCCTACGTGGGTTCGACATCGACATCTTCAATACATGGATCGTACATGTGTTCGTGAGAGGAGATGATTCAGAGGCTACATCTAATCATCTCCATCCCTCTTCAGATTTAGTATACCTATGTGATTTGAGTCTTGTCTTTCAATTGATACCATCAATGTGATTGACCTGCTTTCCTGTGTGGACTGGGTTGTGTTTTCTTGTGTGGAAAGGGTTGTGTTTTCCTTTGTGGATCGAGTAGTGATTTCCTGTGTGGATTGGATGTGCTTGGGCTCAAGAGTTGGATCCGGACTGAGATTGATAACTTAGGTATATGTATGGGCATATACCTAAGTAGGGGTGGTTGATACTTCGTGATTGTATCTTTCCATTGAGGTTTATCCTTCGTGGATTCAAGGAGACATTCGAGGTACTAGGGGTCCCTACTGAGTATCATATACTCACCCCTGCACGGGCTATGCCCACACTACATTGTATTGGATGCAGATGACGGAAAACACTGATCGAGGTGGAGGCCTGTGGTGCAGGACGGTACCTGGAGATGGACCACTTGACGGGACGTACACGGAGCAGACGGTTGGACCTGAAGAGATGAGGAGAATATCTGTACCCACCCTTCAGGTGGGATTTCTAGAGGAAGACTCGATGTTGCTTCTTTACTTTTCAGCTGATGTACTTTCTTTTCAGTTGTACTTTACTTTCAATTGGGTTTGTATACTGGCCCATTTACTTTTCAGCACTTACTTTTGTACCCAGTTTTATGTAGTGCATACTTTACTTGCATACTCTGTTGTGTGTTGTTTACGTTATAAAGGAAATCCATTCCCTTTATCAGGATTTACACCTTTGGTGCTATTCTCCAGCCCTTGGCCTATGAAAGGCTGGCTTGGGGTAGTCACGGGACGGGACCAGAGGACGGGTTGTGACAAATTGGTATCAGAGGGAGATTCTACCGTAGAACTTAGGACTTTGATCAATCATGCTCTGAATCAATAATGTTAAGAGTATTGAGTGTGGTTTTCAGTCTAGGGAGTCTACTATTGGTTCAACGACCGACGTATCCATACATCGGGACTTTGACCTCTGAATTCCGACTCAGTCCACGAAAAAACTGATTGCACATGTGTTTCAAGAGTTTCCTTTGTGGTCTCTTTGATTCAGCTCACCAAGTATAATATTTGACCGTGGCTCACCTATTCCTTATCATGATGCCATTATGAAGACAACCAGATAGGGTTCTCTCGAGAGAGGACACGATGTCCAACCACTGAGAAACGAGGCTCCGGTGTAGGGCCCTCTTATTATGTTGGCACCTTCGGGTGGTGTACCAGTAGCACCACCACCCTTTGGGCAGCAGATGCCACCAGCCTCACTAGCAGACGGTGCACACCGATAGATCGTGTTGCATGAGATCCAGCAGTAGAGGCCTCTGAGGTTATGAGGTGAGATAGATTCCCAGGTAGTAGAGGACTAGCTGGAGGTGATTTCTAGAGTGTTCCACTTTGTTGAAACTCCAGTAGAGAAGATGGTGGACTTAGCTACTAGTGTTTTATAGTGAGTGACCAGGATGTTAGTCCCCATAGTGATGAGGCTTCGGTACATGGACCGATGCCTGAGATAGTACCTTCGGGTAGTGTGCCATCTATTCCACTACCTTTCGGTTAGTAGTTACAACCGATAGTACCGGTAGATGAAAAATATAGGATTAGTACCTTACATGTGTTTCAACTTCAGATACCCCTCAGGTTCCGAGGCATACCTGACCCACAGGCAGCTAATGAATATCTTGAGGAGTTTTTTGAGAGTTTCTAGAGATTATACAGCTTCAGCAGAATGACATGTCAGTAGTTGAGTATTCATCAAGGCATACCGAAAATTCCTAGTACTTGATGAATATGATTCGATCTGTGCTTTAGAGCTCGAACCTATGAGAGAGGTGTGTTTTAGGATATCTTTTCCATCACTTTTTCCTCTATGCTTTTCTACTTATTTTATAGTGCTAGAGAGAACCTTTGTGGTTGAATGTTCTTTGGCTGAACGGATACATCCAGTGAATGTTAGCAGTGGGAAGTTGCGAACTGGCTTCAGTCTCAAAGACGTGGGTGTGTGAAATGTTTCTGGAATAGAAAGTGTTAAGGATAGATGAATCTGCAGGGCATCAGATATGGAATCAGAGCTAAGAGAGCAGCATGAAGTGGTGAACATTTTGATATGATACAACCACACTCCTTTGTACTCCCTGCTAGGATCAAGGATCTAGAGGGAAGGGGAAGAGAATAGAAGCATGCGGTCAAGGATTGTGACCCATGGGCTCTAGGAATTATTCAAGGTATAGTTTGTGTCTACTACTAGCTTCCGTACTAATAGACATAAATACCAATCACTCCTACCTTCCATGATTCATGTTCTAGACCTAGAGTTTCCGGTTAAACCGTTAACTTGACCCTCACGTCTGGAGATAACTTTAAGAGGAGACTCGATAATCACACATATTCTGACGGTGTGATCTGACCCTTGAGGCTAGAGTTTCAGCTGAAACCTCTTGGTGGAAGCATCGAGGCCTTATGACAATAGTTTGGGTATAGACTGGGCAACCACAGTTCATACACAGATTGACGGTATTAGGGAAAAATTTTGTGGTTTATCTACAATGTTGGGATGGGGTTTTCCTTGTTCGGTGAAAAGGAAAACCCATGAATAACGGGATGGAATCATGCATAAGAGTGTGGAGTTCATCACTCAGGAGTCGTCCAGACTTAACACTGTGTCAGACTCCTCCAGAGTTACAACACCGCTTTTAGCTTTGACAAAGAAGGAGAAACCCTTCGTATGGTCAGATAGATGCCATAAGAGCTTTTAGAAGCTGAGGATGAGGTTGTCTAGTGGGCCTATCTTGAGGCTACTAGAGGATGGAAATGGATATGTAGTTTACTGCGATGCATCAGGGACCGGACCCGGTTGTGTCATGATGTTGGAGCGAGCGGTGATCGCTTACGGTTCATGGCAGTTGAGGCAACATGAGCAGAACTACGCTACCCATGTCCTGAAGTTAGTAGAAGTGGTCTTCTCCTTGATGATGTGGTGGCACTATCTGATGGGAGATCACTTTATAGTCTACTCTGACCACAAGAATCTCAGGTACATCTTCTCGCAGAAGGACCTGAACTTGAGACAACGACGATGGATTGAGTTCCTCCAGGACTATGACTTTGAGATAGTCTATAATCCTTGGAAGGGGAATTTAGTAGGTTGATGCTCTCAGTCGGAGGTCGATCATTCAGCTACTTGGAGAGGCGACAGAGTAGCTAGCCGCGTTGTAGATATCCTTCATTGATAGAGAAGGTGTAGCCTTTCTGTAGTCACTCACATTCACTCGTCCACTAATTCAGTGGGTTTGAGAGGCACAATGTGGGGACATTGAATGTGAGACGCGACATGCACAAATATCATCAGGACATGCACCTAATGAATTTTATGTAGGAGGATATCACATCATCCTCTTCAGGGGGCGTATCATGGTACCAGTTGCAATACAGGAGGAGGTGCTGAGAGAGTTTCACACATCCCCTCAGGCGGTACATCCAGGAGTGGTAAAGATGTACCAGGACCTCAGACGACATTACTGGTGGCCGGGTATGAAGAAGGTTGTAGTAGAGTTCCTTTCAAAATGCCTCACCTCCCAGTAGGTGATGGTGGAGCACCATGTGCCCGCAAGGTTAGTACAACACTTAGAGGTTCTGGAGTGGAAGTGGGATGTGATATCCATGGATTTAGTGATGGGGTTTCTACATACATCCAGAGGGAACTATTCCATCTGGGTGATCATTGACCGACTCACCATGTCGGCCCACTTCCTACCTATTAGGGAGAAGGGCTCAGTAGGGAGCATGGGACACCTTTATGTTTAGGAGATCATATGGCTTCATGGTGTGTCGTCGTCTATTGTCTTCGATCGAGATGTCCACTTACTTCTCATCTTTGGAAGGGATTTAAGGAGGGATTTGGGACACAACTATAACTGAGCACCACTTTTCATCCTCAGACGGATGGCCAGATGGAGAGGACCATTCCAGTTCCTCAGCAGGGTAGGCGAGGTGGCTTGCCTCCTGGCCCTTCGACCTCAGTTTCACCGGGTCCACGACGTCTTCCATGTATCTCAGATGGGGAGATACATGCATGACCAACACATATCATCAACCACGAGGAGATGGACATTGATGACAGAGTGAAATTTACGTTGATCCCAGTGGAGATCGAGGATCAACAAGAGCGGGTCCTACGTGGATGATCAATTCCCCTAGTGCGTATCTGGTGGAAGCATGAGAACCTCTAGGAGAGCACATGGGAGCAGGAGGCTCAGATGCGTTCTCAGTACCCTCATTTCTTCCCCTAGTTTATGTTGTAGATTTACAAGGACGTAAAACCCTAAGTTGAGGGTAATGTAAAGACCAGTAAATTTTAAGGAAAAATATTCCTTAAATTATTTGGGATTTTAAGAGTACGCAGTTTCTGATAGCACCTGATTCCAAGGCCCGGTGTGGTCGGAATAATTTTCCGAAGTTTAGCTCTGGTACATTTAGTGAACGAATGAGTGGTTTATTCTATATTTTGAATAGGTTCTCGGAATTGAAATCTAAGGGAATCGATGAACTCGCAGCGCCGATAATTTCATAGGGGGACCTTTACAGTAATTGTGTTTTCATGGGAGGGGAAGTTAAATTTTGTGGATTAAATAAGAAGTGAATAAAAATTGTAGAAATTTTTTTATGCTATATCTACATGGTTATATCCTACATGGGGGAGTTGGGGTGGGACCCAAAAGCCCCTAACTACCCATGTGAGGATAAATGTGAGGTGGGTCCCACATGAGCCCCAACTCTTCACATTCCATAATACTCCTTAAACCCCCTCTTAATTTAGTAAACTCCTCATTACATGTGAAACCTTTTCACCTCCCCTCTTTCTCCCTCTTAACTCTTGCCAACATACTTTAATCAATTAATTGAACCACTTCAATTAATTAATTATTTATTTGAATTTTAAATTTTGAATGCATGGAATGATTAAATAAAATAAGGTGAAGCATTATTTTATTTTTGGTTGACTTGTTGTGTTGAGATTTTAGGGAGAGATCTCTTGAGTTTTGAAGAATGTTTCATCTCCATTATTGATAAAGGCCAACTCTATGACGAAGAACATCGACTCGGTGACCCTGGATTCTCTAACCACTTTTTCCCCTACAACAAGGGAGGAGACACCGACGCGGGATCTCGCCAACGACTTCGCTCCTGATAATCTTCTCTCCGTGACAAAAGGGGAGACGCCTCTTCCTCCTCGGGCGCACTCCGTGTAACACCCGAGACTTTTATGTTATATAAATCATCAAAGTAATCTTTTTCTACACAACACTTGCTTGGCTTGCTTTACACGAAATCGCGACCTTCCTCGATAGCTTGCGTCGTACGCAATACCGAGTTTCACGAAACAACGATATGCTATTAAAATATTACTAAAACTAGACGTTATGAATAATAATAACCACTTTTTGAAATTTTATAAATTTTATTTTTCAAAATGGACTTCATTTTTGGATTCGGAATATCGAAATTAGCCTAATGTGAAATTTTGGTATTTTTCTGAAAACTTTCAATTTTTGATGAATAGTGAAACCACTAAGTGTTAGTTAAAAAACTGAATTTTTCATAAAACTTAATTTTACCGCTTCTGTGAGTGGAATTTCGAAAATCCGAGAGAAACGGTTAATATCAAGGACTAAAATGTGGTTCAATGAGATGAGAATAATTTTTGGTGAATAGTAACTTTTTACTTTTTTTTACCACGGTTAAAAGTAAATAGGGTAATTAAAGGTAAAGATGATATTATTATTACCCTAACACATGTCCTAATTCTATTGGATAAGTGTAATTCGACCAAAAACAAACTTAGGAATAAAATATGACCATTTAGCCCCAGTTGGATTAGATTAGGTCATTTATTATTAATTTATTTAAAGAAGGGTTAAAATAGTTAAAATCAAAGTTGAGTAAGTAAATAATTTTTAATATGGGGTTGTACATAAGACAAATTCGACTATAAATATTCAATAGAAAGATAAAACTATTTCCTACATAATGGTATTTTATTTGTAATTTTTAGACATTAAATAATTTAATTTATTTATGACACAAAGATGATACAGTAATTATCTTATTAATGAAAATATTGACATAATTAATGTTATAAACACAAAAATAAATGTAATTTGAGACTTTTTATGAATTCCACTAATTTTCTAGGTTAATATGCCATGTTATTATTGATTTAATTAAATTGTTTCGAACTAATAATTCTGTTATGATTTTCACAAAAATCAATTACTAAATAGTGTCAAAATTGACAAAAAATAGTTTTTAAAACAAATTTTATATTAGTAATTGTTATTTTATTCCTAAAAATCTATGGTTCGGAAAAATGACTTAGATAAGGTTATATATATTAATAATAAACAACTTGGAGTTCGTTTGGCTGCTTATAGTAAGTTTATTAACCTTATAGTATAAGAACACAAGACAACACGGTAAAAGTAAACTTATTCAACTTAATGTTAAATATAAATGATAAGGTTAAAATAGGAACCTAAACTTTTCTAAATTCTATTCGATGAGAGGATTTCAACCCATCCCCACCTTAGCTTCTAAATATATCAATTTGGAGCTATTTAAAACCGAACTTGACTTTATAATAATTTAATATTTTTAGTTTTCCCAAAGGTGACCCTCTCCTCCCTTATAAATGGGCACCTCCTCCCCCTCTTCCTCACACCACTTTGAGCCTTCAAGCTCGACCAACCCCTGCCAATTACTCCTCTACACTTCCCTAGAGACATCCTAGAGGTCCTGGTCTTCTTCGAAGACAAATTTTAGTTCCCTAAAAGAAGGTATCAAAGAAGCACTTCAAAGAACAGGTAATGTCCGTTACCGATTCTTTCATCTTTATTTCTTATTCCACTTATTCTTATTTAGTTGTTTCATTATGAAGTAATAACATAAGTATCACTCATATACTAATATGTTATTATAAGTATTAAACAACCCTATTTCACCATCTATCCATCCTACGGAAAAAGAAATCACCGCGTGTGCGTAGATACGGAATATCGTCTCCACGCCGTGGTGTAATCTATTTTAAACCACCACCTTACTTGGATGGGTATTGTCACGACCCGTCCTCGGGGCTCGTGCCGTGACTACCCCAATCCCGCCTTCCATAGGCCAGGGGCTGGCGACTAGCACCAAGGCGTAAATCCCAACAAAAAGGGAAGGCATTGCCTTTGAAAAGTAAACAAGCACCACAGAGTAAGCAAGCAGAAAAGTAAACACTAAGTAAAAACTGTACAAGTTGTGCTGAAAGTAAATGGGGCCGGAAATACAAGCCCAACTGTAAAGTACAACTGAAAGGAAAAACAGCAACTGAAAGGAAAAACTGCAGCATCGAGCCGTCCTCTGGAAGTCCCACCTGAAGGGTGGGTACAGATAGCCTCCACTGCTCCTCGGGTCCACCTGACCGCTCCGAGTACGTCCCGCCCAGTGGTCCACCTCCAGGTACTGTCCTGCTCCGTACGCCTCCACCACGGTCAGCGCTGTCCGTCGTCTGCAACCAACACAACGTAGTGCGGGCAAAGCCCGTGCAGGGATGAGTATAAGCTACTCAGTAGGGACCCCGAGACCCCCGAAGGTCTCCCGAAATCCACAAAGGGTATTCCACAAAGGAAAGATACAATCACGAAGTAACATCTGACACAGATTAGGTATATGCCCATACATATACCTAAGTCATCAATTCCCATTTGGCTCCAACGTCTGAGCCTAAGCACAACCCAGTCCACACAGGAAAGCAAAAGTATACCCACACAGGATAGAACAACACAATCCACAAAGGAGAGTAAACAGTAAATCCGCACAGGATAGCTCAACACAATCCACAAAGGAGATGAAAACGTAATCCACACAGGAAAACTCAACAGATAACTCTCATAGGTATATGCCCATACATATATCGAAATTATCAGATAACCCATCTCAATCAAGAGGAAACACAAGGATCATTGACTCATCTCAAACCAGGATTTTCATTATCAAAAACGTAACTACTGAAGAGCCCCATCTCTGAAGTGTACAGTGGTCATGTCACGACTCTGAGGTACTGCTCACTAACCTAAGACTGCTGAGGTACTCCTCCTGTCGAGTACCGCGGGTCTGCTGCCAACTACCGGGCGCTCCGTCCGCTGAGGGTCTGCTGCCAAATACCGGGCGCTCACCCAAATAGCCTACAGAGGTACTCCTCCAGTCGAGTACCGCGGGTCTGCTGCCAACTACCAGGCGATCCGTCCGCCATGGGTCTACCGCCAAATACTGGGCGCTCCGTCCACTGGGCTAGTCGACTCACTCCAAGTCGAGTCGGTCGAGCAGTCTTCAGGTCTCAGCCGGCTACACGGTCTCCGTACTCCGTACGCTCGTCTCCAGTATCGCGGGTCTGCCGCTATAACCAAGCGCACCACCTCTATCGAGTAAAACAGAAGATTCAGCTCACACAGGTATACTTCTTCGGATGACGATAAAGATGATCACTGAACCATCTAAGTCGTCGGACCCACGAAGGATCGATAGGTAACTAATCTCTGCAGTGACCCATACAGGATCAGACCCACACAGGATCGGGCCCACGCAGGACCTGTAGCACTGATCCACGTAGGATCGCTGAGTGCAGTAGTCGTCGCAGTCCACTGAGGATCTCTGCACAGTCGTCGCCGCAGTCCACTGAGGATCTCTGCACAGTCGTCGCCGCAGTCCACTGAGGATCTCTGCACAGTCGTCGCCGGAGTCCACGGAGGATCTCTGCACAGTCGTCGCTGCAGTCCACTGAGGATCTCTGCACGGTCGTCGCTGTCGAAGTAGCAGTCGCAGCCAGCACTAGGGTTCCCGCACACAGCAAGCTCGTTCGGGAGGGTCCGCTCCACGAGCCGAGAGGCTGATACATCAACTGACACAAAGTCTGAAGTTGATGTATCCAAAAGCTCCGTATCGACAACAGGAAATCAACGTCGCAGACGGCGCGTCAATCGGACGCCCGGTCTGAGAGTTATTGGCTTTTTCGTCCCAGGGTCCCGGTTGGTTTTTAAGGCAAAACCAACCTGACCGTTCTCCACCTGCGTCCAAACCTCGGGCAGAGTATGTCAAAAGATCCGTCTCACTTAGAGGAATTCAACGAAACAGACGGCGCGTCAATCGGACGCCCGGTCTGTTAGTTATTGGCCTTTCCGTCTCACACCCACCCTGGGAAACTTCCTAGGAGGTCACCCATCCTGATCACTGCTCTAGGCCAAGCACACTTAACTACGGAATTTTAACTACGTAGGCTCCCGAAAAGGAAGGTGCACTTTTAGTATAGTATACCGAAACGACCGTCTCGATCCAAGGATCGCGTTGCCGTTGATGGCGCGTCGTTCGGAGGCCCGTAGCACAAGTTACGGGCGTTTGAACAAAAACCGTCCGAAGACGGGGGTCCGGGCCTGGGCCGACCCGGCCCGACCCCCCTGGGTCGGCCGAACCGGGTCGGCCCGAACCGGGTCGACCCGACCCGGGTCCGACCCGGTGGACCCGGCCCGGCCCGGCCAGGGCCCGCCCGGCTCGGCCGGCTCGGCTCGACCGGCTCGGCTCGGCCGAGGGGCGAGGGTGGAAGCCGCGGGCGCAGCCCGCGGTCGAGGGAGCCGCGGCCCGCGTGCGGGCCGCGCGGGTCGTCAGCGGACGCGACACATTGCCGCGTCCCGACCGGAAGAACCGGACCCGCGGACCGCGGGTCCGCTGGCCGCCACCGCGGCTCAGCCTCGGCGGCCTGTCCGGCGGCGCTCCGGGGCGCCGCCGCCTCTGGCCGCTGGCGCCGCCGCGCCGGCGACCCGCACCGCCGCCGGCTTCCGCGGGCCGCCGGAGTCGCTCCGGTGGCCCGTTTTCCTTCCCGTCTGCGCCGATGTTCCTCCCGGGTTCCGTTCTTCACTGCGGGATCACCCAACATCCGTTGCGGCACGTTCCGTCGTCGCCCGTCAATTCCGCACAAAAAGAAGAACGGCGGAGGGTCGTCGGGCCGTGTTCGTTGGCCCGCACCCTCCGCGTTAGAGATAAACAACGGGAGAAATTGTTCAACACATGAACCGACAATTTTAATAAAATAAAATTGATCATTTGAAACCGGATCTTTAATTTTTAAAGAACGTTCACGGGAATATAAAGAGGGGTATTCCAAAATTATAAAATCCCTACCTCGCTGGTCGTCACGCGCGGGCGTTCTTCGCGGAAAAGCTCGTCGCGGAAGAGAGGGATCGTCACGTCGTCGCGGGGAGGTGTCGCGTCGTCGCGGAATCCGGCGTTGAGTCGGCGAACTCAACGCAACATGAAACATCAGATTTAATTTAATTTAATTAAATCCGTGTTTTGGTTAAGAATCACGAAGGAGATAAAAAGGAAGGTCCAAGACTCTTACCTCAAGCAGCCGATCGAAGATCCGTCGCGGAGGAAGAGACCTCGCAGAAGAACGTTGTCGGTGATGCGTATCACGGCGTCGCGTCGTCGATTTCCGGGTTCGGCGTTCTTCGCGTTCTTCGCGTTCTTCGCGAGGGAGAAGAAGAAACAAGGATCCTCTCAAATCTTCTCAAAAGATTTTGGGTTGGTCTTATTTTATTAATATGCCAACACACGAAAACAGGTTAAGAAACGATTGAATTAATTTCACGAAAGAAACAACCCATTTAATTCACGAAAGAAACAGCCCATTTAATTCACGAAATAAACCGCCCAATTAAATGGTCTGTTAAGAATTTAGAAAAACCCGCTCGTCCGTTCATTGAACGTACCCGAGCCAAACATCGGAAAATGATTCCGGGCACACCGGGCCTCGGAATCAGGTGCCGTCAGAAACTGCGCTCTTGAAAAATTCCAAAGAAAATTAAGAAAAAAAAAATTTTCCTTGAAATTTACGGGTCTTTACATTACTCCCACCACAGGGCTTTACGTCCCCGTAAAGCTTCAACACAAACTAGGGATACAAAGGCGGTACTGAGCACACATCTGAGCCTCCCGCTCCCAATTACTCTCCTGGAGGTTCCTGTGCTGCCATCTGCTACGCACGAGAGGAATCGATCGCCCATGTAGGACCACTCCTGTCGATCCTCTATCTCCACCAGGACCTCCATAAAAGTCGCCCTGTCATCCATGTCTAGCTTCCCATGGTCAATGATGTGCGTCGGGTCGTGCACGTATCTCCTCATCTGAGATATGTGGAAGACGTCGTGCACCCGGTGCAACTGAGGTGGCAGAGCCAGATGATAAGCCACTTCTCCAAATCTCCACAAACCACGCCGAGATGAGACCCGCAAGAAGACGTGGTCGCCATCCTCGAACTCTAGTGGCCTCCGCCTCCTGTCAGCATATGACTTCTGCCGGCTCTGTGCTGTCCTCATCCGCCCCTGGATGACCTGGACCATCTCAGGTCCCACAAGAGCTGCAAGATTTCTTCTTTGCCGATAAGAGAAATCTGGTCTCATCCCCTGGATGAACCACATTCTTTGCCTAAAAAAGTCAATCCTAACATGGATGATACTAATCCATACCAAGGATGACATCGTAAGGCCTCGACGCTGCTACTAAGAGATCCAACCGTTACTCTCTCCTCCAAGGGTTGAGTCACACTGTCGGCATCAGTGTGTGGTAACTGGGTCTCCTCCTGTAGATGTCTCACAAGTGAGGGTCAAGTCAACAACCAAAACTGGAACCTCTTAGTAACATCACGAATGAAGACAGGAACGAAAATATCATAATGGTATGCGTCTTTTATTATTTCAGCCCATAATACAAGACGCTACACAAAACCAACAAGGAACTAGAAGTACAAAGGACGTATCCACTAGTTCTGCTCCTGTCCATCTGCTCCCAGAGCTCCATGATCGAAGGCCTCGGCTGCCTGAAGCTGAGCTCTCGCATGTTCACCTACTCCCTGTGGTCGGGGCGGACCTCCTGGTGGTGGTGGTGGCAGAGCCTCAAAGCGTCGCCCACCTCCTGCTGCGCGGCCAGCTCCTCTGCCTCGTCCGCCTCCTCCCTGCGGACTGCCACGGTCGAACCTCTGCCTCTGCCTGGGAGGTTCTTCACTGAACTACTGATCATCAGCATGGCGGGTCGGACAGTCACGAGCCATGTGACCAATCCCTCCACAGGAGTAACACTGCCCACTCTCGGCACGCCTGGCTCTGACTCCACCCCGGCTCCCCCGCACAACTGAGCCTGAGTCGTGCAGTCGGCCACCGGTAGGTCTGGTCTGCCTGGAACCCTGAGTCATCCGTCGGCTACCTGCTGCCGATGACTCTGCTATCTGCCGCCCTGTGGCAGGTCTCGTTGTGGACTCATCCAGGAAGCTCTCGATCAGAAGGGCTCGCTCTAGCACTCCTGCCTGGGTCGGGATGTTGAGAGAGATCAGCGATGCCCTGATCTCATGTCTCAATCCCTGCTCGAAGGTCCGGGCCCGAAATAAGGGGTCCCGTACCATGTCTGTCGAGTACCGAGAAAGGTCGGTGAACCTCGCCGCGTACTGAGCGACCGTCAAGCTGCCCTGCCGCAGCTGAAGAAGCTCCTGGATGCGCACCGCACGGAGGGTGGCCGAGATGAACTCTGAGTGGAAGAGGCTCTCGAAGTCCGTCCAGATGAGGGTGGCCTCATCGTGTACCTGGAGCATCAGGCTCCACCATCGTCCGGCTGCTGCGTGCAGTAGGCTCACCGCGAGGATCACCATGAGGTCTGCTGGTGTCCTCACTAGCCTGAAAACTCGGACGACCGCCTCCAGCCAGTCCTCGGCTTCCTGGGGGTCCGACTCCCCACGGAACCTGGGTGGTCGCTGGCGCTGGAACTCCTGCAGAGTTCCGAGGCGTCATGCGTCGTCAGCTGCCAGTGCTGGAAGCATCGGGGGCTCGGCGGGTAAAGGTACCGCCGGTGCCTCTGTTGTCAACGTGCCCTGTACCGAGACCTCGTCGCTCGGCGGGCTGTCGTCGCGCTCTACTCTAGGAACCCTAGCTGGATGCTGTCGTCGTGCCATCCTGAAAAGGAAACAAGTATGCCACGGTCAGAACAGTATACCTGGTGAGGTGACACAAATAATCACAGAGAAAACTTGAAACACACATGCAATCAATGTTTTCGTGCATTAAGTCGGAAATCAGAAGTCAGGGTCCTGGTGTATGGATACGTCGGCTGCCGCACCAACACTGGACTCCCTGGACTGATAACCACACTCAATACGCTAAACACTATTGCTTCACACAGAAGAAAGATCAGAGTCTGCGGTAGAACCGACCACCTCTGATACCAATTTGTCACGACCCGTCCTCGGGGCCCGTGCCGTGACTACCCCAAGCCCGCCTTCCATAGGCCAGGGGCTGGCGACTAGCACCAAGACGTAAATCCCAACAAAAAGGGAAGGCATTGCCTTTGAAAAGTAAACAAGCACCACAGAGTAAGCAAGCGGAAAAGTAAACACTAAGTAAAAACTGTACAAGTTGTGCTGAAAGTAAAAGGGGCCGGAAATACAAGCCCAACTGTAAAGTACAACTGAAAGGAAAAACAACAACTGAAAGGAAAAACTGCAGCGTCGAGCCGTCCTCTGGAAGTACCACCTGAAGGGTGGGTACAGATAGCCTCCACTGCTCCTCGGGTCCACCTGACCGCTCCGAGTACGTCCCGCCCAGTGGTCCACCTCCAGGTACTGTCCTGCTCCGTACGCCTCCACCACGGTCAGCGTTGTCCGTCGTCTGCAACCAACACAACGTAGTGCGGGCAAAGCCCGTGCAGGGGTGAGTATAAGCTACTCAGTAGGGACCCCGAGACCCCCGAAGGTCTCCCGAAATCCACAAAGGGTATTCCACAAAGGAAAGATACAATCACGAAGTAACATCTGACACGGATTAGGTATATTCCCATACATATACCTAAGTTATCAATTCCCATTTGGCTCCAACGTCTGAGCCTAAGCACAACCCAGTCCACACAGGAAAGCAAAAGTATACCCACACAGGATAGAACAACACAATCCACAAAGGAGAGTAAACAGTAAATCCGAACAGGATAGCTCAACACAATCCACAAAGGAGATGAAAACGTAATCCACACAGGAAAACTCAACAGATAACTCTCATAGGTATATGCCCATACATGTATCGAAATTATCAGATAACCCATCTCAATCAAGAGGAAACACAAGGATCATTGACTCAGCTCAAACCAGGATTTTCATTATCAAAAACGTAACTGCTGAAGAGCCCCATCTCTGAAGTGTACAGTGGTCATGTCACGACTCCGAGGTACTGCTCACTAACCTAAGACTGCTGAGGTACTCCTCCTGTCGAGTACCGCGGGTCTGCTGCCAACTACCGGGCGCTCCGTCCGCTGAGGGTCTGCAGCCAAATACCGGGCGCTCACCCAAATAGCCTACAGAGGTACTCCTCCAGTCGAGTACCGCGGGTCTGCTGCCAACTACCAGGCGCTCCGTCCGCCGTGGGTCTACCGCCAAATACCGGGCGCTCCGTCCACTGGGCTAGTCGACTCACTCCAAGTCGAGTCGGTCGAGCAGTCTTCAGGTCTCAGCCGGCTACACGGTCTCCGTACTCCGTACGCTCGTCTCCAGTATCGCGGGTCTGCCACTATAACCAAGCGCACCACCTCTATCGAGTAAAACAGAAGATTCAGCTCACACAGGTATACTTTTTCGGATGACGATAAAGATGATCCCTGAAACATCTAAGTCGTCGGACCCACGAAGGATCAATAGGTAACTAATCTCTGCAGTGACCCATACAGGATCGGACCCACACAGGATCGGGCCCACGCAGGACCTGTAGCACTGATCCACGTAGGATTGCTGAGTGCAGTAGTCGTCGCAGTCCACTGAGGATCTCTGCACAGTCGTCGCCGCAGTCCACTGAGGATCTCTGCACAGTCGTCGCCGCAGTCCACTGAGGATCTCTGCACAGTCGTCGCCGCAGTCCACTGAGGATCTCTGCACAGTCGTCGCTGGAGTCCACGGAGGATCTCTGCACAGTCGTCGCTGCAGTCCACTGGGGATCTCTGCACGGTCGTCGCTGTCGAAGTAGCAGTCGCAACCAGCACTAGGGTTCCCGCACACAGCAAGCTCGTTTGGGAGGGTCCGCTCCACGAGCCGAGAGGCTGATACATCAACAGACACAAAGTCTGAAGTTGATGTATCCAAAAGTTCCATATCGACAACAGGAAATCAACGTCGCAGACGGCGCGTCAATCGGACGCCCGGTCTGAGAGTTATTGGCTTTTTCGTCCAAGGGTCCCGGTTGGTTTTTAAGGTGAAACCAACTTGACCGTACTCCACCTGCGTCCAAACCTCGGGCGGAGTATGCCAAAAGATCCGTCTCACTTACAGGAATTCAACGAAACAGACGGCGCGTCAATCGGACGCCCGTTCTGTTAGTTATTGGCCTTTCCGTCTCACACCCACCCTGGGAAACTTCCCAGGAGGTCACCCATCCTGATCACTGCTCTAGGCCAAGCACGCTTAACTACGGAGTTTTAACTACGTAGGCTCCCGAAAAGGAAGGTGCACTTTGAGTATAGTATACCGAAACGACCGTCTCGATCAAAGGATCGCGTTGCCGTTGACGACGCGTCGTTCGGAGGCCCGTAGCTCAAGTTACGGGCGTTTGAACAAAAACCGTCCGAAGACGGGGGTCCGGGCCCGGGCCGACCCGGGCCGACCCCCCTGGGTCGGCCGAACCGGGACGACCCGACCCGGGTCCAACCCGGTGGACCCGGCCCGGCCCGGCCAGGGCCCGCCCGGCTCGGCCGGCCCGGCTCGACCGGCTCGGCTCGGCCGAGGGGCGCAGGAGGAAGCCGCGGGCGCAGCCCGCGGTCGAGGGAGCCGCGGCCCGCGTGCGGGCCGCGCGGGTCGTCAGCGGACGCGGCGCATTGCCGCGTCCCGACCGGAAGAACCGGACCCGCGGACCGCGGGTCCGCTGGCCGCCACCGCGGCTCAGCCTCGGCGGCCTGTCCGGCGGCGCGCCGGGGTGCCGCCGCCTCTGGCCGCTGGCGCCGCCGCGCCGGCGACCCGCACCGCCGCCGGCTTCCGCGGGCCGCCGGAGTCGCTCCGGTGGCCCGTTTTCCTTCCCGTCTGCGCCGATGTTCCTCCCGGGTTCCGTTCTTCACTGCGGGATCACCCAACATCCGTTGCGGCACGTTCCGTTGTCGCCAGTCAATTCCGCACAAAAAGAAGAACGACGGAGGGTCGTCGGGCCGTGTTCGTTGGCCCGCACCCTCCGCGTTAGAGATAAACAACGGGAGAAATTGTTCAACACATGAACCGACAATTTTAATAAAATAAAATTGATCATTTGAAACCGGCTCTTTAATTTTTAAAGAACGTTCACGGGAATATAAAGAGGGGTATTCCAAAATTATAAAATCCCTACCTCGCTGGTCGTCACGCGCGGGCGTTCTTCGCGGAAAAGCTCGTCGCAGAAGAGAGGGATCGTCGCGTCGTCGCGGGGAGGTGTCGCGTCGTCGCGGAATCCGGCGTTGAGTCGGCGAACTCAACGCAACATGAAACATCAGATTTAATTTAATTTAATTAAATCCGTGTTTTGGTTAAGAATCACGAAGGAGATAAAAAGGAAGGTCTGAGACTCTTACCTCAAGCAGCCGATCGAAGATCCATCGCGGAGGAAGAGACGTCGCAGAAGAACGTTGTCGGCGATGCGTATCACGGCGTCGCGTCGTCGATTTCCGGGTTCGGCATTCTTCGCGTTCTTCGCGTTCTTCGCGTTCTTCGCGAGGGAGAAGAAGAAACAAGGATCCCCTCAAATCTTCTCAAAAGATTTTGGGTTGGTCTTATTTTATTAATATGCAAACACACGAAAACAGGTTAAGAAACGATTGAATTAATTTCACGAAAGAAACAACCCATTTAATTCACGAAAGAAACAGCCCATTTAATTCACGAAATAAACCGCCCAATTAAATGGTCTGTTAAGAATTTAGAAAAACCCGCTCGTCCGTTCACTGAACGTACCCGAGCCAAACATCGGAAAATGATTCCGGGCACACCGGGCCTCGGATTCAGGTGCCGTCAGAAACTGCGCTCTTGAAAAATTCCAAAGAAAATTAAGAGAAAAAAAAATTTCCTTGAAATTTACGGGTCTTTACAGGTATAATGGTGTAAATAATGACTATATATGACTATTATAAAGTGATACTGATTCTAAAATAGCATACATACACTCCAATACAATTCCACGATCATAGGAACGATATCATCACTCGTGCGTATGTACGGAATACCATCTCCACGAGGTGATGCGACTCGTTCTACATGATCTTAATTTCATAATGATTATATAAATGAATTGAATGAATTAATATGATATATATTAAACAAATACCATTCTGGAAATGAGGTATCTATAACCTAAATATAAGAATAAGAATTTATTCAACAAAACACGCATAAGAACATAAAGTTATAAACACTCGAATAAAAAGTAGCAATGAAATATTACTACTAATAAGCTAAGAAAATGACCATATATGATATCATAAAAATAAGTATTATTCTGGAATAATTCAATAACGTTATTTAAATCATTATACAGGAGGTTCAGACACTTACGAAGCAAAACAGACCTAAGGTAAGGGAAATATCACAATCTCATTTTTATCCGAGATTGATTATACTTTGGAATTTACTGGGGTGTATTTTATCATCCACATCCATGTTTCTTCCATATGTAATATTATTTCCATCCACCTACAATTTCTTAAATCCAATTTTACCCTTCGGTGAGATTTTAGTAAAAGATATGAAAGGAATATTTTGTCGTTTTTCATACGAGGTACTTTTTGACTTTCCGACAAAAGTACGAGAAGAATGTTTTTTTAAATTATACGGCATGAATGGATTTTTAAAACATTATTTTCAAGAAGCATACTTTACAAGTTTTCAAGTTTATTTTTAATCAACATCTTTTAGTTTAAAATTGTATGACATATTAAGAAAGGAAAAGTGTTTTTGAAGTAGAAAGGATATTTTCCTCAAGAATGAAGTTCAATTGTTTTATCAAAATAATTTTCCATCTAAGATAATAAAGGGTTCTGTTTTTATCCCTATTATTACATTTATTTCATTATGTTGTGATAGAATTATTTTTATGAATTCCTTTATGGTATATGAATTGTTTTATGATGTCATGATGTTTATGATTCCCATTTTTATTACATGGGTTATGCTACGATGTATGGTTTATGATTTTGTGGCACACATAAGAATGGTATCATTATGAGATGGATGAGACCTATATCTTCCTCCAATGCATTGGGTAATGATTTTATATCTCATGAAATAGACATGGCTGGAACGGTAGGTTATACCGGTTCAGTGAAACAGGACTGAAAAGAGGGTGAGTCGGTTCAGAAATGGACTTTGTCCACTAAGATAGTCTTGGCAATGAGTCTTGACTAATAAGATATGATTCTCTATGATTATGTGTGTATTCCACAAAGTTTCATGTTTTATGTTATGATTATTGTGATTACATTTCACTGCCATGATTTATCCCATGTTATGAAATTATGATCTCTTTTGCAGGTTAAGATTTCCAAAAGTTATGTGCTTATGTATATGATGTGATTGATATTTCTTTTTTTACCCTTACTGAGCATTTGAGATCACCCTTTTGTATGTTTTCTTTCCCCAAGTCAGGAAGAAGGTTATTAAGTAAGATATGCCAAAAGGGACTATAGAAATGATGAAATAAATGGGAGATAGTGTAGACGCTTTATGAACCAGTTGTTTATGTTTCCCAGTTTCTAATGACTCTATACCTATACGGTCCTTTCGTGGTTTTGTTATATGTTGTAATAATTATGCTTCAATTTTGATGTATTAACAATGTATGTAAAGTATGGGTCATTATAGTTGGTATCAGAGGAAAGGTATAGTCATCCTTTTGAAACTATGATGCGAAAGCCTTAGTAAGAACCCTAAGGATAAGTCTAAGCATAGAACACAATATTAATGTTTTAGAAATGGCCATGAATATCCTAGGATAAGACCATAAGTGTGAAATTTTATTCTTGATTATGTGGTTTTCCTATTATAATTAGTGTTGCTCACACTATTCTTCTTGGTTTTAGTCAATGGCTGGAACCCAAAGGAATTGTGTTAATGTGGAATGCAATGGGAAATGCAATGATTGTCCCCCTGAGCAACCAAACGTTATGGGAGCTGGAATGAAAAATCTTGTAGCCATGCTCACACAACTTTCTCAAGCTATGAATCATGCAGGACTTCCAAACGTGAAAAGGAAGGAGCAACATTCTGTTGAATCCTTCATGAGGCAGCGTCCACCTTCTTTCAGCGGGTCTACTGATCCATTAGTTGCTAAACAATGGATTAGTACTACTGAAAAGATATTTTCAGTTCTTTAATGTTCTGAACATGATAAAGTCATCCTAGCATTGTATCGTTTGGAAGGAGATGCTGATCAATGGTGGAATCTTATTAAGAATACGAGGCAAGTGATGAAATTGAGTCCATGGAATGGGATGAGTTCAAGAAATTATTTTTCAATAAGTACTTGCCTCGTATTCTCCGAACAAAGATGGAAAAAAAGTTTCTTGAACTGAAGCAAAAGGATGATGAATCTCTTGGTACCTATGAAGCAAATTTTACAAGACTTGCAAGGTACGCTTCTGGTATTATTATCCAACCTGAGAGTAAGATCGATCGATTCATTAGTGGCTTAAAACCAAGTCTTCGAAGGGCGTTAGCCATAAGGGACTTCAATAGCTACGAGGAAATCGTTCGATGTGCTCTCAAAGTCGAGATGGAGATTGGAGTAACCCATCAGTCATATGGTTTGATAAGAAGAGGAAAATGGAATTCAAAGGAAAATCTAAAGAGCACACTGAAAAGAAGATGATCTTTCCCTTATGCTCAAAGTGTGGAAAGAAACATGGAGGGAGTTGTCTTAAAGGGACAAGTAAATGTTTCAAATGTGGAAAGGAAGGTTATCGGGCATTTTAATGTCGCGATGATGGGAAGAAGATGTCTAATGATGAAAACAAAGGAAGGGATACATAAAATGAACCTACTACACTTCAATTTTTCAAGTGCAAGGAGATGGGACATTTTTCCAATAAATGCCCTAATCTAAGGGTTGATGATGATGGTCGACGTCAACAAACTGTTAAGGCTAAAGACAAAGGAAAGTCACATGCAATTTCTATTAGCGATGTGGAGTACGATAACGATGTGGTGAAAGGTATACTTACCATCCACTCTAAAGTAGAAAATGTTTTATTTGATTCTGGATCCACCCACTCTTTTATTTCTGAAGAATTTTCTAAGGGTATCACCGTATTACCTCAACAATTAGATGTTGAGTTAGCTGTGACAACACCTAATGGCACAACAGTCACATCAAAAGTTTATAATTCTTCTCCGATCTAAGTTTGTGGGAAAGTGCTTCCTGCAAATATTGTGATCCTTCCTATAGTGGAATTTGATGTGATTCTTGGCATGGATTGGCTTTCTTTATATGGATCTCATATCAATTTCCAAAGAAGGGAAGTCACATTTCATATTCCAGATCAATCTATGATCGTCTATCAGTGCAAGGATGAACATAACCTTCCAGTGGAAATTTTTTCCATCTTATGGGTCTTGATTCCACTAAATGAAGGTTATTTATCTCATATGGTTGGTGAGAAACTCACGATTAAGAATATTCCCATTTTATCGGAGTTTGATGATTTCTTTCCGGAGGAATTACCGGGACTTCCACCAAATCGTGAAGTTGAGTTCTTAATAGAACTCGTACAAGGTGCTTTGTCTATTTCAAAGAAAGCTTATAGAATGGCCCCAATTGAGTTGCAGGAATTGAAGAAGAAACTCCCAGAGAATCTTGATAAGAGATTCATACACCCTACTGCGTCACCTTGGGGAGAACCTGTTCTATTTGTTAAGAAGAAAGATGGATCAATGAGACTCTTCATTGATTGTCAAGAACTTAACAAGATCACTATCAAGAACAAATATCCTCTCCCAAGCATTGATGACTTATTTGACCAACTACGAGGAGCTCAATACTTTTCCAAGATTGATCTTCGTTCAGGGTATCATCAATTAAGGGTAAAAAGGGAGGATATACCAAAGATGGCTTTTCATACAAGGTATGAACACTATGAATTTATAGTGATTCCATTTGGTCTTACTAATGCCCCTTCTCTCTTCATGGATCTAATGAATAGAGTTTTTAGAGACTATCTTGATCAATTTGTGGTAGTCTTTATAGACGACATTCTTGTCTATTCAAAGAGCAAGGAAGAACAAGAAGATCACTTGAGAATTATATTGAAGACCCTGAGAAAGGAGAAGCTTTATGCCACATTTACCAAGTGTGAATTTTGGATTCAAAAAGTTTCATTTTTGGGTCACATAATCTCAAAAGAGGGGATATCTGTGGATCCATCAAAAACAGAGGTTATCGAAAGATGGTCGAGATCAACAACAGTAACTGAGATCTGAAGTTTTCTTGGTTTGGATGGATATTATCAACGTTTTGTGAATGATTTTTCACGATTATCTAATCCACTAACCAATTTGACTCAGAAAGGAGTTAAGTTTGTCTGGATGGAAGAATGTGAAGAGAATTTCAAGGAGTTGAAAAGAAGGTTATCCATTGCACCTGTGCTCACACTGCCTTATAGTGGAGAAAGGTTTGTGATCTATAGTGATGCATCCAAGAAGGGATTGGGATGTGTTCTTATGAAAAATGATATGGTGATAGCTTATGCCTCACGACAGTTGAAAATCCATGATCAAAATTACCCAACACATGATTTGGAGTTAGCTGCGGTAATCTTTGCATTAAAGATTTGGAGGCATTACCTTTATGGTGAAAGGTGTGATATTTATACTGATCATAAAAGTTTAAAGTATATTTTCACACAAAAGGAGATGAATATGCATCAAAGAAGATGGTTAGAGCTGATTAAGGATTATGACTACTCAATCCATTACCACCCTGGGAAAGCAAACAAGGTGGCAGATGCATTAAGTCGACAAGACCATGCTAGTTTATCCATGATGAGGATCACAAAATATTAAATATTTATGGATTTACAAAGGATGGGTCTTGGAATTATAATGGAAGGGGAAAAATATTATCTTTCTCAAATGAATGTTCAACCATCTATACATGTGAAGATTAAAGAGGCATAGAAGAAGATGTCGAGTTACAAAAGAAGGTGAGAAACGTTCCGGAATTCAACCTTGATTGTGATGGGATAATAATGTTCAGGAATCGGGTTTATGTTCCTCCCATCCCTGAATTAAAGAAGGAGCTGTTGGATGAGGATCATAGTTCTTCATTCTCTATTCATCCTAGAAGCACGAAGATGTATAGGTACCTGAAAGAGTACTTCTGGTGGGATGGTATGAAAAGAGATGTTGCTGAATTTGTCTCTCGATGCTTGGTTTGTCAACAAGTTAAAGCCAAGAGACATAAGTCTAAGGGTATGTTACAACCATTACACATACCCGAATGGAAATGGGAAAACATCACTATGGACTTTGTCACAGAACTTCAGAAAACATCCAAATGCAATAATGCTATCTGGGTCATAGTTGATCGTCTTACAAAGTCTGCACACTTCATTAATATTAGAGAGGATTTCTCTCTGGATCAGCTTTCCAGGATATATGTAAAGGAAGTGGTAAGATTTCATGGAGTACCACTTTCTATTATATCCGATCGGGATGCGAGATTTACCTCGAAGTTCCGGCGAAGTCTTCAACATACTCTGGATACAGAGTTGAGTTTCAGCATTGCTTATCATCCTCAGACAGATGGTCAGTCTGAGAGAACAATTTAAACCCTAGAAGATATGTTGAGAGCTTGCTCTATGGATTTCAAAGGTGGATGGGATCAACACCTACCTTTGGTAGAATTTTCTTATAATAATAGCTTTCACTCCAGTATTCAGATGGCTCCTTATGAAGCTCTCTATGGAAAGAAATGCAGGACTCCAACTTGCTGGGATGAAGTTGGGGAAAGAAATCTATTAGGACCTGATCTCGTTGATGAAATGGCAGAAAAGGTCAGATCTATTCAACAACACATAAGAGCAGCTCAGAGTCGACAGAAAAGTTATGCCGACAACCGAAGAAAAGACCTAGAGTTTGAAGTGGGTGATAAAGTGTTCTTACGAATTTCTCCCTGGAAGAGGGTTATGAGATTTGGAAAGAAGGGGAAGTTGAGCCCTAGATATATCGATCCTTTCGAAATACTGGATCGTGATGGGAAGGTAGCTTACCGATTGGCGCTTCCACTGAATCTCTCTCAAGTTCACGATGTGTTCCATGTATCTCTCCTGAGAAAGTACATACCTGATCCTTCACATGTACTCAGCTCAGAAGTTGTACCGCTGGAACAAGATCTTTCTTATGAAGAACAATCGATAGAGATCTTGGATCATAGAAAAAAACACCTACGAAACAAGACCACTCGATTGGTGAAAGTTTTAGGGAGGAACCACCAATTAGAAGAAGCTACATGGGAGCTTGAGGATATGATGAGGGAGAGGTATCCTCATTTGTTTGTTACAAAGTGATGAATTTCGAGGGCGAAATTCATTTTAAGGGGGGTAGAATATAACACCTGGGACTTTTATGTTATATAAATCATCAAAGGAATCTTTTTCTACACAACACTTTCTTGGCTTTCTTTACACGAAATCGCGACCTTCCTCGATAGCTTGCGTCGTACGCAATACCGAGTTTCACTAAACAACGATATGCTATTAAAATATTATTAAAACTAGCAGTTATGAATAGTAATAACCACATTTTGAAATTTTATAAATTTTATTTTTCAAAATGGACTTCATTTTTGGATTCAGAATATCAAAATTATCCTAAGGTGAAATTTTGGAATTTTTCTAAAAACTGTCAATTTTTGATGAATAGTGAAACCACTAAGTGGTAGTTAAAAAACTGAATTTTTCATAAAACATAATTTTACCGCTTCTATGAGTGGAATTTCGAAAATCTGAGATACACAGTTAATATCAAGGAATATATGTGGTTCAATGAGATGAAAATAATTTTTGGTGAATAGTAACTTTTTACTTTTTTTACCACGGTTAAAAGTAAATAGGGTAATTAAAGGTAAAGATGATATTATTATGACCCTAACACATGTCCTAATTCTATTGGATAAGTGTAATTCGACCAAAAACAAAATTAGGAATAAAATATGACCATTTAGGCCCACTTGGATTAGATTAGGTCATTTATTATTAATTTATTTAAAGAAGGGTTAAAATAGTTAAAATAAAAGATGAATAAGTAAATAATTTTTAATTTGGGGTTGTACATAAGATAAATTCGACTATAAATATTCATTAGAAAGATAAAAATATTTCCTAAATAATGGTATTTTATTTTTAATTTTTAGACATTAAATAATTTAATTTATTTATGACACAAAGATGATGCAGTAATTATCTTATTAATGAAATATTGATATAATTAATGTTATAAACACCAAATTAAATGTAATTTGAGACTTTTTATGAATTCCACTAATTTTATAGTTAAATATTCTATGATATTATTGATTTAATTAAATTGGTTCGAACTAATAATTCTGTTATGATTTTTACAAAAATCAATTACTAAATAGTGTCAATATTGACAAAAAATAGTTTTTAAAACAAATATTATATTAATAATTGTTATTTTATTCCTAAAATTCTAAGGTTCGGCCAAATGACTTAGATAAGGTTATATATATTAATAATAAACAACTTGGATATCGTTTGGATGCTTATAGTAAGTTTATTAACCTTATAGTATAAGAACACACGAAGACATGGTAAAAGTAAACTTATTTAACTTAATGTTAAATCTAAATGATAAGGTTAAAATAGGAACCTAAACTTGTCTAAATTCTATTGGATGAGAGGATTTCGACCCATCCCCACCTTATCTTCAAAATATATCAATTTGGAGCTATTTAAAACCTAACTTGACTTTATAATAAAATAATATTTTTAGTTTTCCCAAAGGTGCCCCTCTCCTCCCTTATAAAAGGGCACCTCCTCCCCCTCTTCCTCACACCACATTGAACCTTCAAGCTCGGCCAACCCCTACCCATTCCTCCTCTCCACTTCCCTAGAGACATCCTAGAGGTCCTGGTATTCTTCAAAGACAAATTTTAGTGCCCTAAAAGAAGGTCTCAAAGAAGCACTTCAAAGAAGAGGTAATGTCCGTTACCGATTCTTTCATCTTTATTTATTCTTACACTTATTATTATTTAGTTGTTTCATTATGAAGTAATAAAATAAGTATCAATCATATAATGATATGTTATTATAAGTATGAAACAACCCTATTTCACAATCTATCCATCCTACGGAAAAAGAAATCACCGCACGTGCGTACGTACGAAATACCGTCTCCACACCGTGGTGTAATCTATTTTCCACCACCACCTTACATGGATGGGTATAAGGGTGTAAATAATGACTATATATGACTATTATAAAGTGATACTTATTCTTAAATAGTATACATACACTCCAATACAATTCCACGATCATAGGAACGATATCATCACTCGTGCGTACGTACGGAATACCGTCTCCACGATGTGATGTGACTCGTTCTACATGATCTTCATTTCATAGTGATTATATAAATTAATTGAATGAATTAATATGATATATATTACACTAATACCATTATGGAAATGAAGTATCTATAACCTAAAGATAAGAATAAGAATTTATTCGACAAAACACGCATAAGAACAAAAAGTTAGAAACACCCGAATAACAAGTAGCAATGAAATATCACTACTAAGAAGCTAATAAAATGACCATATATGATATCATAAAAATATGTATGATTCTGGAATAATTCAATAACGTTATTTAAATCATTATACCAGAGGTTCGGACACTTACGAAGCAAAACAGACCTAAGGTAAAGGAAATATCACAATCTCATTTTTATCTGAGATTGTTTATACTTTGGTATTTACTGGGGTGTATTTTATCATCCACATCCATGTTTTTTCCATATGTAATATTATTTCCATCCACCTACAATTTCTTAAATCCAATTTTACCCTTCGGTGAGATTTTAGTAAAAGATATGAATTGAATCTTTTGTCGTTTTTCGTACGAGGTACTTTTTGACTTTCCGACAAAAGTACGAGAAGAATATTTTTTTAACTTATACGACATGAATGGATTTTTAAAACATTATCTACAAGAAGCTTACTTTACAAGTTTTCAAGTTTATTTTTAATCAACTTCTTTTAGTTTAAAATTGTATGACATGTTAAGAAATGAAAAGTGTTTTTGAAGTAGAAAGGATATTTTCCTCAAGAATGAAGTTCAAGTGTTTTATCAAAATTATTTTCCATATAAGATAATAAAGGGTTCTGTTTTTATCCCTATTATTAGATTGATTTGATTATGTTGTGATGGAATTATTTTTATGAATTCCTTTATCGTATATGAATTGTTTTATGATGTCATGATGTTTACGATTCCCTTTTTTATTACATGGGTTATGCTACGATGTATGGTTTATGATTTTGTGGCACACATAAGAATGGTATCATTATGAGATGGGTGGGACCTATATCTCCATCCAATGCATTGGGTAAAGATTTTATATCTCGTGAGATAGACATGGATGGAACGGTAGGTTATACCGGTTCAGTGAAACAGGACTGAAACGAGGGTGACTCGGTTCAGAAATGGACTTTGTCCACTAAGATAGTCTTGGCAATGAGTCTTGACTAATAAGATATGATTCTCTATGATTATGTGTGTATGCCACAAAGTTTCATGTTTTAAGTTATGATTATTGTGATTACATTTCACTGCCATGATTTATCCCATGTTATGAAATTATGGTCTCTTTTGCAGGTTATGATTTCCAAAAGTTATGTGCTTATGTATATGATGTAATTGATATGTCTTTTGTTTACCCTTACTGAGCATTTGAGCTCACCCTTTTGTATGTTTTCTTTCCCCAGGTCAGGAAGAAGGTTATTAAGTAAGATATGCCAAAAGGGACTATAGATATGATGAAATAAATGGGAGACAGTGTAGACTCTTTATGAACCAGTTGTTTATGATTCCCAGTTTCTAAAGACACTATACCTATACAGTCCTTTGGTGGTTTTGTTATCTGTTGTAATAAGTATGCTTCAATTTTGTAGTATTAACAATGTATGTAAAGTATGGGTCGTTATACTCCGTGGTCGCTTACGGAACCTCACCCCGTGACGCCGTCTTCCATGACGCCCGATGTTCGACATATTTTGTTGAGGTAGGGGTTTAATTTGAGAATTTTAATATTCCCATGATTGTTTCCTTCTAAAACAAGAATGCGGATCAACTCATTATCAAGTTTACCCACACATGTATTTATTTGCGGGTTGGGAATAATTATTTGTGGGGGAATTCTTGGGAATTAAGTTAATTAATAGTTAATTTAAATTTTACCTCGTTTATCGTTGAACATTATTGTTGTTCGATCTTTTGTTATTGACTAACACGGAGGGCGCGGACCGATCAAACATAGCTCGACGACCCTCCGCAGATTGTTTGTCTATGTGCGGACTGATGGGCGACAACGAAGCGGGCTGTAATTGAGATTTGAAGTCTCTGAGGTGATGTTCAGGTTCCGAGGTGACCATAGGTGCATATGGAAAGAAAAAAGGACCACTGTACTGCATTCGTTGGTATGCGGAAGGTGGCGGCGGCGCTGGCGACCGGAGGCGGCAGCCGGAGCCGTCCGGCCCCCAGGAGGGGGCGGCGCCCCAGCGCGCCACTAGGGAAGATACGTCGTGGCTATGCCGCTGCGGCGATGTGGTAGATCTCGTGCAGCTGTGGGATCTGGGATGACCTGGGGTGGTGCTTTGTGCCGCCGGTATAAATCAACGATAGGGGCCACGCCCCATACATGTGTAACGCTCGGCCAGGTTGGCCGAGCCGTAACCAGCTGCTGGGCCGGGCCTCCAGCGCTAGGTCGGGCCATGCCAGCCGGGCCGGGCCACGCCAGCTAGGCCGGGCCACGCCCTATCGGGCCAGACCTGGTTCAGGCTGACGCATGGGGTGTTGGGCCGGGTCAGACCAGGCCCAAACCCCCTATTTTCGAACCAGGTTCGTTAAAATACCTATATCTTATGCTACAGACCTACAATCAATACACCAACAGTTGCGTAGGGATCCTTGGATCTAGGTGGTTGTTTTAGTATATTACACTCAAGATTTCAGCAATTTTTGGGTACGACTAGGTTGGTTCGAACCCGAAATCAACCTGGCCCTCAGAGGGGAAACACTTATAACTTGAGGAACGGACGTCCGATTGATGTGTCATCAAATACATTGGATTTCTCTTTGTGAGACGGTTCTCCTTTGATACTCTATGTGAGTTTTCGATGGCTATGGATATCGGCCGTGTTAGAAACGAGTGTATTTCTAACAGGGCCCCTAGAACCGAAAATCAATTATCTCTCAGACCAGGCGTTCGATTGATGTGTCATCTGTCGCATTGAGTTCCTATTGATGAGACAGAACATTGGGATACAACAACTCTGGACATTGTGATAGCTGATATATCGGCCCTCTTAGATCGTGGAGCAGACTCTACTGGAATCGAGCTTGCTATGTGTGGGAACCCTTGACCTGGCTGCGCCTTCGACGACGGTGATGATTGTACATGGATCCTACGCGGGTTAATCATATAAGATGACTATACTTGGATCCTATGTGGGTTCGGCAGTGAGGATGACTGTACATGGATCCTCTGTGGGTTTGGCAGTGATGACGAATGTACATGGATCCTACGTGGGTTCGGAAGCGATGGTTACTGTACTTGGATCCTACGTGGGTTTGGCCGTGACAACATCTGTACTTGGATCCTACTTGGTTTCAGTAAAGAAGATGATTCAGAGGCTACATCTAATCATCTACACCCCTATTCAGAAGTAGTATACATGTGTGAGATGGGCCTTGTCTTTAAATCTGTATCATTGATGTGGTTGACCTGCTTTCCTATGTGGACTGGGTTTGGTTTCCCCATGTGGACCGGGTTGTGTTTTCCTTTGTGGATCGGGTTGTGATTTCATGTGTGGACTGGTTGTGCTTGGGCTCGAGAGTTGGAGCTAGACTAAGATTTATAACTTAGGAATATTTATGGGAATATAACTAAGCAGGGTGGGTTGATTCTTCGTGATTTTTTCTTTCCTTTTTGGATTATCCTTCATGGATTCTGGGAGACCTTCGAGGGTCTCAGGGTCCCAACTGAGTATCGTATACTCACCCCAGCATGGGCTATGCTTGCACTACATTATGTTGGATGTAGATGATGGACAACTCTGATTGAGGTGGCGGCTTGTGGTGCTGGATGTTACTCGGAGGTGGACCACTAGACGAGACGTACACGAAGCGGATGGCCGGACTGGAGGAGCTGAGGATACTATCTGTACCCACCCATCAGGTGGGATTTATAGAGGACGACTCAGTGTTTCCGCTTTACTTTTCTGCTGCTATACATTCTCTTCATTTGTATAGTACTTTCAGTTGGGTTTGTATACTGGCCCATTTACATTTCACCACTTACTTCTGTACCCAGTTTTACTTAGTGCTTACTTCACTAGCTTACTATGTTGTGTGTTGTTTACTATATAAAGGCAATTCCTTCACTTTATCGGGATTTATGACTTTGGTGCTAGTCTCCAGCCCCTAGCCTATAGAAGGAGGGCTTGGGGTAGTAATGGAATGGGCCCCGAGGTCGGGTCGTGGAACTTCTCATGCAGGTTTGTGTTGGTTTTTTGTGGATGTTGCACCTCTTTTGTTTCGTTGAGGGTTGGTTTAGAGTTTTAGTTTTATTTTTTTGTCTTCTCCCTTGGGTTGTTGGCTCTAGTTATATCTCATTAAAAATGAAGTGTCTTAAGGGTTTGTTATGTTGTATAAAATCAGTTTCCTTCCATTAAAGTAGTTGGTTTCTTCTTATGCATTTTATTTCAGGTAAATCATTCCCTTGTACTATTGTGATACATGGGAACTTGTGCTCGCACTTGGGGATTCAGAACACTCCTCATGCCATGTCACAGAGTAGGTCTAGAACCATGTTAGATGGTAATCCAGCAAGGATCATGAGAATATTCATTTGTAGTATGAATGAGGTTGGATACCTAATATTTTTTTCACCCTTAGTGTAATAGTTTTAGAATGTTATTCTGGAAGACTTCTTAGTGATTCCACTGTAGAGGGATGTGTGATTTACTGTTGAGATCTTTTTCGGGGATGATCTATTAACTATTTCATCATACATAATGGAACCGATAGATCTTCAGTATCACAAGAGTTAGCTGGGGGAGATAGAGGGTAAATGTATTATTAGTCTGAGTATGTCTCTATGGGGATCATTGATGTTGTTTGCAAAGTAGTATGACGGGATTTGTAACTTTTGTGACTATTACCAGTCGTTGAACATGATAATGGTCATTAACCTGAATCGACTTCCATGTATTGACAATCTATTGGAGTAGTTGATAGGTGCTCGTGTGTTCTCAAAGATAAACATGATATTAGGGTATCATTGGTTGATATTTAGGTCTTATGATATACGAAGGACTACATTTAAAAGTAATGATGACCTATCAAAGTTCATCATAAATCATATTGGGTTGAAAAACAAACTATAAATATTTATAGTCAAAATGAACATGATCAGTCATTTGTTCCTAGATCAATTTTCGGTAATTTTTATAAATGACGTCTTGGTGTACTCCATGACTCATGAATATCATGTCCTACAACGTGACATAATCCAGAGTACACTGGGATAGAATATTCTATACACCATGCGATTAATGTTTCACTATTGGATTTAACTAGTACCCTTATTAGGGAACTTAATATCAAACGAAAGTGTGTCAATGGACCCTGATAAGGTTCATGCAGTATTATCGAGGGAGTATACCATGAATGTTTTCAATATATATATCTTTTTTGGGGTATTCTAGATACTATCTGATATTCATCTGATACTTTTCCCATTTCGATGTGCTACATTTTTTATTGAGTAAATAATTTTATAATGTTTGAATGGTTATAATATTATGATATGACCTTCCATTGGATGAATACATACATAACATCGATACCAATGTTGATCCTATTCCATCTAGGGAATGAGTATACGATGTATTGTGATGCTATTGGGAGAGAACATAGAGAAATGTTGTTGCGGTGAGATCATGATATGGAAAATGGGTCATGGTAGTTGGGGACTCATGTATGGAACAACCCTAAAGATGACCTTGAGATGGATGTATTGGTTTATTCTTTAATGTGTTATTGGAATTACCAATTGGGAGAAATGTTTATTGTGAATATGGAAAACAAGATCTTGATGTATTTCCTTTCACAGTGACATTGAAATCTCTTGCAGTGCAGATAGATAGAGTATATGGAGTCATTGAATTTTTTTCTAGAATATATAAATTTAAAAATAAATAGTTTTGGGAAGTATTTTATTAGGAAAACTCAGAAAAAGATGGTTCAGGAGTCCATTGATTAGTGGAAGATGCTCTATTTTTTATCGGAAATGCACGTGGTGGTTATGGCGAGTCAAGAGAAGATGAATCTTGTATTAGTTACAATAGATTCAAATTTTTTATATGTATCCGTGATATAGACTATGAGGATCCAAATTGTTTTAACTTGTGTGAACTTCATGATTCTGGGGAAACACCTTTAGAATTGAGATTAAATTAATATGCGGTCAACAATGACCAGAATCTAGTTTTTGTGACTACGAGCATGTGAGATGATATCATTTTAAAATTTCACGTCTCAAATTGGTCAATACATATTTGTGTAGCCAAAATGTACCATGACATATGGTGATAGTTTTGGTGACCAATCATGAATAATTAGATAGAATAGTTCGTGAAACGATGCCTCACATGTTAAATGGTCAAGGTAGAGAATCCAAAACCAGGTCATTTGCTACAGTCATTTACCCATCTAGAGTTTATGTGGGATGATGTGGTGATGATTTTTTTATGATTCTCCCAACGAATCCAAGTATGATTAATGTTAACTAGGTTTTTTGGATATACTAAAAAAATAGCACATTTCATTTTGATACAGGAAACCATCACGGTAGAGATGTTGGGAGAACTATATGTTCAGGAGATAGTATGTATTCATGTCGTACCATTTTCTATTACATCATATTGTGAATCATGCATAACATCACTCTAATAGTGTGTATATAAGGCTCTCTGAATTAAGGTTTTTTAGAGTATGCAATTCCACCCATATAGAGATAAGTAGTCATAGAGTACTATACAAGTTATTGAGGATGTGATATTGGCATGTGTACTTTCCGTTGGTGGAACATGTTAAAAGTACTCTCCTTTAGTGGAGATTTCATAATGAAATACTAATCATGAAATGATATAGATAGAACCCTAGGAATATATATGTGGTACATCATGAATATCACCACTATACATTATAGTAGCAGGTGAGTTAGAGTTGTTGTGACCTATTCTCTTGACGGATATGTAAAAGTACGTATAGTTGATTCAAAAACATATGGAGAAGTCTCAGAGTAAGTAGAATTAGTTTGATGATAGATAGATATAACCCTTATAGTTTACAAATAATTACGTGTATTCCTTTTTTTATCACCATTGTTCGATAATCAATGGATATAGACACATGGAAGGTTTGCACCCATGTTTTTTTGTCCTTTTGATTTTGTAGAGATCATCGGGATGGTGGTGTATCGAATGGCTCTTCCAATGAAATTAATTTCAATGAATTATTTTTTAGATGTATCGATACTATGTTGTTATCACTATGAAACTTCTCATGTAGTCGATGTGGATGAGGATTACCATGATATTGATGAATCTGTTGAGGATATTCGGATACGTGTTTTGGATCGTAGTAAAACTTTGTTGCTAGGAATGTCATTTTAATAGTTCATGTATTGTGGAAACATCAGAGTTTAGAGGAGGAAACATGAGATAAAGAAGTAGTTATTTGGTCTTAGTGTCTCGATCTCCTTGGAATGGAATATTTTCAATGCTTGGGAGTGCAACTAGGAAGTGATCAATTATAAGGTGGGTAGATTTTAAGATCAATACCTTTTATGGAGTTGACGCAGAGATGATTATAGGTATTCATTTTCCTTATATTGATAAAATTCCTTTTAGGTTTTACATTGTGGTGTTCTTGGCTGTAATTTAGAGAGAAATAAATTAAAAATGGTCATGCATGCTTGGCGTACAGTTTGGGAAAACGGTTTGTTGTAGTCGACGTAATCATGCGAACCCAGGTATAGGGGATTAAAATAGAGGATATATGGTTTGGAAAATTGTGTACCATTAAATGAGTAATCACACACCACTATAAATGAAGCTCATTGTTCAGGTAGACAATTAGGGAAAATCATGATCCCCGCATAACAAACCATTCATGTGAAATAAAATAGCTCGAAAATTATTTTAATTTTTTTTAAACTCCATCATTAACATCAATTGGACAACCACTAAATCCAACTAGGTGGTTAATGATCATGGAGCTGTATGTAAAAATTACATTCCATCCCGATTTTCATTCTTTGTAGTCCAAAACATGGATTGATGATCCTATACTCTCCTAGTAAGTCGAAATAATTTTGATGTTTTCTCTTTAATCACCATTTATTCTACAATTAGATTATGGAAGTTATCCAATGTTTTGTTAGTTCTAAACAGAATTAGTGAGTTATATGTTTAGGATTTTAAATCAAGATATATATTAATATGATATTGATTACATTAATCGAGATTTGGGGTTCTAGATATGTATACCGATCAACATCTTTGTGCTACTCAAATTTGGGGAATTGTGTTGGGAGATCCTTCATTAATGAATCTAGGTATGTATTCTAAAACTTTAATCGCATATTCATGATCATGATTATTTATGTGTATGATTTATAATATCTAGAGTAGTTTAGAAATTGAAATTCCAATATTTAATTAATTAATGTTTTTAATTAATTACTCAGGACACATTGATGTTTGGTGATTGTTGTATTAAATAATTATTTGATGAATTAATTATGATATATTCAGTTTGAGAATTAAATTATTAATTGAAAAAATTGATTATGGAATAATAATATTGATTAATTGTAAATATTAGTTATTTAATTAATTTATTATAATTGTTGATTTGTGAATTGGTATAATTAATTAGGCAATAAAATGATGGATGTTAAATTGAATAATGATTAATTAGGTTTCAAATTAACTAATGTACATGGATTAATTAATTTTTATATTAATATAAGGGATATTTAAATGTTTAATTGTGATAAAAATATTATTATTGATTAATCATTCTTGATGTGCAATGTGATATATGTGATAAAAATGATTTTGTATTGTATGTGTGGAGGAAATAGTCTACTGCTTCCAAAACCCGTAGTGATAAATATTATGATAAATGTGTGTGGGACTTAGTCTAATACTTTTAAGGCTTGTAATGATATATATGTGTGAGTGGGACATGATTAGTTGATTCTAAAGTCTATTTTGAGATATAAAGATGTGTATATATTTGTCTATTTTTGTGTGTGGGACTTGGTCTGCTAAATCCCAAGCCCATGAGGCCCTAGAATGGATGATATTTACCCAAATTGTTAGAATTGGAATATGTTTAAAATTAACTAATTTAATAATTTAAATATAATGTATAATGAAATTCCAGTTCTTTAATAAATTTTTAAATGGTAATGTGGAATGAATCAGACTCCGGCATGGGCTGAAGTAGTAATTTAGGTTTGGGTGTCCACGAGAGGCCATCCAATTATGTAGTTAAATTAAGATCAATTGATAATGTGATATTGTTTACTTGTGCATTTTAATTATTTCATTATACAACTACATACACAATTAATTGTCCTAGAATTTATTTAGACACCAATGGTTGTGGAAAACCAAGTTATACAGACACACTACTCGGGCTACCTGACTGATACCCAAATATACATTGTGATTTTTTGGATAAGATGAGTGAAGAGTACCTAAGATAGTTGTAATAGTTAGGATAGACCTTGGATGATTAATTAAGATATGTTGAAGGACCCCAAAGGGAGTCATCAGTGTCTTTGTTTTTAGTTCAATTTTTAGACACATGACACCTACATTATTATTGAATGTTTCCTATTTCCTTTTGAGATTCTAGTTCCTCTATTGAATATCATGGGATATTGGTTTTATTATTTTGTATTTATGATTCCTATGTTTTCTATTTATTTCCATTGGAGTTTTACTCTGATAAAATAAATTATATTCTCCCCATGACCGACTTACTAGACCCTCACTGATAGAAAGAGGCCTCTGGCATAATTAGATGCAAGCTTTATGACGTGTGACCAATCAGATCGAGTAGTGGTGCATGGAAGTCGGGCCATGATGTTAAATTTACTTGTGTTTATACAAAGATTCATATGTTCATATATGTTAAATATCTACTTCGATTAGTTGTATTTTAGAGCATCACACACTACAGTGTTCAGCATAGTCAAATTCTCAGTGTGATAAGATCCGAATCCATTACCCTTAACTTTTTTAATTCATCAGTTTATTTATATTAACTCTTTCATTAAATTTTAATTAGAGCTATTTTTTGGTTTTTATAATAACTTACTCCTCGACATGAATTGAGTATGACTCTCGACACAAACCAATCCATATTTTTTTATATTTTTAATGACACTTTTAAAAAAAAGTGTGTACCAATGACAAGCCCAACAAGTAAAAAACATAAAAGGAAATTGTCCCAAATAAATGCCTCAATCACAATTCAAAAATTAACTGAAATCCAAAAGTTTCTACATGTCTGAAACCATTAAAATTTAAAAAACTCTTAATATCCAACTTTCAAATCCAAAAAACAGGACAAAGCCGACACAACTCGAGCCGCGCTCTTCCCGATACACCAACTACCGAGGACCACACTTCACCATCATCATCTCGGTGACAACGAAGCTCCGTCAACATCAACACATCAACAAATGATTCATCCTTCATGCTTCATCGCTGCTAGACACCTTGAACCAAATATGATTGAAGTCAAAACATGAGGCATTAGCGATGAGCACCCTGAATCTGGCCGCTTAAACTCACTCACTAAAAGACCGTGGAGACCACCGCGCTGCTCCGCCTCATATAGATTAAAGGTATCCTAGAACTAGAGAATATAATGAGAAGATAGAGTTAGGATGAAATTCCTGAGAAACCACAACTCGGCACTATCTCTTGACCTTCGCCGTCATCACATCCATCTGAGCATCACCGTCATGAAGATTAAATTAACAGCAATGAAACACCACCTGAGAAAACAATAGAATCAACTCCAATACACCCTCAAAACCATAAAAAATTCCAAAATCACAGATTCACACCCCAAATACTAGCACATGAAAAAAACACCAATGAAAATAGTAACCTTCACCAAGAACGAAGATCCAAAAGCGGGTAAACGAACCGAGGAAAATTGTGTAGAAGGCCAGCATTGAACCCCTGACCGAGAGTGTGGAACAAAAAATGGGAAAGGAACCCTAAGAATAATTGGGGGATAAAACACTAAATGAAGAAGAAAATGGACTCCTAGAAGACCTACAACCGCCAAACTACAATCCCAAATCCACAATGTGCCCATCACACCAGATTCGACCTGTAGAGGAGCAATTGATGATGTCCTTATTATGGAATATTTATAACATTAAATTTAGATATGTCCCAAAATGAGTTCCCCCATAATTGGAAAATGCTTAATGATCTAGAATCCTTACTTAGCTTCGAACATTTATTTTTAAGTAAATTTCCTTGAATTATGGAATTGAATAGAATCAAATATGCAAGATATATGGTATCCCTTCATTGTGTAAAATTGGTTGATTTAATGGATCTTGATATGAAATATGTTAACTCCATTGTTTTAATTACGCCTTTAATTATGTTCATTTTGAATTATAATGCCTTTAATGTAATATATCATAACTAATGAACATTTGATAGGTATTTCCTAATTTGTTATGTTATAAGGGTTACTATTTATTCATTTTATGTTTATTGTGATGATAAATGCAAATAATGAGAGTAATTGCATCATGGATTGTTTTATTAAGTAGATGATTACATTATATTGGATTGAATATTGTATGAAATGAGAAGTATTTTGTCATGAGAGTTGATTATTAAATTTGAACATAATTTTATGGAGGATTTCTATGATGGTAAGAGCTGTTGACACTGGAAGAAAATAACACTCCCTTATATAGGGTGTTGAGCATGGATACTCACCCTAGTGATATGATTTGGGTGTTGGGATGAATTTTCATGTATCATGATTTGTGTGTTTCCTTAGAAACTCACTCGCCGTCCCAAAGTGATGTAGTTTGAAGTATATCACTCTATAGGGATGTGAAGGATATACCAAATAACATGAGATTTTATGATTGAGTAGACTTGTTATGGATGCCTGAGTTACACCCATGTCTTTCCAGTAACTAGTATTCCATGTATATGGCCATTAGGAATCCCCATGCACTTTTTTAAAAAGGGGTGGTGAAATATATAACAAATATATATGTATATATTACTACATATTTTTGGTAATGGTTAATACTTATTTAGGGTATTATCCGAAGTAGATATGTCCGACAGGTGTCTCTTAGGAACATAGGTTGGTTTTGGTTTTTTATTTCTGAACTACATATTTTTTCATAAAACCTGGTAACATCATAAATTATATTTCATTGAATGGATTGGGTATGAAACTCTAGGATTTGGTCTATTGATATTTATATCTCAAAACCTTCTTAGGATCTAATTTCATTATTGTACCCAAGTAGACCTTATGTTTGTAGGAGCTTTGAATATTGCATGAGTTTATATTCTTATACATGGAATTTAGGATTTGACAAATGCACTGGTACTCGAGATGCTCCCCGAGCTATTTATTGAGAATTTAGTTTTTCTATACATTGAATCGCTATTTTAAATTCTTACAACTTCTAATAGACGTACCATTTTTAATAAATGCATTTTTTTAAATAGTTGTTGGCCACCTTAATTATGTTATTATATAATTATTCTTTTTCATATTGTCTTTAATTTTTTATACTTATTTTCTATTTAATGATGTTTATTATTATATATAACAGTTTTCAACTCTGATATGAGTGTATATTCCACCCAATATCACCTTAAAGACAATTAATACTATTCAATATAATCTGGTGTCCCGGAAACACACATGAGGCCATGTGTCCAACTGGTTTGGCTACCAGTTTAGTGTTCAGTCATGCAAATATGTTAAGATGATCTTCAATAGGAAAGGAAATAATTACTTTTACATGTTCTTTTTTGATAAGTGTGATTTTGATGGATTAAATCAACCATAGTAAGAAACCATTATTTCCATTGATGTGATGGAAACTTATTCAATTAAAAAATCTTTATGAATATTAAATTTTTATTTATTAATAATTTTATGTAGTATATATGTTTCCTTGATCATTCGCTATATCTTTTAACAATGTTCTTGCAGGTGCAAAAATAAACAAAAATAATGACATTCCATAACATTTAAATGAGTAATAACCTAATCTTATAGAATTATAATATCATATTTTCATTATAAATATAATTTAAAAATAATGTTAATAAAGTGAAAAATCATATTAAATTATTTTTTTATTATGATAAATGAATCATGATAGTAATATGGTATTATCAATAATGTTTCTTAGTGTTCTCTTATTAAGTGGTTAAATTTTATGATGACAATATATTATTAATACTAATAATATAATTGAAAATTTATCATTATAAAATATTAATCAAGATAGAATATCATAAAAAATAATGAATCTATTTTCTTACTAGAAATATATAATGGTTATAAAAATAATTTGTGTTATTTGTGGAGTTGGTAGTATATGCATACAAACAAGAACTATTTCCATTTATAAATCAATGTGAGGAGACGGAATGATTATAAAATTTTAATATTATAAAATAATGGCTATTTTAAAAAAAAGGTATATATTTTTATTCAATATATCTATAATACCATTAATGTGAGGTGATAATGAAAAATTATATATATCGTTCCATTGAGGTATTAGTATACACGTATTAATGACTATGGTTTTCATCCTAATTTGGATTATATAGAACTATAAAATTAGCATTCCATAAATATATAAATGTTAAATTATTGTAATTATACTAATATCAATATTATATGATGTCTGGTGAATTTTTTGATGAGTTGGATGGTGAATGAAATCCATAAAGCACTACATTGACTTTTTTACCATTACCATAGATTTCCTGCTTTGGATATCGATTTAGGAATTATATTGTTAAAATAATTATGAGAGAATAACCAATTTTTCATGGGAATGTGTATTTCAAAATTATATTTTTATATAATGGTAAATATAAGATGAAAAAAGTTTCTAGATAAATAAGGATAAGAGGTTTTCAACACTAAAGGATTAAATTTTATATATTTATTTTCCCTTAGAACCTAATGTGATTGATATATAATTATGTGGGAATCACCAAAAAAATATATAAATATATAAATGTTTTAAAATGTATCCATTGAATTAGATGGAAAAAATAGATGTAACATCATTATGAAATATATGTTTACATGATAAAAAAGGTCAATAGCAATGTTAAGTCATTGAATCTTATATGTATCCATTCTAAAAATTAATTTTTAATTTTTTATTCAGAAAAAAATTTATAATGTATTGAATATATTTTTTATATAAAGATTATATAAATATATATTCTAATAAAAATGAATAAGAGATTAGAAAATGAATATTTAATATTTTTTTAAAAACATCATTTTCCAATGAAAATATTTTGCATTATACTTAAATGTTTCTTTTAATTATCCACATTAAGGATATTAATATGATAAAATAATCATTATTTTCAAATTCATAGTTTTAATATTATCATAATATTAATTTTTAGGAATTTACAAAAAAGTACTTTTAGGTTAATTAGGATAGAACTTATTAATCTAAAACCAATTATTTTTTGAAAATATCATTTTAAAAAAAATAACATAAATATTTTTGAAAAAATTATCCAAAACAATTACTTATAAATAAAATTATTCATAATTTTTACCATGTTGTATTTATAAAACCCATATATATAATTTTAGGATGACAAATAATATTTTGATTTAATATATTATTTATTTAATTAAAATAAATATTATTTTCTGTCATTTATAGAAATTAGATTCAATAAAATAGATTTATAATATTATGAAATATATAATGTTTTATTTTAAGGAATAAAATTTTCATTACTATGATTAATGTTGGTGATGATTATGATGATATAACTATAATTTTTTAATAATTGATTTATTAATTGTGTGTACTATGTACACAATTAATTAAATTGATAATATTTATAAAATAACCGTAAAATTTTGGTTAAAAATTTTCAAACTATATTAAATAATTTTCGTTTTATATTAATTTTAAAATAATATTGAAAATAAAAAATTATTAAAAAATAATTTTCCAAAGTAACAATTATTTAATATATAAAATGTTTTAATATTTAAATAGAATTTATCTTAATTAATAATTAAATTATATTAAATTTATATTAAAATTTGATTTTTGAAAAAAAATCATTAAGAGGGTTTTATTATATATGTTTAGTTAATCATATGTTTTTTGGGATAAAATACTTATCCTTGAAAAAATAAAACCAGTTAAAAGAAAATACATAAAAAAATATTGTCTTATAACATGATTATATAGATTGTGGAAATTCATGGTTGGGTTTCTTCAACCAATCTAATAAAAAAATACTGCACATTTCATTTTTGGAACTTTGTTCCATTTAATGTAGTCATTAATATATAAAAAAATAATATGTGTTTATTGTATCACTTTATTCTTTACTTATAAAAGGGGTACCCTCCAACACATCATTCCAAAAGTATTAATTCAAATTCTATATAGAAACTATTTAATTTTTCTACTAAAAGATTTTTTTCTCATTTTCACAATCCTCTTCTTTTAATTAAAAATCATTTTACCCTAAACTACCATGATAATTTTAAGATAAAGTAAATATAATTAAAGTGTGTATTACTTAATCCTTATATGTATCATCATAATCATCCAAACAAAACACTTTATAAACCACATTAATATAATTAAAATTTTATCATTATTATTCATATGTGTAATTATATTAATGGAATAGAGAATATTTTTTCCATACAAAAAATATTAAAAATAAAATTGAATCATTTTTTTATTGTGATGATCACCTCTTTCATGTAATAATGTTTTTTCTCAATTTTTACTATGACTTTCATTATCTATATAGACCATATAAAATAATATTCACCAATAAAAAACATAATACCCTTTTTATTCTATTATAATTATATTGTAGACATTAACATAATATATAATAAATATATTGGGTGCCCATTTTTGGGGTTTCCACTAACTTGAATAATACTATACGAAAAGTTCTATGAATTATATGGCAACTTTAGAACTAATTTCATTATAACATAATAATAAAATAATTTTTATTTTATTTTTTTCTATGTTCTATAATATATATATAACATATTATAAAAATATATAATACTTGATAGCTAAAATTATTTAAATAAGAATACAACAATTTAATAATCAAACAACAACAAAAAAAATATTATTTAACAAATTACTTAAATAGTATATATTAAATTAATGATATATTAATAAAAATACTATTATATTTTCTAATTTAATGAATTTTATTTTTCATGATTTTATTCTCATGTGTATAATGATTCAATAATGAGTGAATGGTTTATTATCTCAAATATCACCACATGAGGCATATTTCGGAATATAAACCATGTTTTCTATGGAAGGGTATATTTAATAAACAACTAATAATTTGCACCGCAATTTTAAAATTTGTAATTTTAATTAATGATTTATATCAAATTCAATCATTCATATGGAGTTTTATTCAATATATGTTAATGTATTATGGGATTCCATGATCACATTTATGATTGTTTATAACATTTACATGTCATACAATATGTTTCCATTATATGGTGTTCAATTTTTTATAATATAATGAATGATTTATATATTATTTTCTATTAATTCATGGGATATATAAATACATATCATGTCATTTAATATAAATATATTTTCACTATATTTTTACCTTAATTTTATTATTATTTTGTATCTAAATATTTGTTCACTGAGTGTCCATTATCTTCTTGAATAAATTTCAGATATGATGTGTAAAATATGATAATTGATTGTATTATACGGTAATGATTAAATTTTTATATTTTTAACATCTAATACTCGTTAAAATATATATTTTTTCATAGAGTTTTTTTTCCATAAGGGATATTGATATCTCAAATCTCATTTCTTGGAGTTAGAAAATCTCATGATGAATTTTTATTTTCCATGCTTGGGTTCTACCACTATATAATGTTTCTCTATGGAAAATTATCAACCTATATCAGTATAATATAATTTTAATACAAATATTTACCTGAAATAATATCCTTCCTGAAATGAATGTCATTGTTAAGTATAATTTCAAACCCCATTAATGATATTTTCCCCTATTTTTCTATATTTTTATTTATGCTAATTTTACCTTTTCTAATTGTTAACCTAGTTGTAATTCATATCATGTTAACTCTATATTTCTATTATCATCTTGAAAAAGTTAATTTTAGTTAATATTAAAAGGATTTTAGGTTATACAAAAGTGTATTTTAGAAATATAAATAGGATTTTCTTTTATGATCTTATAAATAAAACTCAAACAAAAATAGATAAGTTTAATTATTTTTATTTTTTCATTATTGGAGATTCACATTAAAGTTAAATTAATTCTAATATTTCACTTCAAACCCTGAAAATTTCCTATTTAAAGTAATTCATTACATTATCCTTATGATAATTTTTAAATTATTAAAAAATATATTAAGTTTAATCTTCCATTTTCTATTTCATATTTGAAATGACTTACCATGTTCGGGATTATGTTTTTTTATGATCCAAAAATTTTATATTATACTAATTAATTTTTTGTTGTATTGAACTTGTGGGTAACAAATCATATACATTATCACTTCTTGTGTTGTTCCGTACAAATCATTTATATTTGAATGTTATTTCCTTTCTATATCAGCATCACTCTTAGTTTTTTTATTACACTAGTGATATGATCTTTTAAAAACATATTCATTCCTTCCCTTAAGGTAATATTCTAATTTATTGAATTTGAATATAAAAACTTCTATATGTTCATAAGGGTCTATATTTAATCTTAGTCTATGTATATTATGCATTGTTTTGATGGTTATATATTTCATATGGTGATTGTGTTGGTCATAAATAAGTGATCGGTGATGATAAGTATTATACAGCTCATTGATTCATATTTTGGTCTATAGAGGAAATTTTTGTTTTGAATTTTGATTATTCCAACCCAGTTTAATTATAGTATGTTTTTAATTACCATTGTGGAAATAATGATGTGTTCTATATGACCTTGATTACATTCATAATCTCATGGTTGAGGCCCAGAATGTAAATATAATGATGCCTAATATTATTCATTATATTATTATTAGTTATTTTAATATAATATATATATTAATTTTTATTATTATACATGGATTTATATATAGATATTGTGATCAATTATACAAAATTTTAGGATTATCAATTTTTCATTTTATATTATTCATATAAATTTAGTTTCATTATGTCGTATAATGTTAATTTTTCACTAAAGTGAATTTGATATCATTATTATTATGTTTATATTTATCATGGATATGACAATATGTGTTATACATAATATATGAGGGATATTAAATTATATGGGATATTATATTGAATATATTGAAAACTTATAATTGAATAAGTTGTTTTTTATATAATGGAAAAAATTATATTTGAAGACAAATAATTGATCTTATTTAGTTAATAGTTATTCAAAATTATCTAAAACATTAACCTAAATAGTCCATTGAATGTATTGTATTTAATTTATGTTATTTATTAAGTAATTAATTATGGGTCAAATTGTTTTGGTTTAGATCGTCATAAAAACTAATATATATAATTTACATTTTTATTCGCATGAGATTATGGGAGAATGGGTCATAGGATGTGACCCAAAAAACAAGGTCCCATTTTGTTGTGAGGTTTCAATGAAGGGAAGATCACTATGGAGGAATATATTAAAAAACGAGACCAAATGTCATATCAAATGGAAGCTCATTTAATGGTCGATCTGGATATGATGGTAATTCTGTAGCATTAGTGGTTATATAGAGTGGTTAAATCTAATAACTTTATATATTTCATTTATGACATTATTAGATACTTTTTTTTAGTTTCTATGCAGAGGTCATATTTGGTTTTTTACCATTCCTAAAATGATAATTGAAAAAAAAATAATTTTTAGTCAATGGTGGATATTTAAATGTTTTAAATGTCAGTCACAGTTGAATAGTATTTTTTTATAATAAAATAAAATGTAGTGATAATTATTGGGGATAATTTACGTACCATCAAATTATTTTGGATAAAAAAAATTGGAGATAATCTTGGGATAAAACTATGGGATATGTTTAAATATATGATTGGATCATGATGTTTTGATAAATACGATATTGTATAGTTCTACAGGAAATTGAATCCCTATTGTGTGTTTAGATTCTGGATCTAGTTCTATCATATTCTCACCTTATTGTAGTAACCTCAAAAATTCAACTTGACCACTGACTGAACTATCACTCTAGTTCATGATAAGAGGACCTAAGACTGCACACTTGTTTTGACACACCAAGGGATATGATTTGGTTTAAAATATTATATTAATATGTAGTTAAAATGATTCATTATAAAATTTGATTATTTTAATAAGTATGATGGAAGATTGATCAATATTAACATGGATGAACAAACAATAATAGAGGTTCAACTAAGATTTATTTAGTTCGAGTTGAATGATAATTTAATAATTTTTGGTGGAAATTGTTTTTAGGATTACCTATTTCATTGAATTATATTAATATTGATTCATATAATGTTATTTCATATGTCCTATTTATTTAAAGCATCTAATTTTTTAAATGGATAAATGAAAAAGGAATCAAGTTAAAAATGGATTTTGTTGTCAATAAAGACATTATACTAATTAGCAGCTTAATGAGATGATAGTTGAAGTAAAAAAGATTCTAGGTTTTATATAACATTGATTGAGAAATATGATTACCAAAATTAACATAGTTGAATTTCTAATTACACAATAGTTTGTATAGGTGCAGTCATCTTGTTTTTTGGGTGACAATGATGATGTGTAGAGGAAGATTAAATTTCATATGGTCATGAAAATAGGATGTAACACCATAGGTATTTAATAAGGGTAATATAAATTGACTATATATTTGAAAAATAAGTAAACTAATCTCTCTATGGAAGTCAATGATAGAAGTTATAATTTTATTTCTTTATTTATATGAAAATTTGAATAGTTTATAGTTAAGTGTGATAATCTAATAGTAAATTAGGAAAGCAATCACAAAAAATTGTCTTGATCAGGGAAATAAGAAATACCAAATGAAAATGCAATAATTAAAAAGTATATTGATTCATCACTCTACATTGTCCAATTTTTAATGACATATAATTTTTCAATGACTATTCAATTTTAGTTACAAATAAAATCACCAAGTTGTATTGTTACTATTAATTGGTCTTTATGTTTTTTGGAATGATACATTTTAGAAATATATTTTTTTGGTCAATGATTTATTTGTAATGGTTAATCTACATTTATAAGAGTTTATTTAAATTTGTTATTGGGAACTCTATTTACCTAACCTAAATCAACCCATGACCATATTTTGATGATGAAACATTACAAATAAATCATTGACCAAAAAATCATGAGGTTCATAGATTCTAAAATATATGTTTGATAAATCATTATAAATTAAACATTACATATTGAAAATAATTTTCATATAATAAATTTTTTTCCATAAATATCGTGATGATCCAATTTATATAAGGGTAAATAATGTAACACCCATGATTAAAGATTATATTTTTCTTTTTCAAATATAAATTAATTCATTCATCAACTAGAGTCATAGAATACACTATACCAAAAAATAGCAGAAACATATATACCAATTAAAATGTAGTTGTATGAGTGGTTTGAAAATATATATACAAGAAAATTATAAAATATATATACAATAAAAAAATAAAGTCAAATATCAACATTAAGGCATTGATATTATAATGAAACCAAAATAGATTTTTTATTTTTAACTTTTTTATAAATAAAATTATTTTAACTAAATCATTGTTTATATGAGTAATATATTCAAAATATTTTGATTAATAATTAATAGAGAACCAAAACATTCAATATTAAGAACGTTTTTAGGAAAAATTATTTCCAATAATAAATATTTTTATCATTTTGTCATTTTTAAAATTATAAACATCTTGAATTCCAAAATAACATGTTACACATCATTTTTTGATTCATTATTTAAGAAATTTTTATGGTGGTTGTTTTTGGTTCTTCTAAAATTATTATTGGTTTATTTGAATACTGAAAATGTAAAATAAGATCTAAAACTATTACTTATTTTAAATCATCATAATAAAATAGTTCTATAAATGTTTTTGAACAAGTATTAAATATATTATATGAAATTATGAGTAAATTTAATTATTTAATATTAAAATTTTGTTTTTATAAAACCATTTATATCTTGTTAGAAAAACAAGTAATATTCTTTCTAAAAAAGATTTTATATGGACCCAGCCTTAAACCATACATAATCTTTAATTAAATGAATAATTAACATTAAAAATATTTTCAGGTTTAGAGTTTTAGAGAATTATGAAATAATTGTTAATTACATCTCCAAAATTACAAGGAAGACACTTCTACTCCGTTTTCATTTTTTTTCCTAAAATAAAAACACTTGAAAAAAAAGTCATTACTAGTTCTATGTTTTAGAGAGCATGAATTTTCCAATATCCCATCGTGGACCCTATTAATTTTTAAGACCCATGAAACACATTTCAAAACATGGGGTGACAATAAAATGATCATCAAGTATTATAAAATAAGGAAGGAAAAAATTATCCCATCAATATATTCAAACCAATGAAACCTTACTTTTCAATCATAACATATCTTGCGAAATCGTATGATTTAGGAATAACACACACAAATAATAAATCATAACGGTAACTTATGGAATTCATAACATACTGACATTGTAGCTCTAAGAAATACATAAGGAGTCCCATTTGGAATACCCATGGTAGAATATTCCTTATATCTCCTAGAACAAGCATTAATGTTTACTACCGTCACGTTACCCATTGCATTGGAGAGAAATCTCGGGCACACCCACCCTATTTTTATCATAGAACCACCTGTATACGTAAACAATGCCCAAGAACCATAATAAATTCATTACACTTAAAATCTGAATAAAATAAGTACAATATTTACACATTTCAATCACAACATATCATTTGAAGACATAGACATAATCAATGCTTTATCAAACCATTTTCACAACCATTTACAACATTTAATAAAGGGATTTTTGAATCAATGTGTCCAATACCACTATGAATATTATAAAGGAATTAAAATTTTAAAACATTAATTTCCATATAAATAAATCCTTATTACCATTTTTAAAACATGTACATTGATGGGAATGATTTAGAATAATAAATATTTAAAACATTTAAAATGATATTTTTGTTAGAGTTCCTAACCAAATGAGATTTCTTGAATACATATAATTAAGGAATAAAATTAATAAAATATTATAATATCATGAGTATAAATATATTCATGATATAAAATGTCATAGGGAAGTATATACACCTTATAAATGTGAATTGGTGTATAAAAACAAATAAGTCTTAATGGAATGTAAATTAAGAAAAAGTCCATAAAAATGATCATATCATTAGATTAAAGATAAATAAATGAAATAATAATGTGTGAATCATATAAATAAACTCAATATGATTGGATATTCAGTGTAAATAAATCAGAGAAAATTCACACATAATTTTGTAAAAACAACACTAATGACTTGGATGTTTAACACAATGAATGGAAATTGAGTTAAAATTACTATTATAAAGTTCATATCGATGACTTGAGAATTTATCAATTGATAGATTATGTGTATAAAAAGTTTATCCACACAAGGAGGAGTGTAAATCACAAAATAAATATATAAATAGTGATTACACAGGTAATCATATCATGACAAAATTAAGAATTCAAAGATTAACCCAAGGAATGGAAATTGTGTTAAAAAGTTCCCTTACTGATTTTCAAACTTATGAAACATAAACCACATGAAAGAAGAATAATACATTTAATATGTAAATAACAATAAATTAAATTAAATTACATAATTAATATAACCATGGGAAGTACATACACCACACAAATAAAAATTTTGGCAAATATAGCATGAATCTCATGGGAATAAAAAGAGAGAAAAACCCCTTACCTAGTTGTAATCAATCAAGTAATATGAAAAGAATCCAATAAACACCAAATTAATAACATATTACAATGCATATAAAGATAATCATTATAATATGTATCAAATTGCAGTAAAAAATACACCATATGCAGGAAATATGTGGCGAACAATGGAAATCTCACAGAATTAAATGTGAGATAAGAAACCCCTTACCTCGTGTCCGATATGACTTGTTAGTACTTTGTTCTTCCTGAATAATAAAATTAATTTAATTTTTACTTGATTAAGAACCCTTTTCAATTTTTATTATTCCTTTTATATCACTTCTTTACATGTTATAATCATTATGTAACCATTTAAGTAAATAATGGCTGTTTTGTTGATACTTGGAACTTGAGTAAAAAATGAACAACTAATAATTCCACGATGTCTATGTGATCAAGAGTACATTATCTGCAGAATGGTATTAATGATTTATATATCATATATATAATATATTTATATCTAGTATATATATGAATTTAAAACAATACATAACATTTTGAGAGAAGAAATGAAATGCACCGTGCATGGAGACGGTAAGCCGTACATACGCATGAATGCTACTTTTATTTCAATTTTGTATTTTAATTGAATGAAAACATAATGATACATCGTTATATTAGAATTACAATATTATATCATATATAATTTCAATAACTCCATTTTTATATGTCCTATGTATGGTATGAATGAGTCATATCACTTTGAGGGGGTGGTAGTCCACATTTCCTCAGATTAAATTATCGCTTTTACTCATAATGGAAACCATAAAGGTAAGATATAAATTCAAAAAAAAAGTATCATAAAGAAAACATAAACATTGTTTATATTATATATAAATACAGTTCAATCATAATGTCCACCATAAGAGGCGGTAGGAGATAATTGAACAATCATCATTTTGTGAGGTGTTAGTTTTCCATCCACATAATCAATATGTTCATTACCCATTATATGGAGTTGGGTGTAAGATTAGTTCGAATAATTTTCATAAAACCAACATTTTATATTTAGGATACTGTTTTTTATAAACAAATAGAATAAAAATATTTTACGGGGATGGATATGTAAAATAAAACAAAAGGACTTACGAGAAGATGTTAACTTTAAATTTGGTGTCTCTCTTTAGTTTTAACCATGCGATTTACTTGACGTGCCATATGACTATGGTAAGGCTGATGGGCGGAGAAAAAGGGAGTGATGGCAAGAGGGGGGGTGAATTGCCTTTTAAAAAATGATTAACAATTTAAAATCAAAGTTGAAAGTGCAGCGGAAATAAAGAGGCAAGACATAAGAATTGATAACGGAGTTCGGCCAAAAACCTGGCCTATGTCTCCGCTACCAACTAAACCGTTGAGAGATTCCTACCGCTTGCTTTTCAATGGTTTTAGCAAGAAACCCACTAGGCTTTGAGGTAGCACTAGGACCTATTACAGCTTGCTTTTAGTGGTTTAGCAAGAACCCACTTGCTTTTGATGGTTGAGCAAGAACCCACTATCCTTCTTACAGGTGAAGGATAGCTGACCTATGTCTCAAGCTATTTAAAGGAAAGCTTGACAACCTCTTCACACCTTAGAGGTGGTGTGAAACCCAAAAGAGAGAGGAATAGAAAAGGAGTTGGGGTTTGTAGGCACAAACCCAATTTGAAAGCTCAAAAAGATAAATACAAAAAAACCCGTAATTGGAGAAGCCTTGGGCGCCTTTGATTGATAGGAGAGTTTGAAGGCCGCTTCCAAGCTTCTTTGGTGGTGCTCTTGGATGTGGAATTGGATGGAGCACTTGGGGTTCCTTGAGGTGGCTCGCCGGAGGATTGCCGAATGATCAACAAAGTGTCCTTGGGCTTGGTTTTTGTTCCGGTTTGTGTCCGGGGATTCCTCAGCCTTTATTTATAGGCATGGAACCCATTGGGGGCCTTCGGAGCTGTTGGAGAAGTCTTCGGAGCCGTTGGAGGCCAAAAGAGGGTTGACTGGTCAAAGCCAACGGCTAGTTTGACTGGGCTACCGGCTGGCCGGTACAGCTACACCGGCTGGCCGGTGCCTTGGCAGAGGAGAAGAATTTTGGTCCAGGCTCCACCGGCTGACCGGTGGAGAAGCCACCGGCTAGCCGGTGGGGAGACAGTAGCTGGGCCATTGGTCTGGGTGCCACCGGCTGGCCGGTGACAGAGCCACCGGCTGACCGGTGGAACCTGGCAGTGGGCAATGCCTCTGCCAGGTCCACCGGCTGGCCGGTGCTATCACACCGGTTGGCCGGTGGACTGAAATTCAGTCCACTTTGAGATGCTTTCTTGGGCCATTTTCTTGTCAACCTTGTTCCTATTAACAAAAACACTTGAAACAAGGTTAAACACATATGAAAGTGATTGTGATCATGAAAATCAAAGAGCGAGGGGAACGAGAGGTACAACAATCTCCCACTATTTTGATGATCACAATCACCAAAACAAAAATGTAAAAACTTAAATTAAAGGCATGCTTTAATGAATAAAATGAAATGTAAAGCAAAGCATGATCAAAAAGGTTTCTCCCCCAATCAATCAAGAAATTTCTCCCCCTTTGTGATTATCAAAAAAGAATGGGGCATAAAACTTGATTGAGGGAAAAGAGATTTGAAAAACAAGATTTGAGATTTGAAAATCAATTGAAATTTTGGAAATTGAAATATTGAAAAAAAACAAAAATGCTTAAACAAACCTTAGTCCCCCTAAATAAAAACAACAAATCACCGGGGAGATGCGTTTGAAACCGAAATAAATTTTGGGCCGGAGAGACTTGCTAATAGGGATTTTTCAATCCACACTTGTCTAGTGGCGGGTCTTCTCCTATAAAATTCATCATTTTAGAAAATAGTTTTGGGCCTACCATACCGGGCATTTTTGAAATTGCACTCATAGATTAAGTGCCCGGGTTTTTTACAATAATTGCAAAATTTATAACTAGAGCTCCCCCTTACAAAAACTGTGGGTGCTTGGGAGGAGGAAGCTTGCTTGGAATAGCCAAGCCCTTGGGTGGTCCTAGATATGCGTTGGGAACCTAGCAAATTGTTTAAATTTTGTTCCCCTTGGGTGAACTTGGCTAGAGTCTCCCTTAGATCTTTGATTGTTGATTTCATGGAATCAACATCGGGGAGGTTTTGGATTTTGAGGGTCAACTCTTCCTTCTCTTTGAGAAGTTGTTCTTTTTCGGAAGAGAGTTTTTTGAAATTCTTTTTCAAAGCAACGAATTTTGACGAGAGTTCGTGAAAACCATTTTCTAATTGGTCTCGCACATGTTGGAGTTCTTCGTATGACAAATGATTGAAAGAATTAGAAGAACTAGAGGATGAGGAAGAAGAGTCGAAAGAAGTTACCTCGTGAAATGCCATTAGGCATTTTGTACCTTGGTCGCTCGAGGAGGAGGAGGAGGAGGTGGAGCTATCACTCCATGTATACGCTTTGAAATCCATCTTCTTTTTCTTTTTCTTGGCCTTTTTCTTGCAGGATGGGCAATCGAGCTTGTCATCGCCTTTAGTACCTTCATGGGTTACTTCTAAAAGATTCTAGATATCATGAGAAGATGAGCAAGTAGAAATATGATTAAATTCATTACGGTCTAACCCACAATGAAGAGAATTCATGGCTTTGCCATCAAGCTCAAAATTTGCAATGTCTTCGGGGGTCCATTTGGATTCATCGGGAGATGAAAGTGAATAACCATGCATGACAATTTTAAAAATAGGATAACCAATGCTTTTAAGAAAAGTGGTCATGCGGGTTTTCCAAAAAGAATAGTCGGTTCCATCAAAAAATGGAGCACGACCCAAAGAAAAGCCTTCGGGGGCGAAAGAGGTTGAAGCCATCAAAAAAGATCTTGAATTTGAAACCGGTTAGGGTATTACTCAAATTTTGCCTCTGATACCAATTGATGGGCGGAGAAAAAGGGAGTGATGGCAAGAGGGGGGGTGAATTGCCTTTTAAAGAATGATTAACAATTTAAAATCAAAGTTGAAAGTGCAGCGGAAATAAAGAGGCAAGACACAAGAATTGATAACGGAGTTCGGCCAAAAACCCGGCCTACGTCTCTGCTCCCAACTAAACCGTTGAGAGATTCCTACCGCTTGCTTTTCAATGGTTTTAGCAAGAAACCCACTAGGCTTTGAGGTAGCACTAGGACCTATTACAACTTGCTTTTAGTGGTTTAGCAAGAACCCACTTGCTTTTGATGGTTGAGCAAGAATCCACTATCCTTCTTACAGGTGAAGGATAGCTGACCTATGTCTCAAGCTATTTAAAGGAAAGCTTGACAACCTCTTCACACCTTAGAGGTGGTGTGAAACCCAAAAAAGAGAGGAATAGAAAAGGAGTTGGGGTTTGTAGGCACAAACCCAATTTAAAAGCTCAAAAAGATAAATACAATAAAACCCGTAATTGGAGAAGCATTGGGCGCCTTTGATTGATAGGAGAGTTTGAAGGCCGCTTCCAAGCTTCTTTGGTGGTGCTCTTGGATGTGGAATTGGATGGAGCACTTGGGGTTCCTTGAGGTGGCTCGCCGGAGGATTGCCGAATGATCAACAAAGTGTCCTTGGGCTTGGTTTTTGTTCCGGTTTGTGTCCGGGGCTTCCTCAGCCTTTATTTATAGGCATGGAACCCATTGGGGGCCTTCGGAGCCGTTGGAGAAGTCTTCGGAGCCATTGGAGGCTAAAAGAGGGTTGACTGGTCAAAGCCAACGGCTAGTTTGACTGGGCTACCGGCTGGCCGGTACAGCTACACCGGCTGGCCGATGCCTTGGCAGAGGAGAAGAATTTTGGTCCAGGCTCCACCGGCTGAGTGGTGGAGGAGCCACCGGCTGGCCGGTGGGGAGACAGTAGCTGGCCCATTGGTCTGGGTGCCACCGGCTGGCCGGTGACAGAGCCACCGGCTGACCGGTGGAACCTGGCAGTGGGCAATGCCTCTGCCAGGTCCACCGGCTGGCCGGTGCTATCACACCGGTTGGCCGGGGGACTGAAATTTAGTCCACTTTGAGATGCTTTCTTGGGCCATTTTCTTGGCAACCTTGTGCCTATTAACAAAAACACTTGAAACAAGGTTAAACACATATGAAAGTGATTGTGATCATGAAAATCAAAGAGCGAGGGGAACGAGAGGTACAACAAAGGCTTCTGGGTGGAATATAGGGATCATAAAATACTATTTGAGAAGGGTTTGGATAAGCCATGGGGGATTAGAGGTGTGAGGAATGGGTTAGATGTGAGAGCATTTTATAAGGGAGTGGAGGCACTCTTCAAGAAAGTGTGAAAATATTATATTATTATATGATTAGTTTAGGTTTATAAAGGTCCAAATCTAATTAAAGATGAATATAAGAGGACATATGGTCTAAATAAAATCATCTAATAAGAATTTAATAGGTTTTGGATATTTTTTTAATCTTTAAAATATTATTTATTAAAATCATTTATTGATGAGGTAAACACGACGTCAGTATTGTGTCATATATAATTTTATTTATTTGATGTCTAAAAATTATTAAAAAATTTACAATGGAATATGAAATATTTTTAGATATCGAATTAATATATATATTCATTGAAATAACTTATATATCCCTATGTAAAAATTAATTTACTAAAATATATTTGTTTATATCATTTCAGTATTTATTTTAAATTAATTAAAATAAAGTCTCATTATTACACTTAAGTGGCTCCGTGGGGTTTCAAAATAGACATAAATATTCCCGTATTCGGACATGACTCATCCAATAATGTTAAATAATGTGTTAAGATAAATTATTATTATTATGAAATTCCTTTTACCTTGAATTACCCTAATTACCTTTAACCGCGAATAATAAAAGTCAAAAGTTAATAATCACCAAAAATTATTTTCATCTTATTGAAACTCATTTTACTTACTGATAACAACCATGTATGTCAGATTTTCGAAATTGAATTCACAAATGTGGTAAAATGTCATTTAAATGAAAAATACACTTTTTTAACTACTACATAGTGGTTTCACTATTCATCAAAAATTGATGTTATTCAGAAAAATATAAAAAATTCAGCCTACGTTATATTTCATATTTAAAATTCAAAAATAAATTCTATTTGACCAAATTAAAAACATAGATTTTGGGTTAATTAATTGAAAATTAACTCCCATTCTAAAAAAGGCATGTTTTTAAGAAATATTAACTATTAAAAGATTGACACTGGTTTATTTTCAATATTAATGTGAAATTAATTCCAATGACCAAAATTGAATTAAATGGTAGAAATACAATCTACTTAAAATTTAAAACCAATTAAAAATATAATATAACCTTATAAATAAATTATATTAAAAGGCAGTTTTGAATTAAAATACAATATTTTCCACTATTAATCGAAAATTTATTTTAATCATAAAAAACAAATAGTTTACCCAAAGAGAATTTTTATGTCCTGCTTCTTATGAAGAATTTTATTTGGTCAAATAGAATTTATTAATGTGTCCAACACTATATTTTATGAGGGTTCTCCTTTAAAAGGAAGTAATTCATCATTTTAATGTTACTTATGTTTAAAAATAGGTTCATTCACATTTAAATATTTTAAATTTTATTGGATAAATGTAAAAACATTTATCAAACATGAATAATCATATTGTTGATTGTTATTTTCATTCACACTAATAATATGGATAAGCATTAACTACAATTTAAATTAATAATATTTTTATATTATTTTTAAGTATAACTAGGTGTTGTGTGCAACGTAAGATTTTAATGAAACTCGTTGTTGTGTATCGGGTACGCCACTGATCATAGCATCATATTTCAAATAACATTAATATTTAATTCAAAACTATTAATAAATATGAAAAATTTATATTCATTATTTACCTGGGATGTTACATCCTTCCCCCTTTTTTGAATTTCTTCCTCGCATTTATAATATTGAGAATTGAAAGAACATTGAATTCTCCACATTAGAAAAAATAGTCAATAAAAATATCACTTTAAAAGAAAGAAAGAAAAAGTAAATTTTCACCAGAGATATCCCATACTAAGATTCCATATAAGAAAAAAGGGATATGGAAGATAAACAACCCATCAAGGTATAACAGAGAGTGGTAGAAAACATGTTTATGAGAATGTTAACCAATAGAAAATCACATACATGTGATGGGTGAAATAGTCTTTGATTCCCTTAGAAGAAAATTTAACGAACAATGTTTTTATTTTAAGATACTTTTCATAAATATGGGGAATTTATTTAAGGGCTTGAATAAGAACATAATGAAACATACTTACTTTTCATGTAAATGTTCATCCATTATTAGATGTATACAACAAACTCATCTTTTCTCTCAATGATGAGTATTCAAGATGACCTGTTCATATTGAAAGCACTATAATCAACTTCTAGAGAATCAAAAAATCCACCAATGATAAACTATATTTATTCCATGTCGTTAGACATTAACAGAAACAAAAATGGTTAGTACAAGATTAGATAATCCACAAAAAAGAAAATCTTTTACAAAAAGAAAAACTAATATTAATCTCCAAAATTTACCAAACAATACCCAATGATCAAAAATTACAATTTAATAAACAATTTCCCATAAAATATTTCCAAGTAATCAAAACTAAGATTGAAACCCAATTATCAGAAGGATTTATTCACATAGTCTTCCAAGATAAATCTTTACATTTATCTCTAAATAAAATCAACAACTCTTAAAGACTCATACTGATGTGTAATTAACCAAATCACATATTCTATATGATGTGCTAATCATATCCATAAATAACCCAAAAAACCATATATCCAAAATATAAACATAGATCATTCCATAATATAATTCAAGCATTACTAATCAAAAAAATATTCCTTGACTAACATTTTCATATATCAAACTTCAGGGTTACACATATTATAAAAAGTATTCCAATGTAATCTCACCACCAATAGTTCCTTAATACCATTAATAATTTCATAATATTGAAATATACCATAACTATTTAACCCCATATATGTTGAATTCTTACTCATTTAATGTTCTTCACGATCCATTAACCATTCAACACAAACTTATCATGAAATAATTCTTTCCTACATTCAAAATCATGAGTCATATCCTAAGATTCCGTAATATCAAAACATATGTTATGAAATAATTCATAACTTTCATTGGTCATTGTCAGTTCCCCCATCGACAATTGAAATTGAATTATGTATTCGTAAACATATATTTGTATGATCCTGGTGATCAAATCCGTGAACCTTCTTCGAAGGACATCTATTTGTATAATGACCATGCCCACCACATTTAAAAAATTCAATTAATTCCACATAAATAACTTATTTTCCATTCTTATATTGAACAAGATGATTCTTTTTTCCATGGAAGGTTGATTCTTTATGACCTTCATTCCAAATATATATCATCTTCTTGTCCCTTTGAAGTATTTTCTCAGGAGTTTCTTTCCACATCATTGAATCATTGGTTTTTGAACATACATACCTTTATTTTTATTACAAGACCTTCTGTAGGGATTAGTTTCTTATATATATTATGATTTATACAAATCACTATGGTTTAGGTGGTTAATCATGACTTCAGATAGTTGGATGAGAATAACCACAAGATTTTTCATTGTAGCTCCTATTTCATTCAGCTGCTCATTCAAAAAACCATCACTATTTTCTTCACATCCACTGTCACTTTGGTTCGTACTAGATCCATCCATTTACTAAAACCAAAAATTTCAGTGTGAGTATATCAGCAAAATCATCATTTAATATCTTATGAGGAGGGTAAATACTAAGATAGAATTATTATTTTTATCTTAAACTCTTTCAATTTACCTAAAATAAATGAGGCACTTTATAATATGCTAACCATTATGGTTATGTTACTTAAGCATAAATAACACCCGAACCTCTAATGTTATCTAAATAGGCCTCTCATACCAACAATAAGGGCCCAAACATAAACATTAAATGATTTAGAAATAAATGAATATTTCAAATTGATTATCTTTTTAGGTTTATAGTTTTAGAAAATTAGGAAATAACTATTACATTACACCACAAAAAATACTAGGTAGATACTTGTACTCAGTTTCCATTTTTCCCTAAAATAAAAACTCCTAAAAAAAATAGTCATATCTAGTTCCATGTTTTAGACAACACGTCTTTTCCTTGATCCCATCGTTTACCATATTCATCTTCAAGACCTATGAAAATCATTTCAAAACATGTGGTGAGCATAAAAATCTTAGTAGGGGTTATAAAATAAGGAAGGAAAAAATTATCCCATCAATAAATAAAAACCAATGAAAACATACTTTTCAATTATAACAGACCTGGTGAAATCATAATATTTATGAATAACACACGAAAATCAGAAATCATAAAGGTAACTTATGTCATTCATAAAATTATTAAATTGTAGCTATCATAGCTATATAGGGAGTCATGTTTGGAATACTCATCATAGTATATTCCCTAAATCTTTTAGGAGAAAAATTAATGTTTACCTCCATCACGCTACCCAATGCATTGAAGAGTTATCTCAAGCTCAACCGTCCTAGGTTTATCACGGAACCACCCGTATACGTAAACAATTCCTAGAAACCATAACATATTCATAACACATAAAACAAGAATAAATTAAATATAAAATTTCCACAATACAATCACAAAATATCATTTCAAGATATAGACATAATCTATGCTTTATCAAACCATTTTCAAAACCATTTTAAACATTTAATGAAGATATATTTAAATCCATGTTTCCCATACCAATTTGACGTTTTTAAAGGAATTATTATTTTAAAACATTAATTTCCATATAAATTAATCCTTAAAACCATTTTAAAACTTGGACATTAATGAGAAAAATTTATAATAATAAATCATTAAAAAATTTAAAAAAATATTTTAGTTATAGAGTTACAAACCAAATGAGTGGGGCTTCAATACAAATAATTAAGGGGTAACATTAATCAAAGATTATAATATCATGATATTAATTATATTAATTTTACAATATGTCAATCGTAATTATATACCCCATATAAATGTGAATTGGATTATAACAACAAATAAGTCTCAATTGAATGATAATTGAGACAATGTCCCTTGCAAAGATCAAATCATTAGATTAAGGATAAATCAATGACATAATAATGTGTGAAAAATATAATTACACTCCATATTATTGGATATTCAGTGTAAATAAATTAGGGAACATTCACACATATTTTTTAAAAAACAACACCAATGACATCGATGTTTAACTCAATGAGTGGAAATTGAGTTAAAATTACTCTTATTAAGTTCATATCGATGGATTGAGAATTTATCATTGGAGTGATTATGTGTATCAAAAGAATATACACACAATGGGGAGTTTAAGTTAAAATATAAATAAATAAACATTGATTCCATAGATAATTATATCATTACATAATTGAGAATTATAATATTAACCCAAGTGATGGAAATTGGGTTAAAAAGCTACCTTACTGATTTGGTAACTTACAAAACATTCCCCATATGAAAGAGATTCATATAATGAAGATGTAAATACCATTAAATAAAATTATATTACACAATAAATGAAATCATGGGCAGTACATACACCATAGAAAAGAAAATAGTGTAAAATATAACATGAATCTCATGGGAGTAAAAGCTGAGATGAAAACCGCTTACCGCATTTTAATCAATCGAGTCGTATGAAAAAAAGTTAATAACAAAAAAATGAATCTCATAATAACCTTAATATAAATAGAATCATGATAATATATATCAAATGGTAGTAAACAATACACCACATTCAAGAAATAAGTGGCGAACAATGGAAATCTCACGGAATTAAAAGTGGGATATGAAACCCCTTACCTTGTGTCCGATTTGACTTGTTTGTACCTTAATATTCGTGAATAATAAACATAAGTTAACATATAATTGATTAATAACACTTTTTGAATTTTATTATTCCTTTTTTATAACTTATTAACATGCTATGAACATTATATAATCATTTAATATAATAATAGTCATTTTGTCAATATTTGGTAATTGAGTAAAAAATGAACACCTTATAATTACATGTTTTTGATGTGATCAAGAGTACATTATCTACAGATTGATTTTAATGATTTTTATATCATAAATATAGTATATATATAGTATATATTTTTTTATAGCAGTACATGACATTTGGAGATAACAAATTAATTGCACAGTTCATGGAGACGGTAAGCCATATGTACGCAAGAATGCAACTTTCATTTATATTTTGTAATTTATTTGAATTAATAAATAACAAAACATAGTAATATTATAATTCCAGTCTAATATCATATATAATTTCAATAACTCAGTCTTTTATACGCCCCACGTTTGGTATGAACGAGTCATATCACATTGAAGAGGGGGTAGTCCACACTTAGTAAAATTAAATTATCGCGTTTACTCATAATGGAAACCATAATGGAATGCTATAAATTCAAAGTACAGTAGTATATAGAAACCATAAAACCAATATATATCATATAGGAAAATAGATCCATCATAATTACCACCATAAGAGGCTGTAAAAGAAAATTGAACAATTATCATTTTGTGAGGTGTTAGATACCCATCCACAGAAATAGTATGTCCGTTACCCATTAGATGAAGATGTGTGTACGTTTTGTTGGTATAATTCTCGAAAAAACAACCTCGTATATCAAGGATACTGTTTTTGTTATAAAATAAAGGAATAAAAAGAGTTTAGGGGGTTGGAGAAGTAAAATAAAACCAAAATACTTATGAGAAGACATAACCATTAAATTGGGTATCTCTCATTTGTTTGAACAAAACGCTTTACTTGAAGTGCCTTATTCCTATAGTAAGGCTTCTAAAAGGAAGAGACTGATGCTGGGAGATTATTCGATCTAGTTTTGGATGAGCCATGGTTCTTGAGAGGTGTGAGGAATGGGTTTGAAGTGAGATCTTTTCATAAGGGGGGACGAGGGGCTCTTTAAGAAAGTGTGAAAATATTACTTTATTATATAAATATCATCGATTTATAAAGGTCAAAAACAAATTAAATTCGATTATAATAAGACTCATGGTCAAAATAAAATCATCCAATAAGAATAGGAAAGCTTTTGAATATAGTTTTAATCTTTTTAATATTATTTATTTAATTCATTTATTAAGGAGGTAAACACTGCATCATTTCTGTTTCATAAATAATTTTTTTTATTTGATGTCCAAAAATTATAAAATAAAATTCCATTATGTTGGAAATGGTTTTATATTTCCAAGGAATATTTATAATCGAAAAGATAAATTATATTACCCTATGTAAAAATAAATTTACTAAATGTTTTTTTGTCATTTTTTTCTTTACTTTAAATTAATTAAAATAATGTGTCATTATCATTATTATGTTGGTCTATGAGGCCCCAAAATATACCCAAGGATACCCATGGTCGGAAATTACTCATCCAATATTTTTAGTAATATTTTCAAGGTAATTTTGTATTATAATGATATTTTTTTACCTCAAATTACCTTATTTACCTTTAACAGTTGTAAATAAAAGTCAGAGATACTCTTCATAAAAAATGATTTTTATCTTATTGAACCAAATTTTACATAATAATAACAACCATTTTTCTCGGATTTTGGAAATTCAATTCATAGAAGCCGTAAAATTTTATTTAAATGAAATAGTTAGTTTTTAACAACTACTTAGTGGTTTAACTATTCATAAATATTGAAGTTATTCAGAAAAATTCAAAAAATTCAGCCTAAGATATAATTGATATTAAAAATTACAAAATGTTGTCTATTTTAAAAAATTGAATACATAGAAGTTGGATTAATTAATTTAAAAATAATTCCCATAGTCAAAATAAAAATCGTGTTTTTAAGAAATATTAACTATCCATAGATTGACACTTGTTTTTGACCAATTTCAATGTGAAATTAATTGCAATGACCAATATAGGATTAAATGGAAAAAATTTAATCTAATTACACTTTAAAACAAATTAAAAGGGTAATATAACCATACAAATAAATTAGATTGAAATGAAATTTTGAATAAAAATACAATAATTTCCACTATTAATCAAAAATGGATTTTTTTCATAAAAGTATAAAAAATTTACCTAATGTAAATTTTGATGTCCCAATTTTGAAGAATAATTTTATAAAGTCAATTTGAACATATATATGTGACCTAAAATAGATTTAATGAGGGTTCACCATTAAGAGGCGGTAAATCAACCTTTTAAGGAAAATTATAATAAAAACTAACTTCATTCACATTTTAAGCCTCTAAATTTTATTATATAATTATAAAAACATTTAATGAACATGTATAATAATATTTTAGTTTATTCTATTTGTAACGCCCCGACCCCAGTTACCCAGAGTCGGTGCATTATTACATAACATTGGCGTGATCACAAGAAAGATCAAATCTCGAAAGACCGATTGGTTTAGTAGCCTTGGAAACACTATATATATTCATAAGTCTTACATTAAATCATAAAAATGAAAACTACAACAACATATTTTCTTCATGGTCCACACTCATAACCCCTGTCATGAACCAGGCCGGGTCGTCATCCGACCCGGTCCGCGACATGGCCCGAATGGCGTTCCCGATCCCCACGGGCTGACAACTAGTGCCGGGCATCAAAACAAACCAGTTGGGAACGGTTTGGCCCATGACAAAGACAAGCAAAAATAAATCGAACAAGCAGATAACTAAAGGAAAATAAATTGAACAAAGCGGCAGCAGATAAATGAATAAACAAAGAAACGTGACATACCTTTGGTGACCCCACGGATCACCACGGTACGACAACCACACTCGCTCCCAAAAGCGATCCAAGACTGAACCCTGCAACTGAAAAGTAAAGTAGGCGTGAGCACCGAGATGCTCAGTAGGAAAGCCAAAAAAAAACCACGCCCAATGCCCTTACCTTTAAAAAGAAATCCAATCATGCTAGTTTGAAAATAAGACATAATAAAATATTGTTTTCTCTTCTTTTCAAATTCAAGTCACGAGTTTGCATTTTCAGATAAAGCATTTCACTCTTACTACATTTTAAAAATTGGTTCCAAGCGTGCATTAACATTTCAAAACGAAAAGAAACCAGTATGGAATAAAATGTGATTTTGTTTACAAAACAAGTCATCAGGTATGAAACAACTGGAAAGAAAGTTACATCACAAACAGCACGACAAAAAGTGAGCACCATGGGTAATCCCTAAAGGCAGCTAGAACAAGTGGGAACCTAAAGACCTCGTACCTCAGTGAAACGTGTCTTAGAAGGACACGACCCTCAGAAAACGTGGCTTAGAAGGCCACGACCCTCAGAAAACGTGGCTTAGAAGGCCACGACCCTCAGAAAACGTGGCTTAGAATGCCACGACCCTCAGAAGTTCATATGTTTAGTTAGTGTTGTCGCGTCAATCCTGCTAGACAAACCGGGACGAACCCCTGCCGTGTCATCTAGCGTACTAGTCCTGGTCACCCACCTAGATACCCGAGTTTTCCCATTGTGCTCTATTTCAAATGGTGGTGAGTTTTCTTTATCAAGCAATCAAACAAATACATTACACTTTCTTTACCTAAAACTCATTCAACCTTTCACCACCGCACTCCCTACTTAAGTACATTCCCCTTCTTTACACCACACAACACGCACAAGCCTTTAAACTAGGCACACACCACAAACCACCCATCAACACTTGCATCACATCTTATTTTCAAATTTAGGGGGAATGACTAAAAAGGGGTTTTCTATTTTCGCAAACCAAATCTTAAAGTGCCAAACGGGCCTTTCATAAAACATTCTTAAGATGCCAGACATGCTTAATTACATAAAGGAAACACTTTTTAAAAATCAATCAGCCAAAAAGGCCAAACACCTTTGGAAATACACATTACTAATTCAAAACCACTCGAGAAATCAATTTTTCAATAAAAGGTCACTTAAGACCGACGGCTTTGAAATACATTTCAATTTTTCCAATACAAGGCATAATAGTTTCTAGTAACCGAAATCAAACTTCATAGAATATGTATATAGCGTAAATGTAAAACATATTTTTAAAACAAGCAAGCAATTATGAATCTCAAATTAAAGGCATAGGCATAGAGGACCTACCTCAAACCTGTCGCTATCTGCCAATGGCCACTCGAACCGACACTTGGCATGCACACACACATGCATTTATACATATATATATACGCGCCACTGGCTGCATTGCACATATTCCCCGCGCCATGGGGGAATATGTACAAAGATGACACATATATATATATGTCTTACCCTATGCATGTACATGTAGGATTTCTCGACACGCGCGGCCCAAAACCAACGAAGCAAAGCGCAACGCCCTACACATAAAATTTAATAAAACAAATAAACACATAAATAATCTACAAAACATTTCAGAAAGACGCATCACATTAACGCACCAGATGAAACAAGATACGCTGCACCCCAAGAATCGTCATTTACACATGGGTACCATTTTGAGACAATGCACACACCTAAAGAACTCCAAAACACCATCTGCAGCCTACACACATTTTAATAGACGAACTGCATAGTTAAAAAAAACACTGATAAATAATTCAGCATGGGTTTTTCCACAGAAAAGTTTCATGCACAACGCCTAAAACAGTACTAGAAAAAGAAAACGCACCCAACCCTCAAGCAGAGAAAGATTTGAAATTTTAATGTCCTTAAATAAATCAATTCCAGAAATCATAAAATAACCATGAATAAAGAAACAAAGGACATACCTCAAAACACCCAAATCCCTTTTAATTTTTAAAAATCAAAATCATACTAAAACCTTTCAAAACATCATTCGCATCACTTACAATAATTTAAATAACCAACTTCATGATTTATAAATTAACATCAATTAAAGCAACATGGGTTTTCCTCAAAAACACACCCGATTATATAAAAATATGTTATAAAATATCAAAGGCATACTAAACTTCTTAAATACTAGTTTCGCACCAAAAAGATAAATCATAGAACACCAAACTTACTTAAGTAGGTAAAAAAATTTCCCCAAATAAACACAATAAGCTTTGCCCACACAAAATGCCAAATTTTCTCATAAAAGAAACTAAAATTCATGAAATTCCACATAAATAAAATTATACTAAACATTTCAAGTCGCAAATTAATTATCACGGACAGTGCAGAATACAGCAGTGGAAAAAAAACTTACATCGGTGTGGAAAACTTCACAAAAGAAGGGCACAAACTTCGTCGCACGTCAATCACACTGCAAGGGGTCTAATGCGAAACATAAAAACAAATTATCGAAGCAATTGAATCAAAAAACCAACCAAATCAAACAAGTCAATAAGATAATCCTCACCTCAAATGGTGACCGAAGACCCAAGATGGACCGAAACACATGAAACCGCCTTGCCTTCAGCGGTAATTGTTGGGACACGATCCGAAGGGCCACAAGAGGCCATCTACACCAACCTAGAATAGGGGAAAACTGGAAATCGAAGGCACACCGAACATGCTAGGGTTCGGCCAAATACAATAATGTAGCGCGAAGGAGGAAAAAAAATTGGCCAAATGAAGAAGGAGAGGGAGGGAGTTGTCTCACCATTGAAGGCAGCGACGGCCTGTGCCCGGGATGGCGACAACGATAGCAGCAGGTTTGAGGAAGGACGGTGGTGGCGCGTCTATCCGGTCAGCAAGCGGGGAGGCAGGCTCAAAGAGAGGGAGGCGCGCGACTGGGGAACCAAGGGAGGGAGAGCGGGGCACCGGCGGTGGCTCGCCGGAGGGGAGCACAGAAGGGGGGGTGCGCTTGAGGCAGAGGCCGGACGGAGGCCGGGACGGCGGCGGGCGCGCCTGGGGAAGAGGCCAGAGGTTACCGGGACGGCGGCGGGCGCACCTGGTGCGGATGCTGGAAGGAGGCCGGGACGGCGGCATGCTCAAGGTGGGGGAGGGGCGGTTGCGCCGAGATCGGGAGAAGGGGGAGGGAGCTCACGTAGGGTTAGAAGGGAGGGAGGGGGTAGCGCGACGGGGGGAAAGGGGAAAAAAGGGGGGCCGAGCAAGAGAGTGAGGGAGGAAAGAAAAGGAGAGAAAAAAAAAGAAAAAGAAAAGGAAAAAGGAAAAAATAAATAAATAAGTAAAATGAAATAGAAATATAAATAAATAAAATGAAATGAAATAGAAATAAAAATGAATAAATAAAATGAATAAAATGAAATGAAATAAATAAATAAAATGAAATAAAAATAAATAAATATAGTGAATAAAATGAAATAAAATAAATAAATAAAATCTGAAAGAATAACAAATCCCTAATTAAAATATTAACCAAATTAATAATAATAAAATTATCACCTGAGAGCGGACACCGCGCACGGTCTCACGCGCGGGGTCGCGCGCATGGTTGCGTGTCTCAAAAACAACACATTCAATAACAAACAATCCCTTAACAAAAAAATTAGGGGCTGTGCAGGGCGCGCATACGCTCACGTGTTCGTATAAAAACAAGATTTTCTTTTAATTTAAAACCGGTTCAAAACACAAATTCAAAAACGAGACCCAAAATAATTAAGTTAAAATAAGGCATTGGTCAGGGTGTGACAATTCTCCCCACCACAAAAACTTTCTGCCCCCAGAAAGTCACCAAGCCAAACGAGGAAACAAAGTTGAGTTCGAAACTGAACGAGGCCAACAAAAACACGAACTTGGTATGACTTTTCACTCCATTAGTCACACCCGACCGACTCTGAGGGGAACTGAAAAGAAAAGAACCATCAGGAAACGAGTAGGGTTCTCCCCACCACAAGAACCCGACTATCACAACCGACATTGAGGCTCTTAGCATGACCCAACTCTGGAACTTCTAACTTGATCCAAGAGGGAACCTCCACACAGACCAAACCTCGAAAAAGGCACGACAAGATTCATGGTGGGTCTTCCCACCATTTAAGGACTGACTAGCTTTAACCAGTGATCACAGACCAGTACGAGAAACCCAGCACAACCGACCCATGAACTCTCCGCATAAACTAGACCCCCACCACATGGGGTCATCGCCGAAAGACCCCAAACTGCGTATCGAACCAAACCCCTATTCATTATCTCCCAAGACGCATATGTCTCGGAAACGAGCGCATCCCAAAACAAGAACGGGTTACCAATGGAGCCAGCCACATGAGAGAGATAATCATCTTGAGACTCACAGCCATAAAGAGACAACTCCAAAGCTCATATTTGGGGAGGCGCAACTACTAAAATTTCCAAAAAGACGAGATCACCACGCCTTCTTACCACCACAGTGGGGTATTCAAAGAACAAAGACCACAACGAGAAAAGGAGACCTTTGCGCCTCTTACAGAAAAACAGAACCTTCAAAGACAGGAGAGCTACAACAGGAAAGTTCAGACCGTCCCCATTTCAGCATCGGAGACAAAACTTAGACCAAGGTTCCACACACCCAATGATTCCTGACTGCGTGAAAGGCTTCACTCCGAGACCTGTGGCTGGAGTTCTGATGTCTTGAAGCATCTGTTGCCCCGCAGTCAGGAGCTGACATCCTTCTATCGAGACTCCTCCGGACGAAGCCGCTAGCAGAACCTCTCTAAGTTCACCAAACAGCCACACCGACAGCAAGTCTTCAATGGATGACGATGACAAGGCGGCTTAAAGTACCCAAACTGAGCACACTAGAAGCAAACAAGGGGTGGTCCAACTAATAGGAGATGGAGTTGACAAGAGGACTTGTCTGAGACAGGTTCCTTTGATTCGCTCTCGCAGAATGGGGAACCATCCCAAACACCAAAGGGGACCGGTCCTTGAACAATAGACGAAGACCCCACACAAGAGAAAATTTAACTGATTCTGCAACGTTATCTTTGGAGAAAAGGGAACCAACTTCTTGAGATGCCCAACGTAGGCCTTCACTATTCGATGGCATTACTGGACACTCACGAGCCTTGTCGCTTCCATCACCTTCGCTTCCACAAATATAAACCAACTAATGAGAGTGGCCCTAAACACCTTCCAAGTCATACCATCGTACGATGACACCAGGGTTATCTCCTCCACCAATCCCAAGTTGCACCTTCAAATGGACCTGAACCAACACAGACTCTCTTAGCTTTGGGAGTTTCCAACAACCTGGAAACACCAACGATTTCACCAAGCCAGTTTGCTACCTTCGATAGATCACTATCACCATGGTGGCTGGACAAAAACCGAAAAGAATTCAATTCCACCACTCTGCTAAGAGTCTAGGTAGAACCAACAACTAGAAGTGACTCACTAGAACTTTCTGGGACTTTTCTGGGTGGCATACTCAAAAACAAGGGGCAAAAATCCGAATCAAAACTCATCATAAATCAAAATTTCACACTTCAATCACAACGAAAGCTCAATCTCAAATCACTATTCCAACCACAATTTAGTACGTCAAAACCAAGAACTCACGAAAAGGAATACCTAACACGAAAAGAGAACGCTAAACAATTTCTCACTCACTTTTCTAAACGTTTGAGAAACCCTTTTTGAAAACCATCTTTCAGCAAACAAAACAACTTAAGTATCCACCATCGGTATCCCATGAAGTCTCACACATACCTATCCATGTGCTAGCTCAAGCACCCATCCACCCACGTCACCAACTTCCCCACTTACCACGTGCGCACCTCAATGTATGTGATCGCTCATAGGGATACCAAGGTTCAATCCAAGAAACTTATCATTTCCAAAACATACCATTAAGCACACATCACAAATTCCCAACCAATTTGAAAAAGTAACTTATCATCAAGGCAATACATTTCCAATTTCCAAAAACATTTCCAATTCACATTCCAAAAAGTGTTACTGAGATTTAAAAACAACTTCCAAAACACCTCTCATTTTCCCTTTTGAAACCACACATTTGTTAAAAGAAAACAATTTCCATTTCAAAACCACTTTTCCACTCTAACACCACATTCCCATTTTTAAACCACCTTCACACAAACCCATTTTCATTTTTAAGATCTACTCACACCAACCAAAATGAAGGTCAAACATAAATCACATCAAAATTTCCAAAAATAAGGGACTAGTGGCGACACCAACCCGGTAACATGGCTTAGCAGACCATGCTCCGAGCAGGCATCCACCACAGGAAGCATCTTGAACCGTGCACTCGGGTCGTACATGGGTCGCTACTCCATGCAAGTCCGCCGCGTAACACTGGCTCACTTCCTTGGTCATCCCTCATCCACACATACCAATCCAAAGAAGAAAATTCAAATCCTGGACTACCCCTGGAAACTCGAGTCTCGGGACGGGCAAGGGTTCATGACGTCCTTCCCGCACCTACCTCTCGAGTCCCGACACACCTAATCACCAAGCTACTTGACACCCCAAATAACAAGGGCACCTCTGATACCATTTTGTCACGAACCAGGCCGGGTCGTCATCCGACCCGGTCCGCGACATGGCCCGAAGGGCGTTCCCGATCCCCACGGGCTGGCAACTAGTGCCGGACATCAAAACAAACCAGTTGGGAACGGTTTGGCCCATGACAAAGACAAGCAAAAATAAATCGAACAAGCAGATAAATAAAGGAAAATAAATTGAACAAAGCGGCAGCGGATAAATGAATAAACAATGAAACGTGACATACCTTTGGTGACCCCACGGATCACCACGGTACGACAACCACACTCGCTCCCAAAAGCGATCCAAGACTGAACCCTGAAACTGAAAAGTAAAGTAGGCGTGAGCACCGAGATGCTCAGTAGGAAAGCCAAAAAAAAAACCACGCCCAATGCCCTTACCTTTAAAAAGAAATCCAATCATGCTAGTTTGAAAATAAGACATAATAAAATATTGTTTTCTCTTCTTTTCAAATTCAAGTCACGAGTTTGCATTTTCAGATAAAGCATTTCACTCTTACTACATTTTAAAAATTGGTTCCAAGCGTGCATTAACATTTCAAAACGAAAAGAAACCAATATGGAATAAAATGTGATTTTTTTTACAAAACAAGTCATCAGGTATGAAACAACTGGAATGAAAGTTACATCACAAACAGCACGAAAAAAAGTGAGCACCATGGGTAATCCCTAAAGGCAGCTAGAACAAGTGGGAACCTAAAGACCTCGTACCTCAGTGAAACGTGGCTTAGAAGGCCACGACCCTCAGAAAACGTGGCTTAGAAGGCCACGACCCTCAGAAAACGTGGCTTAGAAGGCCACGACCCTCAGAAGTTCATATGTTTAGTTAGTGTTGTCGCGTCAATCCTGCTAGACAAATCGGGACGAACCCCTGCCGTGTCATCTAGCGTACTAGTCCTGGTCACCCACCTAGATACCCGAGTTTTCCCATTGTGCTCTATTTCAAATGGTGGTGAGTTTTCTTTATCAAGCAATCAAACAAATACATTACACTTTCTTTACCTAAAACTCATTCAACCTTTCACCACCGCACTCCCTACTTAAGTGCATTCCCCTTCTTTACACCACACAACACGCACAAGCCTTTAAACTAGGCACACACCACAAACCACCCATCAACACTTGCATCACATCTTATTTTCAAATTTAGGGGGAATGACTAAAAAGGGGTTTTCTATTTTCGCAAACCAAATCTTAAAGTGCCAAACGGGCCTTTCATAAAACATTCTTAAGATGCCAGACATGCTTAATTACATAAAGGAAACACTTTTTAAAAATCAATCAGCCAAAAAGGCCAAACACCTTTGGAAATACACATTACTAATTCAAAACCACTTGAGAAATCAATTTTTCAATAAAAGGTCACTTAAGACCGACGGCTTTGAAATACATTTCAATTTTTCCAATACAAGGCATAATAGTTTCTAGTAACCGAAATCAAACTTCATAGCATATGTATATAGCGTAAATGTAAAACATATTTTTAAAACAAGCAAGCAATTATGAATCTCAAATTAAAGGCATAGGCATAGAGGACCTACCTCAAACCTGTCGCTATCTGCCAATGGCCACTCGAACCGACACTTGGCGCGCACACACACATGCATTTATACATATATATATATACGCGCCACTGGCTGCATTGCACATATTCCCCGCGCCATGAGGGAATATGTACAAAGATGGCACATATATATATATATGTCTTACCCTATGCATGTACATGTAGGATTTCTCGACACGCGCGGCCCAAAACCAACGAAGCAAAGCGCAACGCCCTACACATAAAATTTAATAAAACAAATAAACACATAAATAATCTACAAAACATTTCAGAAAGACGCATCACATTAACGCACCAGATGAAACAAGATACGCTGCACCCCAAGAAGCGTCATTTATACATGGGTACCATTTTGAGACAATGCACACACCTAAAGAACTCCAAAACACCATCTGCAGCCTACACACATTTTAATAGACGAACTGCATAGTTAAAAAAAACACTGATAAATAATTCAGCCTGGGTTTTTCCACAGAAACGTTTCATGCACAACGCCTAAAACAGTACTAGAAAAAGAAAACGCACCCAACCCTCAAGCAGAGAAAGATTTGAAATTTTAATGTCCTTAAATAAATCAATTCCAGAAATCATAAATTAACCATGAATAAAGAAACAAAGGACATACCTCAAAACACCCAAATCCCTTTTAATTTTTAAAAATCAAAATCCTACTAAAACCTTTCAAAACATCATTCGCATCACTTACAATAATTTAAATAACCAACTTCATGATTTATAAATTAACATCAATTAAAGAAACATGGGTTTTCCTCAAAAACACACCCGATTATATAAAAACATGATATAAAATATCAAAGGCATACTAAACTTCTTAAATACTAGTTTCGCACCAAAAAGATAAATCATAGAACACCAAACTTACTTAAGCAGGTAAAAAAAATTCCCCAAATAAACACAATAAGCTTTGCCCACACAAAATGCCAAATTTTCTCATAAAAGAAACTCAAATTCATGAAATTCCACATAAATAAAATTATACTAAACATTTCAAGTCGCAAATTAATTATCACGGACAGTGCAGAATACAGCAGTGGAAAAAAAAACTTACATCGGTGTGGAAAACTTCACAAAAGAAGGGCACAAACTTCGTCGCACGTCAATCACACCGCAAGGGGTCTAATGCGAAACATAAAAACAAATTATCGAAGCAATTGAATCAAAAAACCAACCAAATCAAACAAGTCAATAAGATAATCCTCACCTCAAATGGTGACCGAAGACCCAAGATGGACCGAAACACATGAAACCGCCTTGCCTTCAGCGGTAATTGTTGGGACACGATCCGAAGGGCCACAAGAGGCGCGCGACTGGGGAACCAAGGGAGGGAGAGCGGGGCACCGGCGGTGGCTCGCCGGAGGGGAGCACAGAAGGGGGGGTGCGCTTGAGGCAGAGGCCGGACGGAGGCCGGGACGGCGGCGGGCGCGCCTGGGGCAGAGGCCAGAGGTTACCGGGACGGCGGCGGGCGCACCTGGTGCGGATGCTGGAAGGAGGCCGGGACGGCGGCATGCTCAAGGTGGGGGAGGGGCGGTTGCGCCGAGATCGGGAGAAGGGGGAGGGAGCTCGCGTAGGGTTAGAAGGGAGGGAGGGGGTAGCGCGACGGGGGGAAAGGGGAAAAAAAGGGGGGCCGAGCGAGAGAGTGAGGGAGGAAGGAAAAGGAGAGAAAAAAAAAAGAAAAAGAAAAGGAAAAAGGAAAAATAAATAAATAAGTAAAATGAAATAGAAATATAAATAAATAAAATGAAATGAAATAGAAATAAAAATGAATAAATAAAATGAATAAAATGAAATGAAATAAATAAATAAAATGAAATAAAAATAAATAAATAGAGTGAATAAAATGAAATAAAATAAATAAATAAAATCTGAAAGAATAACAAATCCCTAATTAAAATATTAACCAAATTAATAATAATAAAATTATCACCTGAGAGCGGACACCGCGCACGGTCTCACGCGCGGGGTCGCGCGCATGGTTGCGTGTCTCAAAAACAACACATTCAATAACAAACAATCCCTTAACAAAAAAATTTGGGGCTGTGCAGGGCGCGCATACGCTCACGTGTTCGTATAAAAACGAGATTTTCTTTTAATTTAAAACCGGTTCAAAACACAATTTCAAAAACGAGACCCAAAATAATTAAGTTAAAATAAGGCATTGGTCAGGGTGTGACAACCCCACATACTATCCCTGCAGGTCATTCATAAATTACTTCCTCACATCCTGGGAAAAATAAAACATTGAAAATGGGTGAGCTCAAATGCCCAGTAAGGATAACAATGTAGCAGAAACTTTCCTAAATAAGAATGAAAATTTAAGGCAATATATAACTAAAACAAAAGCCTTTTAAAGTTGAACTTCAACATAGTATGGAAAAAATAAAATGAAATAATGCCATTTACTTATTCACATGGATATTCTACTAATCAAATAATAACATGTAATATCAATAACCACTTTCATAATGATGGAATGCATAATGCCAGACTATCATAACCACATAGCCAAGGCCTCATGCCAAGACTGCAAATAAGATTTTGTCAAGGCCTTGTTCCAAGACACTAGTTTGTCTCATGAGACCTACCGATGAATCGAGAGGCTATAGCGGGCTCCACCCTTCACATATTAAGTCCAATGCATTCCCATATGAAAAGTTTTAAACATAACATAAACATTCGTATTAAAACTAGCATACGAAATGTAAATACTTTCACCATAAAACAGGAATGGTATAAAACTAGAACATCCACAGTCAAACATATCACAAAACATTCAATACAATATATAGGTTTTGTATCATAATAAATCAACTTCACAAAAGCGTAAAATCAATCAAATGATGTTGACATAGATGAAATCAAAACTCTTTTTAGAGAAATATATATTTCTATTTTGAAATCATTTAAGAGTAATATATTTATAAAATATAAAATTTTCTTTGAAAATATTCTTATAAGATTGTAAGGGAAGCTTCAACGATTTTATAACGGCGGAAAATAGCCGCACCCGCCGTATAAGTTTAAAAAACATTCTTACCTTTATTCTGTCGAAAAGGTTAAAAAGCACCTTGTTTGGAAAACGAAGGAAAGATTACTTTATATACCTCTTATAAAAAGTCAAACAATGGTATAGATGACTTTAACCCATATTCTTTTAAATAGTAATTTTTTTTGAAATACATTTTTAAGAAACATGGATGTGGATGATAAAGAGATCCCATTAGATTATTACGTATAAATAACCTCGGATAATGAAGAGATTGTGAAATAAACCCTTACCTTGTATTTTTCCTTGGATGGGGGTAGGTTAACCGCCAGTATAATGGTGAAATAATTTTTATTAAATTATACAAGAATCATATATATTAATATGATATCATATATTATCTTTTAACATTGATTTGTCAATAATATCTTAGTATTATCGTTGTTTCGGGTGTTAACTTACTCATTTTATTTTATATGTTTTGTTATGTAAGTTGTGTTTTTCATGGATAGGTTGAATATTAATCATATCCAGAATGATATCAAGTCCTTAGATACTGTTATTAATCATCAAATGAGAAATAGACTTGAATGGATATGATGGAGAATGAATCCTATCGTGTTCTTGGAGACGGTACGTACGCACGAGCGACAATATCATTCGTTTGATGATAAATTAATATGTAATTGGATGGTATATCATATATACAGAATCATTATCATGTTATATTTATTATTTACATGAATTAAACATCATTATTATACCCATCAAAATAATAATTTATTGAATAACATTTACACCACGATGTGGAGACGGTAAGCCGTACGTAGCCACGTAAGGTGACATGTTACTCAAAGGATGGATAAAATACTGAAATATGGTTGTAAATTTTTTAAAATAACATCAAAGTATATATAATATACTGGAGGTATTATTATAAAATGGTAATAACAAAGAAAGAAGAAGTGTAAGAAGAAAGGAACTTGAAAAAGGGTGGTGAAATCATTACCTCTTCTTCGGGTTCTTTTTTTTTGATTTGATCAAAAGGGCACCTTAAGTTGGATTTATGACTAAAGGAAGGCCTCTAGAATGAAGAGAGGGATGTTGAGAGGGTATTTGGGTAGATTTTCGCTGATCTAAAAGGCTTTGAAGTTGTGAGTTAATGAGAAGGGGGTGTGCCCTTTTATAAGAGGGTGAGGGGAACCTTTGGAAAATCTAGAAATATTATTTTAAAATAAATTCATATTTGTTTTCTAATGGCTCCAAAGTGGATTATTTAAAGGTTAAGGTGGGGATGTGTCGAAAACCACTCAACCAATAGAATTTAGACAGGTTTGGGTTACTATATTAACCTTATCTTTAAGTATGAACTCTTAGTTAATTAGTTTCACTTTGACAATGTCTCTTAGTTAAGAGTCATATATTTATAAAATAAAACATTTTGTTTGAAAATATTCTTATAAGCTTGTAAGGGAAGCTTTGACAATTTTATAATGGCGGAAAATAGCCTAACTCTCCGTATAAGTTAAAAAAAACATTTTTACCTTAATTTTGACGAAAAGGTTAAAAAGCACCTTGTTTGGAAAACGACGGAAAAAATCCTTTATAAACCTCTTATAAAAAGTCAAACAGGGGTATAAATGACTTTAACCCATATTCTTATAAATAGTAAAAATGTTTTGAAATACATTTTTAAGAAACATGGATGTGGATGATAAAGAGATCCCAGTATATTATTACGTATAAACAACCTCGGATAATGAAGAGATTGCGAAATAAACCCTTACTTTCACTACGGGAAAAAGTGGTATTAGCGATGGGGAATAATCCCCGTCGTAAATAAAAAGTTAGTTGCGATGGGATATTCTCACCCGTCGCAAATATTTTGGCACGAATGCGGGCCAAATCGCGTGAAAGATATTTGCGACAGGATCCCCATCCCGTCGCAAATAACCGTCGGCGGAAACAGGTTATTTGTGCCGGGAAGGGGTTCCCGTCGCAAATAAACTGGCGGCAGGGGTTATTTGCAATGGGGCCCACACAAATAATCCCTTTTATTTCCACCCATAATAAATGTGTCCGGGGTTATTTACGACAGCCCCGTCCCAAATAATACCAATTGCGACGGGAATACTATCGCAATAAAACACGTCGCAAATAATCTAACCAATAAATACAGCCAGCCTTGACATGTTTTTTGAATGTGAACTACTTTTTACTAGTTTATATGTGTTGAGTGAGTTTTGTTTTGTATGTCGATTTCAAGGAGGTTGCGGGGATCATCCTACAAGTACAAAAAATCGAATGCTCGAAAACCAGTTTAAGGATTTTTTCTGAATTTTAATTTAATATTTATTTAATGTTTTTGTTTTATATTTTTACATTAGTTTTTATTATTTATTATTTGATATAATTATGTTGTATTAAGGTATTAAATTTGATTTGTTAGATTTCATTATTAGTAATTAACAATATTTAATAATTAAGTGACTGTCATTAGTAATTAATGACTTTAATTTTAATTAAAGATAGTAATTATTAATTAATGAATGTAATTAGTAGTTAATGAATGTAATTTGTAGATAATGAATGTAATTAGTAATTAATGAATATAATTTGTAATAATTGGAATAATTCAAGATAAATAGTAATAATTAGAGAAAATTAACAATAATTAGTAATAAATAACATTAATTAGTAATAATTAGTAATAATTACCAATAATTAGTAATAATTAACAATAATTTACAATAATTAGTAATAATTATCAATAATTACCAATATTTACCAATAATTTCCAATAATTACCAATAATTTCCAATAATTGTCAATATTTTCCAGTAATTACCAATAATTACCAATATTTACTAATAACTGCCAATAATTGTCAATATTTACCAATAATTAGGAATAATTACCAATAATTAGGAATAATTACCAATAATTAGGAATAATTACCAATAATTAGGAATAATTACCAATAATTAGTAATAATTACCAATAATTAGTAATAATTACCAATAATTAAGAATAATTACCAATAATTAGGAATAATTAGTAATAATTAGCTAATTGGAAAAAACTAGCGTGATCATTATCTTTCTCAATTATCTTTTCATCTCTGTATTGGTTTTAAGAAAACTTCTATCTCCACATGTAATATTTGCATTCTTTTTCAAAATTATAAACCTACTCACCAATAGAGAGGTGAAAGTAAATGCAAATATTACATGTGGAGACAGAATGTTAAACACACCGACGAAAGGAGAAGGGGACCCCGTCACAAATACAAATAATTAGGAATAATTACCGACAATATGGAATAATTACCAATAATTAATAATAATTACCAATATTTACCAATAATTATGAATAATTCCAAATAATTAGGAATAATTAGTAATAATTACCAATAATTACCAATAATTAACAGTAATTACCATTAATTAGTAATGATTTTCAATAATTACCAATATTTACCAATATTTACCAATAATTACCAATAATTACCAATAATTGTCAATATTTAGTAATAATTAACAATAATTACCAATAATTAGTAATAATTAACAATAATTACCAATAATTAGTAATAATTACCAATAATTACCAATAATTACCAATATTTACCAATAATTACCAATAATTGTCAATATTTACCAATAATTAGGAATAATAACCAATAATTAGGAATAATTACCAATAATAAGGAATAATTACCAATAATTAGGAATAATTACCAATAATTAGTAATAATTACCAATAATTAAGAATAATTACCAATAATTAGGAATAATTACCAATAATTAGGAATAATTAGGAATAATTAAAAATAATTACCAATAATTAGGAATAATTAACAATAATTAGGAATAATTAGTAATAATTAATAATAATTACCAATAATTACCAATTATTAGTAATAATTACCAATAATTTCCAATAATTAGGAATAATTAACAATAACTAGAAATAATTATTAACAATTACCAATAATTAGTAATAACTAACAATAATTACCAATAATTAGTAATAATTAACAATAATTAGTAATAATTAACAATAATTAGTAATAATTTGTAATAATTACCACTATTTACCAATATTTACCAATAATTTCCAATAGTTGTCAATATTTACCAATAATTGCAAATAATTGTCAATATTTACTAATAATTAGGAATAATTCCCAGTAATTAGGAATAATTACCAATAATTATGAATAATTACCAATAATTGGGAATAATTACCAATAATTAGGAATAATTAACAATAAGTAGTAATACTTACCAATAATTAAGAATAATTACCAATAATTAGGAATAATTAACAATAATTAAGAATAATTACCAATAATTAGGAATAATTATTAATAATTAGCTAATTGCAAAAAACTAGCATGATCATTATCTTTCTCAATTGTCTTTTCATCTCTGGATTGGTTTTAAGAAAACTTTTGTCTCCACATGTAATATTTGCATTCTTTTTCAATATTATCAAACTACTCACCAATAGAGAGGTGAAAGTGAATGTAAATATTACATGTGGAGATAGAATGTTAAACACACAGATGAAAGGAGAATTGTAACATAATATTGAAAATTATATTATTTTAATATTAATAATAAAAAATAATAATAATGTAATAATTTTATTATTATATAATTAATATTTATGAAAAAATAAAATTAGTATTATTAAAATAATTAAAAATTTATAAAATATTAAAATTATCAATATTTGTAACAGGTTTTTCTTTATTCTTAACATGTTCAATTCATAAAGGGTCAATTTTTAGGTCTATCCCAATAAAAATTTTGTGTCAGTCATGTCTGATGTAAACTCTATAATTATCCTTGCTTGAGTGTTTTTTCTAACAAATTTTTCAAAACCAGTGATGCTTTTATATTTTATAGAAAAATATGGAACAACGAGGTCGTCAATAGTCATTATTAGATAACCGCATATGGATAAAGAAACGTAGAAATACAAATGGTTCTATTTTAAATCTAGTATATATAGATGGTGTGGAGACTTTTTTAGCATTTGTGGCATCAAATCCAGAATTTGTTTTAGAAGGGAAAATAAAATGTCCTTGTAAAAAATATGCACTGAGAACATTTGACACGTTTGAAAAATTTGGGGGACATCTCTTGCGTTTTGGTTTTCAACCGGATTATGTTTTTTATATCAACATGGTGAACGCAGTTCTACATAAGGTGATACAAACATGATTCCAGATCCATCCGTGTTTCAAAATTTAGTACATGATGTTGTAGGTCCATCTATTCAACATACAGAAACTCAAGATGATATAGATTCAACTCCTGAGTTGGCACACTCTGAATTTTATGAGTTGTTGAGGTCTGCTGAGGATGCGTTATATCCTCGTTGCAAGATAAGAAAATTAGAAGCAGTTGCAAAATTTATGGCTATCAAATCAGATAATGGAATGTCAAACACGTTTTTTGATCAAATATTTTCTTCAATTAAAACACTGTTACTCAAAGGAAATGTTTTGTCTGCAAATTACTATATGAGTAAGAGGCTGGTTCAGAATTTAGGACTTAGTTGTCAGAAGATTCATGCATGTTCAAATGATTTCATTTTATATTATGGGGAAAATTAGTCGTCACATATTTGTCCCACTTGTGGGCAGTCGAGGTATAAAGAAGCTCAACATGGAATGTCTGGCTTGATTCTTGTAAAACACTAGAGATATTTTCATCTGACATCCAAACTTCAGCGTTTATACATGTATAAGAATAAAGCGATAATGATTTTAAGGCACAAAACGAATATTTCAACCCGTAAAAGCTTGAATCATCCGACCGATGGTGATTCATGGAATCATTTTGAAAGAGTGAATCAATCCTTTGCATTAGAAGCCCGAAATGTGCGACTGGGTCTTTCCACTGATGGTTTCTATCCATTCGGATCTTATGGTAGTCAGTATTCATATTGTCCTGTCTTTTTTACTCCGTAAAATTTACCTCCATGGATGTTGATGAAAGAACCCTATATCTTTTTGGCCTTACTAATCCCAGGACATCTGAAGAAGAATATTGTTGTTTATTAGAAACCATTGATTGATGAATTAAATATATTGTGGAGTACTGGTGTCAGTACTTATGATGTTTCTACAAAACAGAATTTCATACTAAGAGCAGCATTGATGTGGACAATCAGTGACTTTCCGGCTTATGGCATGTTATCTACCTGGAATACACAAGGGTCGAAATCATGTCCTTACTGTATGGGAGAGAACATGGAATTTATGCTCGTCTATGGAAAAAAACCGTGCTATTTTGACTGTCATCACAGATTTATTCCAGTTGAACAGTGGAGTTTTCTTGAGAGGATCCCATCATAGAGAAAATGAAGTTGACTTTTATGGCATACTTGATGAAGTCATTGAACTCAGTTATCTTGGACACCATTACATAACGATGTTCAAATGTCGGTGGTTGGATACTGAGAGAGGTGTGCATGTTCATCCGACTCATGGAATCATCGATATTAAATGTAAAAGTGTTCTTGCAGTAAATGAACCATTCTTACTGGCTCAACAGGCACATCATGTTTATTATGAAAAGTAATGTGCTACGTCAAGATACTTGACTTATTGGTGGAGAATAATAAAAATAAAAAATCGAGACAATCAGTTTAGTCAAAGTGAATGTGCTTTCACTGAAGTGCAAGGAATTGATGTTTTTCAAGAGAGTACTCAAAATCAATCTTTGTTACAAAGAGACATGGGTATCGATGATGAAACCCCTCAATTAAGAGTCAGTGATGATGATGATGATGATGGTAATGACGTCACAAATGAATTTGAAATGGTAAGAGATGAAGCAACTGGAAATCAAATGGATATTGATGATATTGAGGATGAATATGAAGATGACATTGACAGATATGTAGATGATGATGAAGTTGAACATTGATACAATTCAATGGTAGTTATATATAATCATAACTAATATATATGTATATATAATAATAAATATCAATTATTTGCTAACAACATTCGTTTCCTGTTTCAGATGGACGATGACACATTTCGTGAGTTGGCAGATGCTGACCTATCTTTCGATGCGGATGAGTTGCTGACACCTGACTTTCAGTCTGAAGGCGCTTCAGGGAGTACACAGAGGGGGCGCAGTCTTGCACGACTGATGATTCTTGACCCCATCCCAGAGCGACGTCCACATCTTGGGTTCGATCCATACACCCGGAGGTGTGATCACCTGTGCATTTTACTAAGATTTCATTAATCTATTTACATAATAAATGATTGATTATTGTTTTTACTGTTTTCCCCATATAGCAGTCTGACATGGCAGTGCTATTTTGTGCAACTATTTTTTTTCAGCCATGGACGACATGGGAGAATATTCCAGTTGATGTGCAGCAGGCCATGTTCGGTCATTGGTTGGTACATATGTAAATAAATAATTTTTATTTTGAAATTTATTTCATTTATAACACTATATTTTGAATTATTTGTAGGGTTTTTGGTATCCGATCGAGGATGCCATGCGCGACGCCATCCACGAGGCATGGGAGGTGGCCATGCGTGATCGCTTTCGTCAGTTTTTGCATTATTTAAGAGGAGATTCCATGAAGAAAGCAGGAGTGTCAGATTTTGACGAGTCATGTAGAGCACACCGACCAGAGTACATTTTATCCCACGTATGGGATGGATTATTTGCACACTGGTTGAGTGGTGGCTTTTAGAGGAGATCATCGGTGGGGAGGCTGAATCGGGGGAGACAGGAGGTGACTCATCGAGCTGGGAGTCATAATTTCAGTACTCATAGACAACATTTGGTACGTACATTTTTTATAAATATTTTAAATAACGTTAAATATTAACAATTTATTTTATATTCTTATAGGCTGTCGAGCACCCCGATATTACGGTGTACGATGTATATCAGAGGATGTACAGTGATCCAGCTACTGGGGAGCTTAGAGGGGATCACCAACATCACATCGTTGTTAGTATTATTTGTTTTTAAATTTAAATATTAACTGCATATAATTTATTCAAAATTTTAATTTTAAATTGCAACTACAGGAGTCATATGAGACCGCAGCGTCACAGACCCGGCCTGAGGGTCAGGCCGAGGTATCAGATCAGACCAATGGACATCATTTTGATGAGGCAACATGGATGCAGGTGACCCAATAGGCCTTCGAGAAGGGCCGGGTAGTTGGTTTCGTCTCTTGACTGACTCCCGTAGATTATTTTGGCAGTGCTGCGATGTCGGCGTCCAGCTCGAGGGGAGCTCGTGCATCTTCTTCCACTACACAGTATGAGGATCAGTTCCGATCTCAGACTCAGTTGATAGAGAGTATCCAAAAGGAGTAGGAGGAGATGCGTTGGCAGCAGCAGCAGCATGGGGAGGAGCGTCGACGACAGCAGCAGGTGTACGAGGAGCAGATGAGTCGGTGGCAGCAGCAGCAGTAGGAGCAGATGGAGTACATGCGCCGACTCACTCATGCCTTAAGGATGGAGTTTCCTCCACAAGCAGATCCCCCCTCCCCTCCTCCTTCATATTAGTTATTGTTTGATGTTATAAAGTTTGTAAATTTAAAAAATGACATTTCTTCTATTCAGAGTTTCTGTATCTCTTATACTGGTGTTAATATTGTATTATTTAATTTCTATTTATTTTTAATACTTTATTATTTATTATTGGTATTTATTTTAATGTTTGTTTATTTTATTAATAATAATATTACTCTTAGTATTATATTATTTGTTTATATTTCTTTTTGCAAATATTGATAATTTTTATATTTTTAATTTCTAATTATTTTAATAATATTATATTCAGTATTTTTAATACATAAAAAGTTTCAAAAAATTTAATTAAAATTAAATTTTTTTAATTATTTATAATAATATGAATTCAGTATATTATTGTTTATATATAATATAATATTATTTATATTACAATATTAATATGATTAAAAATATAATTCATATTTTATAATATTAATTTTTTATATATATATTTAAATTTTTTAATATTTAAATTTAATTATAATTTTTTAAATATATGAATGATTTTGTGTTATAATATTTGAATAAATTATAATTGTATTATTACTATTATAATATTAATTAAATGTTTTTTATTACTAAATTAATTTTTTTATACATATTTGCGATGGGATAATCATCCTGTCGCAATAGGTAATTGTGACGGGACGGTATCCCGTCGCAATTAAAAGTTTTTAAATTTTTTTAAAATTTCATATTGTGACGGGAATATTTTCCCGTCCCAATTACATATTTCTTTTTTTAAAAAAAATTTAACTCTTTCACGATGGGCCCGTCGCAAAAGTGTTATTTAATGTTTTTAATATATATACCGATTAATATTTGCGACGGGACATATTAACGTCGCAAATAATATATTTAGCGACGGACCCATCACAAATAGTGTTAGTTGCAACATCATTTACCACAACATGTCATTTTCGACGGACCCCCGTCACAAATAGCCTTTTGCGACGGGATCCCGTCGTAACTAACCCGTCGCAAATGGGCTTATTTCCAGTAGTTCTTGTACTTTTCCTTGGTTGGGGGAAGGTTAACCTCCCGTATAATGGTGAAATAATTTTTATTAAATTATACAAGAATCATATACATTAATATGATATCATATATGATCTTTTAACATTGATTAGTTAATAATATCTTAGTATTATCGTTGTTTCGGGTGTTAACTTACTCATTTTCTTTTATATGTTTTGTTAAGTAAGTCGTGTTTGACATGGATAGGTTGTATCTTAATCATATCCAGAATGATATCAAGTCCTTAGATACTATTATTAATCATCAAATGAGAATTATACTTGAATGGATACGATGGAGAATGAATCTAATCGCGTTCGTGGAGACGGTAGTCCGTACGTACGCTCGAGTGACAATATCATTTTTTGATAATAAAATAATATGTAATTGGATGGTATATCATATATACAGAATCATTATCATGTTATATTTATTATTTACATGAATTAAACATCATTATTATACCCATCCAAATAATAATTTATTGAATAACAATTACACCATGATGTGGAGATGGTAAGCCGTACGTACACACGTATGGTGACATATTACTCAAAGGATGGATAGAATACTGAAATATGGTTGTAAAATGATTATAATAACATCAATGTATATATAATATTCTGGAGTTATTATTTTATAATTATAATAACAATGAAAGAAGAACTGGAAGATGAAAGAAACTTGAAAAGGGTGGTGAAATCATTACCGATTTTTCGGGTTCATCCTTTTGATTTGATCAAAAGGGCTCCATAAGTTGGCTTTCTGACTAAAGTAAGGCCTCTTGGATTAATTTCGGGAATTTTAGTGAGTATTTGTGCAGATTTTGGCCGAATCAAAAGGCTTTGAAGGTGTGTGAGTTAATGAGAAGGGAGAGTGCCCTTTTATACGAGGGGTGAGCGGCACCTTTGGAAAAGCTAGAAATATTATTTTATAATAAATTCATATTCAGTTTCTAATGGATCAAAAGTGTATTATTTAAAGGTTAAGGTGGGTATGGGTCGAAAACAACTCAACCAATAGAATTTAGACAGGTTTGGGATACTATATTAACATTATATTTAAGTATTAACTCTTAGTTAATTAGTTTCACTTTTACAATGTCTCTTTGTATTTTTTTATTATATGGTTAATAAACATACTATATACATCCAATAGACCCTCAAGTGGTCCATTAATGATAAACATATAATTATATAAGTCTCTTGGCCGAACCTTTAAATTTTTATGAATTTAATACCAATTAATAATATAATATTTGTTTTAAAAACTCTTTTATGTCAATTTTGACACTATTCAATAATTGATTTTTGTGAAAATCATAACAGAATGTTTACTTTGAACAAAGTTACTTAAGACAATATTAAGATGTCATATTAACCTAGAAAATTAGTGTAATTCATAAAAAGTCCCAAATTATATTTATTTGGGTATTTATAATATCAATTATTTTGATTTGTCACTACTTTGGTAATTACTGAATCATCATTGTTCCACAAATTAATTAATTTATTTAATATCTAAAAATTATAAATAAAATATAATTATGTAGGAAATATTTTTAGATTTTTAATTAATAATTAAAATCTAATTTATTTTATGTATAACACTATATTAAAAATGTTTTAGTAAATATACATTGATTTTAACTCTTCTTTGAATTAAATAATAATAAATGTCCTAATCTAATCCAAGCGGACCTAAATGATAATATTTTTTTCCTAAGGTTGTTTTTGGTCGAGATACACTTGTCCAATAGAATTAGGACATGTGTTAGGGTAATATTAATATCATTTTTACCTTTAATTACCCTATTTACTTTTAACCATTGTAAATAAAATAAAAAGTTATTATTCACCAAAAATTATTTTCATCTCATTGAACCACATTTTACTACTAAATATTAATTGTGTCTCTCGGATTTTTGAAATTCCATTCAAAGAAGTGGTAGAATTACGTTTTATAAAGAATTCAGTTTTTTAACTACCACTTAGTGGTTTCAATATTTATCAAAAATTGAAGTTTTTAAGAACAATGCCAAAATATCACCCTAAGCTATAATTGATATTCCGAATTCAAAAATGATTTATATTTTACAAAATTCCAAACATATAAATTGCATTAATTAATTTTATAATTAATTTCCGCTGTTACAACAAATAGCGTGTTTTTAAGAAACAATATATATCAAAAGATTGACAATTGTTTATGTCCAATTTCAAAGTGAAATTAATTCTAATGAACACAATTGGATAAAATGGTAAAAATATATTCTAATTATACTTTAAAATTACTAAATAATATAATTTATCACTATAAATTATTTTGAAAAAAATTTGTTTTAAATTATTTTTCACTATTCAAAAAAATTGGAAGTTCTTAGAAAAATACCAAAAATTCAACTTAGGATAATTTCGATATTGTGAATCCAAAAACCGAAGCCCCTTTTGAAATATAAAATATATATAATTTCAAAAAGTAGGTATTACTATTCATAACGGCTAGTTTGATTGATTGTGGTGTGTAAGAACTTGATGTTGCGTACAACACACGCTATCACATTATTCAAAGAGAAGCGTACCGTAGAAGCTTGCGGTGTTAAAATATTCATTCTCGCCAATACAACGTCTAGGAATTAACTACAATTTAAAATAATAACATTATTTTATTATTATTTAGTATAACTCGGCATTTTGTGAAAAGTAGGATTTCAATTAAACCCGTTGTTACTTATCAGTTATGACATCGAACATAGAATCCCATTTCAAGTAAAATTAAAATTTACTTCCTAAATATTAATAAATATGAAAACTTTATATTCTTTATTTACATGGGATGTTATAGATTTACCATCAAATATTAACATAATTTTTTTTTCAGAAATTGTATAAATTAAATCAAAAAAAGATTCTATATTTAATATCACCATTAACATATAATGTAATTTTGTCAATAAAATATTTGGTCAAAATATAATATTAATATATATAAAATTTAATTTTGATGAAAATTTAAATATTTTTATTTATAATGAAATATTTATTTAATGTTATATAAACATTACCGAATAAATTAAATTGATTCATTTCCAATAATGTAAATAATATTATGTTTATGAATATATATAGAACAATACTATCATATATTTAAACGTTATTAAGAGATGATTAAAAGTAATAAAATATAATTATTCAAAATTTATGTTTCAACAAATAATTAATTTTCAATATGTTAAATATTTTAATTAATAATTTTTTTTACCATAATTAGAAATTGTATAAGATAATAGGGAGAATATATTTTGTTTCATAAAACCCATATTTTTTATTGTAGATTACTATATATATATTGTAAAAAAACCATTCTAATAGAAAAAATATGTTTCCCGGTAAAAAAAAAGAAACAATTTAAAACAAATATGTAATGTTTACATCCATATTTTTAAAAAGAACTATGGAAATTCTTATTTTATTATTTATTCAGTTAATATCACCCCAAAATAAATTATTTTATATTTCTGGACCTTTTTCCCATGCATATAATTATTCCATTGATAAAAAATAGTGGGTATCCAAAAAAGTTCCCTTTTTCATCACATATAAATGGTTAAAATTCCATCCCGTCTTTTCACTCCTATTATATTGAAACTATTCTTTAAAATCATACATTTAATTTATAATATAATTTAATTGAGTTTTACTAATATGCCAGTCGAAATTAGTATTCCTTTACCCTTCATTTTCAAGTCTACTTGAAGAAAAATTTTTATGGAATGAAATTGAGTATTATTTATTACTTATTCCATATCATTTTCTTTATATTAATTATCTTTTTCAACCACAAAAATCATTGAAATAAATGACTCTAGGATAATTATTAAATAGATTATTAATTGTATCAACGGAAAACCTATTATATATTCCTTCCCAACTTCTCTTAATAACAAATGTATGACATCTTTTGGTTGTATGGACTACTTACAACACAAATAGAATTTAACCTTTTCATTTTTCAATATGGTTTTCATTATTTATATAAAAAAATTAGAATCCTAATAATAAAATTAAAAACATAAAATCTTTATTTTTCAATCATAATTATATTATACAACTAATTTACTATAACAAACCATCGAGATATAACGCGTTCATGATTGGGAATGGATTGACTATTGAGTTTAATAATACAATAGAACTCTATCAATGATGAATTTAAGAACATAAATTTAAATTTAATAATATTTTAATGACAACATAATTACTATATTTTTTTACATAAAATAAATTATTATGAATTATATATTTTATTAAAATATCAAACTAATCATAAAAGATATTGGAATAAGATTAAAATGATTCAGTTTCTACATAATCATAATCGAAATAATTACAATAGACATAAAAAATGTATTAGTCTATATTGGATAAAAAATAGATGAATATGGTTCCAAATAAGATATTAAATATTCTTAATTTATTAATTCCGGATTGTAGTATCTTTTTTGAATGATTCATGAAAAATGTAAGGTTTTCATATCATAATTTTCACCCCTAAGAGAAACATCTTATAAAAAACATTTTTTTTCATTGTAATTTATTCCCTAAAATCCCATTAATAGTTTGTTACTATAAATATCTTATAATTATTTCTATTTAATTATTATTTTTATATTTTATCATTGAAGGGGTTTTTCATTCGAATAACTATAATACCATTATGGTTTTCTAGTTCTCAATGATGGTTATACAAGGCATGTTATATGTTATTCACCACACATCCTTTTTATGGTTTTTACTTGATATAATACATAATAAATGTATTATTGACTATTTCATAGCATTTATTAGGATATTATATAGAAAAAGTTTGATTTTATCTAAATGGTATTTGAATCAACTATTACCCTAGTCATAAGTGATTTTAGTAACACCATTTTCGTTAATTAAATTATTATCATTCCCCTTATCCAATTTTAAATAATCAGGTTACATTATTACATTATATTTTATTACATGGTATACAAATATGGATTTAATTTTTACCATATAAAACCCTTTAATATGTTTCGTTCTTATGGATGTATGTTTTTAATATGTGATATTGATACCACAAATCACTATTGTTTTAGTTATAAGGATTTATCTTAAACATTTATATTATATTAATGGGATCTCCAAATGTATGACTATATTATATGTCTCATTATTTCCAACTATAGGGATAATGTCTTTTTAATTCATATATTATTCCTTTAGGAATTATTTTACAAAAAATATATCATTTTTAAGAATAATTCACATCTGCTTTAATAATAGTTCATCATCCTAATATTCATTTACCTATATATCTAATTTTCATTTTTAACAATTGGAATCCAAGTTATTTTTTATATCATGCGACCTTAATATATACCTTTTCCTCTTTTAAATTTGTCTTTTGTTCCTCTATTTACGATATGGGTTACCAAAAAATGTACATTGAGAATATCAAAAGGTTTCCCCCTTTTTTAATCAATAGATTATCTTCCAAGAAAAATTTCAATTAACGTATCCATTATTCTATATTCTATTAAAATATTCATTTTTTCAAAAGGTTCACTTACACTATTTGAATATAACCTTTTAAAGTGACCTTTATGATCATCTTTAATGTAATTTTATATTGTTATTTTAAAATATATACTATGAATTCACCTTATTTTTTTATTTAATATTCAAAATGATTTATGAAAATTTAAACTATGATTCATGATATACCCTCTATTTTATATAATTGAATTTATATCTTTGAAGGATTAAACTCATGGTATTATACAATCCAAATCATTATATATTTTCTTGTTATACAATTTGAATCATTATTCTTTTATGGGGGTTTCTTTCTATGTATTAATCCATTCATGTATATTTTATATCCCTGGGGGTATGATCTTTTAAAACCATCCAATTTATCTCTCTATAAGGAATAGACAAATTAATTGTCATGGAAACTATTCAAAATATTTAGGTTCATATATATGTATATTGATTAATAAGAAAATTGGATTATGAATTCTTTTATATATATATCATTATATTACTGAATTAATTTTACATAATGATGTTATGAGTGAGAAAAATGTATAGTTATGTAGTGTTTGTAAACCCAATAAAATCATTATATATTTTTTGGGAGAATTGTGGTATCTCTGAGGTCGTTAATTCATACCTGATGTAAGTAATAATTTATTACCTGAGGCCTTGATAGTTAAGATAAATATTTTGAACATTATGTATACCATCAAAATTAATTTATTTTTATTGTCTATATGCTTATTAATGTAGGGCGACTTTTATATATTATAGTATTTTTTGATAAGTTATATTTAATTATTTCATAATCAGCTTTTTCATTCTGAAGAATTCATTGTTATTTCATTCATTTATTGTTTCTAATAATTTTGTCCCTTAATAATAATTTTTTGATTCCCTTCTTAAGTTTCAATTCTCTCTGTTTATAAAGGAATGTATTATACAAGATATAACAAGTGGAGTTTCATATGTGGATAATATTTTTTATGATATAAAAGTGTTATTATAGAATATGTAGTTTCCTATATAATGGAACAAATATATATTTCTAGATAAATAAATGTTTTTTTAGTTAATATTTTTTCTTAATTCTATAATACCAAAATGGTCCTTAAATATATGTGACTCATGATTCATTTGTGATATTGTAATTATTGAATATTAAAATTGGGACTATTTGGTATGTTTTAAAAATTTTGTGTATAATATGTATTTATTCAAACATAATATTAGGATAATGGTTATATGGTTCCTCATGGTTGCCTTTTATATATGAGGGAAGTGACTCCCATTTAAATACCTTTATATTTTCAATGATATGAATTTATATTTATTGGAGTGTTACACAAAGTAAACTAAATTTATATGATAATGTGAAAGAGGGTAAAATTAAAATATCCTAAAAATATGGACTTGTATTATTAATATTAATGTTCTCATCACTTGGGATAACTAACCATAATCCTTTGAAACATAATAACAATTACATAATTTTACTTAGGAAATATAATCTTTTTAGAAAAAATAAAATGGAACTATTTACATAACATTAATATTGTGATTATATATATATATATTTTTGGAAATGATTGAGATTATAGATTCGGTGAGAATTTATTTTAATACACATATAAAAATGTAAAGGTAGTATTTTTTTTGCCAAAAAAATTATTTAAATCCATAAAATTAATTTATATAATTAATATTTATTTAATTTATTATCTACAATATTATAGGTTTATGTTTAAAATTGATATTATTTTTGGTTTAAATAAAATATATTATTGAACAACATTGTAATTAAATTATTATAGAAAATGATAAAATGTATTTCATTCATTAGATTAAATAAAATGTATATTACTAGTTTTTAACACAATATTTAAAAATAAATATTAAATCCAATAATAATTAATTTCACCCTGTTTAATACATATTTCTGATTAAAATTATATAATTAATACTATGTTCATAATTATATCTTAATATTTTAATAAGAGTGATTGTATTTCATAATTGGTAATTTTTACATCCACCAAATATAAAAATTTTAAAAACAATCCAGAAAAATCACACTATGATATTTTTAACAAGTTCTACTATAAGATTCTCATGACCTGAACTTCTTTAGGCCATGAACATAGTCATCTAACCCAATGGTTCTATTATAGAACCATTGTTTTATTTTGATTACATCAAAGTCTTATACCCACTAGGATTTCTTATAAAAATAATGACTTCCTCGATAGTAGAATACATGTTATTTTAGTGTGTTTTTTCTCACTTGAACATACACAAGGAAAATTATAAAAATGTCAATCATCTTGATTAATAATATAGTACAAGAAGAATCTAGTTTGCTGTTCTAATTTGGTCTGTTCATGGAAATAAAGTTTCACCTTATTTTCATGGGTAGTAATATTTATCTTTTTTATGTTTCAATTTTCTTTGGGTTTTATAGTATACACTAATTTAAAGAAAACCTCTTTAATTGTGAACCCCATGACACAAAAAGGGTAGTATGGCCTTTACACATTCGACCATGTATTGAATCTGATACTTTTTTTCATTATATGACCTTCCCCTTTCCATGAACATAGTAATCTGACCCCATTGTTCTCCTGTAAAACCATGGTTTCCTTCCGAGCACACCATAAGATATTACCCAATGAGGATGGTTATCTAACTAATGAATATCTAAATAGGATAAAACATGTTATTTCAATGTAATTTATCCTCACTCACACTCAACCAATTAAAAAACCTAGAAATCCATTCATACTGATCATTACTCCATGTTCTGCATGCATAACTATAGAGTACTAATATTATAGGCTATAAAAAATAATGGTACACCATTTTGATAGTGGTATTACAATTTATCAATTTTAAGTTCCAATTTTCCATGTGTGCTAGAGTAATCCTTGATTCTCATTAGAATGTCCCTAATGTTATTACTTCTTTTTTGGGATCCCCTTGATGGATTCCATGGCTAATCTAACTCCTTTTATGTTAGATCAATTATCCTATTTAAGGATCTCAACTATTATGGTATGTAATCTCATACCATGTTGTTTAATATATCTACCATATCACATTTTGAATAAAGTGGAATGTTTCATCACCCCATGGAGTTATTTTAGGTCAGGATATTATAGTTCTGGTTCACTGGATCTTGATAATAGGTTTTGTGTTCTATATTATCTATGCCATTGTGATATTGGGTTTTCTACGTCAAATGTTTTTTTATTCCACAAATTTATGTCAACAACATTGAGGTAGTGAGTATATTTATTAATTCCCATATTCTTGATTATAATTCAGAGGATGTAATTGGGAATTTTTTATTTTCACATTTGAAAATTCATTCAAAATTTAGTTGATTAATAATATTTCTATGAGATAATGAAATGGATTGAAAATGTGAAATTAAATTTTGTATTGTTGGGTATGAAATCAGTAATTAATGTGATTATGATCTGATTGATGATATTTATTAAGGGTTGGTTGAAATGACATTAAATGGTTAATGTTTTTTGGATTAAATGTTGATATATGTTCTAATAGAGAATTTTTTATATTATTCCGTGTGATTATAGTGAAGAGACATGTTTTGTTAAGATAAATTGGAATGGTGAACAATAAATTGAATAATTGATATAAATGGTCAAATATTTTGAAACATAATAACTGTAATATTTATGACAATTTTTATTGATTGATAAATTATTGTGTGACCTGGAATGATGACTTATATACCCATATTTAATTGAATTAATAATGAGTGTGGGACACAAATTGATGTTCCAAATACTCATGTGTCACAGATAGATAAATGAGTCATGGGATAGGGAATGATTCTCCAAATACCAATGGGGTTATACACCTAACATGTTAGGCCTAAGATATTGGAATTTTATTTTGTATCTATGTAAATATAATGTGAATATAAAATTGAAATGATGACATAATCCCATAATATAGTTTACTGTGATTCCCTTTTTCATATGGTTCAAACTCCATCACCAAAAAAGCACGTAATAATGGTTAATTTTTCATCATGATGTTGTAAAATTATTTGAAAAATTAATAAAATAATTTAAATATTACGTAGTCTATATTTGGTATTGTAATATATTTTTTAGGCAACAGAATTCACTATTATCGACTTAATATTGTTACAGATATCATTGGTGGTGGCCTACAAGGTAATACTCACACCCAATTCGGGATACCTAATCGATACCTAAATAGACTTCATGTTTACCAGATCGGATATGTAAAATTTCCCTATATTAGGTATCTAAATTTGTATGGAGCATGGATGAGTGAGCTGAACATGGGGTTGGGACTCACTTGGGGGGGTGTTAGTGTGTCTTTATTTTGTTTTTTCATTTGAAAGTTGACATGTATATGTAATGACATGTATAGTACTTTATTTTTTGATATAGATTTTCTATATTGGTTTGTCATGTGATACTGTTCTAAATGGGATATGTTATCATTATGGTTCTTTGTTATTATTAGTTGGCTATTGAATATTTATTTCAAGTATTGTGGTTAATTGACAAAGAGTGTATATTCTCCCCATGTTATATGTATTAGAACCTCGATGCTAGTCACCATCTTTTGGAAAATATTGAGGAACTCTTGAGGACATGTAGTGAACAGACAGGAGGCACTGCCATGTGGTACATCGGTTGAGATGTTAATTTTTTTTGTTATTTATCGAATTATATTTTTAAACTATTAAATAAATATTTTAATTTAAAATACAAATTAATATATATATATATAAAGGATACATTTAAGATAAAAATGTTCTTAAACATATTTCAAATTAATTCTTTATTAATTGAGAGTTATTATATTATTTAATTTATTTTAATATTACATCTCATCTTTTAATATATTCATTTTTATTAATTAAGATAAAATCTATGTAAAATAAAAAAAGCGTTAGAGAATATCGCATTTGAACAAAAAATAAACATCACCATATTACATTTACTAGTTAATATATAATTACTAATTTTTATGAAAAAATAATAATATGAAACATGGGAGTTAATTGTCTTATTTTTATTTACTATTATTTTTACAATAAATTTATTTTTATAATTATATTTCAATTTCTATTATAATTATCTATTAAAAAGTTATATAAAGTGATTATTTTTATTTATATGTTGTATGTAATATCTGTGATCAAATTTAGTATTATTTAATGGGTAATTAAATATTTAAATCTAAATGCATTACAATTTCTTTCTCTAGTGACTTAGGATGTGGATCACATTTCATGGTATATTGAACTTTTAATTTTCATTTCATAACCAATTTATAAATTGTATGGAATTTTTGAAATATATAACCATGGTATAGTTTATTATTATTTAACAATTGGCCATTAATCAATATAAAAAATATCCAATAACACTAATACCATAATAAAATATTTAATATACTATAATATATTTATTTAATCATTTAAATCATTGAACAATTCTATGTTATGATTTTCATTTCAATATTAAATACTATGATCAAAATCTAGACAAATATATTTCTATGTTCTTTTATCATACCAATATATGATACGTGTATCCTATTGTTCATTGACTCATCCATGTATAATTTGACCATTATTTTGAATATAAAATCTGACCTTGTGGATAAAAATATCCTCATTAATAAAAAATAGGTATGATGAATATGTTTTAATAGAAAATCACATTGATGATGTATTTTCTATTATATCAGTTATGAATATGTCAAATAAGTCAATATTAGCCAATAAATAACAACAAATATGTATCATAAATATACTAATGGTTGTGTATTGACATAATATACAACATTTCTACATAAAAACATTCCATAATGTATCCTTTATATTTTATAATCCAATAATTTCTTTATTTTTTTTTTCAATTTTAATGTTATGAAAAACATTCTCCATAGATCGTTATTTTATTAATTGAATTCAAAAACTCTTATATCACCAAAAGGTATTGATTACCATTCTAACTACTTCATTTCCTTTTACTCGATTATTTTTTATCTATTCCATGCATGGGACAATCATATTATAATATCACATGTCAGGAATTTAGAAATGGGATAGTCTATATTTTAGTTTTCGGTTGATGTGGCCACCATATTTATTGATGTTCTACATAAACATGATCTATTAAGACACTAAATAAAATTTAATGGGGGAATAATTCCTTTATAGAAAAAATGTAGGGAAATAATTGGGAAATGATTGAAGTGTATGTTACTCACTCGTATATCTTTTTGGAATTAAGATTGGGGTTATAAAGAGTTAATGGTGTATAATTGATTTTTAAAATGTTTAGTGAATTATAAGGGACTAATTGATAGAAGAGTAATGTTATTAAAAATAATAATAAAATAATGGGGAATAAATAATGAAAAGAATATAGTTGATGTTTTCATTTCATGATGAATTTATTTTTTTCATTAAATATGTCTGTCATCATATGTTTAGTTTGTAACGATACAAGTAACGAAAAATGTTGTACAAAAAATATCAAGGGTAATCCATATTCATTTATATTTATATTTGTAATTAAATTGGAATTTTTGATCTATTAATTTATGAGATAAATCAAACAATGTAGTTCACATGCCTCTTAGTAAATTATCATATGTGATATCCCTGAAGTCAATAGATATTTTTAGTTTCTGGAATATCATATTAGATGATATAAATAAAATTATTGAATGAAATCAATTTCATAAATAGAATAGTATATAATATATAGGTACCTAATTAGATATAAGTTGAGATATTATATCTTTAATCACTCTTATATACTGTACCTTCTGATTTCATTATATCATAACTCCTTAGTATGAAATTATAATAATTTATGAACATAAAATAATATATTGTGTGTAATGATAAATTTTTATATTATCCACAACAGATAACATTAATGAATTTTTCTAATTAGATAATCAAGATAACATTTATATGATAAATGCTTATTTCTTGAAAGATTCAGGAGTTTCAATAAAAATATTGTAAATCATACTATATATAATGTATTAGATAATAAAACACATAAATTGGGAGGATTGAAACATACATTTTAGTGCAACCATATATATATTTCGTAGTGGTAGATATTTACTTCGATTCATTCTAATTATCATACATATCTCATTATACTTATTAATTTAACAAAAGAGATCCAAAAATTAGACGATTTATGGAGGGTGATAATAATGTATTTTAGTTAATTATGTTAACGCATAGATAATCTATAGAGAGAGTAACATGTTTTTAAATCTCTAGGGATATTTCACAATCACATATTATTAAGAATACGTGTAGTATAAAACAATGGTTGAAGGTTCATGTTCATCTTTTAGTTGATACATAAATTCTAAATTGCATCCCATGGTCATTATTATTATGTAGTTTATAATTAATTTTTATTATGTGGATTTATTTTTATATCTTTTGAATCCATTTGTAGTACTAATAAATATCAGTTCATCCAAATTGAAGAAAATTGTATAGAAAAATGAAATTTTTATCAATTTTTAATACATATTATAGAATTATATATGAAATATGTATATGCTTACCATTATGACATGTGATGTTTTATGAATTGTTATTCTCACACCATATGATAAAGGATATCATATGAAATAAAAAAATGAAGACCTTGAGATTAAAATATCTCCCAATTTATGATATGGGAATTTATATTTTGGGACATTACATAAGAGTTGATGAAAAATAGAGAATCACACATATATATGTTACATTGGACATTGTAACACATATTATCCTAGACTCCCCAGGATATATCATAACCATATATTATGAGTCACTAAATTAATTTTGTATTATGGGAACACCTAAAGTTATGGCATGATATCATTATATATGATATATTTTGGAAAGTATTATTGACCTTATTATCATGTATTAATTATAATATATATATATACTCAAAATTGACTATATATCATTGAAAATAATATTTTTTATTGGATATTTAATTTATTAAATTTTAAATAAATTAAGTCATTATAACTTGTATAAAAATAAATATTTAAGTGTTGTTGATTTTTTTTAAAATAAAAATAATATTAAATGTCAATTATAAATACCTTTCAACATATTTGGAATCACCTATAATTTGGATATAAATGGATTCTATAGAATTTATAATTTTAATTTATATGTGTCTAAAATATAGAAATTTTTTAATTATATAAAAGAATTATTTCATAACAAAATTTATGTTTAATAATATATAATTATAATTTTTTTATATCTAAAGGACATATCTATTAAATTACATATTCCATAGGAATATGGGTTTATAAAATTTATAAGAATAATTTCAAAAAATATATTTTATAATATATTTATATTATGTAAGTTATATAAATAATTTATTTGTAATATAAAAAGTATTATATTTAAAATAATATCAAATATTTATGTACAATTGCAAAAAATGATAATATGATGGATGTTGAATTGGTGAGAATGGTAAATATTTTATATTCATTACATTTTAGAATTTATATAATTTATGAATAAATTATAACATATTTAAGATTGGATTATATATGTTTTCTTACAAATCAATAAACTGATGAAATATTATTTTAATTGTGTAGAAACATAATTTATTCAAAATTTAATTCCTAAAAATAATATATTTACCTAATGGATGTATTATACAGTTTGAATAGTTATATTTATTAAAAAGCAATTGTATATAATAGTCTAGGGATTAAAATGACAGGTGTGATAATTGATATTAACTTCACTTACCTTTTATTTTTATTTTACTAATTATGAGTAAAAATTAAAATATAATTTATATGTAGTAAATATTTGGTGTAATAATTTTTAGGTAAATGATATCTTTTAATGTAATGTAAACATTGGTTAAGGTACATTTAGTCTAAAAACTCACCAGAATTATAGTATATGAATTTTCTAGAAATGTGAGTATGACTTTATATCACTCATATTCTGATATTATGTAGAAGTTTTATTTCATACTGTTTTAATTATTTACCTAATTATTATTTCACATTCTTTATGAAAGACATGATTTATGATATGTATAAGTATATTTTTTTCGGTAATTTTTTTTAGAAAATTATAATTTCTTATGTATATTGTAATAATATATTGTAGTATGAGAATAAAGATTTTTCGATAGTTTAAAATTTAATCATTAGTCATTAGGCATGTTAATATATTAAATGAGAATATATATGATGAGAATATGAAATTTGATCAACCGTAGATATGCAATGGGTCAAATACCTTCAAAATACGTCTCTTGTACAAATGTCAGATCTATAGATGTTGTAGGTTCAACAAAATGATGGTGTTGTCAGATTATATTGTTTTAGGAAATAATGTATTGAGGTTCTTCTAAGAGTTTAATACTTTATTTTATGAATTTTAAATCTTTAGAATCGAGTTTTTCAAAACAATGCTTACAAAACTAGTGGAATTGATTTTATTTTATCCATGGGATGGATTTTGTAAGGTTGTGTCTGGTAAATAATCAAAAAATTAAAAAGATATTTTTATAATGATGACCTACAAAAGTTACTGCGGGGTATGATAAATGATAAAGGGTACTCATTTTTTGTTCATTTATATAACTTTTCCCATTAATTTGTTTGGGGCTTATGAATGGTTTCATAAATTATTTCAAGAAAAATGTATATTTTTTTAAATGGTCTTGTTTGATAATACATATCTAATAATTTCATGAGTTTTATTTTAATTGAAATTTTTTCCCAATATAAATTGAGATTAAACATATAAAAATTTCTAGAATGATATAATAAACATCATAGACTATTATAAAAATAATAATTTTTCCTATGAAATAATAAAAATTCTATGTGTTAAAGAAAAAACCTACATGAGTAACCAACTATTTAATTTATTAAATAGATTAAAATATATTCTTAAAAGAAGTGTAAAATGATTTTATTATGGTCATTGTGGCATAAGATATAGTATAAAATTATTATATTTAGTTTCCACTAAAATATTTATTATTATTGAGTGTGTTAAGTATTTGGTGATATTGGAAATATATTTTTACAGATGGAAAATATAAGGCCTCAATGTTTTATTGAAATTATATAAAATAAATTTCTCTATCCTTTTATTATTATTATTCATGTTCATGAATGCATTAGTGAATTTTAGTTTACTCTAGGTAGCTATTAATAGTTAAAAATTTGGGTTTTGTGGTATTATATCTAAAATGGGAATCACTAAAACCATGAAGGTCCGTGAATGTAAATCATTAATATAAAATTCAGATTATATGGGACAGTCATGGGATTTTAGAACTAGTATTGGACTTGTTGGTAATATCATGGGTGACCTCACCATTCCCATTTTAAGGTCTTAATGATGGGAATTGACTTAGTTCTTAGCACATACCTATGGTGGATCTTCATTTCCTTAGTCTGATAAAAAAATTAAACACTTGTTATTGGTCATGTGGGTTGCTGTTCAAATTTCATTTTGATTTTTATACAAAAACTACATCCTTATATATTTAACATGTCAATGGTGAAACATTTTTAATCATAATGGGAGGTCTATAATGTAGTGCTAAATAATTTTTCCACTATTTAATCTATTTGTACATCCTATATGTTTATTCATTCTATTTGGATGAATTCTATAAAATATGTATGAATATTTAGGGAATATATTTAGAAGTAACTCATTACTAATGTTTCAACCATACCATGTTATTTCACATTGACTCTCTATGGGCTGATATGATGGATCCATCTATTATCCATTGTACATGATTCTAGTTTTGGAAATTTCAATAGAGAATAATGACGAGGCTTCTATATTTAGGTTCAATTCATATTTCCTTTTCAGTAATCATTATATTTGGTTTTTATGGCTTGGAATGTCATTAATTTTTTAGACTACTGGGGTCATTTATAGAATAGTTTGACAACATCCATTCATGATGATCATTGGTATTCTTTAATATCATAATGGGGATTCTCTTGGTGAGTCTTTAATTACAATTCACATTCATTAAATAATTGATGATCCACTCTTCAAATATATGTATATGAAACATAATGTGACCTTAGTGATAGTTCCAATGATCATTGGATTTTATATAGACTTGTGTGATGACACTCTTCATGAATAATGAAATTGGAATAAACATGCATGAAGTAGGATATTCCCTACTATATTGAAGAAATTGATGTGATTTTTATCATGATATGACAAATTGTTCTTATAAAATTTATAATTTGTTTTATTTTCATTTTATGAATGTTCATATGTATCCCTTGAGACCTTATTGGATGATTGATAACATCTGTGTGTGTCTGAGTATAATATGATAAAATGTTGGATTTATGATGACATGTGTGTAAATTAATAACCCATGAGATCCATGTTTAGGATTGATAATAGTTGGGTTCTTAGCTGTAGTTACCGATGATTGTTGTGCCCAACTATTGATATTTGGGATATATTTTATTACATTATTTCAATGTGTAATATTCTATATATTCATTGTTTTTAATATTTTATCCATGATTAAAATATGGAACATTGACATATCATTTCTCAGTGGCCCTATAAGGGATCATGTTCATATGTTTTATATGATTTGATGACAAGATCACGTTAATAAAAATAGTTCCTAGTGGGATTATTTCTGGATATAAGAGCATGATAGTTTTCTTTTATCAAACATGAGATGTGATAGTGGGGAATAGAGTTCATTGATGACTGATCCCAGGACATGGTTTTGGTGTATTATTGTGGTTTGGTATGACCAGAGCATTCACCAGTACAAGATTTGCATCTGTGGTGACTCATGAGAGTAAGATCAGACAATAAAACCTTAATACCTAAACCTAGACGTGTAAGACATTTGGCCTCTAGGGAGTACAAGTAGTGACCTTGTTTTCTTATAACATCCCATAACTATTATATATAAACATTAAATATTAATAGGTACATACCAATTATAAAATATAAATATCCATTCCATAATTTTTTATGTATAGTGCCATTAAATGCATGGATATATAATCAACTACTTCATAAATTAACTAAATCACTTTCCCCTAAGTATATCAATACAATAACACTTCTTAGAAATATCATACATAATAACATTAATCATAACATCTGGAAAAAAATAATACATGGAGAGATCATATTCTCATTAAGGGTAAATAAGATAAGTATGAACATAATATTAGTATAATTATATAAGGGAAAGAGAATCAAATTTTAAAAATATAGCCTTTATATTAATGATCAAATAAGGGATTCACAAAAAAATAATGGTTGTTCACAAGCACTAAATAAAAATACAATAAAAATCATGATCCATCCAAATATAACAATGTAATAATAGATATATTTTTTAAAGAAACATAATAACAAAAAATATTATTTTAAGTATATCCACCATAACAATCATAGCATGTAAACTTCCAGCTGACCACCCATGTACCAACTCAATATTTGGATAACCACTTGTTTAACCTATTTAAATCATTCGATAACCACCCATGATACCTCTTTCTAGATTATTATAACCTCCCATGTCCCCACTTATTGTCATTGGATAACCCACCATGTGAAATTTGATCTCATAAAACATTAATCATTACTAAATGTAATAGAAAGATATTTAGGTCCCACCGGTCACATACTCCATAAAATTTTCTCCCCTGTGATCATCAAGAATTCAATATATCATATATTGTGATAATTGAATTTCTTAAAATTATATTTCCTCATAGAATAAAAAAATTCAATGAACCAAGATTCATTAGTATTTTTCATCATAAACATAATTAATCTTGATAAATAATATGTATGGTATCATTTGGTGATATACGCCGTAATGTTTTCAAAATATAAAATGATGTATTCATAGATGGAAAATGATTTTTAAATAACACATGATATGGTTCATGAGGAAAATATCCATTCTATTTTAAATCACTTTTTTAAAATAAACTAAATTTTCTAATATTATTGAAAAATAATTATTCAAATATATTCTTGGAAACCTGTAATATATTATTAAATCATTTTTTTGTTCATGATACTATAAAATAACATTTTGGAATCCTCTTATTTTACTATCCTACGATTAATAGGGATCTAGAGAATATACAACCCACCAAATGTATTGCTAGATGTTTTTCACAAACATCATATTCTAGGAAGGATCAAATTCAAGGCGGATGGTGCCTTAAAAGGATATCTAGGACTTGAAGGATATGATATTATTTGTAGAAATTAAAATAGAAATATAACTGGATTCTTCTTTGGTTCATGTGGTCATGCATCCTCCCAGGAACCAGAGATGTATAGTGTCATCAATGTAGTTGATTTCATTAGACAATGAGGATGGAACAACGTCTGGATTGAAAGTGGTTCAGCTACCATTTTATGGGATCTTATTCATGGAATGAATCAAATTGTGTGGATCCTCACTACAAAATGGATTTCCTTCCACTGACACCTATCAGATCTCAATCCCATTATCACTCAGTCCTATAGATAGGTGAACAAGGTGGGAGATGTCCTTGCTAATAAATGTTTCTTCAGCAATCAAAAAATAATAGGGAATCGTTTGGATGAGTTCACCCCTACATAAAAATGATTGTAATAAATTCCCTTCTTTTAAGCTACTGTAAACTATTTATCTTTATGTATTTCAATTTTTTCCTTCTTTGACCATAGCATCAAATTATAAAAAAATAAAATTCTTTCAGAACATTTTAGAAAAAGTATTATTATCAAAATTTCCATCAATTCAAAAGTAACTCATTATGATCTAGACTAGAATATTACTTTAAAAAATTATAATAACAATAAATTTTTTAATAATGTCATAATAAAATAAAATTAGAATATTAAAACCATTCATCAAAACATTTTTATAAATAAATGTTACTGTTGAAAAATGTTTTCCATCCGAATGAAAAAATTTATTTGGTTTTCGTTGAAATGATTTTTTGAAATAATGACTAAAAATTTTGTTGAAAATGACTGTAAAAATTGTATTTTCTAGAAATAACCATATTATAATAAAATGAAACACTTTTTTGGATGTTAAAAATAATATCACCTCATTGCAATAATAGTCATAAACAATCCTAATAATATATGATATTGTAACATAAAAATGTCAACTAATTAGTAACATTTGATTCATAATAACCATGATTAAAAGAAGAAAATATATATTTGTAAATACTCATAATATTCATAATAAGGATACTAAAATTCATTAATTATATTTATATACAAAATAAAAATGAAACAAGTAGCAAATACAACATGTTTTTCATAGAAATAATTGTTAGAATAAAATAACTTACCTCAGTTCTCTACATTCTTTATATAAATTCAAATCACCTATAAATTAAATAGAATATCATCGTAAAAATAATTTAAAAAATATAATATATATTATATTATATATGATTTACCTATGATCATTAATTACCCTTTTATTAACAATTCATGGTTAATATCACATTTCGAACAAAAACAACACCATCTTTCATGTTAATTTTAGTTTGGTGATTATGGTCTTTTTACTAAGATAAAGGATCCATTATCTCAAAAATGATATCAATGATATAAATAACATGTATATTTTTCATAGATTTATTTATAAGGATCAATGAAATTTAGATATTGAAAATGAATTACATTATTCATAGAGATAGTTCGTCAGATGTCCACATGAACGCTATTTCCATTTTCTCTATAGATTGAATGAATGAAAAGAAATATTAATAAAAAACCAAAAATAAATTCTATATCATATATTTTAAATATACACTTATAATATATACTTGTTTCTATCCAAGTAAATATAAATTGAATAACTGGTCATATTGCTTCTTAGAGGCGGTAATCCAAACGTACACATGTCTGTCCCTATCATTTTCAAATGGATTAAAAGGTAAGAAGTTATATGAGATATTATAATTATAGAAAAATAATTATATAGTTAATATCATATAAATATGACAAATCAATAATTATATCATGATTTTAGTGGTGGTGATGGAAGGTTAACTACAACCGTTCATCAGGTGATAGTACGTTGTACACATAATCAATGGTTTTTTTTCCACTAGATGAAAGATGAGAAGGATATATTTTATTCAATTATCATAAATAACTCAGTATATAACAGATAATAATGATAAAATATCATCATGGTTGAATAAAATCTTAATAATTTCTAGGAATAAATTATATAAAATCATTTAGTTAAGAACATTACCTCTTATTTAAAAACCCTAGTTAGGTTATCACAATATATATATATAGACGATTTAATTATAAAAATAAGGATTTTAGGATGTGTGGGGGGAATTTAATTATAGACTTTGTTCTGTAATTTCCTATAAAAAAGATTTGGGAGCTTGAATAGGTTTGGAGAGAGGGTTCAATGTTATAAGAGGGGGAGATGACACACTTGGAAATATTGAAAATATAAAGTTATACCCAAATTTTACAAACTCTACATAACTCCAAAACAACAAATTATAAAAATATATATTAGATAAATGTAAATATACCTATAAAATAGGATGCAGATAAGTTTTTAGGTTATATTTACACTTTTTTTATTTTTATCCTCAATGATATGGTTTTAACTTAAACAATACTAATTAGTTTTTGTTGTTTTTACAATTAATTATTACCATTAATTAATTTGAACATATTTTATAATTATAACTATGCATCTTAAAAATAACTAACCATTTCTCCAAATTTTAATTCAAATAATTTGAAGAATTTATTTTATATTTATACTCAAATACTCAACTTTAATGTGGTATTCATTGAAAAGTATAACAAATTTTATTTCAAAATTTAATATAAAATTGATTCCAATGAAGGATATTAGATTAATAAAATTATATTATTACTAATACGGCTATTATTTTAATTTTAAAATATAATTTATCATTTTAAATAAAATAATTTAAATGGATAACTTTAATAAAATTATAATTTTTTCATAATTCATTGATAAATAATCACCTTAAAAAAATCTAAAAAATACAAAAAGAAGTTAATTATGAAATGATGATTTAATAAATTATTTAATAAATTTCAAATAAATTTTATTATATTGAAATATATTAATTATATTGTATCATTATAAAAACAATAAACAAATTTTTAAAGAAAAAATACATTTTTTAAACATTTAATGATTTTTCTTGAAAATATAAAACCATTATGTAATGATTCCAAACCAGGTATACCAAAGTTGGTTCTTTACATAATTACATTGTAACAATGACAAAGAGATCACATACCAAAGGATTAAATAGTTTAGTATATTTGGAAAACTGGATACAAATACGAGTTTTACAGTAAAACATGAACTGAAATACAACAATGTAACTAAATTGAAATAATTAATATTCCATGAGCTTAACCCCGAAATTTGATCATAATAAATATCTTTTCATACTAGTGAAAAATAAAACATTAGAACGTTGTGGCCTCATGTGCTCATAAATGGTAAGAATCACAAAAGAACCTAAGATAAATATAAAAAATAAAAACAATGAGATTAAATAAAAAAGCATTACATTAAAATATAATCATTATCATAATATAGTAAAAATAAAATATTTATATATAATTCAATATAAATAATAACAAGAGAATTAGACTTAACCATTGATGTTCCAATACTTGAATAATCACATGAAATATCAATTACTAATCACATAATGATGTAATGATTAATACTGGAAATTTGAAACATATTGTTGTGGCCTCATCCCAAAAAACTATAAATAAATAGGAGAGGCATTAGACAAATACATATTCATAAACAAATGGGAAAGGCCTTCACTAAGACCAAATCTGTTTGGAGACATGAGACATACCGATGCATCGAGGGGAAATAAAGGTCCCCACAGATCACATACTACCTCGAATTCATTCCCCATATTAATGGGATGATATATAAAAAAAATATATAATGATTTTAAATAACATTACAATATAAGTAAATATAATTCCTAAACATTCTATGTAATATATTGAATTCTATCAATTTAGCACATCCACAATCAAACTGATAATAAATAATTAAATAAAATATGATACAAGATATCATAAAAGATAATTAACATTTAAGAATAACATTTTACATATGGTGTTTAAATTTAAGAATACACTATAATAGAATAATCATGGAATTCTTGAGAGAAATTCCATTTTTAAATTAGAAAGAATTGTTCTTTAAGTAATTTTTATTTATTTATCATAATTTTACATTATAAAATTTTAAATCCCAAAAATGAAGAGGTATGGGATATGAAATTATATTTAAGGAATAAATGATGTCCATTTATAGAGAAAACATTAAAAATGTGTTTTTATCAAAATTTAGATATTGTATTATTTAGTGCTTTTTATGTGGAAATATAAAAGTGACTTTAAAGATGGAAAGGAATAATGGTTTATATAAAACCATAAAGTGATTAATATAATTTTTTACGATTAAATGAGTTATTTAAAAAAAATAGTTGTTTCTTACAAGCGATTATGTATTATATTAAGAAATGGGTATGAAATTGGAATGTCCAATTTAATTGTGCCTACTTCTCAAGAATAATTGGAAATGGATCCTTATAAAACATGAATTACCCCAAAAAAGAATGATTAAATGATTTCGATACAATTACTAGGGAAATTTTCAAATAATTTATAATAATCATATAAAAATAAACAATAATTATATTTAGGTAGAGATGGAAAGCATAACCTAAATGAAAACTAGAGGTTTAGAATGAATCTTTTACCTTACGTCTGAAAGTGTTCTGTAGATGCACTAAATATCCTCTTGAATTCTCCACCTTGAAAACCAATTTATGGGACATGAAAATGTTATTCTGGTGATACCATAAAGTCCAGAACATGGGGGGTATGTCTAGGAGAGGAAATAGGTAGAATTCAAGAAAACTTCAAGGCTTTGGAGGTTTGGGGAGAAAATTTGGGGATGTGTGGTATTTTTAGTAGAGGAGAGATTTGTTTTTTAACAATTTAATTCATATGTATATTATATTTGCTTGAGAATAAAAATATTTTGAAACTTATCACTAAATATATTAAAAATTAATGATAATTGGTGGTTATTGAATTGTATTATCCTTATAACTTATATGACCTAATAAATAAAATATTTATTAAATACCACAAATTATCAAATTTTATTGTATACAAAAAATATAACTATTTTAGAAAAATCACTAAAAATAACCACAATAATTTCTCAATGTATTGAATTTGAAAATGAACTCTCTTTTTTGGAAATTAATATTCAAAATATGAGAAATTTAATTTTAAAATAAAATAATAATATACTCAAAAAAATTATTTTAATATTATAACTTTTTATTTGACAATTATAATTGTTAATAAAAGTTTTATAAATTAATATTTTTAAAAAAATTAAAAAAAATATTGATATATGAATCTATTTTAGGAAGAATAATTTTAATTTAAATAATTTTATTAATTTAAAAATATTAAATAAATATCCATAATTAAAAAAAACACCATCACATAATTAACCATTTTAAAACATTTTTATACCTATTCGAGGATATAATTACGGAAAATTTTCAGTAATAATATACATAAATTTTATTTATTCTACAAATGGTTACGTTATTATTCAACGAACCATCATACCATTCTGAATGGTCACATTAATATTCTAATGGTCATATTTAATATTATATTACTCTTTAGGACTCGCTATTGCATGAATTATAAATTTTATAAGATGTAATATTTTAAAAGAGACATACCATAATATCATGGTATGTTACATTTCATATAAAATATTTATATATATTATACAAATATTATTATTCATATTCTTAACACTAGTTTAAATGGCTAGTTTATAGAAGTTATGTTAAAATAATGGTATTAATAGTATATTTTTGTTCATTAAAACATGGTGTTGTGTGCCACATAACATCTTGAATAATTTAAATTTATTTTCAAAATAACATTAATAAATTATTAGGGTATTAAAAATTGACTCTAGTTCATTGATTTTGTATTGCATATGTGTCTCACAATGATCTGGTGAACTTATGACTAGGCATTTGGGGTGGATTGGTTAACACATGACCAATAGATACATGATTGTATGTTATTACTTGAATATACAATTATTACTGGGTTATGGTATTATTCAAGTGTATTATTGTTATTAATGAATTAGTAGTGTCTAACTCGGTTTATAAATACACCATACATGGGAATCTTGGTGCCATTGTAGATTCCATGGTTTGAGATACATGAATGGAAATTCCACCAATGAAATAGAGGCAAGAGATAGATCATGGTGTTTATAGGTTTTAATAGAATAGAATCTACGGTAATTCTATTGTTTTTATTAACATAATTTTATTCATATAACATATATAAGAATTCCAATTTGGATATCCTTATTCTAAAATTATATATGGCATGAGATAATTTTTATACAATTTATGATAGGAAATTTTATTTATTTTGATGTATAATTAAATATTTTTTTTTTCATCCATGGTATTGAGTTTATTTTATAACCAATAATGGAGTTTAAACCCTCACTTCTATTTGGAAATATCATATATATGGGTAAGAATTAATAATGCTTTGTGGAACTATAACTCAGACCCACTGATTTTCGTAGGGGAATTAGAAAGTTATATCAAATAATTTTTCCAACATTATCTCTTCTTGATTATGTTTTGGCGAATGGTTGAAATAAGGTAGGATATGTGGGAATTAGGAATTGGACGTGGAAGTGATATTTATGAGTGTATTTGTAGTTAATAAATATTTTAATGTTTTTGGACTACTATTTTAGATTTATATTTGAGTTTCATATTTATCTTGATTATATTTTTTTATATTTTATTGATGTTGGGTGTATTTTTGTGATTGGAATAAAGGCAATCTTTAATTAACTCAGGTATAATGAAAAAAAAATTTATAAAATTTAGATCAATTCCACTTAGTTAGTTAAAATTAATATAGCTGAATGATCTGTATAAATTCTATAGATATGGTGAAATTATGTTAATTTTATTTTTAATGAAACATGTTTTGAAATAAATTATTGTTATTTATTTTGAAACTAGTGAGGTAGTTGATCATATTTTTTTTGTTTTCATATCAATTGGAAAATGTATATTATGGTTTTTTATTTTCTTGGATTGGGTGAAGCATTATCTTTAATATTAAAGTATTGTTTTCATATTTCATTCAATGTAGAGACAAGGTGGATTCAATGTTCATTATATCCTTTCCTATATACGAAAATACCGTATTTCCATCGAACAAAAAAATAACGGTTTTACCGAATGTAGATTTTCTGTATATTATATTTAAACACGATAACCATAAATTAGACAATGGTCTTGCCAAAATTGGGGTAATTAGTTGTACAATTTATTATTTACATGAAGGTTCAATTCAATGATAATTAAAACAATGTTAAAGGGTTTTGAAGTTTTATTATCTTAGGGATACCAAATACATGAAAAAAATAAAATACAACCACACCTTATTCATTCAACTAAAAATATATATCAGAAGGTGGGATTTACCCCCCCCCCCCATGCTAGTAATGGGGTCGTAAGTGGAAATAATGAAATAAATTAAACCATTAAAAGAACATGTGGGAAATAATTGGAGGAACCTACAGTAGCGAATCTTCTTTACACATACTTTGGTCCTCAGATCTTCCAAGAACAGGAGTACAACCGTCTATTCATCTACCAAAAATTGGATCATATAGAATTTAATGACACCATATTGGGTCAAAATGTGAACTTGTCTTGTCCTAGATGAGAAATTCAATATTTTTTCATGGACACATCAAAACCATGTTGTTTTTTCTCCATCTTATATTAACACATCATGTAAATGATTCTCGATGTATTATTTTCTAGAAAATAAATATTCAGGGATTGATTCATGAAATTTTCATATCATTCGGGAATGTATTCGTTCATGACAAGTAATGTTCAGATTATGTATTTTTTGATGAAATGGTGTCTTCTTTAGATATTTTTACACAAGACTTTCCCATTTTTTCTTTAAATCAAGATGTAAAAAAACCATTTTATAGGCTCTTTGGCTTACTTACACACCAAACGATGTTAGCTTACATCTTTAATTTTTTTCATTGTGTCATGATGAAAACATATATTCCATCCTTTTTTGTTTACATTTCTCATTTTCCCTAAAAACAGAATCCTTATAAATATAAAAAACCCCAAGTTTATAATCATTCATAACGAATTAAATCATAAAAAATTATACATTTTATTATTTGGAATGTATACAACAAATGAACTTATTATTATGAATCAGGAACATATACAATGGATCACATGTTATATAAATATATACATATATACATTCATGTTGACTAATGGATGGAATTTCGTAATTTATATTTATTAATAAATTAAACATATTTCATAATGTATAATTTTTACAAGATTTTGTAACATATTTGTACTATAATTTGTTATTTAATCATTAAGATTCAGGTTTTTATGTGTATGAAATTGAATGAAATGAATTAAATGAGGTTTAGGCTTATTCATTAAGAAATAAAATTAGGGATACATTCAATCTCTTCTAATGGCCTCTTTTGTATGTTATTCGTAATTTATTTCATTTTCCAATAAACATCCCCATATGTTATCTACCTAAGGAATAATATTTTATCTATGAATATGTGGTAATTTTAAATAATACCACCTTCAATACATATTATAGGGAACACATAGATAATTTCTCTATATCAGTAATTCAAGGTAGGTTGTGTTATTTCTACCACAAGTTGTGTAGAAGAATTATCCCACACATAGTTGATTGGATATATCAGGATTTCAACATCATCTATGTTTTTTATTCATAGTCAATTCCTATAGAGGTGTAGTTTCAATGAAAATGGATGAATATGATCATATCATTAAACAACCACAAAACCCATCATTATGAGGCTTGGGTATCCCATGGGATGCTAACATTAATATTTACAACATTGAATGAATATTTAATCTAGTGGAATGTAGGAAGGATTGATGTAAAATATTTTATAATATTATATTATAAGTTCCAATAATGTTATGGTGTAGCTTCATGATCATGTAAGAAATATGTGATGGTTTTACATACACGAAATTCTTAGAAATTTACTTTGAGAATTTTATTCTGAGTAACATAATGTGGGACCACACTCCAAATTTCATGGATTATCATAATGTATTGATGATGTTGTCCTTTTACCCTGCACAATTTATAGAGTTTCAATGATTTTATCCCATGATGGGTGGGACTATAGAGTATAACATGGGATATTATATTATTTTCTACAACAAAAGATGATATACAAGGCCAGAAATATCGATTTCATAATATATGTGGAGGTTAATTATAATTACATGAAAATTGAGAAACATATAGAGGTTAAAACCACTATGAGTAAAAATCCATCATTCAGAAGGCATCGTAGTGATACATCATGTAGTAGAAATAGGTAGAAATATTATTTTTACTAGAGAAAAATTATATATATATATATCATACTAGAGGATTATCAATACATAATGTGTGAGGAGAAATTCTAAGTGTTTTAACTATAGAATGACTGGGAATTATAAAAAAGTTATAAAATCCTCATGTAATCATTAAAAAGAGTGAGAGGATTAGGCATATGATTAATTTCAACACAAAGAATGTAACCCATGACCCGAGTTACCCACAACAGTTAAATTATTTTAATAAATTTTCATGATACATGGAATTAATACATGAAGGACCGATCAGTTTTGTATTCTTGGTAACAAGATACATACAGGAGTTCAAAATTACTACTTGAAAACAAATAAATCACTAATTTATTCCATTAGAAGCATCCAAGCCTCTTAGATATGACTACATATCACTCACGACTAACTTCTTCATGTCTTGGGAAAATAAAAAATAAGAAAGGGGTGATCTCAAAAGCTCTGTAAGAGTATGAAATACATCATAATATTAAATAAACATTGGGCATGGGGAATAATAGAAAACACATGCCTTTACAAATAATAAACATGAATACGTTATGGCATGAATATGGGAAAAGTGAATAATAACATAATAAAACAATTTCATTGGTATTCTTCTAGTCGAATAACCACTTGAACCATCAATATTATTTTCATAAAGAGAGAATATATAATGGTAGGCATTCTAAAACTTTTTTTCAGGGCCTCATCCAAGATATCTAAAAATGTTTAAGGCCTCAACCAAAACAATATATCAAATTGAGAAATTTATTAGACAATTATACATCTAATAGTTTCATGAGCCCTACCGATACACCAAGGAGCAATAGCAGGCTTCAACCATCACATACTAAGTCCAATACATTCCTCATATGAATTGGTTTTAACATAACATAAACATTTATATTAAAACTAGAATATGAAATCTCAATAATTTAACAATAACCCATGAATGGTATAAAAAAATCCATATTAAACCATATTAAAAAACCATAAATACAATATGAAATATTTTTTTCCTAATAAATCATCTTCGATCAAGTGTAAAAATTATCAAAGGATGTTGACAAATATGAAATCAAAACTATTAGATAGAAATATCACATTCATTCTTGAAATAATTTAAGAGGCACATAATTATAAAATAAAACATTTCGTTGGAAAATATTATTATAAGATTGTAAGGTAATCTTCAAAGGTGATATAATGGTGGAGAATAACCACACCTGCCATATAAGTTAAAAAACATTCTTACATTAATTGGTAAAAAAGGTCATAAAGTACATTGTTTGGAAAATGATGGAATGAATCCTTTCAAAACATATAAGGTCAAATAAGGATATAAATAACTTTAACCCATAGTCTATTAAAAATTAAAAATGTTTTGAAATACATTTTTAGGAAAAAACAGATGTGGATGATAAAGAGGTCCCTACAAATACTTCTCTAAAAACAACCTTGGATAATAAATAGATTTTGAAATTAACCTTTACCTTGTAATTTTCCAATTTCTAGGGTAATTTAACCTCATGTATAAAAGTTAAATAATTGTAATTAAATTATACAAGAACCATATACAAAAATATGATGTCATTTACGATCTTCTAATATTTTTTTGTTAATAATATATTAGTATTATATTCGTTTTGGGTGTTAACTGGTTCATTTTCATTTATATGTTTTGTTACATAATCTGTGTTTTTATTGATAAGACGTATGTGATTCATATCCAAAATGATATCATGTTGTTAAACATTAATTTAAATTATCAAATGAAAATTATTCTTGAATGGTTACGATAGTGAAATGAATATCATCACAGTCGTGGAGACGGTAATCTGTACGTACGCACGAGCGACAATATCATTCTTTTGATATTAAAATCGTATGTAAATAGATTTTATAACATATATACAGAATAATTAACATGTTATATTTTTTATTTACATCATTTATACATCATTATTATACCCATCCAAAAAATAATAATGTATTGAATAACAACTGCACCACGACGTGGAGAAGGTAAGTGGTACGTACACTCGTATGATGAATTTGTCATTCCTGTAATGGATAGAATAATGAATGTGGTTGTACCATTTTTAGAATAACATCACAACATATAGAAGAAACAAGAGTTATTATTTTATAATGGAACAATGAAAGAGGATGTGGAAGATGAAAATGAATTTGAAAGTAGTGATGAAATATTTACCTCTTCTTCAGGTTCATTCATTTTGATTTCATCAAACGTCTCCATAAGAAGGCTTTATGATCAAGCTAAGGACTCTAGGTTGAAGTTATGGAAATTGGGAGGATATTTTTTCTGGGTTCGGCTGAACCAAATTTCATTGTAGGAGTGATTTTCAAAGAAGGGAATGTGCCCTTTCATAAGAGAGGTGAGGGGAACCTTAGGAAGATATTTATGTATTATTTTATAATAAAATAAATTTCCATTTTTAATGGATCCAATATGATTTATTTCTAGTATAAGGTGTGGTTGTGTCAAAAAACTCTCTACCAATAGGTTTTAGACCTCTTTGGGTAACCATATTCACCCTATCATTTTTATTTAACTCTTAGATATATAGATTCACTTTTACAATGTATTCTAGTATTATTATAATATTTGGTTAATAAACTTACTATAATATTCCCATAGTACATTAAGTCATTCATTAATTATATACCCATAATTATATATGTTATTTGGTAGAGCCTTATATTTATAGAAACATTATATAATTTAATAATATACAATTCATTTTAAAAAATCATTTATGTGAATTTTGACACTATTTAGTATTTGGTTTTTGTGAAAGTCACCAAAACTTGATTACCTCTAAAAAGATACATTGAATCAATTATAACATGTCATATTTACCATGAAAAGTCTAGGATATCATAAAAACATTGAAATTATATTTATTTATCATTTATAATAGCATTAATTTGATTCTTTCATTAATAAGGTAATTACTCCATTATCATTGTGTCATAAATATATTTAATTATTTAATGTCTGAAAATTATAAATAAAAAACCATTATGTAGAAAATATTATTATCCTTATAATTAATAGTCATAGTTGAATTTATAACATATATAACAGCTTGTATAAAATGATTTACTTAAAGATATATGTTTATGTCATTTTTTTCTTAAAATTAAATTAATTAATATCAAGTGTCATTATCACTCACAAGTGGCTCAATGTGGTCCCAGAATAGACCCAAGGATTCACATGGTCAGACATGTATCATCAAATAAGAATATGATACATGTTATGTTAATTTTATATTGTTATAATAATATTTGTTAACCCTCATTTACAAGAATTACCCTTTAACCGTGGTAAATAAAATATATACAGAAGTTAATATTCATAAAGTTGAAAAAGAAAATTTAGAAATTTACACAATATGGACCTCCTGATTCCAAATATGGAATCAATTTTTTCAAGTTAAAAACACATAAGTGGAAGAAATTAATTTAAAATTAATTTCAGTTGTCCAAATAAAAAACGTGTTTTTAAGAAATAATAACTATCAAAAGATTATCACTTGTTTATGTCTAGTTTAAATGTGAAATTACATTAGATGACCTAAATTATATTAAATGATAAAAATATAATCTAATTATACTTCAAAAACCACTAATATTTATAATTTAACACTATAAAATATTATGATTAAATTTTTTTCTAAATTAATATTTAGTATATTTTACTATTCAACAAAATATGAAAGTTATCAAAAAAACACCAAAATTTTATCCAAACTAAATTTGTATGTCCCGATTCTAAAATATATGTTTATTTTAACAAATTAAATATAAAAAATGTGTCAAATATTGAATTTTTAAAGGGTTCTACATTAAAAGGAGGTAATGTTTTTTAAAAAATACTTCTTTTATCTGAAAATTTGAATTTCTGATTATACTGTATCTAAAAACATAATATGGGTGTAAAAATTATAAGGAGTATATAAAATTCAAAATTCAGTCAGTACTATTCATAATAGCTTTTTGAACGCATAGTTTGGTATGACTTGGTGTGCTCAAACTCGGTGTTGTGTGTAGAGAAAGTTATTGAATTTTTTTGAAGAGATAACGTACTATGAAATCTTGGGGTGTTACAAGAAAATCACTGATGGGGTCTCAAATATATAAATATCATACTCTATCAATGATCCATGGTACTATTTAGGGTCATCAGTATTAGTTTTATATCTCATAAAGGATAATGACTCATGAGACTGATGTATATCATTTAATGGGACATAGAGAGGAGGCTGGATGATTGTATACAATAGATATGGTTTTTACTAATATTTGATAGGTACCATCAACCATTCAAGGTATGGGATCAATAAAAATTATTAAATCTATTTATTTTTTATTATACTCAGGATTCCTATAAATTAATATATTTAAAACTAATGATGGAATTGAATTTCTAGTGAATTATTATTTAGAGTTACATTATCCAAATACAAACATTGGGATGTAAGTGGATAATCATCAGAGGTGTCTATGGTGTCCATAATTAGATTCTAGAAACATAAATATATATAATTTCAAAGTCCTTGACATCAATATAATTCACGATATCTTTTCCATGGATTTAATAACTTGTAATTAGGAACATTTTAACATACCATTGATATGTGTATTCAATTGATATACCTAAGAAATAAATGTTTTTTAATTCATATGTGTATGATATTATAAAAAATAAAATAATACCATAATTGATCTTGATTGGAGACACTAAAATATAGGTTTCTATCATGGTTCCATAGATTTATCTAAAATTAGCCACATCATTCCCACTAGTGGTTACCCTATATCAGGATGCATTCCTAGTAATATTTTTTGGACTCCCTCTTAATCATAGAATTTACATTCTGACTGAACTCTTTCATAGAGAACAAACTATATCTATTCCCACATATTTTATAGAATCTAATAAGACAATGTAACTCAATATACAATAAGAATATTTTGATAACATTGGGTTTTTAAATCTAATAACATAAACTTATGGTGTTATAGTATTATTATGGAATAAATAGAATTGTACTCTATGGTATTGAATAGAATACATGTTGATAAATCAGGTTATCATGATGACTAGATACATGATTATATGTATTGAAAAATTGATTGAACAGTTATGGGGGGATTAGTCTTCCTCTATGATTGTAATACGGTCTGTGTACAACCTTATATTTGTTATGACAAAGGATATTACTATGTCCAAATTTAGGAGTAGTTATAAACTATATTATATCTATTCATATGTTCTGGGATTAAAAATGTGATTGTGGTATTCATGGATCACCTGAACAGGATCCATAATTTATACCTCAAATGTAAACCTATTTTATTTTATGATGATATCATCATATACTCATGGACTTCAAAATGCACATAATTTACCAGGAGATTTATTTTTGAATACACATCGAGTACATAATAATTATACAAAAATTAAAATGTTTAGCATTTAGATTTAGGATTTGAGATTCCATTGAAATGTGATCTCTAGGTGTTGAATTTATGTTGACCATAGATATTTATGGAGGTGATGTTTTAGGATATACATATGAATATATTTGATATCATTAGATTCGTTGGTTTATCAGGGTTCTATATATAATTCACAGAGGATACCTCCTCATTGGAAACACCTATGACTGTGCTCACAAATAAGGTATTGAAGCTTCAAAATATATATAAATTTAAAGGGGGGTTCTAATAGACAAAGAATATTTTTATGACTACCCAAATTAATTAATTAATTGATATTGTTATTAGAAAAAGTATATTAATATGACTCTTTAAGAGTTTTTATGGGTACATCATTGATGAATGTTGGTCTTCTAGTCATATATTGGTCATGTTAGTTATGACCACAAGATGGGAATTAGCCAATTTATGAAATTCATCTGGTAGTTTCAATATATGTTATGATGTAGTGGGGACATTATCTATTTATTTAGAGGACTGTTCTTTATACACAACACATGATCTTGTGATATATATTCATTTATATGGATCCCTAATTATGACAAAGGAATTGCGTGTAGTATTTTTAGACATTTTTCATCAGTATAAAATATGCTCTAGGTAATTTTAATTTTATTATAGTTCATATTTGTGGAAATATAATTGGGATGTCGCAGCATGGCGATCGAGATTCACATGGGATATCTTGCCTAATGAATTTAATGGATGAGCAATTAGTTTATGCGTCAATGTATCATGTTTTTATTAATTGTGAAGAATTATTGATAATTTATTCTTTTTTTGACCATGTAAACACATGAAGTCAGTTGAAACCATAATGAATATTCATTCTAGAACACTTTATGGTGGATGATTCTATTATGTAGATGTCCTTAAATCATAATTACATGATCGAAATCCCTGGGAAATTAGTTTTTCCAGATTCGTTGATAATTATGTAATGATATAATATCATTCTCAATTGTGGGAAACATATAAAGGATCAACCAAAATATGCCATGACATCTGATGCTGGTTTTGGTTTCCAGTCATAAATATAGTTTTCACAACATTTGTTATACAATTCCCTACCTTCTATAGGGTAAAATATGATCTTCAACATCTTGGTGGTGTTTATCGACCACATATTTTTCCTACATATATTTTCTATATAAAAACAATTTTAGGTTTCTATTAAGATTGATATATTTTGGGATCTCAATTTACAACATTTCCACCCAACATTGTGTTAGCAAAATATAGGTGAGGGATTAGTTGTCGAGTCAATTGTGTTGTTGGAGACCTCTAATAGAGTTTTGATCCTTAGGAAGTTGTGGGTTATTACTCAGAGTATGTTTTGATCATATTCTAACCATAAGGGATTAAATTTTGTTTATTATGATAGTAAAAACGTTTTCTTGTTGGTTTCACTTTGGAAGTGGAATCATCATTATAAAAGTATAGTAATATGTCATCACAATTTGTGGGATAATTTTATATCCATAGAAATATATATGAAATGGATTACTGATATGAAAATTATCACCATTATCAAGGTAATAGTAATTTTTATATCTATCTAATTTTTTGTATACTTTTCTATTTTTTAACATGTGATCAACTATAATAAGGTTGAGTTGAAACAAGGCACATCATTTTTTATTTTTCACATCTTGAGTTTTTACCATAACAAAAAGGTGTTAATGGGGAGGATGATGACACTTGGTCAAATTTTATTACATTTCATAAATATATATAGATAAAAAAGTGATGAGATGTATTATTTTCAAATAGAGTGTCCATCGTTATTTGAACAATACATGTAAAGATTCTTCATTAGTGAAACAGTCCCAAGAGAGTTATATTCTAAAGATTTATAATTTCTTTAGTATATGTAAAAATAATTTCTTAATACAATAAATATATACATGTTCTTGAATTCATATATTATCATTAGTTGTGTATTATTATAATTTATGTTCTATAATTTCAATTTGTTTTGTTTTTGGGCCAAAATAGGAAACACTTTAGATGTTGTTTCTCCTATGATTATAAAATTTTCTAGATTGGGAAAGAAAAATGGTGTTCCTAGGCCATGGAGCACATGGTAGGTACTTAATATCCATGAAATGGGTGACCTCAAAATGAATATTTTTATGGCCTTGGTAATGGAAATGATCTGGGTTTTCTATCATATCTATGGGGGAATCCTATTTTGATATTGTTCCATGAATATGAAAATATTGTTGTTATCCAATACAGAGTTTTTGATGATGATTTTTTTTAATTTTTAAACAAATAAAAGAGACTTTTTTCAGTGGATATAGAATATTTAAAAGTTAAATAATGTAAAATCCTAATGTGGTCACTTAAAAACAATTTTTTAATTACTCTCATTCCACTGATAATTGATTAAACCCTACATACAACATAATCCATTGATGTAGAAGAACTATAAAAATTTTTCTGTATTTCAAGGGAATGATTATAAAAAACCACCTTTATTAAGAAATATTATTTCATAACTAATTATTATAAACTCTACTTGAATTGATATAAATGATCGTTCCATTAACAATATGTTATTTGTTCTAGTTTGGGAGGATCTTCTGGATAAAATTAGTGAGTAATTCGTATTCAGAACAAATTCCTCAATAATTATTCATTGATGATCTATTTAGAATAATATATCATAGACTAAACTAGATTGTATTTTTTAGTAACTTTATTTGTATAATTTTATTAATATTTACATTTCATGAGGATTTTTGGGGTCCTATTATGACTTGATGGTGATTTCCATGTTGACTCATCAATGGTGAGTATGTCACATTCTATACAAGATGTTCATCTCTATGAGTATCTATTAGTGAACAGTAAAGTGTCATTATAGATGGTCCCTAGGGTCTTTGATTTTGAGTTTAATTTTGGTGATGATTCTCTTGTAGAGCATGAATGTAGTTGATGAAATATTTTCGGTCATAATTTCCTTACTATTTTGAGTCCTTATATTCTATTATTATAATGAAATGATTATATATATAATTATACATTATACCATGCATTAGTTTTATTTTGTGTTTTTTCTATATAGATCATGGTATTGTATTGGAAATTTGATAACGATTGTGTTCTTGTGTTACCATTGAAACAATGTTTAACATTTGATCACAAGTGCGTTCATGAATAGCCCATGTGACCCATGTGTGAGTCTAATCACCTGTCTTATTCTAGATATTGTATCTTATTTTTATTGTGTCATGCCTCAATATAAATGTGATTGATATGATAATACTATCATGATGTTATTTATTTCTATATGTGATGTTTTTTTATTCTATTCATCGTACTAGAGAGACAAGTGGACTCATAATTGTTAGTGGACCGAGAGGGGTAAATGTTAAAAATTTTCAGGTGACGTGGTGATAATTTTTTTTATTATGATGGGATATGATATAATTTTGGTTTTAATTATGGGAAGGATGGTCTTCTATGATCATACCTCATAGGTAACCGTGCAGAATGATATGCAATAGGGACATGATATAGGAATCATTTTCGACATAGGTTGAATTTACCTCCTAACAAAATTTATTATCTAGGCATGATGGAATTGTGGCAGAGTCATTGAGAAGGAGATGATAGATGGACATATTATGGTGTAACCAAGGAATTCATATCCTTGTGGATGATGTGGATTACATTCTATGACATTTTGGTTCGGTCTGGTTCATGACATATCATTTTAAAATGTTTCCAGCAGCAATAAGAATATGATACAGTTAGAGTCATGAAATTTTTGTTAGAGAATGAATACTCATTTAATTATTGTTTCTTATTTCTTTATTTTATATTAATAATAATTACACTAACTCTTATGAATGTAATATGATGTTCAGGATGCATTGGTGTTGTCACACTATGGCTATAAACACACCAAGAACTAGAATAAAATAATTATGATTAATGATGATAACAAATAGGTTTCTGAAAATGTTGAGACTCCTAGTAATTTGGTGTAAATTTTTCTTCATGAAAATTCCAAGGAATATGACATTAAAACTTATGTGTTAAGTAATTTAATATGTAGTTATGAAATGAAAAATCATGTCATACTTATGTGGGTTCATAATTATTTCATTTTAATGATTTCATAATATCTAAAATAGAAAATGAGTCTAATGATATATGATCATGTAACAAAATGAAAAGACAACATAGTTAATAAAAATTAAAATAAGAAGAAAAAATATATTAAACAAATGATGTACTCACTTTCCAGATAATAGAAGATGATTAATTGCACAAAAAAATTAATAATAAAAGTTGAATGTGTTTTTAATTATTCATTAATTTTTTTGGACCAAAAAATACATTTTACATGTTTATATTCAAATTTAATTATTTTCAATGAGTTAGTAAAATATGAATGTAATCATTATTTTATGTCATTTATTCCATGATAGATATTTTGAATGTAATTTTTTTGTGAAGAAATAAATTCTCTAAAATCATCAAATTTTAGATATGTTGAGATGAAATTCAAAAAAAAAATATTCATCTGATAATGTTGGAAGGACATACTAGGAAAAATATTTTTTTATGTATTTTAAAATTATTTTGTTTCTCATAAATGATCCCTTGCCAGTATTTATAACATTTAAAAAACTAATAGATTCATCATTTAGATGATTATTAATTTCAAAGCGAAGTAATAATATAATAACTTCTTCTTATGTCATGGAAGATTTTTGAAATTTGAAAAAATATATTGGGTCAACTAATAATACATTTATGACCCCTTCTTTTATATAAAAAACTAATGTCGGGGAAATAAACACATTGAAATAATAAAAGTTATGATATGATATTAATATTCTGGATTGATGAACGAAATAATAATTGAGTCATTAGAATATTTTAACGATATGTTTTACCAAACTAGTTATAATTATAAATAATTCCCTAAAATAATGAAAAATTCGAATGATAATAAATTGGATCACTACCATAACCCCATAGAAAAAAATATAATATAAAGGATATGATTTTTGAGGTTTAGGTTCAACTCTATAAATTAAATAAAGAACATTTATGGATTTTGGATAGGTATTAATCTCTATAAATTAGTGGGTATTTGAATAAGTTAATTGGTATTGTGTTTTCTATGGATAGAACAATAATAATTGTAAATTATTTGTGTATCATGGTATGAGGGTTTGGTCCAACAATCATGTGGGAGGAAAATATGAAATAAAAAACCCATTATGTATTGATTGGATAAAAAACCTAAAATGTGTGTCTAAATATTATGGTGAAGGTAATGATTTTAATATATTGAAATAAAAATTTTATTCAAATAGTTTAATGGATCAGAGTTTTTTGATGAGATCCTAATGAAAATGGGTATATTTATTTATTTATATTGATGCTCAAAATTCAAGGTACCTAAATTTAAATGATGAATATATGTTAAAGAATCAATGGATTTGGAGCATTTTCAAAATAAAAAACAATATAAAGTTAACATTGAATGGAAATTAAATAATTTTTAGTGATGAAGAGAAAAATATTCTCTATGTACTCTATATTCCAAAATGTTTTTTTTGTAAACTATTTGCATTAGTATATCTAGATTCAATTGTTTCCCCCACTGACATTCTTCCATTCATATGTCTATTGGAATATAAAAAAGTAAGAACCCTTTAAAACTGTCTATTCAATATTATCTATTGATTAATTCAAATAATGTTCATGGACTATTAAAATGAAGGAAATGATATATGCCTAGAATATTATTTTATGCTTTACGTGAAATATTTTAATGAGTATGGCTCAACATTGAATAAGTTACAAATAGAAAATTTTGGTCAATATAAAATATTGATATTTTTACCATGTAATTTAAAACACATTTCTCATCAATAAATTTTATTACTATATCCCATATAAAAATATATTTTTGTTGATTTTCTGTACATGATAGTAGTGAAAATTACTCATTCCATATTATAAAATTTTGATACGTCAATATTTGTTTGGAGGAAAAATATTTTTAATTTTGATAAATATTAAAATAAATTTTTATGTTCAAATTTGTATTTATAATATTGAAAATGATTTTAATTTTATGAAAAACATGATTTTTAATAGATAGAGTGTTTGTATGGCTTTGTTTTATCAAGGTAAAGGCAAAAATGCTGAGTTTTTGGAAAATAATATATGATGTTGATAAAGTATAATTAATTGATAATTCGGTCGTTGTTTTTGAAAAAAATGGAAATTAAAAACAAAAAAAGTAAAAGATAAATATTATGATATTTAATATATTGATAAAATTTCTCTAAAACTCATCCAATGAAGATTAGTTAGGTTTATATCCAAAATATTAATGGTGATCAAGGACATCCAATTAAAACTATAGAAGAAAGAATCATATACATCATTTTTAATTAGTTAGAGCTATAAGATGTGAAAAATGTCTGGAGGAATGAAATATGCATTCATTATATAAATTTAGAGTATGAAAGAATCAAATATAATGTTAATTTGTATTTAGAACCCATGATAGAGAACTAGGATTTAATCTCAACAATGTGGGTGTTATATAACATTATTAATGATAAATGATAGGTTATAAGAAAAAAATTAATAATGTGGAATGGATACTCATAAGTTAATGTAATTCATATTTATTTTACAATTATAGATTATTATGGGAATGACTATTTTAGAAATATTTATATTGTAATTGTAAAAATAAAATTTCATATTTTCTCGATGGAGGATATGCCATATATGCCTGATATAGAGTTATGACTGGATGTATAGAAATATAACCCATATGTATTAATTCATTGATATGATTAAATATGTGTTATCATTTTCAATATGGACCAATACATGATTCAATACATATATTAGAAATATATTTATGTTTATATTGTTATTTAATGCCCTAAAAATATTATAATGTGAGAAGGGATGAAAAATATATATTAATAATTATAATGAAGTATCTAATTTTATTATTTTTGATATAGAGGACATTATCATTGATCGAATTGAAAATCATTTAGATTTCACTTTTCATATAATCACGATATTTGAGATATTTACTATATGAGAGATTTTAAAATTGATGGTTTTTTGAATTTCACATATGTAGGATAATATTTACATCCCTCATATGAGGTATGAACATAGACTATTCATCAAAATAATATGTTATAATTGAGAAAATATTTATACCACAACTTCAAGGGGATATAATTATTTTATTGATGTTGAAAGTAATTTTAGAGACCTAGTGTTTTCATTGTACGCCATTGGAATATTTCTACATATATTTCCATAATTAGGAGCTGAGACTGCATGCTATTTTGTGGCCCGGTGTGCCCAAAATAAATTATGAAAAATGTTTTGTGTTTTTAAACTATTCACACCATTGAAATGGAATATCTATTAAATGGTTGATCAGATAATAAATCTAAGACAACGTTTGGGTCTGGAATGCAGTTTTACACTAAGCATGACATAAATAATGTCAACAATAGATTTTCAGACCCCTTGCTCATTAGAGGTATGTAAATGGATGAATTAATTTATTAATTCATTCATTTAATAGTATAAACCCAAATATCACTCAAAAATTAACTCAGATTGGATTTTTAAGTCCACAGTTGAGTTTATAGCATGTCCTTTACCCTAGGAGAGGTATAATCATTGTTGGCACAGGGTCCCTATGAGTAAAGTTACATAGGGGAAAAACATCATTTTGGAATAACCACTTAGCGAGTGTTATCCCTAGAGTTATTTTTGAATAAAATCCAAACGAAGCCTTATAATGGAAATTAGATAATTCTATTGAGTTCAAAATGGATTATTTTTTCTAGTGGAGACATAAAATGCCCGACTGAGATAGTTTCAGATTCCTTATTCATTGTGGATTTCTATAAATTGAAAAAATGGTGTTTGGGATTTGGGTTGGCCTATTATCTTATATATCAATAAGATCTCTCCCTCTCCCACTATCTAGGAATGCTTCACCATTCCTCACAGGATCGAGGAGAGACCTCTACATGAACCATGGCAGATTGAAGTAGGAGTATCGTGGACTCGTCGCCTATGAAACACATCAAAAATGTGGTTAGATTCTAGATAATTTTTGCAATTTTGGTTGAATATTTCAGTTTTTATTCCAATAAAATGTTTAATTTTCATAATCTGAGAACTAGGATGATTGAAAAATGAACACAACCATTGTTTGAGTCATGTTCAAAATACCTATCTTGGGTGTTCTTCGTCCAAAATTTCAGACGCGCCAAAACCATGACCGATTGATGAGCGAAGGGCGGCGCTGTGAAGATCTGGCCCCAACGATCCTTAATCTACCTTTTGGTTCAAAATAGGACCTACGAAGAGTTCTCAACTATATTTTGAAAGTACCACCGGCGCATGTAGGCCAGCGGCGATCGACAGTGGTGGAGAAAGACGGTCACGTGCTATCACACGGTGGAGAGATGACATTGGGCAGTGCCATGGCATGACAGTTGGGTGAATAATAGTGGTGTGCTACACATATGGAGCATGAGGGGGATTCTATGTAGTGGGCACGAAGCCTCTACACCATGAATCATTATAGGGGGCAGTGTCAAAACACGAAGCTGGTGAGGCTGGGGCTTCAGAGCAGTGACAACGACGTCAGGTGGGGAGTTGTCTGGGCGGGCTGGAGGAACCCTAGGTGGTGACCTCGAGGGAAAATGATATGCGTGTCGTGGGTCCTCCTTGATGCAACATGCGTGGGGGAGACTGACTATTCTAGACAATTGGTGCAATGCATCTAGACGTGAGAGGTGGGCTAGGCTGAGGGCGAGTGGGCTGACCAAGATGAAAGGGTTCGGCCGAGACGGGCAAGACCAGCACAGTTTGGGATCGAAACCTGTAGATGCCTGCATAATTTGATACAAGGCTCCAAATCAAAAATTGTCTATAGAAACAAGATCCTTGAGTTGAACCAGATTTTTTGAAATGGTTTTGAGAATTTTTAATTCCCATCAGAAAGCCAGGGAAAAAAATGTATAATGTTAAATAATAAAATATTAATTATTATAATTTTAGATTTATTTCATTGATCATAGCTCTTAAATGGGATTTCTGATTAACATGTCATCAGAGAAATCATGATCTTCGATTTGAATTATTCGTTCCATGGTTAGTTTGGGACTTTTGTGGTTTGGTTTCGTTACCAGGTGGCATGAAACACTTAACGAGATTAATTAATTATTTAATTAATCATGCATCAGATCTAACTATTGTTTGGGATGTACGATTTATGCGCCGTTAGTAGAATCATGACCCCAATCATTTTCAAATCCTTTGGAGAGATTTTTTGGAGCATTTAGTTTGGAAATATGGTGCCGGCCCCATAGGGCCCGATTTATATGTTTTACGATGAAATTCCACTTTTTCAACTATCATCTCTTTGGGGTGTTTGAGAAGACCTTTCTATGTGTTTTATTGATGGGATTCTATCGATACAATAATTCCACCAAAATTTGGGGTCGACAGGTGGGCCCCATGAGGTATCATTTAGGCATATGATCCATTTTTATGGCTTATGCATCCTAAGTCTGTTCGAGGAAAATGAATAGCCTACCATGTGTGTCATTATGCATACATCAAATCAGTGTGACCAATTTGGATGTGTATAGCCTTATTCATGATCTCATTAAACAATAATTCATGAAAGGAATATCTTTGGATGATCCTTTTGTGTGTTTGATGAGAATCGACGACTTACGAAAGATCTGACTCTTGTGAGAGAAAATAAGATTTCTGAAAAGATATGGTTGATGTTATTGGACTATTAGAAGAGGCATGTCATCTAATCTATGATTCATAACATTCATCTAAGCGATGAGCTTCATGCGCACTTCGACTTTCGGACTAATAGGCATGTACTCTGGGAGTACCTTGACATGCCTAGTGGTACATCACCTTCTAAGACCCAAAAATGGATTTGCACATGACCAGGTGATTAAGAGGGTTCACATGTTTTGTGGGCCCCTCATGCACTATGTACCACCACGAATCATCTACCTATCGTATCTCTTTCTTATGAACATGGATTTTGGACAGCGAGTAGCATATTCTAAATACTTCTTTGCGTAGGAGATGATAGTGCCCTTCGTAGTGGATTTAGAGGTACAAAGTGAGATGTTTCTACTGTTTTTCCTACTTGGAGAGATTTTGGAGGATGACAATGATAGTTGTGAGGTTTTTAGAATCACCAAAGTAATCCCATATTACCCTCCAGCAAGGCTGGGCAGTGGTGTTTTCCATTATCCTTTGGGATCACCCTTCTACGAGGATCGGTAGTGGCATTCATTGGTAACTGATTCAGGGCATACCCTCTAGCGTAGTAGGGTAGTGGTATTGCCTGATTACTCTTTTAGGTCTTACCCTCCAACATAGTTGGGAAGTGGCATTCACTAGTTACTCTTTTAGGGATTACCCTCTAGCGTAGTTGGGTAGGGGAATTCTCCGGTTACTCTATTAGTTCTTACCCTCCAGCGTAGCTGGGAAGTGTCATTTTCTGGTTACTCTTTTAGGGATTACCCTCTTGCACTGCTGGGCTGTGTCTTTCTCCAGTAACACTTTCAGGGCTTACCCTCCAGCGCAGCTGAGAAATGACATTTTCTAGTAACACTTTCAAGGATTACACTCATGTTGGGCATGATAGTGGCATTCACTAATGACTTTTATTATTATATACTCTATTAGAGATGGATAGTGGGTTCTTGAATTTGTGACATGATCTCATGAAAGTACAGAATAGTGACGAGACATTCATGACATGAATTAGGACCCTCAATAATGATAGGTACATTTCCCAGAAAGTCATATTCTTGTGACGTGATCCAAAACTGTGTGGGCCAGACAGAACTTCCCATAGTAGATATTATCATGTTGCGGTGATTGAGCCCCTTAGACTTGCAGTTTAGTCTAGACAGGTGGGATGTTGGAGATTGATGGTGTTTACTTCTAGAACTATTGTAGTGACTTTTTCTTGAATGATTTAGTGATGTGGATATCCCATAACTCTGTCAATTGGGTTCTTTTAGTTGAGTACACATATATCATATTGTAGTACCCACTCATTGGGCTTTGGTTACACTCCTTTCTGTAAAGATAAAGATGTGTAGGGTATGCCAGGTGCTTTCAATTTCTAGATTCTCTTGGTTGGATGAGTCTATTCTCCTACTGTAGGTAGTGAAGAATCGACGTGAAGTACACCTTCTCACCATTTCTATATATTCTTGTTTGGAAGATTTTACTTCACTTATTTGATGGGTTGAGTTGTACTCTTTTACTATACCTTGTTCCATCTACTTCTTCCCTCAACAGTACCTCACTTTCTTATCCCTTGAGAATTCAGGAAATCCTACTAAGTATTTTTATACTCACCCATGCTTGGGTTTTTCACGCACTTGGTGCACCCTTCTAGATGATAGACAGTATGATCGTGAATTCCAAGGAGGATAGAGATATGGTGTTCTTATACCGCATGTCATGTTCATAGTTTGGGATCAAGGAGTAGGGTTATCTCGGAGAAGCTTTACTTTTCCACATGTCATCGAGTAGTCTCGCTTTTTTAAAGGGGCATGTATTTTTCCCCTATCCATTTTAGTTTACTTTTCAATACTTGTACTAATTAGAGGTCGACGCATATTTGTGTTTTAGATATATATTTTTGTATCTAGCTTTATTTTCCCTCTAAACTATTTTCATTAAGTTCACATTGTGTGTGTGTGCCGGTTGGTAGGAAAAGGCCTCCCCTAGTTCGTTGTTCCATCAATGATTGTCGCAATCCCTAAGCATATGGAGGTGGGATTGGGGTAGTCATAGATTGATCCCTAGTATGTGTCGGGTCATGAAAAAGTTGTTTAAATGGTGGTTAATTACTTGAGAAGTTTTTCAGAATATCCTTAAAAAATAATTTGATGAATTTTAGTGCAATAGTGTCAATGTGTCTTGAGGCCAGCTCTTAGGCCAAGGAGTCTAGTGATAGTGCAGAGGCTGACGTAGTGATTCCCCAGAACCTTTACTACCAACATGTCGGCTCAGCGTGCTATGAATCTTGTTGAGGGGAACATTAGTACATGCATCATATATGATAGAGTCATTGACTATCTTTCTTGAGACATCTCCCCATCATTGTTAATATATATATATTCTCATTTGACCACGGTACAACTTGATCATACTTAGGATTCCTCCATGATAATATTCAAGAAGGATAATTTCTTTGGTCTGTGATGAAGATTTAGTGAGTGACGAGGCCTAAGTTCAAGATCCATTATACAATTTCTCCTTCTCCAGGAGGATCTGTAGCAACACCTCCACATATATAGAATAATATAATACTGACAACAAGTGCCAATGACAAGCACAGTATGAGCATGCTACATGAGTTCCAGTTTTAGAGAGCACCGAGGTCCCGCAGTGAGCCATTCAATTAGGCAGTGAAGGGTTGTCTAGAGTCGGTGGTTCAGCTATTGAGGATTGTTTGGACACTGACAGGTTAGATGGTGGCTTTGACAGCATGTCTTTTTCCACATAGAATTTTGGAGTTGGTATACCCTGGCGACTCAGATTCATGATGGGATGGTACCCTTATAGACAATATACTATTTAATAAGGAGAATCATGCCAGCATATTTTCCATGTGAATACTCACCCATCTCAGGGTGCTAGTGTAGGAAATGGTGACAATGAATTATTTATCAGAGAGATATCAGTTGGGAGGTTTTAATAGTGGCCACAATAGAGTTGGGATGTCTTCCACAACTAGGCGATGTCAGTTGGAAGGGCCTCGATGTTGGAGGCCTCCCCTTGATAAGACTGAAGCACATGGTCGAGGACAATGTAGAGAACCATGAATGCTTATGGAGTACTACTAATATGCTTTTAATGGGAGAGGACATGTAGCCTGAGACTACCTGATTAGATGTGCTATGTTATCCATGAATTAATTAGATGTGATTCCACAAAAGAAAAAGTGTCATGTTCATAGATCTCTTATTTGAGGATAGGGTTGTCCCCATGAAGGTTGTTTTGGAATAAGAGCAGGATGAACCGTGGTTTTGGATGACATTTCAAGGTCCTTCATCCACCCTTAGGTGGCCCATGTCAGGCTCAGGGAGCTGGTGGACTGGGCCCGGGGCGGTTGCATGATATAGATGTCTACAATCTTGGAGTACGTGAGATGATAATAGGTAAACTCTTTGTATTTTAAACATTTTTCTATTGAACTTTTTAGACACTACATGAGGTATAATTTTCTTCCAACTCCTTGTCTGAGGTGTTACCGAGGATAACGCAGGGCATCAGTGTAACCCTGTGTCAGTATTGTTCGATAAAACATTGAATGCATGAGAAAGAGGGGTTCCTCACCCACTACGATGTGTTTTTGTTATGTGAGAAAACCTGTGAGGGAGAGTCATTACCACCTGAAGACGATATCATCGAGGTGTGGTTGGGGAGTGCCTTTGACTTGTTCATTCATGGAGGGGTTGTGCGGTGGAGTGTCCGAGCAGGTCATGGCATTGCAAGTGGAACTTTTTGGCTGGACCTCCCTTTTTTTGAGGTTCCACTAGTGGGTTTTGTTGATTTATTGTTTTGTGGATTACTATCCTTACAATAGAAGAAAAGACTCACCAGGTATGCCACGTGATTTCGGTGTGTAGCCTCTTGCGATTGGATGCATTTTCTTACATTCCCTATGCGTTAGTAATTTGGGTGCTCAACGCAAATATTCACATTTTTATCATTTATATGTCAATATGATGGACACCGTATAAATCGAACTACACAACACACTATGTTGTGATGGTAGTGGTATTCTTCTCTATAAAAATGTGGACATACTATATTCTAAAAGTGCACTTTGTGGTTTCCTAAGACCACCAGTGTCCCAGGTGCGTCATCACCTGGAGATACAAGAACCATGGATGGTGGTGCCTACTGAAATTCATCTAGGACAATAAATTTTATGTCGTATATTCTTTTGAATGTGGTAGTTTGGTAGCATATTCCCTTAGCAAAGAGTACTAGGCTCTCCAGGTTCAGGATGTTTTGCGGTTATTAGCGTATTTTTAGTTGACCATTTTAGAGAAGGAGGGTGCAACATTTCATCAGTTTATGGTGTTGAATCCTTCTGTTCTTTAAAGGGTAAGAGAGTCTCAGTTTTGATGCACCGACTGTGAAATATTACGGGATAATATAACCTTGGTAGTTTCACTAGAAGGATATTTTGAAAGAGGGAATCATGAGACCTAATTCATGGAACAAACCGTGAATCTAGTCTTGATTTGGAATATAGATGTTCAATGGGGGAGTACCTTGATATGTTTCAGGTCATTCTAAAATTGTGAAAGAGATGGAATGGTTTCCTACCACCATTCCCCACCCACCTAATAACTTGAGTCGGCACACGACATCTTCCATGTGTCATAGCTGATGAGATATGTACATATTCCCACGCACATCACCGAATGTAGCCTACCTTATGAGGAAGGAACATATCTTTGGTTCGTGGGTTGTTCTAGCTTTATGTCGTGCATGTTTTCTTTGGAGTGGGAGAGCCATATGTGAGTTGTGTATCCCAAGTTGTTTTCCTAGTTATTCTTTTTTGGGGATGAAAATCATGAAGGAGGAAATTATGTAGGGACCCTGTTTTCCCCATGTATGACTTTGGAATGTTTCTACATATATTTCTAGAGCGTGTTGGTGAGACAGAGTGAAATTCTGAGGACTGTTGTGCCTAGAATAAATTAAAATAAAATGGTATGTGTTTCTGTACTATTAATGCCATGCAAATGGGATTTCTCTTAAATGGTTTATTAGATCATAAATCTAAGACCAATTTTGTGTCTGGAATGATTTTTTTACCATATGAGCGACATAATGTAAGTCAGCCCGTAATTTTCGGACCCCCCGGTCGTTCGAAATAAGTAAAATGATTAATTAATTAATTAATTCATTCATTTAATAGTCAAAACCATAATAAAAATCAAAATGTAACAAGTATTCGTAATCTGAGTACATGGTTGAGCTCAAAGCATGTCGTTTACCCTAGGAGGGGTTTAATATTTGTCATCGTAGGGCTGCTATGAGAAAAGTAACCCCATGGAAAAAATCCTCAGTTTGTAATAACCACTTAGTGATTTTTATCCCTAGGATTATTTTCGAATAACATTCGAACGATGACTAGGAATGGTATTTCAAGACATCATTTGAGTTTAAAATGGATCGTTTTTCCTAGGGGTAACATAAAATGAGAGGGCATGACAATTTCAGATTCCGCGATGAGCGGGTTAATCTATAAAATGAAAAACTGGAGTTTGGGATTTGGGTTGGCCTAATAACATGTCTCTCTAGAAGCTCTCTCCCCCCTCTCTCTAGGAATTCTATTAATGACCCAGCCTTACACATAACATTGAATGGGACCTTTCACCGATATAGGTTCAGGAAAATTATATACAACATTAATAATTATCAGAGTTGCAACAAAATTAAATTAAAAAAACATGGTGTGCGCTAACTCTGTAAGTGAAGTGAGCGCCATCGAAAATTCTACTGTTCCTATAAAGAACATTTAAAAGAAAGGGGTGAGAACAAAAATATGCTCAGAATGAGGTTTTAAAACCGTCACTAAATCCTTTAAAAAATTATTTTGAAAATTACATTTAAAAATATATTTGGATATATATATATATATATCCATTGGAAATATCATTTGATATTTATTACGCCTTAAAAATAATAATGTAATTCATGGAAAATTAAATACATTCAAAACTTTCTTAAATATATTCCGGCGTTTTTTTGAAAATATTAAGCATGCTTCTGGAGATAGAAATCTATTCAGGGCCACTTGAATCGCTGAAGGCTTTCTGGTCCTACCTACTTAGCGAAGGATGGGTTCAATTCCAAATGACCTTCAATATTAACAAATGTCATGTACTGGAATTTATATTGAAATTGTATGCATTATTTACCAATGTATATATTTTCATCGGAGATTTTAACATTGAAAAGATAACACGACATTATATTACACAATACAAAATATATATGTGCGTACATATAAATATATATTTGTATGTATATGAACATTCATACCTCATGGGAGTTTGTTTACAACCAAAATCCTTACCATAACATTTTCTTGATCTTTCCATGCATTCAATCTCTCATTAATGTAATACCCATTATATCTATACAAATATTTGATCATCTTAAAATAATAATATTTAATAATTTTGTTTCTCCTATAAAAACTAAAAAGGGAACATTTTAAATAAAACACTTGCAATGAAATCCATGAATTTATTATATTTGGAATTATTAGTTATCATATAAATTGAAATTATATATTTACTATGAATTCCAGGTATGACGCTATTATGCATAAATTCATGGCCATGATTATAGGCCGATGCGACAACCATATTTTCAAAATAACATGAAGACATGTTATGCACATATTTTTTAAAAATGAAACTAAATATTATAACACGCCAATAAACATTTTATGCTTATATATATGTGTGTGTATGAAGATAAACATTTTATACTTATATATATATATATATAACCTTAAATTTATAATACTCAACATTACAAAACAAAATTCATGTTTTAGAAAATGTCGATAAATGAGAATATCCATTTTCATGATAAATATGAATAAAAATTAAAACATTAATATTATAAATTATAATATACATTGTGAGATATTTATTAAAGCATAATTGTTATTTGAATAGCATATTCATTTAATGCGAAATATCAAAACATAATAATGTAATTAGACTGAACACACAACCATGAATTAAAATATGAATTAATAATTAAAAATAGTTCTTTACAATAGTTATATAAATAAGAAAATATGAGATCTATTTTTCATTATAAGATCAAAAAATTATATATGTTAGTAATACATATATATATGTTTATATAAATATATATGTATTAAACAAATATTGACAAAAATATAATTTAATCATTTTTCATAAAAATAAATATTCACATTTTTTATAAATTATGAATATAGAATAACTAGATGGATGCATTTATATATATACTTCCAAATTAAAACTTGAATAGATGGAATGAAATTAAATCCCAAAAAACACACAACTTAAGAGGAAAAATTAAATAATCCCTTACATAAGTTTTAGATTTAATATTTAAGACTTATTCCCTTGAATAATATATATATATATATATATATATATAATGAAAATAATGAGTTATATGGGTGTATATTTGTATATATACACATATATAGATGTAAAAACACTAATTTGGATAACTTAAATACACCCTTACAAAATATAATTGAAAATAATAATAATCCCCTTACATAAGTTGTGGATTAAATATTTGATACATAATCCAATGACTCATATAAATATATATATATAAAATAATGAGTTGTATTTGCGTATATATGAATATATACAAATATATATATGTATCAATCATAGTTTGAAAAAATAAATTACACCCTTACCTTGGTTTGGATCAATAGAGGGGATACAGGTTTTGAAAATTTCTAAAAATACTGAGGCTTGATTGAAAGAGGTTTGGGTGTGCTCATAATTTATGAAGAAACAAAATCATGGTTGGAAAAAGATTCCAGGAGAGGCTGAGTAATACAATTTTATATTAAATGAAAATAGAAAATAAAATATATGATATTGGTAAACCATTTTTATACTATTATTATTACTTTTTTGTTTTTTAGTCATCTCATTTTTTTCCACTTTTGGTAAAGTTGTTAAAAAATAATATTTTTACTTTTGGAAAAATTGTCCAATGAACTCATTTGTATGTTTTTTTTAATTTGAAGGAATATTTTATCATTTCTATGTTTTTTCTATCGTTTCATGTTTATTTTTTGACAGTCCAACAATCAATCATTGATTGTTTTTAATCATTTTTTTAAATTATTAATATTTCATTCTTAATTGATAATGTGGTGTTATTTTTTATAACATATTTTAAAACAAAAAGTTTTTTTTCAAAAAAAGATGAAAATAAAATTCATTTTTTTAATTAATTCAAAGAATGTTTTAAAAAAACATGCCCCTTCTCATATATGTTTAAATTCGTTTTTAATAAACATCATGTTTTTTTAAAATGTTATATATATACATATTTTATTAAACATTTTAATATTTATATATATATAATATATTTTTTAGTAACAATATAATTATAAATATAATTTAAAAAACAGTAAATATTTTGATATATTGAAAATAAATTATCTTAAAAATATTAATAATAATTTTCATTAAGAAATGTTTCATCTAAAATTTTTATTACTGATATTTTTTTTGTCATCAAAATATTAAAACAAATTAAACATATTTCAAAATAATGGTATGACTATTATTAGGACCGTAAATAGTAATTAGATGCATATATATACACACACATTTCATTATTTATGTGTTAAAAGGTAATCATTGCAAGATTCACACAAATTTAATTATTTGATATTTCTATTTTAAGAAAAATTACTATGAAAATATAAATAACTTAATAACATTTAAAAAATAATATTATATTGTGTATACTAATAATATATTCAATACCTAAAAAGATAATATATTTTATCTTATTAAAAACAATTTATGTATAATAATATTTCTTTAATATAATTTTTTTAAATTTGTAAAACCATTTATTAAAACATTTCTTGATATATATATATATATATAACAAATCAATAGATTATTAATTATGTATAGTAAGTTAGTATTTTAAATTTCGCGGGGTGTTACGTTATTCCCCCTTAAAATAATTGCATCCACACAATTAATTTCATCACAATAAAAAGAATACCGAATTTTGGTCTTTATAATTAAGAAAAAAACTAGGACCCTTAAAATTATATAATCGAAAACCTATAATCTCCAATGTTGTATAGACCATTACTATGATACCAATTCGAAGGACATAGCATTAGACATAATATAGCAGAGAATCTTTAACTGGTATAGGATCGGTAGAATTTGATACAACCTTAAAAATGATCAGAGTTGCAACAAAATAAAATAGAATAAAAAAACCTGGTGTGTGATAAATCCATAAGTGAAGTGAATGCCATCAGAAATTATACTGTTCCTGTAAAAAAATCAAACAATGGGGTGAGAAAAAAAAATATGCACAGTATGAGGTTTTAAATCCTTCATTAAATCCATTTTATAAAATTATTTTGAAAATTAGACATATATAATCCATTTAGTTGTATATATATATCCTTTGGAAATATAATTTGAGATTTATTATGCATTAAAAATAATAAAACAAGTCGTGAAAAATTAAATGTGCTCAATACTCAATTAAACATATTCCATTTTTTTTTTCTGAAAACAGTACGCAATCTTCGGAAAACAAAACACTATTCTGGGACACTTGAATCCCTGAAGGCTATCTGGGCCTACCCACTAAGTGATTGATGGGCCCAATTCCCTATAACCTTCCATATTAACAGTGATCAACGACTGGATTTCCTAAAAACATTTTTAGGAATTATTTACCTTTGTATATATTTTAATAGGAGTTTTTGAAATTGAAAACATATCACTACATTAAATTAAAATTAAAAAAATAAATAAGTGTGTACATATAAATATATATATGTATGTACATGAACATTCATAACTCGTAGGAAATTTTTTACAACCAAACCCCTTAACATAACCTTATCACGATCTATCCATGCATTCAAACTCTCATTCATGTAATACCCATGATATCCATACAAATAGTTGGTAAACATAAAATAATAATATTTAAAAATTATGATTCACCCATAAAAACTACAAAGGGGACATTTTAAATAAAACACTTGTAATGAAATCCATGTACTTATTAATTTTGGAATTAATAGTTAATTTTTAAATTGAAATTATTAATTTACTATGAATTATAGGTATGTCGATTTTATGCATAAATACATGGCCATGATTAAATGCAGATTCACCATCCATATTTTTAAAATAACATGATTACATGTTATGTGAATTTTTAGAAACATGACAATAAATATTATAAAATGTCAATAAAAATTTTTATCCTGATATATATATTTGTGAAGATAAAAATTTCATATATATATATATATATACATATATAATTATATTTATAATACTCATGATCATGAAACAAAATTCATGTTTTCAAAAATATCGATAAATTAGAATATCCCATGGCATGAAAATTATGAAATAAAATTGAAACATAATAAATAATAAATAATAATATACATTGTGACAAATTTGTTAGAACATAATTGTTATTATCATATCATTTTCATTTAATTATGAATATCAAAACATAATAAAATAATTAAACTCACCAAACAACCATGAACTAAAGCATGAATTAATAGTTAAAAATTGTTCTTTAGAATTGTAATATAAATACTAACAATATATGATCTATTTTTCATTATATGTTCTGAAAATATTCTATGTTAGTTATACATATATATAAGTATATATATATATATATTAAAAAAATATTGAAAATTATAGTTTAATCCTTTTGCAGAAAAATTAATATTCATCTTTTTTATAAATTATGATAAAATAATAAGTAGACGGATGCACTTATACATATATACTTCCAAATTAAAACATGAATAAATGTAATGGAATTAAAACAAAAATGCACACTACTTATGATTTAAAATTAAATAATCCCTTACATAAGTTTTAGATTTAATATTTAAGACATAATCTCTTGACTCATATATATTTATAAATATACTGAAAATAATGAGTTGTGTGTGTGTGTGTGTGCACATATATAGATGTTACAACCATAATTTGAAAAAATACACCCTTAAAAAATATAATTGAAAATAATAATAATCCCCATACATAAGTTTTAGATTTAATATTGGAGACATAATCCCTTTATTCATATATATATATATATAGAAAAAAATGATTTGTATATGAATATATATGTATATATACACATATATAGATGTAACAACCATAGTTTGAAATACTAATATATACACTTACCTTGGTTTGAATCAAAGAGGGGATGCAGGTTTTTAGAATTTCTAAAATAAACTGATGCTTGATAGGGAGAGGGCTGGGTGTGCTCCAAATTCATAAGGAAACAAAATCAAAGGTTGATAAAGCTTCAAGGAGAAGCTGAGTAACATAATTTGTTTTTAAATCAAAATAATGAATAAAATATATGATATCGGTAAACCTTTTTTATATTATTATAATTACATTTCCATTTTTCAATCATCTCATTTTTCCACTATTTTTCAAGTTGTTGAATCATCCTTTTTCCCACATTTTGAAAATTTGTCCAATCATCTTGTTTGTACATTTCTTTTTAATTTTAAAATATAATTTATCTTTTCGATATTCATTCTTTCATTACATTTTTTGTGTTTGACATGCCAACATGAAATCATTGATTGTTTTTAATCATTTTTTTAATCTTTAATTTTTCATTCTTAATTGATAATGTGTAAATTTTTTTTAACATATTTAAAAAGAAACAATTATATCTTTTAAAAAAATAAAAAATAATTAATTTTTTTTAATTAATTCGAATATTGTTTTAAAACAAAACCTGCCCCTTTTTTTATATAAGTATAATTTTTTTAATAAACATCACATTTTTTAAAAAAATTATATATATATATTGTATTATATAAAATGTTTTAATATATATATATATAACAATTTTTTAGTAACAATATAATTATATTTATAATTTAAATAAAAACAAAATATATTTTAATATATTTAAAATATATTATCTTAATAATAATAAAAATAATTATATTAAAAAAATGTTTCAACCAAAATTATTATTACTAATAAAATTTTTAACATTAAAATATTAAAATAAATTAAATTTATTTCAAAATAATTGTTATACTAGTCTTGTTATCAAAAATAGTAATTAGATACATATATACACACACACATTTCATTATTTATGTGTTAAATGTTAATCAATTTATGTTTCAAACAAATTTTATTATTTTATATTTATATTTTTATAAAAATGACTATGTAAATATAAATAAATTAATACCATATTAAAAATATTTATATATTCTGTATAATAATTATATATTCAAAACATTAAATAAAAAATATATTTTTCTTATTAAAATTTATATAATGTAATGTAATATTTCTTTAATATATATATATATTATTTAAAAACAATTGTTAAAAAATTTATTGATATATATATATAAATAATGAGTAATTAAATAATTAAATAATTATTGTATGTTACTATTTAAAATTTGTGGGGGTGTTATAGTTCTTTGTCATTCATTACCAGATAAAGGAGATACCTGCGCCAGAACCTTTTTGGAATGAAGCAAGAGTGTCATGGACGCGTCGCCTACGATGCACATCGAAAATGATGTAGGGCACTGTTTAATTTTCATATTTTGTTGAATCTCATAGTTTTTCTTAAAATTAAAAATTTAATTTTCATAATCTGTTAACAAAGATGCTGGTCAAATGAACCCGACCATCATCTGAGGCCCATTCTAAATCTAGTACTTGGGCATTCTTCGTCCAAAATTCCAGACACATGAAAACCTTGATGGATCAGTGAGTGAATGGTGGATCTATGAAGATACAACCCTGAGGATCCTGAATACACCTTCAGGTTCGAAATCAGACCTCTGGAGAGGTCGCGATGATCTGCGGAACGGACCACCAAAGCATGCTAGCTGGCGGCAACCTACAGTGGTGGGGCACAGTTGCCACGAGGAGTTTCATGATGGCACAATGTCGCATGGCGGTGCCAGGGCAGCGTGGTTGGATGAAGGACAGAGGTATGCTACACAACTGGTGTGTGTGGGGGCTTCAGCATTGTATATGTGGGGCTTCAGTGTAGTGAATCATGGAAGGGTGCAGCATCAGAGTGTGCAGAAGGTGAGGCTGAGGCTTTCGAGCAGGGATAACGACATCAGGTAGGGAGCTATCCAAGATTTTGGTGAGGAACATCTGGTGGAGACCTCAGGGGAACATGACTCACTTGTTGTGGGTCCTCCGTGATGCGACGTGCGAGGGGGAGACCATACAGTCTCGCCAGTCAGTGCAGCGTAGCAAGCCGCGGGAGACGGGTCAGGTTGGGGGTGAGCGGGCCATATAGAGTGGGGCGGCCTATGTAGAAGGGTCCAACTGGAACGGGCCGGATTGGCCCAGTTTGGTCCCAAAACACTGAATATCCTTTATCAGTTGATATAGGTATCCAAATCTGATGTCTTCTATGGAAACATAATCCCTGAGTCGAACCAGTATTTTTAAAATTGTTTTTGAGAATTTTTAATTAGCATGTAGATGATTGGTGAAAAGAAATTTCTAATGTCAAATAATAATTTATTTATTATTATTATTTCGAGATTCTTGAATCAAACCTAATTCATTTATGGGATGTCCAATTGACACACCGTTAGTGGTGACATGACCATGGAGTTGAGGTAGTCATTACAATGTTGGTTCAAAACTTTTTTGGTTTGTTTTTGTTACCCGATGGCATCAAACACTTAATGGGAAAATTAATTAATCAATTATTATTATGTCGGATCTTACTCCTATTTTGGATGTTTTATTGACGCGCCGTCTGTGGTAACGTGACCCTATTCCTTGAGTAGAAAGTTTGAGACACCTTTTAATGAGTTAGGGTTGTTAACAATGTGTGGGCCCCATAGGTCCCGGCTTGTACATTTTATGATGAAATTCTACCTTTTATTATAGCAACATTTTCGTGTATTTGAGTACACTTTTCTGGTTGTTTTTTAAAGGGGATTGCAATGGCGCAATCCAACCACCTAAATTTGGGGATGAGGTATGGACCCCATAAGGATTATTTTAGGAGTATGTTTCATTTTTATGACTTATTTTTCAGATGTTTGTTTAGGGAAAATGAATAGCCTACCCTGTGCATTTTTCGGTAATGATCACAATGTTGTGTTCCATTTGAATATGTGATGCCTTATTCATGATATCATTAAATGTGGATAACTCTCAAGAGTTTATGTGGAAGATATTTATGATGTGTTTGATGAAAATATATAGCACAGGTCAAATATGAATCATCTAAGAGTTCATAAGTTGTTTAAAGATATATGGTCGATGTTTTGGGACAGTTCGAGGATGCGTGTCAGTTGATCTTTCATTCTGACCCGTCGGCTAGGCAATGAGCAGCATGTGATCTCCGTCTTTTAGAATAATGTGTTGTGTACTCTAGGAGTACCTTGACTTTCCTACTATTACGTTTTCACATTTTCAGACCTGGAAATGGTTAGGCACACATCCAGGTGATGTGGAGAGGCCACACATTTTTTTGGCCCCACATGAATCATGTACCACTAAAAATATTCTTCCCCATGTATCATTTTATTCTAAACTGGTATCTTGGATTCTATGTTTCCTATCCTAAGTGTTTCTCCACAAATGACATGATGGTTCCCTCTATAGTGGATTTTGAGGTATGATACAAGATGTTTCGTGTGTGATGCATGTTAAAGATGATGCCTGATTATGATAGTGATGGATGGGATTTTTTTTGAATCACCATTTTAATTTTGGCTTACCCTCCAGAGAGACTAGGCATTAGCATTCATTGTTTACTCTTTCAGGGCTTACACTCCAGCGTAGCTTGGTAGTGGTGTTCACTGGATACTCTTTCATGGATTACCCATTAGCGCCGCTGAGTAGTGTCATTCACACATTACAATTTTATGACATGCTCTATAGTGGAGCTGGGCAGTGGCATTCACTGGATACACTTTCATGTATACCATCCATCGCAGCTGGGCGGTGGTGTTCACATGTTACTCTTTCTGGGCTTACCCTCTAGCTGGGATGGATAATAGAATTCACTGATGAATTTTATATGTATATCGACAAGCAAGTCTGGATAGTTAGTTCACGACATTATGACATGATCTCTAGAATATTTGGTATCGGTATGAGACATTCTTAACATGAGTTTGGACTCTAAAAAAATAGGGTCAATTTTCCCTCCAAGGTGTGTTCTTATGATGCAACCAAAAACTGTTTAGGCAAGTCAGAGCCGCCCAATATAGAGAGTATCAACTTGTGGTGATTGATCCCATTTGACTTTCAGTTCATGGAAGACATGGAGGATGTTGGTAATTAATAGTGTTTTCTTCTTGAACTATTGTGGAATATTTTTCTAGGATGATCTTGTGATGTGAAAATCCAATTACTCTCTCATTTGGGTTCCTTTAGTTGATCATATATATATATCATATTTCAATACCCACTCCTTGGGCTTTGGTTACTCTCCATACAAGAGTGGAAAATACATGAGGGGTATGCCATGTGTTTTCATTGTCTAGCTTCTCGTGGCTGGATTAGTCTACTCTCTAACTCTAGGTATTGAAGACTCAACATGAAGTTCACCTTCTCACCATTTCACGATCTTCGTGTTTGGACGAGCTTACTTATATTCATTGTTGGGTTGAGTTATACTATTTTACTATACCATGATATATTTATTTCTTCCATCTTTAGAACCTCACTTTCTTCTCTCTACAGTCATTGGGCATCATAATGAGTATTTTTATACTCACCCCTTCTCTGTCATTGCCCGCACTCAGTGTGACCTTGCTAACTATGGATAGGTTGATCATGAATTCAATAGAAAAAAGGGATAAAGAGTTCTTGGAATGTGTTCGGTGGTCATATATTGTTATCCATGAGTGAGGATATCTCTCAACTATTTTACTTTTCCACCTATTTTCGGGTTGTTGAACTTTTATAGATGGGTTAGTATTTTTCCTTCTTCCCTTATAATTTACTTTTATGTACATGTATTTATTAGAGGTCGATGAATAATTGTGGTTTATATATAGAAGTTGTGCATATTTATTTATTTTCCCTCTGAATTATTTTCATTGAGTTGGCTGCGTGTATGTACATGTTCTTAGGTAAAGGCCTTTCTGAGTTTGTTGTGCCATCGGTGATAGTTGCCAGCCCCTGGCCTATGGAAAAAGGATTGGGGTAGTTGCAGCTCAAGCCCTTGTATGGGTAGGGTCATGAAAAATATGTTGTTGATATAAATGAGCTAATAATACATATTATATGTTTTATAAATTTAAACACACCAAGAATAAATCATTTGTATTCTTCTACTCATCTTGTCGGACATCAAATTGTCCTAAAATATTAAAATCATATCAATACAATTATTATTTATATATAAATCATTGGAATGGTGATTTGTGATTACAAATAGGAATTTAAAGGAAAAATAAAAGGTATCAAATTTGAAGATACATATCTGGATGGAAATACGATGGAATAAAGATCAATAACCGAATGATTTTTCATTATTGATGGGTTTTTATAGAATAACACAGAAATATGTCTAATTTTTGGAACAAGAGTACTAGGAATATTTATTATGTGTCTATAAATAATATAATACCCAAATTGATATTGATATAGTCTCATTTGGAAGATATCTACAATGATTTGATATTTCTATTACACATGTGATGTCATAATCAATTCCTTATTAGTCCATCAAGAAATCAATTTCTTTATTCAAGATCAAATCACATAGTTATCAAATAAAACCATATTAATGAGTTGATCATTCAACATGATTGGGTACTGTATGATTACCTCTAAAATAAGAATATTTTTCTATTCTTACTAAACTAGTTCTATAATATTCATTTGAGAAAATATTATTGATAATGCGGTTTTGACCTCAACTTATTCAATGGTATCATATATTAATTAAATCAATTCAATTGTATTGAAATTTTTTCAGAAAAGGCAGAGTATGAAAACATAATCTTTTTAATGTTGATAACAATTTTAGATGTAGTTTTAAAATTTCGTAGTCTATAAAAATGTTGTGGGTATGAACTATAATGATGGATTTTAATGATCATTTGTATATGTTTTTTGTGTTAATATGAATCAAGAATATGATTTCTGAAGTTTTTGTAATGGTAAATCAATTTTGAATAAATATTAGGGATGTGAATAATTTATGGGCTAATAGAGTACATTTTTTTTGGTATTCATTGTTTTTGTTTCATATAATGAGTTCAATCAAATAGGGATAGATTGAATGAATGATTTTTCTTTTCTCAATTGAATTTTTGTTTGATGTAAAATAGTGAAAAATATTTATATAAATCAAAAATATGTTAAAATAGTTTGGTTTAAATAAATATCTAATGGTTATGATTTCTGAACCCATAGGATTCAAATATTTTTGGGAATAGTGTATTGGAATATTATATAGAGATTCAAGAAGATAGAATCCACAATATTGTTGTTTTGATAGTTGTTGTTTTCATTTATGTAATGGGAATGCGAAAATGATTAGATATGTGTTGAAAATATTTTTCAATGTATTTATATAAATTTTTGTTATATTAAATTAATTCAAACTTTAATGTTGTATATTGTTTCATTTTAGATGATTTTTTTTGACCATTAGAATCATAATGGTTATAGATATTGAAAATATAGATCCTGGGTGATTTTATTTGTTACCTAAGAAAATCCTATAAAAAAGAAAGGGGTATTGTCATAACGTGATATAAGGTAAATGAAAACACACAAAATGTAATGTGTTCATAAATACATTTTTATATGATGTAAATAATATTATAATGGAGTTCATTCAATAAAAAATTCAGCACATCATTTAGAGAAAATGATTTTTTTCCTATCACTATTTTGATAGAATATTTCATTCCCTATTACCTGTAAGCATCATTATATAAGTTATATAATTGAAAATTTTTTATCTGGATTGAGGAAAATAATGTTACACCATGAATAAAAGTGTCCCCCAATGATGAATTTTATCACACTATAATGATAAAGCTGTTAATATTTTCCGTATCTCAAAAATAGAAAGTGTAAATGACCATTCAATGTTAACGATATAATCTTCACAAGTGAATATGTTAATTTTAAGCAGTTTATATGGAAATATATTAGTATTACGTATAATATATGGATTTTAGAATGTGTATCGTAATCATTCAGAAATCAGGTATTCCATTCTTTAAAAAAGGAAGAAATATTAAATTTACAAGATTTGATGATATGGCACACCTGGTGAATTAATTGATTATACAACCAAAACCATTAATCCCCCTAACCATAATCTGTTTGTGTAAAATTTCTATAATGAATCAAACAGATGAAATAAATATATATAATGGTTAATTTGGATACAATATACATTAATTAAAAGTAAGAAAATTTAGATTGGGAACCTATGAAGAGGGAGGTATAATAACATTCTAATTTTCAGGATGAATGAATTAGATATTTGGAAGATAAAAATTTAGTGAAATTTATGAGGCAAAGAGGTTGAATGTAGAAAAATAGTAAATTTATATATATATGGAGGTGTATTTTGTTTTTTCTATCTCAGAATATACTAATTTTTTTTGTATTAGAAAAATAAAAAAGTTGAAAGACAAATTGTGTATGGTGAGTTCATGTATAATTTTTACCCATCACAATCCACATTTTCATTCTAGTGTAATGTGAGGTAAAATGTTTTATTGAATAATTCTAGGGTTGTGGTTACATCTTTTCATTAGTAAGTCATATAAAAAGTTTGTATTTCTAATGTGTTTGAGCCTTGATGTATATTTCATTCATATAGAATAATAATTATTACTTATAATAAATATTTTTGGTTTTTGCTTAAAAAATCATTATGTAAATTAATTCAGTAATTCACCACCCCTCTCAGTGAAATATTAAATTTTTTCTCTCTCATTTGTAAATTATATAAATATAATCTTTATTAGAAACCTTCCACGTATTATATAGTGTCATATGTGTACTAAATCATCATAAAATATCTCCCCCTATAATAATAAATCAAAATCTCACATATTATTATAATACCAATTTTAAATAATATGGGACCACATAGAATGTTCAATTTTTTAATTATTATCATCACCCAAGATTATTTTAATAAAATTATTTACCATAAGATACCCTGAAAGAATATATTTTCAATATTTCATTTCCTTAATATGTTCACATTATCCTCTATTTCAAACACATAGTTTTTAATTTTCAATTTTTTTATAAGATAATTTTTCTTTAAAAATAACACGAAATATGTTTTTTTATTACAAATTTTGATATGATTTTTTTCATTATATATATTATATCAATTGTTTATCTAAAACTAAAATCTATTATTATTGACTATAAATTAATCTTCAAACTGTTCCATCACCAAATTTCATATTCATACCATGCCAATAGTACTTTTTTATAAAATTGGAATATTAATATTATAGTAGTTATTTAAATAATGTATATAGAGTGATAATAATATAAAAATGTATTATATATAGCCTATAAAAATATAAAATTTACCTTAGTCACTCAAATTTAATTAACTAAACAAAATAAGAAATCAAATATTGTGTGAGACATACTCTATTTTTTCACACAATTACACATTATAGCAGGTATCTCTTCATTGGATAACTATTTTATACAATCAGTAGATACTTCCCTCATAGAGCTAAAATAAAAAAACCAAATATAGAATTATTTTCAAGATATTAATTTTATCTTCTTTATTAGTGTATTTAATATAATAAAATATAAAATTTTATTTTAATGTAATGTAATATTTATTATGAATATATTGATGTATATTTTTCCTCCCTTGGATTCATGTTATCTTTATACATCATCATGTTAAACATATATGAGTACATTTTTTTGTTGGATACTTCTTTTATAGATGAATGTTAGGATATTATAATATTTTAAACCCCTCAGAATGAATGGACTCATATATTGATTATCTTAATGAGGGTTGAATCATAAATTTCCAATATATTTTTTATTTTACTTATATGCATTTAATTAAAATTATCTATATTAATTCATTTCTACATTTTCACCTGATGGATAAAGTCATCTCTATATAACTATGATATCATTACAATATCAATTTATGTTAAATGAAATTGTAGTTGTGTAATCTCATATCATCCTCATGTAAAATAATGTTTCTCCCCTCTCTTAATGAATCATTTTTATTCACCACCCCATATATCTGTCAATTTATTCATCATTATTTTAATAACACATCACAAATTATATTTTTTGAAATTTTAATTTTCATCCCCCATATTCATTGGATTGGAAATCATTTCCAATATTATATTTATACCATTAAAATAGTGTCCTTATCTGATGTATAATTTCTATATTATTAGCAATGATTTATCTTCCAACACTTTCTCATAGACCCTATAAATTGTGATTCCCAATAAATTATTATTTGAACCCACTTATGTATGATTTTCCCCTTTGAATTCTATTGAATGTTCCTCAAATAACAATTATTTTATATTTCAATAATCTAATTATATTGAAAGTGTTTTGAAATAGTAGTTCATAATTTTTTTGATAAGGCATATTTAAAAAAAATCATTTTATGATAGATTATTTTATTCACAAACCATTGGTATTTTTACTCACTCTCTAATCGGTAAATATTATTTTTCTAATAACCTATCAAAAATATTAATAATGTACATAATTTTACATCCTTTAATACTCTTAAATCATTTGAAATTGTAATTTTAACATTCTCTACGTTACAACATAAATTTTCATATATGGATGTAATTATACACACACACACACACACACACACTCACCCACATATATATTTGATAGAGATAGACCATCAAAATAAACCATAACACCTTTTCCCATTTCTTAAATGAATGAATTTATGATGTTATCTTATTTTTAAAAATTCCATGAAATACACAAACAAAAATAATGACGTATTCATCTACAATTTATATGTACTATATCATAATCAAGATCTATTGAAAATTTTCCTCTCAGAATTTCTTACATCCTTACTATAACATAATTATATTCATAACGTTAAAATATCCACAACTCAAATCCCTTATTCTCTTCTATAAAATTTATTATTTAATTTTCTATTTTTACTCCCTGATCTGAAAATAATTATCCTTCCATTAAAAATCAATTATATTTATTTTAAAATACATTTAGTTTAGAGATTTCATTCTCTCAATGTGAAATTCCTAGATAGATATTAGGTTTTCTATGACTTCCTTCCTTATGGCCACATAGCTATCCATTTACTGATAATGTTCTCCCCAAAATATTACCAAACTCCACCATTATTTCAATATTAATATAAATGAGTTTTTTCAAGAAAATATCTAATAAATTGAACCACTTATTATCTAATCATCATTGATATATGAATGTGTAGTATGATATTTAATTGATCTGTAGATGCACAAAAAATTCTTGAAACTTTTATGTCACTTTTTTAATTTATAATAATAAATTTCATTTCTAATAAAAATTTAATTGTTCACATTAATTTTTTTCGATATTTTTCATCACTATGGGTGGTTCTATATTTCATCATTTACATAAAAATAAAAATATATATAGTTTTACTTGTATAATAATATTTTTAAACAGTCTCATTGATTGATGTTATTATTGTATATTTCGATATATCCATTCACTTCCACTTCATCATTCCCTTGAAAATACGGAAATTCCCTTGAGAATAATAATTGAAATTATTAACATGTTATGATTTATATTTAGAACTTATAGAATATATCACAAATAAATTTTGTTTCTTTCATTGCTATTCTTTAAAATAACAATGATATAAAATATACTTTTGGAATATGAAATGGTAGATTATATTTTCTCTGAAGTATGAAGAAAAGATATTTATATTATTAACGTAAAATATAATTTTCATTGGAATTACAAAATATTGATCATTTTTTGACATTATAAAAATATGATAATAATCATTCAAAATATCATGAGGTCTAATGTCAATCCTTAATAGTTAATTCGATTAAAATTTAAAGCTCATAAATGAATTTTTATATAATTAAATTGAAAATATAGTTGATAGATTTGAAATAATGTATGAATAACTTGAACCTAAGATCACATATTTAGACCACATGATGTTGTTATGGGACCCATGGTTGTATTACAAGGGGTTTAATAACTCATAATGGAACATATACAATAGGTCAAATATCATCCCTATATCACCCATGGATATAATGTTCATATTCATGAAAATGAAAAAATGGTCCCTTTTTAATAGGTTTACTATATACTATAGTCCAAATATATATTGAAAATATTTGTATACATTTTGGTATTGTCACAAACTAAGTGGAGGTTCCATCCATCCAGACATGCTACATATCCCTTTCCATGAGCAGAATGGGATTATCAATCCCTTTGAGCTGCAAACTAGTTCATTGGTATCAATAATAGACTGTTGATAATGATTCCACCAATGATAATGAACCATGATAATTTCTAAAAAACAAAACCAAATAACAATGTCAATATCCTAACCCAAAATAGTGAAACCAATTTCATGTTAGACATTTTATAATATTAAACAATAATATGTATACCAAAATGGGGAGGGGTATTGACTACATAACTCATATTCCATACAACAAGATGGAAAACACCATCATACACCCTCCACTAACAGCGATAAGAATAGAGATATTGGAAACCAAGTCCACGATTACCACCAAAATAATTTTATTCATTTACCTTATTTATACATAACAAGATCTAAATAATCACAAGGGTATATGTAGGGTATCTGATAATTCCCATTGAGATTTCTGCAGAAATATATTCAATTACTTAACATTATAAGAAATATTTACCTGTATGTTTTGAAGAAAAATATATGGGAAACATTTTTAATAAAACATTTTAAGGAAAATAATTTCCAGATAAGCATGATTTGAAAATAAAATTAATGTGTAGTTCAATATATTACCATAGTAAGGACATCATCACAAGATAACCATGGGTAATCCTTAAAGGTTATATCACTTGTTGATCCCTAGGGACCTCATTTCTTGATTCTAATGTTATAAAACAATGACCCACAACTTCCTCATGCACGAGACATGACATAAGAAGTTATCCAAAGTTCTAGTGGTATCCAGTTATCATCATATTTCATTATTATTGTATAATAAATTCTACTAAAAGAAACTGGGCCTCGACCCCAACATTCCATCTAGCGTACTAGTCCCATTCCACCGAACTAGATGTAAAGGATTCCCTTTGTGCTCAGTTTCATCTCCCATGTCACATAAAACACTTAATCACAAGAACATTTACCAACAAATTAATAAATACAATGGATATGATAATTTTCATGATACAAACCCCTTTTAAATCCACAAATACACCATATCCATTTTAAATAACAGGTCACAACACATACGTAATTTATAAATCACAATTACGAAGAACAGTAACAAAGAACTCATGAAACAAATACAATTTCATTTGGATAACCATATCTTAACACATCCTCTTATTTATAAAATTTATAGACACGTGTTCACCATTCCAAATATCAAAATAACACATTCAAGAAGCATATAATGAATAAAAATTTCTTCTAATAATTCAAATTCATAGAATCGCCTTCCTCAAGCAAGCAAACTTTAGGAATCCAGTGTAAAACTACAACTGTACATCCAGGGGTTCCTATAAAGGAATTATAAATCCACTAAAATAAATATTTAAACAAATTACTCATAATTTCAACCTTATTGTGTAAAAAACACCACTATATATATAGAACCTAATGGATAGGAATGAATAACTAAATTGGAAGAGGATAAAGAGGGACCAAATGGAATACATGATGATTATTGAAGATCCCACACCAAATCCACCAAACCAATAATGACTATGGGGGTTGAGAGTGAGAGGTGGAGGAACCAATGAATGAAAATCCAAAATGGGTTGAATTAGTGGTCGTTTGGGGGTAATATAAGTAATTTTTAGAATTAGAAATTAATCATTTTTAATGACTATGACATACCACTATTTAGGCACCACGGTTTTCTAAACTGTGTGTCGACCTTGTGGTCTCCACATTATAAGAGTATTCCAATAGAATTATTTTACAAGGTAGTTTTAATGAACCTTAGATACACCATGCATCTTGGATAGTGGCATAATCCCGGGCACATGGTCTCTTTTGGGTTGGCCTAGTGTTTCCCCTAACCGTGATCCAACCGTGTGACACCTGTTGTCGGTTAAAAAAATCTATTTTCACTAATATATATCATGATGTCTATGTGACCAATATAAGAAAAAAATAAACTATATAAATAACTCAATATGGAATCAATATTTCGAAAATTATGCCCACCTTGAAAACATTACACCCTAATAATTTCATTCTAATGACTGATCATATAACAAAAACAGATTCTTCTCTTCAACCTAAGGCATATTCTCACATGTATCATTATAATCATTTGCATGATAAAAATTAACACGTAACATTGGTATGGAAAAACCATGTATGACTTTATGTTGTGAAACTATAATCTATATTGGTTGGTCATACACCAGAAAATTGGATTCCAACTCAAACTCTTCGCAATTCAATACATTAGATGGATAGAGATTATACCTTTTCATCTGCGGGACATGAATCATGTCATGAATTGACGGTGAATGAGATATAAATGGATGTTTTCAACCTTAATAACAATCTATGTAATCTCAAATCATTCGACATAAAATGATGTTATCATATCTTACATACCAATAGAAATTTGTCATATGCAAGGTGCCACATTCAGAAAAAAAATGTCGCTCATAGATAAATCTATGCAATGTGTTGGAATTATTTTCATATACCACGAATTATGATTTCCCATATTATTTTCCCATATGACCACATGGGATGGTCTATAAGACATGAAAATATCATAAAAATTGATAATAATAATCTATTTTACATCCAAATCTATTTTTTAATCAATATTTCTTACCATAATTTGTTTCTATAATACAATAGAATGTATGATGTGCAATATACATTTGGGATATCAATATCATTTTTCCACATGAATAGGATAATATAAGACTTTGTTCTCCTCCACCATATATTTAATCAAATATTAATAAACATTAAAAAATATCCACAAAAAAGGATGTATTCCAAAAGGGTTTTTTATCTATCATCGATTTCATCGTATTTTCATCATTTCTAATACCATTAAAATTACCCATTATATTTTTTATAAAATCTATACATCTTTTAGGGATTCTGTCATTGGAAAATTCTTCGATAATTTAGTCAATCAATATGTATAACCCCAAAGGCCACTATAAAATTTTAAATAATGTAGTTTAAATAGATACATACATTTTAAAAATCTTCTCATAAATAAAATTTTCAATTGTACGTAATTAATAAAGGGATCTTCCATGATGTCCATTTAAAACATCCATTTTATACATGTGTCTACATGAAACTTCTCTTCTGAGAATGACTTGTATTTTGTTTTCTTTCACCAAAATAACATGTTGTCATGAGACATGGTGCATGTCAATCCAATATAGTCTACCCATAAAATCTCGACTATAAGAGTTTGGAACAACCTAGTAAATGAATACACCGCATGTAATTCATTCTCATGGAAGAGAACATATCATGTTTGTCATCTAAATAGATAAAATAATTATATATAAAATATATGATTGAACACACACTCCCAGTTTTATCTCAAATGAGGGAATCAATATCCTACTAAATATTAGGGAGGGGAAATTATAATTTAGTTGGTTAAAAATGGATAATTACATAAATATGGAACTAAAAACTCTTGAATTAACTACCTACAATGGATTATGTATCAATGTAATTTTATTTCTAATGTTCACATTCTTGGTATCATATTATGAACACGTAATTAAGATTCTATTATGATACATGCACCCTTATTTTTCTAATGAAAAAGTTAATTAGTATTTATGTGGCTTATATAATGAGTTATCCTAAGACCGAAATACCCTTTTCTATTTCATGAGTATATTTTTAAACTAATAAATTAGTTCTACACATGAAAAAAATCACATGTCATCATAAATAATAAAACATCATAAAAGAAATATGATTGGGACAACCTAGAATAGCACATTGAATGATCATTTTCCATTACCCATCATGATATATATAGACATTATATTGATAATTTACAAGAATTATATAATATTATTTCATTCTGACGCAATAAATATTTTTGAATAACATTTATCAATATTTGATAAAAATATATCATCATCAAAAGTATATAATTCCATATATTATATATTGGTAGATCTGACATATTTGAAGAAACCGTCATGGAAAATGTTTACCTATTACATTAATATATCAATATTTCCAAATAAATATGTGAAAATATAATGACCCCTATTACATCCTTACTCATGCCCCACATTCCATTGCCTCAAGGTGGTTAGTTAGATGACCTCGATTGAGCCGTCACTATGCCATAGGCTGCTAACATGTTGTGATGGTCTAATATATACTATGGGGGAATTATTCTCACTTTTTAATAAGTATCATAATAGATATAATAAATAAATGATAATCATGAAATAATACCAATGAAATACAATAAAACATAACAAATAAAGACCAACATGACATGATAATCCAATAAACATTGATAAAATAATATAATAATTTTTTTTAAATATTTTACTACATAAAATTGTCCAGTGTCGTATGAAAAATGAAAAACAAAGACACATTGAAAACTCCCCAAGAGGTTCATAACCACATATCTAGTTCACTCACCCATGTTCCATCCCACATCCCAAAATAACTATCCAACATAGGGCTATTATCCTTTTTCATTACAATAATCATGGACTCTATTTGGGTCTCGGTCAAGAATCATGGGTACTTTATGAGTACATCGATGTGGGCCACCACTGACGGTTTATAAAGCAACATCAAGTCTATAATTGTGTATAATAATGTATAAATTATATTGTACACATGATAATGTAATTAGTTTTCACATTATATTATTTATTAATTAACCAGAGAAACCCTTGTTTCATGGTGGAACATGAACAAACAAAACATTCATTAGCCTATGTCGGGGCCAAAACCATCCCCCAAAAAGTATATCAAATTTTATTTGTTCATGTTTTACATTATTCATTTAATTTGAAAATTAAAAATCATACAGTGGGGCCTAAAGAAGCAGTATTTTACCTCATTTTTATTTTGAGCCACAATATCTAACCCATAACTCATTAATAACATTCAATACATATATATTGGGAGAAATAGTGGGAGGAAAGAAGACTATGGTTTTTAGAAGAATGCATTATCCAATAACCAAGTCACAAATATCACATCTCAAGGTTCCACATTCACAACCCATTTATGAACCAGTTCTATAATTTATTATTCCACCCATTTCATTAATTAATTTATCAACCATACATAATATATAAATAATAATTTAAATAATATTAGAATACCCATTTGGTTACAATCAATTTTTGATCCCCTTCTCGAAAACATTTTCATAATCTAATGAATCAATCAATTACCTGATTCAAATTAATCAGCGAGTTTCATTATTCTAATAATCAATGAATTAATTAGTTCATTTGAAAATTCAATTTACCAACATTGAAATTTAAATTTTACAACCACATAAACCCAAATAAAATAATGATTTTTGGAGTTGACGATTCAAAAACCATCCTCGTGGTTTTTTACTTTTATTCCTTAATCTAAAATCCCAAAATTGTTGTGGAATGATCAAATCTCAATAGAGTATAATATCTAAGACCAATAACAAAGACCAAGATCAAAATAAACACAACCCATTAAAATTTCAATCTAATCCACATCTAATAAAAAAATACCACATCATGAGGGAGGATAGACTATATAGAGTGGAAAAAATATGGGAAGAAATCTATTATAAATGAGCACTTGATCCTTAAAATGATTCTTCAATTGAAAATGAAATAGGATTTTGGAGACTTGTAATACTGTCAGTAGCTTGCCAAAGTAAGTAATATCATATAAGGCCATGATAGGGAAATTGGGGGAATGAACTGGGGGGTTTGGGGAATTTAAAATTTTATTGAGAGGTTTAGCACATGCCTTCATTGTTTCCTATGTGATGTCATATGGTTTGAAAAACTAGTTTCCCTTACCATGAGCCTCAAAATATGGGTTCCTGGTTAGTTGAATGCGGGTGAACGGTTAACCAAAATGTGTGCCAACAGTGAAAACCCCTATGTATGATGCTTTATAGTTTGAGGTAGTATAACACACAATTTTTCGAAACTATATTTCTACTATTTTATACATTTTGTGTCTCAAAAATAGAGACCACGATTTCCTAGGGAAAAAATTATGGTTTCCAAAAACTGTGTGCCAGCTGTGCATAGCCCCATGGGATTCTAAATTCCTCTAATTTCACATGAAACATCCCTAAAAATGAAACCAAATGTATAATAAAAACAAGTGTAAATAAGTACATGAAAACAGGAACGATGAATCTCTGAAGTGTTTAAGATCGTTCAAACTCCACACATTATAATAGATATTCCTTAACAATACTACAAATGAAATCTATGATAGTGAGGTAAAAAGGACGGGGCCATTGAACCACATATATGATTCAATATCCCATGTTTCCCCTAGAACATGGCGACGTTGTCATAATACTCTATCTATCAATATGGTCTTTCCCTAAAATACTTTATCACTATGACCCATAACACAAATCAGATGCTCATAAAATGATTCATCAGAAAAAAGATCATTATAATCATCATTAATCATATTATAAGTTTCGGGGCGATACATCTAAATCTCTGTCAGAAGAAATAGATTGTGTATAAAACTATACCAATGAGGAAGATCCAATGGGTATGACATCAGCCTAATTCTCTCCATAATCTCAAATGTATTAACAAATATGGTTTCCATCTTTTATGACCACCAAGTCATTCAGTGAACCATTCTGGTCGACACCCTAAAAATCTCACTATAACCCATTTAATATTAAGTGTTCGATGACGAATATAAACATAAACCATCTTAATACTCTAATCCATAGCCATATGATTTAGAATAAACTAGACCTAATCTGTTGTATCCTTCATGAGGCTCCGTCCAAAAAAATTAGACTCGCCTACCATCATATATCATAGAGATGATATTTATGGCCTACCATAAAGTTCAACATATGATGCAATATGAATAGTCTCCTGATAACTATTTTTATATATGAAGTTGGATAGTTCTATGTTATTATCATATGACCCCCCAAAATTGAGCATGCTTTCTCTTAGAATATCCTACATTACCTAAATTGGTCATTCTGATGTCCCATTTGACTGTGGGTGGAAATCCATACAAAGGCATACATGGGAAAAGAATGAGTTCCTTATTCATTTCCTATAGCATGAATTGAAGAACATATTATTGAATGGAACAAAAGTATGTGTTACCATAGGAAAATGAACTATCTCTCGAATGTACATGCCCCCTAGTGATCCATAGTGAATTCATATTGGATTGTTAGGATATTGGATAATTTCATCAGTCAGTCCACAATCACCCATATAGTGTCATTCATATGAGGTTTCCTTAAAAGTCCCAGAACAATGACCCTGGTAACATCATCCCACATCGATTATGGAATTGGAAACATCAACAGTAAACCAACAAGTCATTTATGCTCAAATTTTACATGAAGATAGTTACATAATCATTTCATGATCCATACAATTTAATTTTTTGTACCATTCCAACTACAATGTTGATGTATACCATGTTACACATTAGTTAATCTAGGATGTACTTCGCACATCATGGCTTAAAACTAACACATCATCACCACATGCATACATGTCATAAAAATAACACAATTTCTGATATATATGTTTTCATCATAATATATAATCCAATTAGAAGGTGAAACCCCACATTGATGGATTTACCTTAAGGACCAACACTATAGAACCTCAGAATACCTCTCCCCTATCTAGATCAAAAGCGTGTACCAAAAAAAGTATACATGGTTCATCTAATCAGGGACATCTTGAACATAAATATGCATCTTATCCTTTAATATCATCATCTTACACTCATAAATAGAATCCTAAAGTACATTAGTATATTTCTTTTTAGTCAATGATTATGCAACCCCATATCCCAAAATAGTTGTGTATGGTAGATGAAAATCAAAATTTTCAATAAAGTCAACCAATATCCACTTCCATATATCAAAATATTTCAATTAAAACATTAAATATATTTTTAATGGTCGACATTCATAGTAAATTTTTCACCCAAAAAATAATACTTCCAAACATCAAGGCACAATCTACGATAGCTAACATGATAAAATTTGTCTAGTGATTACATTCATGTTGCCTCAACTACATGACCGATACTCTGAAAATCAATCCACATTCATAAAAAAATACACCATGTATGATCCCAAATGAATAAAAAACAAAATATACTATTGACATAGCTCAGGTATGATATTAATTGGCCTAGTAGTCAAATACTTCATCAACTCTTAGAATGAATCCTCACATGATTCAAAAGATTCAAAGTTGATACCCTTATTGGTCAAGAAATATAAGTGGATCTTTTAAGGGGGAATAGTCATTGATAAAAATTAAATAATAAAACTCCATCCACAAAAACATTTATCGGTTATTCCCAAAAAACCAATACCAATAACATTTATGGGTCCATTAAGTCACCTTCCTATGAGAGGATGTGACCCAATAATTGTACCTTCTATATATAGAATTGGTAAATACATAGCTTAGATTATAGCTGATGATCTCTTAGGATACATAAGATGATTTCCTGATTTTAGAAATGATAATCATGTAACTTAGAGTACATCAATTGTCCATCTGCAGAAAGAACCACAATATAATATATGTATGGGTAAAATATTTGGTTCATCAAGTCCATAAAAAATTTAACAGAATTCTTTATCCTAAATGGATTCACGAAGAACTCTAATAATAAATAAATTATTTTGTTAGATTTTTTTGGTATATCATATGATCTAACTCATAAGTAATGTTACCAGAAACTCAATTTTTTCTTAAATAAAAAACAATGTCATCCAAATTTGTTAATGTGAATCTTAATATGTGGAAGATGATATCGATTAATCACTATATTTTATTACAACCATTTTCTATAAACACAAAAATTCAATGTCTCATTATCCTTATTTATAAAACAAATTGAAAAATGGATGCAGACATATAGGGATTGATAAATACCTTATCCATCAACAGTTCGATCTATGTATTCATTTTTAGAACATTCGTTGGTTCTTTTCAATAAGGTTTAATAGATACTAGTTTAGCATGATTTGGGAGGTAAATTATGAAGTAAATATCCCTCTTTATTGGAATAATAATTAATTATACAAAAAACACCTCCTAGAACCAGTACACATTAATTAGAAATAAATCATCCTTCACACCCCCATCATATGGATGAATATATGCAACATGGATGGTGAGATCCCATAGTATCTAATGTAATGGACCAACATTTTCTTCTTTTATATCCCACTCTCCATGGTGAACATAATTATTATCCTTAGGCGATGTAAAGGACACCCGCGTATGGTAATAATAAATATGGGCATGTTATGATACCATTTATTCCACACCTAAAATTAATTTAATGATTAAAATGTAAATTATGTAAAGGTAACAACAGAAATGGTATTCCCTATCCTTGAGAGAAAAAACCTTAGATAAATAGAGGTACCTTGACCATTCTACTAACAATGATTAAATCATAATATCTACAGGTATGAAAGCCACTTCTAGTCATAAACCATTATGAAGATGGGAAGATATAAAATAACAAGTGGCGAATGTATCAAACAAGGCACTTGAAAGTGTAGAAGCCGGAAAAATAGTACATATACATGACCATTGAAAAACCTCACTATCCACATGTCTAGGATGAACATAATTCAATTATATAGAAACTCATCCATACGATATAGTCCAAGTCCCATGATCTTCCCACTCTACAGATATCGATTCTCTTTCCCATACACATCGTATTCACTGCCTCGACTACCACTACCAAAAGAACACAAAATTCATGACTAGTATGGGGTAGAAGAAAAACATCATGCACTACATTTTAGCATGGTTCCTCCAACACTAAACATAGGTAAAGGGTTCCTATTATACCTCTATAAGTGACACATACTTCTATAGTATTAATACTCTGATGGTGGTTGTGGAATATGGATTTGAATATGTCTTATCCTATAACACTTTTTCTAGTATATTTTGTTACATATTTGAATAAATGATCCTTATCCCTTGTCACTCTATATGATTACTCCCTATATGAATTTCTCATAGTAATGTTACCTATTCTAAATAGTCATACTTCCATGTAATCTAATATAAACCACCTAAATTTCACTAGAATCCTCCATATGGTTCCCCGATGAAATGAGAGCTGGATTCACCACCTAAATATAATTTTTAAACCAAAAAATGTTATCATGGGATATAATATCACAATTAATATCATCCTTGAAATAATTTTTTGCAGTAATATTTTCTCCTATTATTTCTACAATAATGTACTTCCAAGCAGTAAAAATACCACCATATTATACCATAAACATACTCCAATGGGTCAATAATATAAACAATATTTTATTCTCCAACACGAGAATCTCTTGGTAAAGGTTCTCTAGAATATCCCACCAATGCTTCCCATCCCATGTATGAATATCCAAACAATTATTTTCTTGACCATGTAACATATAAGTATAAAACATAACTCACTTCCTAGAAAAAGTTCCTAAATAGTCATGTATCATCTTGATGAAATCAATCTAGAACTAATCTATCTCAGTTACACACTCATCGGTGAATGTAACAAGGTGAAGAAACTAGAACTCTCATGTTAGATCAAACATATTCCTTAAACCACACATATGGAATCCTTCTATTAACAATAGAATGTACGAAATGTTCTCAGCAAAATCTTCTCTAACTTTTTCACACATAACTATTGGAACATCAAATTGCACTATTGGAGGAACATTCCCAGCCATGTCATCCTGTCATACAATCAATAAGCGTCGTCATGGTGGAATATCTCAAAAATACCAAAAGAACTTCTAGGGACACATAACACAATATTAACACATTTAAACAAGAGGGATTTACATATATTCATAATGAGTAATCCCCCATACACCACAACACGGCCAAAACTGCAATTTTATCCCAACCCTATACCACCCCTCATCGGGTTCATGTATAAAAAATTGTAAACCCCTTCCATGTTTTAGAGTTACTCATCATGTGCCTATTTTATCCATTTTGAATTAAAAAAATTATAATCATTTACAATTTAAAAATATTTTCTTCTGAACCCAATCATTAATAAAATATTCATTGGAGAGAAATGTTTTTTCATTAAAAAAATCCCAAATATTAATTTTTTGTGTAATCCTAAACTGATTCATGTCATATAAAAATTTGGACAACTAAAAATTATGAATGTATAGTCAACTTATATTCCATACAAATCCATGAGTGAAAAAAAATGAAAAATATATCATCACACAACATGTGAATCACCCAATATGATGTGAAATTCAAATTTAATAGAAAACATCTGTAAAAAAAATCCCACCCTGGGTACTTTGTTTACCCCTATACATGGGTTAGCTGATCCCATTTATGAGCTCATTACCATGGTATAACTCATCCTAATCTCCTATTTACTTTTTTCTGAATATTCTGAATATTTTAAATAAAAGAAAACTCCATGTATACCCTATTATAAAGTGATGAACTAGGTTCCACATGTCGGTGCCCTGATCTAGTTAGTTAGATAACAATAGGTGTTCCTCCCTATACTCTATAGTCGACTAACTAATAGTGAGGTTATAATATATATCATGGGGAAGATATAATATCTTTATCAAAGTAGAACAATATTGGAAAAAATAAAATAAAAAATAAATATAAAATAACCTATATAATACATTCCCAATAAAGACCAAAATGACATTATCATACCAAAACATGGATAAAAGAATTTAAACTAAAGTTGTAGATATTTAATTCCATATAAGATTCATGTGTGAATCTAAAATAAAAAATTAACACAATAAAAAATCCCATTGTGGGTCCTAACATCATGAATGGTTTCATTATCCTTGATACATCCAATATCCCAACATAGTAATATAGCATATGGCTCTTTCCTTTAACATTTCATGATAACATGATTTTCATTTGGGTAAAAATTCGAAAGCATGAGTAGGGTGTGAGTAAAACTCAGTAGTACATACCAAATGACATCTAAATCAATATCCCATTTATAAAAGTGTACGATGTTTTGTAAATAAAAAATAAAAAATGATAATGTAATAAATTTTCACATTAGACAATCCTTTAATTAACTACATAATACATGAGTTCACATTGACAACTGATGCAAAAAATTACTCCACTAGCTAGTGTGGGATTTTGAACTATCCACAAAGAATTATATCACATTTTATTCCATCACAGTTTTCATTTATCATTTAATATAAAAATTCAAAATCATCCATTGAGGACTGAGATTAGCAGTCAATCACTATGTGGGTATTTGGAATTTTAGTACCTATTAGACAACTGAGCGATCACATGAAATACATATATTTATTTGGTTTATAGTGTGTATGTCTGGAACCCCATGGGTATTTGAAGCAGCTATCCATGTCATACATCTCAATCAAAAACATCATATCTCAACGTTCTGTGTTCACATCACTTTTATCATCCACATCTATAATTCATTAATCAAACAATTTCATAAATTCATTTATCATCTATACATAATTGATAAATCATCATTCCAATCATATCATAACACCCATTGGGTTTCCAAAAATTTAAAAATACATATAATAAACTATTTCATAATCCAAATAATCAATCATATTCCTAATTAAAAATTATCCATCAGCTAAAAAATTCTATTAATCATATAATTATTTAATTAATGCTATAACTGTGATTTAAATACATGAAAACTGTTATTTAATAATCATATAAACCAAAATAAAATCATGGTTATCTTAATTGACATTTAGATAACATACCTCAAGGTCGTTGATGGACATTTTCCAAACCAATATCCCCCAAATTTACAGGGAATGATCAAAATCAAAATAATGATGAAGATCTATGATGAATACCTATGAAAATGACATAAAGGAATAAAATAAATTAAAACATATATCTAATACATCACAAATTTAGTAAATGGAATCCCTTCTGGTCAATAAAGAGAGATATGAGAGAGGGAAATCCAAACAAAGAAGAAAACACTTACTAATGGGGAGTTGATCCTACAAATAGATATATGATTAACCAAGAAATATATTTTTTGGTATCATATAATCCTTTTAAAAAATTCTAAAATTGAAATTAGTAATTTATTTATGAGTTATGGGAACTTTTGTGTAAAACCTTGAGGGTTAAGTAATTTTAATAATATTTTATAGGGTTTCAAACTTACACACATATATTTCATCATGGAGGGGAACATCCTGCCAAACTATACAGCCTAAAAATTAACAATTATTTAGTGGGTGAACGATTTGATAATCTATGTTCCACCCACTAAAACCCCTTTTGTATAAGGGTTGATGGTTGGTATGGGAGAAATAATGGTTTTACTCAACTTTTCACCAACCATGAACCACCTCATATGCATCCAAAATATAGTTCCCGGTTTCCTAGTGAAGAAGACATGGTTTTAGATCACTATGAGACAATGATGCACAACCCCATGAGCTTCCAAATTCTACCAATATCACATAAAACACTAAAACGCCCTAAATATTTATAAAAAGTACATTGGTAAAAGAGTAACTGAATACTTTCATTTGGAAAATACAAAATGATCAAGATCATACACCACCCCGAAATTGAATCCAGGGAGTAACATATATGAAACTACATTCTTGAAAAAAGGTGAGATTTTAGATTCACATTCTAAAATTTTATCTCATTGAATATATTTGGTCATCATAAGCACATTAAATATTAATATGTAAACTACTTATTCACTATATAAAAATTATTCTATGATTAATATAATTATCTTTGGGAAATTATTCCATCACAGTTCTCCTCAAAAAAATATCTGAATTCATATTTTTATTTTAACAATACATTATAAATTACTTTAGGTTAACCTACTATCAAAATTTATTAGAATAATATGGAACATAGTTATATTCTCTATCAAATTATCCTGTTAAAACATAATAAATTTTTTAAAAGTACCATATCCTATAAAGTTTCGGTAATAAGGGGAAATTCCCTTCTATATAACCTATGGAATAATCAATAATTTTTTAATTGAGCATTGTTATTTCTTAAAATACTCTCAATAATATAAAAAGGTTCTATATGTTTAAATAATAATAATATTAATGTAGTATAACATAATTGGGTATAAAATGGATGTTATTTCCCCATTGCATTAATATTTATAAGATAAATTATAGTTTCAATATTATATATTTCATTCTATGAGTTTTTAGAATATGACATGGAAAAGAGAAGCATTTATCAAATTATTCCATTGATGGTTGGTGAAGAAAAATCATTCATATATTAAAAATAGACAGTTCATCTTATTTAACATTGATAATTAATTTTTAGATGTTCACTATCATTTTTATTATATTATATAATATGATGGATCATAAATAATTGATAAATTTTAAACCAGAAAAAAACATCATTTAATGAACTACTCATATTATCCCATTAGGGAAAAAATATTATTATAAACATCCTTTTCTGATAAATATTAGCATGATATTTTCATATTATTTATGTAAATATATATTATTCATTATTTCAAGGAAATATAAAATGAATTATAATTATTTTCATCATTGAAAAATCAAATATATTTAAACAATTAAAACGTAATGAAATTAAATTTCGTTGAAATAGAAATTACAGAAATAATTTTTATAACACTAATAACCAAAATAAAAATTTAATAAATTTAAAAACTCATTTTTTATCCCATGAAATAACATCTCATTGAACATGTATTCCTCTATGATAACACCATTTTGAATAACATCATCACATTATTACTCACTATGGTATTCCCATAACACATAGAATCTTTTCTCACTTACAGTAATTTAATATTTTAATATTCTTATGAGTTGGATATATTGGGAGTCTCTATTATATAGATAAATATCAAATCATTTATTGATGATGATTGGATTATCATTAACCTATTTTTTATTAGATGAAAAACATGTATTATTGAAATTTAATAAGGAATTTTATTAAAGGGATCAAATTATATTAAACAATCCTTTTATATAATTGATAACATTAGGATTCCAAAAAAAATATTTTATTATGATATAGATTCATTTTTTAATGTATATAATCATTGATTATATTTTTTGATAGTAAGTTAAAATTATGTTAAATCAAATTCACACATATTCAATAAAAATCAATTCATTCAACACATAATGTGGTTAAACCCCCTTGTATTCCTCTTGTATATGGATAATTAATGTTTTCTATATATGTGTAATGAAAATAAAATGATTATAATTGGATAACATTAAACAATTAAATTAACTTAGCTTTTGAATGACCTACCCATTGGAAATTCTCTTTCACATATTCATTCCTTTCTATGCAATAGATAATTTATAGGAATGATGTGTCCGTATGATCCACCTCGTAACATGTTAATGGTCATAAAATAAATTTTTTTGAAGGAATATAAAACATTGTATTTGATTAGAATTCATTTTGGCCATATTAGCGGATTATATTCTAGTTATGTATGAATTACTCTACTAATTTACATTAGGAATATATTTCTAGACCAACAAATCAATATTTTCAAAACATTTTTTTTGAAACTCTTGACCAAACTAGATTTTTGTTTTTTCATTCAACAAAGATACAAAAATACCTACAAACAACTGAATTAATATCATGAATATGTTAAATGATAAATTCATGTAATGTATAAGACTTATATTTCATTAAAACCCTCTCTAAAAGTGATGTACAAAATTATTATATCCACTAATGTTAGTATAGAAAATGTCATAATCCTCTATCATTGTTGGAGATCAAAATGAAACTCCTTCTACAAGGGTATATGTTACTAATAGATGATTTGAATTCTCATTAACTGTAAAACCTAATTTGTTCAATCGACATTAAATTATATTAAGGATCATAACATCAATACAAAACATTGGTTATGGTAGATGAAAACGAAATCATGTGTATTCTCTCCTACTGTGTAAGAGAATTCATTAAAACTGAATATAAAAAAATTAAACTAAATAATATATTTATTCAAAACATAAATTGTTTATAATTATTAATAATATTTATATGAATATTAAATAATTTACCATATGAAATTTTTAAACATTAGATATATATCTATGAATATTTCATAATTAAAATACAATATTTTACTTAAATTAATGATTTTTATATATTGATCATTCAAAAATCTTGAATATATACTCATTTTGTTTGTTCGATAAAATTGAAATTTTCTCTTATTCATTATAGGGAATGTTACATTAAATTAATGAATTTTTTTTATTGGTAATATATTAATGTGCTATTTTATATTATGTATAATATTTAGATAATCCTAAAAAAATCATGTAATCATTATTTTAACGTAAATGATGTCCACCATCAAAATACCTTTCAGGTAGTTTTACAAATATCAAAATAGAATGGAATAGTTATAATAATTCTATATAATTAATTATTATCAATTCCTAAAAAATATGTTTTTTTATTTTGTCATTATTTTTAATTTTATTAAAACATTAAATTACCCCTTATTGTTATAAAATAAATTCTTTTTTTATAATTCATATGTTATTCTATAACAATATTCAAAATGTCTTTTAAATGTAACATTTAATATTTAAGGATCATAATAAATATTTAATAAAAATTTACAAATTAATTTGAATTTTTTTATATATTACTAAATATCAAAAAAAATTATTAATCCCCATTTATAAAAACATTATATATTAATAAAATAATTTATAGTTTAATATAGAGAAAGTTATTTCATTCCCGTAAAAATCATATTCTACAATTCATGGATATTTTCTGGTATGATTGATCTAAAATAGATTTTTAAACATATATGCAATATATTTTTATCGATAACTGTGTTACAGAATATGATAATCCCGCAATGAGCCATATTTTTTATTTATGATTGAAATTATTATCATTACTCATAATATCATGTATCATTTTAATTCATAGGAATCATTATGTGATCACAAGAAACTAGAACATTAATACATTGGAATTTGAAACATTCTATGATCTATATAGTGTAATTCATATCTCTATAATTTTTCCCATCATCTATATATTCATATAGTATGATTCAAATTCTCCATTGTAAACTCACCAATTTTTAAATCATTGTGATTTGGATACTCATGATAGTTTAATTTTTATTTATAGAGTTTTAGATGTGTGTGGTTGTAAAAATTTGTAATATGAGATATTTAGGTTTCCCCATGATTAGGATATCACCAATTTATAAGGAATTTCACTCCTAGAAGCTGTTTTTTCAAAATGGGTTTGACCAACACTCACAATGTTTGTGTCGGTTAATGTGAAGAGCATTAGTATTATTCCAATAAACCACACCCATAGAATAATCTCCATATCTTGGTTGATGGAACGTTCTATCAAAAATGAAAAGTGAATATCTCCCATTACCTAGTGGAATTTTTTGGTTGAGATTATCAGTGTAATACAATCGAGGCCACCATTAACATTGTGGAAGTCAACACACCATGTTGGAAAAAAAATTTAAATGTTTAAAATTTTGAAAGAACCACTAAAAATTGTGATTCCATGGTGTTTTAATGGGAATACAATAATATCACTGATGAATGATAATTATATCCCTTTGAATTAGTTTTCCCATTATTAAATTATTCATCCTCCCCATCATGTTAGTTTTTTAAGATATATATATTTTCTATATGATTTTAGAGTATAAATGTTATAATATTCCTACATTTACTAGTCTCCCTGAATGATCCATTCCATTATAATATTATTCATGGTTATCTAGGTTTGTGGTAATCTCATTCCGCCATCTTTACTGTGTATTCTAGGTTAGATAGGTTACATCATTCAACTCGACCATGATCTTCAATTGGGAGTGGTGATTTTCATATAAGTTATTGTGTTCCAAACATGATTTATTAATTCTAATATTTAATATTATTATAGTATCATTTTCATGATAGACTAGAATTTTTTCTAGGGTACCTTTACTCATGGTTCATGTATGTGGGTGCTCAAGGGAAATTTTAGAATCAACTCAAGAAATGAAATGATGCTGACATGAACAAGTAAATGTTATGGACCTTCTTACTATATATATCCCTTGTGTATAATCATTGTTATGATATCTTGGTTTTTTATTCTTCCTTTAATAATATTATTCTATATTGATCCGATGAATTTTTTTAGTGTATCTCATGGGAAAAATGTGTTATTTTGTCCACATATGATTTTGGGTATTTAAATATGGATACCATCACATAATGTTTATATGATATGTTTTTACAATATATGTTATTCCCTATTTTTATGAATTTCAATCCAATGGAGGACTTAATTTAGGTAGAAAAAGATGGGAGTATTATCTAGGCTATGATAATTTTCAATTGTGGAGCATTTGTTACCTTTGACAGTGATAATGATGGAATGTGACATGAGAAAGGGATTCAATATTGCTGAACTATAAACTAAAGAGTATCTCAGATGTTATGACAATGTGTAATAACATGAGATAGAATCATGACATGCTGGAAATCTTGCCTAACAACTGGATGAGTTAAGGATATGACATAATTGTTTCCTAACCAGTTATAAAGACAAGGCTTTACTGCCTTGTGGAACAATTTGAGTTTTTATTTCAATGTGGTTGGATAGATTATTATAAAGTTGACTTGTTATTTACCCATTTTCTAAATAATTTTAATAAATATTCCTTAAGAGATGGTCTAATGTACTTATTTCTAGGGTTCATAGTGGGTTTGTTAAAAATAGGCTACTTGATATACAACCGATTGTTTCATTTGTGTACATTTCATTAATATCATTCAAAATACCTATTATTAATATATATTAATTTTAAGGATTCATTATGTGTATGTTACTAGTATAATACTAACCACACTTTCATGTATCCTAGTTTCCAAACTAACATTATAATAAAAAATATAGGGAAGTGAAGAGGACATCAGATAATGATAATAGGAGATGGAGTGTAGTGATCAAAGGTGGTACTAGGATATACATTGGTGCGTTTTTTACTTTTCATTTATTTTCCATTATATTATTTCATAAAAACTCAATTTATCTTCCATGAGGGTAGTACATGGATAATTATTTGTATGAGAAAACATAAGACCTGTTATAACATCAAATTTATGTTTTCATCTATATTTATGCTATGTTGATTTAGTAAATTTGTAACATTCAAATGTATGGATATGGATACTATCATTTTAGATTCCCCACAACAACATTAGAACTATACAACTAGTCTCCATCCCATACCATATAATTATTCTTATACGAGTACATGTGATAACATGGATCAAACATGGTGATTCAATGATGTGTGTTGAAAAATGGTATAGGGGCCTGGAAGATTCATTGCTCTTCATTTGGAGTTATGGTATTAGAGATAATGGTTATGTGGATACATTTATTGGGTTGCACCCTTGTTCATATCCAGCTAAAGTGTAACAGGCCACCCATTTACTACTGATGAAATTTATGTTAATGATTTTTGGGATTTTGTGTTTTCACATATCATAATAGGCACATTGAATCACATGTCACATATATACAGTTATTTTATGAGTAGAAGTTCATTAATATTATAACATCATTTGTTTTAGTCTTCTCACTGATATATCAATGTTCTTTGATTTTAGTTAGTTGAATATGTTCATACTATTTTAATATATATATGAATATGAATAATATGCAGAAACATATACTTATTCGTGATCCTTGGATATAACTGTGAGGGTTATTACATTTTTTTCTATCTCCAAATATTTGTTGTGATATATAAATTCCATGGGAGTTCCATAAAATTTTCTTTATTTCTTCATGAATGATTTTTTCTATACATGTTTTAGTAATTCATTTGAAATTTCAAAATAATTACATCCTCAAGCATTCCATAATGCTTTATCATGGTAGGATGAAATTGTGAACACTCCTAAAACTACTAATGTTGTTCATCTTGTAAAACTGGTCAATACTATAATGTCAGAAATTTATCCCTATTGGGGGAGGGGGGGTTCATTGGATGAGGTTTTATTATTTCTAATACATTCATCACTATCACCTTCATTAAATACAAGGAATTTGTTTCCTTGAGGATGGTGGGTACTGGAATGATATTATTGATGAAATGATTGAGTTAGTGGATACTCATGATGAATGAAGGGAGATGTTATCATCATTTATGATTCAGGGTTATGATTAAGGGTTATTAGTCATTATGGGATATCTAATCAATAAATATTGTATTACAAGGGTTGTTTCTAGGAATCTATTTTTTAAGGATTACTCTCACAACATGAAAAATTTGTGCTTCAGTAAGGGATGATGTCATATCATTCATACTATAGTCACAATAATGAGTTTCAATAAAAAAATTTCCATTTATTTTTCAATGAAGGGATGATTTTTTAGGAATTTACTGAATGGTATTTATTCATATCATATATGATATTATTGGCTATTTAACCAGAAATACAAATGATGAGGTGCTGCCTAAGCCAGGGTTCCAAGTCACCCCTAGAATGTTGGATTATCAAAATTAATAATAAATGAAGGCATTAGGTCCATGGGAGGATCTACCTAATGCACTTAATTTTGAGCTTGTTGTAGAATATGGAATAGTTGTAGGTCTCCTTTCATCATAATTTGGATTATATGGTGAAAAAACAAGGTTTATATTGATTTATTTTGAAACAGTTATAATATAAAGGCTATGACTGTAGTTGTGTGTCTAATAGGAGGGCCATAATCAGCATTATTATACCACATTAGTTAGAGGTGATGGTCTTGGGTGTTTTAATTATGTACAATGTGGGAATTATCAAAAATTTATTTCAATAAGAAAATTAAATATTCATGGATATTTCCTAATTAGAAATAATCTATTGTTTTGTTTTAGAGTATATTTAATAGTTATAAAAATTAGTGAATGGAATAAATGGGCTTTCACAACGTAATCTAGCTAGAGTCATTAGTAGTAGACTCTGAACTCACAATCTTCCATAAATCTTGTGTTCTATACATTACATGGGTAGTCCTCTGTGGATGAGGTAAGAAGTGTTTTTGAGATGGGCTAGGTTCTATTTAGTAGTGAAGAGGGACCTCCAAAATTGAGAGGTATAGTTTTTTTATTTGTACACTATTTACACCTTTCATTTACATAGTAAATTATCATTCATTCATATATTCTCAAATCATTGTTATCATATGTTTATATGTTGTGTTATGTTTTTTTATTATCGATATTGAAACACCATTTTGAATGAAATTATACTATCTCTTATTACATCTCATGTATCCCTTAATTTTTTCTATCTGTGGTCACATATAGGATTTCGTGATCGTAAAGATGAAATTTTTTTATTTGATTTTCAAAATGGAATTTCTGAAAAGTTATAAATCCCATGTCATCTACTACTAGATATGTGTATATTTTAACATTAATTTAATGGAAATGCTCATATTAAATATTTATTGGTATACAAGAGTATGAAATTTTGGAATAGACAATTATCTATATTATTTAACTCTCATTTTACAAAGAAGTAACAGACCATGAATAAGAATCAATAGTACTCCCCTCCATTTTTCTTATAGAGGTAGATCATTATTCTTATTTCATCCTGTAATACATATTAGGTCATCCCCCAAATATATGAATTATATTTGATATTGATCTTATACATTTTGTACAGCGGATAATGATTATAAAATATATATATAATTATATCTGTTTTGGTATATGAAGGTCAAGTTATAATATTTTTAATTGAAGGGATTTATAAGAATGATAACATATCCTTAGTGAGCTCAGATGTGGTTTTCAAAAAATAACGATGGTAGTCTATGAAATTTTATGTAAAATAAATAATTGACTTTGGTAAAGGAAAAGAACAGGTACCCATTACATTGTATTGAAAACATATTTGATATGTTATGGGGATTTTTCAGATTCAATGATTTCTCTTTGTTTAGGCCATCATAAGCTATCATTCATAGTGCATGTTATTCATATTTATTCATTTAAGAGTACATATAGACTGTATTTTTATTATAATAATAATTTTTTTTAAAAAACCATCCAATGTTATTCAAGGCTCACAACACTATAATTGTCCATCTATATGATGCCTCAATTTTCATTGTATTCAACAATGGTATTGTGATATATTCCTTTACAACTGTTATACAACCTTGTATCCTTAATATTTAATTGAGTATAATTTGATCACATTAATTTAATTCTAAATATTGAATTGTGATGTTTTATTTATGATGTGTAGTTCCTTCAGTAGGTAATTTTTGAGGGAGGGATTTTAGTGGCCCCCTAGAAGGTAGTGGTTGTGATATCAGGGGAATTCATTTTGAAAATTTTATTCATGTGGATATTATTTAGAAATATGGGGTAATATCAATGGTTTTACAATGTAATACCTAATTTTGTGGAACTAATAATGTAGATGACCCATAATGGGTGATGATTGGTTGGTCTAATTACTGTGAATTGTCATTATTAGAGATAAATAGGTGGCTTATAACATATTTAGTTACAATAATTCCTGAACTTGGGATTTATTACATAGTGCATTGTGATAAGTTGTGTGTCGGGATGAAAGTTTTGTTGATGAAAATATAAAATATTTTCATCTTTATCCATATATTGAAGTGTTTGTGACATTATATCTCCTTTCATAGGATTATCATCTATGTGAAACCAATCATGTTATGATAAAACATCTCACAGTGGGATCTGAAACATTAGAAAATTCATTTAGAATTTTATTTTTTTATTCATCATTAAAACATCATTTTCACTAGAGTATTTAGAATGAAATTATTGATTCCCATGGTAGGATAATTATAGAGTCATAATAGTATAGACAATGACACTTCCAAGAGGAGTGATTTATAAGGTTTTTGATGCCTATATAGAAAGAGGATGTTCCTATGGATCAAGGAGTTTTGGAACTTCCAAAATTGTTTATCATGTCACACCTAGTTTATTGGGTAAGGATCATTAAATAGATGGACACCAAAATCATAGTGATTGGTGAGAAAATAGAGAGATTTTATTTTGACACCCTATTTTACATAGATGATGATAATGATATATATGATCATGTAAGATTTCATATTTCATCTCCATTAATATATGGTATGATGTTAGACAATCTTGATGAATAATGTTTCATGTATATAGCATCAACAGAGATGTACCATGTCACCGAAAGTCGGTTTTGATGGGAATGTATAAAAATCGGTGTTACCTATTTTTTTTGTGATGCCTCTCTTAAAGAAGGGTAAAGTCTAAGCATCAACATCACAGTATAATGCATCATAAAATTATAGTACCTAAGTGTAAAGGGGTGTTATGATGACCAAAATGATGATGGGGTCACCATGGACCCAAATGATTCTAGAGGCTCTTTGGTTGATCGTTGAAAAATTGACAAAAGTGTTTAATTATTTGAAAACACAAGAGACACATTCTATAGATGATATAGTGATTTTTATGTATGGGAGATTATATACTAGTGTGTAAATCATTTTAAAAATCTATAATGAAGTGATCTACACATCATTAAATTTACTTCCAAAGGCTTCAAGAATTATATTGAGTACCCAATTTAGTCAAATGTAAAATGTATAATATGTTGGCTCATTGATAGTGAAATAGGATGATTGGGTTTTCATAAAGAATTATAAATTCATTAGTTTTGGACATACGTGGATCTTGGGATGATTACTTATCATTGTTCTATTTATTAAACTATAATAATATATCTGTTTCCATTTTGATGGATCCTTTTGAGAATAATTATGCCGATCAAGTCACTCACAACTATTTTGGAATGGGAAATTTTATAGAATAGTTGTGGTGTAAAATTTTTTATGTTAAACTAACAAGAGTGTGAAGATAATATTGAATAATAAATCACCACTCAGATTAGAATGTTATTTTATTCTTATTTGGGGAGATGACCCAGTGAGTTCACTATGGGAGACAAAATATTCTAGTAAGTGGGACTTTTACAAGTGAATTTTTTGTTACATAATTAATTCAATAATGAATTATGATATATAGGAATATTCAATATTACTAAATGTGTCATCATGGTGGATACACATTTGAATCCAGAACCATGATATCTATATAAACATGTTTCAATGTTTCTAATCTATTGAGGTATATAATAAATCCTACACAAGTGATAAACTATGATGATGTTTATATTGGGGTAAAATAATAAATAATGGAGAGCCCATGTCAAATCATATAAAGGATAAGAATGTTTCAAATGGAATGATAGTTCATCTTTTTAATGTAAAAAAAGTACGTAAAAAACCAAAAAAAAGACATGGCATCGTTAATAAATTGTCAGAAATTAATAAATTGAGTTTATTTAGTAGGATATCTATAGAATATTATAAATGATGGGATTCTAATATAGTGGAGATTTATAATATCCCTAATTATTTAAGGACTATTATATTTAGACTTATGATTATTTAATTTGGGTTCAAAGAGTGTTTGAGGTTCCTGGTTTATGAAATAACGATTTTGGGAGGTTTATTATACACTATGGGAAGGAAAATGTTTTTTGTATGTTATTTATCCCTGTAATCCACCTATTTAAATGTATAAAGTCCAAAATTTCTTGGTTGGGTGTGTTCTCAATCATGCATCACTAGGAGTTTCCTACCAGGCCATAACAAGTGAAATCTCTACATACTACAATGGAATTTATAGTTAGTACGAAATGATATGGGAATTTAACCCATCCCATGATGGGTTTCATTGTTGTAGATCTTGGGAATAGAACTATTTAGGAAACCATAAGTATGGATAGTAAATGGTTTATATTTTAGAATAGTATTCATAAATATTAAATAGAAAAATTATTTTTTGGGTTCCAATCATTTAAAAGAGGAAACACATATGCTGTTTAATGTAAGGGATTTATTGATTCTTTTCCCTATTTTATCCTCAATTAATTGATTGGAACTATGTATATTTTGTGTTAGTCATAAAATAAATTTTTTCTAGAAAATAAGTATTATATATTGTGATAGTATTCCTTCTCTGACTAGAATAATTTGGAATTACCTTACTTCAAGGTCTTATTCCTATTGATATATGATTATGGGGGTCTGAAGACCTATTCTCTATTCATTTTTCTCGTAATTATGAGCTCCCTTGATTCAACCGGACCTCGATCAAACATTTTTTGTAGTGATTTTTCGGTTTTTTATATCGTTCAACCATCATTGAATTATTCACTTATTGAATCCTAAAATACAACACATATCATTATTTATTGTAATATATTATTGGTTTCCATGGTATATGGGTCCATCCAGATTGTGCACGGTATAGATTTATGAATTGAAACTTGGGGAATCATGATGTCAAGGACAATGTGCTAATGTTAGAAATAACCTTACCAAATTGAGTCCTTGTTAATTTTTTTGGCATAAGATAATGACATGTTCATTTATTATTATGACCCATGTTTTATATTGATCACATCTCTATGTATTTGTATCCTATAAGACCCATTATTTTTTTTTCACATGGGCATGTGTTAGTTATTCATTAACTACCTTTAATCATTCTTGATATGTTCTATTTTACCCTATATGTTATTCCTTTTTTTGTGGTAATGTTTTTTCGTTTGATGTTTTGATTCTAATATAAAATAAATTATGTAATAGAATGTACTGGATATACCCAAAAGGGGGCGAGTGAGTGATATATAGAAACAATGAATATGTAAAAATATATAGGATAGGGTAACCCCATTATTATATCATAAGATGATATAGATATGGGGTATGTATAACACATGGCCTGACCTATGATTATGTCTAAACATTAATTCAATGTGATTGGACGTGATGAATAGGCATTGGTATGATTACCTCATGTCTTGTCCCATGATGGAGATGGTTCTTGAATACCTTCCATCTGGAATTTGGACATGATTTCCACACCATGGATTAGTAATGTTTGAGTGGTCCTTGGGGAGAAACCTTGTTCATGGCTTCTATTAAGACAGTTCTTCAATAATTGATTAATGGAATGTATGATTGAGATTCCAGGAAGCTTGTTCTGCGTAAGAATCCCCGACATATGATTGATTATTGTATGGATTCATATTTACATAATATCATACAATACACTACATATATTTGTTATCTTATACTGATAAGACATTTTTTTGTGTGTCTTACTAGGGTTATACTCATAGCCCATACATGAATCTTCATGCACTAATAAACACAATGATTTGCGATCATGAGAAGTGCAAGGGCCTTCTGATTGTGTGCTGATGATATAGGGAATGGGGATCTGAGGAGGTATAGTTATAGACCCCAAACTATTGTCATAGATTAATCATTTATATATCCATTATTTCATATACACTACATATTCCTAATAAATTGGGGTTATGGTTTATTATTTGTGTGGACATATATATTATCTATTTAATTATCATTTTTATGTATTCATTTTCTATGTTATGAGTATAATAGGTTCTTTTGTTACATTTTGTTTCATTTATATTATTATAAAGGGGTTTTTCTCCCCAACTAACCTTTAGAAAAAACCATATAGTTGATATAATTTATTGAATTTAGAGGTGTGGATGAGTTCAGGTGGAGAATCATCTCAGACGTGATGATTTCAGATGGGGTTTTAAAACAATACTAACTATAAAAATATGAACACAAACAACACTATTGAAAATTGAAAACAAAAAAATCAAAATTTAAGAAAAAAATTGTGTTAGAGAATAGATTGGATTAACATCCATTTGAATGTGATTCCACTTCAAATGTGTGAGACAGTTTTCATTTATAAAATTCATTAAATGTATGAAAATTATAATAAAATAATAAATGATTTATTATAACCTAATTAAATATTATTAAAACACTATAATTTATTAAATAATCAAATAACCATTAAAATAAATAATCCCCTCTTATTTGTTGGGATATAGTGTTCTGGTTTTCTTTGCATAATATTGATCATCCCCAAATCAATTTTATAAAGTACACTTCTAGAGTTCTAGGATTTTATGACTGTTCAAAATACATGGATACTCTTACACGTAGTGTGTGACTCATGATATTTAATAATACCATTAATAGCATAAATTTTTACTGTTGAACAAATCCAAATACACATTGCTGCATCATCTATTATTTGAACATTCTTAACATTTATGATACCATTTATAGATACATCATTTAATTGTTCTCCTAACTCATCTATTAGTTACACTAAAATATAAAAAATACTACTCTGACCCTATTCCACTAAAAATTATTTTATGAACTGATCCCTAAGAATAAATTTATTTTCCCTGAACAAGAATTGTATCCTATCAAACTCCCACATTAAAGAATAATTTAGGGGATCCTCAATCGATCTCTATGAAACGTAATTTTTAATTTATTGCATTCATTCTTATCAATATTATTATAGTGCAATCGAGTAAAACTATGGAAGTAATCTACTTCAAGAATTTACAAAATAATTTTTTTGAAAATGTAAAATGAAATATTCATTCTTCATATATTATAGAGATTAAAAAATTTGTCCTCGATAATGTTTCAAATGAAGGTGTATGTGAGGTTAATTTCCACATCCATTGGAATGTCACTAGATAACTTTTCATTGGAGAAACAATCTAAAAACTACATAATTTTATTCAAATTTTCTAAAACACCTCCATGTCACATCAATAAATGATACCCTCGACCTAATGTCTTAAATTATTTAGCTGTATCTATATACTATACATTCATTTTAATTAACGTAATATTACACACAGAACCTTAAAAAAATGAGGTAAATTCTCCTCCATTAGTGGAAACATATATATTATTTATCATTTGGGTGTCAATATATCCTTTTGTTTCCAAATACACAAGTCACTTAAATGGATTTTCCTCCCTAAAAAATAAAATCATATTTGGTTTTATTTAATTAAAAGATTATCTACAAGATGTATTATCTATATTCCATTAATGGATTTGATATAAAATTTCACATAAATCGTATTAATAAATTAATGATCCTCCATTTTAAAATAATCTCAAATATTATAACTCTACCATCTGATGAAAATTCCAATTTTGATGTACCTGGTATCTTATCCCAATTCAAGTCCTTGTTCCATAGAAAATTTAATGATTTTAATAATAGAATATGAGGAAAACATTCATCCAACCATTCAAAAATTTTACAAAATATTCTAGATGTAATTATTCTAAAAAATTCCATTCATTATTTCCTATCCAAGTTAATTAAAAAACCCATTGTATTTTTATCCTCTCTAATATCAGTTTCTGGAAAAATCAACCATTGTAACTCATTTTTACAAAAAACAATGAAACCATTAGATCTTAAAAAAACATGTCATTATAAATAAAAATCAAAATTGTTATTTCTATATTATACAATTTTTCTTGGTCAAATATATGATATCTATTTCACCTTTAAAATCATTAATGTTACGTAAATCAATCTAAATTCGCAATCTATAACCACTTACTTTGAAAGGATAATAATTAATTTTCTTCAATATACAAAAATTTCCACATCTGATCATCTGTGATTCCAAATGGACACTTATTTTACATTTATTTATCTAAAATTCACTAATAAGAAGTAATATTTACATTCATTTATTGTAGGAACATATCCTATGATTCTATAATTCATAACACGATTTAGATAATATAAATATTAAATAACTTTGAATTTCTTTAAATAAAACACACATTTTATTTATTTAAATACCCTTAATTAGATTCATGAATTTATATACTTCATTCCAAATTTATCTTCCATTAAAAATTATTGAAACTTCTAAAAAATTCAACATTTCTGTCTAGAAAAATCATTCAATATAATGTACTACCGAGATTCCCCAACCACATCAACCAATCTGTAAGGTCCCAACATTTATAGAGTAATATAGGGATTAATTCCACTTAAAATTTTGTTAATTTTTTATTAAATTTTGTTTGCGTTATAACATGGGGTATTTTTTTGGTGCAATTTGATAAAAAGGATCAAAAGAGATTTTGCATGGTTGGCCCATTATTATAGGAAACCATGCACCATTCCCTAAAAACCGTGCAACCCTGGATAGTGAATAGATGATTCACAGTTTTGTATACCATGTGAACTAAAATGAGAAACCATGCACCCTAAAAATAATATGTGCATGTTTGGTGCAAGATTTTGGAAAACCATGCACCGCTTTGTAGGAAATCATGTGCGATAATTAATAATTAATGAAAATTATTTAAAAAATTATACAAACCCCCAAATTAACACCAAATCAACCCCCATACAACTGTAGGTCCAAATTCAGGTTTTGGAAGCTCTCTTAATGAATTTATGTCCTAAAAAACGATATTTCATCACAAATTCAAGCATAAATCGAAGGTCACCTCTCTCCCTGTAAGTGAATTTTCTCTCCCACTCTTCCCTCATTCATCTTCCATCATTTCAACATCCTTTTATAAATGTAATCTATTGGGTTGGATAGATATATATGAAATGGTGAGTTCTAGATCGAAGATTATATATCTAGTTCATATATTTTAGGATCATTATTTACATTAATCTTGATTTGTGGTTTTGATATTCTGATCTAAATCGACGTTGTTGCATTGGGAAAATTTTAGTGATGTCAATTGGATAATTATCCTTTGACAAATTAAGGTAGGGGTGTAATATTTTTTTCTCATATTCTTTATCTTCTTATTAGTATGAATGTTTTTTTATTGCAAATGTTATTTATAAATTCAAATGGATATATTATTTCATTTGATACGGCTAATTGATTAAATAGTTTATTGTTGAAATTTATGATTAATTGGGGATTAAATCATGGTATTATTGGCTAACCATTTTGGTGATTAATTGGTTACTAATCTAGGGTTTAATGTGACTTCTAATTGCATAATTAATATGTGAATTAATTGGGATATATAAGGAATTGTTGTTTGGATAATGGCCAATTGATTTATTGGTTAAATTTATGAAATACATGAATAGCGGTGGAGTTGATTATAAGAAAAAGGGGATTCCTATTTAGATAGTCAATTGGGGAATTAATTATGATTCTTAGAATCTGAAAATATTAAATAATTATTTGTATGATTAATTACATGATTTTAACATTTGCGATTACGATACTTAATCTGGGATTAATTACAAGATATTGAGATAATTTCATTCATATGAATAATTTATGAATTAATTATTAAATATCAAGATATAAGATTTATGATAATAAATTATATATTAATTATGTGATACTTAAATCATGAGTTGATATATGTAATGGTATGTCAATTAATAAATATTGAAGTTGTGAGTATTGTTAATTAATTAATGAATTAATTAATGGTGGTTGAGATATGTGTAATATTGTGATGTTTATTATTACTTGTTATTGAATGGTAAATGATAACATGGTAATTTATTTATGTTTTTTGAATGGTAACATTCTCGTTCAATTGTGTGTTATTAAATGGAAAAAGGTTACATGGTCATTTAGAATAGTATTTTGAATTGAAACATCCCCATTAATTTTAGCATTACTAAATGGATAATACTAACATGGAAATTTATACAACTACCTTATAATGATAAAATGGAAATTCAATTGTGATATCCATTGGGGGGTAGAATGGATTTCAGCATGGACCAAATTAGGTAGTGTGGTTTGGGTGTTCTCAAAAACCTGAGGGTTTATGTGATTAAATAAGGAATAGTTGTTAATGTTCTGAACAACATATGTATACATTATATTTTTTATTATATAATTTCATACACTATTATATATTGTAATTATTTTAGAAACCATTTTTGGTGGCCTACTGAGTTATAATCATTCCGTACATTTAATGCATAATCGGTACCTAAATAGTCTTCATTGTTGTAGGACCAGTTAAGATAAAAGGCCCTGTGTTATATGGATGATTTGGGGATGGATCATTAATGAGGGAACCAGACGTGGTTCAGGTCCCACTCTGGAGATGTTAGTGTCTTTATTTTTAGTTTTAATTTTAAACACTCAAAACGTATATTAGAGAGGAATGTTTCTTTTTCAGTTGAATAATGTTTTTCCTGCTTTAATTTTTCTATGTTATTGGTATATCTTATAGTGTTACACACACCCTATAATACTTATTTATTTCCTTATGTGTATTAATGTGATTCTATAGTGTATATTTTCTTAAAAATTGAATTACTAGTCCATCTCAAAAAGCTGACATCCTTTAGTGAACAGAGAGGTCCACTTGAGGTCATGTGAAAAACAAACTTATGGGACAATTTCATGGAACCCATGTCAGGATATTACAAAGTGGTATTAGTGGATAGTTTTCTTTTCTTCTTCATTTTTAACAAAAATTTTGAAAGATATATATGAGATTAAATATCTTTGATCTCTATTAATGATCTCGTATAGGGAGGTTCAATCCCATGTTCAAGGGAAAAACCCTAGTACTCATGGTGGGATTTTTATTATTGTTTTTCATTATTACAGTTGAATGTTATTTCACCTTATGTGAAGCAAGTTTTAGTGATGTGGGAATATTTTTTATATTTTATTAGATTAGTCATGTTTACCATAATTTAATGAGAGATCAACCTACATGAATCATTCAAGGGATTGAAGAATATTTTTTGACATGGTTTATTTTTCAAACCATTGGAAAGTAGGTTTTGGGTATGTTGTTGAACATATAATAATTTCCTTATTTTTAAAATTGATATGAAATACAGTGCCTCGTATAATATTTATTGTTTATAACAGATGTAATAATTTTAATATACCTATTTCTAAATGAGAAACTTGAATAATGAGATTTACCTTATACAACCTTGACTAAGGTGTTGGATGGTTATGAGTAGTGTTTCCTCCTAGGTTTTAACCAAGTGGAGGGGTTTTCAGAAATGGATATTTGTGATTATTACTCTTATATACATAACATTATTAATGGCGTGTTATGAGTCCTAATTCATGCCATTGGAATTTTATATTTATGCATCCATGAAAATATTTGTCGAGACGAAGAAATGTGTATATTTATAGAGTTGATCTACCTATAGTGGGGTGTGAGGCACCCGTAGTGATGGGTGAGTAATTTTTGTATTAGTTCTTATAATTCCTATTTTTAATTATGAATCTTATTGAAATAATTTCTAGGATGGTTGATAAGTGTATGTATGACCCAATGAGGGACTTTCTGATGAAGAACCCTATGACTTTTACTGTATAGGGTTGACCTGAGGAAGCTGAGTTATGGGTTGAGTGTATCAAAATACTACATGACCATTTGGGTAACCCTTTTGAAAGGTGGGATGTGTTGGATGATTAAATGATTTGAGGATAAGAAAAGTGATGGAGGGAAATTTATGTGTGGAATGGACATGTCAATGTCTTGTTATTGAAGGAATTTTTGGTGATGTTCTACTTCAATTATATCAAATGATGCTGAGATATGATACATAATTAGAGTTAATATGGATAAATCCTGAGAGAATCCCTTTAATGGACCATGATGTACTTTATATAGATCTAAAAAACTTTTCTCAAGAATTACTAGGAGATGATACAACAATAGAGTGATTCTTTCATGAAGGGATTAATTGGTAAATTAGGACTCAATTAAAGAAATTTGGATTAATGAAGTTCTTGAGGTGGTGGATCATGATATCATAACTACTGGAAAATAAGGGAGGATTCTTGAAAAGAACAAGCGGTTTCAACTCGATGGTCAGGAGGTATGACTTATGAGAGGAGGAAGAATCTCTATAAAAAATTTGTCTAGATTAGTGGACAAATAATGTCAAGGGGAATGAAAATTACACACGATGTTAATCTATTAATTTCCCACCATATTAGAATACTAGGACACTATCATTGATAATATTCCTAACAACCATTTGAGTGAGGATCTTGGAAAATGATGGGGTATGTATAGAAATTATGTAGGCTATAGCGACTAACGGTTAGTGATGGTGGTGCTAGATTGAACTAGGTTGTTGGAGGGGGTATTATACCCTATATTAGTCAAGCAGTTGGAGTTCTATTGGATGTGGTTGTAGAGGCGGTTGAAAAGGTTAATCTATGAAAGAGAACCCATATTAGTATAGTGAAGAAAATCCGTGTTGTCATATTGCATCATATGAAAGTGGGGCAGGGAAACTACATACAGTCCAGCCTACACTTGTAGATAGCGAGGATGGAATGTTGAAATAGAGAGGTACTGTTCATTCTGCTTCTTCATTATCTAATGACTGATTTGGTACTAGTTTATCTCATTCCTTCATGTATGAAAAATGTTTTAACTTATTTTAGAATGATATTGGAGTTTTTTAGTGGAACAATTAAAATATATACACTCTTGGGAGTATGTTCCTGAGACATCTATTTGTTTAGAGAATGTTATCCATAGATCGGTGTGTGTTGTTTTTTGCGCCATCCTTATATTATTAATATTATTGGATTTGACATTTTTTTCAGTAAGTAAGTGTCACATTTACATCCCCTATGGGTTATAATTAAATTCTTCTAGGAGAATGGGATGTCAAGGTAGGCCAAGTATGGCAAATCACACATCAACTAGGAGAAATTATTGCCTAGGTTTGTAGTCATTTTTCAGATAATGGTGGTGTAATGAATGATAATTTCCACCCATACTGGAATAGTTGCAGGATGTTTTCCCTTAATACTTCTCAGGGATACCAGTGATGAGAGCTGTGGAATTCATTATTCTACTCATGTCAGGGGATGAACATGTTTCTATACAAGATATATAAAATCACTGATGAAGCATCAGTATATCAACACACTATTAGATGAGTTGGAGAAAAGGGGTTTTTCGAGTCGAGTATATCACCCTAGTGTTCTCTGGTGTTGTTTTCAAAGAAGGCGGGTATTAATCTACATTTTTGTGTTGGTTACCAAAATATGAAATAGATTACATTGAAGAATCAATATCCTCTATGGCGTTTCGATGACCTATTAATCAATTAGATAGAATATTGCATGATATCAATGATATAATTGATTTTAGGTCATTATAAGGTGACAGTTCAATCTTATAATATACCGGGGACTACCTTCATAAGTAAGTATGTCTAATAATAATTATCCATAATGCCTTTTGGGTTGAAAAATTCACCATTTGGGTTAATGGGATTCATGGAATTAATTTTTCACACTAATCTAGATTAGTTTTTTGTAGTATTTGTTGATGAAATATTTTTTTACTCTAAGATTCATAGTGATCATTTCAAACATCATGAAATTTTCTTGATTACACTAAATAATCATCGACCATGTGCTTCAAAAATTATGTTTCAATTTGGGATAGATTATGTACACTTATTAGTACACATCATAACAGTGTAAGGTGTGTTAGTGGACATTGATAAGGTTCATGATGGGGTTTCATTAGAGCATCCCAAGAACGTATTCAATATTTGTATCTTTCATGGGATATATGGATATTATCTGATTTTCATCAAAGACTTTTCTCGATTGGATGCTCAATATTATGTCATGAACACAAAGGGGATAATGTGTGATTGGTTTTAATTAATTGAGGACTCCTTATAAGAGTTTCTGTAGTGATTGACATCAACAATGATATTGTTTGAACATGAGCCTAGTGAGTAGTATATGGTGGACTATAAAACATCTGGGATTGGACTTGAAGAAGTTTTGATATAGGTAGATTGAGTTGTAGTATATGATTCTTTATAGCTGAGGCCACATGAATGTAACTACCATATGAATGACCTTGAACATGAATTTGTGGTTTCTTCTTTGAAGTGTTGATGCATTGTATTTTAGGTGACATGTTTACAGTGTTTACTAATCTCCAAATATTGTAGAATATCTCCTCATATAGATATTTAAATATCATATAGTAGAGGTTTGTGGAGTATATGTTGTAATTTTATATTAACGAGGAATATATGTATGGGAAATGAAATTGTATGGCCGACAATTTGAGTAGGAAAACACAGTCTCATACTGTTCTAGACAGTTGTTATAAGTTGAAAATGATGACCACTCTAGCTGAGATGCATGTGGTGTATCAAGAGAATCAGTAGATAATGACTCTAGAATTGGATTCAATCATTTCTATTCATTTGATAGACATCCCAGATAAGTAGAATGAGGATCCATAATGTATTTACCTATTAAAGAGTCTTGAGTGTGGGGATTCACCATTAGATTATATCATAGATAAAGACGAGATCATCTACATCAAGATTCGAGATGTGGTGCATATGAGAATCAGAGAGAATCTCAAGAATAAATTTACTAAATCAATGTGATAGGTATAACATGGGGTGAAAAAAATGTTCCATGATATATGATAGTAGTTTTGGTGGCCAGGATTGAAAAAAGGGATAGCTGGGTTTGCGAAATGATACTACACATTTCACTAGGTGAAGGAAGAGAATCTATTACATGGAATTTTAATATAGCCATTTCCCATTCCAAAATGTACGTGGTACGATGTGAAAATGGGTTTTGTGGTCATTTGACTAAAGAAAAATAAGATTTATGATTTTATCAATAATATAATTGATTAATTGAAAAAATTAGCACATTTCAATCTTATCTGATATACTTTCTCCTTGGATTAGTTGGGAGATCTGTATTTCTAATAGATAGTTCATCTACATTGTGTATCATAGACTACAGTTTCATATCATGACTCATGATTACATCCAGCTTCTATAATGGATGGTAGAAGGAACTCAGTACACATGCATTATTGAGTATGGCCTTTCAAACCCAGATATAAGGGCATTCAGAGTAAATGATATAGGTTCTTAAGGATTTTTCGAGAGACTATATTCTTCAAAACGGCAGGTCTTGGGAGAAATAATTTTCTATAGTGTATTTTTTCTATAACAATAGTTGTCATGAAACAATACATATGGAACCATATATTGATATTTATGGTATTCCATTCAAATCACTCTTAATTATTATGGAGGGAATTGAGTTAGTGTTGTTGGGACTGAGTCTCGTGCAGGATATATCAGAAAAGGTGCTTCGTATTCTGAAATGTATGAATATGGATCTGAGTGAGAATATATAATATGATGATAAATGTACAAGACCCATAGATTTTATAGAGGGTGACCATATATTCCGTTGTGTGTCATGTAGGCTGAGTCACCTAAGGATATAGATGTAGGGAATGCTAACACCCATGTTCATTATGCCATTTGTGGTTATGGAGAGAATCGAGTCTATGGTGTACTGATTAGTTCTTCCATAAAAATACAACTGTATGTATGATTTCTTATATATATTTCATCATTTATATTATCGACCCGACCCTTCTCATGTGATCACTATGGTTGACATTGATCTAGTGGTAGATTCATACATTGAGGATCATATGATACATATGTTGTATCATTGTGAGAATGTGTTGAAAGGAATGACAGAGATGATAGTACATGTACTATGGAAACATGGTTGTATATTGATGGGGAAATGGGAAATCTAAGCTGATCTATGGCCATAGTGGCCCAACCATTTTGACTCTAAATCATACAGAATCTCAGAAGTATATCTTGATGATAATCTATTATAATGTTGCAAAATTATAAGATCCCAATATTTTCTAGAGTCATCTAATGATTAATTCAATTTTATTTTTTGTTAAATATTTTTTAAATTTTTTAGGTTATAACATGTAGTGTGTTTTCATGAATTTTTTTTAAAAATTGAAGAAAAATAGGTTTTGAAAGGATGGAGCACATTTAGAGAAAACTATGCCACCAGCCAAGAAATACATGCAAGCCCAGATAGTGGGGAATCACTCTACTAAAGCATAGTTTGGTAGACTATGTTCTGTAAAAGGATAAACCATGCACCCCAAAAATAATAGTTTCATTTTTGGTTCATGGTTTTGTTAAACCGTACATCCCAATGAGGAAAAACCATGGACATTATTTAATTAATCCTAAAAATTAATTCAAATATTTCCCAAACCCCCTAATGCATCCAAACTTAACCCACATTCATCCCAATCTATATATTCACATTTTGTTGTGTCTCTAGGTGATTTTTTCCCCTCTCTACATCCTTTATTTGTTATTTGATTCCTAGATCGATGTTTGATTTTATCCCTATAAGTTAGTTATTATCGCTTTCTTCCCTTATTCTTCTTACATCCATTCATGTTCCTTTTAGCGATATAATGTTCTCTATTGGATTGATGTGTATATATTTTTTGAGATCAAGAGATATGATTTTATATCTTGATCTAATCATATAAGACCTTATTTTAATTAGTCTTGATTTAGTGTTTTGAGATTTGGATATAAATTTATGTTGTTGTTGCTCTCATCTTTTGGTGATTTTTGTTCAGTGATTATTCATTGATAAATTTATTTAGGATTCTTATATTATTTTCTCATAGTCATGATATTTATATATGTATGCATTTTTTTTGGATTTCTAGATTTATTTAGATATCCAAATTGATAAATTAAGATATTTTATGTGGCCAATTGATTAATATTTTTATTTACTAAAATGGCTATTAATTGGGCAGTTAATATAGGGATTATGGTTTTTTCATTTTTGTGATTAATGGGGGAGTTAATCATGGGTATAATGGACCTTATAACTAGATAATTAATGGGTGAATTAAATATGATATTTAGATAACTGTGATTTATATCATGGTATGTTGGTTTATTAGATAAATTATTGAAATACATGACTAGTAATAGAGTTGATTATGATACTAAAGGGCTACATAATTAGATAGTTAACTGTGTATTTTAATTTGAGGTTTAGTATATTACCATATTAGATACTTAATGGAAGGTTTAATAATAATATTTAATGATTTGAAATACAGATAGTCAATCCGGGATTAATTATTTGATATTGAGATAATTGGTTTGAGATAAATAATTGGTGAATAAATTATGAACTATCAAGATATATGATTTGAAAATATTAAAGGTAAATTAACTATGTTATATTAATTTCATTATAAGAGTAAATTAATGTTATATTAATTATGAAATGTTGAGTTTTTTTAGTATAATTAATTAATTGAATATTTAATTATTGGTGGTTGAGATATGTGTAATTTTGTTATGTTGCTTAATATGTGTTATTAAATGGTAAATAGTTACATGGGAATTTAGGAATGTACTATGAATTGTAACATGATCATTTAATTGTCTGTTATTAAATGGTAAATGCAAAAATCATCATTTATCCAATTATTATGAATGGTAATATGCTTATTCAATTATGATTTTTTAAATGGTGAATGTTAACGTGTAAATTCCGAGAACTATTTATGAACTGTAACATGGAAATTCATTTGTGATATCCCTTAGGGAGAGAAATCATTCGGTAATGGGTCGGACTATGTAGTGGGGATCCATTTTTCTTATAATCATGATCGTCTATATGATTAAATATAGAATAGCTTATAATGTGATAAACTATTTATTTATGCATTATATTTATTAATTATAACTTTCATATAGTATTTTTAACTAGATTTATTGTAGACACTGTTGGTGGTTGACAACTATGTCATAATCATAGCCTACTCGGGCTACTTGATTGATACAAGAATAGAATTTATTTTTGTTGAACAGGTTAATAGAATCGGCCCTATGTAAGATGTGTGATTTGGGGATGGAGATTGGACGGGGGATCCAAAGGTGGTTCGATACCTACATAGAATTGATCGGTGCATTATTTTTTATATTTTAAATACTTGTAACTTACATTAGCAAGGCGGGTTTTTTTTAGTTGATTAATGTATTTCATTCTTTAATTTTTATGAGTTATTTGTATTTTTTCTAGTTATACAAACTTCCTATATTGCTTATTTATTTCCGCTAGTGTATTACTATGACAAGATAGGTTATAGTGTCCCCAAAATCCACTTACCAGACCATAAATGGTTGTCATAAGCCTCTAGCATACCAGGAGGTCTTCTTGAAGCCATGTTATGAACCATATTGGGGAACTGTTCCATGTCACCAGAGTTGGGATGTTACAAAATCGATCTCTACAAAATGATCTATATGCATTTTCTTCCCATAGGCTACAGAAATTAACATAAGGTATTAATTAATAATCATCAGGAATAATTTCACCTTTTAAAATCTTTATTCTAAACATTGTGTTCTAAATGAGAACAACATATAATGTCTCTATGCATTAGATTTTCATGATAGTTAATAAGAATTTGTAAAATATGAACAGAAAATAAAGCATATTGTTACAAATTAATAATAGTTGAAAAAAATGTATATAAAATAATAGAATATGTTTAATATATATTATAATATATATATCATGAAAATTAAGTAATTCATAAGGAATGTGGTGAGGCAGCCAAGGAATAATGGCCATAAATGTGGCATCAATTTATATGAATATTTAATATATTAAATATTTAAACACATAAAGAAACAATATTTTCTAATATATTTGGATTCTTGATGTACAATCACGTTATTTCAAGAATTCACTATATAAATCCCCAAAATTTTTTTCATTAATATTCTTCATCTTATAAATAACATAAATTTTAATATCTTTCATAACCTACGAATAATGAGAACATAAAAATAGTGAGACCATATGCGATGTAATAGTAAACATGGGAAATATAAATATATGATCATTAGAAACAATATGAGAAGAACAATGTTATGAAATAAGTATCAAAACATATGTATTCCATAACCAATAAATTATTGATCATAAATAATATGTCACTAAAAAAATCAGCCAAATCAATAGAGATGAGACAAAATAGAAATGAATCATCACTATTCAAACACGAACCATGAGAGAATATCATATGAAAAAAATATTTCATATTAATTTTTGCACTATCATATGCATAGACAATAATTTCACTGTTGAGGGTTCACCTCAACAATTGAAATAATGGATAGATCCTCCTTGTGAATTTGGTTATCTCACTATTCCGTAATTTCCATAGTCAATGTTAACTCATAATTATATCATAGTAGATAAGTCCAATTATTTAATTAAATCCACAATCCATTATCTTCTACATTTTATTTGGTGATATCAATTATTTTCTAAGAAATTTTATGGAAATAGTGGAACAAACCGTTAAATAATAAAACATATATAAATTTATTCCATAAGATGATAGGAACATTCATCCTTTCATCATAGAATCACCACATGACAAGGAATGTGTTTGAAACAAATTTCACCATCACATAGTCATAAGACATCCAGATAAAGAATAATTATAGAATCATTAAAATATATACCGAGTGAATAATTTGAAATTTTATAGGATACTATCATTGATGCAAAATTAAATTAAATGATAAATTAAAATTTATTATAAAATATATAAAACTATCATTTCTCAGTACTGTCACTAAAAAATATATTTCATTTATACATATAAAAATATTTTATTTCAAAATGACCATTTAAATGTGTACTTTAATCCTTAAAAATTTCATGATAGAAGGAAATCATTAATTAATTCATTTGTTATGTAATAAAATTAAACGATATTTAATAAAACCATTGATAATAATTTATGTATTGATAAAAGCATCCATAATTTATTTTATGAAGATGTTCAAGTATAAGAATTATTCCAGATATAGAAAAAATAATTTTGATCGGGTTACCTAAAAGAATATAGATCATTTCAAGTACTAACAAGTGGGAAATTGTGATAATAATATTATTTTTCTAGAATAACCTATGGAAAATATATATAGATGGGGTACAATGTATAATTATAATTTATATTCACTAAATAAGATTCTAATGAAAAAAATACCAAAAGTAAATGAGATTCCAACATTAACATTTACATCTGGTTGTCAGTTTATTCATATATATCTTATGTTATGGTGTACCAAAGTTATATTTATTATATATAAAAATGAAGACCATATTAATAAAAATCATAAAATATTAATTTAATTTATAATTTCTAAATACCCATTTATAAAAAAATCATTACAATCATTATTCAAATAAAAATTTTATCTTTTCAATGTATTTTTTTGACTATTTATTTTCAACAATTGTTTGGATCAAACAATTCATAATGAGTCCAATAAAAATATTCAAAAAAATTTAGAATCTAAAAATAAAACAATAAAATTGTTATTGGGGATTAATTTTTATCATCCCATACAATAACTACAATTTATTTAATATTATATATGTTATGTTGAACTTTCTCCATCACATGGAACCCTACAAATGAAAATTTATTACACAATGTAGCTTCCACTCCATACCTTCTACAAGAGTTTTTCAGTTTTGAAAGAAGTGGTGATTATAACCACAACATTGTGACAACTATTTAATGTTAGTAGATATTTCATGGATTCAATTATTTATAAACTGAATATAAATACCTAATGTTTCCAAAAATAATAATATAAAGGTGTACTAATAGACAGCAACTGAAATATCAATGTTTATATAATTTCATTTAAGGAATCTCATCACAAAACATAGGTAATCCTATTAGCATAATGAATAATGAAACCCAATACAATAACATCCTTTAGATAAATATATATTCCAAAAAAATGATACCCTTCAAAAAATGGTAATCATACCCAATTTTTCATAAATGGGATACACTAATTCATTAGGGATTCCGTTTTTAATAGAACATCCTTCACTGAATAATCCCCTTTGATATATCCTAATTGCACATAATGAGACAAGTACATGAAATGTGGATGCATTATGATATTTACCTATCCATTCTCACCACACACCATTGTATTGTGGTTGATTTATCTTATCGACATCATGAATTATTGAAATCTTTTTCTTTTATGGACTAAAAATATAAGAATGGATAAATTAAGACCTCTTACATTGCCACATGTATCATATGATAAATGTAATGGATAACACAATGGTGTTATCCTTCTATCATGAATTCACTTGTTAAATGATATCCCACACATATTCTATCTATTAGAAAGGTTGTTTAGATTTTCACGATTGTGCAACCCCTAGGAGACATGGCTTCTAGACTAAGAGTTAGTAGTTGGAGGATTCTTATTTAAGGAATCAATATTCATCTTCGAATTTAATCTAAAATAGATATGTGAATCAGGATTTATCTATACCAATTATAAAAATATTATACTCAATCCCTAGTTTTGGGTTTTGAAACATCAAAGAAGATAAAAATTCTCACACCTCAGAGAGAATTATCATATTCAATCCTTATATCTACCCTTCCACAGCCCCACTACGGTTCATTAGTGGGTGATAAAATATATTCATGAATTGGAGTCAATCATAGCATTAGCCCTGATCATTTATTTTATACCACACATCATTGGAAATCCAAATTACCTTCTATACACATCAATAGATGAGAAAGGACGTTATTTCATTAACTTAGAATTTAGATGTATGTCCCTTCTTAATATGAACTTGCAACCTGATATATCTTCTACTATCTATTTTTTCTCATAATGATAATGACACAAAGGTGATTATATATTATTATAAATTGTAAAAATCTTGGTTTGAATAAAATATTGTTTTTAATTTTAAAAAGTTTTCTACGATTAATTTGTTAATTAAATTATATATATGATAAGTAATTTGTAAAATAAAAAAAAATATATTGTTTTATTAAACTATCTTCTTATAATGTATATTTAAAAGAATAATTTTAAATTTATAAAATTTAAATTTGAAAAAAATTAATTTAATTATTTATTTTAGAAATTAAAATTTATCGTAGGATTATTTTTAGAGAATTTAATGAAAATATTTCTTTTTCAATGAATATTGAAAAATAACAATTTTTATAGAAAATTGTAATTTCTTTTCAAGTATTTACAAATTAAAATTATATTTATATATTAAATTTAATATTTTTTTGAAATGAAATATTCAAATTATGGAATTTGAAATATATTTTATAATTGAATATATTATAGAAACAATTTATGTCCAAAAATTGAATTTTTTCTTAAAAACTATTTTACTTGGGGTTTTTATTTATTTTATAATTAAATGCTGAAATTTACAGGTTTCGAAATTTGGAAAATAGATTCCTTATTTTTAATATTTATTTAAAAATTTAGTAAATATGTCACTTTTATCTCTGTATAATATAAATAGTAAACATTTTAATTTTTATTTCTGTAATAAACGGTAAAACATGTAATAAAGGATAAAAATAAAATTTTATGGACTTGAAAATGACTCTACCACATTATAAAATATAACTAGATGATTAATAATCAGTTATAATAATAAATGGTTCAATTTTAGGTAATTTTAGAGCCATAATGATGATATTTTAACAATTATACTATTTTATTTAATGAAATGGAAAACATGTCTCATTATTGTTTTAAAAAATTATAATTATTTTAATATATCGTTATCCAGATGATATCATTGGTTATGAATATTTTTTTGAAATACAATACATTTATATTCATCATAGTAATTTTTTAATTTTTATTGAAGACATAATATATTACAATTTTGCACAATGCTAATGTAGTAATTATTTATTTAATGGAAAATTAAAATAAATGAGATTATAAAGTATAAAATAAATATTATTTGCTGTTATGAATTTGATCAATTGATTTTATTGATGATGTTAAAATTTTTAGGTTATAATAAAATACATGGATTGAATTTGAATTTTTATATTGATAATTTTAATGATAATATATTGTATAATATTATATTTTTCAATAATGATATTGTATGGGATTAAAATTTTATTAAAATTTTTAAAAAATCATTAAAATATCAAATAAGAGAAAATAGGATAGTATATAGTCAAAAATAGCATCCCCTATACATTTATACGCATTTTCGAAGTATTTGTCTTTATAATAGCCATATTATATATTAATAATTTGATAAATTTTAAAATTACTCCTCCCCAAGACTATAAAAGGGAACCCTTTGTTCCCATTTAATCACAGAAGAATAAATTTTTTTGTCCTATCCCTACCCAAATATCTTAATATAATTCTTCCCCAAATATCTGTGTCATTATTTTTGGCATAACACCACCCATAAAATGATAAATGTGTTAATTAAATGTAGTTTCCAAAGAAGATGAAGATAAAGGACGTACGTAACAAATATGACTCAAGGAAAGGGAATTATTAACTCAATGATATTTCATTGAGTTAAAATTTTCCTTCGCTGATTAAACCATTATATGATTATGGATGTAATGGCTTTTGATAAAATTATTCAGTATTTTCCCATATTTTATGTTTATTTATAGTTAATACCCATAAATGATTCTTTTAATTTACACTTATATCAATGATATGATATTTGTAATAGAATCACTTTTAAGACCCCTTGTTTAAAATCGATTTTTTCTTTTTTAATGGGTCAAATGATTGTTTTTTTCATATATGGAATGAGAATATTTTTCCAAATTCACGATTCTTTATTTCATTAATGTTTATATTATATGTCTTTATGTTTTTAATGAAAATTTATTCATTATGTTGTGAACAATTCATTTATTTGAAATGTCATTTTTTTAAAATGTTATTTTAATATCAAAAATTAATTTGTTAATGACATTAAAATATTTTTTCAAATTTTTTAAGATGAAAAATTGACTATATAATTTTTTAAATCATGATTTTGTACATGAGGAATATACTAGAATAATTGGTGGCAAGGCGAGGATGTTACATCATATTTAATTGGGTGGACTAGATTGTACTGAGTGAGTCCATTATTTCTTATGAAATTTTGTTCCCCAAATATCACCAGGTGAACATGTTATAGCTATTTCAATCGGTGAACATAGATATATTTCCAATTTATTGGGTAATGTATGTTTCCTTTTCAAGGAAATAAATAGGGAACCTATAAAGGTTTTCTCATATCTATTTAAATTTACTCTAGATATTTTTATATTTTGTTAAAAATATGTTATAAATGAGATGATTTATGTTTACATTATAATATTTCTTCTATTATTTTAATGGGATTCATATGATATAATAGTTATTTTTGTTTCTTGTAACAATAATTTAATTCATTAGGATAAATAAAATTCTGTTAATTGTAAATATTTCATGGGTTTTTTATGCATTTTTTTAATTGTTTTCTTCTTTATATGACTTTTACTGAAATATTGGTTCACATCCTTTGTTTTAAAATGTTTTTCAATGGGTTTAATGGAGTGTAGGGAAAATAATGCGGTCTATAAAATATTATGAAGATCTATCATGAAAATAAATAATTTTTTGTTTTTAAAACATTTCATTTTTTGGAAAAAAATTTATTTATTAGAAACATATTGTTATTAATATTATTATTTTTATGATTGAGTTATGAAACAATTACCTAATACAGTAAAACCAAAAGATTCTCAATATTTTAAGAATTTTATTTCATGTTTAATGACAGTAGAATATGTAATGATTATTGCTAGTTCCATATATTTTTTAATAGATGATGGATTAATAAATATAGGAGTTAAGATAATTTTAATAAAATACCCATGAATAATTTTTACATTATGTTCATTTTTAAATGATGTATAAATTGATTATTACAATATTTATTCAACTATGATATGTATTTATATATTAGTTTTCCTCATAGAAAATAAAGAATCTGTGGTGGGATGGAATCAAGAATAAAATATCCTTCCAAATTATCATACCGAGAATGTTGGAATCAGAACTGAGATGTTTTTTCCAACAATGGATTATTTTAAACTAGTTATAAATAGTGGTGGAATCCATATAAGGGATCTTTTAGAGAAAACCTATAGGAAAATGTTAGTGGTGGAGCATTTCTATATACAACATCTTCCATTATTCAGTGGTTAATTTTATCATTTTGTATCTAAATAATGGATATAGTATTTATAAATGATATTTGAGTTCGTGGGATGTTTAGAACCCCAAAAGGTAACCCTTAAAATTTATCATTTTTAAGCTTAAGATAATTAATAATGGCCTATAAAACAAAATACCATAGAAAAATGGTCAAAATGTAATTGAATGGGGTGAATTTAAGAACAGTTCTCTAGAAAAGTATTTTCTTATTACAGTAAGAATCAAAATGTAGAATCAATTAATATAACTGAAGAATAAAGATGATGATTATATTTATTCCTATGAAGCTAACATCACATGAATTTCATGGTATGTATCATATTTTTTCAGAATATTGACAGTAAAATTGATATTTTTTACCTTGGTTTGAAAATAAGTTTATGTATTACTTTTTTCAAATGATAATTAAAATTTTATGAAAACATGGTTTGTTATTTTGTAAAAGTTGAGATGTTTTTTCTGAAACAAATTTTTCTCAGGATGAAATTAGTATGAAGAGGTTGAGGTTACATGTGAAGAAGATGAATCCAATTAAGATATCTATAGTTATTCCTAAAAAAACTCCATGAATGGTAAAATAAATAACAAAGAATTATTTGAAATATATGGAATGTGTTTTCTATGTGACCAATTTTCTCACATGGCTCATGACTGTAATTAAAAGAATCTTAAGCATCAAAAGATTGTTATAACTGAAATCCATCTGGCGGGGAGGTGATTTATTTACAGTGAGTTTGGTCATTATACAAATTAATTTTGGAATCTAGTTGCACAAGATGAAAATAGACATTATCAGAAGAATAAAGAAAATGAAAAGTAATTTTATAATATTACAGTTGATATGGGGGATTCGAACAAATTGATGATAGGTATTTTAATTATATATTACTATTATTCTAATACCCTAATAAATTCTAGATAGTTTAATTTGTTCATTTCTAAGAAATTTTCATTTATAATGATAATATCACATCATGAATGTATGATTGTATATTTGGTGAAAACAAAAGGTTAGAATAATAAAGAATCCAATATATATATTTCTATGACTCTTCCAATTTTAATTTGTGTATTTTCCTTCCTATAAATCTTATTGAACAACCCAATGTGGAGATTGTATATATTTTGGGTATATATTACATTTCACTTTGCCATGATAAGATAGATTTTCAATCTAATAATGTATTGTTCATTGAAATAATTATTTTTAAATCATACCAAGGATAAGATAAATTGAAATGAAGTGGCAGTGAAATTTATATATAATATGTATTTTAATATAATGAAATATTAAATATTAGTGAAGTTCTAGCAGTTAATGAATATATAAATGTTTTTTATAATAATTTTCCTACCTTTATTATTGATTTAAATGTTCTGTTATCTTAATACTTTCTCTATGGAATTATCCCTTACCAAAACAAATTTTTCAATTTTTTATTTTGAACATTTTTAACAGAAAAAAATTAAATGAGTTATTTGAGAATGATTGTATTATATATTTCTCTTCTGCATGTGGTGAAACTAATATTTGTAAAAAAGAGAGATCGTAATATGTGGATTTTCATTGACTATAACGAATTGAATAACATTACAAATTATAATAAGTAACCTTTTATTCATATTGATGATTTGTTTCATTTCCCACAACAAGTGCAGTACATTCAAAAATTGATATCAGGTCGATAAAATATCAGTTGAATGTTAAGGAGGTCAGTTTTCTAAAGAGTAAAAGTTTAAAATAAATATTATAATTAGGCATTTATATTTATTACCTTTAGATTGATCAATTCCCATTATAGTTTGTGGTTTTTATGAATAGAGTTTTCTATGAATATTTTAGTGTATTTTTTGTTTTTTATTAATAATAGTATTTAATAAATACACTACGAGGATCATTATTAAAACATTACGATTGTTCTTTAAATCCTTATTATAATTATGTTATATTGAAAATTATTGAATTTTTATTACAAAAAATATTTTCCTTATGTTTATTTTATGTAATGATGGAATTCTACTTATGGTTGCCAACACTAATGTTTTTAAAGAGTAGACTGGACCTACCAATGCAATATAGACTTGTAGTTTTCGTGTTTTAGTGTGTCACTACCTATATTTTTTAGAAAATTTTCTTATTTATATATCCCCATTACAATGTTAACCTAAAAAAAGATAAATTCATATAGGAAGATAAAATTGAAGTTTGATTTCAAAAAATAAAATAGCGATTGGTGAATACCCTTCTTTCCCATACCATTGAGGTTTTTTTGTTTCATCTATAATAATGATTCGTTATAGGTACATGGTTGTGTTCTAAAAAATAATGATCCGGTAATTTATTCTACGTCACATTATTCGAAAAATCATGTGGTATATAACCCAAAAAATGTTTTAAAATTAGTTTATATTATTATTGATCCAATATTTTGGAGGTATAATTTATTAAGAGTAATGTGTGAATTATATATTTATCACAAAAAACTGAATTATATATTCACTCTACGGAATTGAATATGATATAATGATTTTTGATGGAATTGATAAAGGATTATGATTGCACAATCATATACCATCATTAAAAACATAACAACACGAAAATATTACTTGAGTTCAAACATAAAGATTGTATTAACCATGTTATAAATGGTACATGACAAATTGATTGGTTATTTGATTTAATTTTACCATGAAATTGTGGGACCAATAATTTCCTCACTTTTGTTTAAAGCATTAATGAAATAATATCTATCCAATAGAATTAATAAAGCATATATGGAAAACTATGTGTTACAGGAAAAATTAGAATTGGTTATATTGGTTATGTATATTGAATTTAAGGTTTCTAAATAATTTATTTGAGATTTGGAAAGAGATTATTTCTTCAATGTTATTCAAATCTTAAGATGGAATTGTTGTGTGATGCTCATAGTTCCCCAATTTTCATTCATCCAAGAAGCACTGATATTTTTAGATACCATTGAAAATGTTTCTATTGGGATCGAATGAAAAGACATATTTCAAAAATTATTATGAAATGTTTATCTTGGAAATGGGTTAATAGTGAATGAAAAATATCTAATTTGAAAGTAATAATTTTCTATTTCTAGATTGTAAACGGAAAATTATATCCATTGATTTCATTGTGGGGATACCAATGATATATTGATGTAAAAACTACAGTTTGGGTTATTGTTGATATAATGATTAAATTGAAACATTTCCACCATATCTAGGAAAATATATCTTTAGGTCAACATTCTCAACTATGACATAATGATACACTTAGGTTTCACAGAGTTTCTCTCTCTATTATATGATTAATTGATCTTATTACCCTTCAAATTGTTGGAAATTCCTTAATAATTAGTAGGGTATTGAATTTAATTTCAATAAAACATTTCATTCCATGTTTTATGGATATTCATAATGATTAATTCAGACCTTTGTGGACAATATTTATTATTGTTCAATAGATTACCTTGTAATTTTGGATCAGTGTATTTCTTTACTAGATATTTTTTATAATAAATGATTTCATTCTAGTATAATGACTTCACTTTGTAATCAATTATATAGAGTGTTCCATCAAACTTCATATTTCTATAGTGAATTAGGTTAATGGAATAATATAGGACAATATTTTATAGAAGAAGTGTCTTAGAAGGTGGAAATGATCCAATAAGATATGAGGACTACTCCAAGAAGGAATAAATTTTAATATATTATAGGAGGAAAGACCATTAATTTGAGGTAGGTGATATTGTTTTATCTTAAGTTATATTCATGGATAATATTTATGAAATTTGGTAATAATATAACAATAATAACATTACTCATTTAAAAATGTTAAATATTTGAGAAATATGGATCACTTTTGTCACATACATGAAATATTTTAAAGTTATTTTTCATATAATTTACATCCATGCTTTGTTTAGGGGTTTTCCATGCATTTTTGAAGGAAATGGTGGGTTTCCAATATTTGGGCCAACCCGAGAGCCCATCTCCAGTTTTGAAAGTAAATTTTTTTCTTTAATAACTCCTTCATTTTTTAACCTTTTTCACCCATTAAAATTCCAACATGATCTTCATTTTACTATTTAAACCACCAAATAATCTTGGGCCCCTTAAAAATTCATTAGAATCTTTGATTTGGTAGATCAAATTTGGTATTGGGCCAACCTGAAATCACATTTCCTGTTTTAAAACTGTTTTGTAATTATTTTATAAAATATTAATATTTTTTCTTTTTTTGGTGATTCCACCTATCACCTTATCCCACTGTACCTAGAAGCACCCCCATATTAGTTTCCCCCTCTTTGAAGATCACATCTGTCTAGAATTACGGCCGAACCTCTCTGGTTTCCAAAAACATCCAGATTTCTCATGTAAGTGATTATCCTTCTATGTTCTCTCAAATTCCTTGAGATTTCACCATTTTTTCTTGAATCCCAAAATGTCCATAATCTATGGCTTCGTAACTAGGATTTAATTTTGATTTTCTTTGTTCAATCCTCTGGTTTTAGGTTTGATATCACTCCCTTCTGGTGCAGTAGACGTGCGGTTGAAGTTCCGCACTAGGATTTGCGATTCTTGACTCTTTTGGTAGGTGATTCCATTGTGAATGAAATTTTTGTTACTTAGCTTGCTGTGTTTTTATTATTTTCATGTTTATTTAATTTTAATGTTTCTGAAAAAATTTGTTTTAGTGGTATTTATAAAGAAAATGAATTTTAACTGCCAATTTTTGGTGAAATTGGGATTTTACATATAAATCTTTTATTGGTTCATTTGGGGTTGTCCTATAATTGAAAAATTTCTTTTATTGAATTTTATTAGGACTTGAAGTAATATTTTAAATGTTTATTGTTTTTTAGTTTTGCTGCAAGAGATTTTTTAGATGGTGTTTGGGAAGCAAATGGGAAAAAAGTGTCGTGTTTGTGTGAAAACGAGGGTTTTTAAAGGATATAACTTCTTGGTTCACATGGGGTTGCCTCATAACTGATTATTTTTGTTTAATTAAAGGGTATTGAACTGAATTTTTTTTTGTGACTTAAATGTGTGCACATAGTGTGAAATGTGGATATTTCAAAGAATATTTGGTGCAAAATAATGTGAGATTTTGAGAGGTTGTTTTATTAAAAATCTAAGTGTTTCGTTGCGTGTTTTAAGTGGTATAAAATGTGATAGCTAAATTATTTTTTGTGTTTGACCAGTAATGATGTTTTATATGAAAATTGATTTATGTTGAATGGTGAAATTGATTTAGCACAAAAGGGGAAGCTCGGGTACCTAGGTGGGGTAGATTTGTACAAGTACGACTAGTGGACCAGATTGGTTTTGTCCCTGTTTCACTTAGTATTTGGATAACGACAACTCTAACTAAACTATGTGGATGATTATTGGGGACCAATATGTTATGGGTATGTTCCCTACTAGTGGATCGTGCACAAAAATGGATTTTTCTATGGTTACTTTACACCAAGGTACGAGGTACATAGGGCCCAAGATAACTTAGTACCTAGGGGTGTTCCCAATGTTGTTGCTCATTGGATTTGTAGTATTACCCATGTATTAGGGTGTGTTTGGAATTAAATTACTGTAGATACATTTATATTTAAATGTGTGAAAATTATGAAAATTTTGGATTGAAAACTGTTTTAAAATGAATGTTACATTTCTTGGAATTTTAACACTGCTTTTCCTTGCATATTAAAACTACTTGATTTATCACATTGAATTGAATGATATTTGGAATCATTGGGTGGCATTCTACAGGGCTTAGGCTCACACCCTACTTACACCCCTTGGGTGTAAATAGAATTGGTTATGTTTGATTAAGGTAAAGGAAATGCTAAGGGTGATGGAAATTCAGGGTGTTAGTCCCCATCGCTGGGGCAGAGTTGTGGAGAAGGCTTGTGGGTGATGTAATGACCCGAAATTTTGAATAAATCTTGTTTCCTAATTTTTTGTGTTATTTTTTTTCTACTCAAAAAAAATGTTTCATTTTATAACATGAGTATAATTAAAATGAGACCGTTGGGTTTTTGACTGTTATATGACCATTGGTCAATATGACCGATGGAAACTAAACGTTTTGATTATTGTCTCTAAATACAAGTAATCTTGGTTAATTATTATAGAAAGAAGATTCGATGGCCTCACCCAATAATCTTGGACCAATCGAAGCCCATTTAACAGAACATGGGATGAAGTTAGCACCACTGGTCTTTACTCTGGACCAAACCCAAGACGAACTTCATCGTGTGAAGTTAGAACGGAATCGCCTTTGCGAGAAGTTCAAACTGATAGAAATTACTACTCGTGTGATGTTGGCCGAGCCTCCCTCAGATTCTTTCACCTTAGCACACCTTACACTTAGGTTTTATGCTGGTGTGATAAGGGGCTATGTAAGGAGACCGTAACTGCCTTTTGTAATCCCTTGTTTTAAATAAAAATTTTGATTTCTTCTTATGATGAAGTTTATGAATTTTCAAAGGAACGGATAAATATAAAATTCATATTTTTGATGAATTTTAGAGAAATGATATTTTAAAAAAATGTTTATGTAAACCTTAAATAATTAAAAATGTGTAATGATTTTCAAAAAATGGTATTCTATAATTATGTTCAGTACGAAATTTAGAGTCTAAAAAGATCAACTTGATTTTTGATGAATAGTAAATTATGAAAAGTGATTTTATGATTAGGATTAGTAATGTGTCCAAATGGATTAGTAATCTCACTTAAATAAAGTATTAATATAATCTATGCACCTTGATTAAGTAATGTGATTCAATAAAATGGTTAAATAGTTGTTTCATAAAGTATTATTCAAGTATAAGTTTTTTCAGGTGAATAGTGTTTTTTAATTAAAAATTTAATTAAAATTATTTAGAAAATTATTTTTATAAAATGGATTTAATTTTTGAACTCAGAGCATCGATATTATGTTAAGGTAATTTTTGGGGTTTTTTCTGAGAAAGTTGAATTTTCGGTGAATAGTGTATTTATTTAAAAATAAAATTAAAAATATTTAAAAAATTGTATTTATAAAATGGATTTCAATTTTGAAATCAGAGCATTGATATTTGGTTAATGTGAAATTCTGGGATTTTTCTGAGAATGTTGAATTTTCAGTGAATAGTAAAAAATACAGTTTTAGGGTTTCTGTATGTTTAATGACATTATAACTGTGTCGTGATGATGTCATGAGATATTTTAAGGGTTGTCCGAACAAAGGTGATGAATTATTGTATTCTGGGGCCCCATTTGGCCTAACTTCATGGGAAGTATCTTGGGAGAGCACATGGTTTTGAGAAACCCACTTATGAGTTGTCCCTTGGCCATTAATGCCTTGTCCCCTCACTTTCCCTATAAATACCAAGCCATCTTCTCATCCATTCGACTCAAAAACCATCCTCAACGAATTTCTGGTCTCCTTACCTCCCAAGGAGTCCTCCCAAGGTTCCCCCAAGCCCTCACGGTCCAAACCTTCGAGTTTTAAGAGGTACATTTTAAGGTAAGGGATCCGACCCCTCTCTTTCTTTTCAAGTGATCTCTTTTATGTCATTTATTTTATGCTCCATGTTATTATGTTGGAGGATGTTCTTTTATATTAATTATACTGTAAATTTTATGTTCATATGATAAGAGACCCCCTCTTACTCTCATCATTTCATTTTATTAATGTTTAAGTGGCGTCGTTAGGCTACCAAAAGTTTTGTAACAGACTCTTTCACCCTTCTCATTTTCATGTTCTATTTTCTTGTCAAGTCTTTCATGTTTCTTTTTATTATGTTTGGGTATGATCTCTATATCTATCATACTTATCTTTTATGAAAATATGATGAGATACCCCATTTGATCTTTTCAATTCAGTATTTTGATGTTTTAAGTGGCGTCGTTAGGCTGCCGAATTTTTAAGTGCTTCTTTCACCCTTCTCGTTTTGAAGTTCTACTTTAATGTCAATTCTTTAAAGTTTTTTTATTTTGTTGGGGTATGATCTCTATATCCATCATACTGATCTTTTATGATCATATGATGAGAGACCCCATTTGATCTCTTCAATTTAGTATTTTGAAGTTTTAAGTGGCGCCGTAAGGCTGCCGAATTTTTAAGTGGTTCTTTCACCCTTCTCGTTTTGAAGTTCTACTTTCATGTCAAGTCTTTCAAGTTCCTTTTTATTATGTTGGGGTATGATATCTATATCTATAATACTAATCTTTTATGATCATATGATGAGAGACCCTATTTTATCTCTTCAATTCAGTATTTTGAAGTTTTAATTGACGTCGTTAGGCTGCTGAATTTCTAAGGGATTCTTTCACCCTTCTCGTTTTCAAGATCTACTTTCATGTAAAGTCTTTAAAGTTACTTTTTATTTGTTGGGGTATGATCTCTTTATCTATCATACTAATAATTTATGTTAATATTATGAGAGACCCTATTTTATCTCGTCAATCCATTTTTGGATGTTTTAAGTGGCGCCGTTAGGCTGCCGAATTCTCATAAGAGAAATCTTATTTTTGTCTTCCTTTCATGTTCTTCGTTTCATATGGTATATCATTCAAATTTAATTACCATTTTCTTAAATACTATATATTATTTTCACCTACTGTTTTATGTATAATTTTGAGTGGGTGACCCATGTCCCCTCTCTTTTCAATTTTTTCTAAAACCATGTATCTTTGACGTTATGCTGCATAGTTTTCATCTCAAAATGCCTCCCTCTTTATCTCAAAATTATTTTATGTTGTTAATTGAATACTCAAAGATCTTATTTATATAGGGGTATTCACATATATATCAAAATGTTCTATTTTAAATTCTGGGATTTACATACATGAAACCCGCTTTCCCTTTTCCGTGGGTTTAAAGTGACATAAAGATCATGTCTTTAAAGTAGTTTTTAAAACGTTATGATTATGAAATGAAACCCATTTATTTTATGCTATATGGGTTATTTATGAAATGATTGATGATGATATATGTGGCTCAAATGATAATAAAGACATGTCAAGGGTGCGCCCAGATAGCGCTCCAATGCATTGGGTAAAGACTTAATCTCTAGAGATGACCTTTTAGACTGATACCATGGTGAATAACCTTGGTAATTTTTAATGACACCTTGGGGATGGACCTTGGTGAAATGAAATGATTTTCAATATTAAATTTTGTAGCCAAATATTCAAGTTATGAAAAATGTTATTTTTATTATGATATATATCATGATTTCTTTCTCATGCCTTAAAGTTATTTTCATGCCCTTATTGAAGTATCTCAAGTTCACATGTAAAATGTTTCTCTTGTTTCCCTTATAGGGCCTTCTGCTCACCCTTTCTTTTGATGTATGTCCCCAGGTTATGAGATGCAGTAATGAACTTAGGTTGAACATGAAGAGAATCCTTTCAAGTATTTAAGAATGTTTTATGTTTTCATGTTTTAAGTTCCTGGTTTCCAAGACACTAAATCTTAAAGATCCTCAGTTTTGTGTAATGTAATGAAATTTTATGTTATAAAAAGACGGGATGCTATAGTTGGTATCAAAGGATTGTTTAGTTATTTGTGGAAATTAGGATATGAAAACTTTAGGAAGAAGACTATAGAAAAGTTTATATATAGGAAATCTTCCTGGTATTTTGGTGAGTATTGAGTAATGGGTTGCCAAGAAAATACATCCCTGTCTGGATATGAGCAGGTAGAGGTGGCTCTGGAACAGATGTACATAGGGGTAAATCACGAAAACACTACTTTGAGCTAGACTCAAACGCGAATTGGTACATGACAATGGGCCTTGCTGCACTCTTGGTTACGACACTCTCGGGAGATATGATTTGGTAAATTCATAATCTTAGTATGAACCATTGTTAAAGGAACAATGATAAAATAAAATAAAGATTCGCATAAGAATATATGCTCATGGGTAACCTAGATGGGAACCTAGGGGATCACAAGTTAGGGTATACTATTCTTCTAAAAGTTATCCTTATATGCTTTAAGTTCCTTTTCATGATTATTGGCTAAGTATTTAAGCCCTTAATTATACTTTCTCTTCTTAGTTAATGGTGGGAAATAGAAGAACATGCCCCAACAACCAATGTGATAGGAAATGCGATGATTTCCGTATTAATATGACAGAGATGATTAGAGGATTAAATGATGATTATTATTTTGGATTATTTTCACTATTTTGGGAACCCTATTTGATCAAGGTAAATAGATTACTACGGTATTTTCTTTGAGGAGTACGGTTGACTTATATTTTGAAGAATCTACGAATTTAAGGTCAAAATATGGTATTATAGGTTACTTATGGAAATGATTGACCTATATTGGGAAAATATGTTTAGGTTAGTTACTTTGGTTATAAGATGTAAGGAGTGGTTGATGTTTTTTGGAGATGAATGATAATGTTTATATTGGAAGACTATGTTATCAAGTCCTTCTTGTATTTGGGTTTCAATCTTAGTTTGGGTTATTTTGAGGAATTTTAAGGACATTTACTTACAGAATGGTCTATGATGAACTCTGGGTAGTACAGTGGAACTTTGAAGATTTAAAAGTAGTTTCCCTTCCTATGGGAATCATTCTTTTTGAAGAGTTGTTTTATCTTACCCTTTCTATTTTTGGGATAAATGTTTAAAGATAGATAGTTTTTCTTTTGTGGAATACGTGATTCTCTAGAAGATTATTCTTGTGTTTTTATGAGACCAAATAGTTTTGAATGCTCATCATTTGGAGAAAAGATTAGTTTTGGTAGAAACTTATTAAATGATGAAACTCTACATGAAGGTAGGTATATTTCATTATATTTTTGTTCTATTTAGTAAATGAATTCCTCAAAATTATGAAATGAAACGTAAAACAAAAAACGTTGTTGGTTTACGTTTCCAACTAGGTATTCAAAGACCGTTTACACACATCATAAGTATGGGATTTTCTTATGGTTAACTTTCTCCTAATCATGTTCTCTATCACTCTCCCTCAGAACATGACCCATTGTTTTCTCCTCCAAATCCGTGTTTTCCTACATGGAATCCTAGTGTGGGTTAACTCGGGTGACATTTGTACTTCCCTTTCTTTCTTTCAAAGTAATACTTTTACTGACTCCTTTTCCAATGTGGTAATTTCAATGAAATTTCAAAACCCAATTTTAAAAATTGTGAGGACGCAATTTCTTAAGGGGGGAAGATTGTAACGACCCGAAATTTTGAATAAATCTTGTTTCCTAATTTTGTGTGTAATTTTTTTTATACTCAACAAAAATGTTTCATTTGATAACACGAGTATAATTAAAATGAGACCGTTGGGTTTTTGACTGTTATATGACCATTGGTCAATATGACCGCTGGAAACTAAACGTTTTGATTATTGTCTCTAAATACATGTAATCTTGGTTAATTATTATAGAAAGAAGATTCGATGGACTCACCCAGTAGTCATGGACCAATCGAAGCCCATCTAACAGAACATGGGAAGGAGGTAGCACCAATGGGATTTGCTCTGGACCAAACCCAAGCCAAACTTCATCGTGTGAAGTTAGAATGGAATCGCCTTCGCGAGAAGTTCAAACTGATAGAAATTACTACTCGTGTGATGTTGGCCAAGCCTCCCTCAGATTCTCTCACCGTAGCACACCTTACACTTAGGTCATATGCTGGTGTGATAAGGGGCTATGTAAGGAGACCGTAATTGCCTTTTGTAATCCCTTATTTTAAATAAAAATTTTGATTTCTTCTTATGATGAAGTTTATGAATTTTCAAAGGAATGGGTAAATATAGTATGCATATTTTTGATGAATTTTAGAGAAAGGATATTTTAAAAAAATGTTTATGTAAACCTTAAATAATTAAAAATGTGTAATGATTTTCAAAAAATGGTCTTCTGTAATTATGTTCACTACGAAATTTAGAGTCTAAAAAGATCAACTTGATTTTTGATGAATATTAAATTATGAATAGTTATTTTATGATTAGGATTAGTAATGTGTCCAAATGGATTAGTAATCTCACTTAAAGAAAGTATTAATATAATCTAGGCACCTTGATTAAGTAATGTGATTCATTAAAATGGTTAAATAATTGTTTCATAAATTATTATTCAAGTATTAGTTTTTTAGGGTGAATAGTGTTTTTTAATTAAAAATTTAATTAAAAATATTTAGAATGTTTTTTTTATAAAATGGATTTCATTTTTGAACTCTGAGTATCGATATTATGTTAAGGTAATTTTTGGGGTTTTTTCTGAGAAAGTTGAATTTTCGGTAAATAGTGTATTTATTTAAAAATAAAATTACAAATATTTAGAAAAATATTTTTATAAAATGGAGTTCATTTTTGAAATCAGAGCATTGATATTTGGTTAATGTGAAATTTTGGGATTTTTCTGAGAATGTTGAATTTTCATTGAATAGTAAAAAATACAGTTTTAGGGTTTCGGCATGTTTAATGACATCATAACTGTGTCGTGATGATTTCATGAGATATTTTAAGGGTTTCCCGACCAAAGGTGATGAATTATTGTATTGGGGGCCCCATGTGGCCTAACTTCATGGGAAATATCTTGGGAGAGCACATGGTTTTGAGAAACCCACTTATGAGGTGTCCCTTGGCCATTAATGCCTTGTCCCCTCACTTTCCCTATAAATACCAAGCCCTCCTCTCATCAATTCGACTCAAAAACCATCCTCAAAGAAGTTATGGTCTCCATAACTCCTAAAGAGTCCTCCCAAGGTTTCCCAAAGCCCTAAAGGTCCAAACCTTTGAGTTTTAAGAGTTACATTTTAAGGTAAGGGATCCGACCCCTCTCTTTCTTTTCAAGTGATCTCTTTTATGTCATTTATTTTATGCTCCATGTTCTTATGTTGGAGTATGTTATTTTATATTCATTATACTTTACTTTTTTATGTTCATATTATGAGATACCCCCCTCTTACTCTCATCATTTCATTTTATGAATGTTTAAGTGGCGTCGTTAGGCTACCGAAATTTTTGTAACGGATTCTTTCACCCTTGTAATTTTCATGTTCTATTTTCTTGTCAAGTCTTTCAAGTTTTTCTTTATTTTGTTTGGGTATGATCTCTATATCTATCATACTTATCTTTTATGATAATAAGATGAGATACCCTATTTTATCTCTTCAATTCAGTATTTTGAATTTTTAAGTGGCGCCGTTAGGCTGCCGATTTTTTAAGTGGTTCTTTCACCCTTCTCGTTTTGATGTTCTACTTTCATGTCAAGTCATTCAAGTTTCTTTTTATTATGGTGGGGTATGATCTCTATATCTATGATACTGATATTTTATGATCATATGATGAGAGACCCCATTTTATCTCTTCAATTCAGTATTTTGATGTTTTAAGTGGCGTCGTTAGGCTGCCGAATTTTTAAGTGGTTCTTTCACCCTTCTCGTTTTGAAATTCTACTTTCATGTCAAGTCTTTCAAGTTCCTTTTATTATGTTGGTGTATGATCTATATATCTATAATACTGATCTTTTATGATCATATGATGAGAGACCCTATTTGATCTCTTCAATTCAGTATTTTGATGTTTTAAGTGGCGCTGTTAGGCTGCCGAATTTCTATGGGGTTCTTTCACCCTTCTCGTTTTATAGATCTACTTTCATGTCAAGTCATTAAAGTGACTTTTTATTGTGTTGGGGTATGATCTCTATATATATAATACTAATCATTTATGTTAATATGATGAGAGACCCTATTTGATCTCATCAATCCATTTTTTGGATGTTTTAAGTGGCCCCATTAGGCTGCCGAATTCTCATAAGAGAAATCTTATTTTTGTATTCCTTTCAAGTTCTTCGTTTAATATGGTATATCATTCAAATTTCATTACCATGTTCTTAAATAATATATATTCTGTTCCCCTACTATTTTATGTATCATTTTGAGTGGGTGACCCATGTCCCCTCTCTTTTCAATGTTTTCTAAAACCATGTATCGTAGACGTTATGCTGCATAGTTTTCATCTCAAAATGCCTCCCTCTTTATCTCAAAATTATTTTATGTTATTAAGTGAATACTCAAATCTCTTATTTATACAGGGGTATTCACATATATATCAAAATGTTCTATTTTAAATTCTGGTATTTACATACATGAAACCCGCTTTCCCTTTTCCGTGGGTTTAAAGTGACATAAAGATCATGTCTTTAAAGCAGTTTTTAAAACGTTATGATTATGAAATGAAACCCATTTATTTTATGCTATATGGGTTATTTATGAAATTATTGATGATGATATATGTGGCTCAAATGATAATAAATACATGTCAAGGGTGCGCCCAGATAGTGCTCCAATGCATTGGGTAAAGATTTAATCTCTAGAGATGACCTTTTAGACTGATACCTTGGTGAATAACCTTGGTAATTTATAATGACACCTTGTGGATGGACCATGGTGAAACGAAATGATTTTCAATATTAAATGTTGTATCCACATCTTCATGTTATGAAAAATGTTAATTTTATTATGATATATCTCATGATTTCTTTCTCATGCCTTAAATTTCTTTTCATGACCTTATTGAAGTATCTCAAGGTCACATGTAAAATGTTTCTCTTGTTTCCCTTACAGGTCCATCTGCTCACCCTTTCTATTGATGTATGTCCCCAGGTTATGAGATTCTGTAATGAACCTAGGATGAACATGAGGAAAATCCTTTCAAGTATTTAACAATGTTTTATGTTTTCATGGTTTATGTTCCTGGTTTCCAAGACACTAAACCTTAAATATCCTCAGTTTTGTGTAATGAAATGAAATTTTATGTTATAAAAAGACAGGATGCTATAGGTGATGACCCCCTTGTCATGTGGAGTCTATGGGGATGCATTCCTATTGTCATTATTTGTATTCGGACCACTTGTAGTGTCTTTAAACATATGTATTCAAATCTGGTTTTGTTACGAATTGTTTAGCATTAAAACTTCAGATTTATATTATGGAATTTTTTTAATGTTTATGCTTTCATACTTAGGTAAATCATTCCCAAATCTAAATTAATGATACCCGGGCACTTGTGCCGTCCCATGGGGATAGGGAACGCCCATCGGGCATTGCCATAAGCCGGGTTTGGTGCTGGTTTGCTAGATACCCGATTCGGTTCGTGACAAAATGGTATCAGAGGAGGTTAAAGTTTTTGGGGTATATTTCTCTTTTGGGATGAGTCGGGATAGACATGAGCTAGGACTATTGGGGCTTGGGGTTTTGGTAGTGAGTAGGGTGTCTGGCCTGAACCACTCATGGTAGACCTTGAGTCAACAGGGGATGTTGGAATTTATGGATTAACTTCACTCTCTTGTGAGACGTGTGGGCTGCAGACCACATGTGGACATCAGGCGGATGTGGAGTAGTTGTTTATTTTATTGTTGGAATATGTTTATATTATTTTTATGTGATGTATTTGATTAAAATTTTCAGAAAAGTGGTATTGATTGTTGTTTTGTTACAGTTGCATTTTGTTGCAACATGCCTCCCCAGAAAGCTCTTACGCACCCATGGGAGGAAGCCAGAGAGATTTCTCCCACACCAATTGATCAGAGGCTAGTCGAGGTCATTGTACATGCTATCCATGATTTAGGATATGGACCAGCTCTAGTTCCAGTTCCTGTAAGAGAGTATGGAACTGGTCCTAGAAAGGAGAAGGCCCAGGAGTTCCTGAAAAATAAGCCTCCAACCTTCTGAGGCAGCTCAGAACCCCAAGAAGAAGAGGAATGGCTCGAGAAGATTGAGTGTATGTTTTAGTTCTTGGAAACACCCGAGGAGCTCAGGGTGAAGTTTTCATCCTTTTGGTTGGAGGGTCCCAGCCGTAAATGGTGGGAGTCAGTGCTTCAGGCTGGGAAGAATGAGCAGATGCACTGGGGAGATTTCAAGGCTGTCTTCAATGAACAGTACTGCCCTGAGGTGTTGGCTTATGCCAGGTCCAGAGAGTTCATGGAACATGTACAGGGGAATCTATCTATGATAGAGTATGCCAACCGTTTCTCTGAGTTGGTTCGGTATAATCCAGACATTGTCTCTAATGAGAAAGAAAAGGCCCAGAGGTTTGAGAAAGGCTTGCGACCAGAGATATACTCCCAGGTGTTCTTGTTTATGCTGAGGACCTATCATGAGGTCATTGATGAGGCGTGCATGGTGGAGATTGATAGGAAGGGCAGGGATCATTTCTATGGTTCAGTATCCGTTGTTGGCAGTGGAAGCTCCTCATAGAAGAAAAGGAAGCGAGATGATAATGGGAAGAAATGAGGCTGCAGTTGAGGCCACTATTCCAGGCAGTTTTTGCCTATGGATTATAATGTGAGATCGGTCATGTGCCACTAGTGTGGGAAGCTCAGGCAGATCCGACCAGAATGTTCACTTCCTCTGAAGCCTTGTTACTAGTGTGGAGGTATGGGGCATTTGTAGTACTTCTGCGATGTGAAACGTCCACTCCCATGTGGGGCAGGGTCAATGGCTTCAAGAGGAGTGATAGTACAGTCTGAGCCGTCAAGGACTATGGGATCTCGATTTGGTGGTCGTGGTGGTAGGGCTGGATCATCTTCTGGGTAGATCCAGTTCAGGGCATAGCCATATACTAGCGTTCGTCCTCAGAAAGATACTGGACATCTCCATGTAGTGGATCAGTCACCAGCAGAATCAGAGGTGGGACCATTGAAAATTCGAGGTACCGTTATGATCACATCTTCTATAGATATTTCACTTTTTGATAATTCTACCACTGTTTCATTCATTTCTTCCCATTTTTTTGGAAATTATGAATTTTCCATCTAAGTTGATGTCTTTCACAATGGAGTTGGTGACACCGTTGGGAAAGAAGAAGGAGCAGGGGCTTAGGTGCCACTAGTGTGTTCTTTTCATGTTAGGGGTTGAGATGGAGTGGGACCTCCTAGTTATAGATATGGAACTATTTGACATAATACTTGGAATGGATTGGCTAGTACACTTCTAGGCACACATCGATTTCTAAAGACGTCGTGTGAGTTTAACGACACCTGATGGGAGTCGTCAGGTTTTTCGTGCAGAATGGGATCCTCGGTCAGGTCACGCGGGGCCTCCACTCCCAGAGTTGGGAAGTGTTATCTCCCATTTATCTTCACTCATTCTAGATGATGGTAATTCCCCTGATGTTTCACTACCTCATTTAGTGAATGAGTTTCCAGAGGTATTCCTGGATGATTTTTCTAGTTTTCCCCCAGAGCGGGATGTGGAGTTTTCGATTGATCTGGCGCCAGGAACACAGTTGATATCACATCCCTCTTAACGCATAGCCCCCACTGAGCTGAGGGAATTAAGGATACAAATGGACAATTTAGAATCCAAATGATTCATTCACCCTAGAATCACTCCTTGGGTCGCTCCTGGGTTGTTCGCGAAAAATACTGATGGATCCCTCTGGTTGTGCATTGACTACCGGAAGCTGAATAAGGTAACAATTAATAATAAATAGCTTTTACCCAGAATAGATGATAAGATCGTTCAGTTAAAGGGGGAAAAGTGGTTCTCAAAGACAGACCTGCGTTCAGGGTATCATCAACTTCGGGTAAAAGAGTCAGATATCCCAAAGACAACCTTTCGAAGTAGGTACGCCCACTTTGAGTATTTTTTCATGCCCTTCGGATTGACCAATGCTCCAGTGTTCATTATGGCCCTCATGAATAGGGTGTTTCAACAGTATGTTGATTCCTTTGCTGTGGTGTTCGTGGATGACATTCTAGTATACTCTAGCTCTGAGGAGGAACATGAACATCACTTGAGGATAGTTTTGGGTACATTACGGGATCACTGCCTCTGTGAAATGTTATCAAAGTGCACTTTATGGAACAGAGAGGTGAGATTTCTAGGGCATGTGATCTCAAAGGATGGAGTTTCAGTGGACCCTGAGAAAATTAGTGCGGTCATGTCGTGGGAGAAACCGAAGAATGTGTTTGAGATCAGGAGTTTTCTTGGCATGGAAGGTTATTACAGGCGATTCGTTCGAGATTTATCTCGGATTTATTCACCGATGAATGCCCTCACCCGGAAAGGGGTGATGTTTGTATGGGGTCCAGAATACCAGGCATCATTCGAGGAACCGAAGAGGTGATTGACGACTACCCCCATGCTGATTTTTCTAGAGCCTGGAAAGGGATATGTGGTCAATTGTGATGCTTCAAGTATGGGTCTTGGTTGCGTGATGATGTAGGATGATCATGTGGTTGCGTATGGCTCTCTCCAACTTCATCCACATGAAAAGAAATACCCAACTCATGACTTGGAGTTGTCAGTGGTGATGCATACTTTGAAGACATGGCGTCACTACATCTTTAGGGAGAAGTTTGCGGTATACTCTGATCACAAAATCTTGGCTTATATCTTCTCGCAGAAGGACCTCAACATGAGGTAGCATCGCTGGATCGAGTACTTGAAGGGGTTTGAATTTGACATTGTCTATAACCCAGGAAGGGTAATGTAGTGGCCGACTCCTTGATCAGAAGGGTTCCAGTGCAGGCTTTGAGGGAGTCTAGTGATGAGTGGGGATTGATGGGTCTCTTTTCTCAAATGCATGAAGAGACGAGGGAACATAATGGAGGGTAATTCTTAGAGAGCGTCCAGTTGAATCCTTCTATGTTGCAGTTGATTCAGTGGGAACAACCTAGGGATGAGCTTTGTCTGCGGTGAAAGTAGTTTCTTCATAGTGGGGAGACATCCTCTGATTTGTCATCGTCTCCTGAGGGAATCATGTTCTTCAAGGGTCATTCTGTAGTGCCAATATCTCTACGGAAGGTAGTGATGCCGGATAGCCACCAGTCTAAGTGGGATATCCATCCGGTCACCACTAAGATGTATTATGATGTCTGTTGACAGTTATTGTGGCCTGGTATGAGACGAGACATAGCGGAATTTGTGTCGAGATGCTACACATTCCAGCAGGTGAAAGTAGAGCACCGAAAGCCCTCTGGTTTGCTCCAACCACTACCCATTCTTACCTGGAAGTGGGATGAGGTTTCCATGGACTTCATTTTAGGCTTAACTCGTACACCTCAGGGTAAGAATACAATTTGGGTGGTGATTGATCATCTGACCAAATCATCCCACTTCATTCCGATTAGAGATACTTCAAAAGTGGATGAGTTGGGCCGTTTGTATCTTCTAGAGGTGGTGAGACTCCATGGTGTTCCATCAGCAGTTTTATCAGATAGAGACCCTTGTTTCACATCTCGATTTTGGGAAGGCCTTCAAAAGGCCTTGGGGTCCCAGATTAAGATGAGCACAACATACCATCCTCAGACGGATGGTCAGACAGAGCAGGCGAATCTGATTTTGGAGGACATGATTTGTGCATGTGTCATAGACTATGGAGGATCCTGGGATACCCATTTGGGATTGGTTGAGTTTTCTTATAATAATAGTTATAAATCCTCAATTTGAATGGCTCCTTTTGAGGCACCCTATGGTCGGCCTTGTCGGTCCCCCCTTTATCGGGCTGAGGAAGGTGAGACCTCACTACTGGGGCCGAGTATGGTGCATGAGACATCTGAGAAGGTAAAATTAATCAAGAAACGTTTATTGACAGCTCAGAGTCATCATATATCATATGCTGACCGGAGGCGTCGAGACCTAGAGTTTTCTGTGGGTGATAGGGTATTCTTGAAAGTGGCCCCTCGTCTGGGACATCGTCGATTGGGCAAGAAAGGGAAGCTGATGCCGTGGTATGTCAGGCCATTTGATATCATCAAGCATATTGGAAAGGTAGAATACATGTTGGACTTTCCTCCTCATTTGACGTCCATCTATGATGTATTCCACGTCTATCAGTTGAAGAAATACAACCCTGATCCCTCCCATGTGTTGAGTTGGGAAGAACTGGAGATAGGGTTTGACTTGTCTGTTGTTGAGCGGCCGGTGAAAATAGTGGACTCCCAAGAGATGGTACTTTGAGGGAAGTCTATTCCTTTACTCCGGGTTCTTTGGCAGCATGGAAATGATACAAATGAGTCATGGAAGCGAAAGTCATGGGTCGAGGAAGAGTACTGGTTCTTGTTTTCTAATCAAGCTTCATGTTGACTTTCCGGGGCGGAAAATCCTTCATGGTGGGGAGAATTGTCACGTACATGACATATATTAATGTTATTTATCATATAATATACATATGTGCTTTGTTTTGGGGATTTTCCATGCATTTTTGAAGGAAATGGTGGGTTTTCAAAATTTGGGCCAACCCGAGAGCCCATTTTTGGTTTTGAATGTAATTTTTTTTCTTCAATAACTCCTTTGTTTTTTAACAATTTTCACCCATTCAAATTCAAAAATAACATTCATTTTACTATTAAACCAAAAATTAATTTTGGTCCCCTTAAAAATTCAATAGCATCTTGTATATGGGTGATCAAATTTGGTAGTGGGCAAACCCGAAAGCCCATTTCCAATTTTAAAATTGTTTTGTAAATCTTTTATAAAATATTCATTTTTATCCTTTTTCGGGGATTCTACCTCTCAAATTCTCCCAATGTACCTAGACGCACCCCCAGATTCATTTCCCCATCTTTGGAGATCACATCTGTCAAGAATTAGGGCCGAACTTCTCTAGTTGCCAAAAACGTCCAGATTTCTCAAGTAAATGACTATCCTTCTATGTTCTCTCCTTTTCATTGAGATTTCTCCATTTTTTCTTGAATCCCCAAATATCCAGAAGCTAGGGCATCATAACTAGTGCTTAATTTTGAGTTTCTTGTTTCAATACTATGTTTTACGTTTGATATCACTCTGTTGTGGTGCGATGGTCATGCGGTTGAGGTTCTGCACTAGGATTTGCAGTTCTTGACTATTTTGGTCGGTGATTCCATTGTGTGTACAATTTTTGAGACCTAGCTTTCTGTGTTTTTGGTATTTGAATTTTTATTTCATTTTAATGATTCTGCAAAAATTTGTTTTAGTGTCATTTATAAATCAAATTAATTTTAAGTGCCAATTTTTGGTGAAATTGGGGGTTTTACATACAAATATTTTATTAGTTCTTATTGGGTTGTCCTATAATTGGATAATTGATTTTATGGAATTTTATTAGGAATAGAAATCATTTTTTTAATGTTTATTGTTTTGTTATTTTTTCTTTGAGAGATTGTTTAGATGGTGTTTGGGAAGAAAATGGGCTTAATGTGCCTTGTTTGTGTGAAAAGAGGGGTTTTTAAAGGATATAACATCTTGGTTCACATGGGGCTGCCCCATAACTAATTTTTTTTGGTTTAATTAAAGGCTATTGAACTGAAATTTTGTTTTTGTGACATAAAATTGTGAACATAGTGTGCAATGTGGATATTTCAATGAATTTTTGGTGCAAAATAATGTGAGATTTTGGGAGGTTGTTTTATAAAAAACATCTACATGTTTTGTTGCGTGTTTTAAGTGGTATAAAATGTGATAGCTATTGTATTGTTTTTGTTTGACCAATAATGATGTTTTATATGAAAATTGATTTATTTTTCATGCTGAAATTGATTGATCAAAAAAGGGGAAGCCCGGGTACCTAGGTGGGGTGGATTTGTACTAGTACAGCTAGTGGACCGGATGGGTTTTGTCCCTATTTCACATAGCATTTGGATAATAAAAACATTATCTAAACTATGTGGATGATTATTGGGGACCAGAAGGTTATGGGTATATTCCCTACTAGTGGATCGTGCACTATAATGTATTTTTCTCTTGTTTCATTACACAGAGGTACGAGGTACATATGTCCCAAGACAACATAGTACCTAGAGGAGTTCCCAATGTTATTTCCCATTGGTTTTGTAGTATTTACCCATGTCATAGGGTTTGTTTGCAAGTAAATTACAGTATTTAAATTTATTTTTAAATGTGTGAACATTCTGAAAATTTTGGATTGAAAACTGTTTTCCAATGAAAGTTACATTTCTTGGAATTTTAACACTTTTTATCCTTGCATATTAAAACTGCTTGCTTTATCACATTGTATTGCATGATATTTGGAAATATTGGGTGGTATCCTACAGTGCATAAGATCACACCCTACTTACACCCCTTGGGTGTAACTAGACTTGGTTATGTTTTATTCAGGTAAAGGAAAGGCTAAGAGTGATGGCAATTCAGGTTGTTAGTCCCCATCACTGGGGCAGAGTTGTGGAGAAGGCTTGGGGGTGATGACCCCCTTGTCGTGTGGAGTCCATGGGGATGTATTCCTATTGTAATTATTTGTATTTGGACCACTTCTAGTGTATTTAAAAATATGTATTCAAATCTGTTTTTGTTACGAATTCTATAGCATGAAAATTTCAGATTTATATTATGGAGTTTTTTTAATGTTTATGCTTTCATACTCGGGAAAATCATTCCCAAATCTAAATTAATGATACCCAGGCACTTGTGACAGCCTGTAGGGATAGGGAACGCCCTTAGGGCCTTTCCATGAGGTGGGTTTGGTGCCTGTTTTCTGGCGACCAGATTCGGTTCGTGACAACTTTCCTACTGAATGGCCTTTTCATCAATTTTTTCTGAGGAAAAATTATTTTTTCATATTTTGTTGTAAAGAAGTTATATGCCAGATTAAAATCATGTTTGATCCATGCAATTTTTTTGTTTTAAAATAACCTATCTTATGAGGACCATCCAATTTATATTCTTGAATACAAAGGACATGTGTTATAGAATAATGTAATTCACCAGGATATGGTTTTTTAGAGGTACCATATGGTTGAAGAAGAAACATCGGAATTTGAATATGAAATGAGGTAATGTAATCACCACTTATATAATAAGTGAATAAAAAGTAGGAGGAATAAATTTCATGGGGGTGTAAATTAACTACACAAGTAAAAATAAATTAAATTACTCTCACATTTATTAGTATTCTTAAATTAAATAGTGAAATTCAATATATATATGGCAATTAATTCTTAATAAAAAATAGAAATTTTTTTATTAGTCTATTATCATTTATTTTTATATTTAAATGAGTGGTTTTAAATTTTTATAAATTTAATTTGGAAAAAATAATTTAATTTTTTTTCATCATGAAAATATTATCTTAGGATGATTTTTTTTTAGAATTTTCTAAAAATATATATTTATAATGAATATTAAGAAACAAATGATTTTATTGAATTTTTTTAATTTTGATTTAATGTATTTGAAAATTTTAGTTATATTAGTTTTAAAATTATAATTTCTAACATTTATTTAAAATAATCAATTTATGGATTTTGAAATTGATTTTTTATATGAACTTTTCTATAAAAAATTAATGTATAAAAACACATTTTTTTGAAAAAAAATTATAATTTAATTTTTCTAATTTAATTGAAATTTATGTTTTATAACTTTTAATTTTAGTGTTTTGAAAAAATAGAATCCATATTTGTAATCAGGTTGACAAAATAAATAAATATGTCCCCTTTTATTAGATTATATTAATACCAAAGGTGACAATTTTTAAAACCACAACAAGAGGTAAATTAGGTAATTAATTGTATAATTAAAATTAAAACAACATGAAAATTACAATAAATATTGAAACAATTTATTTATATGAGTAATAGTCAACCATAATAATCAATGTTACAAATATGTAACTTTTGGTTCCATATGGCTATGATTAAAACATTATAATATTTTATTTCTTGTCAAGTTAACCATAAAACACTCATGTGTCGATTAAAGAATATTATTTTCATTATATGGTCATAATGAGTATATGTTAGACCATATATAGTCTTTACAAAGATAAAATATTGATCCTCAAAATTTTAATTTATTTTAAATTTTTTAGGGTGTGAATAATTTCCCTAATATCATGGGCAACAATGATGTTTTAATTATTTTATAATAGATAATTGAAATAAGTAATATTGAAAATATTAAAATAAATTAAATTTTAATTATTTAATATGATCCATGAATTCTCTAGAAGAACTTTACATGTTTATAATACAATAAAATTGTTTTTCCTAACTGGACACATTATCTTGATGTTTTTAATGTCAATGAAACGAATAAGATTAAATTTTAAAATAATGACGTTTTATTGATTTATTATTTTATTAAATTATTTCCAAATCATAAATATCTCAAATATGTCCAAATAGGATATGATATGGTCTGAAATGTCTTCCCAATTTATTTTATTGTCCACTTAGAAACATTTCACTCTATAATAACCACATTATATTTTATTATTTCTAGAATTTACAACAGTTCCCTTCCCCTCCACTATAAAATGGCACCCCTTCTTCCAAATTACACTCACAACAAAACAATTTTAGTTCATCGATGTTTTACAAAAATAACTTGCTAAATTAACTCTCCAAATATTAGAATACTTATTAAGGAAGAACACCAAAATAAGAAGCCTTTAGGTGTTAATCAAAGGTAGTTTCCCAATGTATTGGATAATAAAGGACAGACCTCACAAAATATACTGAAGGTAAGATAATTCTTATCAAATTTACTTTCTTTGAGTTAATATTATATATCATTGCTTACTTCATTCTATGATAATTTCTGAAATGAATTTTTATTATCTTAATTTACATTTCACGACATTATCCATGTATTTATAAGAAATAAGCATACGAGATTATATTGATTTTTGAAAACATTAATTATATTATATTTTTAATTGAATTTATTTATAAACCCCATATTTTAATGATTACCTTTAATGAATTTTTATAAAAGTAAAAAAAAATCAATTTTTATCTTATATGGAATGAGCAGAATTTCCTGCTTTCCTAATGCTTTAATGACTTACTGTTTCCTTACTATGTTCCAATTGTTAATTTTAAATAAATTAGTTAATTGATTTTTTTCATTTTTTTCTCATTTATAAGTAATTTTTAAAATTCAAGGTTATTTTGAACATTCCAATGTATTTTTTTCAACTGTAATTGAGTTTTTATAATGTCTTATGAAGATAGAGGCTAATAATAGAAAAGTTTCATTCATGATATTGTAATTGATTATTATACATGGTAAATGGGTGTGCCCATATAGTGTATGTTAAGAAAAATACACCTTATATGATTTGGTGTGTCATATCATGTTGGGTGATCCAATTATAGTATATATGATGTGGAAGCCAAGATTGTCTTGGGTTTCCCATTATACCAAATACGATGGGTGATCCTCGATATACCTCCAATGAATTGGGTAATTTACATGGAATTTTCAAGGAATGAATAAGGATGTTGTCGAAGGTTTAATCATATGTATTTAAGTGGGATCTAGTAATTTCTGCCATGGGTTTAAAACTAGTTATGAATGTGATGCTCCATGATTCAAAAAAAAAGGGTGTTTATTTGATTTATATGAGTCTAAAATGTTGTTTATGGGGTAAACATGTTTTTGATTTCATTGGAATATAACTTAATATATTATCTCATATAAAATATTGATAATTTTAAATATTATACGGGTTTTCAGGGTTTTCACTAGAATAAGGGTTTTCTGTTATATATATCTATTAATGATGTTATTTCTACTAATACCAAGTTTTAATTTTTTTTCATAAGATTTATGGCAGATTATCGATGCTTATGAGGACATGAAAAAAATTATTTATTTTTCATGAAAAGAAAACACTTTTTTGTTTTTGTATGTTCTTATTTGGGGTAAAATTTAATCATTGGGTAGAACTCCCTTCTTTTTAATATTTGACTTGTTATATATGATTTATGAACTATTTATATAAAACTCCAAACTGAATAAATAATATTTGTTATACAAATGTGATATATATTTAAAATACACTATAAAATGTAATATTAAAGGATGAGTCCTTATATAAATCATCTCACTAGTATTGCGAAAATATCGTTCCTCACCCTCATCAATATGTGTAAGCCTATGTTTTATAAACTACATTTGATTTTATTCTTATACTGAAAAGATTTGTAGAAATCATCCTTATGGTTCATCAAAATATATTCCACCCATATCCATATTTATTTTTACATATTACTAGTATGATATTTCTCCACCAAGAAGGAAACATTTTCCTCGAGTTCATTTCATTTCATCTATATTGCCACATATACCTGGTGAGATCTATCTTGATAATGAATTATTCTTTGTAATATCAACCTGTTATCATCTTGAAATATTTTTTATATGATTCACCATAATTTTAATCTAATGTATAACCCCTAAATAATCATTTTTGTGGAATAAATTACCTCAATGTCCTTTCCACATTATGTTAATCATCATGCTTTGGTCCTTTTACAATAAACAAAAATGGTATGGTGTGTCCCATTATATGGAACCAAACAACATGGGCTCTGAATTCCTTCATGATGATACATTGGAAGCCCCATTAGGGGACCAATCCCAACATCAAAAAATCAACAATCCCCATTGATTATATATAATTATATAAACCCCTATTTTTTTTGGATTGAATCCAGAATATCCCAATATGTACGCAACCAAAAATAGAGAACCAGGGTACATATAAATGGTACTATATATGGAGGTACTCTAATAAATAAAGAGCCTATAATGTAGATAGTGTTCAATAACTCATTTCTAACATAATGTCATCCATTACCATACTATGATTTTGAAAGGATTAATGAACATTTTGTAATTAAGAAACTAAGTCCTAAGGATAGCATTAATCCAACATAAATATGTGTGATGATACTAACCACCCATCCTCTCAGCAAATGACATCATTGATTAAACCCTTTGTAAAACAATTTCATTAGAAAGTATGCTCATATCCCTTCATTGATATGAGAACCATTTGGTGTTTCTAGTTCCATGACTGAATGAAATTACCAAACCTCTTGGAGATTGAGACCTAAATTTTAACAACTATATTACTATCCACCACATGTTAGAAAAATATAGAAAACTCCACCTGAACCCTTTATTATAGATAATTATTGTGACACCCACACATTTTTCAAATTCATCTTACATACATTTATTATGAAACAATTTTCTCACAATAGATCATTGAATCCAATATATCACAAATGTATTTGATTAATCATGACACTAATTTTATGGGATTAAATGTTTGTACTTGTATCATATCCATAGGCATATCATCCAAGACACCAATTATTTCCAAACATAACCATACCATTAATTATAAACATAAGAATTTTCTATACTCTGAGCCAGGTCGACATCAATATAGTGGACACAGTCCTCCAACCAATATATACAATTATAGGTGAAAAATTTCATAATTACGATAATTATCTGAATGTTACTATGCTAACCCTAGAGGCCGAATACGACAGTCTCTATGACATGAAGCATAATCATCCATTCATCAAGCATTGTCTAATTATGATGAATCAAGTAACACATATTTCTATCTATTTTTTTTTGGATCCACTCCCCATAACAAAAATTAATGTTTTTAATTTATCTTTAGGAGGTGGATTAGGAGGCTGGTATTGACCGTATATCAAAAGCACAAAATTATCCTCAAATAGATTCAACAAACATTCATTTTCACCAATTTTAAGCAGTGTCAAACACACATCATATTGAAGATTCAACACTATGGGATATAGATTTGGTCAACAATATATTACAATAGAGGATGTCATGCCAAGGGATGAATAAATCAATTTTTAAGAGAAGCACATAACCATGTTTCCACAAGAGAATCCGAAAAAATATATAATTAAAATCAATGACTTGTAAAATATTCTATCATAAACTCTTTAATACTACGAGAATAATATTTGAACACTGAAATAATTTTGTTGGAATACCATAATATCAAATTACGGTACACCCATGTTTCAAACCCCACACATAAAGTCTATAAATAACTTTAAAAAACAATTTTAAGACCAGAGAAGACAATAATCTCTGATCCCACTATGTATTGGTCTTATATTATCATTCCTAATGAATAATTAGTTCAATATATCTAAGTATAAATTGAATGGTCGAATTATATCTATTTCCATATTATATAAAGATATAATCATATATTGAAAAGTGTAGAAATTGCCATGAATTTTGCAAAATACCCTACCCCACCATCAAATTTTCTCAAATTCATAATGTTAAGGCTATGAAGTAGCAATCACATATCACCGATCATTCCTTGGAGTGTTATTAGGATGCTCTTATGAAAAATTTACAATGTGATGAGACACATATTATAATTAAAAATAGATACTTTCATTTTATTTTTATGGCCACCATAGGGAATACACATATCCCAACCAAAAACACTCAATCATATAAGCATATACCTAATGAAAATGAAGATTCAGTTTTGTGGGACCACATATATGAATGAATATGTCCATTTCATATTACTATGATGACCTAATTGAAAACACATTACTGTAAATCTCACAAATGGTTATATAATCTCCATTTGTAGTCCCACAACACTTCTCTTCTTACTTATGAAAATCTTAGATCCCTCAAAAATCTACAAATGTCGTTATATGATCATATTAACCCATTACTATATTAAGGAAAGAGTATTTCTATTTTAAACGGTTCCCCACAAAAAATCTACTAGTATCTCTAAAGGTCCTATCTAGTCACCTCTCCCTATATTCCTCCTTCCAGTATATTCTATGATCGATCATGAGATCCTTCCTCTTGATGAGTACCATAGAATCCCTCCTTGTGGGAAGATGATCAAATTGAAATAATGTACCCCATTTTCCATTTTAAACCATGATATTCCTCCCAGGGGTATATTATTTAGGAATGCTCTCAATGGATAAATATTGATGCATGATGGTAGTGCATTTCATAATGTTGTTCCCTACGAAGGTCCTCTTGATAGCGAAGACGCATTTCATTCTCCCCTATCTATATCAATTATTGGAAATCTCTCATATCGTAAGGAAAATTGAAATGTGTAGGAAAACATTCTTCATTTCATATGTATGATAAGACACATTCTTTCTTTATAGTACAATTTTCTAATGAAATTTCAATTCTCCAAACATCCGGCGGATTTAATAGCATTTAGAACAATAGAAAAAAAATAGTTTATCCTTATTTGTTTAGTAAGGTGGATAGAAAACTTCTTAATTTTTTAGACCAAGTAAAGGAATTGTAATTTGAAAACAAATATATTACATTTCTCATTAGGATAATAATAGAAAAAGATATCATACTAGTCATGTCATTTTCCCTTCCCACTCATGATTATAATATTCAGTAGACATTGACGGTGGAAAGAATAAATAAGATTCATCTTAATATATGAAATAATCACTAATATTTTAATGTGATACTCATAAAATATAATGAATAAGTTTATAATAAAAATCCACAGTTTAACATCACTATCATATCAACATGGATTTCCATTCGTATGTACATAACCTAGAATTAGGAAACTTGTATGATGATCTTCATATGGAATATCTTAAAGAATTTTATAGTCTATATTAGTTGATCGATGATACCATAAGAAATTTTCATATTGGGGGATGGGGGAAAATAGATAATTTCATTTCATCTCACATCCTAATAAGTAAAACCCACCATAAGAGATATCATTTAGTTTTACCTATTCGAGAGGCCTTCTAATAATAGCCTATTCCCATAATAGATTTTATGATAAAAAATAATCAATAAAGAACACATCCCATAATCATTAGACCCGAAGAGAGTGAAACATCATAAAAGTATTAAATTAAGAATCTGAAATGATTTACTAAGATTATAACTTATGGAAATCTAATCATTGGGTAACATCATTCCCATTACAATCATGTAGATTATGCTCCAACTATTTATCACACCAAGATCATGTTTCTGAACTAATGTGTAAGATCAATAAGGGTGTCTCGATAGCCACATAATTGAAAATATATTATCATACCTATCCCACAAGGCTAGGTGAATTATTAATACTACTACCATTTAACAGGACACAAATTCCATCTTGAATTGTTGTGGAATTAGAGGAGTATAATCCCTATCCCATTGGATTAGGAGAATTTTTACATCATACTCCTACTCTATAATAGTTATTCCCTTCCAATTTAGGATATATTTCACAAATTTAGTATCCAAATCATGCCTCGTATCATAAACTAACATTCAACATGAGAATGAGTACGATAATGTTATATAGGTAAGCTCTTTATATTACCTTTTTAATAGTGAATATATGAGAATCCATGACAGAAAATACAAGTCCATATATTGGTTTCAAGATATGGTTACCCATCAATAAGAACATCATCCAAAATAACATGAAATTTTAAATGGATTCATTAAGGGGTACCAAAACATATACACTTTTGAAGATATTAGATGCTAATAAGGAAATATTATTCAATAGATTTCACCTTTATTGGCCTTGTAGATGAGGCCATATATGATTCCATTATAGGGGAATAATAAGAGGATGTTTATATTTGAATCATTGTCCATAAAATAATGAATGAAGAAGGTATTCATACATGAAACCAAAGGATCACTAAAAATTTTGGTTCTCTATTCAAAATTTTACTACTACCTAATCTGTGAGATTCTATCAGAGATAATAAGAAATGTATAGATATATTTGTATTATTTCCTAAGGAAGTTTATTTCCACACATTTGAGGAAATATTTTTTTGTTATGTGGTGGATATGAATGAAATAAATAGACTCAACATGGAATTAAATAGTCTAAATATTCATATTGTATATGTACATCAATCAAATCCTCATCGTACTCCAATAGTAGATCAGTATCGACATGAATAACTCACCATGAAATCAAAAGTAGATCTATGGAATCCATAAATTTATACCATAGAAAACCTATTTTTTAGGTATAGGGTTAAAGGATATATTGAGATCCACTTAATATAGAAGATTCTAAAATTATAATAGGTGTTTTAACGAAAAAACAGTGATGATTACCAACCAAAAAATATAGAAAGGCCCTCTACATCGAGACCCACCCATTGTTGAACCTATTAAAACTCCCAATAAGCTGGCTATCAGATTAGATCTCACAGACAATATGGAGTCATTTATGTCTAATATGGAATCTGTGGATGTATAATGTGAACCAGTGCACCAAGAGTGAAATCCATGCCTTGAATTGGTAAATTAAACTCTTCCCCCGCCCAACATCATGAATCCCATGATTCCAATATTTAATGGCACAAAGGATCTATAAAATCACTGAAACATTCCATAACATATTCAGGATGAATGGGGATAACAAAATAGTGGAATCACAAAGAATATATAAGATGCTTTATAATGAGTTTTTTAGGATAAACCATTTCCATGAATACCTATTTACAATGTAACAAAATCAATGAGTGGGATGATCATCACTGGAAATATATTTATCAATTCATCTCTACATGACAGAAAAATTTGTATAGCATAGAAATATGAAAAAAACATTTTATAATGATCGATTATTAGACATCATTTCTCATTTGATGAGTTATTCATACACATTAAACATTACATTTTTTCAGGATAATTTTTGTGTCTGGTTGTAGATAATTTATGTTATTAGTTTAAAATGAAACACATTATAGTAATCTATACATAATATTTTATGAACTTTCATTATTTACACAACTTTTAGATGATTATATTCTCTAAACCAAGTCCATGTCTCTGAAAATTATGACTGCTCATGGAAAGAGATCCATTAATGTGGAATTGTTACTATAAAACATATCAGACACCCTACAAGGGAAGCATCTCCAATTCTTGTTCAATATCACACGTCAAATATGCCTAAATGGAATGTAGAAAAAATATCCCCATTTAGATGAATTAGTAGGGTAAAATTTAATTCACTTTTAGGAAAAAAGAAGGATGTTTATTCCATAAGAGATAAATAATTTCCCCAGTACATTATAGAATTTGAAGATACAATATAGTAAGGAATTAAAATAATAAAAATAATGATCAGGTCAACCTCAAGGATCTCAATACTTAATTAAACTATAATGAAATGTTATGATACACCATCTATGATTGCCATTATTTTAAATATATTTAATAAAATATGGTTATTTTGACCAGGTAAAATTGTTCAAGAAACTGAAATATGTATCAGTTGTTTCTAATACTATTCCGAAAAAATTTGGTGAATGGTATGATGTTAGAAGTACGTGTAAATAAAAGTTTGAATGCTGGATAACTGAAAATATGATCAATACAACTCATGTTATTCACAATGAATGTTTAATAAAGTTGAATATTCCCTTGGTGTCATTTTCCATGGTGGGACCAACCTCATTGGTAGTTCAATACTCTGAGATCCACTATTATAAGTGACTTAATAACTAGTAAAGAAAAAATCATTTAAAGTTAGAATAACCCATGACAATTCCTAGTCTAGTACTTACCCTCTCAAGATTGTTTCCCCTATTATCAAGAGGATTCATGTCGTCCCACCCAATGGTATCACATCCATTGTCCCACCAAAGAGAAACACAAGCATTGACTAAATAACCAGAAACATTTGCACCACCCTACTATATAGAATCAATATCATATCAATAAATACTCTTATCTTATATTATTTAATTCAATTAAATGAACCCCATATCTGAGGATGACTATTCATATGAATCAATGTTTTGAATTTCTGATTTGGGAAGAAGAGGAAAATTCCATAGGAGTTGAGGATATAAAAAAATTTCAAGTCAAGATTGAAATCAATTTTCTTTCCAAATCCATATTGAGGTTATTTACACTACTAAAACATGTTGGAACATCCATCCTCAAGATGAGTAGGATACATAATATTCTCCCACTATATTCAGTAATCAACCATTTATGATTGTATTGATTAAACTTCTAGAAAGGATGAAATATTCTAATCGTCCCATATTAGTGGGAATAACAAGTAGGATGAAACCATTAGTTATTTTATTGTGTTAATAATCAATTAAAATTTACAACCCACCAACCTCATGTATGTTAATCTATATGGTTGCTACAAATATTCCACCTCAAATTATGATGAATAAGCCATTGGCTAAAAAATATGAATTCATGAAAAATAAATCCATGTTCCCATAGAAAATTCAAATCATCGAAGCTCATAATTAATAAAATTTATCTGTGAAGAGCTTTTTGAATGCAAATTATACCCATAGAAATTTGAAGAATATGTTATCTTAGAAGAAGTAAACTTTTGATATATCGATCTCATAGTGTGACACACACTTATATTTTATATATATATATCCATATATGGATAATTTTATAGAGTGACACATCAGACCATTGTATCAATATAGGACGATAAATGAAAATTTCATTTGAAATGAAATCATACATAATATCATTGAAATATAACTTATTCATGTACTAATGCTTTGTCGAGTAGATTAAATTGATGTTAACATATCTAAATATTTTCATTCAAATAAAGTTTATGGGAAGGGTGAGATAAATCGTCTTTTCAAAATAATGACTGGAACTCAATTTTGGGACCTTACATTGATCCTTTAATTCAGGTTTGTTCACAGGGTTATTTAATTGATCCTAAATTTAGGGAGGTCTTGGTTGCATCAACATTAATCAGACACTTTATCATACATTAAATTTCTCGAATACAAAGTTAATGGCCAAACCAAGATATTTCACCCCCATAAACCTCTATTTAAATTTTGAAAATGTCATTATATTAATGTTGCATCATACTAGGGGAATGCAAAATAATAATTGATTAAATATTTTAATAAATTTAGTGAAACAAATTGTCTATAAATTTCCCTAGATAACCCACTTAAATAAATTTTAGATGCATATATATTACCCATCAATCAAATAAAAAAATTTCAGTTTTATGTTTTCATGTATTTATAATCTATTTGGGTATTATATAGAAAAAATGAACTGAAAAATTTTTAAGTGTTATTTTCACCTAACAAAAAAATATTGTCGCTGAAAATCCCTTCATATTTTCCCTATAGATTTTGATGTCTCATATTAGGCTAGATGAGTGGGAAGAAAGACATATATCCCCAATGAATAGGGGAAATCACCCATAATCATTTTTAGTGTTTTGGGATATTTTTACATTGCATTAAATTGAATATTATCTCATTTCATTCAATCAACATGCAATTTGGATAGAGGTAGAAGAATTGGTGTTTCTCAAATATTTCCCTCTAGTATTAGAGAAAGGAGTCTCTTCCATTATTAATGAACTCTAGCTGATAAATAAATGTACAATAGAGGTTCCTCAACCTAAAATGATCATAATTGATTCCATTATAATGAATGATATTTGTATAACTATTTTCTAAACAAGTACAAATATGTGTTCCTCTAGAATTAAACATAATATGAAGGCTACAATAAAAATATATCCACCAACCACATGGGTTTTCCTAAAGATCACCCCAAATAGAAAGAGGTATCTAGAATAACATGACTAGATCATGCTGCATAGGTTGATATTGATGTTGTTATGATCATAATGAAATAATTAAATCAGAAGCTTCTATACACATATAGGATCATCTGCATTTTCCTAGTAACTATAATGAACTGTAAAATAATGGTTTTCAAAGATTTCTTGGATCTCAACCAATATTTTCAAATAGATGATTTCCTATTTTATATTACAGAATATTTGTCAATGGAGCTTAAATACATCAATAATACACATTTATTGATGGATTTTAAAGGTATAACAAAATATACATGTCCCCTAAAGATAAATAGTCCACTAATTTTAGATAATAGTGGTGAATATACTACTATCAAGTGAATCCTTCTGCCTTGATGAATACTAGTTCTACAGAAAAAAAAATCAATTAATCACATTTATGATCCCTTCCTTTGATTGTATATTCATTCATAAAATTTTGATTTCATGTTAAAATATTGGTATCATTCCTGACATGTTTCTAATCATGATATCATTTTTAACATGATATAAAATCAATGGTAAAAAATTAATCTCTTGAAATGTTCTTTTGGTGTTACCATAGATATCCTTCTGGTCTTCATAGTTTGTTATCATGGAATTTATATTTTCTATAAGATGACTATGGTTATCCTAGATAAGTCACCTTGGTGAAACCATAATGAATATATTATAATATAGTGATTTCTCACATACACTTAACACTTCATAGAAAATATTTTAGGAAAATATTTACCCGTCACTAAGAAATTGAACAAAGGATGTCACAAGTCAATGGATTGATGAATACCTATATTCTTTTGAATTTGAAATAAAATATATTATGACACCACCATTTTTAATGCTCATGTTGAAGTAAATTGACTCATCATGTATTTGGAAACTATAAAGTTTGGATTTTGAACTTTTCATTCACAGAATACTGATGATTGAAAGGATAACAATTTCTATTATCATTGTTTAATCGTACTTCAAATTATGTTTTAATATTCTAATATCAATAAGTGTTTCTTATAGTAAATCTTTATTGATTAGAAGTTGAGGTACACTCTATTCCACCAAAAGGTCCATTTGGTGTCTCTTGTTGATTTGGTAAAATATATCAACAATAATCTTATATTGACTTCATACATGGCGTGGTGGGTAAGGATTTTCAGCTATTCATTACATTGATCATTCCATAAAATGAAATAAAATATAAATCAGTTGAATATTTTAATGAATAAAATCTATCTAAATAAATAACACCATTTAATATCAAACTTTATAGAAATGATATATTATATATTCAATATTTTTCCATACATAGAGGAAATGAGCATTGGTGGAGATACTAGAATCCCAATAGGAAAAATAATGGAAAACCATAAACTCAATAGATTTGGTCTTGGAATTATGCTTTTGTCTAGAAAAAAACATATATATTATTCCTTTATGTTATTATATTTTCACTAATAATGAGATGGTATAAAAAACCCATATTATAGGTTTTTAACTTTCATATAAAATACTAGTTGTCTACCTAAACATATAATGTGATTTTGATTTGGTGATAATTAATATGAACACTGATTATTATTTCATAATTCAAGATTCTATTCTCATGATTCATTATTATCCTGTGATAATGGAGACATTTTCTGATGTGATAATATTAAATCACATATTGTACTATCAAAATTCCAATGAAGACGCATTATCCAATGTATTTATGGCATTAGTAGGTTCTTAATGTGATTTAATTGTCTCCATTATTATGCATCATATAATTGTATCACCATTAATGTAACAACCAGACCTTTTTTTAATGAAAAATCCTCTTGATTTAATTAAATGTATTTTTATGTTAAATGTTTATATAAAATATGAACTTCCTCAGTTTTATGTTTTGGAATTTTAAAATACCATTAATAATGGTTACTAGTTCAAATATAGCTTTTGAACATTGATCAATTGATTAGGATTAATATAAGGCTTTAAGAAATCAAATTTACTCAGAAAACAAAAATGATGGCCTCATCTAGTAGAATTTCTCCGTATGAAGCCCATTTCATGGAGCTCTGATAGTTGGTGGCATCAATGGGCTTCACTCTTGTCCATGTGCAATATGAGAATCGACAAGTTATGCTCAAAGGGAACCACCAATGAATGAAGATGAAGTTGATATAGATTACCACCCAAATGATTTTATCCAAGCCACCCCAAGAATCTATCACCATAAAACACCTTATATATTGGACTTATGTGGGTGTTATAAGGATATATGTACCAAGACCATAACACTATTATTATGTGAATTATTTTTTAATAGAGAATATGCATTCATTTAATTATTGTTACTTTGTAAATAGTTTTTAAAGAACTAATAGTGTTACTGAATTAAGAAATCTATTTTGATGATTTTAATGGATTCTTGAATTATATAATATTGAAATAAAATATTATTACTAAATTACTCTTTATTATATATAAATGATCATATTATTTTTATGTATTCAAATCTAATTTTTATTAAGGTTTGAACGCTTGTCTTGACAAAACCCATGAAATTTTTATAAATGTTAGTTTTTATTTTATGAGTAAAAATTCACATATTTAGAAAATTATTTAAATGAAATGAATATTATTTTTATAATCAGGACGTCTAAGTTATCCAAAAATGAATTTTTCCTAATTTTTTGTGACATTCTAATTTTTGGTTAAAATTTTACTATTATTCAATTATATAATGTGTTTTTTGACATCATAATTACAAAGTAGTGATTTAATCAAATAATATAAATATTATTTTGGATAATACTTGTTTTACCATTAAAATAATGTGATTTTATGTTTAATTGATTTATTTTACAAAGCCTTAGGGGACCCTCAGATTACTTTTAAAACATTTTATCTTTTTAAAATGATTTCCATGATAGTATGACTCACATCTAAATAAGAAAGCCTAATTTTTTTAATATGTTCTAGCATTGGACTTATAAAATAATGCTTTTCACTCCACTATTGAAAACCCAATGGCCAAAAACCATGGGTTGGTTTGTGGTTTGGATTAGTTTAATGTGTAGGGTCCAAAACATAAATAATAAGGAATTCCCTCTCATTTCCTATATAAACCCACCCAGGCTCCCAATTCCTCTTCACTCAAAGCCATTGGATCCCAATAAATCCCTAACCACCACTCTCTAGAATATTCGTAAGTTGTCCTAAGATCCCAATATGTATCTCTATAACATCTCCCAAGCCATTGGGATCACACTTCCAAGTAAAATATTCATTGCATTCTCATTTTATCCAAGATTCTTAGAATTGTTATGTCCTTTTAATTTCAATTATATGTGTTGGGGTATGATTTTTCACCTCCCACATAATACCCTCTTTATGTTTTTAGGATTAGACCCCACCTTTTTCTCTCATTAATTACTCCCTTGTACACATGTTACAATGAAAAAATTCCATAAAGAAATTTTCTTCCCTCATTTACATTCAAGAAATTCTATTATATTATTAATAAAAATTCCATTACATATGTTGGGTCATGTATCTATATTAAACCCTTAATCTCCATTTCAATTAAATATGATACACATTTTTCTCTCTAATAAACTTTATTTATGAATTCTCAAGTCACGCTTTTGTGGTGGCAAAATTGCACCACAATTTTCCATGCCAAAGCCATTGTTTAGCAAATACCATGCCCATTTCTCTGTCAAGAGTATTCACCATTATAAACATTTACTTATTGAATATAGAGTTACATTTATGACTCCAAATTTACTTTATTGTGGAATAAATTATGATATTTAATGAATCCATATTGTATGATATATGTGGCACACTTATGCATGAAATGAAATGATTAAGAATGGTGTGCCCTGATAGTGCTCCATTGCATTGGAAAAAGATTAGTAAAATCATATGTAAAGTGAAAGGATGATTTAGTCATGATAAATCAAGTGAATTTAGGGTTTACTCATGCTCCATGTGAAATAATCCTTTTATCATTCTAATATAATGCTAAATGTTGCTGCCACATTTTCATGTTATGATAATAATGCTATATCATGCATTAATGTTCATGTTTCTCTTATACATCATTGATATTCCTATTTCCTGACATGTATTGTATTCATTATGTCATTACTTTTTTACTCCCTTATTGGGATTAATATCTCACCCTTTTCTTATGTGTTTCCTCAGGTTATCCCATGCAATTATATGTACGAGGGAATGTAGTGGTCATGAAATGGATGTTTAAATAAAGATGTGGTGTTTTATGTTCTAAGTTGTTATGTAATGTTCATAAAACCCAAAGAGAGTATACTACTTGATCTAATATGTTTTATCATGTGATGGTATTTATGTAAATAATCATGTTTATGTGTGCAACACATATCAGGTTTGTTATAATTAATTGTTAAAAAAGAAATATGTTAATAAGATCAATTCCATCCCATAACTAGATTAATATTCAAATGGTTTGATGAATCCCATTTAATACTACCTTAAATATGGTATTATTTCATTATACAGAGCTATAAAATTTAATGATATGAAATATTAATTCAAAATTACACATAATGGAATCCAGTATCATCAGAAAGACTTATATAAATGAATCTTTGATGGAGTTCACCTCAGATGCCCCCAATAAAGGGGAAACTATTTATAACATAAAATCTGTATACATTGGATCCACTTTTTCTCAATTGTTAGGTGAAAATATTTGTCACCAAATTAGACTGAACAAGTATTTATATAATGAAACAATATATGATTTTATATAATCCACCAAATCATGTGAACCCTGTCGGAAACATGCTGAAATTGTCCATCAACCTCGGGATCTATTTCATAATACCAAATACTCCATGGCATTTTCATTATAGGTATGACCATCATAGGGCTCTATAATATAGGGAATCTATTTATATCTAATAAATAATTACCTATACCATTATCTTCTACAAATTCCCAATAGTTTTATCCTTAATGATTTTGGGATGAATAACATAATCTAATTCATGAAGTCCAATATTATAAGTATATTTTGTGTCCTTCCCACAATACTGATGGAAAAGGACCCCATTTTATATTTATAATTATTTATATTATTTTACTAGGCTTATAAAATTAATTATAACCATTATTCTCACAATAAAAAATATAATGAAAACAAATAGTGAATATTTGTAAATCAATATAAATTATAATCATGAAAATGGTAGACCATGACTAAAAAATATATAGACAATCATTTAAATTTCTTGTGGGATTATCATACCATATTACGTACTACCATATTGGAAATCACATATTCACGTGTATAAATTCTAGAAGAATTTTTACACAATGAGGTCAAATTTTCTTTTCAATAGATTTCCAATTGAGATCAATTATCTCTATATCATAAATATAACAATTTACTTTCTAAATTTGAATAGAATGATGAAATAATTGTATTTATTGTATGATTTATTGGTTCACCAAAACCACATATCATATGTATTTTACAATAATTCTCCCCTTTGTTAATTCCACTATCCAAAACAAGTTTTTCAAAAAAAAATCACATTAATACCTGGAAATAATCATCTAAAACAAGAACCTAAATGGGAGGTACCACTCTTTATTCATAATTTTCAATACAATAGATCATATTCATTAATATCTGTTTATGTGTATCATATCACTCTCATAAATAGTGTGATGTTCCTCCATATTTATTTCACACAAATAAAATCATTGGCCCTTGGTGAAAGACCATAAAAAGAACACAATTTGTTAAGAATATGTTACCTTAAACTATTTAGATTTATATTCCCTCACTTTATGATGTTAGAAATCATCTTATGTACAAACCAAGAGTTGTTAAACTTCATGGTCCACTATTAGCCCATAAAGTTTTTTTAATGAAAATTAAATTGATGACTCCCTCTCCTTAGAGGACCTATGCTACCTGTGTCGATCTCCTCCCGAACCAAAATATTATCAATAAAAATGTGTCTCTATATTAATATCAATATATGATATGTATTAAGGTCAAGAAATATTATTTACTAGCCATCCACAATATGATAAAAATTCACTCCATCGTGTTCAAGAGCCAAATCCATTTAATAGTCCGAAGGCTATCAAATTTTTTATTGGAATAGAAATAGTCATTTAAGGGAAATGGATAACTAAATAAAACTCCATGAACATAAGACATAACATGACCAGAAGGACCTAATGATTAAACCAGACAGACAACATGAAGCACTCCTCCCCAGCATTTGATCGTGAAAAATATCTCCATCATTGCATTGAAGTGTGGAAAACAAGTGTCATATGTAAAATCATACGATAAGTCATGAAATAAATAAATTAACCACTTTCCTTCCTAGGTAATAGATCTTGGATGGAGATTCCAATAGTGTTCCTCTCAATTACTGACACATATATGATGAAAAATTCCCCTTTTCTCGACATTTAAGTCGAATATGTATAAGGAAAAATATATTCATTAGTATGATATTTTTTTATTAACATTATAATGTTTTATATATAGATTTATAGATCAAAAATACTAATTCTATCAATTATTGTTTTTTTAAAATTCTCCCCACCTTAAAAATGAGAGAAATTTAAACTGGTACGTTCTTACTATGACCTATGTGTTCCATTATTTTTTGTACCGATGATGTATTTAGAAACACATAAATTCCATTCCATGGGCCCAACTATGAATAAATAATAATATAGAAAGTAAATGAAATATTCCGTCACATTTGAGCCTATAATACAAAGTAATTCACTTTAGAGAATAAGAAAATGTTTCATCTCGGTACCTCATGGAATGAAAACCACACAATCATGATGATATCATGTTTAAATGATTCCATCATAATTTTTAAACACATTCCTTTCATAAATAACACACAATTACTATATAATAATAGATGCCCACAATCATTACTTCATTATTGATGACAAGATCCAACACCAATGGCCACCTCTATTTTGACTATGCCAATTACACCCCTAATATAGCCTTGTATATATGCCTGAAATTTAAAAATAAACCAAATGTATTTCTACCCATCATAGAATTATTTATTATAACTATACACCATGAAAACATTATAAAACACAGATTTTAAATTTTTTTTGGTCATTCAATACATATTTATTTCATTCTAACCCCTTAAATCATGGACTCTCAATATCATGAAATTAAATTTATCACCATTCTTACAAAATATGCAGGAGAATTATTAACATGAAATCCCATCTTTGGTCACTATACCGATTACCATTTGAAAAATCTATTTCACCAGAAAAAACAAAAACACTTTGGTCCTTACCACATGAATTTAAACTACATTGAGTGGACTTCCTACTATGACTTGTTATTCATTAAGTATAAACTATGTCTATATAGTGAATATTTGACCCATTTATGGACATTTTATGTTTAAAAGATTCTATAATGATTTTGAATCATTAAATATTCATAAATCATAATTCTTGTACTAGGGAAACATAGATAATTTTAAACCGACCTTGTTTATCATTGAAAAATAAATACTGTAAAAGACACTTTTTTCACCTATGCATATTATTCCCCCATTATGGATTTTCATTTGCAACCCAGATATAACATAAAAATAAATTCACCTCTATCTAAAGAATGAAAACAATTATGTAAAAAGTGAAAAAGATGTAAAAAATATGGTATTTTACAAATAGTTTTATTAACTATAAAGACATACTTTTTTGGTCCCTTTCTATTCGCAAATGATTGAGATTTTTTTCCATTGATGACATTTCACATTTGGTATTTTGTAAAATAATCGTTGATAAAGTGTGAGAAAAGATCATTCACACAAACAGGACAATACTAGTTTTAATATGATTGTAATTATACTAATACATGTTTATGAGCCACATTTGGATAAAATTCATTTTGACCAATATATTGAATTTTAGTAATGATATTTTCACAATGGTTGAATTATTAAGAATATATTTCTGATTCATTTCAATGAATCATATTTTTTGTCATATTATATCCATGAAATGAAAATAGATGAGAACAATTATGGTTTCATTTACTAACTAGAAGATAAATGTTTGAATATCCACATCAGAGATTCTCTTATTAGAAAAATCCAAATATTTAAAACCAATATTAATATATTTATAATGTTTATATTAGTTGGGAAAGATTCATTTATGATTTTTCTTTCCAATGAATGTTGAAATTTTATCTTTTTCATCAACTTGTATTTCTTTTATCCTATCAACAGAATCGAACACATGATTCTCTACCAATACTACCATATCTTTTTCTTCATCAACCACTCATTCAAAAGTGGCTATTTTTGGTTGATCTGATCCATTTCCTAGTTAAACATGTAAGGATCTTGGTGGATTAGTTATTTTAGTTATTTTTATTAAAAAGTAAGATCCTACAGCCTTCCATAGCTCCAACCAATTTCAAAGCATCAATAATTATGATATTTATTGAAATAAAAAATTGAAGGAATCTATGGTCATAAATTTAGAATGAATTTCACTTTAACTCTGTAGTGTCATAATGATATGTTTCACCTTATCATGCATGTAAAGTTAGTCATACACAAAATACACCATCAATGACAACATAACATAAATCATAAGAAAATATTCTATGCATTTTGGTTGGGGGATTTGATATATAAATTTTCATATATGTATCTATATAGTTTTATGGATAAAATATATATTGTATTGAGTTATTATATCTAATTTATAATCTCTCTTAGATGTTGGTGATATTCAAGGACAATTATGAATTTTAAGAACCATGCACTGAGAGTTTCATTATGTTGTGGTTTGATAGAAGTTACCACCCATATTGTATCCATATACTAAAATGTTGATATGATATAATTAATATCAATTGATTCTACCAAAGTTAATAAGTATTAAGTTTTAAATAAATTAGTTACAAAAAACAGAATGAGAAAGCTGAGGTGGTCGAAGACTCACCATCATAGACCAATGTGAAACACTCTGTGATATGATTTAACTAATAGAAATAAAAAAATGTGTAATATATTTATAGATGAATTTTACCTATGGATGAAATCAATGAATCATTAATAACAAATTTTTCCCTATAAAAATATTAACTATGGAATTGAAAAACATCAAATAAATTATGTTATAAAATCAAATGGTATCAAACCTTCTTCCATAGAAATATGTATGTCCTTTTAATCCTTATTTTCATATTATGATAAATCTATTAGCACTATGATGATTTATAGTGACATTGATCATGTCTGTACGACATCCATTGACTAGTTACATATTGATGTGAATATCTATTAATATGATTTTTCATCATTTCCTCTGTATATGTGTTCCTCTGGAGAATGGTTTTAGTTCACCTTGATACAAATGGTGAATCCAAATATCAAACGCTGTTTGGGTCATATGAAAATGTCATTTTAATGGGGATAATATAGAAGGTATTTGATCCCGATCTCTTTTATCCATAACATGGGTAAATGAATATAGAACCCACTTATAGAAACATAGAAATCATTTCATTCTGGTAATACAACATCCCATGTATCAAATATCTTATGATGTAATTCGCCATAATTGTATCCTTATTTAGTCCTGATCTCCCATTAGTTTCCCTAATTACCAAATCAATTTCTAAAAATGACACTGTTGTATAGATGTTAATCTCCCCACAAGATAACCCATGAACCAAATCCCATTAAAACATTTAGTTAAGTAATTTATGAAACAATATACATGGATATTATTCATCAAGAAATCTGTATCGATATCTTCATCAACTTCATTCACATTATATCTTCCTTAGAGGATAATATAATGGGGTGAGTCATTAGTGTTTTTTGGATTTAGAAATTATCCATCATGATCAACAATCACTACCCATATGTACTCATCCATGCCAGAAAAGCCTACATCCCTAACCCTTTCATCAAAATAGATATCCATGCCTATAGTTTTTATACCTATATGTGTCAGTGTGTACTAGTTGGTAATTAATAAACTACATCCAAATAAAATATAGGGGGTTTGAGATCATAATCAAAATAAAAGTGGAAGAGAGAATTTCAATGAAAAATCACTCAACATATTCCTAATAATTTGTTTCTATTACCCTTGTTTTCAGATTATCTCAAACTCATTCCGAGATGAAAAATTTACCCTTGAATGAATGGATTGAAGAATCCATCTCCTCATGATTATCACTGATTTCGTCGAGTAATTTTTTTGAAGGAAAGTTATTTTTGAGCAATTATATGAATATATATAGGAAAATAAAATTCTCCCTCATGATGTACTCATCAAACATCCACAATTTCTAAAAACATTCTATATATCTATCATTCATTCCATGAATCATAAAAATTTTCCCTAATATGGAAGGATTTCATAAATTAATCCATTTGTACTGGTATAGTGGTGTCTAAATGACTCAAATGTTTACACGACATCATGGATTCCATATGTTGTTTGAGTATATAATTTATGAGGTTTCAATAATGATGTTGATTTTACGTTCCAATGTTCATTTGTAATAGGTGAGTCCATCTAAATTATTTTTTAACTACTAAAAATATCATCCTGTTATTTTCTCTCACACAAAAGGCATCAAATTTTTAACTAATCAGAATAAATATATGTGTCTTAATGAAGATAGTGAATTCATGGCTTGGGGTCTTGAATATCCACTTTTACTATCTTATATATGTATACATTATAAATACATTGAGGGTTCTAAATAAACTCATATATTATAAGGAGTATTTTCATCAATTTGAAAAAAATACATATTCCCCTAATAATCATATAGATTTTATAGGTATTCCACTCCCTCTATCCCATTGAATATGAATCCTTAACCGGGATAGACAAATGGAGAGGTTCTTTAATTGTTTTGATCTAGTCAATGATATATTTATTTTTTGGATGTAAACAATAAACCCTCATTAAATTTCACATAATCTTGGATATTATTTGTATTCTATTTTTAAAAACATCTTCATTCTAGGCCACTTTTTTTCCTTCTTTTCACCAACATTTATTTTAAACACAGACCGAATCATAACAAATGTTACCAATTTTTAAAATTTATTGTTGAGGCCCTATTAATTCATTGATTTATCATTAAAATTAAATATTATATTCATGGATCCATTTATAATATTTTCACCTAGTGTCTAATTTCTTCCCATGTACCCATTAACCATAATTTATAGGCAATAAGATATTTCATCCGATCCATGCGTAGTTTAGAGTTGTAGTGACCAGTTTTTGGACACAATGAAATTAATTCCCAAATATTCATGGTGAATATAAAAAACATATTAGTTTTCCCACCAATTCTTGGATATGACATTCCCACTGATGGATAAATAATTTATCCATTACTAGTATAAGAAATAAATTTTTTATTCACTAAAGAACAAGTTGGATGTGTATATGGTGTACAAAAAAGTGATCATAATTGTTGATTGTTTCAATTACACCACACAATTACAATATTAAAATATTCTATTGACTTAAACATTGTAATTATTAATGTAATCAATCCATTAGGATGGGGTATTAATTAGTAAATTAATAAAATCATTTCTTTGGTGTTATACAAACCTAAATAGCATAAACATTGACAATGATTTTGTATATTTAATTGTATATACTAATTCATTCATATAGATGAATTCATTTTTTCAACTATGTGACATTCATATTAATGAATATCATAAATTCCAATCGTATTTCCATAGAAAAATTATAACCCTAACCCTGATACTGAACATTAGTATTGGTAATATATAGAAATATATATATATGTTCGGTGATGTTACCAATAATATCATTTAATCAACCACTAGTGAAATCTTCTATACCCACTATTTGATGTTGAATTCTTCCAGTGTTGTCCAATAGGCACTTGAATTCTTCTATTTCCAATGGGGAATACAATATCAATGTTTCCTTTTCCATGTCTCAGGATTTTTCAACGTAGTAAATAACTAAATCCATTCATAAATTTTTTTTCCTAAAAATAAAGTGGATCTACACCCAAAATATAATTTTCTATCTAAATAATCCTCTTCATAAATGGAGTAGTCCTGACTATATCATCCAATACTAAGGAAGTATAGTGGAAATCATCCATTACATCCCGAATGATTGGTTACCCATTAATAATTTGGATGTCGCAGATGATTATCCTAACATCCCCATCCAAAAAATGATTGTGTTGGCATATGGGCTATATCTTAATTAAAAATTATGAATAACAAATATATTTTGATGGGAAAAACAATTTTTTAACCATGTGAATTTTTAATTCCAAACAACCTTTATCTCATTCTGATATTAAATGTAGATCTTGAGAGCATGAAATTCCATCAAAAATTTAGGATGAGTGATCCACTAGGATAAGGATAACATTTGGAAAACCACCGTAACTTCTATTCATCAATATACATTATAATAATGGATTGGTAACAGTGAATGTCAATGTACTGAACTCATAATTTATCACTCCTTGATAAAGGGCTTTAACCTAGATTGAATCCATTGTATTTACAATGTCTAGTTTATCTCCGTTCTATAGAGATATATTTTTAGTCACATGATCATATCTGTTTATCCAAGAATCATGTTGATTCTCATGGTAAGAAACAATAATCAGAACATCAAACAATAGTCTGAATCCTAAATAGTGGATCCTATCAAATATAAGATAATAATAGAAGATATTACACATGAATATTTTGATTAATTGATGTTTAATTAAATTCTTTTATTATCTCTTCATCAACTCTCTCAAACATGGTGTTCCCCCTCTCATTAGTATTGATGAAAATTTGAGTATGGCACATTTTATCTCTCTTAAATAATACATAATCCATGAGTTTTAAAAACAATAAAAAAATTTCACAATATAATAAAATCGATTTTCCATATTAGGAAATTTTTGGACCACATTGTATGGTATAAAGGACAAATTACATCCTAATTATAATGTGGATGGTATTTTTTCAATCTGGTAAACCGTACAACAAAATTTCAAAAATTTTGAATCTGTAAATATTGTTTTCCATCCTCCTCTTGTTTAGTATACTAAAATTATATACAATAAAGTTATGTTACTATATGGAGGGAACTATTTTCCTAATTCACAAATAAATTTTTAAAAATTATATTATCATTATGTGAAAAATTTATCTCCCATAAACCCTTTATATATGGTTTCCCCTCTTCTTGGTATATCAATACAAAATGAAAGACGTAACTGAGTAATGTATCTTCCTTTTAATTTCCTTATCCTCATGTTAATCGGATCACATAATGATATGAATAATTTTTGTGATTGAAATATTCATAAATATTATTGGAAAACAATTAGGTTAATCTCAAAATACTTCCCAAATCCATGAATGTTACAATGGTGAGAAAATTTAGAAAACTATATAAAATCTCTTAGTAATGAACATATTTATCCAATAACATTTGATATATTTTACATTATCCTTTATTTGGAACCTAAATTTCATAAATTTTTTATGTGTGAGGGGAGGGAAACACTCCCAATCCCTAAAAATGAAAATCATTTACGCCATGTTATGGTCACTCCATGCCATCTACATGTGATATTCATTGGTGGATGAAGCGTTAATTTTCACAAACCAAATAAAATAAAATATTATATGTTCCCAACATTATCATGAAACCAATTATTCATACACTTCTAATAAATACTCAATGTTTCCAAAAAATTTGATATAGAGGGGTACTAGTAGGTGATTTTTAAAATAATTTGATTCGAGAAATTTTCATTTTGTGAAGATATCAACAAAACACTAACAATACATTAAATGTGTTGTAAAAAAACCACCCCCTAGGATTCATTGAGATCAAAAACATTTACTATAAATGGAAACCAATAGAGAAAAGGGAGATATAACATATCATATTAAAGGTTCATACTCTCATTCGTGAAGGAAGACCTTGGTAAAGGAACATATATCAAAGATGAACTACCTTTGAGATGTATATATTCCTCAAAAATGGATATATTTATGTAATGGGGAATATTTAGTGTATTTACCTCTCTACCATCACTGATTTCCATCTTTATAGATTTTTTATTCATCATAACCTATATATGAAGTGTCAATATTATTCACTAACCAATCCCAACCCCAAAAAAAACGAAATATTAAGACATTATTTAGTTCCTCCAGACTCACAGGATCAGGGTGTTGGAGAAATCCCACATCAAATCCTTATTTCATGCATTAACATGGAAAAATATATCCCATATTTAACATCCCGAGTAATTGGGCTCATCAAGATGTTCATGATCATGCATTCCATTAATAATGAGGTTCTCATCCATAGAGGTAGTGTTTGGATTCTTTTATGGGTTGGGAAGTGATATTCATATCCTAATTCCTCCATGAAAAGTAAAGTGTATTAGGTATTAAATTTTTTCCTTCAAATATTACTATAATAATATGTTTGTAATTTTGAAAAATAAACAATAATTAAAATGGTTATCTTTTAAGAGTAATCTGCTAGTTTTTATTTATTTTCCCCCACCATAGTCCCACCCCCTTCCATTTGTAGATGAGGGAATATATTCATGAGTGAGACTCCTGCGTTTATTAATACCCAATCATGTCATGTAGTAAATATTAAATCTCAGGATATCATTATTCCCGGCCTAATTCAATATTGGTAGCTAAAGGATGTTGGAAATTGGGATTCCAATTCTAGTCAAAGGCCCTTAAAAATTTGTTTCTCTGACATGAATGGCATTATAGAATATCATGTTTCTCCCACCAATCAATAATTATGTGGTTTTAGAGATATTTGGTGATCATGTCACTAGAAAAGACCAATACTTATCCATGGGCCTCTATGTTTGGTTTTATACCCAACTACTTTTATGCTATGTGAGATTTGATTAACATTGTATGGGGATGTACAAGACACCTCCAAGATGCTCAACCCTTAAATATTTAACCCATAATTGTCTCTATTGTTCAATATTCATATTAATTTCATTCTCCACTATGAAGGCTACAATTCATATGGGTTCTTCACTCCTTATCCTCATCGACCCATAATCTCATTGACAACTATATTCATATGTATATATTCCTTGAAAAACCATCCTAATCTCATCAAGACATATTATTTTATGGTCCAACTATAAATGGAAACTCACACATAATACCATCAAAAGATATTACGTTGAACCTCAATACAATACAACCTTTTAAAATGATGATTAGTGACATGGTTTGGTCCCTATCACATGACCATAAATGTTATACTTTTCCTCATTAAGTGAATCCATATTACATATGACCTGATTTATTTCCTAAGGATACATATGAAATCCTATTATGTTCCTCATCCAGTTATAAAAAAAACCATATTTTTGGATTGTTATAAACTATATATATCTTTGCTGAGAGTTTTATAATCAGTATCATAGTATATGAAATAAAAAAATTTGGGGAACTACTATGAAATAAATATGGACCTATTGATAGTGGTACTAAAATAAATATTGATGGAATTACATCATAACATGTGAATAAATTATTTCAAACTTATAGGAGACCATTAAAATAATGTTGTTTGAGAAAAATTCATGAACATGTCCTAAAAATATAAGAGAGTCCTAGAGTCATAAATAATTCACCAAATCATTGAGTGATGAGTCCAACCTCAAATATTATCATCCATCATGGGATCATAATAATAACATATGATATTTTCATGGACCACATACATTTGTGAATAAGGTCTATATCGTATAACAAATGTGGGAACCATTGAGTGTTTGAAAACTGATGAATAATGTGCATCATAAATTTTAAATTTTATGGAGAGTGCTACGAAAATATGAAAAATCGTATGTCTACCCTCTCCATGTGAGAATAACCATAAATTTTGTTCATGGGTTCTTATATACATAATATTAATAATGGTATTCATTTCATTTTTATTCAATATCTATAGTTTTAATAAATATCATATATTATTGAGATGAAATGATAATAACATTATTTTCTATTGAGTTTATTATTTTCATATGAATGATTAATGACATCATTTTACAAAATACTGAATTAAGTATTGGTAAATAATAATCTATACTTCTGGAAACATAATAATAAAATATGTATCATACATATTCATTAAACCTATCCATTTTACCAACCAGGTAAAGTGGATTTTAAAAATGAATCATATCACTCAATGGAGGTTTTAGTATACATATAAACATGACTTTCATCATCATTTCTTACTATATAGATATATAGCTGAAAATATTTATTCCATTGAAAAAAATATTTTTGTATAATAATGATGTTAATATAATAATTTTATTAATTTAATAATTGATTTTGATTAGGTAATGGATGAAAAAAATCCTAAATATAAATTAGTAATGATGATTAATTCATCTTTGAGAATCCTCCTTTGGCTATACTCATAATTCATCAAGGGATAGAAAATTGAGAAGGATGAAAGAGCTAAGATTGGGCTAAATAATTAAGAAAGTTATAATGGAAAGGATTGGATGATATATAGGGCTCAAAATGTCCCATAAATTTATGGGTGAGTACCTTCTTTTATATGTGAACTTGATAGAAAAGAGGAAATTACTGAAATCATTAATATATAATAATGTAATATTCATGTGAATATGGTTCCAGGTATTTTATCAGTATGAAGATATTATATTTTATAGTTGAAATATCTTCCTCCAAAAAAATTTAAAAATGTTTATGTTATATTTTTAACCTTATCTAATATTGTAACTTCCCATATTATATCGCTTAAACAATAACTACTGTGATATTTTTACAATAACTAATATTAATTATTACCGAAAATAAAAGTGGAGTCATTACAATATTTATATATTATGAAAAAATGCTAACATTTTTATCAAAATTAATTTCATTATGAGGTACAAGTTATAATTAATGTAAAATTTTAAAATGAAATGAAACGTTTTTTTAGAAAAAAAATATTCATAATATAAATTTTAATCCAATTGTGTCCCTTATTAAACCCATTAAATAAATGAAAAAATATTTCATCTGATATATTGTCTAAAAATTTAATTAAATCCATTAATAAATTGTTTAAAACTTATTATATTAATATAATAACACATATCACCCATAGGAATAGTTTTTATGAAAAAATTATTTAATACATTCTAGAATATTTATATTAAATATACTAAATTTAAAACTAATGAATTTATTTTCTACATTTCTGAAATGAAATATTTTCATATTTTTTTTATTCTAATTTCAACCATACAATCTAATGGATTGAAGATAACATTAAAATTTAATAATAATATATCAATATTATATCAATGTTGGTTCAAACTCAATGATTCATGTAATGGCATGAAACTTTATTAAAGAGAAATATGAAATGAAATCTCAAATTCCAACATTATACCAATATTATTATAATTTCACCACTGAAAGTTTGCATCTCTAATTATAATATCAATGGAATCCTCTCATATTTTACATCTTAACGATCCCACATAGCTTCATCTAATATTTTTTTACTCTAAAAAACATTAAACAATTGTGCAGTCCTACTAAATAGATATTTTATACATAAGATCCAAGACCTATAAAATTCATTATTCTTATTGAAAATTATTTCCTAATGCTATGATATCATAGTTTCTTACATTTTGAGGATCTGATATATAATTTCTCAAAATATATACATGGAACTCATCAGGAAATATGGATAGTTTCAGAGGAAGCACCGAGTGACCAGTTTCCATCCTAATGTGACAATAAATTTCAAAGGGACTGTTATATATAGTGATTAGTTTTCCATTATTTTAAAATTTTATTACATTATTATTTGGACATAACCCTTTGAAAAAAATTTCATTGATATTGAATTCCAAATCATGTTGATCGTTATCAGCATAACTTATTTATTGAATCATAGATTTTATAATTTGTTGTCAAAAGGATCAATCTATATTAACAATTTATATTTAAAGGATAGATCCCAAAATATTTTTTATCTAACATCATCCCAGTATGTATCTTTCTAATGAATAATTAAATATAGGTCTTTATAATATCAATTTGGTTCTTTGAGTTAATGTTATTACTGTATGAAAATCCATACCGATAAAGGTGTTTATTTTTATCATCTTTAATGTAAGATGAGTATGATATCAATATATCTTCATGATTTAAATTATCATCTTAGAATAACAACATATTTTCAGTTGATAATAATGGACAACGTTCAAATATATATTCTTTAATTTGGAATACATCTCTGAAACAAATATTTAAACATTTGTGATCGGTTATATAAGATTAATTAGGATACTTAATCAAACATACAACTAGCATAATGTTAATTCTAGTGAGATTATCATGAGAAAAGTATTATAAAATATAAATATAATATGAAAATTTTTTATCTACAAGAATTATAATCCAAATCGAATAGTTAAATTTTGATATGTTTTGGAGTGACATGAAAATGTTAATAGTGATGTTTTTCCCTTTCTCCAAGGATATGGGTAATGATTACAATATAACCATAAACAGTTGTCTCCTAAAATTATTTTGTTTGAGTAAAAATATTTGAGATATATACACTTCGATATCTCATATCATTTATTACAATAAGACATGATATTTTATATCTCTATATATCTTCGTGAATACATGATGGATATAGAAAAATGAATTGTGAGACCAATTTAATAGCCCCTTATACAATTCTAGTGATTACAAGAAACCTAATCTAATTTCGAGCAATAAATTTCAATCACTATCATGACTTCCCATTGGTATATTCATTTCTTTATTTTCATATATAAATCCTTCTTATCGACCTCTTAAATCATTTTATGAATATATTCTAGAAAATGAATTGGATAAAGATAGAAATATTCACTTCTCATTTGATTTCAATACCTTTCCTATGGTAATCCATAAACATCCTATCTCTTTCATTCCTCATTATAGATAAATTATACTTCTCCTTTCAGTATAGTTCATAAGATACCTTGTGTAGTTTTCAATGGTGGTAATGTATTGAGCAATCATAATATTTAATTTGCTTCAACCAGCTATTTTAGATCATATGTTACTCTTTAAAAAAATAATTTACTAATTCGTTTATAATCCATATATTTTATATATATTTCACAACATATTTATTGACTCTATATCTAAAAAACAACATTTCCAATTTTAATTTATAATCATGTGTTTTTTAAATTTATATATATTATTAAATTGGAATGAGTAATAGGATACAACTACGACATTATATATGTGAAAATATACCCAAACCTTGCATGATACATCACTATAGGTTATGATTCCTTATCCAGTATAGGATAGTATGTGATCATTTTTTTCTATACAATATTATCTTCAATTACAAGAAATATTATTTAAATTCATATGTCCAATGGGACATGGAACCCATTCCCATCAATATAGTTAGATAAATTAATATTGTAGTAAAATATATCAATGAGAATAAACACTATCTATAAAACCAAATAATTTGTGAATATAAGTCACTATGGAGGATTCAACCAATATATACTAACATCATACATTGATGGGTCTAATGAAATCCTTTCACATTTTATTACATGAAATATGAGTGATACTTTTGTATCAATAATTCATATCTTTTAATTTTGGAAAAAAACTTTTCTATTCCCATGGACATCAACAAAATCATCAAAAAACATTATGCTCATGATATCTTTTTTAATATATTTCAATATCATCTATAAATGCCACATCAAACCTGTCATTGTAATATCATCATACTCTACTTAAAAAATCAATATTGATACCTTAGTCATTTTTAATTGAAAATGGAATAAATATTAATTTATAGTCTAATTTCCACATAACAGATAGTATCATAGATATGTCCCCCTTTTTATCCTACAACTTATCTTATCTAAATTAGAGTTCAATATCTAAAAATATTTACCTACTCAATATTGACTAAAAAATTAATCAAAACGTGTTCTATGATACTTTTTGGATAGAATGATTTTTTATGTTATTTAAAATCAATTAAAATATTCATTTATCAATGTTTGTCCATAATAAAATGAGCAGGTTCACTAAATGCAGATGCACATTCCAAAATTAATACCATATCAAGATTCTCCGCGAGTTTCATATAAAATTATTACAATTCAATCTAGGCTATTCTATAAATATCTCATGAAAATTTCATATAAATATGTATCAATTATATAGAAAACTAAAATCCATGATTTAGTGTAAAATGAGATTTTTTAGACATTCTTTATCATATTTTCATATGATATGAATTTATTTAAAGTGAAGTTTGTCCAAAACCATCTACATTACATACCCCTAGTAAATAGTTAATTAAAACATTATAATGGAAGTTGTTTCCATTAGAAGAACATATTAATATATTCATCTATGGATAATCATTGGTCAAATTGGAATAAAAAATATCGCATCATGTCCTTTATTTATGATATAGTATCTACTTAAAGTGACTAAATCCAGGCCATATGTCCTAAAGAATTAAACAAAATTGATAGATAATTTTTTCTAGGAAACACAATCCTAAATGTATCTATAATATAGGGGCTTTGTTCATTAGATCTAATTATCAAACCATTTGGTATTTTCACTATGAATGTGCCATCAAAATTTTTAGTTATTTTATGATACCAATTGAAATTTGATAGGATAAAAAATAGTGGCTAAACAAAAAATATAATAATAAGAGTTCAATTATAAATAGGATAATTAATGTACTTTTCAAACCATCATTCTCAAGTCCCACATGTGTGGTTGGAACCACATGATCCTACACATTATATTATTGATTAAGGGGTTCTTGACAATTGGTATCATCATTAACCCATAGAGTCATCGACTGGTTTTCATAATTTTTATACTACATATGGTTGTATCATTGGGGTATTGGTGGTACCTTCAGTTGGGAATTATCCAAATTCATATCATTTGATTGAATCATTATATCTCATTGTCCTTTATATTCGTGATTTCCATATTTTACAAACATAAAAAAATTTGACAAATGCATTATCCCACTCTTCAGCCATAACATAAGATTCATTTACATTCTTATTAGGGTTTTATTATTAGAATTCCCAAAAAAAGATTATCTTTCACTTATTATTAGATCCATTAGAATAATGGATATATCCACTCTCAATATCATTAATGAGATTATGTTTAACTATTTTTTCACATCTATTAGTTTCTCTTTTGTATCATACATTGAAAAGGTTTTTCTAATCCATAGATAAACTAATATATATTTATTTCATGTTTCATGATAAAACTATAAGTGTACCTTATGATAGATGTATATTTTCCTTAGTGTTTTCAATCAGTTCATTATAACTATTATAATGATTAAGAAATTATCATTCCCTTTTCATAAACAATTTGTTAGCAGTGTACATACTAAAAATACCCATACAATATCATAAAATTTCATGGAATAATTACTACCTCTTTAATTTTATTCTTATAATGACTCCAAAATGTGTCTTATTCACTTTCCAATGATATGATTCCTATTAAAACAATTCATTATCCTTAATCTACATAATGTAAAATAACTTTTTTTGTATTTATATATTTCTTAGAAACAACTGTATTAGATGACTTACTAGATGACAGTGAATATTCGAATATCTCCACCTCATAAAACCATATATTAGTTATTACATAATTTAATTGTTCTATCATAAATGGGACACAACAAAAAGGATTTAACAGTTTTATAGTATTTAGAGATTATGTTTGTACTTGATTATATATTTCATTTTTAAAAGATATATCATAGGAAAGTTTCTTGAATCCTTGATTATTATTCAATGATTCATAATTCGTTTCATATGCAATGGAAAACATAATAATAAGGGTGACTGGATTCTCCGTAAATGTTATATACAAAAAAAGATATCATGATTAAATAATGTATAATTAATATTCAAAATAGAACAATCAAAAAATATTTTATTGAATATAAAACATGAGTTAAATTTATATCCTTCTAAAATACCATCATATCATTAACACAGATAATGGAAACTAATTTCTCAATAACAAAAATGTGTAAATATGTACATTCATGATCATACAATCAAGGAACAAGCTAGGATTCCATTAATCTCATCATAAAGGTATTGGAAGTGGAAGTTTAATATTTTAAAATCTCATCATCCTGGAAATCATACATAAATATGTATGGAAGGCATAAAATACCAATGTATTTTTTCGGCAATATTACACCCTCATCATCTATATTTTGATACATTTTTCATCTAATGATACATAATAATGTTTTAGTTTTATATATATATGTTTTCCTAATATGCCACTATCACACATATTTCTTTCCACATATATTTAATGATCAAAATAATTCATTCTAAAAGTATCTTATTTGTCAACAATTTTATTTATTTAATAGAGATTATATGATGTATATATTCCCCGAGTAAATGAGATTACATTACAAATAATATTCCATCAAAATAATAATTAAATGTAAAACTAATGAAATGATATCAACATCATATAAATAGTAAAAAATACATCAATGATACATAAAATATTTATATATAGTATAAAATTAAAATTCAATGAATAATGTGGAGTGATGGGAACGTGATACTAAAAATTATAATGAAAAAAATATAACTCTATAAAAGTTTAATAAAGGAACCTCCTATGGTGAAAACATCATCATGGTTGTCTAAAATCATGAAAAGAATTCCAGTGTGGTGCTGCTTGCGCACTGATTCAATGATGCAACAGGAGTGGCTAGAATTTGGGACAACAATTGCTGCTCTTAATGAACAACTTCTTTGATGCAACTGGAGTTTCCTTATTCATTGATGATAATGGAATGAAAAAAGTGTACATGGATTTCATAGATCCGCTTGATGATCTCTTATTCTTATGGAATGTGTGGTTTTTTATACTAATTGATATCCATTAATCGCAACATATGGTTAGGGATGTTCATGCTGTTTTTAATTTGAAATATGGTATTTTTAACATCATCACCATAACTCTTTCACTATGGTTTTTGGTTATTACATTGTTGTATCTTACTCATATACTGTTTCATTTTCTTTAATAAACATCAATTGTTATATTATTACCAACAATTCATTTTATATGATTTTTTTTGTATAAATTCCAATCCAATGAATAAAATAATATGAAATTGAACTGATACATAAAATATATCTTCTATATAACATAATCTATGAACAATGATAGAAATTTCTCTCAAATTTTTATGCATTCATTTTAGTAAATTTTCGTATATCCTTCCAAATCAAATAAAATTAAAATAAATTAAATATTTATAAGAAGGATTATCATTGAAAAAAAAATGTTTTATTTTAATTCAATCATAATATAAAAGGAAATTTATGAATCTAAAATATCCCTTCCTTCTATAAATTCTAAAACCTATGATTAATTTCTCAATTCTTTTTAAAAATTCCCAAAGTAGCTCATTCGAAAAATGAAAAAAATATTTATTTTAAAACATTTAAATCAATGTAAATTATAGTTTAAAATAATTTTAAATATCCATTGTTTCATTTCAAATAATACTATTGTAAAAATTTATTTAATATTAATATGGAAAAGATAAGTGATGAATAAAAACGGTATAATTCTTTAATAACATTAACATTATTGGATTAAGTATGAAATTGTGGATAAATAGAGAAATAATATTCATACCTTGAAAACCCATAAAACAATGAAATATATGGATTTTAAAAAGAATATATCATAACATAATTTCAATATAAATTAAAACCCAATCACTCTAAAATGAAAATATGACATTGAAATGAATATTTAATTTTTTTTTAAAATCTGAATCAAAATCCCTTAGTGAGAAAAAATCCATAAAAATATTAAATCCATCAATAAGTATGGATTTATCATATAAAATTTCAAATGATATTCATATACACTATGAAAATGATTTTTTTTATTTTGACAAAATAACTCATTGATGTTGAAATGAAAAGAAATTTCTCTATACAAAAATCTATCATGATTTATATTCAATATTAACCTCATTTTTAATAAATATATATTAAATATTCATCTATTGAAATGAAATGTTAATTTTTATCATAAAAAATATGAAAAACTTATTATTCTCTATCACCAATTTGTTATTAATTCAATACATACATCTTTGACCCATATATTAGATTTTTTATTTTTCATTCAATATTTGGAAGAGTAGTTCAGGTACATGCGTCATAGAAAACGTTCTATCATATCAATAATATTAATCAAGAAACAATTATCATGTTGGTAAAATATGTACAAATTTAGGGTCATGCATAAATTCATTATATAGTTAACAGTCCACATCACATCATGTATGTCATAGTCCACACATACAATTAAGATATATTATAAATCTCTAACAGATAGATGTGTAATTTGGTATGCTTTATGATATTTTTTTAATTCATTATTTTTTTAAATGTCATATATATTCGTTAAATTACTAAATAACCTCATTTTTTTGGTTTTATTTGTTGTCAATAATCATGTTAATACTTATTGAAAATAATAACAACAAGTATATTCATTGTTTTACCAATAAATTTTCAAAATGTTGTTAAAATGAGATAATTTTCATGGATTCAAAAGAGATATGGATTAATTGAATTGAATTTAATTTAATTCTTAATGAATTCCCTATAAAAATTTAATGATTGATGAGAAGGCCTCCATTGGATCAAGGACATATTCTAATGTGTTTCACATTATCAACAACATTATTAGATTTGAATTAATGTAAATTATTGACGATTTCATATAATGTATCTTTATTATGAGAATCCTACAAGGACTATATAGCACTATATAACATCCAATAAACATGGGTTGTGGTTATATTTACTCCACATAAAAACATTCAAAAATAATATGGTCCCCCAAGTCATTTCAGTAAACTCTATCTGATCACCCATAATGCTTTTCATTTATCCTCTATCCCATTATAGGATTAGAAGGTGATTATGAGAGATATATTTTCCACTTAATTCCAATTTATTATTAACATCAAATCTTCTCAACTAATAAAACCAATGGGAATTAAGACATGATTGAAATCATATAAATGTGAACGAAACTATGTCTCTCTTTCACGAGATGATATGTAGAATGAAATAAATATAACAGATAACTATGGATCAAATTAACAAGTTCAGTCACCTGATGTTCTTTAATTTACATGATTATATATTGTCGAATGTTGACATAAAATGACGATATATAGATCATGTCATCATATAGAGGTAATGCACCAATATATTCAATATATCATCAAATAGTAGCATGAATAATTTTTTAAATTTCATAAAATAATAATTCCATCATTTACAACACTGGATCCCCTATTTCATTCAGAAAGTTGATAGATTAACTAACAATGAGTCTCATCATAATTTGTAGTGGTCACGATAATTATTCATGTGAATCATAATATCCATTAAATATAAAATGAAAAATTCAAAACCTTTTGCATTTGAAAGGCATGAAGATGTGACGAGATATTTTATTTACTGATTAAGGTCTCATATAGACATAAAATAATTGAATAATACAATTTTCATCATTTATAAACATAAATATATTAAGTATGAGGCTTTAATCATGAAAAATATATCATGAAAAATATATCATCTGCATGCATTAATCGTGTAAATGAGAAGATCCCAAGTGATCTAATCATGTGAAGTAGATCCATGATGTTCTATTTATCTTTTAATGAAATAACTTAAAACCACCTTAGTAGTAAAAAGGAGAATAATGATCACAATATGAATATTGAATTAATGTGATTTAGAAAGTAGTATTCCTATTTATGAGAAGGAAATCATATAATCCTTATGGTATACACAAATAAGATCTGAGGATGACAGACTAACCAAATCACATGAGGTATGAAGGAAATACAATGTAGACAACATATCACGTGAAAGAAACACTATACTCCATATACATGAATTTATTTATAAGATGGTAGTATATGTTCTGATATATAATTTTCATGAATGAATAAGTGTCTTGTGAACCAAATGTAATGTAAACGTTTTCATGGAATAAAAAAGATTTATATGTACCTGAAATAACAGTTTTATATGAAGTTTCATTGATTTGGATCTTTCATAAAATAATATTTTTCGTCTGTAGTGACTCACTTTCATGATTATATGATACAAAATGAATAATATAGTGGAATGGATAAAATTATAAATGTTTAAATTCTTTATAAAATAAATAAAAAACAACTCTATTACATTATTTTATGTTATTGTTTTTCAAATCTCAAAATATGAAGAAGTGATAGTATAATCCTTGTTATGTTTAATATTATTTGGTCAAAATAATAAATCAAAGATATATAGTCCACAATAATGTTCATATCTTAGTGATTGATGAATAAGTATAAGACCATGTGATTTCTGTATAATTTTGTCCTAGATTGATTATTTAATTCAAGAATGCCTCATTTAATTATATAAGTTTGAGGAAGCAGATCAATGTAAATAAGTTTTTATTGATAATGACTTGTGCTAAAAAACAGATCACTTCCATATAAAAATAAGGATATGATAGAACATTTTACTTTAATTTTAAATCATGGAATGTTCCAATTTGGTTCCAGTATATTTGGTTGAAGTTCATTCTCTTTCCCATTCTTTTATCGATAATTAAATAAATTTTTTATATTACTGGGATATTAAACACCATTAACCAAGGAACTATTTTACTATAATAGAATCTGTACACTTTAAATTACTAATGTTGTTTGGGATTTATTATTTTATCCGTATTCCTTCTAATTACTAGTGAAGAAAATAAGATTATAATTTAACTAAATAATTTATAGATGTTTTTAATGGGATAAATATATCAATGTGATACAAATTCCCCCCACACCGATTCACCCCCACCTCTTAGTGTTGTCATACAATATGTGATCCTAACATTTCAACCAAATAATTTTCTCATGTTGTGTTGATTAAAAATGGAAAACATCACTTCTTGGATGACTTAGTACATAGGAATGAACATGAATTTTTTCCCATGGGATAGAAAATGAGATGATTTATAGTTGTTATACTAAAATAATATCATTTTTTGTCTATTTATGATTCTATTTTATTTATTTCAGTGTGGTTTTGATAATATTGATTGTGATATAATAAGAAAAAAAATATCTCTTAAGAGTTATACCTCTTCTTAAGAAATCCTCTTACATCCTACACCTTAATACTTCATTTTATAGACATGAAATAAGACCGTATTCTCTATGTTGTGGGAAATAAATGTTGGAATATATTTTTTGAGGTATTCAATGAGAAAATTGAATAAATTTTGGTTAATAAATATAGAGATTTTTTTGCCTTTTTATAACTATAGTAGGAGGAAAAAAGAATTATTTTTGAAATAATAAAATATAATATGTCTAAATTTTTAAAAATGGCTTGAAACAACATTTTCATGAGATAAAGCATATAAGTTTTAGATATAAATAAAAAATAATTTTTAGTCAACTTTTGTGGTCATTTAAAACCTTTTATTTTTGTTTAACAACCACATTATTAACATTTATCCATAATCATTAAAAAAAAAATTTCACTCTTTTTGAGTGAAGAATGTAATTTTGAAAATATAATGTGGAACAAAAATGAAAACCATTTCATAGAATCATAAATTTCACATAATACTATAGTAAATTGGATTTGTATAAATTATTATGATTTAAAATTATTTTCTAAACATAAAATTTCACATCAATTATTTTTTGGGAATATTGACACATCATTTCATTATATTAATCATGGTAAAACATATAATTTGATTTAAAATAGTTCACAGTATACTATACAATATTTCTCTCTAAAATCTAGCGGGTATAATTAATACAACCAAATTATAATAATTTTTTTTAACATATATTTGATTATTCTATTACATTCACAAGCACTGTGTTGACATTGCGTAGGAATTCTAGCTAATAATACTGGTTCTAAAAAACTAATATAAAATGTTATAAAAAATAAAATTTTAAATTTTTTATAATATTATAATAGGTCAAATAATATTTTTATCTATAAGAAAAAATATCTAAAAATATAATCAAAGATACTGACACTATTTAATTTTATACACTTAAATTAACATAATGGTCGTAATCAAATGAAAAGGTGCCAAAATTCAATATTTACAATTCTAATATGGTTACAGTGTCATTATTATCATTTAATAATATAAATTAAACAATTGGGTAGATATTGTTACTTTATACCATTATTTCAACCTTAATTGGTAAATTTTACCAATTACTATGGTCAAAAATATTTTCTATTGCTACAATTCATTATAACTAAAATTGATATTTTAAAATTAAAATAATTTAACCTCCTGATTATAAATCATAAATATATATTTCATGATTAATTGATATAATTATTTGGGAAATTATTTAAATAAAACTATAATAAATGAATCTAAAATAGTATATAGAAAATGATTTATTAGTATAAAGAAGAACATATAAAAAGAACATAATATTTAATATTTAATTGTTAATTAATTTAAGTTTATTAAAATTGGTATTATGTTACCTAAAAAATTCCAATGTATATTTTTTCAATTATATTATTTACATATTGAAATGAAATGAATTTTAAAAAAAAAATCAACATTTCTAACTTCTTAGTTGAGTCATTATTATAAAAAATTTCCATATGATTTTTTTGACATATTTACAAAAGGTTTATTAATTATTTAAAATAATTTTATTATGACTATGAGAAGTTAATTTTTTTATAGATTCTTGTAATTCATAATATCATTTTTAAATGAGAAGTTATATTATATAATATAATGATTTTTTTTTCATATTTTTTACCCAGTAAAAATAATTTATATGAATTTTTAAATTGATGTTTGAAATAATTATTTTTATTAAGTATGATTTCAATTACATATAATTTATTATTTGGTTATTCATATTGATATCCTCCAACCTAACATCTATGTTATAAAAACTATATTATATATAATTATATCTCTACGAGAGTTTGCATAGGGTTGTGTGTGTTATGATGTCAAACATATTGATAAATTAAAGAAATATTTAACTAAAATATTTGGGTATTAAATTATCAACTCCTTATTGAAATTTAACTATTGTAGTTAGAATTATTCATTTTTATATTTAATACCACATAACATAATAATAAAATTGGATATTGAATTTATCATGAACATTTGTTTATAGGGGATTTCTAGAGATAATATTTAACATGTTCATCTATAAGATTGATAATTGTTATTTACTGTCCACAAAAATTTCTTTGTAGTTTATTGATTAATTCTATGTAATATATCATATAATTTTCTTATAAAATATTATTTTTGGGAAATAACATTAGCATTTGTATTTAAAATTTGATAAAATTTTATTATTTTATTTATTCACATAATGTAATACCAATTTCATCCTTCTATGTGAAAAAGCCTTACCACTTTTTCATAAATCATCACTAAAGACAACTTTTAATAGAATATATGTTATAGAAAATGACGATTCTTTATTCATATTTTCTAAAATAAAAAATTGATTTTACATGATTAAATGTTAACCAATATTAATATTCCATTAGAAAAATTAATATCTAGATTCTTTTTATTAATCAATGATCATTTTAACACTCCATAAATATGTTTCATTAACAAATATCTTAAAATTAAAACTTATATATCAATAATTCCCCCTAAATATCTTTTTTCATAATAATGAAATTCTAATAACTCAAATATGTATATTCACTAATTACATATCCGTAGATATAATATTTGGAACAAAATATAAAAAATATTGAAATTAAGTTCAATAATCATTACATTGATATATAACAAAATAAAATTAATGTGGATCTATAATTTCATCTATGTGGACATCTAAATATATAATATTATCATTTAAAAATCACTTCAATGGATGATTGACACCATCCAACACATTTTTCAAAATTTTACATTTTTAGAAAACATATACCCAAATGAATATTAGTATAAAATTTCTCAGATGTTTTTTATTAATCATAATACCAAAATACCATTAATAAATATTGTCATAATAATAAATTATCTAATTTGACATTAATTACACTATATTAGAATCTATCGAGGATACATTAATTTGGATAAGATATAATTTTAATACATTTTATTTTTGAAATATTGATAGATATTCAATCAATGGAGAATGTAAATCAAAGAAAAAACACCTCACGTAATCTATATTCACAGTTAACAAATTTCTTATAAATCATGTCCCGAACCGGACCGAGGTGACCTTGATCCTGTCACAAGGGCCAGCCAATGAAAATTCATTAAAGGCATTCCAGATCATCCCGAGATGGTGAAAATAACAAAGGGAATCAATACGATACACATGTGAATGATTTCTCCCATATATAAACAATCAAACAAATAGAGGAATGAAATGGATGGCCCAAAATACATTTATATATAAACTGAACTGATCATTATTTGTATAAGAAACTAAATGTACAACTTAACCAACATCTCCACTGACCTAACATGATAACCAACTAACTCCATGTGACTATTCTAGTCACTATCCAACATAATGATCACATGTCTCCCAAGGTGATTGAACTCAATTTGAAACCTACACAAGGTTTAAAAATAGAAGAAGACTATATGCCTGAGTATTTAAACTTAGATGGATAGCCTGATATTCAATTCCCAATGCACGTACTTTAAAATAAAAGAAACATCAATTTAAGGTTTTCAATACAAATATAATGGTATGACTTGAAAATGAAGACCCATGATTTAAAAAAAACTACGATACAAAAACGCGCATGTTTTATAAACATGAATGCTAGTAACAATTTATCAAATAGGGGAAACTTCAAAATGAAAATTGATTTAATGAGGGATGCTTCAAATAATTTACACATTTAAATAAATCACACCCAATGATAAATTTGACACCCCAAAACACTGTATGCCGACAGTGAGAACAAAAAATATCCAATGAGCCCAACTGATGGGAACACCCCTAGGAACCAGTTAGTTGTGAGCCCTAGGTACCTCGTATCTCAGTGAAAGTAACCATAATAAAAATCTATTCACCTGTACATGATCCACTAGTAGAGATGATACCCATAAACTAGTGTTCCTCTAACAAAATCATCCTTATTGTTTAGTTAGTGTTGTCATCATCAAACGTGTTATGTGGAACAAGGGTCAAACCCCATGGGATGACAAGCATACTAGTACACGTCCGCCCACCAGGATACCCATGATTCATTTTAGTTCTCAATAATGGTACACATATTATGAAATACAAAATTTACCTCAAAATTTCATTACAAAACCACAGACACACAAACATCCACAAAACATTCTTCACATTTCAATCACGAATCAATAAACCTATAAAATTATTCCTAAAACAATTTCAAGGAGTATAATGCAGCCTTGCTCATAAAATCCATTCAAAAATGATCTTTTAAGGAAAAATCCAACAATAACAAAACAAAAAAGCTTTTTTATCCAAAAAAACAATTAATAAATTACTTTCATGGACTATAAATTGGCCCCAAAATAAATAACATGAAATACAGATGGAAACCATTTTTATAAAAACAATGACAAACTGGCCTTTAGGCCTTTCTCAAAACTAACATTTGACCAAATTATGCATTTAAATTTTAATAAGTAGGTGTATACACACTGATTAAATCATAAAAACACGTTCTTCAATACCTTAAAACACTTAGGTTACATATTCAAAACAAAACCTTAATCATAAGGTTGTGAAACCGGCCATTTCCCATCAACTCAGGCCAAAATTGGTTGTAAACCAAAAACCATATGTTTTGAAAAACAAATCCAAATTGTAATGGAATTTAAGGACCCCAAATAAATTTTAATCATACTTCCAATTAATTTATTAATCCAAACAAATAATTTCTATATCATACATCACACATAAAATCCAAGAAGGCTATTTACCGAACACATAGCATTCCCTTTTTGAACAAAACCTTTTATTTAAAAATCCTGAAAAAGAATAAAACACCAATTTCATTCCATATTTTATTAGAGACACTGTAACTTATTATAAATACCATAAAATAGTTTTTTAAAAACTCAAAATAGTTTAAAATGATAGTGGACAATTTAAACAAACACTTGGTGTTCGCTTTTAGGACAACATAACTCCATCTTTAACAAAACTAAGCTTAAACAACAATTTTTTTACCCCAAGAAAATTATCAAAAGGATGAAAAATAATAATAAAAATATATATATCAGATGTTAATAATAACAAAATGATTAAACGTAAATTATAAATGCATGTTCAATAGATAAACTACATTAAATCCATGGCGTAATAGAAATGCACACCCAATATCAATATCAGAGGGTTTATAAACACTAAATCTATGATGACCAGCCCCAAATGAACAAAACCCCGATAAAAATCATTTTACAACATAACCCTAGGTCTAAAATAACTATGGATGAATTAAAAACCATGAAATAATGAATGGAGGAGGAACACAAAGGAGAAAGGAGATGGAATCGCAGCTTGACACCTATAAAACTCTTCATCTTCCATTAGATCTACACTCTTTTTAAGAAGATAATGACTTGTAACATCTTGGGGAGTCTCCTATTTTCTTGAAGAACTATAGATGTATTATTTTTGGGAAAAAGAGTACGAATTGAATGATTTATGGATGAAACAATTTACCTTCTCAATTCTGGACGTTTTGTGGCAATTTGAGAAATTTCTGCCAAATATCCGATACAATGAGGTCCAAAGAGGTAAAATCGATAATGGAGGTGAGGATAGTTATTTGGGATTTTAATGGGAGGAGGAATCACGAAAAAATAATAAAAAATTAAAATGATATAAAAAAATTATATTTTTAAAACATGAAATGAGCCCACGTGCTGGCCCAATACCTAAATAAGTAACCAAAATTCACCAAGAATTTTGAACATTAATGGGACCAAAATGGTATTTAGGCTTGAATATGTCAGATTTAGAAACAAAAGATGTGTAATGAGTTAGAAATAATTAAAAATTAATGAGTTATAAAAGAACAAAAATATGTTTTTAAATCGGGAAATGAGCTCACAGTTTGGTCCAAATCATGAAGTAACCACCCTTTCTACAAAAATTCCAAAAAATTGAATTGATACACCAAATGATGGAGGATTATATATAGATGAAACATAAAAACTCCACATTAATCTCACACAAGACCTAGGAAATAAATCATGATTTCTAATGAACCAGATCAAAACAAATACATGAAAAACTAGGAGCGACGATTCTCCCCACCATTAAGCTTTCAGCCCCTAGAAAGACATAACACATTCCAGGTGATTGATCAACACCTAAAGATTATTTATCAATATGGTCCAGCTTCCAAATCCAATGGAACAACATCACCCATTAATTTATTTTAATCCTTCTAAATCAACCAAAACACCAACTCTAAACCACTACCTAAGAATCAACCAAACGATCGAGTCACTACCAACACAACCAAAACAATAACCCGGTTGTTGGGCCTTCTACCAATGAACCCAAATAAAAAATAACACCAAAAAACCAAAGATTATAGTTGATTAAATGATGGACACCCCAATATTATAAAAAAAATAACACTAGATAAGTTCTTAGGAGGAAAAATCAACGAGATCCGGTGTGGGTCTCCCCGCCATTAGAATCCAACATGAAATGAACAACCAAAAATTCAACATGAGCTAGAATCAGGCCTCACTCCCACAAGCCCTCCAAAACACTCATGCAACAACCTAACAACCCATGTTAATAGGAACACAACATGAACATTTAATCCAACCATTCTCTAATGGAGTGGGAATGAACTGGGACAACACTCTCTGCACTGATCCAAACCCCCACCAGTTAGGGAAGGGAGGTAAGGGGACACAATAACCGGGAGATTAAAAGAACAATATAATCAAACTAACTTCCTCACAGAAATGATATATGTATGATTTTATCAATACAACCCACAATCCTAGGACTCGTGACTACACCTTAGCTTCACTCTGATGCCTATGGATGAAAATTCAATTAATGAATAATCTCTTGACTCGCAGTCATGCTTTGATAATACTCAACTTTTACTCCATCCCATAGTTCCACACCATACCCCATAACACTCCCAGGAAGAATCAGCAGACCAGGAGACACCATAAAACTCTCTTCCTATGCAACACATTTTTATCTAAACAAGAACATGGAGATACAAAAAATTATTTTCTCTCACTCCGAATGATGATCAGAATGAACATGGATCACAAAAACTCCCACTAACATCACTAAGAACAACTAATACAACTGAGAGTATCACCATACAGGAAGAAACATTAAATCGAGCCCAAATAGATCTCTATCTCAACAAACAGGACGAGGTAACCTTCTAAGAGGAGGGTTTAACATTTGAAAAAAAAATACTTTGGTTGATCAACTAGAAATCATGCCAATGGAGAACCGTTTGTGGCCACATCACAACATCCAAAACATCTATAGAAACCCACAAAACATTACCCCCAAACCGAGCCACTAACAAGATCCCATATCAAGAGGAAACAAGAGTATGACTTATAGATAATAAGGAAGTATACAAAATAGAAAAAACTTCTATGTCATAGGATAAACCATCCACTAAACTGTCGGTTCATAACAAACACCACAATTTTTTCAGCTCAAAATAATTTTTAAAAAATAAACTAACTTAGTGGCTTTTCATATTCACCAATGGTGTTTCATAAAGTCACACTCACATAAACATTAATGTGCCACCCTGGGTGCTCAAATACAATGCCATACCGGCCATTAATATATATATCCACAAAACCATTAATGTGAGAACCCCTGAAAAGATTGAATTCAAAAACAAAACATCATCATCACAAAAATAATTGTTTATGATCCGATGGCACATTAACCAACAAATCAAAAAAATAAAATTTCACAAGACAAGGCATGCTTCATGGAAAAGAAATTGAATAAAAAACAACCCATTTAATTTAATAGAACATCAAAAAATAACCATTCTATTACAAATAGTCCTTAACCATTTTAAAAAAATCAATAAATATCTATTTTCATAATCCGACAACCACAAAGGCCAAAGCCCATTTCCAGAAAAACACTAGCCGCTCAAAACAAAATTCCTAACACCAATTCATCATATTCATACACATTTAAATGGGCCAAAACACCCCATTTAAAACAATGTTTCAGAACTACTTTAAATATACTCACTCTTTCAAAAAAAATCAATAAACTACATGTTTATATTACATAAAATCCAATCTTGTTAAATCATTTCCACTTCCACAAAAAATTTGATAAAAAACACATCCATTCAAAACCATTCATATATTTATTTTTTGAAAACCACATCTCCCCTTTTCAAAATCCACTAATTACATTAAATCCCATTTCAATAATTCTCACATTACTATTTTCAAAACAAAAAATCAGAATTCAAGAAATGTCCAAGAAACCCACAAAAGTGTACTAGTTTTGGTGGGTGACTTGACCATATGGTTGTCGCCCATATTTAAAATAGAACAAAAATAAGAGAGACTTATTAGGACAATGACCCAAATAAATAAGGATTCATTGGCCCTATGAGCTCACGAAGGCTGTTAGTCAGACTCCCCTTATCATATCCCCATAGAAAACTAACAACTAGAATAAAGGAAACAAATTAAGCAGGAAATCTTGTGGAAACTTGAGGATCATAATGATTAAAAGTTCATGAGACTCTTCTTATAGATACCCCTCAGGTCCCAACAATCATACTCATTCTACCTTGAAATCCCCCAAATAAAATGGGCTTTATAAAAAATGGTCTTCTATGATCCGACCTCATATGATACCATTTTGTCACGAACCACCCCAAGTCGACCCAGAACCGGTTTCATGGGCTAGCCCGCGACAAGTCCATAAAGGAATTACCAATCCTCCTGGGATGGGGAAATGGACCAGGGGAATGAATATAGTAAATAAGGGAATGATTTTCCCATATATAAAAAATCAATCAAACAATAGAAAGAAATGCATAGCTCAAAATACATTTATATAAAAACTGAAATCAACATTATTTGTAAAAGAAACTGAAAGTAAAATTTAACCATCAAATCAACTCCACAAACCCAATAACCAACTAACTCAATGTTTCCCTGATGGTCACTCTCTAACATAATGATTTCATTTCACCCAAGGCGACTGAACTCATGTTGAAACCTACTCAAGGGATAAAAATAGAATAATACTATATGTGTGAGTATTAAAACACAGATTGTTTTCCAGATATTTTATTCCCAATGAACACCTGTTAAAATAAAAAAACATCGCTTTAATGTTTTAAATACAAATATTAGGGTATGTTTTCCAAATTAGGTCCCGTTCTATAAATAAATTACCATAAAAAACATCCATTTTTTTATAAAAAAGAATGCTAGTAACAATTTTCAAATATGTGCAACATCTAAATGTAAATAGTTTTCAAGAGGGTTATTTTAAATAATTCACACTTTTATATAAATCACACACACAGATGAATTTGTAAACCAAAAACATCGTATGATGACAGTGAGTACAAAAATAGACAATGAGAACAACTCACGGGAACACTTCTAGTCACTAGTTAGTTGTGACACCCATTTACCTCGTATCTCGGTGAAAGTAACCATAATAAAAAAAATTTACCTTGCATATGATCCAATAGTAGGGAGAATACTGATAAATTAGTGGTTCCCCAACATCATCATCATCATATATTATTTAGTGTAGTAATTTTCAAACATGCTACATGAAATAGGGGCCAAACCCAACGTGATCACTAGAATACTAGTACATGTCCACCCACCTAGATAACCGGGATTCCCTTTAGTGATCAATAAATATACACATATTATCAAATAAAATTTTCATATCAATATTCAATTATAATACCATAAACACACAAACAACCTGAAAACATGCTTCACATTTCTATCACTAATCAATAAACCACTAAAATGTTTCGTAAGACAATTTCAAGGAGTATAATGAGCCCTCGAATATAAAATCCAATTAAATATGATCCTTTATGGACAGAAACCACCAAATAACATAAAAAACCATATTTGGAAGGCCCAAAAAAAATTAATAAATAACATTCATGGATCAGAATATGGACACAAATGATAAAACATGAAATATAGATAGAAATCATTCTTACAACAAAAATCCAAATGGGCCTTTAAGCCCTTTTCAAAACTAACATTTGACCATGTTATGGTTTTTATTTTTATTAAATATGTCTATAAACACCATTTATTCCAGAAAACCTCATACATAAATAACTTAAAACACTCAGGTTTCATATTCAAAGCACAACCATTTTCGTAAGGATGTGAAACTGGCTATTTTCAACAAATTGGGCCAAAACATGTTGTAAACCAAAACCCATTTGTTTATAAAAACAAATCCAAATTGGAATGCCATTTAGGGACCCAAAATTTCCATTTACCATTCTGCGATTTCAATTTTATATCAAAACTAATAATTTTAAAATCACACATCACACGTAAAAGCAAACATTGCATTTTACAGAACACACGACATGCCATTTTTAAACAGAACAATTTATTTTTAAGACATGAAAAATAATAAAAAATTTCATGCCCTAATTTATTAGATCTACTGTAACATGTTCAAAATACCATAAAAAATGTTTAAAACCTAAAAAAATAGTTGGAATTGATAGAGGAACATTTAAACAAACACTTGTTGTGCACTTTTATGACAAAACAACCCTACCTTTCAAAAAACAAGGCTTAAAACCCATTTTTAACACCGATAAAATTATCCATTCGATGAAAAACAATAATAAATATATATATCAGATTTGAAAAATAATAAAATGATGAAAATTCAATGATGAAGGCATGTTCAAGAGATATCCTTCCTCAAATCCTTGGCGTAATGGAAACACACACCCAATATCACAACTTGAGGGTTTATAAACCCTAAACCTATGAAAAACCACAACAAATAAACAAAAATCCCATTAAAACCATGTTATAAAATAACCCTTGATCTAACATGACATGGGGATAATATAAAAAAAATATATAATTAAAATAGGAGAAGGATGAAGGAGAAAGGAGAAGGAATCTCACCTTCCACCTAGAAAACTCTCCGTCTTTCATTAGATTTTCACCCTTAGAGATAAGGAATCTTCTATTAACTTCTTTGATTGTCTCTTATGATCTATAAGAACCATGGAAATAAGTTTTGTGTGAAAAATATAATTAATTGAATGATTTATGGATGAAAAGATTTACCTTCTCAATCTTGTATGTTTTGAGGACACCATGGATCTTTTGCCATAAGTTTAGATTGAAATGATCTCTAAAGAGTTAAAATTTATAGTGGAGGTGAGGATAGGTATTTGGAATTTTAATGATATATGGAATCATAGAAATGTATTAAAAAAACGAAAAATATATAAATGAAACATACTATATTTTTTAAACTGGAAATGGTCCCACGGGGTAGCCCAATACTTAAATATGTACCTCACATTCACTATGCCTATTAATTTTTAATCGGTCGAAATGGATATTTAGGATTTAATATGTCAGTGGTGGAAAATATGTACTTTAATGAGTCATGAAAGATAAAAAATTAAGGAGTTATAAAAGAAACAAAAAATGTTTTTAGATCTTGAAATGGGCACATGGTTTGCCCAAATCATGATGCAACCACCATTTCTACAAAAATGATGAAATAAAAATAATTGAGGAACACAAAGATAGATGATTAGATATATATTATACTTAAAAACATAAAATTAATCTCACCCAATACCAAAAAAATGGATTAGTATTTCCAATGAATTGGATCAAAACAAAGACACGAAAAATAGGGTGTGACAAATCACCTATTAAAAATGATTAATTATATAGGGATTTAGGTTAACTTATTAATATTTATAGTATTTCAATACATTTTCAATAAATATAATTAAAATTTACTATGGTTATCATTGACTCTTGGAAAAATGGTTTTAATAATCCCCTTTATCATTATAGTTCATATAGAAGTCATTACTAGATTATATCTTACGTCATATATTTATTTATTGATGGAACTTGTCTACACCGTTGCTACAATTTATCATTACTCTTAATAATTATCCTATATAATTCTCCCAATATTAATGAATTTTTGGATTCTAAATATTTTACATCCATATTAGTTATCACAAAATCATTCAATAAACTCCACTTTTCTCTAATTTATTGGAAATTTAGTTAAGGAATTTTTTTCATATCTCTTGATAGTTATTTTTGTATAATCATAAAATAAATAACTAAAGATTCTCTCATATTTTTTTTCTCTATATATGAAATGATATTATTCATATCCTGAACTAGTACTCATAACATCTCTATGTTCATTCTTATTCCACATCCAAATGTATTGACATGATCCGTAGGGTAATCCCGACAATGAATAGTTGCATTGATTCAATTCTTCCATCTAGGTTCCATTCATAAAAAATGGAATTGACATTGTCAACCCAAATAAATTAATAGAATTTATCCATTAAATAATGTAAAAAAATATTTTAAAATACTAATATGAAGTATAATAATTAATGTATAAGAAATATTATTTGAAAATATAATTCATTTTGTTCCTAAAAAATATCTTGGGATACTATATATTGAATCCATGAATCTAGTAACACAATTTTTGTGTTAGATTTATTACATTCGTAGAATATATAATCAATCAAAACATTATGGATTAAATAATTTAGCTATATTGGGGATCTTGGTACATTAAAAATTTATATATTAAATTTTGAAATAATTCATACCATAGATAAATTCATTTTCTTATTGAGATTCAATAAAATATTAAATAATAATATCTTGGGGAGTGAAATAAATATGGTGTGTGATTAGACAACAGTAAGGGTTAATGCAGTAAAGGATGTTATATTTAAAGAGATCATAAACAACATAACATAGTAAAAAATAAAAAACATATCATTCAATTAGAAACCTTCATTGAATGTTTATAAATGGAATAAATCAAGATATAAATCCCATAGATAACAAAATATAAATTCTAAAAACTGAAATTGTGTATTTGGAGACATTCAAGATCATACTATCAAGGCATTATCCATGAAATCAGGATTCATTACATGAAGATGTTAATTTAAAAAAAATTAAATTTATACAGAAAATAAATATGGAAATAAAACATTATTAGTAAATTAATGTATCAATTACTGAACTATTATGAAATGGTGTTATAGCCTCTAACTATACAACATCCAATTTTTTTTTTCTAAATTTACACGTTGATCCATCAAAGGGATATCTTAAACCAGGCACATCTAATAAATTCAAATCTGACTATTTACTTTATATTGAATTATAAATTTTCTTTTTATAAATACAATATAATTCAATAAATTCTCATATTTAATAAATAATACATAACCTTGATATATCCACAGAAAGTTAAATAACATTATTATTATGTTTCCTTTAACTAATAAAATATATTCCAATGTAATATGGTTTATACAATATTAAATTTTTGTAATTGATAAAAAATATATCTATAATACATAAAATATGGACATGGTGGATAAAATTAATGCCCTCTTATTAATAGTGTGTCCACATAATTTTTCTCATTATCATGTTAATGAAAAAACCATAAATTAGTTAAGGATGACATTAGAACATATATCAACCAGATATTATGTTTTTTATAGTAATACAAGAAATTTATATACATAAAATAAAAAGGAAATAAAACATTAAAAAAATATTTATAACTTTGGGTAATAACGCAGTTACAAATTACATTCAAAATCTATTTAATTAATTTACAAAAATAGTAGGCTTTTATTTTCATTATAATTAAAATAAATATTCTGATAATATAGAAAAAAAATTCTATTAAACTGATAATGAAAATATTTAATATTAACTTGAAATAAACTAATATTCCTGATGGCATGATTATCTAATAATTCAGTAAGAACTAAAAATATTGATTCATTTATCAAATTTGGTAAAAAAATACCAAAGAACATTGACTGGAAAATTAATTGTGGATTTCATTTAATACATTGAAAATAATGAAAAATTATTCTGATAATGAAAGTAAATAATCTTTACAAAATATTAAAAAAAATTCTTCTAACTATATTAAAGGATATAAAAATACAATAAATATTTATTTTACTAAAGAGTAAATATGGATGTTTTTTCATAAAATAATATTTTTTGATTATTTTATGTACTGATCTAAAAAAAGAATGAAAACATGGAAATCAAGTAAATAGAAAAACAAAATTAAAATAGAAAATGATTATTGGAAATTCAACATAAAATTAATTGAATAAAAAAACATACATAAATAAACCAAATTTAGGAATGGGTTGTGAAATAAATACTTACACCATTGGTAAAATTTGAAGGAAAACCCCATAAAAAACATGAATAAAGGAAATTTAGTTCCTTGAATGAATATATAAGAATTATATACATGTAATGGGTGAGTATATACACTATGTGATAATAATTATTCACATAATGTAAAATATTTATCTTTAATGTTTAAATGATAAGAAATTACCATAACGTCAAATAAATATTTTTCCATATGAAGTCATAAATTCATATATAGTATATTAATAATTAGTATAAATAATTAAAAAAATCACAATTAGTAAAATAACATATATATATATATATAACTTACTTCTAGAATTATATCTATTTATTAGTATCAAAACTTTTGTACTATCTTTATTGAGGTTGTGAATTGTTTTATTACATACATGTTTGAGTTTTTCAGTTCCTGTCTATTCATATTGGTCAGGGTTATAACATAAAAAATATTAATCATGTCATAATTATCATATATATATTTTCTAAAATATTATAATCCTTCATGAAATGAAAAAAAATGAAAAACCAATCACATATATTTCTGTACGTGGTTATCAACATCTACACACAATTGACATAATAATTTTTGAAGGATTGGAAGTATAATGATGTAAGTAATATTATCTTTTTTTAGAAAAAATAAATATTTGAATAAAATATCATGTGTTAAATAAATCCTTAAAAATTATCATCTATGTTATGTAGTAATGAAAATTTAAATAGCTGACTTCATAGAGGTTGGTAGTAAACAAATAACAACAATAAAAGTTTTCAATTCCCATGTAATGGAAAAGGACATGAATAAGGTTGTTCCATAATAATAGTAACTATTTCATATGTTGATTTTATTTATTTTATTATATCAATATTATGGTATATAATTAGAGGATTTAGTTAATTTAATAAAATTAATGTTCTCTATAAATAGTTTTACCACTTCTTGGGAAATCATGTTCTAGGATACTACTTACACATTAATTATATAGTCTTAGTGGATGAAATGAATATTTAAGATCTGGGGAAATATTCTATTTCTATGGTTGTGTATATATATATTTATATAATATATATATTTATATAATATAATTAATTAATGTTAATAATAGTGGAGGGGTTATGGTTTTTTATTAGTTAGGTGAGACCAGAACATCTAAATAACCAACACAATATATAAAAATTATCTAAATATTATAATATTTTTCATTATAGCTTAATTTTGAATTATGATTTAGATAATTTAAAATTTTAATCAAATAATAAATTTAATAAATTTTTATATTTTGTTATAGTCAATATCACCTGGCCGCACATCATTGTAAAATTATTTTACCTTAACTTTTGTTACATTTGTTTCACTCATTAAGGGGCGTAATATTAATTTTTAATATGTATTACAATACATACATGAATTATGAAATATTGGAAAAAAAATTTAAATTCAACATGATTAACTATAGGATTTTACTAAATATCGAATGTTTTGAAAATAAACTCTAGAAATTAATTACAATTTCATTCATTGTGGAACTATTCATATATCATGACATTAAAGACATCACGATAATAATGTAAATGAAATATTAAATTTTTTATTATAAATTTAACAATTATAATTATCCATTAAACTTTTATAGTAACTGTAATTAATCCAAAATTCATCAATTTAATGTTTTTTAATGTTATTTATTTTTTATTTATAGTAATTTCATTGGAGCTACATCAAGAATGCATGAGCTTTTAATGAATTAATAATATATTTAAAATGAAATAAAATCATAAAAATAATTCATTAGTATAAAATATAATTATTTATAACCATTTATATTTACATTTTTTTAAATATATTTTCTAAATAAAAAGCAAGAGAGTAACATTTTTTATTTTTTCTTAATATAGAATAATATACAATTAATAGTAACAAATTAAAAAAAGAATAAATTACATTTTAGAGATTTTATAATCTTATTAAACTAATCAAACAATGGAATGGCATGTTCTGATTATATATTTAGACATTAAATTTTATATTCATCCCTTATTAACTAATTTTAACAGTTATTATGATGATAAACAATTTAAATGGTCTATCTTCCTTATGATAAAAAATTAAGTTGGAAATTATAAAATATTAGGTACATAAATATAATTATGAAATCAATTTTTAAATATTGAATTTATTTTTTTTGGAGAAAATTGATTTTAAATAAATATGTAAATCTCATTTGAAACAGTTTCTCTAAAAATGTGTCTTTATGCAAAAAAAGAAATTATTGAAAATAAAATACAATAATATTTCATTTTTAATTATTTATTTTATTATATAAAAGTAAACATATGATATTATAAAAAGGAATAAAAACAAAATTTAAATGGGAAATTATATTATTTAATAAAATGAAATTTTATTTTAAAAAAAATAGCATTTCCCGTACTTCACATAAAAATAAATAAATTTATTAAAAGGGAAATGTTTTAACATAAGATAATTTTTTAATAAATATTTCACAAATAATTTTCATTTCATCCAATTAAATTTATGAAATTTTTATAAATTAATACATATTAACGATGTATAAAATCCCAAAAAATACTAAAAATAAAATCACATTTAGATAATAAAATGAATCTATACTTTTTATTTTTCTAATAAAAACAGTTAAATGAATGTTATCTTTTATGACTGCATTCATTATTTTTTATGTATAATATAAATACAATATACACTTCATTATGTTATTTTTCATATTCACACATTCCAACCCAACATCTATTTTATATAAGTGAAATTTATATAATATTAGTTCATGATTCATTTATTATCATGGTTTTGGTGGTGTACACTATCAACATTAGTCTACCTATAAAATAAAATATAAAGTAAAATCATGGGGTATAACATTCTCAGTATTTATTTAAATTCTATCACTATTATTTTAATTTTTATATTCATAAATTAATATAAAAAAACACACAAATAAAATTAGACATTGATATGACATGATGATTAATTTTTATGTTTTGAAAATTAACCATATTTTACTAATACGTCAGTAAGTACCAAACTTGTGAATAGTTTCTCTGAATATATAATATTTAATTTTAATTTATACATTCCTTACAATATTTGGTAGGATTATGTTCACAATTTTTAATTTAATGTAATTCTATTAGAATTTATTTTTAATTGTGAAGATTTAAACATACATGATTTTTTATCTATTAATTATAATGATTTTATCAATTAATGTTCATCATTAAAATTATTTTTTCATGATTATATAACTAAAATAACCATTTACTCATATAAAATATGTACAAATATGGTGAAATTGTATTCCTCCTATATAAAATAGAAATTGTTGAAAAATGTAAAAATAATATAAAATATGGATAATCCTTCTATCAAATTAATCATTAAAGTCATAATAGTAACCAAAGATTTATTTTATAGTCCTAAAAAATAATATTAAATTCTGAACCAAAAATTAGAATGGTATGATAAATTGTTTTAAATAAATCAACTCACTTTATGGCCCAATGAAATCATTATAACTCAAATTAATATATTCCCAATTAATAATTTCCAATGTCTAATTTTTTTCTGAATAATCAAAAAAAATTAATCCTAAAAAATGTTTTTCATTTCATATCACATAATTAACATAAACTTAAAATATATAGAATTCGATTAATATCACAAAAAATACCATTCTAATAAAAAACACATATCAGGGTGATTGACACCATTCAACATAATATACCAAAATTATCATTTTTAATATTTTCCATTAAAAAGAATATAATTATGAGAAACCATGGATTTTTATCATTCTAATCATATCAAAATTATATTGATAAATACCACCACACCACTTTAATATATTATACTAAATAACCCAAATTACATTGAATTTGAATCCATAAATGTCACATTCTTCCATGATAAATAATATTTGATTTTCTTTTGTCTTGAAGATAACAATCAATGTATCATTGTTGGTGATTTATTTTATAAGAAAATAAATTACATGAACTAAACATTCATACCTACCAAATTTTTCATATCATTCCTTTTCCATAAAATGTTTCTCATTTCATTATATAGTAATTCATAATTGTTAATTTAATTATTCTTATCATTAACAAATAGAAAAAATATGACAGTAATTGTTGGTTCATGGGGAATTATTTTCCATAATATTCTCTACATATACATTTATTACATTGTATATGAGAATAATTTTTATTTCATTTAAAATTATAATCATCATGGATATTTTGTCTACACTTTCAAAAAACACCCATTCCCTTTTTGTATTTACCAATGTGAATCATTGTAAATTATGGAAACATGGGTTGTTTGATATTTTATGATCTATAATATTTATTACATAACATTCATGGATCCAAATTTTTATATTATTGTTAGATTTCTTTAGAGTAAATATTATGTTCCATTTAGAGGGATTTTTTTATTGATAACAACTATTAAATATATCACTTAACGTATCTTCTATATTGATTCAATATGAATGAATGGATATTACCACAACCTCAGTTATATTCTCTAATATATCGATGCTCTTCTCATATCTAGTAACTGTTCTACAGAAACACATAGTATGATAATTACCCTATTGACTAATGGTGTTTACCCCATTCCTTCCACTATGAAAAATCCCTAAAAAATAGAATTGTATTAGATATCTAAAATATACTGTGAATATTGATCCAAGGAATAAAATTTATTTAAACGTTATCATGTATTCTAATGAGTAATAATTATATATATATATTTGTTTATTTGGGGATAAAATTATATTAAACACACACACCACACACACAATCTAGAAGGGTAGCCACAGCTCCCCAAGGGATAGTACACCAATCAGGAATCATTTATTCAGTACATGTCCCAAAGGCGTATGGGGAATTAAGAGAATTTCATGGCCCAATGGACAAAAAACTAGCCCGAAGGCCAAATGCGTAGTCATGAATACATCATGTTAGTGTCATTGTCTTCTTGCATTATACCTACATCACTGTATGCCTACGTGATGTCTACATCACTACCTACCCACGTCATACTGTGTCATTTCATGATTTAGGAAAATATCTCCTAGTCAAATTTGAAATTGATTCAGATGCTTGATTATTGGTAGTCTTTACCACTTGATAAATCCCCCAACTATAAGGATTATAATTATGTTTGTGTTAGATATAATCCTAAAAAATCTATTTCTTATGGGTACAAATATACGTTTTGTAAGAGAAACTATATATACTATGAAATAATCAACCTATAAATATTTCGTAGATTATTAACATAGTGTATGAAACTAATTATAAAAACACATTGGATCAATTAGGTTAGCAATATCTGGAGATGGATTTAGTCCATGTAAGCAATAATAAAATGGTAAAACAAATATCTCATGAAATTTTTTTTAATGTGAAATGAAATATAAAAAATGATTCCATATGGTATACATGGGGATAATATAATATAAATAATGTTTATTTTAGATTCTCAAAATGTGTTACATATTACAGATGCTACATTGAGTAGATAAAGAATTATTAAATCCCTTACTCTAGTGCACCCCACTGAGGATTGATTGAACTAAATGCTGAAATCCCATAGATCACAATGAGTGAAGAATATAACACAGTAGTTGACATTACATTCCATTATAAATCCAACAACCCACCCCATGGATCTCTCGGTATTGAAAATACCAACATCAATTCAATTGTTCTAAAAATTATTAGTGATAGGTATTCAGATTAGGAATGGAACAATACAGTCCCAATGCTCACTATGAGTGAGGAATATAACAAAATAATTGAAAATACTTCACTTTCTAAATGAAACAATCCACACATGAATGTCATGGTACTGAATATACAAACTTCAACTCAGTTGTTTAGGAACCAATTAGCAATAGGCAGTCTGATCAGGACAACAGTTCTACTACTCTTGATATTTCCTGCACTTCTAGTAACCTAAATTCAAGTATTGATAACAGAAATAAGTATTATTTTTCTTTAGATGATGTATATATAAAACACTACACTACATCAAATGATGTTTCTATATTAAATACTAAATTGTCGATCATGATGGAGAATCGATTCACTGAATCAAATAGTCAACTAGTTTCACATTCAAACAATGAAATGGGTGACACAACTTATGGAATATAGTGTTGGTATTACTAAAATTCTCCATCTCTCTTAAATGATAATGTGGGAGAAGAAAACATATTCTACAAAGGCTAATTTTCCAATAATATTAGCGATAAAAAAGGGCTTTTGGAATAATAAAAATGGTCTCTACAACAACAATAACATGTTTAAATAAATATTTCTTTTGGAATTATCAACGTACAACAATACATGACACCTTTACTGTCTTAAAATGTTTTATCAGTACTCGTCATTTAAATTTTTTTTCAATATTTTAACAAAAAATCACTTTTTCATCTCAGTTTTTTTCATCTTTCCCAGTTTGAATTTTATATCATATGAGCATGTAAAAAATTCACATCTGTTGAAACTCTCTGGATCTTCACTCACTCTTCTTTAGAAAATGTTAATATTTTTAGTGTTTCAGAACAATATTATACCGATGAAATTATCATTGAGCACACACATATTTAGTCAACTTTTATATAAGCTAAAACTAGATACCATGATAGAAGACCCCTTTGGAATAAACTCTCCCATCTTATAAATATTATTCATGATACTTGGTTTGTTTTAAGAGAATTTAATGCCATCCTTTCCCTATGTGTGAAAATGGGTCCACCAAACTAAACTATTTAATTAATGTAATTAAATCCTCTATAAAGGATAAAAATAATATTGAAATTCCTCTCATTGATGCCTAATTTATGTGATATAGACAATGTTAAAACTAGGTAGTTTCTAGAAAATTATATAGATATTTCTATAATGTTATTGCTCTTGATAAATGGGAAAGCATCTCTATAATCACCCTTCCTAAAATTACCTTGAACCATTATTCTATCATTGTCAACATCTATTACAATATCAACATGCCTGATTTACCTTTCAGATTTAACATCTCTTGGTCTTCAGAGACAAATTTTTCTAACACTATTAAAAATTAATGGTTTGCAATAAATAATATCATCGATTAATTTTCTGGGACCTTTAAATTGAAAAATATAAATCATGTTTATATAGATTGGTGTACATCAAAATCTAAAAAAATTGACAATGAAATCCTTCTTTTGGAAGAGTTTCATTTCCAAATGCTGAATACCACTACTAGTTCTAATGTTTATTCTGACCCTCAAAATGAAATCAATATTTCTACTAAACATTTTTCTTTGCTTAACATCACAGATAACATTATAATTTAAATATAAGAAACTATATTTCTCATTTGTGGTGATTGAAATACTAAATTTTACAACTCCCTTCAATGATCTATGAATTTGGTCCATCCTCTTACCTTCATATTGATGGGGACAACCAAATTGTCTTTGAGGAAGGTATTTTTAATCATTTCAACTCTTATTTTGATAATATTTTCGTTGAGGATGATGTTAATAATGTACCTTTCATGATAAAATTCTAATTATGGTGAAATAATTCAATAACAATTGTATTAATATCATCCCTCTTGATCATGAAATTAGAGACACAATCTTTTTGTTTAAATATTGATAGTTCCCTCAGACCTGATGGATTTAATAATGGTTTTTATGAGAAATTTCGTGATGCTTCCAAGATTATTCTTGTATTTTGATCGTGAACTTTTTTTTATAAGGCCATGATCCCTTATGGGAAAGACTCCTAATTAGTCACTATAATCCCTAATGTGGATAATTCTATCAGGCTTAACCTATTCAAACCCATCTCCCTTATCAATTATGTTTACATGATCATAACCAAGGTTCTGACAAATAGACTCTTTTCTAATCAAAAAATTGTTTCTTGGATCCAATTCAGTTTTGTTAAAGGAATTACCATACAAGAATATATTTGAATTTCCTCATAATTAACCAACCCTTTGAATAGAACTATTATAAGAGGGAATTCATCAATCAATCTGTTTATTCAAAAATATTTAGATATAATTGATTACTGTTTTATTTTCAATGTTCTAATGAGATTTTGATATAATGACTCTTTCAACAATACAATTAAAATACTTTTCAATTTGGTTGACATCTCTATCCGTGTTAATGGAACTCCTATGTTTTAATTTAAATACTCCAAAGGGGTCTGACATTGAGACCCCCTCTCAACTATTCTTTTCTTGATTGATACTGACTACATAAAAGATTAATCACTCATGTAGTGGATCAAAAAAATATAAAACTGATTCATGGTTTGAAGAATATGAATTCCCACACATATCTCTTATATTCATATGACATCATCCATTATTACAAGGTTACTAGAGAAATATCAATAACCTCAAAAGTGCCCTAACTCAATATGAAGATGTTTTTAGACAAACGATAATCTGAATCAAATCCTACATCATCATTTGAAACATATTTCCTTCCAATATAAAAACCAATATTATCAATGTTGTAGGAATTAGGTCAGGTTCCCTCACAATAACCTATCTTAGTGCTCCAAATTTTGTTACTTATTACGCATTTAGACCAAATTCTACACCATCTTTGTTCATGGAAAGTTATATCCCTCTCCATGGCTAGAAAGATCTGTCTGGTCAAATCTACAATTGTATCCAAAATGGTACAATTCCATTATGGTTTACAAATGGCCTACTGGTCTATTAATGAGAATAAATGTTTCCCTAAAAAATGTATGGAGTGGGAGCACTTTTGAAATAAATCTAGTAACCATTCTCAAGTATACCAATTACATTCCATTACATTGTGCTAGAATCGACATAAAAACTATAAAATTTTTCATAGAAGCCTTATAAGACAAACACACATTGAATCTCTTTAATAATAATTCAAACCCCTTGGCTTCCTCAAAATCAATGTTTTTAATTTATTAAATAAACAAAAGATGAATTATATGAGTTTATTAATCTGGCATTCCATTAGGAATGATTTTTCAAATATCATGTCTATCTCTATATATATGGTGATAAAAGTCATTATCTAGAACATCTAGCTTTCCATCTAGATTGGTTCCCCTATCATTTCAATGGTTTTCCATACTTATTCTATTGGACAATCTAATAATACAGCAAATGATATGTTAATCTATCAAAACAATATCTTACATGAAAATATTGAGCAAGTCATTGATAATTACCCCTTTTCCACCATTAATAATTTTTTAATTTGGGAACCAGATCATAATGGAATGTTTGGAATAAAATTATTTTATGATCATATTTTTAAAAACTATGAATATAATTTTATTTGGATAATTTTTTAATAAAAAATTGTTAAAGAACTAGAGATTCACTCTAGTTTGGTGTATTATTCAGAAAAGTGTTCCAACAGAAAATTGACATTAATTTTTTGGGATACACCATTGCATTAAATTTCATTTTTTTCACCAATATCAAGAAAAAATTAACCAAATTTTTCATTCTTGTTTACAGACACTACCCTATGGAATTATGTTCTTGATCATTTTGAGTACATATGGTTACATTATGACTTTATCAACTCTTAACTATAGCATTATGAGGATATCAATGACTCCCAATAAATCACGAATCTATTCATAGAAGCTATAACTGATATTATCCATATGTTATGGTGTGATATAAATACATTTATTAATTAGAATTACCCAATTATTCTTAATTCTGTTAAAATGAGAATCCTAATTTCCATTCGACAAGTAGTCTCAATTCAAAAGAATCTTTGCAGAAACACTGTTAGAGACCTTGGGATTCACTCATAGCTTGGGGTGAATGGAATTAATCCCAAGCCTAAAAACACTTTTTATGTACTCTAGTATACTCTTCCTCTGGGTAGGATAAATGTTTTTGTTTATGGTGCTTATAATTCCAACTGGGACCCTTGGGGTGTGGTGCAATCTTCAAAAATCACTATGTGCAGACTCTTGGTTGCTTCTATGGATGTTTCAGTGTCACGTATTCTTTGGAAGTTAAATGAGGAGTTTTATTGCTGCTATCTCATTTGAAAACAATCCTAGATGGAAAAATATATAGATCTAAAGAGATTTGAAAACCATCATCCATGCGATTTGGAATGGAGTAGTTCACCTTGAATGGACATTTTCTTCATGTTGGATGGACTATCTGAATTCACTCATGGACACCACATATAATGTCACTCATACCTATCATGAAGTGAACAAGGATATAGATAATCTCTATAATGTGTGAGGTATTCATTACATTACCTCGATGAATGATCTCCCTTTTGACTTACTTTCACTTTATGATAGGGAATGAAAAAAACCCTTCTTTTTTACTCATGTAATTTTTTTCTATAATGTTATGAATAAAATTATTATTATTTTCATTGATTGAGACATAAAATTTTTAAAAATGTATATATACATTTATAATATATATATATATAGATATATATATATTAGATAATTTCAAATTTATTATTAAGAAAGAAAATGTATAATTCATGACTGTAATTGTCTTACCATCATAGACATGGCTATGATTTCATTATCTGATATCCTCAAGTGATAAATCATTTAAATTTGTATAGTCTCATGATACTCATTGATGCATTGAGTGGTTATCATTAATTTTCCCCAACACCATAGTTCCACATAATATGAATTTATCAAATATGTAATGATCAATACTATTAAAAAATGTATAAATAAATAATTATCTCAAATAAATGTAATGTACATATCATTAATATTTCGCTATTAATTAAAATGACTTTCTATAGAAGAATACTGCAATACAAATTGATTGTTGAAAAAGAATATATATAAGACAATATCAATATATCTGATATTATATTTAATAAACCCATAATACTAAATATATTGTTATTTGGTGGGGAGATATTGTCTAATGAATAATAGAGAGTTGTAGGGAATGTGAAAAAGGAGAATGTTGATATCCACCAATCCTTAAAATGTAAATGATAAAAAAATAAAATAAAATTATAAAAAATGAATATTTTATAATGAAAAAAATAATTTTAGAAAATGAAAAAAAACTACAGAGAAAAATGAAAAAAATATTTCATTTAACATTTTGTAGAAACAAAGTCATAAACGACATTCAATGTTATTTCATATATTTTGAAATTTAAGTGTCGTTTATTATAATGAAATTTTGAAATAAATTACATTGAATATTTATAAAAAGATTTTATTTAAAATTATAATCTAACATTCTATTAGATTATTTTATTCAATATTCTGTCATGATGATGGGAAATAAAGTTCATTTGATAAATGATGGAAAATGATTTCATTCATACTTTTGTTAAAATAATAAAATTTAGTCATTTTTAAAATTATAAGAATATTCCTTTCAAATATTTGAAAATAAAATCAACTATTAATTAAAATGAAAGAAAATATTCATTACATAATTGAAGATAAAATTATATTAATTATTTTAAATAACATCGATATTGAAGATTATTTTTCTTGAACATTATTGAATTAAGAGTCAATTTCCTTAAAAAAAATTATGAATGTTATAAGTAATAAATAGAAGAAAAATTTCATAAAATTATGGTTACATAATAAATAAATATAGTTCTAGAAAATAGACAGGGATAATTATATTACAAAATAAAAAAATTTAACGAAAAATTAAACATATAAAAACCCGAATTAAAAATGAGACAATGAAATTAATCATTAGTTCTTTGGTTTTATTTGAACGAAAATAATTTAAATGTTAAAACAAGAATAAAAAAATATGAACTACACTAATAAATATAGATTCATGATATATCATTTGCTAGGAAATTCATATAATTAATTTAAATCAAATTATTCACATAATTTAAAAAATTATACATGATGTGGAAATTAGGGAAAATTTCCCAATCCAAAAACACCTATATGAATCATTAAAGAACACATAGTTTTGTATTATAATATGTGAGTAAATATAAATCTTTTAATAAATTAATTTTATCCTATAGTATAAGGTTGATATATGGAATTTTTTCTTTCTTTTATGAGAAATTATAATTTGACATCATCATCATTGGTGGTAAGTGTTTTCATTTCCAAACAATGTTTTTTTGGTAGTTATCATCCTTGAATAATTTTTAGTGAATCATCATAATAAAAATTTTAATAATGAAATAACTTATTTATAAATAAAATTAAAATATATAATCATTAATTAAATTCATACATGAAAAATGGATCCTATCAATTCTTGGTGGTGGTAGTCCTCAAATAAAGATAAACAACATTATCATATTGAAAAAGGTATAAGAGTAAAAATCTAAGTAATATATTATCTTCTACTGAGAATAATTATATCATCAATGTAATATATATTCATTAAATACGTCATAATATCTACAATTATGACGATGTGAAAAAATTTGAAACACATTGCTTCATGGATTTGGTAGTCCACACCTACTCTCAAGCGATTTTGTCATTTACCATAGATGGGAAATAATTTTGAAAGAGTTACATTAATAAATATATATATATTATGTATACCATAGATATATACTTTTTCCATTATCATGGTTAAGAGATAATTTAATGGGGTATAATTAGAAATAGAAACAATGAACTTGGTTAAGATTCATAAGTCCACATTGGAGATCATATTTTTCCAAAAAACAAAATAATTAATATGATATTATAGGGAAATAAATAATGAACAATGATATGTGGATGGAATCGAGAATTTTCTTTTCTTGGTCATGTAATATATACGTGGCTTTATATTTGTTTCATTTGTGTGCGGGGAAGGTTACCTTATATAAGTTACATGAATGAAAAAATTTTAAATAAATAAAAACCAAAATATAATGTGTATATAATTGGTGTACAATAGATCAAAAATACATATATTCTATAATATTGAAGATAATTCTTTAATATAAACATCCATTCAATTTTATATAATATTAATTTATAGTATAAAACTTATCTTTCCCTTTACCACCCCCATTACGATTTCTAACCATAACTTTTATATAAAATTTATCACTCTTATTTTTCATGGAAGTAATTTTAAAAATTTCAAGATTTATATTAATGAAAAATTCATGAGAGGAATAACTATTTAATATATAATATTGTTAGGATAAAAAATTTATAATCTTATAACTATTTTAAATTTTTATCTAAACATTAAATACCATTTAATATTATTATCAAGAATATTTATATACCATTACTATAAAGGAATCAACATTAAAATAAAAATCATATATAAAACCTTTAGCATTATATTAAAAATTTAATATATTCTTGTAATTATTGGGTAAAAAATTTTAATAAAAAATATGTTAATTTTTTATCATATATTTAATTGTATTATGAATTTCACATGTGTTGTGTCAGAATTGTGTAAGCAGTCAAGGAAACTAATATATGTCTCAAAATGAAAAATAAATTAATATCAGAAAAATATTTTATAGATTCAGAAATTAAAAATTTAAAACCATTCCTATCCTTATTTAATCCATATGAAAGTATATTAGAGAAACTAAAAGAAATATATTATCATTTTGTAATTATTTTTAACATAATATATTATAATAGTCGTAATTAAAATCATGTGGAATTGAAATTTCAAATTCATATAGTCAGAATATATATAAATGGAATAAAAATATCTATTTATTCAAAAGAATTTTCTTTTTTTATTTTGGGACATTTTCCCAGAGTTTTATCCATATTTTACATGTCTTATCCAATACCATCATGATAATCATTTTCCATAAAAACTTTTCATTATGGATACAAATAAAAGTTGATTGCTTATTAAATTTGAACAACCAGATTAATAATATTATATTAATATATCAAGAATTATTGGTATAATAATATTTTACATATATTAATAAAAGTATTCAAAAATCATCTAAAAGGGTATCTAATAAATGATTTTTACGCATAAAAATAAACTGATAAAAAAATGAATTATGATATTGAATTATTTGAAATTAATTATATTAGGTTCAATCAATGGGATATTATTTTATAAAAAATTTATGTCCAAATAAGAATGTCACTTTTAAATTACATGATTTAATGATATTAAATGAAAAATTTTGATTAAATATTACTTTCTATATTTATTAAAATATCAATATTTTTTAAAAAATATAAAACTTTACTCTAAGATAACTTTGATATGATGATTTCAAAATCTATTTTCATTTTATAATATAAAATTTATATTATTAAATTTAATTAATTTTCATTACCTTTGTTTGAAATTATATAATACACATAGTTTCTAAGAAGATGTGTATTTTTATATCATAAAATAAATTTACACTTATCCATTTTATATTAACATAAATTAATTTAATTTTATATTTATTAATGGAATTATATATTTATATTAAGTAAAAAATTCCTTTACTGTACATAATAATGTGTTTATTCTTATTCATAAATTCCAACCCAACATCTAGGTTATAATATTTAAAAAATTAAATAAAATTGAATTGTAATTTTATTAGCTTTGGTTTTTTTCATGTTGTATGTTATTGAACACGATGTTATGTTAAATGATATAAAAATGAAAATATAATGGTATACTTTTTTTCTATATAATCTATCAATAGTGAGTCAGTCCCTCCTATTCCCAACAAGAATGTCAACATGATTAATATCTTTAGATATTTGTGTCAGTTTAAAAAGATAATGAATTCTATCTCCGACATCATTTGGTTTACCAACAGAAAAACCACTACATTTTTCTTAATAATCATGCATAACATCATTCCTCCTGATTCCAAAAATTAAATAAATTCAAAAATAAAAGTGTAGATTTCAAACTATAATTATCAGAGTAATAAAAAATATTTTTATTAAATTCATTCAAAAGAAATCATAATTTAATACAACTTCTAATCAAACCATGATGCATTCAGGTTCACATCATATCAAATTGTTTTTATCATAATTCTTATTAAGGGCTTCCTCATATTATTCAGGAACTAATCTACAAAATTATTAAACATTATAATGATACAAACTGAGGTGACCGAAGTGAAGCATAAATAAAATTATTTATTTTTAGATTATTATTTAATATATTATACAATAATACATTTTCCAACCACATATATGATTAGTGTCTCAAGAGAATAGATACATTTACATTTTATAATATGAATGATAGTCAATATCTCTTAAATTATTCATATCTCACAGATAAATAATTATAAGTTTCCCACTTAATAAAATTCATCATATCCATTGGTGTAATGAAAGCATAATAACTGGATAAATCAAATGTTTCATATGGGAAATCAGAAGATATATCAGTTGAGGAAAAATGGATTGACTATGTTATCAATAATTTTATGTGACCAGGATCATCGATTATGAAATTTATAGCAAATAAATCAATGATTATAAATCATTATTCATAGAATGAATCTTAAATATTTTATCCTACATGAATCATAAGTGTGAGGAATCATCATTAATAAATCATTATCCATGAGTGTACTTCCTAATAATAATAATATGTCATAGAAATTTTGAAAAACCCAGGAAAATGTAAAATCATATCACTAGTGTAGGATTATAGAATGTTGGTGACCTACAAAACAAATCAGAATTATCATTGACTAAATTACATGTATATAGTTTAATATATACATTTCATTCTCATAAAATAAAAGTATAAATAATTATATTCTCACTATATTTAAATTAATTTCCCTAGATTTTATTTTCTATCAAATATTTATAGTAATAATCATGTTTTAATTAGATCCTTGGGAAACCCTGAGAGATCATATTTTTATTTTATATTGTCTAAATACATTATAATAATAAGACACAGAAATTGTTTGAAAATTTAGTCACGGTGTTCATAATCATTGAAATTTACTCTCATGATGTTCTCATTTGATGATATTAAGAAGATAACACAATCAAGATAGAACTATCAAAAAGAACACATGCTGTTTTATTTGACATTGGTTGGCCCTAAATACAAACATGTGTATTGGTATGATGATTTGATATTTTTATCAGTGTCGTTGATTTGATCATGTATATTTATTCATGGAAAAACCCTTGAAATTTTTGTTTTTGTGAGGTAGCTTGTGTTATGTGTTTCTTTTATGGTATGACATTGGATTAATTGTTAATATATAATTTTTTTCTTCAAATTATAGAATATGATGTCAATTTCTTAGTTTATGTGGATGGTAGTACCTTAACTAAGATCATTTCTATAATAAGAAAAAGTTAATTTCGTCTTGTTGGATAATGAAAAAAAAATTATTAATGGATGATGACACATGTTTTGAATCCATCATTATGATATATCTTGAGACAAAGTGATTTTATAACTTGATATCAGTTCTTTGGAAGTTTATTTTTACAATGACTGTTCCACATCCATTTAGGGGCCCTAATTGGTTTCAATACTCTATTCATTGTTTGTTAATTTTATTCAATATTATTGAGATTATATCCTAGAGGGTCACACACAATAGTATATTCACGAGTCAACCCTATTATGATTATTAGTAACGTAAAAGATGGAGGCCCACCACAATGGGGTAAGTTTTTATCATGAAAATTAATGACCACAGATGAATGACTACATTAATTATTATTTGAGTGTCGAATAATATGGTTGAACTTTTTTATTAAAAGTATTCAGATGGTATTAATTGAATACATGGGTAGAAATTATATAAATTAATATAAAATTAGTAGTCAAGGATCAGTAAATATTTTAAAGAATTTAGATCTGATTAAATGGATTGTTTTTATCACATAATATATTTACAGAATATTATAATTAGGGGAGAATATAAATATGACATTATGTTTGATATATTTCATCAAAAAAGGTCATTTATTACCTATTTAGAAGTAATTACTTAAACAGGGGCTGTGGATCCATTTTTGAATATTTAACCACCACTATATAACCATTGATAATATCTTTTCATGTGTACTATTAATTATGACAATCTAGATACATCATATCTCTCTCATATCGCACCCAAGATATTGAAATCTCACATCCAATATTTCTATCTTTTGTTTTCCATCAAAGATAAAATTGACGAGGTCATAGCGATAATTTTGATGTTAAAGGATTCATCAGAGCTCCGTGTAAGATCATTGAATTACATCATCGGTGCTCACATGGATTCATTATTCCTTTTTCAATGATCTAGTGGGGATCAATATTAAATACTTTATGATAAGATTATTTGAAATGAGTGGAAGTTAAACACATAAGTGATCCGAAAAAGTAAATAATTCAAATAATTTTATTGCTGAAAAAATTCCTCAATATCCTAAGACCATTAACAAGTCTATAATTACTATAGACAAAGATGATTCCTCACTCGGGTGATGAAAAATTATAAATAATTTTCCCACCAACATGTTTTGTGTAACATTGTACAATAAATTTTCATCAGTGATCTTTTATGAATTTTGGATTCAGTAAAAATTTATGTTTCCATAAAATTATAGTAAAGGGAATTAATTCAGTTCCAATGATTTTTACTATACATCAATTTTATCACATATTTCCTCACTAAGATCATCCAGAATAAAATTAATAAGGATAATTAATGATTTTTATGTGCTAAATATTTTATGATTTTATATATTAATATTAGTTTTTTTAATATATTTTTAATGTTGATGATTATTCTGGTCACCCATTCTTTTTTATCCTTATTCTAGCTGGATACATCTTATAAGTAAAATTCTGAATGTAATGTTTACATTCAACTATTTTTCTGTTTTCCATAACAAAATAATATAAAAATAAAATATCAAATAGGCTAAATAATTTGGGGAATGTTAGACTCACATCAATGAAAACATTTTAAAAAATTTAATTAAATAAATAAGTGATAGATTGGGTGGGGAGGATTTAAAACCTACATGGATGATAAAAAAAATGTAAACCCCACTTCGGGAGAACATATCTTATAAAAAAGGTTAACATGACAATAACATGTAAAATATATCATGAAAATATCTTCTAATTTATTTCCTAGAGACTCTAGTTGGCCACCACCCAATCCCCCCCACCTTTTCATGATGCATTTAAGTTCCTCCAACCCATATCCATAATTATTACATCCTCTAGATCGCTTTCACATCATCTATGAATCATAAGAAAAAAACCTTATTCCACGCCATTCATTAATATTGGCATCCGCAAGGTCAAAAAACCACTCCCGATAGGATAACTCATGATGGATGTTTTCATCATCATCTGTAGTTGAGAATTCTACTATGCCTGTAGTGGACCTCACTTTAAAAATATTTACATTTCATTAAATATGTTTTGTACTCAAAAGTTATATAAACAAAATCCCAAAGATCGTAGTTGTTACAGTGCACTTCAAAACATGCAAACATTAAAGTAGTACATAAGTGAGCTACATTATATCCCACATTCTTATTCGTGACTAGCACCTTTCTTATAGACATCAAACATAATACATATATTCATAAATTGTGGAAGGAATCATGATAATGGGAGATCATAATTTCACAAAAAGGTTAAATAAGGGTGACATGTTAGAATAAACATGAGTAAAAGGGTAAGAGAACATGATTAGGAAAATAGAAGATCATATGCTATATATCAAAGATCTTATACATGAATCATTGCATTATGCTTTGTATTTTATAATAAATGAATCAAAAGGAATTAAATGACGATAACCATGAAATCATAACATATGAGTAAGATATGGAATTCTGGAAACACATAAGAATATTATGATTTCCAGAGTATACAGGGCATCAATTCCAAGACCACCTTAGTGGACCAAGTCTTACACTAAACTGGGTGAACCCCCATTCTAGACCCGTATTACTAACTGGGTAAACCCTCATTCCAACCGTGTATTACTGAACTGGGTAAACACTCATTCCATCCCCATATATCTCACAAGATATAAATCATTACCCAATGCATTGGAGAGAGATATAGGTCCCACCTGTCACAAAATGAAGTCATACATAAATGTTACGCAATATCATAAATGAACACAACATAACAAATGAAATGAAATGTGAATCATAAATATGTAAATATATCGTAACTATTGGAAAGAGATATATTTCATAACTATTTCAACTTAATCATAAACCGTGAAAGGAATCAGGTTTCAAAAGCATATAACCGGTGAAAGAGAATTTGGCTTTTTAAACATCATTCCATTAAAACATAATCCATTATGAGAATTAATCTTAATGGAAACATTGAATAATTTTTACGTGAATTATTCAGAGAAACGAATGGATGTTATATTATAAGTTATGTCATTTTGAATATTCTTTTAAAAAAATTTCTAGAGAAAAATATACTTTCTTCATTGAAAATTATTTTTATAACTTAAATCCTATTGAAAAGCTTATTCATAGAAAATAGATTTGGAAACATTTAAAAAATTATTTTAAAATTTTTTTAAAATACTATCTCCTTGAATTATATCTCCATGTATATTTTGAAAACATTTTTGAAAACATTTTTTTAAGACAATATTTTTGAATAAGGTGGATTTTCGACCGATGATAGAGACTGCCTGATTTTATTAAAAAAATTATATTAAGTAGCCATGAGTGGAAAAAAATGTAATAACAAAAAATGAAATCTTGAATAAATATAGTACATTGAAACTCAATAATATTCATGAATTTAGGATAATAAAATATCATCAAAGTAAGTATAGTCGTAAACAATCTCAAAAAAAGGAGGAGATTGTCTCAAAAAACTCGTATAACTTGGTTTCTTTGGATAATACTGTAAAATTTAGAAATATAATTTTCATGAAGTTTATGATATGATGTAAAAAATTGATTTATGATATATCATTCAAAATTGAATTATATACACATCTTGAATAAATATTTTATGTGCATAACCATACATGAGTCTTAATGAAAGAAAATTGAGACAAAATTGTTTTACCGACTTGGTAACTTCTGATTGTTAATCCCCATGAAATAAAGATCAAAGAATGGAAATGTTAATAAACTTAAATATATTTATAATATACATATAATTTTATCATAGACAGTATATATACTTCCCAAATGTATAGAGTGGTGATCATAACCTGAATCTCACAGAAATTAAAATTGAGATGAAATTCTATTTACAATGTATATTGACTCCCCCCAAACAGAAACACGATTCATGTATAATAAATATAATATTATTATATATAATTTATAGATGAATATTATTATATATAATACCATATATTTTTTATTATTATCATATATAACCCAATTTTTATTGATCCTATGTTAATGTTTCACTTCGGGTAATCATTCACTTTGTTCAACACATGTGTCTTAATTTGATATAGCGTTGGTCCTTATACTTATATCATGATTATAAAATGTACAACATGATATAAATATCAGATATATACCTTTTTTTTAAATTATAATAATTTATTATGCAATGATGAATGAAATGGAATACACCATTCATGGAGACTGTAAGTCATTCATACACATGAATGTTGTTTCTATTTTTCTTGTCGTATTGAAATAATGTATGTAAATTACATATTTATATATATGTACATATATATATATATCATTATTCTAGTGTAATTACTATGTCATTTATTTCATATAAATTCATCAAAACTATCCTTGATACATTCAATGTGGTGTGTGAATGAATCAAATCGCTAGGAGGGGGAAGTATTCCACAATTCCTCAAATGGGATTATCATACTAAGACCAAATGGAAGGTAAAAATATGTGTTTTATGAAAGGAATACCGAAGCTTATAGAAAAAATAAATAATATATTTTACAAATATAAATATAGTATCCATCATAATGGCCATTAGATTGAGGTGTGTGTACGTCCAGGTAATAAACATTTCATAAAAACATACTAGAATATAGAGGATACTATTTTCTTCACAAAAAATGGAATAATGATAGTGTATGGGTGGAGAAGTAAAATAAATCAAAGGACCATAAAATAAGACTCTACCTCAAAATCATGTTACTCAATTTGGTTTCTATGAAAGGCTTCCATCATATGGTTTATGATCATCGGGACGCCTCAAAATTTATGGTATGATTTTTGGGTTGCAATTTGGGTCATTTTTATCCAGACAGATGATTCTTGAGATGTGTTAGGAATGGGTAGATGTGGTGGCCTTTAATAGAAAAGGAAAAGTACTTACATGGAATTTTTAAAATAAAATTTGATGTGCACATATCATACGTAAATGAAGAGTGAAAAAAATAAATATAAGAATGTTTATGGACATAATATGAATATCCAATGGGATTTTGACATGTGTATCAGTCATTTGGGTCATTAATGTTTTGGTTTTTTTCCTAATTAAGATTATTTTTTTAATTGGTACGATTAATTTTAAAAAAATTAACTAATAATTTTGGTCAAAATTTAACATGGTATTATTAGAATGTAAATATTATACATTATATAGTATCTTGTGTTCTATTTTCTAAATTACAATGATAGAAGCGGCCAAATTTAGATGAGTTCTAATCCCGCAGATGGGATGCAAAACAACGTTTTAATATAAGATCTTCGTCGAATGATTGTTATGGTTTTACATTCGTTTTCAAATTGAAATTGTTTATACTCAGTTAAATTGTATTAATATATGTAATATTCATCTAATGTGACATTAAAAATTATTAAAAATATCATTTATCATTTTTAATGGATCATAAATATTAATGTTTTTTATTAAAAAGTATTATCATTCACTATTCATCAAAAAATGATGTTACTCAAAAAAAATCAAAGAAAATTACCCTAAACTAATTATGATGTTTTGAATTCAAAATTGATGTTTATTTTATGAAATTAAATTTCTAAATGTTTCTAAAATTACTTTCATTATTAGATATTGTTCATTTGATAAAACAATATTTTAACCATAAAAAGGACATTTCTGAAAATCACATATTTTATAATAAATATGTTATATGTATATATAATTATAAAAAATATTGAAAAATTAGTTTTAAATATTAATATTAATATTTTTAACCACTAGCTAATAATTATATTTTTTAAATAATTAAATATAAAAGTGATATTTCATAGAAACTCAGTGTTGCATGTATCATACCACTACTTAGTATTGTGTGCATCGTATGCCAAGACAGTTTTGGGAGGAACGTAATCCATGATGAAATTGTGTGTAATGAATAATAAGTTAGTTATGTGAGAAACGAATCATTGACACAGTGTATTTCATGATATAAATGAAAATTTAAATTTATTAGAAAAAATTACTATAAATACTCGAGGTGTTACATTCACCCCCCCCCCTAACACGATTTTTTTGCTCAAAATTCATCACTAGGTTGAAAATAAGTGAGGATACTTATAATTAATAATATTCTCAAGATCACACATAGCTTCATCTAACTGGTGATTTCTCCACAAAACATTGACCTGGTGAGTGGTCTTGTTTGGTAGAACATTGTCTGATTGGTCCATAATTTCAATAGGTTTATCTTCAAATAAATAATCCTTATCTAGTGGTATGACCACTATGTTCATTACATTTTGAGGGTTAGGTATGTACTTCCTCATCAGTGATACCTGGAACACATCATGGACATTAGAGTGATTTATATTATGTTCTATGAAATAGGATATTATCTCGATACAATCAAAAATTTCAAAGGGGACAATATACATAGGGCTTAGTTCCCTGTTCTTCCAGAATCTCATACATTTATTCCAGGGTGACATTCATAAAAACTACTATTCCCTAAATTCATATTCCAGATCACGCATATGGTTATCAACATATATATTCTCCCAGTTTTGAGCTTCCTTGATATATTGTTGATGGATTTTAACCTACTTGACTACTTATTTAGTGATTTTAGGACCCAATAACATTCATTCTCTAACCTCATCTCATCACATTGGAGATGTACATTTCTTACCATATAAGTCTTCATAAGGTTCCATCTAGATGCTTGAGTGAAATCTATTTTTTGTAAGAGAACCCAACAAGAAGAGGGTGTTGATTCCAACAACCATTGAAATATATGTAATTAGATCACAACACATCCTCTAGGGTTGTAATTGCTCTATCATACTGGCTATCTATTTATGGATGATAAGAAGTACATAAATCTAGTTCTATATCATGTACTATCTGAAAAATTATCCTGAACATTGAGGTAAACCTCAGATCCCGATCTTATACAATAGAATGTGGTACTCCCTTAAATCTTACCACTGCCAAGATGTATATTATAGAAAGATAATCAATATAGAAATCATCTATGATAGTAATGAAGTTTGAAGACTTAGTAAGGAATTGGAATACCACCCATATATCATTAAACCCTTTAGAGGTTTTGGTTAGTCAAACATCATAATACATAGTAGCGCTCTCCCATTTCAATTATAGTATGGGTAATAGATGCAAGAACCCTTTATACTTTTTTCTCTCACTATTAACAAACTGGAATACCAAACACCCAGATAAAAACTCCCTGATATATCTCTTCATGTCATCGAACCAGAATTATTCCTTCTAGTCCCTATATATATTCATACTTACAAGGTGAATATTGAATGAATAACTACGAGACTCTTATAACAACTCCTGGAAATATGGTTTTCAAGGAACACGTACACAGTTCCAAAACCCTATCATTCAATCTTGATAATGGTTAAACTCTGTGATATTTATAATAATCCCTTATTTCTCTTTATCATCCTTCTGGGCCTCCTTAATCATTACTTTGATAGAGGGATAAACATTGAATTGGGAATGTTTTAATTTTCCCATTCCTTCCTTCTTTCTATACTCATCCATCAAAAATACATAAATATTGGTCCTTTTGTGACCCTCATCATGGATAAGCAATCATGATCCTTCTGAATCAAAGCATTGACCACCTTTTTCTCTTTCCCAAGGAGGTAATGTATTGAGTAGTCATAATCCTTTATGTACTCTAGTAATCTTCTCTAGAACATGTTCAAATCCTTTTGTGTGAATATATATTTAAAACATTTATGATTGATATATATAACACACATGTCACCATAAAGATTACACACTCATATATTCAATTGAAAAAGTAACGCCACTAACACCAAATCATGAGTTGGGTAATTCTACTAATGAATCTACAACATTCTTGAGGAATAGGCTATAACAATGTTATTTTTCATATGAAAACATATCAATCCCTTATTGGATTCATTGATATAGATAAAAAACCCATATCCAATTAAAGGTATTGTATGTATAGCTGTATTTACCAACCTTCACATCAGTTCCTTGACATTTTCATAACATTTTATCTCTAGAAGAACATCACAAACTTCTGAGTTAACATGTTCAGATGATTAGATAGCTGTGAAAAATTCTACACAAACTTTCGAAAATATATAGATAATCCAGGAAATCTTTGGATCTCAGTAATCATGGTTGGTCTAGGCCAGCATTAAATAGCCTCTGAATTTGATGGATCTACATATGTTACATTTATTGAGATTAGATTACCAAAAAATGAATCCTTTTTTTAGAAAAAATTCACACATTTAAATTCTTTTGCACATATTCTCCTTCTATAGGGACTTTAATACAATTATCATGTCATATTGTATAATAACATTTATAATGATTACCACAAATTGATTGAGGTAATATCTAAATAATCCATTCATTAAATCCACGATGATAGTAGGGGAATTAGTGAGACCCAAAGGCATCACTATATATTCATAGTGACCTAACCTTGTACGGAATGTCATCATACATATATCCTCCTTCTTGATTAGTAATTAATTATATCATGAACGAAGTTCAATCTTGGAAAAGTTTTGTGATCCACACTTTTGATCAAATACGTCATAAATATGGGGATGATGATTCTTGTTCTAGATTTTGATCTTGTTCAACTCAAGATTATTAATGCCAATATGCATTGATCCATATTTATTATTCATAATAATAACATGTGTACCCTAAGTTTGTACACTTGGTCAAATGAGTCCATTAACAAGGATTTCATAGAGTTTCTTCTTTAATTCCTACTACTCAATCAGGTCCATTATATAAGTACCCTTTGATATTATTCTGGAATCGGGTATAATTTCTATTAAGAACTCAACAACATTTTTTGGTGGAAGTCAATGAAAATATTCCTCAAAGACATCCACAAAATCATGTAATATCATTATATCATTGATTTCAATCTTCTCCTCGACCATTGTAGATAAAAACCGCCTTTGGGATGGGAATTAATACACATACACTACATAAAATCCCCACAAGAAGATCAGACTTATCACCACATTCATGGATGATCATCAGAGGGATTGAAATATAAAATATAATATCCCTTAGTTGACAATTGATGTTATATTTATGTAGATAAATACCATCCCTGACTAATATGAGATAAAATTTGACCAAAATAAGAATGAAAAGATTTCATGGAAGAACATTCCCAAAAACTTCAACTCGAGAGGAATCATAAACATGAGATAAAATCCTCCTACCATTAATGTTTTCCACATCGTATTATACCTATAATTATTTTTAAATAAACATAAAACCATTTTAAAATTCATCTGATATGAAGGAGTTGGTAGATATAGAATCAAATTTGACATTAGTAGTTTTAGAGAGGATGGTATGTATAACTTTTAACATGTCATTATCAAATCCATCATCAGATATTAAAATTTCCTGATATTTTTCCTTATTGATCAACTCAAAAGGATTCTGACATCGATCATCATCACCAACCATTAGTTTAGGGAAATGGTTATCAAAATTACCATTCTCCATACACGTGAGCAGGGAACATTAGCATGTGCATTTTGTGAGGATTTTTCTGCATTATCATTTGTGTAAAATTATTCTCAACACACTGATAATCAGTTTCTGAATTTCCTTCCCTTCTATACATAAAACATTTATTAGACCCCTTATGTCAATTTTATCTATACTTATTCCCACACATTGAGAATAATGGAATGTTGATATTTATTTCTCCGTGGTTCTTAAAGTTTCTTCTGAATACCATCTTCATATTCTTATCAAATCCATGAGATTGATATGTGACTCCTGCCTCCATTTAAACCATGAATTCACAACATATAATATCTTCTTAGTTACTAAAGTATCTTATGGAAAAATTCCTTCTATGATTTATATTTAAATCACAAATTAACATATCAACTTTAGTTTTGGGTTGGATGAAAATTTTTGAAGCGTACATCACAAGTTTCATGAATTTTCCTCGTAGGTACCAATAGACTCGTCATCCTATTTTTTTCAACTCAAGTAACTCTTACTAAAATATGGTAAAAAAAATTCAAGGAATGTTCTTATTTAAAAATAAGTTATTGAAATAATCCCAAACCATTTATTAAATCTCATCATGTTGCTTTGTATTCATTTTTAGAGTCCACCATTGCTCTGCTTTTCTTCTAAGTAATAAACCACCATAATGAATTTCTCATCCTCCAAACACTAAATAATAGAGAATATCTTTCCAGTGGTACTAATACATTATTCATAATCAATTAAATAAGGAAGCACTTTGAAATATGGTGGAAGATTCCTCCTGAATGACTCAAAAAAATGTTGTTTCATCCTTTTCTCATATGGAAGACCACCATGATTTATAGTATATGAAATAAATGTGAGAATAAAAACATTGTTTTTCATTCCAACTCACATATCATTCAGTTGTTGAGGTGGACTATCTTTACATTACCCATCGTAATCTCTATTATTTTGGTACGTTCAGGTTGAATCTATTGACTAAAACCTAAAGCATATTGTCATAGATAATTATCATAATAAGGAACCATAATGTCATGAAAATTCAATTTTATGATGACTAGCATGTGACATATTCCATACTATATGAAACATTAGAATTATCCTAGGTTTTTCATAGTAAAATTTGGTTTAAATCATTCATAACGGTTCATAATGATTTTTTGAATTCCCAAAGCATATCACCAGGGAGTTTCAAAACATATGTGAAGTTATTCCGATTGGGGTGTACCAGATTACCCCGAGTGAAGCACAAAATATATTGATGTTGTTGTAACACCTAGGTACATCTGTTATAAATCCAGATTCATTTATAGTACCAAAAAATGTATGTATTTCTTGGGAACCACTCACTCTATCCTTCTCCAAAATTCTTGGACATTTTCTAATACCTTTCTTAGTCATCAGACTTATCCTTGGACATTTCCTTTGGGTTCTCACTAAGTTTTTCTCATCCTAGTTTTCAATAGTTAACTATACCATTGTTATGATACAAACTATAGAGAACCTTGATTTTCAAAAATTATCATTCCATTACATATGTGGAATACTTAAACATTATAAAAATTGATGGCCAAAGATAACCATATATATATTCTCTGTGAAAAAACGGAAACATAAAACAAGTAAATATGGGAGGATCATTATCTCCCACTAGGTTCTTCACAACTAAAACACTTCTTAGAAAAATCAATCATAATACATATCTTCATAACCTGTGGAGAGAAACGTAAAAATGGGTGAACTCAAATGCTCAATGAGGGATGACATAAGATAAATATAATCATAAAAATGATAAAATGGGTATGAGATCATGACCATGAAAGTAGAAAATAATACACTTCATATCAAAAATCATTTACATGAATCATGGAATAAAACATGGTAAATCAAATGAGATAAATCGTAGTTTGGAATAGACATAATCCATGAAATAATTACATATGATTAAGACATGAAATTGGGGACTCATAAAAGCATATAATAAGTTCCATAATTGCCAAGGAATCAATTTCAAGACCGTATTACTGTAAAAATTCCTTTACTGAACCAGGTGAACCACTGTTCCGACCCTGTATTACATAACTGAATAAACCATATTTCAATCCATTTATTATTGATCCAAGTAAAAAATAATTATAGCCATATATTACGAAACTGAGCTAATCCTTAATCCATCCTGGTATTACAAAATCGATTAAACCCTTGTTCTAGCCCTGTCTAAATCATGTGATATTAATCTTTACCTAATGAATTTGAGGGAGATATATGTCCCAAATATCACATAATGAAATCATAAAAATATGCGACAGAAGATCATAAATGAGAATATCATAACCCATGAAATTTAATGGGAATAATAAAACTATAAACATATCATAACCTTTTGAATGAAATTGGATTCAAAATCATTTAATAATAAATATAACATGAGAAAATAAGGTGGTTTAAAATGAATATAACTTGTGAAAGGGAAACATGATTTATAAAAATAATTCCATAAAAACATAATACATTAAGAGAATGAATATTAATGGAAACATTGAATAAAATCCAAATAAAGGAATGAGAAACAAATTTTTTTTTATCTTAGATGGTAAATAATTTTTATTGTTCTTCTAAAAACATTTCATGAGGAAAATATCTTTTATTCATTGAAAATTATTTTCTTTTTAATAAAACCATTTTTATTTTTTTAATAAAATTGCTATGAAAAATTATAATGGAATATGTTAATAAATTTTTAAAATCTTTTTTCATTCTAAATGATCTTCATTGATCTTTTAAATACATTTCTGAAATCATGGTTTTTGAATACAATGGATTTTAAACAGAAGAGATAGACAACCAAATTGTATAAAAAAATTATCTTCAGTGCCAAAGGGTGGAAGAATTAGTACTAATAAATTTTATGATTTTGAAAAAAAATATGATAATGAAACACATTAATATTTATAAATTATTTATTGTAATATTTCATAAAAGGAATCATAATCATAATTAATCTTGAAAAATGAGAAGATTTTCTCAATAAGCTCTTATAACTTGGTGAAAAAGGGACCATACTCTCCATGTAAGAAAAGGAAATTACATAAATATTATAATATCATTATTAGAAGGATATTATTTATATAAATTGAAGATTTTATGTATATAAACCTTGAATATTAGTTAAGGTTCATAACAAAACATGGGTCTTAAAGAAGGCAAATTGAGATAGAACTATTTTACCGATTTGGTAAATTTTGAATGTTAAAACCCATGAAAGAAGGATAACATAATGGATATGTGAATAAAAATAAATTTTTTTATATTATAGATATATTTAAAATATGTTCATTACATATACCACACAAACATAAGTAGTGGTGATCATAAGATAAATCTCAAAAAAATTAAAAGTGAGATGAAATTCCCCTTATTATGTGTCTTGAATCTCTGCAAACTCATACAAGATTCTTGTATAATAAATATAAGTTAATTCAAAATAGTTTATCGAATGATATTATTTTATATAATAACTTATATAGTTTTATTATGACCTTATATTACCCCCATGTTAATGATTATATGTTAATTTTTTTACTTCAGATTATCATTTACTTTGTTCTTCGCAAGTGTCTTAATTTTTTATATAGTTGGTATTTATACTTATAAAATGATTCTAGAATTTAGTAAATGTTATCAATATAAGGAATATAATTTATATCAATATTATAATAATTTATTAAATAATAAATAATGAAATGTAATACACCGTTCATGGAGACGGTATGTCCTTCATACGCATAAACGTTGTTTTAGATTTTATTATTGAATTGATAGAAATTATGTAAATGGAATATTAATATATATGTACATATATATATATATATCCTTATTCCATTTTCATTAATATATCATATACATAATATAATTTCATTACACCTATCTTTAATACATTCTATGTGGTTTGTGAATGAATCAGATCGCTTTGAGGGGTAATAGTCGACATATTCTTAGAAGAGATTATCATATTAACACATAATAGTGTGTAAATAGATATGGGATAATAAAAGAATAAATAAGATTAATAAAAAATATTACATATATAAATATATTTTCCATCATAATGGTCTCCATGATTAGTGGATAGGGAGTAATGAATAATAATCATTTCGTGAGGTAGTAGTTCACCGTACACAGAAAACGTATGTCGAATATCCATTAGATGAAGATGTTTATAAGTGTAGGTCAGAATATTTTCATAAAAAAATCTTTGTATATAAATAATAATTTTGTTTCATGCATTAATTTAATAAACTTACTGGAGGTATGGATAAGGAATATAAAATAAAGGATCCAGAAAGAAGTTGATACCTATAAATCATATAACATCTTTTGGTTTGTGCCAAAATATTTATTTGAGAGTGTGTCAGCCAAAATAAAGTCTTTAAATTAGAAGTGGGAATTTTTAGGAGGCAGTTTTGGGCAGTTATTGGATGATCATAATAGTCTTGATAGTTGTGATGAATGGGTAGAGGTGGTGGCCATTTAAATGGAAGGAAAAAGACCCACATTGAATTTTTAGAAGCAAATTAATTGTGGACATGTTCTTACCTAAAACAGTCTTACCAAACCAACCGAACTCAATAATGGAAGGTTAATTTCCGATATATGTACATAAAATGGGTTTTGGAAAATTTTATAGTTCTTTTGGACACTTAATTTTATGATTTAGTCTCTAATTATGATTAATTTGGCCCTAATGGTTGTGATTAATTCTAATCACTTTCACTAATCATTTTGGCCGACAATTAACATGGTATTGATAGAAAATAAAAATTAGACAAAATGAAACCATTTATATATTATTTTATAATTTATAATCACAAAAGTGGAATATTTATGATTAGTACTAACCCCACATAGGTGAATAAATAACAAGGTTTTAACATTGATAATGTTCAAATTTTTATTATGATTTTACATTGTATTTCAAAGAAAAATCTATTCTACTGAATGAATTTGTGTTAATATATGTAATATTCATCTATTAAGGCCTTTAAATATATTTATAATATCATTTATAATTAATAATTAACTCGACAAAAGGCATTTTAACTAAAAATAAGTATTTTTCACTATTCATAAAAAATGATGTTTCTCAAAAAAATCCCAAAAATTCACCTTAAGATAATTTTGATGGTCTGAATTAAAATATGAAGTTTATTTTATCAAATTAAATTTCTTAATGTGTCTAAAAATAATTTCATTATTATAATCAATTCATTCAACAAAGTTTATTTTTAATCATAAAAAGGACATTACCAAAAATCATATCTTTTATTATCAACAGGTTTTATATTTATAAAAAATAATTTAAAAAAACAATTTTAATGTGTTTATTACTATTCATATTGATAATTTTAACCACTATGTAATAATTATATTATTAAAATAATTAAAAAAGAAATATTTCATAGAAACTCAGTGTTGCGTGAATCGTATGTCAACTAAGTGTTGTGTTCATTATACGTCAAGTTGGTTTTGCATAAAAATTATACCAAGTCAGTATCATGTATAACATAAATAGAGTAATTTCCATGTAGAATGAATCATTAACGTATTTAATTACAAGATATAAATGAAATATTAAATTTATTAAAGTCTCTCATGACTAAATAGGATGATTTAGACATATATAAGCCTTGCACAAGGATCCCATCACAAAAGAGGGGTGGACTGGTACAACCAAACCAGTAATGGGTCTTGCAATGTTCCAAGGCTCATAAAAAAATAAATTTCAAAAATATTAATTAAATAATTATTTGAATATAAATAATAAAAATATTAATAATCAGAATAAATTTACTTTTTTTATAAAAATAAATTATTTGACTAATTTATTTTTTAATTAAAAAGTTACCTTAAATACGTGAACAGGAAAAAAAACTTATTTGAATTCAAATAACGGATTTTATTTATTTAATTTCTCTCAAAGATAAATTTATTACAATTTATCATGGCATTAATTAATACTTATAATATTCTTCATCTATTATTTACCTTTATTAAATGTTATTTTTAGATAATTAATTCATATATCAATGTGTCATGTCTATAAAAATTATTTACTTATCGTCAGTTTCAGAAACATCATTATCATCTAACATGCATATGATCATATGTGTATATAAGTTTTATTTTGTATGTATTAGGTACTTCCCATTTCCTAATTTCATTTACATGAATATATTTATATGTTGACATTGTAAAATAAGAACCATTCTAAGATGTGGTGATATCCCAATCAAGATGTGAATATACTAGAAATTAATGTGATCTAAATATGGGTGAAGAAAGACTTCAGTTTAATACCCAACGGTATTATTTGATACATTGATATTATATTAATCTACTAATTATTGATTTTCAAGACCATTCATTTATTTTATTTCATTTATCCAATATATATTTTTTAATCCATGTGAATTTTTTCAAGAAAAAATTAAATAATAAACAAAAAAATTCATAAATACATGTTCAATTATTCTTATTAATTGATCTTCATTTGTGAGTGTGATTACATTGTATCAGCATATTTAATAGAAAACTATTACATTCTTGAAGGAAAATTGAAACCGTACAATGTAATATTAATTCATTGACAACTTCTGTCATTTATAATTGAACAAAACCAAGTGTACGAGGTTCTTTTGATATATATTTTATGATACCTCTTATTATTTGGGAGTTTTTATGAAAATATTGGATGAAAAAACATTTTATGGAAGAAAATATGTTTTCTATTCTATATTACAACCTATTTAGATGCAAATAATTGACAAAATCTAATTTTATATTATGAGATGTTGGGAATTAAATCATTAGTTAATTGAAATTCGAGTCAATGATGTTGGTAATCCTAGATCCTACCATGAAACTCAGTAAGAAGTTTAACATCCATATCATAGACTAAGTGTATTGGTTTAATAGATCATTTCAACTAAAATAATTATGTGTCTGGATATTATAAATCTAGTATTGAGGGAGATTCATATTTTATAAATAATGAGAGATATTTATGTATTTAACTAAAAAATAAATATTGTAAAAAAGTTAGTCAATATAACTTAATAACTCTTAATTTTTTTGTTGTAGATAATGGTGAAATAAATACAACAGCTAAATTCTATATGAATAAAATATCACTACCATGAATATCATTGATAAGTGGTATACACTCTTGTGTCCAATACTATACAAATATTGGATACATTAGGTTATAAATTAATCACTTCTTTCTGACACACCTCATGGTTGAATAAATGAGGATAATAGAAATTTTAAAACTCATGTAGAAAAAAAATATTTTTTCTCTTTTTCATAGATTTACTATAAACTCTATAGTTTAATTTGTATAATGATTCCTACAAGATGATAAGTCATCTTCAACAATTATATTTACAGATATAAAAGAAATTATTTAATGATATATCAACTTAATTTTATTGGTATATACTAGAAAATAGGAATAAATAATTACCACATGTACTCAATATGATCAAGTAAACTAAGAGATTTTATTATCTTTGGATCAAACTAAACCATGAACTATCAATTTTTCTTATTATTTACATTTTACTACCAAACTTCTAGATATTTAACATTTATTTTATAATTAATTACAAGAAAAAATCATTCCCATATATTCTTAATTCAGTTATCCTTGAATATATGTTTATGAATAATACTAATTCTACAGTCAATATGGTAAACATGAGGAGGATGCGTAAGGTTTAAGGGTTTCTGTCTAAGCCCAATCTAAAGACACATGTACACCATAAATGAAAAAAATAAAATTATAAAATGCCTTGTAAATGAGTATTATGTTGTCTACATTTCATGTGCAATGAAAGGTTACTCGGAATAGAAATAGATATTTATAAAATATAATATGTGTGATGCTTCTACTTCATGTGTTTTTTTATTTAATGATATGAAAATTAATCGTTATGCTAGGTATTGGATGTTTCATATCACTTATACATTTTTATTAACATATATGAACCACATATATTCTAGAATATTGGTAAGGGGGATGTGAAAATATGCAATCCAAATAGTGAAATAATATAGACATTGTAGGTGTTAGATTGTAACATAAACTTGGGTAGTGGTTTTATTCTTTTTTTGAATAATTGTTATTATTTTCTTTTAGTTTAATGAATCATAATTAAAATTTCATGGTTGGAAACCATGAGATTCTATTTCTTTTTAGGAAGAAAAGTTTAGAAATCATATAAGGATAAATTGTGTTATAGTATGACACATATCTAAAATGGTGTATATATAAAAAGAAATAAAAAACCATTAATATAATTAAATGTTGAAACCAACCAAAAATAGTTATATAACACCATACAGTAGCATTGTATGATTCTTCATGTCAATTTTATTTTAAAAATGGTCATTCACGGTTATTAAAATAAATGTATATAAGTCCCAGACATCATTTTCAAAATTATATTCATTGTATAATGAAGAAACTATGCTTTTATTCAAATGAGTACGAACTACAGAATAATAATAATTGATTTATACCGATATTTGTAAACTATTTCTAGTAGAGTCATAGGGTCGGTTTTCATACATCATTATATGTAATGATTAATATAGTAGGTATGTTTATATAATGTTAACGATATATAATTTATATTCCATTATGTTTCATCAGGAAAATCAACCTAAATTATAAAATCATTTCGATGATTTTATTAAAAAACACTTCTCAGGTAGAGGAAGTGAGTATCTCAACCATAAATTTGATTAAATGTAATGGAGTGTTTGATAATAACCCAATACACACATCCTTTACACCCAATTGGAATGATTTTAGTGAAATGAGTAATCATACCATGGTTACAATATTACATTAATGATTAGTCAAAAATCTCTTCCATTATTCATTTGGGGATAAGTTTTCTAGACAGCAGTATATACCCTTAAAAGATTATAATCAAAAGTTTTAAATATAATTATATATGAGTTATTGTATATAAATAATCCCAATCTATCACATATACATGTATGTACATGCATTAATTATTTTAAGACAATACATAGTGATAATTTTGCATCATAATGAGTAATGTTAATCTAATTTTGTTATCTAAACGAAAATAAAATATATTACCTAAATAACCCTTTAGATAGAAAACTGATCATGGAGGGAAATATCATATTTCTATAATGGGAACAAAATTCCAAATAAAATAATTATAAAAAGATATAATTATGATATCTTTTATAAAATTCATTCACTATATAATGAACTAAAAAAATCACTATAATAGATAGTGGGATGGGGACATGTTCATGTGACCTATGTACTTAATATTTCAGAATGAGAGGTTATAATACCAATGTTTTATAGTTATTAGATCACTTTGTATGTTGAAACATTACTCTTAGTGAATTAATAACCATTATCATATAAGTAGTCTATAGATCGAATTTATATTTGTCAATAATCCACACATCTAGATTTGGTGATAAAAACAACAAAAGAATATTCCTAAAAATGATACAGATAATTGTGAGCCAACGTTTACCAAAAACAATTAGAAGGAAATATTGGAACATAGTCATTCCAATGTAAGGCTTCAGTTTATAGTTTTAGAGTGTTAGGAAAAACAGTTAATAGCTCAAGTTCATAATCTATAGGATCATAAAGAACAATATTATCTTCAAAAAGCCATACTTTCATAATTATGCATCGACATCATCCATTTGAAATATTTCTATACATAGTCCATTTAACAATATTCCTTAGAAAATTGGGAAAATAAAACATCATATGGGTTATCGTAGATGAAAAGTAAAGGTAAACCTACAAGTAATCATATGATGATCATATGAAATTACATGATGAGAAAAATGTATTTGATCATGAAAAAAAAACATTTTAAAATTATACCCCTTATATAAAAGTTCAAAAGTTAGAGTCATGGATAGAAAAATGCAAGTTCATAAGAAACGAATTATAAAATAATAAAATTAAATGAGCCATTAAATCATAATAGAGATCATATAATTGTAGAAATAAAATATAACATAACCCATACATTAGTGTTGGATAACGACCATGACAATATCATAATGTGAAAATGGTCCCATAATGGAATTATGTTTAATCCATATCCCAAAATGATGACTCATGGCACATAACATTACCCAATTCATTATGGAACTATCTAGGTGAAAAAATCATGACATGATTATAAATATATCATAAAAATGGAGAATAAAACATAAGTATAAATAATAAGGGTTACACATAATATGAAATGGGTACTGTAATATTTTCATGAAGTACATCCAAATGAAATATAATAATGGTATCAGAATTATACACCCCCAGTCGAACTGGTTATAAACCATATAATAATATATAGAAGATGGCATCATAATAGTTCATCCACACTAATGTTTAATATTTAATAAGGTCTGTTGACATGGATGAAAATACCTTGAATGATATTATTGAAAAATTATTTTGGAAAATACCTTTTTCACTATGAAAATTACATATTCTTCCAATGTCATGCGATAATAATAGAAATTTTTTTATTTGATGTCAATAATTTAAAAATGAAAATTTTCATTCAAAAACTAGATTTAATGATGATGGGAAAAATTCTTCTCATGCTATATAATATAATAAAATTTGAAAAAAAATTCATTATGTATTTTTTCGGAAATTTGTCAAAGAACATTGTATTAAAACAGAGAAAAAAATAATATTCAAATTTTTTTGTGAAAAGTAAAAAATCGATAAGAACTACCTTAAAGAATAATACTATTATATTAAAAATATTTATTTTATAATTTTTCTGAAAACACAGACATGGATGGAAATTGGGAGTTTTTAGAAAATTTTAAAAAGATAATTTTTTTAAAATCAAGATCGTAATAAATATGTTTGAATATTAATTATCTGAATAAAATATATTCATTCATTATAAATCTATAATAAAAAATTAGAAATAAAAAATAATATATTAAAATGTAAATTCCAAAATATAAAATAATGAAAAGAACGAATTAAATGATTAACCCATATAATTGAAATAGGGATATAAAATCTCGTACCACTTTGTAATCAGTTGAATCATATACCCCATTAGAGTAATAATTATCATTTAAAATATTGAATAACATTGAGATAATGAGATTCATGATATGATATATCTATGGGGATTATATATAAACCACATACAAGAAATAATTATTAATTTCGACAAATATATCATAGAACTAAAAGGGAGATGAGAAAAATCATAAAAATTTGGTATCATTGAGGAATGAATTATCAATTTGGTCATTATTTGTAATAATATTCTATACAAACTATAAAAATGGGGAAAATAATTTGATAATATATATTTTATTCCCAACATATTCATCTTATAATATAATCAATAATGTAGAGGTATAACATAATTAATGAAAATTGAGGTAAGGAACCCCTGAATAATGTGTAATCAATTAAATCATATTACGCACAAAAGTAATAATAATGAAATTAAAAAATTAATACCACGAATATAATTATATTAATTTAAATAAATATTAAAGTTAAGTATCTTTACCCTATACAAAAGAAACATTTGTGAATTAGATATATATATCATAGAAGTAAAAAGTGAAATGAAAAAACATTGTCTCACACTTCCCTTTCTATTTTTCATACATAAACCTCATGAATAATATTTAAGATATATTTATTAATTAATTAAATAAAAATATTCATTTTAATAATAACTTATATTATCATTTTATATATTCTTATAAAACATTCACTAATTATATTTCATGATATTAATTATTTTTGGTGTGTTCGTTTGATGGTTTCATGATCAGTTCTCTTTATTATAATTAGGGATTTTTTTATAAAAAGAGAATAATAATAAATTAGTGGAATGAAATGGTATTAATGAACATATAAGTTTATAAATGATACTATATATCCTGTTATTTTCTAAAATAATGATGATTGGATTAATGAAATGTTAATGATCAATGGTTAGTTAATTATTGTAGGTTTTTAAATATCAAGAACTTGTTTAATTTTATTTAATATTATGTCTATATATTTTTCCCATAACATGATATAGGTAATTATATTCATATTTTAATATTATTTAACTATAATAATAGTTTTATTATTAGAAATAAAGTCGTCATTGGAAAAATCATTATTTATGAATATGTAAATCCCCAAAACATGGACAATGGTTTTTTTTATTTGAAAAAGAGGATGTAATTAAAGGGATAGTTATATAATATATTTTTATAATCAATTAATATAGAATATAAATGATTCTTGCGTTATCGATCCTTTATGTATGAAGGGCATGAGGACAATTCCAATGAATAAATGAAAATAACATAGGTATTTTGGGAAAAATTTCTCTTGAATATTACATCCTTGATAGAAGCTTGAGGACATAGGATTTGATATTTTAGTGATACAGGCAGCAGTAGGATGTAGTTTTAGTGAGGACGAGGGTTTTTGGAATATATTTTATAATATTAAATGCTTTTGTGTTGAAATGGGTTTCTGGGGGTTGTTCTTTATATATTTAAATAGATTTTATTAGTTGATTAAAAAAATAATTACATTATAATTAAAGCCATCCACATTTAGGTGTAATTAATTTAAATTATAATTATATATAAAAATACATTATTGATTCTAATTTTTGTTTACGAATACCTAAAAATACCTTAAATATTGATTTTATGGAATTTCATGTCTTTATGTTTTTATCATTAACTTGTATAATTTTTTAACTATATCATTGTAAATAATATTTTTACCAGGGTAAATTTTCTAATGGAGAATATTAAATTTTTATAGAGCAAATTATTTAAATATTATGATTCCAAATATGGAAAATATTTGAAATAATTCAATTTATACAATTTTCATCTTTATATTTTTTGTTAATCACACATACACATCGAAAAAAAGGGTTTGAAATATGAATGGTTTAAAAGTTTGAAATGTTTTTATATCCAATTTCAATGTGAAAATTGATTGAAATGAAATAAATTGGGTCTGTGGAGGTATTATTGAGTAAAATATGATTTAATATATAACACCCATAGCCCGCTCATCCGGAATTAGTGATTAAAAAAGTTCTTTGTAAATTTTTCTAATATAAGTAACTGAACAAATACATATCACATAAAACAATAGAGGAAATTTTACCAATTTAGGTTCAAGATGATTATAAAAAACCTTACATTTATCATAGAGGAAGAAAATATAAAAAATCCTATGAATCCTATGAATAACATTTAAAAACAAAGGGGTGAGAATTATATTGCCGAGTAAATAGTTTTAATAACCAATGATAAATCCCATTAAAAATATTCCCCTGATTATACATTTTGAAAACTCAATTGGATATACATTTGTAAAACAACCATTGCAAAAATACTGTAATACTTTCAAAAATAACTATACTTTGAAAAAACTTTTAAACTAATCCGATGATTTTGTGGAAAATATTAAGCAAGATTTTAAAAGCATACCATCTCAGGACACTTGATACATTGAAGGATATCATGGGACTACCCACTTGAGGGATAGATTCACCCTCAAATTACATATATTATTTATAATGTTCAAGTAAGAGGTTTTATAAAACATTTTTTCTTAACATTCATTATATACATATAATTTTCACTGGTGTTTTAACAATGAAAATAAATTTATAATTAATCTCCAAACTAACATATTCAATTTTATTTATAAATATTGGGTTGTATAAATACATAAATACTAATCATTATGAGAAATTATTAGTTCGAATTGGAATGAAAAAATCTCATTCCACACAAACCATGCATATGGAAGATTAGTGAGAAATCTCATTTTTAAAATATCATTTCTTAATCCCATAAAATTCATTCATGTAATGTTTATTAAACGCTCACGGGTATATGTGTATACTTATATGTGCCGATACATGTATTATATACAGTAAAAATCAACAATATTTGGTCGTAGACATGATTTTATCAAGACATGTATATGACATGATGAATTTATGAAATTCTTAACTTATTCATACATAACATAATGTTGATCCTAACTTTTTTAAAATGGTTTTATTGATGTGATTTATACTAGAACATAAATACAATAAATTCATGTTTAAATAAAACTTTGCTAATGACATAAAATTAAAACATTCATGTAACTATATAAGATGATTCTTCAGAAATTAGTTTAAACGTAAAAATAAAAAAACATATTTACAAAATTAAAAAGACTATCTAACATATTCAAAGTGACAAATTACCAAAAACATATCAATATTTTCAAAATACTTATCATGTTTTATTTTGATAAATACATTTATATACACACTTATATGCGCCTATTTTAAAATAAAAATTTGAATAATAAAAAACCCCTTAATACCATAATTTATGTAAATAAAATGCCTTTAAAAAAAGAAGAAAATAGATATTATAATTTGACATTAATAAATAAAACAAACAACCCTTAGCCAAACATAAAATTTAAACTCTAGAATAAATAAAAGTTAAATCCTAAACTAATATATTATATTTTAGGTCATCACACACTAGTAAATATGATAAAATGATCCCTTATAAATATACGAGTTCAATTAAACATTGAATTTGAAAAAATATTTCTATATTATAAAAAACTAGAGATCTCAATAACAGTAATTTTTTTATAAAGAAATATAAATTTAGAGTAAAATAAATGTTCCCTAAAAACTAATAACTTAAAAAAATAAATGTTTTGAAACAAATATTTTTCCCTTACCTATTTTGGAAGAATGATGCAATCAATTTACTGCTTCAATATTCAACTAGTATCTCATACACATAGGAACGAAAAAATACAACACAACACAAAGTGAAAATATAAAACACTTCATACTGGATGTTGCTATTTAGGAATTTGGAGAGACTAAACTATTTGAATATTTTATTTCCACATGAAAAATGATCTTGCTGTGTAATATGTCCAATGTCTAGAAGAAAATGACAGATATAAATATTTTATACAACTAGATTATCCAAATAATGAAAAACGGATTATCCAAATAAATAAAATAGTAAGTGAATCCCCCAATTTTTTTATATTCAATTGATACATAATCTCTGATTCGATTTTCCAGATATATAACAATGAAAAACTACTACTTCCAAAAAAGGACGTAATTTTTAACAAGATTAGGAAGCAGCATCAACAATCCTTCATTATCGATTCATGAATTATTTATAAACTGTTGAAATTAAGCCAGATTTAAGAAAATGATAAAAATGGGATCCATACGATACTTGTAGGATTTTATAGATAGATAAAACAATTAAAAAAACTCTAACTTGAATATTACATCATCATCAGATAAAAAAATCAGAGAAGACATCGATTTAGTAGAGGATAAACGATGAAATTTACAAAACAAGATACTATTAAATTGATTCCTAGAGAATTAGAAAATAAGAAAAAAATTAATGAAGACCTACATGAAAATTTTTAGAGTTCTTCAATCCAGACGTCATTTTTCTTATATATCATTTAGAAAATTCAACGTGATGCAGATCCGATGATGTAAATTCTTATCGCACTTCAATCATTGAGCTTCAAAACTCTCACTCGAATAGATCTAGACTCCAAACTCAGAATCTTGAAACCCAACCACAGTCGATCTTGCACATGGCCTAAGATCCAAGCTCTAGGTCTATGAAATGGATTCGACTCCCAGTAGTGCTTGCCTCTCATCCCTCCTCTCGGCCTCGACGAAATATCTCAGATGAACACCATATAAACTCGACGATACCCCAAGCCTCGACATCGATTACCTCAGCTCGCCATTCCGGAACAAAAACCCTACAGATCTACCTCAACCTGAACCTTCGCTCGAAACCCGACATCTCCCACAAAACCACTATTTGATTATCCATTTTATTTTATTATTATTATTTTTAAATAATTTTTATTCTTTCAAATTCAAATTTTTTGTTATATTTATTTATTCAATTAAATATAAATTCAAATATATATGTATATTTTATATAAATTTTATAATTCACCATAATATTCACATATACTTTTATAATTATAGTATATTTATAAATTATCGCATCAGTTTTATATTCAATCGTTTTAGACAAATAATGTATTTTTATAAGTAATATTGATACTATATATATTTTTTATAATTCTAATTTTTTTAAAAATATTATTCATAAAATTTCAAATATATAAATATATATCCCTAAAAATAATAATAATAGTTTTTAAAAGAAAAATGTATAATTTAACATTATAAATTTTTCTCATTTTTAAAAAGCAAATATTGTATTTTCCTTATTCCTAAAATAATAATTCAATTATATTATTCTTTTAATTATCTTTAATTGAAAATAGTACTTCTACAAAAATATTTTTTAAAAATATTTATGTGTAAATTTATATAGATAGTTTTAAAAATATTTCATAAACAATTTAATAAAAAATATTTTTTATTTTATTTATAAAATATATTTATGTACCTTTATTATTATTAATTTTAAAAATAAAACTATTAGAAAATATTTATTAGTTTAAACATATTTACTAAATTTATTATTAAATTATTTTTTTAAATTTAATCAATAAAATAATAATAAGATAAATTGTTTATTCAAAACTCTGGATGTTACAAAATATTATTTTAAATAAAATTTTAATGTATTAATATTTTATAATAAAAAAATTCATTAAAAATTACATATTTTTACAATTCATAATAAATTTGAATTATATAAGAAAATTATGAAAAATTAACCATAAGATAATTTTTATATACCAATTTCAATAAAATAATCATTTTAATAGAAAAATTTTATTATAGTGACAAAAAATTGTTTTGAAATTCGTACGCAATGAAAAGTAGAAAAAATTATAATTTAGAAAAATATATATTTTTAGGCTTATTTTTTTTGGTTATTCCTATCAAACATATTTAATATATTTATATTTTTTTACTTAATATATTAAATATATTTTTAATTAATCATTCCCACTATAGTTATTAATTTATTTTATTAATATAAAATTGCATTGTAGGAATAAAAATTGTTTTATTTATAAAAAAATTCCTTTATGTTCAATTGGATTTTATTATTATTTATAATTAATTGGTTATTAATGAATTAATTATATAAATAATGGGATAATATATTTTCATAATTTCGTTGCTCTCATTCTTTCTCATCGATTAAATGTCTATGTAATAAATAAAATATTTTAACAATAATATTTTAATAGTTTGTTTAAGTCTGTTGTTCTACATAACATATGATATCAAACATATTGTTATTTTAAAATAAATGGGTTACATGAATCATAATTTGTAAAATTTGTAAAATTAATTTCAAAAATAGCATAAAATAAAAATTTTGGGTGTTACATTCTCACCTCCTTCAATAAATTTCATTCTCTCATTTTAAAATAGTACGTTGAATATTAAATGATAAAACTTTAAAATACATTTATGGGGAACCCACATTCTAAATATAGGTAATGAAACAACATGATAAAAAATGGAAAGGAAAATGCAAAGTTCACACAAAATTTAGGCTTTCGAATGGGATAAAATTACTTTGAATTGAATACTGGGGTGTGAAAGATAAATAAAAATATCATGTTCTAATGGAGGATGATATATAACATGGTCATCAGAAATTATACCATCACTAAAACAGTAAAATATAATGGATTTTAGAGTCCATTAACTTCATAGTAGTAAATTAAAACTAATAATATTTTTGTATCAAGATTGTTTTAATAATGTAGATAAAATACATTACTTCAATTTCTATGATCTTGGGAAAATATACTAACTTGACTATAAGAGTTTAATAGTTTAATAAATTTCCACCAAAAACTCACCTTTTTCTTTAAATTATGAGTATAATAAATAACATGAATCACCATAAAAAACAATAAAATCATATATTCTTCCAAAATATAAATCAACTGTTATTCTTCAAATAAAATCTCGTAGTATTATATTTACCTTAATCATATGGGGTTCCCAAAATTGTGATCTTATTTAAAAATATCATTAATTTGTTAATCACGAAATCATTTAGAACGTCATGGTTATCTATTAAACATTTTTTTAGAATGAACTAATCCTTTATCCATAATTTTTTTTAAATTGATTAAAATAATTTTATACGATCCAGAACATCATGAAGGACAATAATTAAAAATTTACCATTATCACCCTCTATATGTTGGTTCAATTTTTGTGGAATCATCGAATGAAATGGGTTGTCATCCATACTATTGGTTGTCACCCATACTATGGGTTGTCATTAGCCTAAATCCATATTATAAAAATCCTTATCAAACTGTATAATAGTGAGAAACATCTAAAAATATAACCATAATATGAATAAAATCAAAAGAAAACATCATAATATAAAATAATCTCTAAACCATGCTTTGATACTAAATATAATAGACCACAATCCACACATCTAGATCTGATTCTAAAAACTTAATCATTACATTTAGGACATTAATAAAGACAAATGTGACCCAACCTTTTCAAAAAAACATACAAATTTTAAAATAAAATATTTCATAACATACATTCCGAATGACCTTTTAGTTTTACATTTTTATGGAATTACAAAAAACTCTTACCAATATAGGTTCATAAAAAATGGCTCATAAGGTTCAACATTATCTCCCTTTATACCCTATATTCAAAAAATTTCATCAACATCAACCTTATAAAATACATCTAGACCAAGTTTATATAACATATTTCTTCATAACATTTGGAATGAACACATAAGAATGGTGAGTAGAGATGCTCTGTAATGGTAAAAGTTAGAGTAATGAAAACATGATCGTAAGATATCATCATATAAAAATAAAGGTATGTGATCACAAACATATGATTTTAAAATTATAACTCGTATATCAGAGTTCAAAAAATAATGTCCCAAAATCAAATATGAATCTTCATAAGACATTAGTTATAAAATAATCAACTGAAACAAAATGTGAAGTCATATAAAAAAACTTTAATTGTTTAAATGTCAAATAACATGAAAGAAACATTAGTCAAGGATAACTATCATGTCTATATCACATGGTGGATGGGGTCCCATAACAGAATTTGGTTTACTCCCTATCACAACATGACATCTCATAATACAAAAAATTACCTAATTAATTGGAGTTTTATTTGGGAACACCTATTAAAACATGGTCATTAATATGTGTTCCACATAAAGAATAAAAGTTAAGGATTAATCATAAGGTTCAATCATGGAATAAAATAGGTAATGTAATATTTTTATAAAGCATTACCAAAGGAAATATAGTAATAGTATCAATGTAGTAGATCTCCCATTAAAATGATCATAAACATATAATAAAACATGGAATATGGTATTATAAGAGATTAACTTCACTGAAGTAAAATATTCAACAAAGGATGTTACAGAGATGAATCTAATTCAAAATTAATTTATGAAAATTAAACCTTTTCTTTTTGAAAACTTATATTGTTTTAAAATGATGTGAAAATATAAAACCAAAAATTATATTTAAATATAACCATATAAAAATGTAATGTATTATTAAAAACATTATATCTTCATTACATTTGAAAATTCATCTCATGTCATACAAGATAAAAAACAATCCTTCCAAAAAAAGTTCAGAAAATTTTCAAAGAACCTTGTTTTGAAAATAATGACATATAATTTTCAAATATAATTCTAAAAAGTAAAAAATGAGTAAAAATGATTTTAAAAATCATAGGATAATAGTAAGAGATTTTTTAAATCAATTTTAGAAAAAATGAACATGGAACATAAACAACGTTTTAAGGGAAACATTAAACAGATAATTTTTTTACAATAATGTCTCTTATAAATAGAAGTCTGCATTAATGTAATGAACGAAATATGATTATTCAGTGTATATCAAAAAAATATGTGTAAATATAAAATAATATATTAAAAAGTAAATTCAGACATAATATTACAATGAATAAATCATGATGTAGATGATTAACCAAATGAATATAAATTGGTTTACAAAATACATTACCGCTTGGTAATTAGTGGAATCGTATTCCCCATAAAATAAATATTTCTCATGTAAAATAGTGAATATGATTAAGTTAATTATTTTTATGATTCTATATATTAAAGGAATGTATGTATACATCAAACACAAGAAATAAGTGATAAATTAGACATATATCTCATAGAATTAAAAGTGATATTAAGAAACCCGAATAAAGTCATTATTATAGTGGTGAGAATTTATCAATAGGGTTATTATTTATAGAAACAACATATTCAAATAATGATATGTGTGAATATAATATAATGAAATAAACAATGGATTCCACTCACAATATTGGAATAGTTTAATAAATGAAGCAGATGTATAACCCAATGAATAGAAATTGGGTTTTGAAACCCCTTACCACATTGTTATTAGTGGAATGATATTCCCGATAAATGTAATCATTATCATATGAAACAATGAATACCATTAAAATAGTAATATTAATTGTATTATATATTAAGTGGTATTATATATACAAAACACACAATAAATAATGGTGAATGATACATATACCACATTGAAGTAGAAATATTGAGATGAGAAACCCTTACCTCACTCTTCCATATATATTTATATAAATAATCCTCATATATAATGTTTTAGATAATTATTTAAATTTATTAAATAAAGTTATTAATGCTTTTAATACCTTATATTTTTTTTAATAAAATAATAAGTCATATACACTATTAAAATTTCATGATCTTCATCGTTTTATGTAAGTTCATTTAATGGATTCCGGATCGGTTCTATTTAGAATAATTATGGTTGTTCTCGGAAAATTGGAATAAACCTATAGTAGTGGATTAAAATGGAAAATAAGTACTTCCCAGAAAATAATTGGTCCCATATATCATTTTGGTAACTAATTAGAAGATGATTTGTTTGATAAAATAGTATTATTAAATTGTTGGATTATTTTGTTAGTTTTTTCCAAATATCACGAACTAGTTTTGTTTTATTTAACATTATGACAATGTATTAGATATATAACATATTTTATGTGATTATATTACTGTTATAATTTTTTTAACATGAATAATATTTTATTACTAAAAATTGAGTCAAAAATGGAAAAAAAACTAAAACATTATTCATAGAGACACATTATCTCCATAACATGGACTACGGTTTTGTTTCTTTGAATAAGAGGTGGAAATAAAGGTGATGGATATATCAACTTCTATTATAAAAAAAAGTATATAATTTTTTATGTATTTATCATTCCTTGATGGATGAAAGAGATGGGAAGAATATAGATGAATAAATGAACATAAGATAAGTGTTTTGACATAATTACCTCTTTCATATCACCTCCATGAGAGACCCATAATGTCATTGGATTTGGTGTTTTGGTGACACAAGAAGAAACATTATGTTGGGAGAGATTAAGAAAGATGTTTGGGAATATATTTCAATAGTTTCTCGGAATTTGAGTCTTAATTGGGTGGTGAGAGGTGGTATTTATACATGGGGAGAGGTGGGTGTAAGTGATTTAAATTATAATTATTTTATATTTAAATCTAACAACACTAATGTGGAAGTAATTTCCATTAATATTGATGGAAATTAATATTTATTAGTATTTTTAAAATGGTTAAATATCTTAAAAATCCATTAAATATTTTAGTTTTTAGTTATTTCAACTCTTTTTCATTATATCTTTAATGTGTTTTATTTTTTACCTGTACCATATCAAATAAATTTTTTACCACGGGAAGATTTTTATGCCTAAAAATGATTTTAAAATTTATTAATATTTTATAAATTATTAATAGATATATTTTAGTATTTATTCAAAATTATATTAAAATAATTTTAATAATTATATATAATATTAATCCCATAAAAAAAACAAAAAATTGGATTTTAAATTCAAAAATCTCAAGTGTTTGAAATGTTTTTATATAAATTTTCAATGTAAAAATAATTTAAACGGCATAAATTGGTTCTATTTATTTAATATGAACTAATAATACATTAAAACTCATTAAAAATAAATTTCAAATATATAAATAATTTTAAATTAAAAATCATTTCAATTAAAATTCAATATTTTTTACAATTCAACAAAAAGATAAAACATATTCCAAAATTTCCAAAATTCACTCTAATTATTTTGGTTATATTCCTATAAAAAATGAAAGTTATTTTTTGAAATAAATATTATAAAAGTTAAAATAATTTAGTTTTATAATTTATGTGCTATTAAAAGGTAAAAAATTAGCATTTAGAACAACATAAATTTTTTATGCATAAAATTTGATTTATTATTATCTTAATCTCATAATTCTTATTTAATTAATTAAAAAATTATTCAATAAATATATAAGATATAAATTAAATTAATATCTCTTAATAATAGTGATTAAGTTAATTTATTAATATAAAATGACATTGTGGGCATCAAAATTTTATTTTATAATAAACACTTCCATTATGTTCAATTTTATTTTATTTTCATTTTTAATAATTTTTAATCAATGAATTCATTAAAAAATATATGTAAACAATATTTTCATAATAGTGTTAATATAATTCATTATCACCATTCCAATGATGTGGTTTGAACAATCATAATTAAATAATAATATTTAAATAGTTTGACTGTGTTGGGTTTTCTGAGTAATGTAAGAATTCGAAATAGTGTTCCTCTAAAATTTGGGGGTCTTATAGATCATAATTATTAAATGAAGTAAATTATATTCAAAAAAAATTATATACCATAAAATCATACGGTGTTACATAATGGGTTATACTGAATGGGAATATTCCATGCATTCTAAGATAGATCAAATGTTTCATAATCATGTTTGGATATATGTAGAAACTCTATCATATGTCAACATCATTAGGTGAAATTAGGTATTTTATAAAAATATATTCATGTATGATAAATTAAATAAAAATAATTCAAGAATACATGTTAAGTGTTTAAGAAAATGTCAAGTCATATATAGAGATACTCCGGCTCAATAGTAGAAATTATGAAATGCATCAAAATATTACATGAAATAGAACCCCTTAATTGTTAAGAAATTTTTAAAATAATTTTTAAAACTACTTTTCTAAATGTGATGTCCATTTTAGATGGGTATATTAATCTACCGTAACGGTTTATTAATCAAAATAAATCATATAAAGTATTCAATTTATGGAGATTCATATATGGGTTGATGTTGGAATCACAGTCATGGAATGATTATTTCGATGAGGTGATAAGAGAATTTTGTTGTTAATAATGAATAAAATAAATGATTATATAAGAAGTTCGATGTGAATTCTTTCATTTTCATAGAATTATATTTTAATGGCTTATTAAATATTGTAAATGAATTAAAATTGTTACATTAAGTTAATATATAGTTAAATTATTGCCTTTTCATATAAATTATATGTGACACAACCAATATTCTAGAGATCAACATATATCTAGAGAGGTCTCAATGGTGGGTTGGTCTACATCAATGTACAAATATTGAAAAGTAACACCAACATTATAATATGGACAATTTTAGGAAAGGGTTGTTTCTAATGTCACATGGTATCAATATCGCTAAATAATTGTGTCTAAAAAATACCAAAGGATATTAATATAATGGGTGGAATAACACATTCATCTATAATAGTATATATCATTAATTTCAATATATATCCTATGTTTGACATTACATGTTCATAAATTTTGATTTCTTGATATCAAAATAATATATAAGATCTACATTGGGAAGATATGAAAACATTATTGATGTAATAGGTATGTAAAAAAGATATATTCCCCAGGTGGGGAAGAGATAAATTACTTATAGTGTGATTATACACATATTCTAGTATCTAATAGATCATGATGATATAAAAACATAGTTGGTATATCTATTTTATTTTTATGGTGATGAAATTATGTGGAGAATATTAATATATGTGGGGTTCACAAACTATAGAATAGAATTGGAGTATATCATAACTTTCAAAGTAGCTATGGAGGCATTATTGACACATAAGAATATCATTTATAATGGTGTTTTGCATATATATATATAGACAATTTTCTAGTTTATTCAAATAATATTGTATTATTGGTTGTTTACATAGAGCAAGAATCAAACTAATGAAAACAACTAATTAATAAGTTCCATCGCATGAAAGATTTTTGTTAGATAGGTGAAGTCGTAGTTATATGAGTATTAAAAGAGGAGAACATGTTATACCACCTGATAAAATGCATATGTTAGAAAAGGCATGATTCCTATGTGAGAACAAGTAGGATATTATATATTTGAGGTTGGTCAAGTTCACATAGGTGTGCTGAAGGTGGGTTCTCTTGACCATACATGTGTGTGTACATAGATTATCATTATTTCTAGGTGTTTTGATATAGACTTGTGTATATCTTACAACATTAGTGTTGATAATTTTTCATCCACTGTATTTATGGTAAAGTCCTTGGTTAATTTTTCTTACCAAAAGGTTATAGTTGTTCACATGTTATAATGATTATCTAGAGATACCATGAATTGATTTTAAAACTAATGTTTTAATGTCTTGATACATCAAACTGATAGGACACAGATAATGTGAAAACAATATCTGTTATGGGATAATAATAATATAGACTTATTATTATGAAAACATCCTTCAATATGAACAGAATCTATTCACTGTTTCAATTATTGTTTCTATCTACAATCATGTTTATTGATATCAATAACTGATATAATTATCAGTGTGTTCAATTTAATCACACCCATAAATGTTTATCAAACCATGGAATATAATTTTTTTGCATGGTATCTTGTGTGAGGATTATCGTGGGTGGTATGTCAATAGTTTAATGATCAAGATATATGTTATCACTTTTTTGCTAAGGAAGTCTTATTTTGGGCCCAAGTAATTTGGATGGTATTGATCCAAAAAAACCAAATCCATGGTATAATAATATATATCCTTCAACTTAGATAAAAACTAATAAATCAAGAACATATGATGACACATGTTCTCCATCATTCTTTCTTAGATATAAAAATTCAAGGAGATCATATTACAAAAATTTTGTTTGAAGGATGTTTATCATTTCTATGACTATTTCTTGTCAATTGAGGGTCCTTAATGGGATAATATATTCCACTAAAAATATGAGAATAATTTTCAATGGTATCTATATTAGGGACTAGAGGGTTAAAAACAATATTATATTTAAGAGCCTTCCCTAATATGATGAATAGGAATATTAGAAATTATGGGACCCAAAATGCGGTATATGAATTTTATGAAAATTAGATGTTACTAATGAATAAATAAATTAGTTTTTATTCATGTAAATAAAAATATGGACAAAATTTTTTATTTAATTTATACCCAAGTTGTTTAGTGAATTCATGGAAACATATTACATGATTAAAATCTTTTAATATTCATGATTCATTTAATATTCTTGTGAATTAAAAATTAAGTTAATTAGTCAATTTCATCCATTAATATATTATGTTTATATTTTCTATATGTGATAAAATATTAACTAAATTATGATGAAGTCTATTTTTATTAATGTTTTGTTTGATTCTTCTTTATAGGGAATCTATTATTTGGGGTGTTGTTGAATCATTTCCCGATATTTAACTTCCATTATAAAATAAATGTTGAGCACTTTTTTGGAGGACTATTTATTCCCATAAATTTGAGTGTTTCTTTCCCCTTCGACATATATCAAAGGGATAAATATATCTTATTTAATGTAACATGTTTTTTGTATTTCTATTAATTAAGGGAAGATATTTGATGATCTTTATAACATAGTATGATTCATTGGATCTCTACACTAGAACCCAGAATTCAACATTTGGTGTTCATACAGAATCATAATGTATGTTTGGATGATCTATAGGGGAAAAAAACTATATCCATTAAGATAAATCCATATGGTATTAGTGATAGTTAAACACATCTTATATATTAATGAGGTAATTCATTGACAGTTTTTTTGTTCAAAAAACTTCACAAGAGATATTCTAACAATTATTATGGTTCATATCACGTGAGTTGAAAATGATTAATCACACCAGTGATTAAAAAATTATACACCATGATCAGTGTATTCTGATGCATTTCTCTGTCCAATAAAATATCACAATAAAAGTTTATAGTGGAAAAAGTTCTATAGAAGATTTCTTTCTCATACCATTATTTAATTTCCTTTGTCATAGTTCACTTCCAACACTATCATATTGGATATAGTACCTTAATGAATATGGTTAAATCCAAATTAAATTATAGATGATATAATTATATATAAATGAATACCCAATGTATAAGAGTTATTAAAATTAATTAACCTCTATATAATTGAAACCATATTTTTTCCTAAATGATCATGGGAACATTAATAATTAGATTATAAAATAACATGATGGAAGGGATTCATCTCCCTAAACATTTCCTAATCACAAAAACATTAATGCTTAAAATAAATAAGATGGATCATATCATTGGACCATAAGTCTTCTAAGTCATAATAAACCCCAATATATTCTTACATAGATTAATAATAACTTTTAAGGATCATTTGATCTTTTCATTGAAAACCTGAGAATTTATAAATTTTCAACAATGTAGTTAATAATAATTTTTTTAGTATATTGATAAATAAATTATCATTGAAAATAAACTTGTATAACTTTATAGGAATATTAAATGTAATTATTTTTAATGATTGTTAAAATATCTATTTATTTCATATATATTAAAATAGATAATTCATTTTGCCCTATTTTAATGAGGTAAAAATGATTCATATAGAAAATAGTTGAAACGAATACAATAATTCTTTTATATATAAATTTAATTTCTAATATTATAAGCCTAATAATTTTTTTTTTTAAAATATAAACCTGCTACATAACATCATTACGAACATGGGAATTAAATATTATGATTTGGGGCAAAAAAAATAAAAATTAGGTTAACATTTCCTTTAAGCATTTTATCATAATTTTTTGGAAATAATGTATAGAAAAAATTAATAATAAATATGAATTATAAAAATAACTATAGCTGAACTAAAATACATGGTATTTAATGGAAAAGGGTTTTGCAATTCCACACAATTGAGATTTATTAAGGATTATCCCAAAAAAATATAATGTTACAAAAATCAATACCTAATGTTATTACATTCATCATACATGTTGTTATGATACTGTATAATAAGTTTAGATTTATTATAATTTTATGTCAGGAAAATAATTATTGGTATCTTAAATTACAAAATATACTTAATTATTTTCATCTATCAAATTATTTCAATTATTCATTAAAATAAACATTTGGGTGAAAACTCTTTAATTTTTCATCCAAGATTATGTCTCATCGGTTTGGACCATTGACCATATATAGGAAAGTGTAATATAAATAATAATTTAATAAGTATACTATTTATTATTATATTATTAATTAGAATAATTCAAACGTTTTGGTGATGAAAAATGAATAACTTTAGTTTTTCAAGATAGTTTGTTCAAAATACACTTGAGTAATGTTTTTATTTTCTAAATAATGAAACGAATGAATGAAAAATAATAATATATCATCTAGAATAATAATATTTAAAAAAATTATATATTTAAAAAAATTACATATATATGCCCCTCAATTTTTCTAAGAAATGAAAAGATAATCTCCTAACATTGAGAAGGTGTTATTCCACACTATTGCATGAATACCATTATCAACTAAAATAAGATATAAATAATGTAAAATATGTATATTAAATAATCATAAACTTTTTAAATAGAGTAATATACATTCTTAATCATTTTTATATGGTTATTTATTGTTATTAAGAGTTTATAAATGAATTAATATCGAAATTGATTGGTGGAACAATATCATATTCTTTTGAAACATCCTTCATCTCACACAATAATACTTAAACAGATGTTCTTTTGGGAAAAAATATGCAATAAGATATTGGGGAAGAATATAAGAAGGTATTTTGTATCTCTTGGCCATGATAGATACATAATAAAGTTTGATGTATTAAGTAAGATATGAAAACATTTTATATTTGATGATGGTGGAACCATTTAGACACATTAAACAACAATATATAGAAATGTAATATTTTAATGAAAGTGGAACTTAATTGGAAATGTATTTAATATAAGATAGTTTATGGTTGAAATATAATAATATAATCACATATATATATATATCTCTCTATGTGTGTGTTTGTGTATTTAAACCTTATAATTTATTTTAACCCCCTTATTATTCCTTTTTAAATTTAATTACTGGGATAGATATTTTTAACAGATACTATTATTTATAAACCAATATCAAATTGGGGTCATTTGAAATTATCTGAATTAAGACTCATAATATTAATAGATTTTCAACAAAATAAATTTCAATAATTCATTGATATTAGTTTCTACGTAAGCATACAATGCAGACTAATTATTTTTTTATAAAAATATTATATTTTTAAGCATATAAATAAATTTAATACCAATGCCTATTAAAAAAAGGATGTATGATAAAAAATATTAGTAAATATATTATCTAAAAATTAATTAAAATTAATATAAATAGTTATTAATTAAAATTATTATTATAAAATCATTATTATAACATGAAAATAGGATTTTCAGAAAAATGAACCCGTTTTTTCATTCAAATTAATTTTTTTATTTAGAAAAGGGAAAAACAAGGACTTCGTTTTATAACCCGACCTGTCGGCCCACTAGGCCTAACAGGTCATGTCTGTTTTCACATAAAGGGGAATAACTCGAAGACCGCTTGTCTGATCGCTGTGCCATCTGCAGCACTGAGACCCTTACAATGAGGCGGTCCTTTTGAGATACTCTATGTGAGTTTTGGATAACTTTGGAAAATGGACGGGTTTGGAACAAGTGTGTTTCCAACCGGGCCCCTTGAGCAAAAATGCTAATAACTCTCAGACCAGGTGTCCTATGGAGGCACCTTCTTTCATGTTGGATTCTTTTTGATGAGACAGAAATTTAGGATACATCAACTATGGAATTCGTGATAGTTGATGTATCGACCCCTTGGCTCAAGGAGCGGACCCTCTCAGAATCAAGCGTGATGTGTGGGAGAACCCTAGAGCTTGATGCGACTCTAATGACAACTATGCTGGAATCATTCATGGGTTCAATGATGATGGAAACTGTACTGGAATCCTCTATGGGTTCGACGACGACGCCAACTTTACTCATATCCTACATGGGTCTAATAGTTCGACTACTGTACTTGTATCCTACGAGGGACCGATAGTTTGACTTCAAGTTCTGTTGTGCGGGGCACACGAAACAGAGCCAACTATACGAGGAGTAGGCAGTGTTATGCATGCGGCGGGCTGGGTCACATGGCTCGAGAATGCCCGACCCGCTGTATAGATTAGCAGCAGACATTGGAGGGACCTCCCAGGAAAAGGCAGAGGATCGGCTGTGGCGGTCCGCAGGGAGGAGGCGGATGAGGCAGAGGAGATGGCCGAGCAGCGGGTGGTGGATGACGCATTGAGGCTCTACCCCCACCCCCACCAGGAGGTCCACCCCAACCACAGGGAGTTGGCGGATAGAGGAAGGCTCATCTCCAGGCATTGGAGTCTTATGATCACGGAGCACCTGAGATTATTCGAGGTACTATCTATGTCTACTCCCTATTTTCTATAGTACTTATAGACACAAGTGGGTGTAATTCTTTAATTTCCTATGACCTTGTTTGGAGCTTGGAGATTCTAACGGAGCCATTGGCTAAATCCTTATGGCTAGAGACACCTACGAGATAAGACTCGATGATTACACATTGGTGCCGGCTGTGTGAGCTTACTCTAGGAGGGGAGAGCTTTGGCTGGGATAATCGTGTTGCGGTGTCGAGGCCTTACGACTTCGTCTTCGGTATGGACTGGTTTTCTACAATCCATGCTCAGATTGATTACATTAGGCACAATGTTCTGTGTATCCGCACAGATGGGAGATGGTTCACCTTCACCGGTGAGAAGGGAGCCTTATCAGCTCATGGTTAACTTACATATAGGAGATGACATCCGAACACACATCAGTTGGCTAGTCCCATCCTCAGAGCGGTTGATGTGCGGGGTTTGAGTTTTCCTGTTGTGGTGGATCCATATGTGGAATTTTTTCCTGACGACATTCTAGGACTACCTCCTCGCAGAGAAGAAGACATCTATATAGACATGTACCCCGGGATAGCATCGATATCTAATATAGCATATTAGATGGCTCCCACTGAGCTGTGTGAGTTGCGGGTACAGCTGGAGGATTTACAGGGAAAGGGATTCATCTAACCCAGTGTTTCACCCTAGGCTTCTCCGATTCTGTTTGCAAAGAAGGCAGATGGGAGATTACGACTTTGTGATGACTATCATCGCCTGAATCAGGTGACCGTGAAAAATAATTATCCTCTCCCAAGGATTGACGACCTCTATGATCATCTCAAGGGAGTAATATGGTTCTCTAAGAGAGAAAACATGTTAGGCTATCACCAACTCGGAGTTCGAGATGAGGATGTGCAGAAGATGGCCTTCCGGTGTCAGTATGGCCACTATGAGTTCTTTGTTATGCGCTTCTAGGTAACCAACGCTCCAGAAGTGTTCATGAGTCTCATGAATAGGATCGTCCTGCCTTACCTCGATCGTTTTGTCGTAGTTATCATTTATGGCATACTGATTTACTCGACTACTGAGGAGGAGCACACCTACCACTTGAGGGTTGTACTAGATACACTCTGAGAGCACCAGCTTTATGGTAAGATCTCAAAGTGCCAGTTCAAGATTAAAGAGTTACACTTCTTGGGACACATCATCTCAGAGGCTGGAGTTGCAGTGGATCCTGTGAAGATCATGGTAGTACTTTCTTGAGAGCCACTGAGGAGTGTGATAGAGGTGCAGAGTTTCACGGGGTCTGGCTGGGTACTATCGGAGATTTTTTCCAGACTTCTGTAGAGTTTCAGCACTGCTTTCATCTTTGACGAAGAAGGGGAAACCATTCTTGTGGGCAGATAGATGTCAGTAGATCTTTTAGGAGAAGAGACAAATATTGACCAGTGCACCCATTTTGAGGCTACCGAAGGAGGGTGTACGGTAAGTAGTTTACTGCGATGCATCAAGGACCTAACTCGGGTGTATACCGATGCAGGAGCGATCATTGATCACATATGGTTCAGGGCAGTTGAGACATCACGAGAAGAACTATGCTACCCATGACTTGGAATTAGCAGACGTGTTCTTTTCCTTGAAGATGTGGCGACACTATCTAATGGGCGAGCGCTTTATAGTCTACTATGACCACCAGAGTCTCTGGTGGATCTTCTCGTTTAAGGACCTGAACCTGAGACAGTGGTGATGGCTCGAGTTCCTCCATAACTATGACTTTGTGATAGTCTATACTCCTTGGAAGGGGAATGTTGTGGCTGATTCTCTTAGCAAGAGATCAGGCATTCAGCTACTTGGAGTGGCGATGGAGAAGCTAGACGTGTTGCAGATATCCTTTGTGGATAGAGATAGAGAAGCTTTCCTACAGTCTCTCACAGTCACTCCTCCACTCCTTCATCATGTCAGAGAGGCACAGTGTGGGGATGTTGACTGTGAGATGCGACGTGCTCAGATATCCACTCGGCAGGGGCCTGATGTATTTTCTGAAGGAGGAGATCACGTCATCCTCTTCAGGGTAAGTATTATGGTACTAATTGCACTGTAGGAGGATGTGCTGAGGGAGTTCCATACTTCTCCTCTAGCGGTACATCCAGGAGTGGCGAAGATGTAATAGGACCTCAGACAACATCACAGGTGGTCAGGCATGAATAAGGTTGTAGTAGAGATCGTTTCACGATGCCTCACTTTTCAGCAAGTTCTGGCGGAGCACCAGGTACCAGCAGGCATTGTACAACCGTTAGAGTTCACGGAGTGGAAGTGGGATAGAATATCCATGGATTTCCTAATGGGGCATCCACATACATCCCGGGGAAATGACTCTATTTGTGTGATCGTAGACTGAATCAGCAAGTCATTACACTTCCTACTAATCAGAGAGCAGGGCTTAGTAGAGATATTGGGACACCTTAACATTTAAGAGATCATACGGCTTCACAGTGTCCCATCAATTATTGTATCTGATCAAGATTCTTTCATTAATTCCCTGCTTTAGAAGGGGTTGGAGAAGGCATTTGGGATGCACCAACATCTGAGCACCACCTTAATTCCCCAGGAGGATGGAAAGAATTATAAGACCATATAGATACTCAAGGATATTCTCGGTGCATGTGTCCTTGACTTTGGACGCAGCTGGGAGTTTCACCTACCCTTGGGGGAGTTTGCATACAACCATAGTTATAACTCCACCATCGGGATGGCACCATACTAGGAAATTTATGGCCGACTTTGAAGTTCACCTCTATGCTGGACTGACACTAGGGAGTTAGCACATGTTGGACCAGAGATGGTTCCGGCTACGATGGAGAAGGTGCAGATCATCCAGGAGCAGATGAAGACAGCAAGAGCAAAAAGAATTCCTATGATGATAGGAGGCGAAGACCACTAGTGTTTGAGGATGCTGACTATGTCTTCTTATGGGTCTCACCTAGAATGGGTCTACGAATATTTGGCTGGGGTGGCATGTTATCTTTGTGTTTCATCAAATCATTCTAGGTTCTCAACATAGTAGGCGAGGTGGCTTACCGGCTGACCCTTCCACCTCAGTTGCACCGGGTATATGACGTCTTCCATGTATCTCAGCTCAGGAGATACGTGCACGATCCGACCCACATCATCGATCATGGGGAGCTGGACATTGATGATCGGGAGACATTTGCAGAGGTCCTAGTGGGGATTGAGTATCGACAGGAGTGGTTCCTACGTGGATGGTCGATTCTTCTAGTGCATGTTTGCTGGCAGCACGACAACCTATAGGAGAGCACTTGGGAGTGGGAGGAATAAATTTTAGCTCAGTATCCCCATTTTTTTAATGTATGTTGTAGTTTTTCGGGGACGTAAATCCCTGAGGTTGGAGTAATGTAAAGACCTAGAATTTTCAAATATTATTTTCTTAATTCTGTGGAATTTTACAAGTCTTTGGATTCCAACCACACATGATTCTGTGGCCCGGTGTGCCTGGAATCAATTTATGATGTTTTGTTTGGGTACGTTCAGTAAACATAAGTTCGGGTTTTTCTATCATTTGAACCGGTGCTTGGAATTGAAATCCAAGGGCACCGATGAACTCGCAGAGCTGGTAATTGCTTAAGGTAACCATTACCAGAGTTGTTTTTTATGCGCATTGAAAGTTAAAAATTGGGTTTTAATTAAAAAAGTTAAATAAAATTGTTTAGAACAATTTTATTTATCTATGGTGGTTATTTCATCCCATGGGGAATTTATTGGTGGGGCCCCACCCACATAACTTCCCATGTGTGGATAATTGTGAGGTGGGGCCCACACGAGCCCCAACCTTTCAACTCCCCATAACCTCCATTAAACCTGCAATTAACTCCCCTTCTTTTATTATAACAACTCCCCTTTATTGAATGATAACACTTCCTCTCCCCCTCTCCCTCTTTAATATTTTCCAACACATGTTAATTAATGAATTATAACTCTTCAATTAATTTAATAAAGGGTTAGAATTGTGAATTACATGGGTGAATAAAAATAATATCCTTAGCTATTATTTTTACTTTTGGTGAATTAGTTGTGTGGAGAGGATTTGGGAGAGCTCTTGAGTTTTTGAAGAAAACTGAACCTCCAACAAAGAATGACCTTCTCCTTCGACGAAGGACGCTCTACGATTCGAAGAATGCGATGTTGCCAATGACGCTTCTTCTTCGGGTGCACTCCGGCGTCTATAGAATTTACACCATTCTTCTGCGATGATCGACTACCGTGATGTTTTTCCAAGGTAGGGTGTATTGCTTCAATTGTATTTGTATAAAAATGTTCATCATTCTTCGTGAAAGCTTGTTTAATCTTTGGCCAATTTCTACTGCTTAACGCGGAGGGTGTGGGCCGAAAGTACATGGCTTGAAGACCCTCGGTTGTATCCTTGATTGAGATTGAGGGGATTTGGAAGAGGCGGCGATGGGAGAAGCGACAGTTGTGCACTGACCGCATGCAGAAGGACCTCGGCACACAACTACGGGTTGCTCGACTGAGGAAGAACTGGCCGGGAATGGCCGGTTGTGCCGAAGGGAGGAACCGTGGTGCCCCATGGTTCCGCGATATACTAAACCATGGTCCGCATAGGGAGGACCACTTCGGCAGGAGAACCTGCCAGCTCATCGGTCGGCCGGGCGGAGGAAGTACGCGGCCCCAGGAGGGCACCACGCTGGAGAACCTGCAGCCCGCCCGAGCGGACCACTTGCACTAAGAAGGCCGGCCGGTTTGGGTGGGCGGCATTGCTTGGCACCCCCACTTCGGGCAGTTGCCCCCCGCCGCCTCGGACCACTCGGCCAGCCGGCTAAGCTGTGGCCGGGATGTGCCCCCCTCGGGCCGGGGCAGACCCACCAAAACTAGGTTAACCCGACCTGTCGGCCCACTGGGCCAAATGAGTCATGTCCGTTTTCACTTAAAGGGGAATAACTCGAAGACCATGTGTCTGATCGATGCGCCATCTACAGCATTGGGACCCTTACAATGAGGTGGTCCTTTTTAGATACTCTATGTGAGTGTTGGATAACTTTGGAAAATGGACGGGTTTGGAACGAGCGTGTTTCCAACCAGGCCCCTGGAGCAGAAATGCTAATAACTCTCAGTCCAGGTGTCCTATAGAGGAACCACATTTCATGTTGGATTCCTTTTGATGAGATAGAAATTTAGGATACTTCAACTATGGACTTTGTGAAAGTTGATGTATCGACCCCTTGGCTCAAGGAGTGGACCCTCTCTGAATCGAGTGTGCTTTGTGCGGGAACCCTAGAGCTGGATGCGACTGTAATGACAACAGTGCTGGAATCATTCGTGGGTTCGATGATGATGGAAAATTTACTGGAATCCTCTGTAGGTTCGACGACGAAGCCAACTTTACTCGTATCATACATGGGTCTGACAGTTCGACTACTGTACTTGTATCCTATGTGGGACCGACAGTCTGAATTCTATTCTAGTATCATCCGTGGGTCCGACAGAGTAGCTCCTCTACTATCCTACATGGGTCCGACAGCTTAGATGGACTAGTATCCTATGTGGGTCCACCAGCTTTGATGAATTAGTGACTATAGAAGATCATCTCTATCACTTTATGAACGAAGTATACCTATGTGAGCTAATTCATGACTTTATATCATTATCATTGATGTGATTGACTTCTTTCGTGTGTGTTTTGGGTTGTACATGGGATTGAGAGTTGGATATGAGCTGGGATTGATGACTTAGGTATAAGTATGGGAATATACCTATGTAGGGTTGGTTGATACTTTGTGATTGTATCTTTTCTTTGTTGTTTATACTTCTTGGATTCTGGGAGACCATCGGGGGTCTCGGGGTCGCTACTGAGTATCGTTATATTCAACCTTGCACGGTCTATGCCCACACTACATTGTGTTGGATGCAGAAGACGGACATTTCTAATCATGGTAGAGACTTGTAGAGTGGGACAGTACCCAGAGGTGGACCACTTGGTGAGATGTACTCAGAGCAGTCTGATGGACCCGAGGTGCTGAGGAGTCTATCCGCACCCACCCTTTAAGTAGGATTTCCCAGAGGATGACTCGGTGGTTTCGGCATTAGTTTACTACTATTGTACTAGACATTCTGTTGTACTATACTTTTCAGTTGGGTTTGTATTCTGGCCCATTTACCTTTCAGCACTTACTTTGTGTTCAGTATTACTTTGTGCTTACTTCAGCTTGCTACTCTGTTGTGTTTGTTTACTATCATAATGGAAATGCATTCCCTTTTTATCAGGATTTACACCTTTGGTGTTAATCGCTAACCCCCGACCTATAGAAGGCGGGATTGAGGTAGTCACGACACTAGCCCCGAGGACGGGTCATGACATCCACACCTTCCAACAATATGATTACATGTTAAATTTTAATTTTAAAAATAATATTTCAATTGTAAATTGATTTTTTTGTTAAATCGGTGGTGCATGATAAGCCGTATTTAATGAAACATATATCCTAAAATATGCAGGTATTATAAGGGATGAAACTCAACACTCTAAAACTAGTTTATTTTGCCCATGGAACACTATGTTACCACCATGCGACTCAATGTCACCACTACAAACCAATGACTATCCATCTCCCATTAATAATGGTGTAATCCAACCCTAATGGCCCAAAATAATTCATTCCCACCTAAATAATATAATATGGCAACACACCCACCAATATGATTATTTAGTTTGTGATATGATTCCAAGTATTGTACCACTATGTTTGCACTTCAATAAACATATATTATAATCCAAACAATTAAATATTAATTTAAATTATTGAAAAAATATTTTTAATGTTACATTAAAAGATAGAGATTTAAAAAATTAAGTAAAAGCACATTCCCCTATATGGGAATATTCAATTTTAAAACAAATTTCATACATGTATTGAAATGTTATTTTCTTTTAAAAAACAAAACCCTACATCAAAATATATAAATTTTTATTACCTAAGAAACAATATCTCATAACATTTCAAACATCTCCTTTGAAAACATTCATTTTTTACTATATTAATATATTTTTATAGGAATTTAATTAGAGTTTTAAAATTGAAAACGACTACATTTTTTATTAAATCATTTACGAAACCCATAAAATATAGATTCAGTTAATTAATAATTGATATTTGAATATATTAAAATGAATTCTATGAGAGAATAACAATTATATAAGAAGGGTAAATTTTAATCACAAACCATAGTAATATAAAATATCAATATATTAAAGAAAGTATCTATTCTATATTTAGGAAAATAACATTATAATAAAGTTAAGAAATCATAACATATGATAAATTTCATGACAAAAACCCATAGGGAGTGATAGAGAAATAATCAATGTTCATAGGGATAACCAATTTTCCACATAATGTGTAAAAACCATTAACTCCCACTCATTGATCTGATGTCAAAAAAATATATTTACATTTCATTTTTATGTCGATTAACATAATCCAAATTTATCCATCCAAATCATACAACATACGAAGGAAATAGTTAATCAATTAGATAATCAATGTTGAAAATGTAATACAGATTTTTAGAATTATGGGAAAAATTAAATAACAATTCCCATGTCTGGAACTGGTCATTATTCTACTATACATATCTTTTCTTATTTTAAAGTAAATATTCTCCATTTCCAAAAAAAATCTCCCAAAATTATACCTTAATTGAAATAATTCATTTAAATTTCATCATTATATCCTAGGGAAATTAAATATATGAATGGTTGAGCTCCAATGATAATAATGAATAAACATAATAAATAACAATGGAATGTTATCAGTGAGTATAATATGAGCATAAGGTTATTATAGAGTAATAAATGATCATGGGCATAACCTAATAGAAATGATGTGTATATAACGGTGGATCATTTAGCAGGTGACTTTGACTAAATATATTATAATGTAATTATACATAAGAATCAATAATAATGATTCATGTGACATTAAAATTTTTTAAATACACATAAAATCTAAATATATTAATGTTAAAATTGAATTGGTATCATGTAAATTAATCAAAAAAACATTTTTAATAATTTTCAAAAACATCTAGATCATAGTTAAACCAATTCGAGAAACCTCTGATGATAACAATTTCCTTGTTTTATAAAAAGGTGAGGAATGTTCGTAATACACTAGATATCTATATTAGACTCAAGAGGTGTATAAGTCATATCAGGTTCACATGTTGTATAATTTTTATCAAGGTAACCCTTCTGATAATTAGTATTGGGATTACCCATCATAATGATTTATATTAGGCCCATCCAACTAAATCAATAATGTCCAAGTATAATTAATTTGTTAAAAAATTATAATCAAATACTTTTCAATATAACAACATTGAAATTAAAAATCAATACTTTCTATCATGGTTACCCACGGAAAACAGAATATTTTCAAAGGTAATATCATTTCTAAAAACATTATAGTATAACAAGATAAAGATGATGGATGGTATCATAATATCATAATCCTATAGAGTTAAATTAATAATTAATATATGAAGTCATACAAGATAATTCCATTAAAAAAGAATTTAAATATTTATTTAATATCATAAGAAGATACCCATTTTTTGGTATTATTTTTTAAATATATATGGAATACTATGAAAATGATTTTATTTTAAAATAAATATGGAAGCATAAAAATGAAATATTAGTGAAAAGAAGAGTTCTAATGGTATGCAATACTATCTATGTCATTAATGTTAAAAATAAATAATAATTTTTAAAATATTCTCTATAGAGTAAAAAGAGACCCATGTGGTAAACATTATTAAATTTTTCATACAAACCATTTATATAAAATAAAATATCATTGAAAACAATCTAATGAAATAATTTAATTTTTTAAAATAACTGTATTGAAATATAATAAATAAAATGTAAGAATATTTCGGTTTAATATCAATAAAACAATAAAATAATGTTGTAAAATTAAAACCTCTCAATGGCTATTTAAAACATATAATCATTTAAAAGTTATAGGATAATGAGTAACATAATATAACATGATTATCAAAATTATCATGATATTATATGTAACAATTAATAATATACAAAATATATATGAATATAGGTTCATAAATCAAAATCATGTCTCGATGAAGGAGGTTGGATACAATAAACCCTTTCACCATGGGTAATTATTCAATTAAAATGCCACTGATTGTATATATGATGTAATCTTAACAGACATAGAAATTACAATAATTATAAATAATAATTAATACATTATAAAAAAAATCCCAAAGGACATATTAGTTTAGCGCCTTTGGAAACATAGAACATAGTCTTCTAATATGGTGAATGGTCCTAAAGATCTCCCATAATTATATTCCCCTTTGGTTTTCCTACATGAAACCTTTCTTTATATCATGGGGAAAATATATCTTATTAAAGCGGTGAACTTAGATATTTAGTAAGTGTAAAAATGGAAAATATCATTCAAAACATGAACATATTAATGTAAAAACATTAATATTACTATGGATGATCATACCCCATATACCATATATCAAACTTTTGAGTCATCAAATATATCATGGTAGTTATAAGGCATAAATCATTAAGGAACATGAGAAATAAGAAAATAGAATTATCTTAGTACATGGAATAGTGGAAACACATAAGAATATAAAAACATTCCCATATCAGCATAGGATCATTGGAAAGACCATCATAGTGGACAAAGTCCAATACTTAACCGAGTCCAATCCTCATTCCATCCATATATTACTGAACTATGTTTGCTTTCAATTCCATCCCTGTATTACTTACCTAAGATCACTTCTCTTTTTATCCCAATATATCTAAATGAGATAAACTAGTTACCAAATTCATTGGAAGGAGGGATATTTCCCACCCATCTCATAATTAAATCATTTTTATGTGTTCCAAAAATACATAATCCAATCATTATAGAATTACCCAAGGAATGAAATTTGTTTCTTAAGCATCATTACATCCTGAAAAATCCATGTAATATAAATTTAATTAATAAATATAATTCCTTATTTTACATATTAAAACCATTGGAATAATAGGGATAGTATACATGAAACATAACCTATTAAATTATTCCATATTATATGGAAAATAATTTTAAAAGTACACTTCAATTTAATTCTGGAGAAAAATATCATTTCCTCATCAAATACTTCTTATTTTATCAAAATGACGCAAAATTATAAAATTAATGTATTTATTTGATATTAATATATAAATAGTATTACGGATGAAATATAGAATTAATATGATATGAATACATGAAAACCTATTCATCTTGTATAAGTTAAAAAAATTATTCTCTTAATTTTGTCGAATAAGTGAAAAAGTACCTCATATTGAAAATAAAATATGATTCCTTTCATACCATTTAATAAAACATTACCCATGTGTAAAATTTAATTTAAAAGAAGTAGAATAATATAATGAATATGTTGGAATACTTTTTTTGAAAACGGGGACATGGATAATAAATATACCACAATAAATACTTATGTATAATCAATCCCGGATAACAATGAAATTGGAAAATAATCACTTCCCATATGGTTGAATTCCTTTGTATCTATTTGAATTTCATTTATAATGAATTATATATTTTAATTAACTTATTCCAGGATCATATTTATATTTATGATATCATATATCGTATTATTATTACCTGTTAAATAATATTTCATTATTAATACTCTTTTAGGTGTTATTTACTACATATTTTTTGATATATATCCTTGTAATTCTTCATTGGATTCATTTATATCATATCTAAAATTATAAAATTATAAAATATAACATATTTAACCATTATATTATTTAATATAATCATGATTTAAATGAGATCATAGAGAACATGTCACATCACATTATGAAGACAGATGGTCGTACTAAGGAATGAACGATGATATCAATTCTTTAATTATGAAGTGGTATGTAAGTGGATGGAATATATATCATTCCATAAACAATGTATTGTTATAATAATAATATATAGTAATTATTTCAATAATTATTCAGAACAATTTATAGCGGTGATGAAAAGATAGATTACACCACGTCGTGTAGATGGTAGGTCGTACACAGACACATCGGGTGATTTTACCTTTCTATATTCTTAATAATGTTTGGATAGAATAATGTCTCTTTGAACTTCAGGTGTTCATTTATATTGTTCATGATATATTCCATGTATATCTCCAGAGTAAGTAAATACTTGGTCCATAAATGAAATTAAATTAGAACTCCAACCACTAGAACCCTATCTATTTTATGAGTAACAACCAATAGAATTATTATATTATATAGAAAATGTTTTGTTAAAAAAGACTACAAAACTGATGAATGTTCAGTATAAAAATATATAAATCAATAAAGCTATATGGGAAACCGTGGTTATAATGAAACAAATATATTATCATTTTTTAGAATTATGGTAATGAAGTTTTATAGAAAATTTCATTAAATGGGATAGAGAATGTAACACCATGATATTTTATGAAATATTATTCTAAATAAATTTAACCTCTATTAAATCTTGTATTAAATGAAATATAGTGTTTAAATAAAACATGATATATTATTAAAATATTATTAGTTTCCCATTATAAAATAGTTATTACTTTGGAAGCTTTGAATATGATAAACTCATTATAAATGTATAAAAATATCATAATAAAAATAATTTTTTTTATTAATTATCCAAAAATAAAAATTACCTTTTTAGAACAGTTACATTATGCTAAAATAATAAATTTCTGGAAAATTTTTTTTATTTCATTTGGTGAGTAATACATTATTTTATTCATAACTCATCAAAAATTTATATATCATAAACATAACGAATGTTTTTAAATTATCATGTAAAAATCATATTTTTTTTGAATTTTTGGATTTTCTATGAAAACATTTACTTCTAGTGAATAGTGAAAAATAGTTATTTATATTTTAAACTATACATTTCTTTCATGAAAATTAATATATATATTTAGTTTTAAAATGGTTTTGAAGTACTTTTAGTTGTATTATATTTTATAAAATCTAATTTAGCTAACATGATTTTTTTTGAAAACAAATTTTTAAATATATATTTTTATAATTAAAAAATCATTTTGAAGAAAAAAAATCTTTTATAAGTGCATTGATTATATATTGGAATAAATTTAATTAGCCCCAATTAGTGAGTATTTTCATCTATATACATAAATTATTTATTGAATAATTTTTTTAATAATTTTTTTAAAATTTTTATTCAATTGAATAAATACGAAAAATGATATATTCTTAAAAATTACTTCTTTTTTCAAAAAAAAAACATTTAATCATGTGTTTGTTGTATTTATTAAAATCAACTTCTAACACATTAAGAGATTTAATTTTATAAATTTTTTCCATATCTTTAATCGAGAAGTGAAAACATAGGAAATATGCTCCATTAATTTTTTGTATATAAGAAAAGTAATTGTGGTAATGTTATTCAGATCATTAATGACTAAATTGGGATAAACCGGGGTAAAAATAATTTATTATTTCATAATTTTCATCCTAACTATTATTGGTTGAACCGAATTTTTCCCTTATCACCAAATTGTTTTCATAAATTATTAAATATAATCTTATCTAAAACATGGCCTATATAACATTTTATCCAATAAAATATAAAGACAACTTCATATATAATCTTTAAATATTTATTATGTTTCAAAATTTGGATAAAAGAATGTTTTGAACATAAAAATGTATACATTTTTTTTATTAATGAAGTTATTTTCATGGTAGATATTTATTTCTAATTATCAAATTTAATATAATAATAACAATTTTTTATAAAACACTGATGAAGTATTTCTAAAATTAATATTAAAAGTTAATTAATGATTTTCAAAATATTAAAATTATTATAATTTTATTGAGTTAAAATGCTCCAGATATTTGATGAAAAATAATATAAATTAGTGTTATATTAAATAATTATATTTCAATTCCATGTTTTTAATTATTTATTTTATGTCAGATTAAATGAGTAATAACAACATTATATGTAATGGTTTTTTATGAAAATATTCATTAAGAAAAATAAAAATAATAAAATATATTAAATAATAAAAAATGTATATGATACAGTTTGAAAATTTATCCCCTTCCCATTTTTGTTCAATTTTTTAATGTTAAAATTTATAAAAAATTTAATATATTTTAATATTTTAGGAAATTCCATAAGTGAGCCAACCCTTAATTATAAAGTGGAACCCCTCAATTCTATTCTTTACATAATTATGAGTCATTTATGTCAACCAAACTCTAGAAAGTTTTTGTCTCTACTCCACTTGCTAAATTTTATAGGTGAATATATTATAAAAAATCAAACCCCAAATACCATAATATTAGATCTATAAGATTTATTTCAATAAATTTATAATTTTAGTATTAAATCATTTTCTTTTTAATTAGTATTTATCTCCAATAAATTTTTTATATTGCTACGAAAATAATAAATTAATTATCTCTAATATTTTGATATTTTACTATGTTTATGAAAAAACCTTTATACACACTCTTTCATTCAAATGGAATGTGAAAATATCGCTTGTCCGTACATCAATCTTATCGTCTCCACGTACTGATACAATTCATTTATCATCGGTATATTTTATGGATGAATATAATCATGGTTTTAATAATTTTTTATGAAAATAATTACATTATTATATTTCTAGAATGACAATATCATACCCACCTTCTTACCTTCCCAAAATGTTATAAAATGATAACCTCGATCATGTAATCATGTGAACTACATCCTCCACTAAGTGATGGGAATATTTATTTATTTTGGTTTTACATGGATTTTAAAAATGAATTACATAGTGAATATATATGATATATATGATATAATAATGATTTTTTAATGTTAATTTATTATTTAAATTTATTTTTTTTCATTTGTAAAAAATGACAGGTGGGTTCATGATTACATACGACAAACCATCACAATCAACTGTGTAATACATTTTTCTATATATTTTATTGAATGAATTTAAAATTTTATTAATAAATATATATTATATATATCATCGTTATAATTATTGAAATTATAAAACTATGATAATAATATATTGGTTAAGACTATTAAACCTATATATTCATGAAAAATGATGTAAATATCACATGAATCCATGATTTTGATAAATATGTTTTTAACAAAAAAGGTAAAAAAATGTTTATCAGAAAATATTATATGAAACATTATAAATATATATATATTAGTATGGTTGTATGATATATTTATAATAATTTTTTTCTTTATTGTGTGTGATGTTAAAACATGTATAAACAATGTCGAACCAAAGGTAATGATTTTCATCTCACATTTATTTTTGTGGGACATATTCTATATATACATATTATTAATTGTTTAGGGTTTGTATACTTTAAATGAATTTATTTTTTGATTATTATTATGAATTTTATGTGGAATTTAATATACATATATTGTTTTTTCTTTTATTGTAATTATAGTTAATATTCTACCAATGTGGTAAGGGTTTTTTTTGTTACAATCTCATTGTTCATCGAGATTGTTTAGGATTATGTATCTAATGATGTAATCATATAATGTACATTTGAATAAAAATAAAAAACATTATCCCATCTTTATTTCATGATAATAATTTTTTTCATTCATTTTCATCACATGATTTTACCATGATTAAATTTTTTTTGAATGAAGATCATATATATTTTGATAATCAATTGAAAATTATTTTTTATCCATATCCTTGTATTCCAAAATTTAATCAAATATTGTTTTCAATATTATTTAATTATTTATTTAATTCACTCTTACACATGTTTAAAATTTTAAAAAATGGGTTTTAAGGATTCTTCTTGTTGTTTTTTTGGAATGGTACATTTTTTATTTTATACCGAAATGTGAATTTAATATTTTATCTTATCTTACATAGAATGAATAGAATTTCCCACAATCATGCCCAAAAATGTCTTTTAATCATAGATTATGTTTTTTCATAGTTATTTTAAAATTAAATGTTTTTCATAATATTTCCAAAATATTTATATTTTACTATATTTATTTCAAAAGTAAAGAAAATTTCTTATATAAAGGATTTAACGATCTTTTAATGGTATTTCTATTCATAAAATACACAAACAATATTTCCCTTATTTTTTACAATGTATATTAATCAAGGATACCAATATTTTTCTTAATATATGTGTTTTTTATGATACTTATATATTATAAATAATCTAATTTCTTTTTGTTGTGGGTTATGGTATAATGAAATGATGAAATATTTATGAAACCTTTTCATTTTCCACGAGTTATTCTATTATTAAATATTTATAAATCCCATTTTAATTCATGTGTTCTTATAGGATGAATTTTTTATGATATTGTAGAATATATAATTATTGTTTTAATTATGAGATGATGGTTACCTAAAAACCAGTACTGCTTGTAAATTATAACCAAGGATAGTGGTTACATTGTATCCAAGGTTAGTGGTCACATTACAAACATTGATGGGTGATACCAATATCTAAATCCAATGAATTGGGTAAAATGAATATATAGTTATATAAATAGAACTATAATTGGGAGTGAACCAATATCATAAAGGGTCTATGTGTTCAATGATATTCATTAGAGTGAACATTATCTACATTGACAGTTTGGGGAGTGTACCCATTCAACAATTATATTCATGGGAATAAGAATTTAATATTAAGTAAACGGTTCTCTAATATTACCGTATTACACTAATTTTTATTTTAAGGAAATTATATTCTCTCTTGTATCATGTTCTATGATTGTATTATGATCCATTTCATATGAACAACCATGTTTTCTGCCATGGATAAAGATTATAATATATTATAAGCATGATATGATTCCAAAAATGTTAAGATCATTTTCTAAAAATATATTTTCATGTTATTCTCATTTGATCACATATATATATTTTTTAACCATACCAATCATCTTCGATGACCATTTTTAATGATTTCATTCTCTTGGATATGATGATTGTTATAAAGTACGATATATCTAATAAGGATTCTTGTAATGATGAACTGTGTGTGACATTATATATGTCATTTATGAACCAATTGATTATGTCTCCATATTTTTAATGGAACTATACTTATATTATAATAGTGTTTAAAGATATGTTTTTGTGGAATATACCTCTAAAATTATGTGATATCATTTTATGAAAAGTTTAGGTCACCATATATTTCTTTAAATCCAACATCGTGGAAAGAGATAACAAAAAACTACTTTTGAAAATTGTATAAGGGATATATTATTTTTTACAATAGATAAAATAAAAATATTTTTTATAAAATGATTTGTCAAATTTTTGAGCATAATAAATTTTTGAAAAGGTGAAAACAACATATAATTGTAAAGGAATTATTTTCATTAATGATATGCTTTATGAGAAATAAATTCAATATGGTAAAATCTATAAATTAAAAACCAATTCTACCTGTAAAGGAGTGGAAATAACATTAAAAAGAAATAATTGGGTGGGAAATATGAGTGTAGGATGAAATAAGTTCATGAACAATCATTAAAACTCAAAAAATGGTGTTTAATGTCACTAACAAAATTTGTATCATTTTAAGTGCATTCCATTAAAATAAAAGATGATATGGTTCTTAATAACACATTTATTACCTAAATATGTTAATGGATACCCATTATGGAGTAATAAATCCATATAAATGATATTATGGTTGATAATACCAAATATTTCTTAAGAATATAAATTTGAGGCAATGAACCCCTTACCAATCATTGTTTCATATACGAACATTCTTTACAAATATTTGGGACCTTAAACATTATTTTTATTTTCTCTAAAGAAATAAAGAGCATGATATATAATAAGATGATCTATTAATTTAGGTTATGAAAGTGATATTTAAGAGGGAAATATTTTACATGCGTCCATGTACATATCAAATAGTTTTTTAAATCAGAGAGTATTGAAGTGATCCCCTTTTAAAAAATATCACAATATCTCTTTTCTGAACTCCTGTTATTTTTCAATATTATAAAGGAATTATTTAAGGATCAGTTGTTGAAAAAGTAAACACTGTTGGATTGTCAATTTATATAAAGATAATAAATATTATATTATTAATTATATCACGTGTTTTAAAAAACAATAATGTATATAACTACATTGTTTTTAAATTATAAAAATTTACAGTTTTCAATTATTAATTGATTTTTTCTATAACAAGATTCCATTAATCAATAAAATGATTCTTATAAACATATTTTTTATTTATAAACAAAACATTATGGAACTGAATAAATTTATTCAAATTTTTAAATATATTAAATTAACTTTTAAATTAGTAAATTTATATTTCGAAAATTATTTTTGATGAAAAATTTAGATTTTTTATTCTGTTATATTAATTTAATTTAGAATCGACTTCCAATATAATTTCAGTTAATTAACATTAATATACATTAAAAAAATATATAATAATTTTTTTATAATATTAATTTATCAAATTAAAAAATAAATGATTGTATATAATAAAATTCATATGAAAATAAATGATTGAAAACTGTTTTGGATATTTAAATTAATCCTCTTAAATGTATTTTATTTGATAACTTGGGATTGGACCCATTTCATAATATTAATATCATGATGTAAAATATTAAATGAATTATTTTAATTATTATTTCTACATGTTAATAAAAATAAATTATTTTGAGAGATTATAATTAATTATTTAGAAAAAAATATTACATTGACTATGAAAAAATTAAAAATTCCTAAATTCATCATGTTGTATTTAAAATATTAAATTTTACCTTATTAATATAAATTTTAAAATAAAAAAACATTCAAGTGAAATTTCTGTAAATTTTTTAATATGATAAAGTTATAAAATTTAGAGTATTATCAAAATCAATATATTTTCCCGTATTATAATTAAAACAAATTAATTTTTCAAAAAAATTGAAAATTTACATTTGGTTGATTTTGAAACATGGTGTTAATAATGATGTTGATTTTTTAATATTCATTTAAAAAAATATAAAAAATTTCAACTCGATTTAATATTTAATAAATATAAATACAAATGTTTTTATTGAATTTTTTTATTGAAAATGTATTTTTAAATCATTATGTGTACAAAATATTTTTGAATACATTGATAATTTATTAATATATTCATATCTAATATATGTGTTTTTATTATAATAAATTCTTAGAAAAATTATTCCAATATTTTAACGATCATTTTAACTTATTCATTCATGTGAATGATAATATCAAATATAATATTAATTTTGAGAAATAAAATTATTGTAAAATCATGAGTCGTTATTTTCTCTCCACCACATTAAATAAATTGTATAATTATAATTTTAAATATCCCATAATAATGAAAGTAACTATGGATAAAAAAATTTCATCCAACCTCTTCGTATAATTTCTAGAGAAATATAACCCATTAAATTAAGTGGAATTTTTATTATTGAATTTAAATTATTCTTGATGTTATGTTTTTATCTATTCATTTTATATAAACATCATAAATGATTAGGTGTAAGAACTACAATAATATATTTATTTTCCCTATGGAACTAATTATTATCCTTTTATATATGGAAGATCATAACTTATTATGAAATTTTATTTCACCATTTATTAATTCATAACATGAATTTGTAAAGATATAAAATCTATTTAGAAATTCACATAAAATTAAAACAAATTAATTAGTATAATGCATGAATAAATCATATTCCAACAATCCATAATGAATATTTATATTTCTAAGATACAAAACGGATAACACAATGATTTTTTATTTGATATCTAATAGTTTTTTAAACTTACATGACATAAGAAATCTAAAAATATAGTGTGAATAATTCCATGTGCCAGTTAATTACCAATATCCACTTGTATAATTGTTTTTTCATAGGATTTACATTATTTTCTCATTTTAGTAGGATGTTGACAACAATAAACATTTTCTGACATTATATTGTGACAGTGATTTGAATAATTACCATACTCCTAGTATATGAAGTTTAATTTGTGTATTCAGTATGATACGAGACTCTAATACCTTAAATTGTATTTTTGAATCACTTTATCACTCATTGGGAATTATGGGATTGAGGTCCTATCATTATACACTTGAATCATTCTCTTATTCCTAGCTGTCATTTTTTTGTGTCCTATTTCCAACATTCTAGAAACATAGGATGTTTATTTTTACTTACATCACCCTATTAATCACTTGATCTATTATAAAACACTATAAAACCCTACATTTGTTTGTTTTTTATTTTTAAAAATTTTAATTTTGTTAGTCATAATATGATATAGTTTAGTGATAATAAAATAATATTTTTGACACTATATTTTATCACCTATGTTTTTTCATTAGGAATCAAAAATTAATTTTTCAAGATGACCTATAAAACCAATAGTTTTAATCCTGGTTGATCAATTATTTAATCAGTAGCTAATTTGAATAAATAATCTCAAGAAATTTTAATCTAAAGATGTCTCGTTTTATGGAGCAATAATATTAGAAAAAAATTATTTTATTTCATTACTTATCACAATTAGTTTAACAATTAATTTTTAAAATTAGGATATCTCATATATCATATCTTGTTCCCAGTTAATATTTGAAAAAAAAATATTCCATAATATTTTATAAAATAATTTTGATGTGACCATGGAATATCCCTTAGGAGTGTCTTCCATGTTATGTAATCTAAGACCCACTCATTGTGAACCAGAGTTAAGAATGAATTTATACTCAAAAATATTTTTTAATGTTATTTCCACAATCTGAATCTATACCACATTCACATCCAATTTCCATTATATATATATAGATTTCGTTTTTATGGACGCACTTAATTTGTATTTTACCAAAAAATTAGATTGTTTAAATATATATTGAAATATATCTTAGAGTGATGCCTATGGTTTTTAGTAATTTTATATTATCAAATTCCCCAAAATAATGATACAAATCCAAAAAATAATTAATCCCTATCATAAAACATATAAAAGTAATGATTTCATGCATTATTGTGTTAAATTATAAATGTACATTATTTAAACACTGTATTTGACCAAATTTGATATAAACATATCATTATTAAAAGCATCACCAATAGTAAAATATTGTATATCATAAATAAATAAACTATCCCTTGAATGGAAGGTTTATTGTTTTTTTAGAATCCTCTATATAAGTATCTTATTTTATGATACATTTTAATCTTTTTCAATATTCGAACCACAAAATATCAACTTCTAGACATATACTATGATATTGTCATCATTACAAGATGGGCAGGTGAAACATAGTAAAGGTATGTGAATGAATTCTTAGTAAGGGATATTTTAAAAATATTTCATCTAGGGTTATACAAAAATAATACTAGTAAAAATGAGTACTATTGGAATCCAAAGTTAATAAAACATATAACAATATGACTTGTAGGAATTTTGTGATGTAAATAAATATAATATATATTGAAAATAATATATTCCAAGGAAAAATAGTACAAAATCATGATATAAATAATAAAATATATGGATAATAATCATAATTCTATATCATAAAATTGTTACATTCTCTTGAATAATATCATAATAATGAACACTTCTACCTAAAAAAGAATAAGGAAATTATGGGATTATGAAAAAAATGTACATGCTTCATGTTATGAACATAAAGACTTCTAGGAATACTATTTTGATGAAAAAATACCACATATTATGTTGTTAATAATAAAATTCCAATGGTTTATATTTAGAACAAACAAATTCCCTCGATTAATGATGTTAACAAAAAAATCCCATGAATAACATAATTTTATTGAAAGCTATTATTCATTAAAAATGTATTATACATAGATATTGGACCCCACCAGTAATTATTGATAAATTATTTTCTATTATGACTTAAAAAATCATATATTTAAATCACTCAACTATAGATTGGAAAAGAGATATTTTTCATGAAAACCATTCCAATATCATTCCATAATACATATAGAGAGGGAATATGATCCGTGGATTAAAAATGTACCTTGTGTAAAGTAATAATTAATTGATGATAATTGTAATTTTTTATCAATAGATTGATCACATTAAAAATAAATGGATATACTCATTTTTTTAAACGATATAAATTTCCTTGTAATGTTTTTATATAAAATTATATACCTTGAGTGTGATAAATAATATTTTTAATGATCTTCTTGAAACCCAAATATGATTTTTCGAAAAAAAACTATTTATGATAATTATTCTTTCATAATACTTCATTGTTTAGTATTAAAAAACATAAATAATTCATTCCAAAAAAATCATTTACAATTAGTTTCCAAATGAATAATTACCTTAAAAATTCAAACATTATCTTTTGTAAATATAATGATATTTAATTTTAATTTGGAAATCATCAAGAGTTGGAGTAATTCAAAAAAACCATTTAAATAATAGAAATTATGGTTCATTTTAATATTTAATTATACATATATATACATTAAGGAAAATATATACCTTTTCTCAATGTCATAGATGGAAAAGTTATGGGTCCCACTCAAATATTTTTTTTAAAAATATGATGTAAATATTTTTAAAAAGTATATATTTTAAAAAATGATACTCCTTGATTTATCATGAAATGATTACATATGTGATTAATGAAAATTTAGGTTGGAATATTAAACCACAAATCCTAAATGAAATTCTATTATAATATTTTAAAACAATATCTTGAAATCCCACATCATAAAATAAGATAAAAATAATTCCAATTGAACTCTAAAAAAAGAAAATATGATTTTCTCATGCGATAAAACATAACAACGTTTACAAATATATTAGAGTGAATTATCAAGAATGTAAAATATAGATAAATAGGTGAAAATTTCATTAATGTGAATTTGATTCGTTTCCAAAAAAAATATATTTTTTGAGGCTGAATTTTTTAAAATTTAAAATCATATATTTAAATTGTCATTATCCATACATTGGAAAAGAAGAATCCATGAAATTATTATCATCGATCAGTTTTACTATAATGTATTGCAATAATAATAGTTAAAACAATACATAGTTAGTTGAGTTAATAATTTCCCATACAATGTTGATATCCTTTAATTAGAAATACATTTAAGGAAATAACAAGTTATGGAACATAAAACACCCTGATTGAAATGAACATGAAAATGAGGGTTGAAACACAAGTCATTAATACATTGCTAGTTTAATTATTTTTAAACTAATATATGAATTAATATTGTTTGTGTAGGATATAAAACGGATAATATGGATGTGTATGAATATTTTCTATGTAAACCTCCTTTAATGAGTGGGTGAATATATTTTTTGATATGTTAATAAATTTTTTCTAATTAATGGTGATTAACTAGATAAGTGATAACGTTTTTTAAAGAACATGTCAATATATAAAATAGAAAATAACCAAATAGAAATAGAAATTATTAATTAATAATAGGGATATGGGTTTAGAAAAATTACTGACAATAGAAGCTATAGAATTATCAAATAACGAAATAACAAGTGTTTCTTGAATCACTAACATAATTGATATTGGATTTTTTAAAATTTGTTTTATTAATATCCCATTAGGAGAGATTAGACACAAAAAATAATGATCATGATGTTCTCCACCTCACGAGAAACTAAATAAAAATGGGTTTTGATTAAAAAAGGAACCATTAATGATTTCAACAATCATTTTTTATGATTGAAAAAATGATTTAATGGTGTAATAATTATTTGGACCAATCCAAATCCAATCACAGTAATCGATTATGATATTTTATGAAAATAGTATATGAATATTGAAATTTATTTAACATTATATAATTATAATATGTAAATAGAAAAAATACTCAAGAATAATTTCAATTAAAGGAAAATATTTACAAAATAAGAAATCAAAAAAATATGTTGTAGGGAAATTCTCCATTAAGAAAATGGTTGAAATACCTACTGCTACTCTGTTTTGTTCTCTAACCTTCCCCCTCTTGGTCTAACATTCTATGTAACTAAAATCAAGAATGTATAAAGTCCCTCCCCCTAATGATTTTTTTGGATCTCATTATTTTTCACTATCATTATTTAGTCGCTCACAAATACTATTCACTGTCTAAGTATATTTTTCTTGTATTTCACCGTACACATTGCTTCATCCTCTAAAAAATATATGAGATTATAAAAACACTTATAACAGAATACTTCAGATGTATGGTAAATGTAGAAGTATTCAAATATTCTATATAATCTACAACTGAAATAATTAATAAATTATAATTTATTAAAATATACTATAAAATTAATAAAATATAAAATTATAATTATAAATAAATAGAAGAATACTAATTTTATTAATATTAAAAATATATATATGTATTTAAAACAACATCTTATAATTATTATTTTTATGAAAATATATAATATTAAATAATTTTTTATTTAGTTAAGAAAAAATATAAAAATAATTAAATATATATTTATTATTCAATATATATTTTTTTATATATAAATTTAGAAAAATATAAAAATCATCATGATAAATATTATTATATTACAATATAAATTATAAATTCATGTTTTTAAAAAATGGTTTATTTGATTTAATTATTATTTTAATTTGATATATATATATATAATATTATATTATAATGATTACTTAATTATATTAATTATTAAAAATACTTTTATTTTATTTATATTATTTATTTTTTCCGTTGTTTACATTTTATCATGAACCATCCTCGAATCCTTTTCTTCCCTAAAAGGTGTTTCTAGCAAAACTCCCCTCTTCTTTTGTTCCACCAACTACGGAGCCCGGTAGAGGTGTGGTTCATTTGACTACATCAATGGATGCTCCTTCAGTGGAGAACATCCTTAGTTGTGATGTCTCAACATCCAGTGTGATAAAATAGAGTGATGGTGTAACACCCTTGATTTTTATTAGAAATATTTTGTTTTAAAATCATCAAAGGAATCTTTCACTACACACAACACTAGATTGGCTTGCTTTACATGAAATCACGGACTTCCTCGATAGCTTGCATCGTACACAATACCGAGTTTCACTAAAGAATGATATGCTATTAAAATATTATTAAAACTAGCCATTTTTAATAGTAATAACTGCTTTTTGAAATTATATAAATTTTATTTTTAAAAATGGACTTCATTTTTGGATTCAGAATATTGAAATTAGCCTAGGGTAAAATTTTGGTATTTTTCTGAAAACATTCAAATTTTGATGAATATTAAAACCACTAAGTGGTAGTTAAAAAAACTGAATTTTTCATAAAACTTAATTTTACCGCTTCTGTGAGTGGAATTTCAAAAATCTGAGAGACACAGTTAATATCAAGGACTAAAATATGGTTCAATGAGATAAAAATAATTTTTGTTGAATAGTAACTTTTTACTTTTTTTACCACGGGTAAAAGTAAATAGGGTAATTAAGGATACAAGTGTTATTAATATTACCCTAAAACATGTCCTAATTCTATTGGATAAGTGTAATTCGACCAAAAACGTCCTTAGGAATAAAATATGACAATTTAGATTCACTTGGATTAGATTAGGACATTTATTATTAATTTATTTAAAGAAGGGTTAAAATAGTTACAATCAAAGATTAATAAGTAAATCATTTTTAATATGCGGTTATACATAAGATAAATTCTACTATAAATATTCATTAGAAATATAAAAATATTTCCAACATAATGGTATTTTATTTGTAATTTTTAGACATAAAATAATTTTATTTTTTTATGATACAATGATGATGCAGTAATTATCTTATCAATGAAATATTGACATAATTGATGTTATAAATACCCAAATAAATGTAATTTGAGAATTTTTGTGAATTTCAATAATTTTCTATGTTAATATGACATGTTAATATTGATTTAATTAGCTTTTTTCTAACTAATCATTTTGTTATGATTTTCACAAAAATCAATTACTTTATAGTGTCAAAATTGACATAAAATTGTTTTTAAAACAAATATTATATTATTAATTGTTATTTTATTTATAAAAATCTAAGGTTCGGCCAAATGACTTAGAAAAGGTTATATATATTAATAATAAACAACTTGGGGTTCTTTTGGCTTGATATAGTAAGTTTATTAACCTTATAGTGTAAGAAAACAAGAAGACATGGTAAAAGTTAAATTATCTAACTTAAAGTTAAATCTAAATGATAAGGTTACAATTAATACGGAAACTTGTCTGAATTCTATTTTATGAGAGGATTTTGACCCATTCCCACCATAACTTCGAAATATATCAATTTGGAGCTATTAAAAACCGAATATGACTTTATAATAAAATAATATATTTTGTTATTCCAAAGGTGCCCCTCTCCTCCCTTATAAAAGGGACCTCATCCCTCTTTTCCTCACACCACTTTGAGCCTTCAAGCTTGGAAAACCGATGCCAATTTCTCTTATAAACTTCCCAAGAAACATCCTAGAGGTCCTGGTCTTCTTCAAAGACCAATTTTAGTGCCCTAGGAGGAGATCTCAAAGAGGCGCTTCAAAGAAGTGGTAATGTCCGTTACCGATTCTTTAAACTTTATTTATTCTTCCACTTCTTCTTCTTTAGTTGTTTCATTATGAATTAATAACATCAGTATAACTCATATACCTATATGTTATTATATGTATGAAACAACCCTATTTCACAATCTATCCATCCTACGGAAAACGAAATCACCGCGCGTGCGTACGTACGGAATACCGTCTCCACGCCGTGGTGTAATATATTTTCCACCACCACCTTAGTTGGATGGGTATAATGGTGTAAATAATGACTATATATGATTATTTTAAATTTATATCAATTCTGAAATATTATATATACACTCAAATACAATTCCATGATCATGGTAACGATATCATCGCCCGTGCGTACATACGGAATACCGTCTCCACGATGTGATGTGACTCGTTCTACATGATCTTCATTGAATAATAATTATATAAATAAATTCAATGAATTAATATGAAATATATTACACTAATACCATTCTGTAAATGAGGTATCTATATACTAAAAAGAAAAATAATAATTTATTCGACAAAACACGCATAAGAACAAAAAGTAATAAACACTCGAATAACAAGTAGTAATGAAATATTACTAATAAGAAACTATGAATATGACCATATATGATATAATAAAAATAAGTATGATTCTAGAATAAGTCAATAACATTATTTAAATCATTATACAGGAGTTTCGGACACTTATGAAGCAAATTGGATCTAAGGTAAGGGAAAATCTCACAAATATCAATTTTATCCGAGATTTTTTATACTTTAGAATTTACTGGGGTGTATTTTATCATCCACATCCATGTTTCCTCAATATCTAATATTGTTTCCATCCACCTACAATTTTTTTAAATCCAATTTTATCCTTTGGTGAGTTTTTAGTGAATGATATGAAAGGAATCTTTTGTCGTTTTTCGTATGAGGTACTTTTTGACTTTTATGACAAAAGTACAGGATGAATGTTTTTTTAACTTATACGACATGAATGTATTTTTAAAACATTATTTCCAAGAAGCATACTTTACAAGTTTTCATGTTTATCTTTAATCAACTTCTTTTAGTTAAAAATTGTATGACATGTTAAGAAAGGAAAATGTTTTTCAAGTAGAAAGGATATTTTCCTAAAGAATGGAGTTCAAGTGTTTTATCAAAATTATTTTCCATCTAAGATAATATAGGGTTCTGTTTCTATCCCTATTATCACATTGATTTGATTATGTTGTGATGGAATTATTTTTATGAATTCCTTTATCTTATATGAATTGTTTTATGATGTCATGTTGTTTAAGAATCCCATTTTATTTACATGGGTTATGCAATGATGTATGATTTATGATTTTGTGGAACACATAAGAATGGTATCATTATGAGATGGGTGGGACCTATATCTCCCTCAAATGAATTGGGTAAAGATTTTATATCTCATGAGATAGACATGGATGGAACGATAGGTTAAACCGGTTCAGTGATAGGTATCAAATATAGTCCATTGGACGTAATTCCAGACCGTTATAGTTGGTATCAGAGGAAAGGTATAGTCAACCATTGGAAAACTAGGATGTGAAAGCCTTAGTAAGAACCCTACGGATAAGTATAAGCATAGAACAGAATCTTATTGTTTTAGAAATTACATTGAATATCCTATGATAAGACCTTAAGTGTGAAATTTTATTCTTGATTATGTGGTTTTCCTATTATAATTAATGTTGCTCACACTATTCTTCTTGGTTTTAGTCAATGGCTGGACCCCGAAGGAACCGTGTTAATGCGAAATGCAACGGGCAATGCAATGATTTCCCCCCTTAGAAACCAAACGTTATGGGAGATGGAATTCAAAATCTTGTAGCCATGCTCACACAACTTTCTCAAGCTATGAATCATGAAGTACTTCCAAACGAGCAAAGGAAGGAGCACGATTCTATTGAATCCTTCATGAGGCAGCGTCCACCTTCATTCAGCGGGTCTACTGATCCATTAATTGCTGAACAATGGAATAGTAATACTGAAAATATATTTTCAATTCTTCAATGTTCTAAACATGATAAAGTCATCTTAGCAGTGTATCGTTTGGAAGGTGATGCTGATCAATGGTGGAATCTTATCAAGAATACGAGGAAAAGAGATGAAATTGAGTCCATGGAATGGGATGAGTTCAAGAACATATTTTTCAATAATCACATCCCTTGTATTCTTCGAACAAAGATGGAGAAAGTGTTTCTTGAACTGAAGCAAAATGATGATGAATCTGTTGGTACCTACGAAACAAATTTTACAAGACTTGCAAGGTACGCTTCTGGTAATATTATCCAACCTGAGAGTAAGATCGACTGATTCTTTAGTGGCTTAAAACCAAGTCTTTGAAGGGCGTTAGCCATAAGGTACTTCAATAGATATGAGGAAATCATTCGATTTTATCTCAAAGTTGAGATGAAGATTGGAGTAACCCATCAGTCATATGGGTTTAATAAGAAGAGGAAAATGGAATTCAAAGGAAAATCTAAAGAGCACACTGAAAAGAAGATGAGCTTTCCCTTATGATCAAATTGTGCAAAGAAACATGGAGGGAGTTGTCTTAAAGGGACAAGTAAATGTTTCAAATGTGGAAAGGAAGTTCATCGGGCATTTGAATGCCGCAATGATGGGAAGAAGATGTCTAATGATGCAAACAAAGGAAGGGACACACAGAATGAACCTATAACACTTCAATGATTCATGTGCAAGGAGATGAGGCATTATGCCAATGAATTCCCAAATCCAAGGGTTGATGATGATGGTCGACGTCAACAAACTCTTATGTCTAAAGACAAAGGAAAGTCACATGCAATTTCTATTAGTGATGTGGAGTATGATAACGATGTGGTGAAAGGTACACTTACCATCCACTCTAAAGTAGAAAATGTTATATTTGATTCTTGATCCACCCACTCTTTTATTTCTGAAGAATTTTCTAAGGATATCAATGTATTACATCAACAATTAGATGTTGAGTTAGCTGCGACAACCCCTAATGGCACAACAGTTGCATGAAAAGTTTATAATTCTTCCCCGATTGAAGTTTGTGGGAAAGTGCTTCCTGCAAATCTTGTGATCCTTCCTATAGTGGAATTGGATGTGATTCTTGGCATGAATTGGCATTCTTTATATGGATCTCATATCAATTGCCAAAGAATGGAAGTCACATTTCATATTCCAGATCAATCTATGATCGTCTATTGATGCAAGGATGAACATAACCTTCCAGTGGAAATTTCTTCCATCTTATGGGTCTTGATTCCACTAAATTAAGGCTATTTATCTCAAATGTTTGGTGAGAAACTCACGATTAAGAATATGCCAATTGTACGGGAGTTTGACGATGTCTTTCTAGAGAAATTTCCAAGTCTTCCACCAAATCGTGAATTTGAGTTTTCAATAGAACTCATACCGGGCGCTTAACCTATTTCAAAGACACCCTATAGAATGGCCCCAATTGAGTTGCATGAATTGAAGAAGAAACTCCAAGAGAATCTTGATAAGTTATTCATATGCCCTAGTGCGTCACCTTGGGGAGCACCTATTCTGTTTGTTAAGAAGAATGATGGATCAATGAGACTCTGCATTGATTATCGAGAACTTAACATGATCTCTCTCAAGAACAAATATCCTCTTTCGCGCATTGATGACTTATTTGACCAACTACGTGGAGCTCAATACTTTTCCAAGATTGATCTTCGTTCAGGGTATCACCAATTAATGGTCAAAAGGGAGGATATACCAAAGACGGCATTCCGTACAAGGTATGGACACTATGAATTTATAGTGATGCCTTTTGGTCTTACTAATTCCACTACTATCTTCATGGATCTGATGAATAGAGTCTTTAGAGACTATATTGATCAACTTGTGGTAGTCTTTATAGAGGATATTCTTGTCTATTCAAAGAGAAAGGAAGAACATGAAGATCACATGAGAATTATATTGAAGACCCAGAGAAATGAGAAGTTTTATGCCAAATTTAACAAGTGTGAATTTTGGCTTCAAAAAGTTTCATTTTTGGGTCGCATAATCTCAAAAGAGGGGATATCTGTGGATCCAGCAAAAATAGAGGCTATAGAAAGATGGTCGAGACCAACAACAGTAACCGAGATCTGAAGTTTTCTTGGTTTTTTTGGATATTATCGACGTTTTGTGAATGATTTTTCACGATTATCTAATCCACTAACCAGGTTGACTCGGAAAGGAGTTAAATTTGCTTGGATGGATGAATGTGAAGAGAATTTCAAGGAGTTGAAAAGAAGGTTATCCAGTGCACCTGTGCTCACACTGCCTTGTAGTGGAGAACGGTTTGTGATCTATAGTGATGCATCCAAGAAGGGATTGGAGTGTGTTCTTATGAAAAATGATATGCTGATAGCTTATGCCTCACAACAGTTGAAAATCCATGAGCAAAATTACCCAACTCATGATTTGGAGTTATCTGTGGTAATCTTTGCATTAAAGATTTGGAGGCATTACCTTTATGGTGAAAGGTGTGATATTTATACTGATCATAAAAGTTTAAAGTATATTTCACACAAAAGGTGCTGAATATGTGCCAAAGAAGATGGTTAGAGCTGATTAAGGATTAGGACTGCTCAATTCATTACCACCCTGGGAAAGAAAACAAGGTGGCAGATGCATTAAGTCGACAAGGCCATGCCAGTTTATCCATGATTAGGATCACAAAAGATCCAATATTTGTGGATTTACAAAGGATGGATCTTGGAATTATAATGGAAGGGGGGAAATATTATCTTTCCCAAATGAATGTTCAACCATATATACATGTGAAGATTAAAGAGGCGCAGAAACAAGATGTAGAGTTAAAAAAGAAGGTGAGAAATGTCCCTGAATTCAACCTTGATTGTGATGGGATAATAAAGTTCAAGAATCGGGTTTTTTTTCCTCCCCTCCCCGAATTAAAGAAGGAGCTGCTGGATGAGGCTCATAGTTCTTCATTCTCTATTCATCATGGAAGCACGAAGATGTATAGGGACCTGAAAGTGCACTTCTGGTGGGATGGCCTGAAAAGAGATGCTGCTGAATATGTCTCTCGATGCTTGGTTTGTCAGCAAGTTAAATCTGAGAGACATAAGTCTAAGGGGATGTCACAACCATTACCCATTCGAAAATGGAAATGGTAAAACATCACCACGGACTTTGTCACCGGACTTCCTAAAACATCCAAATGCAATAATGCTATCTGGGTCATAGTTGATCGTCTTACAACGTCGGCACACTTCATCGCTATTAGAGAGGATTCCTCTTCGGATCAGCTTTCCAGGATATATGTAAAGGAAGTGGTAAGATTGCATGGAGAACCAGTTTCTATTATATCTGATCGTGATCCGAGGTTTACCTCAATGTTCTGGCAAAGTCTTTAGCATACTCTGGATACATAGTTGAGTTTCAGCACTACTTATCATCCTCAGGCAGACGATCAGTCTGAGAGAAAAATTTAAACTCTAGAAGATATGTTGAGATATTGCTCTATGGATTTCAAAGGTTGTTGGGATCAACACCTACCTTTGGTGGAATTTTCTTATAATAATAGCTTTCACTCCAGTATTCAGATGGCTCCTTATGATGCTCTCTATGGAAAGAAATGCAGGACTCCAACTTGCTGGGATAAAGTTGGGGAAAGAAAGCTATTATGACCTGATCTTGTTGATGAGATGGAAGAAGAGGTCCGATCTATTCAACAACACATAAGACCAGCTCAGACTCGACAGAAAAGTTATGCCGACAACCAAAGAAAAGACCTAGAGTTTGAAGTGGGTGATAAAGTGTTCTTAAGAATATCTCCCTGGAAGAGGGTCATGAGATTTGGAAAGGAGGGGAAGTTGATCCCTAGATATATCAGTCCTTTTGAAATACTGGATCATGTTGGAACGGTAGCTTACCGATTGGAACTTCCACCGAATCTCTCTCAAGTTCACGATTTGTTCCATTTATCTCTCCTAAGAAAGTACATAATTGATCCTTCACATGTACTCCGCTCAGAAGTTGTACCACTGGAACAAGATCTTTCTTATGAAGAACAACCGATAGAGATTCTAGATCGTAGCGAAAAAGTCCTACGAAACAAGACCACTCGCTTGATGAACGTTTTATGGAGGAACCACCAGTTAGAAAAAGCTTCATGGGAGCTTGAGGATATAATGAGGGAAAGGTATCCTCATATGTTTGTTACAAAGTGACGAATTGCGAGGGCGAAATTAATTTTAAGGGGGGTAGAATGTAACACCTAAGACTTTTATGAGAAATATTTTGTTTTTAAATCATCAATGGAATCTTTCACTACACACAACACTAGATTGGCTTCCATTACACGCAATCGCGGCCTTCCTCGATAGCTTGCATCGTACGCAATACTGAGTTTCTCTAAACAATGATATGCTATTAAAATATTATTAAAACCAGCCGTTAATATTAGTAATAACCACTTTTTGAAATTTTATAAATTTTATTTTTCAAAATGGACTTCATTTTTGGATTCGGAATATCGAAATTAGCCTAGGGTGAATTTTTTTTATTTTTTTGAAAACTTTCAATTTTTGATGAATAGTAAAACCACTAAGTTGTAGTTAAAAAAACTGAATTTTTCATAAAACTTAATTTTACCACTTCTTTGAGTAGAATTTCGAAAATCTGAGAGACACAGTTAATATCAAGGACTAAAATGTGGTTCAATGAGATGAATATAATTTTTGTTGAATAGTAACTTTTTACTTTTTTTACCAAGGTTAAAAGTAAATAGAGTAATTAAGGGTAAAAGTGTTATTAATATTACCCTAACACCTATCCTAATTCTATTGGATAAGTGTAATTCGACCAAAAACAACCTTAGGAATAAAATATGACCCTTTAGGCCCACTTGGATTAGATTAGGACATTTATTATTAATTTATTTAAAGAAGGGTTAAAATAGTTAAAATCAAAGTATAATAAGTAAATCATATTTAATATGGGGTTATACATAAGATAAATTCGACTATAAATATTCATTAGAAATATAAAAATATTTCCAACATAATGGTTTTTTATTTGTAATTTTTAGACTTAAAATAATTTTATTTATTTATGATACAATGATGATGTAGTAATTATTTTATGAATAAAATATTGACATAATTGAAGTTATAAATACCCAAATAAATGTAATTTGAGACTTTTTATGAATTCCAATAATTTTCTATGTTAATATGACATGTTAATATTGATTAAACTAACTTTTTTCGAACTAATCATTCAGTTATGATTTTCACAAAAATCAATTACTAAATAGTGTCAAAATTGACATAAAATAGTTTTCAAAACAAATATTATATTATTAATTGTTATATTATTCCTAAAAATAAATGTTTCGGCCACATGACTTAGATAAGGTTATATATATTAATAATAAACAACTTGGGGTTCGTTTTTCTTGATATAGTAAGTTTATTAACCTTATAGTGTAAGAAAACAAGAAGACACGACAAAAGTTAAATTATCTAACTTAAAGTTAAATCTAAATGATAAGGTTAAAATTAATACCTAAACTTGTATAAATTCTATTGGATGAGAGTATTTCGACCCATACACACCTTATCTTCTAAATATATAAATTTTGAGTTATTAAAACCGAATTCGACTTTATAATAAAATAATATTTTTAGTTATTCTAAAGGTGCCCCTCTCCTCCCTTATAAAAGGGAACCTCCTCCCTCTCTTCCTCACACCACTTTGAGCCTTCAATCTCGGCCAAACCCTACAAATATCTCCTCTCCACTTCCCTAGAAACATCCTAGATGTCCTGATTATCTTCAAAAACTAATTTTAGTGCCCTAAGCAGAGATCTCAAAGAGGCGTTTCAAAGAAGAGGTAATGTCCATTACCGATTCTTTCAACTTTATTTCTTCTTCCACTTCTTCTTATTTAGTTGTTTCATTATGAATTAATAACTTCAGTATCACTCATATACTGATATGTTATTATAAGTATTAAACAACCCTATTTCACCATCTATCCATCCTACGGAAAACGAAATCACCGCGCGTGCGTACGTACGGAATACCGTCTCCACGCCATGGTGTAATCTATTTTCCACCACCACCTTACATGGATGGGTATAATGGTGTAAATAATTACTATATATGATTATTTTAAAATGATATTGATTATGAAATAGTATATATATACTCCAATACAATTCCACGATCATGGGAACGATATCATCGATCGTGCGTACGTACGGAATACCGTCTCCACGATGTGATGCGACTCGTTATACATGATCTTCATTTCATAATAATTATATAAATGAATTTAATTAATTAATATGATATATATTACACTAATACCTTTTTGTAAATGAGGTATCTATAATCTAAAAAGAAAAATAAGAATTTATTCGACAAAACACGCATAAGAACAAAAAGTAATAAACACCCGAATAACAAGTAGTAATGAAATATTACTAATAAGAAGCTAAGAATATGACCATATATGATATCATAAAAATAAGTATGATTCTGGAATAAGTCAATAACATTATTTAAATCATTATACAGGAGGTTCGGACACTTACGATGCAAATTGGACCTAAGGTAAGGGAAAATCTCACAAATCTCAATTTTTATCCGAGATTATTTATAATTCAGAATTTCATGGGGTGTATTTTATCATCCACATCCATGTTTCCTAAATATGTAATATTTTTTCCATCCACCTAAATTTTTTTAAAATCCAATTTTACCCTTTGGCGAGTTTTTATAGAATGATATGAAAGGAATCTTTTGTCGTTTTTCGTACGAGGTACTTTTTTGACTTTTCCGACAAAAGTACGGGAAGAATGATTTTTTTAACTTATACGGCATGAATGGATTTTTAAAAAATTACTTCCAAGAATCTCATTTACAAGATTTCAAGATTATCTTTAATCAACTTCTTTTAGTTTAAAATTGTATGACATCTTAAGAAAGGAAAATGTTTTTGAATTAGAAAGGATATTTTCCTCAAGAACGGAGTTCAAGTGTTTTATCAAAATTATTTTCCATCTAAGATAATATATGGTTCTGTTTCTATACCTATTATTAAATTGATTTAATTATATTGTGATGGAATTATTTTTATGAATTACTTTATCTTATACGAATTGTTTTATGATGTCATGTTGTTTAAGAATCCCATTTTATTTATATGAGTTATGAAATTATGTATGATTTATGATTTTGTGGCACACATAAGAATGGTATCATTATGAGATGGTTGGGACCTATATCTCCCTCAAATGCATTGGGTAAAGATTTTATATCTCATTAGATAGAAATGGCTGGAACGGCAGGTTAAACCGGTTCAGTGAAACAGGACTGAAACGAGGAATGAACTCGGTTCAGAAATGGACTTTGTCCACTAAGATTGTCTTGGAAATGAGTCTTAACTAATAAGAAATGATTATATATGATTATGTGTGTATGCCAAAAAGTTTCATGTTTTATGTTATGATTATTGGGATTAAATTTCACTACTATGATTTATCCCATGTTATGAAATTATGATCTCTTTTGCAGGTTACGATTTCCAAAAGATATGTTCTTATGAATATGATATGATTGATATTTCTTTTGTTTACACTTACTGAGCATTTGAGCTCACCCTTTTGTATGTTTTCTTTCCCCAGGTCAGGAAGAAGGTTATTAAGTAAGATATTCCAAAAGGGACTATAGATATGATGAAATAAATGGGAGACAATGTAGATGCTTTATGAACCAGTTGTTTATGTTTCCCAGTTTATAAAGACACTATACCTATACGGTCCTTTCCTGGTTATGTTATATGTTGTAAAAAGTGTGCTTCAATTTTGAAGTAATAACAATGTATGTGAAGTATGGTTCTTTATAGATGGTCAGCTTTGACTAGATCTAGAAAAGATCTTATTCTAAATTGTGATATGCTGTCCTCAATATCAATGTAGGTGTGGCTACATGATCTACAATGGTAATAAAATAGATTTCATGCCTATTTCATCTTATCTTATTTTTATGTAGGTGGATATAATTACTGGAAAATAAAATTTTGATTAATTTGAATAAGTTGAATAGAAGGAAAAATGATTTTTATAATGAAGTTAAATAATCATGATATCATATAAAATAATATTCTTCTAAATACATTCAAGGATATTGAAATGAAAAAATCATTTACTGATGAGTAAATACAACAGATTATTCAAAAAAAATATATTGATTGTTTTATATTCAGAACTGAGAAAAAATGGAATGAAAACATAGAAAAAGTAAATAAACAAATTAAATTAAAATATAAAATGTCTAATGAACATTTTTTATAAAATTTATTAAATAAAAACCCATAAAAAATTAATCTCTATTTAGAATGATGTTGTGAAATAAATCTTTAACGATTCAGTAACTTTTGAATTAAACCCCCATAAATGCGAAAAGATGAATAACATGAATTTTATATAGATAATAACTTAATATTCATGTTATATATATATTGGTTAAAATAAATACACAATTTTATAATAATTATGTATATATTATACAATATGTATCATTGATTTTGAAATGAGACTAAATTACCCTTACCTCGGATAAAACTTTTTCTATATACAATCATGAATTCATATATAGTAAATTAATAATTTGTATACATTATTAAAAAATATTATTAATTTTTATAGAACCATATATAAATTACTTCTGAAATTCTATCTAGGGATTATTAACTATACTTATGAAATATTGTATTCGAGAATTTTAATTGTTCTGTTTTTCAAACAAGTTTGAGTTCAATAATTCTTACCAATTTTTATTTTAAGGGTAATATGATATAAAATTATTAATCATGTCTAAATTATCATTTATATAAATTAAATAAAAAATTATAATCATACTTGAAATGATTAAATGAAGAACTAATCACATATATCTATGAAGGTGGTTATCCATAGCTATGAACAATTGACATTATATGTATACATGGGATTGAAGGATAATGATGTAAGTATTGTAATATTTTTTAGAAAAATAATTTTTTCCATCATATAATATGTTTTAGACTAATCCATAAAAATAACCAACTTTGGAATGTTGTAACGAAAAATTAAGAAGTTCACTTCATAGAGGTAATAATAAAAAAATAAGAACAAGGAATGTTTTTATTTCCCTTATGATGGAAAATGAGACTAATTAGTTTGTTCGAGAAAAATCAAAACATTTCTGTATATTGATGCTATTTATTATATTATATTATCATCTTTATATATAATCATAGGATGTATTTGATGTAATAAAATGAATGTTCTTTATAAAGAGATACACCACTTCTTAGAAAAATCCTATTTTGGTATACTACATACACATTTTTTAGACAGTCTTTATAGATGAATATAATATTTAGGATGTTGGAAAATATTCAATTTATGTATAATTATAGTATACATTTATATAATATAATTAACTAATATTAAAAAGAGTGAAGAGGTGGTGGTTTTTAATTTGTTAGTTGAGGGGAAAACATCTAAATAATCCATACTGAATATATAATTTATATCTAAATATTAAAAAATTACTACGGATAGCTTTAATTTCAATGATATTATGGATATGGTTAAATTTTAATCAAGCAATAAATTTAATAATTTTTTATATTTCATTTTGGACCATACCTATTGGTCCCATATCATCTATAAATTTTTTTTACCTTAACTGTTGTAACATTTGATTCACTCATCAAAAGATAGCAAATTAATTTTAAAATGTAATGCACTACATACAGGAATGAAGAAATTTTGGATAAAAATTTTAATATCAACATGATTAACTATGATATTTTAATAATTTTTCAATGTTTTGAAAATAATTTTAGGTCATGAAATACAATTTAATGTTTTTTAGAACAATTCACAAATCAGGACATTTAAAGCAACACGATAACAATTTAATCTAAATATACATTCTTTTAATATAATTGAAAAATAAAAATTATCCATTTAATTTTAATGGTATCTATAATTCATCAAAAATTCATTATTATTAATTAATCTAATGTAATGTATTTTATATTTATATTTTTTTATAAGAACTCGTCATCAATGAATAAGAATTTATTTTAAAAAATATCTCTTAAAATGAAAAAAATCATCAAAATAATTCATTCGTATATAGAATAATTATTTATAACCGTTGATATATTATTTTTTTGTAATAATATTTTAGAGATAGTAAAATCAAGAGAGTGTCATTTTTTAATTTTTGTTCATATAAAATAATGTACAATTAAAAATAAAAATAATTTGAAAAAAATACTATATATTTTTGAAATTTAATATTCTAATTATACAAATACAACAAATTAATGACATTTTTTGGGTATATTTTGAGACCTTACATTATTCATTCATCCATTTTTAACTCATTTTAACAATTACTATTGTGATGAAATATTTAAAGTGTTTCAATTTCTTATGATAAATAATGAAATAAGTCTTTTAATAAATATGAATTATTTAAATCTATATTTAAAACCAATTTTCAAAACTTCAATTCATTGTTGGGGAGAAAATTGATTTAAAATAATTATGTAAATTTTATTTAAAATGGTTTTTTAAATAAAATTATCTACACATGAATTAAAATTATGGAAAATAATACAATAATATTTCATGTACAATTATTTATTTATTTTTCATTTAAAAATAAATCTTATGATAATATTAAAATGAAAAAAAAATGAATGTGAATGGTAAAGAATATTATTTAATTAAATGAAATTATTGTTTAAAAAAACAGAATTTAACACTCTTCACTAAAAAATCATTCATTTTTGTAATGGTACAATGTTTTGACATAAAATAATGATATATTATGATTTAAAAATTATTTTTTATTTTTTCTAAAAAAATTTCTACAATTTTTATATATGAATAAAAATTACTCATATATAAATTCCATAAGAATGTTTTTCAAAATAAATGTACATTTAGATAATAAATTGAATTTATTTTTAATAATAAATTTCCATGTTAAGAAAATAGTTCAAATATGAAATTATCATATATATAATAAAACATATAAACATTATATTCCACCATAAAAAATGTTAATGGTATTCTTGTAAGTTGACTGGTATTTTTTTATTTATTCATTAATTATAATAATTTAAAAATAATAATCAAAGGAAAGTTAAAATAAATTATTCAACATATTTATACTGGTTGATTATGATAAAAAAACTCTGCTAAATAAAATAAATACAGGTTTTGGATATTTTTAATTTCTTATCTGTTATTTTTAATTTTTCAACATTTTTCTCTTTATATAGGTGACAAAGATTTATAATGGTTACTATTCATATTTACGAAAAACAAAAAATGAATATTTAATTATTTTATCAACTTGTTTAAAAATGTTAAATATATTTTTAATGATCTAATTTATAAAATTTGATGAAATCAATATTAATATAAATGTATAATTAATTAGGAAAAATATATTATATATATGTTTGCTCTTAAGTCGAAAAAATGATCCTATAATAAAATCATGTGTAATGATAATTAAAATTTAATATAAAATTATGTAAAATTTAATTTATTTGAGATCAATTTCATAGAATATTGGTAATTTCGAATTGATGGAAATTGTAGTTCTACAAAAAGCAATAATTTCACTATTCACTGAAAAACAATTTTCTTGTAAAAATAAAAAATTATCACATTCTAATTTTTTGATTTGATTATTTAAAAATGATATGATCATTGAAAATTAAGATTTTTATATGTTAAATAAATTAATTATAACATTCTTTTTCATAATGAAATAATATTTACTTTTTTGGATAATATATTTTTCAAAATAACTCATCTATACTAAAAATTTGTTGCAAATTTCCTAAGAATTAATAAATATGTTTATATAGAATCAAACCATTATTAATAAATACAATGATAAATATATTATAATGAGTTTACTCACAATTATACTTTCTTATTCAATTACATCATAATAATAGTTATATATGAATGATAATATTTATAGGTTTTTAATCTTTGTGTTGCATGTTATATACACCATAAAACATAGAGATCACTTAAAATATCTATGGACTACATTCTACCATCATAAAAATTTTCCAATAGATTTTATGTTGGGATTAGGAATTATATTTTTTCCACTCAAAATTACAATTAATGAAAGCCCACCTTTTTAAAAGAGGTAACAAAATATCCTTTTCAAAATAAGGGAAAATGAAATATGCATATAATATAGAATAACATATAACTAGGGCTGAAAATGAATGAAAAATTAGTGGCATATAAAAATATAGAATTGGAAGATAATTTTAATGTAATAATAAATACAGAGAGTTATAGAGATCATTGATCACAAGAATGAGAATGATAATAATAATGTCATTGAATATCAGAACATAAAACAATGTGGTGTGAAAACAACCATCAATTCATCCAAATTAAATTTAATATGATAATATGATTATTTCAAGATACATTTCCCGAATACGAGGAATTATAATTAAAAATTTACAAAGAACATATGTAAATATAATCACATTGTTTTTATCAATTCCATAAATAAAATTTCAAAATTTGGTTTCATAGTTTAATTAGTTTCCAACATAATCAGGTCATTTACTCAAAATTATTTTTATGAATATTTAATATATAAATAACTTTAATCATATTATAACTGACCATGAGGTATATAAAATTCTGAATTGATTTTATTATATTTTCTAATAAATAAATTTTATCTTTCACAATGTAATATTATAAATAATAATAATAAAACATTATGGGAGAAAATATTATGTTAATTTAAAAAGTCAATAAGAAAACCATTAATTAAACATAGATCATTTCATAAATAATTTACCAAATTTTATAATTGTCCTCAACAAGAATATATTACACTCAATGGTTATCTTATAATATTCATCTTACATACCCAAAATGAAATATCATACTACTAAAATTGTTCAACATGTTAAATCACATGGTTCACTTAATGGATTCTCAAATATCAACCTAATTAAATATTTCCCAAAATATCTTTAATTGAATTAAAAATAAAATTACATAAAATAATATAAAAATATTTTGTCTCTTTTTATTTATTATCAATCCCAAATATATAAGCCCAATATTCTATTAATAACTCTTAAGATAACCTTACCTGATTACATAATAATCTCCAATATTATTTAAACCCTGATATGATACCAAATGAAAATCCATGAACCTGTACTCTAATATTTTGTTCTAAAAACTAATTTTTTATATTTATATATATTAACTTAATAAATCTGAAACACATTAATCCATCTAAAAAAATATAAAACAGTAATCAAATATTTTTTTACTTACACGACCATGAACATTTACAGTTTATAATTTTTGATAATTAGGATAAACATATAAATAATAATATGCATGCCTTCAAGAGAGTATTTTTTCATCTGTACCCATATTTTCATATTCAATAACAAATCATTATTCCCTCTCATAAAAATCTCCAATCATTAATCCATTCCAAAAATAATTTATATATCATTATTCTACAAATATTGGGAAAAATGAAATAAAGGATGATCAAGAATTCAAATTAAGGGTAAATATAATCACTATCAATATAGTGGAAGCTATGATAATATGATGTGAAAAAAGGATTGGTGAAAAAATCTTAGTTCATGGTGATATAAAATATAATTCATACCCCTAAATACATGAATTATTAATCATATGGAATGAAATAAATCATTAATTATGGGAATTTTTATATGAACTAATAAACATGATATATATGATGTCAATATAGATAGAAAAACTCATTTTAATAAAAATAAATACATTTTGATATATTGGATCATTATCTCTATAACACATGTTCACTTCCGTCAAATTTAAATGTATCTTAGTTAATCACACAGGAGAAACCTCCCTAGTAAACTCAACTCCCATTTCATTTAATGACAATACAAAATTACCAAATGCATTGGAGAGCGCTATTGGGTTCACCCATATTATACACTGTATATAACTAACACGTCGTATAATATTTATCATCCTTGACGATTATCATGAGCTATATTGGGATCAACCAAAATCATAAGATAATTTTCATTTACATTCTAGAATAAAACTTTTTGAGTCATTCGATTATCATCATAACTCCAATTAAATGTACCATCACTCCTTTATAGCCTGGTTACTAATGAAAAATAAATTTGAATCATGATAATCATGTGTCAACATACCTTGAAATCCATCGAGAGAAAATAAATAAGGATGCAGTCGAATGATTATAATCCTAGTGAAGTATATGAGATATTAATGGATGATGTCATAGATAAAAATAACATAATATTATTTAAAATAATAAATTTTAAATAATTTTAAATACTATTTTCTTTTGGTAATATTTTATTAACAGTTTTATAATATTTGGAATAATATTTTCATTGAAATTATATAGGGAAAATTGAAAATTTCGATTCAAATAAAAAGAATTCATAATGGTGGGAATATAAATTAAGTTTTTAAACAATAAAAATAAATATTCATTTTAATATTTGGTTAATATATTCAAATCTGGACCATAATGAAAAATGAAATGAAATTTCCTTTTAAAAAATATAACAAAATTAAAATATCATGGAACATTACTATAGGAGAAAATTTATTTTTAAATACTACTATTATTAACAAATTTTTAAAAACCCAGGGGATGATTTTTCATAAATGTTTTTAAAAACAATAATACAATTTTTTAAATGAAAACTAGGAATAATACCTCTTAAAAACTTTAACCATTTCAATGAAAGAGAACAATAATGAATATAAAATACCATGATTTTAAATATATTCATTATATTATATGTAATGTGTATGTTTTTAAAACATATAAAGGAATATAAGAAAATGAACTAAAAAATGTCTCAACTAATGATGCTTCTGATTAGAAAGACATCCATCTTTGATATTGATTGAATCAAGTAGCCATTGAATGATGATATGTTACATTATTGCAAAAAAAAAATTTGATGAAGTAAAATTTTTAAACACCATAAATAGATATTAATTACAACATATAAAATAAATCATGGTGCATAAAATGTATTTTTCCTCAATGAATTGATAGTGAGACCATCAAAAACCTTGAAACATTTTGTTACACTTAAATCAATATATCATGAACGTTTTGAAATCAAATGATCATTAAAAATCATTATAAAAGAATTATTCATGATATTAGATAAAAATAGGAGTCATATACAACAAGTATAATGATGTAGGATCATAGAATAAGATATGTGTCCAAGAAAAATTATTTAGATGAATATTTATTATAGAAACAGTATTATTTATTTTAGAATTAATAAATGAAGTTAAAAAAATTAACTGTAAAAACCACTCAAAAAATAGTAATAAAATGTAATATTATTATAGTTATTTTAAGATATAATATTATCATAACATATTAAATGAAGTAAATGTATAATCAACTAAATATAATGTATGTTAAAAAAATATTACCATTTTGGAAACATCAAAATAGAAACCCCCTGGTTGAAATAAATTAGACTTAACTAAAAATATCATGAATTTTTAAGGATTCATGAGATTCAATTTAAACTATTCATATATAAAACATAACAAATAATTATGTACTTTTAATTAAATCATGCCACAATAAAGTAGTATTGAGATTAAATACATTACCTTTATTTTATACATGCCATTATATCATTTAAAACCTATTTAATAATCATATATTAATTATTTAATTTATGATGAACCATTACATTTTTAAAAAGATATCATTAAAAAATTTATTTATATATAATACACATTTAATTATTTAATTTGATAAATATATATACTATGTTTTGAGGATTTCATCTCATAGTCAGAAAAAATACATTATTATGTTCAATACAGTCCAAGTTGTTTTGGGTCTATTGAAAAATATAGACTTTTGTACCATATATAGTTACCCCATGTCATATTGCTACATGACATCCATTATGCCTCATGTATGCCATAGGTTTCAGACTAGATGTGAGGGTCCAATATGCCATGTTCGAAGACTATTCCCTCTTTATCAAAGTAAGAGAATTGTGAAAATAAAAAAAATGATATCAAAAAAATTAATTACAATCCTTAATTAATAACTATAAACAAAACATTATAATTCAAAAATAGGGGAAGTATACATAATCCAAAGAAGTAGATAAGACATTCCATATATGTTTTAAGAGTTAAGTGGGAACCTTGATTAAATACAAAATGGCACCACCCAAGTGAGTTCTAATATCATATCAAGTTATCTTATTCATGCTTTATCCAAAATCCCAACCCATACATCTATCATAGTTCTCGTTCCCCTATCGTATTATGTAATCTAGGTGTTTATTCAAGTACCAATCTATTATCCTCAGTAGTTTGTTTTTAAAATTTAGTAGGGACCGACCATTTTAAACGAAAAAATTGTGCAATATAAAATAGTGTATGTAGTGTTATATGTAATTTTGATCAAATGAAAATATTAATATTATTCAAATTTATTATTCTTTATTCATCCACATCATACAGTATTCACCCCATTCTAGAGTCTTAACCATACATAATAGGGAGTTTATGTTTTAATCATTTTAGGGGTATTCATTATTCATTTTATTTAGAATTTCATTTGGTTCCCTAGATCATCAATTTCGGAACCATTATCATAGGTTCATAAAACATTAATCTAACTATAAAATCATAATCATGAATTGAGGGACAAGAACATCAGTCTGGAACCCCACGGGTACCAGGATAATCAGTCCTTCACCTACATCTTATAGGTCACATTAATATATAAATGCACATAATGGGACTATTGAATAAATTTGGTACCCCATGGGTACTTATAGCATAACTCCACCACTAAAATGAAATTTCTCCCAATTATGTGAATATATATATCAAAGTTCTTTTTCAATGATCAACTTATCAATAATTCATAACACAGATCATAATTTCATTTATCAATGCTAGTGACATATTTTTTATGTTTATCTCAATGAAAACCTGATGAATCTCCCATTAATAAATTTGTCATCAATAATTACATAACACATTTTCCCTTCATAGTTAACCAAATCAATCTACTAAATTCTAGTAACAATCCAATAAATAAGGATTTAATTCATTTTAACATACCCATTATTCCACATTTTTCATTCCAATAATCATCTTTAAAAGTATATTTTAATAACCCATGGGTTTAAGTCATTTATAGTATCACAATTTTTAACAGTTCCAATGGGATCCATGAAGTGTATCACAATTATATGGGAATCGTGAAAATTTTATAATTTAAAAGAATTTAAAAAATGGGGAAATTAAATTACTAAAATAATAACATGATATCATGATCACAATTATGAGAAATATAAATTAGAACCCTTAAAAAGGATTATTTATGAATGATCTACAATCCATAGATATTAGTTCAAGTATTGGTGAGTCGTTTCACTAGAAGTATGTTATGGGTGTCCCAAATTATTTTTACCCTAACAAGTATAGCACCAGTAAGGGGTCGATCCACAGGGAAAAAGTAGTTAATTTTATTTTTTTTATCATAGTTTTTTTGTAACAATGTTCTTGGAATTTAGAGTCGATTTTTGTTGTTTTGTTTATAATGAATAATTTTTTTAAGTTTCTTTAATAAATTTCTTACTGAATAAATGGAAATAAAATAAAATTTATTTTGATGAAAATATATAGAGAATTTTTTTGCAGTTGTGTATTTATGCGAGATTTATTATTAAACCAATTGCTTATGAGGTTTTGTTTCTCATGATATCCCAACACTCTGGGTTCAATTTGTAATAAATTTTCCTTAGTCCGGTAAACATGTATTTAGAGCTGAAGAAAATAACTCCTTGGTCTGGTAGTTATTGTTTAACATATCATTATTTGGCTTAGTCCATTTTATTGAGACAATGAAAACTTATAATGATCATGAATATATTTTTTCTTATTCATCTTTTGAATCCATGAAAATTATTTCCTTGGTCTGGTTCTAAATTTCCAGAGATAAAATTAAATGATTGAAGAAGAATATGTAGTTAAATGAACTAACACATTCATAAATGATAATTTAAATTAAAACTCATCATCTCCCACAACCCCAACACACAAAGTGTTTAGTTACACATATATAAGAAAATAAACACAAAACTCTTAATAACTGATGAGATCATGTTTGGAACTTTGTGGAGGGAATCATTCTTCGATAGATGGTAGGATACCGGTATTATGAAGACATAGTCTCTCTCTTCTTCGGAAGTTCAACCTTTTCTCTACAATTTCTCTCCACACATCCCTCTCTAGAATTAGTGTCCAATTCCCCCTTTTATAGGAAAATTAACTACACGGTGTGTGGAAAAAGTACATGGCATGTAATTTTGTCAATGAGTTTCTTCTTTCATTTTCTCCGCAGTTAGGTAGCATAACAAGATATCTTTGACTTGGAACATGGCGTCTCCTGGTAGGTAGAGATACATGGCGTATAGAATGGCCAAACACAATGTGTAGTCTCATTTTTCAGCCACCAATCGCTTCTTGAAAGGTTTACACATCATTTATAAGTTAAACATGGAGTGTCCTCATCCATCGGACACATGGACGTGTAGACTTCTTCTTGGCCATGGAATCCTTCTTGAATGGTCTACATGGCATGTAGAGTGTGAACATGGCATGTACTGGAATCTGATTACTTGGGCATGTACTTGTCCTGGTCAAACTGTGTCTGAGTCTTTATGTTCACGACCTGTATATAAGTGCACATCGTGTAGTTGTAAATTTTTTATTAGTTCTCCCCCATTTTGTGTATTCAGCCATAAAACTCTTAAAAAATAACATGATCACCAAATTCAACATATTTTTTCCCTAATATGTATGTAATTAATGAAACAATGTTCTTATTTTCAGTTTAGTTCTTGAAAAATGTATACACAAACCGAGTGCATCAAACTCCCCCTTACGTAGTCATTTGCTTTCCCACAATAAAATCTCAACATCTAATTAATAGATTCTAAAATTTAAAAGGAATGAATTAAGTCACTCATAAATTAAAATAATAAGTTACATGAGAAAATTAATAAAAGGAACAAAACATTTTTAATTTCGGATATATTCTAATCATGCTTTATATAAAATTCAATAATCTATTTTTATTTTCATTTAAACACATGTTTTCAACATTTCAAAAATATACAGGCCACTTGATGATTTACCTCATATGAAATATGCTCAACACACAAGATTATTTTAATCAGATTTAGGCTCAATCAAAGATATATACACTCTATCCATAGGTTTGCAAGAAATCTATTTCTCTACTTTACAAAATTTGATTTAAAAAAATCATGAGGGCATTGCAATAAGGATCAGATGCCTTTGTGGAAAATGGTTGGTAGGTAAAGATGTGAATATAACTCTGAGGCTTGAAAAATGAGGATAAATTATTAAATAAAAATGTATGATATTCAAAGTTAATCCCAATGTATAAGTGTCATTAACAAGATGAAAAAAATTTCTCACCATATCCTTTAGTTGGGTAGGTAGGGTTTGAAAACCAAAATGTGAGTATAAGGTCTTTTTTTTGCCAATTTTTAAATGAACAAAGGGAACCATTCAAAATTTACACAAATAGATGTTAGGAACCCTTTACATCCCACATGATCCAGAGGATCTACCCCATACATAACTTCTAAAAAATTCACGAAAGTATGTCATGTGTTACCAATAACTTCATTGGATATCAAATGAATAATCATGAAAAATCATAAAATAATTAGGGTAGGAAGGAAAATTGTCTTGTAATATGGCTTCCTATAAAAGTTATTCATGGGTTCTAGGGGCCTCATGAAGATAAGTTGTATGGTTGGTCTCAAGATAAAGGGGTTTAAACAATATAATGTCTCAATCAATTTAATGTAATTAAAAAATTCCTCATGTTTCAAAAAGAAAAATTGAAAATTCTTGTAGTTATGTATATCCTTAGAATCTATCAAGAAAGAGTGTATTAGGACGAATATGAAAAAGGGTTTAGAATACCACTCAGAAGTGGGAAAGGAAATAAAGAGACAATCAGTTGTAACTTATATAAATTTGATTAGTCTAATCTATGTAATTATCGAAGGATTATAAGATGTAATTTAAACTATATCAATAATCATTTTAAAATAATTTAGACCCAAAATAAGCCTGCAACTTTTAAAATTTTTATCTTTCATATTTATTATTTAAACATATGGTTAACAAAAATGTCTTCCCAGTTTAAAATATATATTCTAATAATGATTTCTCCTAGAATTATGGTAAGGGAAAATACTAAGGTGGTCGAGAGATGCTCCCCCATACATCATTCCACACTTGGTCCACCAATTTCCTTAAAAGGTTGAAAAAAGAAAGTTGGGGACACAATAGTGGACCCGATTGAAGGGAATTAAAGAAAGAATTAATCCATGAAATAAAATAAAACAATGAAAAAATAATACTCACCTCGGGTCTAGGAGAAATAAAAATGGGAGGTGATGTAATAGTGTAGGCTAAAACATTCCAAAGTACCTATGATGGTGGTAAAAATAGAACAATGCAAGCATACAAAACATACACATGCTGACGATATCACAAATATATATAATGAATAACTTTAGTCCCAAAAGTAGTCTGAGGGTCACCTTAGAAGACTCATCATCTAGTACAGAACCATCTGGAAGAGATAGATTAGGAGCCAGGGAAGCTGGAGGCTCAGAACCAGCACCTAGATGGGAAGTCATATAATTAGGAGGCGCAGGTGCGAGAATCAAAATAGGATGCTCGACATCACTCCCTGGATTGGAAGTAGTGGTGGTAGTGGTAGTAGCAGTTGGGCCCGTAGTATACATGAGAAAAAAATCCGTGGTAAGTGTAGTGAAGGTTGGTGCAGCTATAGAAGAAGGGCTAGGAACTGAAGCCAGGGTAGGTAGTGGGGGAAATGGGATACCATGATGCTGAAGAAGAAGCACCAACATCTGCTCCAGTCGGTCCTGATGTCGATCGAGACTGACCAACTGCTGATCCATCACAGTAAGGAAGATGGATAAATTGATGTTGACTGAGGGTGCATGAGTAGGGGGCAGTAGGTGGAATAGATGAAGGAAGGCCAGAAGGAGTAGGATGTGGTGGGGAAACAGGAGGGGTGGGCAAGGAGGAGAAGGTGATTCAGTAGGGACAGGAGGGTTAGCAGGTGGGTGGGGTGTGCCTGGGAAAATACGTAGGAACCCCCTGCTTCCAAACCAATCCCATGCAAATAAGCATGAGATATTCCATAAGATGGGCGGGACCTAACATGTCATGAGGAATTAAAAGCCCAAAAACCCCGAGATGGTGGGCAAGGCCGATGGCGTAAAACCCATCGTTCAGGTTTCCCTAATGGTCAGTAAACATGGTGTGAAAATAGGATGTGAAATGGTAAGGGAGGTCCTGGTAGTCCTGTCGGATGATAAAGGTATAGAGGTCTATGTCACGACAGGTCATGACCCCCATATCATCATGGCGGGAAAAAATAATGGCGATGAAGCACCTATGGGTGAAGCGAAAAATAAGGTCAGCTATAAGGGTACTCTTCTCGGAGGTAGGTTTATAACAGTGGTCAGGCCCAGCAATCTCCCAATACATGGTAATGAGGTCAGGGTACTCGATTAGGATAATGGAGGAGATAGGGTTGGTGTGACAAGATGAGGATAGAAAATGCATCATCGGTCGAACTCTATCATGGTAAGGTAAAAGTAAAAGCTGCCCAGCTGGAATCGGACCACTGGCACTGCATCACCCATCACCACCTAATACTCAACCATGTAGAACTCGAATGATGCAAAAAACTCCAAATATAAATCCTGAAAAATATGACGGTGGACCTACAAAACCAATAGTAAGGGATTGTTCCCGAGAAGATCCTCCTACACTCCCTAGATCTCCAACTATTGTGGGACGCTGCTATCCAAATAGCAGCTGCCCAACAGAATCGGTCGTCGAGAGAAGCGCCGAACCCTGTCATGTTCCAAATCGGTGACCTGGAACCCCATGAAAGGGTAGGGAACACCTAAAGGACCCGTGTAACGCCCTGACCACAGTTACCCAGAGTCGGTGCATTATTTTAATACATTGGAATGATTACAAGGAATCAAGTCCCGAAGGATCGATAAGTTTAGCAGAATTTGAAAATATATTAAATACATGATGTTTACATTACATCATGAAAGGGAAAACTACAAGAACATTATTTCCATAGACAAAACTGATATCTCATAGTCTATTCCTGTAGTTCAGTCATAATCTACTTTTTCGCATCCTAGGAAAAATAAAACATAGAAAAAGTTGAGCTCAGATGCTAAGTAAGGATAGAAATATAGCGGAAACATTAATAAATATGTATAAACATTTAAGGGAATGTATAAGACTAAAACAAAATCATTTTAAATGTGAACATCAGCATAATATGGAAATGATAAAATCAAATAATGTCATTTAATAATTCACAATGATATTCTATAAGTCAAATAATCACATGCAATATCAATAGCCACTTTCATAATGATGGAATGAATAATGCCAGACTTTCTTAACCACAAAGTCAAGGCCTTTTTCTAGGACTACAAATAATATTTTGTCGAGGCCTTGTGTGAAGACACTAGTTTGTCTAATGAGACCTACCGATGCATCGAGAAGATATAGCATGGTCTACCCGTAACTTACTAATTCCAATGCATTCCTTGTATGAAAAGGTTTAAGCATAACATAAACATTCATATTAAAATTATCATACGAAATGACAATAATTTATCCATAAACCATGAAGGCTATAAAAATAACACATCCACATTCAAACATATCACAAAACCTTCAATACAATATGGAATTTTTGTATCATAATAAATCAACATCAAATAATTTTAAAATTTATCAAAAGATGTTGATATAGATGAAAATGATTTGTAAATCTCTTTAAGAGAAATATAACTTCATCATAAATACATTCATAAGTCTCACAATTTATAATGGAAGACATTTAAAGGAATTTTTTAATCACAGTGTACCAAACCACTTCAAAACTTTTGGAAGGAATTAACATTTTAAAAACATTCTTGTATATATAAATAAATCCTTATAAACCATTTTAAAAAATTGGACATTAATTATAATGATTTAGAAGAATAAGTATTTAAAACATTTAAATTGATGTTTTAGTAAAAATTCCCTTAAAATTTTTCCCTTTGAATACTTTTTTATGAAACATGGACATAGATAATGAATATATCCCAATAGATATATAACAACCCCTTAATTAAATACATTGTAAATACTTCCTGAATTGAAGTATATTTATTACAACATATAACAAAACCATGACAGGGCCTTATATGTAGAGTGTCCTTAGAAATTGGGAAACATAAACAACTTGGTTCATAACGAATCTACGTTGTCGCCTGTTTATTTGACCATTTCTAGACTCCTCTTGAAATATAATATTCACACTACGGGAAAAATGGTTAATAGCGACGGGGTATTTGCGATGGGCTACTTTCCCGTTGCAAATAACAGATTATTTGCTACGGGTTTTTTTACCCGTCGCAAATAGTTTGGTGCGAAATGCGCGCCAAACCGCGCTAAGTTTATTTGCGACGGGGATAGAACCCCGTCGCAAATAACCGGCGGCGGTTAAAGACTATTTCCGACGGGATTGCAAACCCGTCGCAAATACCCAGGTGACATGAATTATTTGCGACGGGACCCGTCGCAAATAACGGTTTTAATGCCTCCCATAATTAAATGCGGTCAGGGTTATTTGCGACGGGGATAGAACCCCGTCGCAAATAACCGGCGGCGGTTAAAGTCTATTTGCGACGGGACTGCAGGTCCGTCGCAAATACCCCGGCGGAAGGGGATATTTGCGACGGGCCCCGTCGCAAATATCTGTTTTAATGCCGGCAATAATTAAATGCGGTCAGGGTTATTTGCGACGGGCCTCGTCGCAAATATCGTTATTTGCGAAGGAAAACTCATCGCAAAAAAGCCCATCATAATTAATCCAACCAATAAATACTGCCAACCATTACAATTTCCCCACTCTCAACTCTCAACCGTTCCAATTTTTTCACTCTGAATCTTTTACGACTTTCGGTTGTAAATTTTTTTTCCGACTTCGAGGATTCAGTTGGTGGTGTTCTACAATTACAGCGGCTCGACATTGACATCAAGTTTATGGTTTTTATCTGAATTTTAATTAAATATTTATTTTATTTATTTAGTTTAAATTTTTAGAATTTTTTTTATTTCTAATTATAAATAATTGTTAATAATTATTAAAAATTAATAATAATTAGAGACAATTAAACACTAATTAATTTAAAATAGTTAGCTGTAATTACAATTAATTAGCAGTAATTATGAAAAATTAAAATTAAATAGGAATAATTACCAATAATTAGGAATAATTCCCAGTAATAAGGAATAATTACCAATAATTAGGAATAATTACCAATAATTAGGAATAATTACCACTAATTAGGAATAATTACCAATAATTAGGAATAATTACCAATATTTACCAATAATTAGTAATAATTCGTAATGATTACCAATAATTAGTAATAATTACCAATAATTACCAATAATTACTAATAATTAGTAATAATTTCCAATAATTAGTAATAATTTCCAATAATTAGTAATAATTACAAATAATTAGTAATAAATAGTAATAATTAGGAATAATTACCAATAATTAGGAATAATTAGGAATAATTAGAAATAATTACCAATAATTAGCAATAATTAGTAATAATTACCAATAATTAGTAATAATTAGTAATAATTAACAATAATTATTCATAATTAGCAATAATTACCAATAATTACCAATAATTAGTAATAATTGGTAATAATTATCACTAATTACCCATAATTAGTAATAATTAGTAATAATTACCAATAATTATTAATAATTAGAAATAATTATCAATAATTACCAATAATTAGTAATAATAAATAATTATTACCAATAATTAGTAATAATTAGTAATAATTACCAATAATTAATAATAATTAGAAAAATTACCAATAATTACCAATAATTACCAATAATTAGTATTAATTAGTAATAATTATCAATAATTAGTAATAATTACCAATAATTAGTAATAATTACCAATAATTAGTAATAATTAGTAATAATTAACAATAATTACCAATAATTACTAATAATTAGTAATAATTACCAATAATGAGTAATAATTACCAATCATTAGTAATAATTACCAATAATTAGTAATAATTAGAAATAATTACCAATAATTACCATTAATTAGAAATAATTACCAATAATTACCATTAATTTGTAATAATTACCAATAATTACCAATAATTACTAACAATTGGTAATAATTACCAATAATTACCAATAATTATCAGTAATTACCAATAATTACCAATAATTAGTAATAATTCGTAATGATTACCAATAATTAGTAATAATTACCAATAATTACCAATAATTACCAATAATTAGTAATAAGTTTCAATAATTAGTAATAATTACCAACAATTAGTAATAAATAGTAATAATTAGTAATAATTACCAATAATTAGGAATAATTAGTAATAATTACCAATAACTACCAATAATTATAATAATTAGTAATAATTACCAATAATTAGCAATAATTAGTAATAATTACCAATAATTAGTAATAATTACCAATAATTATTAATAATTACCAATAATAATCCATAATTAGTAATAATTGCCAATAATTACCAATAATTAGTAATAATTGGTAATAATTATCACTAATTACCAATAATTAGTAATATTTATTAATAATTACATATAATTAATAATAATTTGAATTAATTACCAATAATTACCAATAATTAGTAATAATTAATAATAATTACCAATAATTCATAATAATTCGTAATAATTACCAATAATTAGTAATAATTAGTAATAATTACCAATAATTACCAATAATTACCAATAATTAGTAATAATTAGTAATAATTATCAATAATTAGTAATAATTACCAATAATTAGTAATAATTACCAATAATTCATTATAATTAGTAATATTTACCAATAATTACCAATAATTACTAATAATTAGTAATAATTGCCAATAATTAGTAACAATTACCCATAATTATTAATAATTACCAATAATTAGTAATAATTAGAAATAATTACCAATAATTACCATTAATTAGAAATAATTACCAATAATTACCATTAATTAGTAATAATTACCAATAATTACCAATAATTACTAATAATTGGTAATAATTACCAATAATTACCAATAATTACCAGTAAATAGTAATAATTACCAATAATTAGTAATAATTACCAATAATTACTAATAATTACTAATAATTACCCGTAATTATCAATAATTATTAGTAATTAGTAATAATTAGTAATAATTCATAATAATTAGTAATAATTACAAATAATTAGTCATAATTACCAATAACTACCAATAACTAGTAATAATTACTAATAATTACCAATAATTACCAATAATTACCAATAGTTATTAATAATTGGTAATAATTTGTAATAATTAGTAATAATTAGTAATAATTCGTAATAATTACCAAAAGTTAGTAATAATTAACAATAATTACCAATAACTAGTAATAATTACTAATAATTACCAATAATTACCAATAATTACCAATAATTATTAATAATTAGTTTTAATTAGTAATAATTAGTAATAATTAGTATTAATTCGTAATAATTACCAATAATTAGTAATAATTACCAATAATTACCAATAAATAGTAATAATTACCAATAATTACCAATAATTACCAATAATTAGTAATAATTTCCAATAATTACCAATAATTAGGAATAATTACCAATAATTAGGAATAATTACCAATAATTAGTAATAATAACATTATTACATTATTAGTATATTTTATTATTAATATTAAAATAATATAATTTTCTATATTATATACAATTCTCCTTTCATCTGTGTGTTTTCTGTCTCCACATGTAATATTTGCATTCATTTTCAAAATTATCAACCTACTCACCAATGGAGAGGTGAAAGTGAATGCAAATATTATATGTGGAGACAGAATGTTAAACACACAGATGAAATGAGAATTGTATATAATATATAAAATTATATTATTTTAATATTAATAATAAAATATACTAATAATGTAATAATGTTATTTTTATATAATTAATATTTATGAAAAAATAATATTAGTATTATTAATATAAAAAAAGAATTATATAATATTTAAATTATCAATATTTGTAACAGGTTTCTCTTTATTCTCAACATATTCAATTCTTAAAGGGTCAATTTTTAGGTCTATCTCAATAAAAAGTTTGCGTCAGTCGTGTATAATGTAAACTCTATAATTATCCTTGCTTGAGTGTTTTTTCTAAAATATTATTCAAAACCAGTAATGCTTTTATATTTTATAGAAAAGTATGGAACAATGAGGTCGTCAAAAGTCATTATTAGATGACCGCATATGGATAAATCAACATAGAAATCCAAACGGTTCTGGTTTAAATCCATTATATATAGAGGGTGTGGAGACTTTTTTATCATTTGAAGCATCAAATCCAGTATTTGATTCAGAAGCAAAAATAAAATGCCCGTGTAGAAAATGTGCATTGACAACGTTTGACACGTTTGACAATGTGGGAGGACATCTCTTGCATTTTGGTTTTCAACCAGATTATGTTTTTTGGTATCAACACGGTGAACGCAGTTCTAGAGTAGGTGCTACCAACTTGATTCCAGATCCATCCCGGTTTCAAGATTTTGTACATGATGTTGTAGTTTCATCTGTTCATCATACAGAAACTCCTGCTAATATAGATTCAAATCCTGAGTTGGCACCGTCTGAATAAACTATCCGTTTGAAATATCATATCCTGCATAAGAGGTCAAAATATCATATCATGGGATAAATAATAGAACTACAATTTAATCCAAAAAATCAGAACATAAGACATGAATCTTTGTGGCATACACACATAAACAGAGAAAATCATTTCAAATTAATCAAGACTCATTTCCAAGACCATCATAGTGGACACGGTCCATTACTAAACTGAGTTCACTCTTCATTTCAGTCCTGTATCACTAAACATGATTAACTTGTCGTTCCAGCCTTGTATATCTCATGAGATATAAATCTTTACCCAATGCATTGGAGGTAGATATAGGTCTTACCCATCTCATAATGAAACCATTCCTATTTGTTTCACAAAATCATAAATCATACATCATAGCATAACCCATGAAATAAAAATGGGATTCTTAAACATCATTCCATCATAACGTAATCCATATAAGATAAAAGGACTTCATAAAAATAATTCTATCCTAACATAATCAAATACACTTCATAATAGGGATAGAAAAAACCCCTATATTATCTTAGATGGAAAATATTTTTGATAAAACACTTGAACTCCATTATTGAGGAAGATATCCTTTCTACATTAAAAACATATTCCCTTTCTCAACATGTCATACAATTTTAATCTAAAACATTTTAATTGAAAATAAACTTGGAAAATTGTAAATGAAGCCTCATAGAAATAATTTTCTTGTAAGAATGATGTTTTTTCTATAAAAGGATTTGGAATTTTTTTGATGTTATTCAAGAGGGGCGCCTTCAGACGGTGTGCGATTCGGAGCCCTGGTGTGGCCAGAATTAATTTTTCATTGCGTTCACACAGGGCATGCCAAATAAATGGGATAAAACCTAAATGGTATTTCAGATCCTAAATCTGTGAGTACAGATGGGCCCAAAATGTGGTGTTTACTCTAGGAACAACATAAATCATGTTGGCGCAGGACGTTGGGACCCCTCACCCGTTACCAGAACGTTAAACAGATTAATAAAATAATTAATTTATTCCTTTAATGGATAAACTCAAGTATCTCTTAAACAGTTGCTTTGATGAAAAAACTGAGGGCACCTTTGAGTCTAGAACATGCCTTTTACCCTAGGAGGGGTGTAATTTTCATGGGAGCGTCCCTTCTGTGGAAAATGTCCCCAGGGGAGTTTTCATAATTTAGCGGCCTCAAGCGTTATGTTTTATAACTATTGAATGATTTCTCAGATTAAAATTCTGACATGATTGTTGTGCTCGGGAGGTGGTGTTTACCCTAGGGGAGGTTTATCCTCGACCCTATCGAGAGTTTCAGATGAAGGTTAAATTGGGGGTTTAAATTAATTAATTTTATAATTATTTTTTTGGTATTTAAACATAGCCACATCCCCTTCCCTACCTTGTTCTTCCATGGCGCAATCCCTCCCAACGAAGGAGGAGCTCCTCTCCTCTCCTCCATCTGTCTGGAAAGGTACGTCGGCTCTGTTGGATCATCGTTGAAGCATCGTGCAATGCCCAATGAGGTAGGAGGCTATGTTTTGTGTTTTGACTCCGCATTTACATTTGAAATTAATTTCTTGCATCGAATTGCTGTCAAATTGTCGGGACAAGGCCATTTTTGAGTATAGCTTGATCCCGTATTTCCAAAGAATCATTTGGATCAATAATCCCAGTCTAGGGGTGCCTGGGGTGGCCCCGGGATGTTTTTCGGCCAAGAATGGGTTTTTTCCAGTAGCGGGTCTAGCACTTTAGGAGGCGGCTCGGAGTGGCTGACGGTGGAGCTCCCTCGGTGGTTGGTCCAGGGCGTCGGCGCGAGCGGTAATGGGAGGTGTTAAGTGAGGGAGGAGGTGTCGGGCGAGCAGGGGGTCAGCGTCGGAAGTTGGCTAAGGCGGAGTGGCCGCATATGAGAAGGGGGCGATGACGAGCGGGCACGGATCGGGAGGACAGGCCGGCTGTATCAGCCGGTTGACATTGAGGACCGGGGTCGCGCGCCGTGACCCTATAGGGGAACAAAGATCCACCCTCAGGGTGTCTTCATGCGGCAGCATGACAGGCCACGAGGGATGGTCTGCGGGTGGACCGCAGGTCCACGGCCAGCCCGCACGGCTGAGTCGCAGGCCGACGCTGTGAATCAAGCCAGCCGGCGCGGCACGACCCAAACTGGGCGGACCGAGCGGACCAGGCTGGTGCAGCCCAAGGGGGTTGTCCCCTCTAATTTCGGACACCCGTATCATCCACTATGGGTGTCCGTTTTGCATGTCGTCTGCGGAAGTGAGAACCTCGGCTAGAGGTGGAGAATCTGAGATGGTTTCGGGGGTTTTTACTCCTGATATGGGGGCCTCGGTGGCACGATGCGTACGTTATGTGGATTGACGTTTTTCCAGGGGTTCGTGTTTTGAGAGGCGTAGACACATCTGTCGTCCGATTTGAGCACCGTCAGTGGAGTTGGAACCCATGTTCCATGGAAGAGTCTTCCAGGGTGGTTTCAGACATTGAAACTAGAGTTGAGGTGTGGGCCTCATGGCCCGTCCATTGAGCTGCAAGTAGTGTTTTGTAACTTTTTCATCGGATGTTCGTTCAGGGCATGAGAGTAGTCGATTTTGGGTGTTTTTTTGAGGGCATTGCATTGGCGCAATATTCCTGATTAAATTCTGAACGATGGTGTAGGCCCCGTGAGTCCCATTTTGGGAGTTGGCAGTGGTTTCCATCTTTATCACTGGGTGTCCATTCTGGACAAGTGATTAGTCAATCTTGTGTACTTTTTCGAGAGGATCGCAATGGTGTGATCTGTTTGTTGTGCTTAGGTACCGGGATGCATGTCCCATGAAGCACCACTCGTGTGTGGTATAGAGAAATACATATTTTTCTCTGGATATCTATTTCACTCACGTGAGAAATCAATTTTAAGTGTCATTCCGAGGAGATCGCAATGGTGCGATGCACCCGACTGTTTTCAGGACAGAGGCTTGGGACCATGGGATGTTGTTTGGGTGTAAAGCAGCGATGGAGTATTTTCCATCGAATATCCATTGGAGGAAAGTAAATATTTTTTCTAGCATGTTTTTCCACAAGTATTACAATGGTGTGATCTGTTTGGACGTTCAGAGTCGCATTCAACATCTCATTTAAATGGGATGCCTGAAAGGTGATCCAGTGGCAGTTCTTCTTACTGTGCCTGGAAGCGAACTCTTAGCATGTGATCGCGTTCACTCCCATGTGAGTGAAGCTGATGTTTGAAGATATTTGGTTGTTCATGCTAGGGACATGGAAGAAGCAGGTTGGAGAAGTTGTGTTTATTCCTTTTTGCATTGAATTTGGGTGGTGTGTGCACTATAGTATGGGAATTCCATGTGGCATACTCTGAGAGTATATGAAAATTCTTGGCGGAACATGTTGTATTTCTTACCTGATAAAGTTTGTGAACATGGTTTGGAGAGGAGTTGGGGACACATGTCGTGTGGGCCCCATGTGTGTTCCATGTTCTACATTACGTACCTTTGACCTCTCGTGATGTATAGGGTACTTTTTTTCATGATGGTTTTGACTAGTAGGGTTGAGTGGGTTTCCCCCTGATCATGTTCACGATGGTTTAGACCTACAGGGTTGAGTGGTTTCCCTAGGTTTTTTTCTAGATTTCGGTGGTTGCACGATACCCACTCTGTGTTCTGTTGGCCACGGTTGTACCATTCAGTAGGGTGGCCATAGTAGTTCCAGGTTTACCCTCCAGTAGAGACTGGGCAGTGGGTTGCTCATCAACTTCTTCGGTTTTACCCTCCAGTAGAGACTAGGTAGAGGGTTGTTCATCAACTTCTCTGGGTTTAGCATATAGTAGAGACTGGTCAGTGAGTTGATCATTGAATTATTAGGGTTTACACTCTTGCAAAGACTAGGGAGTGGGTCACCCGATGACTTCTTAAGGTTTACTCTCCAGAAGAGAATGGGAAGTGGATCAACCGACGACTTCTAAGGGTTTACCCTCCAGCATAGACTGGGCAGTGGGTCACCCGACGTCCTCTTAGGGTTTACCCTTCAGCAGAGACTAGATAGTGGGTCACCCGACGACCACTTGGGGTTAACCCTCCAGCAGAGACTGGACAGTGGGTCACCCGATGACCTCCTAGGGATTACCCTCTAGTAGAGACTGGGTAGTGGGTCACCCGACGACTTCATTCAAACTCAGTCTTTTCTACTATGCTTATATGTGGTTGGTTTCCATGACTACCGGAGTGGGACCCTTAGTTGTACGGGTCAGTGATGTGACTGATTTGACTTTGAGAAGACCTCTCGATTGTGTGATAGTGACGAGGTTTGTATTGATGCTCCCCTCGAACTCTCAAGTATGAGGGGTGATTTCCCCACTGAGACGCGTCCTTATGATGCGACCTAAAACCGTGCTGGATAGTCAGTGAAACCCATTGTGGATAGTGTCAAGGTGAGGTGATTTGAGCCCCTTGACATGTATTTCGGCGTAGGTGTAGGGATACTTGGCATAGATAGTGTTTTCTTCTAGGACTTTTGGTGAGTCACTTTCTTGGACTAAGCTACAGGATGGAGATCCCCTAACGATCTTGTTCGGGCTTCTTGATTGAGAATATGGATATGTATATACCTTGTTCTAGTACCCACTTCATGGGTTTGGATACTCTCCTTCTAGTGGAGTCGAAGACATGCGGGGTATGCCACATGCTTTCCATGTCTAGCCTCTCATGGTTGGATGAGCCTACTCTCCAGCTATAGGTAGCGAAGTCTCGATGGGAAGTACATCTTCTCACCATTTCTAGCTACTTGTGTTAGGAAGAGTATACATACTTCTTCTTCTTGGGTTGAGTTGTACTCTTTACTGCCCTCTTAAATGTACTCCTGTACTTTTCCCTATTTGATCTACTGCTCACCTCTTCAGAACCTCCATTGTTTCTCCCTCGAGCCTTCACGACTTCCAAATGAGTATTTTTTATACTCCCCCCTTCTTTGTCTTTTCCAACACATGGTGTGCCCTTGTAGATGACAGATAGGTTGGTTGTGACTTCAATGGAGCATAGGAGTTCGGGAGCATGGACCACGTACGATGGTCATTGTCGGGTTCCATGTGTGGGACTCTCCCAGCTATTTTACTTTTGTTTACCTATTGTCGGGTTGTGAAACTTTTCTGGTTGGTCGACTGTTTTTTCCTTTTCTTTTCAGTTTACCTTATGCACATTCTTTCTACTGTTCAGTGGTCAGTGAACATTGTGGTTTATTTATAGCAGTTAGTAATTTACTATTCCTTTTACTCTTCACTTCTACATCGAGTGGAAAGCGTGTGTGTGTATAGGTACTCACTTTAAGGCCTCCCAGAGTTGTTTATCCTTCGGCTCTTGTCACCAGCCCCAGGCCCATGGAGGCAGGCTTGGGGTAGTTGCGGCTCGATCCTAGGTAGGGTCGGGTCATGAAAAAGTGGTATCAAAGGTTGTTCATTCCATGGGATGTTGTTCGAACGTCCCTAAAAAGGAATTGGTTGGGATTAAGGAGACAATTTCAATGTGTGTCGAGAGTGGATCTCTAGTCAGGGAGTCCAGTGATGGTGCGGTGGCCAACGTATCAATTTAGCAGGACCCTAATAACCCTCTTGTCATCTCGGCATGGTGAGACACTCGTTGTAGGGAAATTGGTTTGTGCAGCCCATAGGATAGAGTCCTTTACAGTCCTCCTTGAGTCAGCTCCACATTTTTTGGACTGTTATATATACATATATTGTCATCTCACTACGGCACTCCTTGATAACATTCAGGATGTCTCCGAAAAAACAGCCAGCCAGGATACCAGCTTTGGTTCGGGATGATGACCCTGTGAGCTACGGGGCCTCAGTCCAGGACCCATCATGCGAGTCCCTTTCTCTGGGTGGGCCAGTAGCAGCTCCACCACCTGGTGAGTAGCAGACAGGTTCAGCAGAGTAGACTAAGCTTGAGTGTAGGATGAGCACACTCCGTGAGTTCTAGTGAGAGAGACCTATGAGGTTCAGTGGTGAGCCAAACCCTCAGGCAGCAGAGGTTTCGCTGGAGGTAGTGGTTCACCTCTTCAGGCTTGTACAGATGCCGGTAGATCTGATAGTGGCTTTGGCCACTAGCCTTTTCCATGGAGAAGCTAGGCGTTGGTGGAGTCTGGTGAATCAGTTTCTTGATGAGTCGTTTCTTATGTGGGATGACTTTCAGCTGCTGTTCCATGAGGAGTTTAACCCATCCTTCTTACGCTCTTTTCGGATCCAGGAGCTCAAACAGTTTCAGTAGGGAGGGATCACGGTGACCAAGTATGCGACTAGTTTTGTAGACCTTGAATTCTTTTGCCCAAACGTGGAGCATGACAACAACTTTCAAGCGTGGAAGTTCGAGAAAGGTCTCTGTAGAGAGATTCGTGCTGTCATAGTACCCTTGTGCATTTCCACTTATATCAGGGTTCTAGAGAAGGTGCTGGTGACAGAGATCTTAATGTCATGCTTTATAATTGATGGTGGAAGTAGGAACAATGGAGCCGAGACATCTTCCACAGCTAGTAGGAATCAGCTGATAGAACCTCAACCCATGAGGCCTTCCACCCATCTGTATCGGAGACGTGGTCATACACCACTATGGTAGCAAAGTGAAAGGCCTCAGCTAAGGAGACCCTTCTCTGAATGGACTTCGGGCCATTTTCGTACACCACAGTGGCACCGGAGGGAACCAGGGAAGCCCAGAGAGCACCGGTTCTATGCTTGTGATAGCTGAGGTCACCTGGCATAGGGCTGCCCGACCAGGCATGCTGAGAATATCAGGCAGGAAGCAGGTGCACCACCACGACAGAGGCAACATCATTATTGGAGTAGCACCCAGAGAGACGGTGCTAGCGGAGGTGAGAGGGAAAATGGTAGTGGGGGAAGACTTTATGAGGTCTTCGCATCACCACTAGGCGATCCACGTCAGGCTCCGGAAGCTGGGAGTTGGGACCATGGTCAACCACGAGCCTTGGGTGTCTACGATCCTGCAGAGCATGAGGTGTTAAGAGGTACACTCTACAGCTCTTGTACTTTTTGCAGTAGAATTGTTAGACTCTGTGTGTGAAATGATTTTCTACCTGCTCCTTGTTTGAGGTGTTACTAGGGTTATGCAGGGTGTCAGTGTAAACTATTTTCAGAAAGGTAGAAGGCGTGGGACATTTTTCATTAGTCGATGGTGTCGACTCCTCCGCTCTCCGAGTGTGTAAGATAATCTGGGTCGTGGGACATCGACTATACAACCTTGTGTGACCAGATATCATTGGGTGTTTCACCATATGGATATTCTGAAGGAGGAAATCATTTGGCTTTGTCCCAGCTCCAAACAGTGATTCCAGTCATGGCGTGTGACGTACAAGTTTGTTCAGGGAGGTGAGCTACCCCCTAGACACTTCGGGCCATTTTAGACCATGCAAAGGGATGGGGAGGTTTCCTACTACCTTGCCCAAACCCCAAAGGCTGGTTTGGGTGCATAGAATCTCACGTGTGACTCACCCGAGAAGAAGTGTGCATTCTATTAGGCATGTCATCGGAAAGGGAAGACCTCACGAGAATCAATCAAATCTTTGGTCTGTGTGTAGTGACACAGTACTATGAAAGAGTTCTTCTAGCTATGAGAGATCCTAGTGTAGGCTTAGTACGCTGAGTTGTTCCCTGGTTTTTCTTTTCGGGGAAAAAAATGATGGGAGGGAATGATTTAAGAACCCAGTTTTTTCTATAAAAGACTTTGGAAGTTTCTTTATGTTATTCCAGAGCAGCACATTCAGACGTGCGTGCGATTCCGAGCCCTAGTGTGGTCGGAATTAAATTTTCAGTGTGTTCACACTATCCATGCCAAATAAATTAGATAACTCCTAAACTGTAATTCGTATCCTAAATGTGAGATTACAGATGGGTCCAAAATGGGGTGTTTAGCCTAGGAATGACATAAAGCATGTGAGCACGGGACGTTGGGACCCCTCGCCAATTACCTGAACGTTAAAAAGATAAATAAAATAATTATTTTATTGGTTTAGTGGTTAAAATCAAGTATCTCTTAAACGGTTGCTCGGATGGGAAAACTGAGGGAAACGTTGAGTCCGGAATGTGCCGTTTACCCTAGGAGTGGTGTAATTTTCAAGGGTGAGGCCCTTCTGTGAAAAATGGCCAGAGGGGCGTTTTCATAATATAGTGGCCTCGAGCGTTATGATTTATATCTTTTGAACAAGGCCTCAAATTAAAATTCTGAGACATCCGTTGTGCTCAATAGGTGGTTTTTACCCTAGGGGAGGATTAACTTTGACCCTGTCGAGAGTTTCATGTGCAGGTAAAATTGGGGGTTTAAATTAAAAAAAATTAATTTTCTATTTAAACATAGCCACCCCCTACCCCCTATCCCCCCGTTCTTTCCTGGTGCAATCTCACCCAATGATGGAGGAGCTTATCTCCTATCCTCCATCTCTCCGGAAAGGTGTGATGAATCCGGTGGTTCATCGTTGAAGCGTCGGGCTACGCACAATGAGGTAGGAGGTTACATTTTGCATTTATGATTCCGTATTTACCCCTGAAGTCAATTTCTTGCGTCGAATTGGTGTCGAATTTTAAAGAGAAGTCCATTTTTGAGTAGATCTCGATCCCTAATTTCCATGGAATCATTCGGATAAAAACTCCAAGTTCCGAGGTTCCCAGGGTGGCCCCAGTATGTTTTCCTGTCAAGAATGCGGGTTTCCAGCGGCGGGTCCGGCTCTTCAGGTTGTGGCTCAGAGTGGTCGATGGTGGCGCTACCTTGGTGGTCAGTACAAGGCATCCGTGCGAGCGGCTGCATGATGTGTCGGGTGAGAACGGAGGTGCCGGGTGAGCGGGGGGTCGGCATCGGCAGTTGGCGGAGGTGTAGTGGCCGCAGGCAAGCTGGGGGCGACGGTGAGCGGGCGCGGAGCGTGAGTACATGCCGACTGCGCAGCCCAGTTGACGCGGAGGATCGGGGTTGCGGCACACAACCTCATTGGGGAACAAAGACCTGCCCTCGGCGGGTACTTACGTGGCAGGATGACTGGCCACGAGGGCCGGTCTTCGAATGGGCCGTGGGTCCATAGCCGGCCCGCGTGGCTGAGCTTTGGGCCGGCCGGACAAGGCCGGTTCGGCCCAAGGGGTTTGTCCCCTCTGATTTCGGACACCCATATCGTCCACTACGGGTGTCCTTTTTGCAATTCGTCTACGGATGTGTGAACCCCATCTCAAGGCAGAGAAAATTAGATGGTTTTGGGGGTTTTAACTCCCGATATGGGGGCCTCAGTTGCATGGCGCGTACATTAAGTGGATTGACGTTTTTCTAGGGGTTCTTGTTTTGAGCAGCGCAGACACATCTGATATCCGATTTGAGCGTTGTCAGCTGCATTAGGACCCTGGTTCTAAGGAAGAGTTTTCTAGCTTGGTTTTAGGCATTGAAACGTGAGTTGAGGCATGGTACCCACGTCCCATCATTTGATCTGTGAGCAGCTTTTGTAACTTTTTCATCGGTCGTCCGTTCGGGGCGTGCAGGTAGTCAATTTTGAGTGTCATTCTAAGGGAATTGCATTGCGCAATCTACCTTCTTTAATTCAGCATGATGGGGCAGGCCTCACGAGTCCCATTTTGGGAGATGGTGTTCATTTCCATCTTTATCACCGGGTGTCGGTTTTGGACAAGTTATTAGTCAATATTTTGTAATTTTTTGAGAGGATCACATTGGTGGGATCCGTTTGTTGTGCTTGGAGACTGAGATGCGGGTCCCACGGAGCACATCTCGTGTGTGGTACGTTGAAAGACATATTTTTTCCTATATATCTATTTTACTCGGGTGAGAAGTCAATTTGACGTGCCTTTCTGAGGAGATCGCAATGGTTCGATGCGCCCGACATTTTTCTCAACCGAGGCTCGAGACCACGAGATGTTGTTCGGGTGTAAAGTGTTGATGGAAACGTTTTTCTTGTATATCTATTGTAGGTAAGTAAATGGTTGTTCTCCCATGTTTTTTCATGAGTATTACAAAAGTGTGATCCATTTGGACATTCGGAGAGTCATTCGAGATCTCATTTAAATGGGGATGAATGAAAGATGCTCTGGTGGCGGTTCTTCTTTCTTTGTTTGGAAGTGAACCCTTGGCGTGTGATCGTGTTCACTCTCGTGTGAGTGATGTTGATGTTTGAAGAGATGTGGTTGGCCATGCTAGGTCTGTGGAGGAAGATGTTTGATGAAGTTATGTTTACGCCTTTTTGCATTGACTTTGGGTGTCGTTTGAAGGATAGCCTTGGGCTGGGAATGTGGCATACTCTGAGAGTATACGTGAATGATTGAAGGTACATGTTGTAGTTTTTACCTGAGAACATTTTTGTGCTTGGTTTGGATATTAGTTGGGTCCACAAGTCCTGTGGTCCCTATGTGTGTGCTTTATTCTACATTATATACCTTTGACCTCTCACGACATAGAGGTTCCTCTTGTTCTCAATGGTTTCAACCAACAGGGTTGAGTGGGTTTCCCACTGGTCATGTTCAAGATGGTTTAGACCCGTGGGGTGAGTGGTTTCCCCTAGTTTTGTTCTTGAGTTGTGTGGTTGCGTGATACCCACTCCGTGTTCTATTGGCCTGTGTTGTAACATCATGTAGGGATGGCCATAGTAGTTCTAGGTTTACCCTCTAGCAGAGACTGGGCAGTGGGTTACTCATCGTCCTCTTCGAGTTTACCCTCTAGTTGAGACTAGGAAGTGGGTTTCTCATCGACTTCTTCGAGTTTACCCTCCACCAGAGACTGGGTAGTGGGTTTCTCATTGACTTCTCAGGGTTTACCCTCTAGCAGAGACTGGGCAGTGGGTCACCCAATGACCTCTTAGGGATTACCATCTAGCAGTGACTGGGCAGTGGGTCACCTGACAACATCTTTGGGTTTACCCTCCTGCAGAGACTTAGTAGTGGGTCACCCAACGACCTCTTATGGTTTACCCTCTAGTAGAGACTGGGAAGTGGGTCACCTGATGACCTCTTAAGTCTTACCCTCCAGAAGAGATTGGGTAGTGGGTCACTCAACGACCTCTTAGGGTTTACCCTCTAGTAGAGAATGGGAAGTGGGTCACCCGAAGACTTCTTTCAAACTTAGTCTTTTCTACAAGGCTATTTTGTGGTTTGTTTCCGTTATTACTGTAGAATGACCCTTGGTTGTACGAGTCAGTGATGTGACAGCTTCGACTTTGAGAAGACCTTTCGACTATGGGACAGTGACGAGGTGTGGCATGACTCTCCCCTAGAACACTCAAGTACGAGTGGCGCTTTCCCCACCATGACACGTCCTTATGATGCGAGCTAAAACTGTGTGGGCGAGTCAGTGCTGCCCAAAGAGGATAGTGTCACGGTATGGTGAATTGAGCCACTTGACATGCAGTTCAGGACAGGAATACGGATGCTGGCCATCAATGGTGTTTACTTCTAGGATTGTTGGAAACTCACTTTCTTGTGATAAGCTATGGGATGGAGATCCCCTTATGATCTTGTTCAGGCTTGTTGATTGAGCATATGGATATGTATATACCTTATTCCAGTACCCACTTCTATGGTTTGGTTACTCCCCTTCCTTGAGAGGAAAAGACGCGCGGGGTATACCACATACTTTCCATGTCTAGCTTCTCATGGTTGGATGGGCCTACTCTCCTGCTATAGGTATCGAAGGCCTGACGGGAAGTTCATCTTCTCACCATTTCAAGATCCTTGTATTAGGAAGATTCAACTTCCTTTCTCTTATTGGGTTGAGTTGTACTCTTTATTGCACTCTCAGTTGTACTCCATTACTTTTCCTTGTTTGATCTACTGCTCAACTCTTTCGTACCTTCTTTGTTTCTCCCTCGAGCCTTCGTGGAATCCTATTGAGTATTTTTTATACTCACCCATGCTTGGGATTTTCCTGCACTTTGTGTTCCCTTGCAGATGATAGACATGTTGGTCTTGACCTTAGTGGAGCATAGAAGTTTGGGAGCATGGACCGTGTATGGTTGTCGTTGTCAGGTTCCAGGTGTGGGACTCTCCCATATGTTTTACTTTTGTTTACCTGTTGTCGGGTTGTGGCACATTTCTAGTTGGGACCGTCTTTTTTCCTTTTCTTTTCAGTTTTACTCCTACACTTGCATTGTACTTTTTATAGGTCGATTCACTTTGTGTTTTATTTATAGTAGTTATTAAATTACTTTTCCTTTTACTCTTCACTTCTGTATTGTGTGGGATGTGTGTGTGTGTACAGGTACTCAGGAAAAGGCCTCCCCAAGTTGTTTTGCCTTCGGTGCTTTCCACCAGCCCCTGGCCTATAGAGGCGGGCTTGGTGTAGCTACGGCTCGAGCCCGGGTAGGGTTGGGTCATGATAGTTCTATGAAATCATAATAAAACCATTCATTCCATATAATTTTAAAAACATTATTCTCGTACTTTTGTCAGAAAAGTCAAAAAATACCACGTATGGTAAAAAAAAGACGAGTTACATCCATATCTTGTGGTAACAGTTAAAAAGGGTAAAATGACTTTAAACTAACATTGATAAATATAAATCATTTTATGAAAACAATTTGAGAACATATGGACATGGATGATATATATAGCCCCAATACAAACTTATGAATAAACTATCTCAGATAAGAACGAGATTGGAATAATTATCCCTTACCTTAGGTCTGATATGCTCTGTATATATCTGAACCTCCTGTGTAATGATTTAAATATTATAATTGACATATTCCAGAATCATATACATTGTTATGATATCATATATGTTCGTATTATTATCTTATAATTAGTAATATTTCATTGATACTTGTTATTCGGGTGTTCATTGCTTTGTGTTCTTATGCGTGTTATGTCGAATAAATACTTATTCCCCTTTTTAGGTATTAGCTACATCATATACAGAATGGTATTAGTATAATATATATCATATTTATTCATTAAATTAGTTTATATAATCATGTTTTAATGATGATCATGTAGTATGAATAACATCGCACCATGGAGACGGTAAGTCGTACGTACGCATGAGCGACAATATCATTCACAGAATTATAGAATGGTATTGTAGTGGATGATAGAATATCTCAGAATTAGTATCATGTTATAATATTCAAATATGTTAATTATTTACACCATTATACTCTTCCAAGTAATGTGGTTTTGGAAAAATATTACACCACGGCGTGGAGACGGTATTCCGTACATACGCACGTGCGGTGATTTCGTTTTCCGTAGAATGGATAAAAGGCGAAATAGGGTTGTTTCATATTTATAATAAAATATCAGTATATGATTGATAAGGATGTTATTACTTTATAATTAAACAAATAAAGAATATGATGTAGAAGAAGAAATAAATTTGAATGAATCAGTAAAGGATTTTACATCTTCTTCGACGTGCCTCTTCTAAACCTACTCTTAGGGCACTAAAGTTTGACTTGGAAAATGACCAATACCTCTAGTTTGTTTCTAGGTTAGTGAAGAGTATAAATTTATAGAGTGTTTTCCAGATTTAAGGCTCAAAAATTGTGAGGAGGAGAGGGAGGAGGTGCCCTTTTATCAGAGAGGAGAGGGGAACTTTTGGAAACCTCTAAATTATTAATTTATAATAAACTCAAAACCCACGTAAAACCTAAAAAATGACTCAAATCCTATTATTAGATGAGATAGGGTTGTTATATCATCAACCAATAAAGTATAGAAATGTTGGGAATTTATTTGAAACCATATCAACTAGATTTATCCTTATTTAATCTATTTAATTTTATTTGTGGTAATAATATTCTAAATTTTAAATTGTTATAAATAACTACTTATGTATTATGAATTTTACATAATTGGATAATTTATTAAATTATCGACCATATAAATTTCAATTCGTTTTTTTAAATTTGTTTTGTGATTTTTAAACTATTTTATAATATGTAATTTTTATAATATAACAATAGTTTCAATTTTGACACTATTTATTTATTTGAATTTAAATAAAATACGCACAAAAGATATGTTTGAACTAAAATATTTAATATATTACAAACATGTCATATTTATCTAGAAAATTCGTGAATCAAATTAAATATTTCAGATAATAATTATTTTAATATTTTTAAAACCATTTATTTGATATTTCAATCAATAAAATCATTTCAACATCACTATTCTGTCATCATTAATGATAATTATTTAATCCCTAAATATTATAAATAAATTAAGAAGGTGTAGATAATGTTATTAGATTTCTGTATAATATTTATGTTCAATGTTTTATGAATTTTATCACTACATTAAAATTATTACACTTCTAAGAAATAAGAGTGCTATATGTTGTCACCATCTTTGGTTTTAATAATAATTATATAATTTTCATGGTAAAAAGTCAATTAAATGAAACTATTCCTGCCCTTAGGTGATATGGGTTGACATTTAGTCATCCAATAGAATTTTGGCAGGTGGTAGGATAATTTTATAATCTTATTTTAACCCTTAATTACCAGATTTACCTTTAACTATAGTAAATAAATATTATCGTAGTTACTATTCATAATATCAATAAAACTAAAAGTAAACTATTAACATAATTTTGAACTACTAAATCCAATTATTGTATACATTTTTCAAAATTCAAAACCCATATGTTGCAGTATTTAATTTAAAATTAGTCTCATTGTTAAGAAAATAGGTTTTAAAAGATAAAACATTGTCAACCATTGAAATGTTTTTACCTATGAATTCAATGTAAAATTAATAGAAATGACGTACATCATATTAAATGGTAAAAATATAATCTATTTATACTTTAAAACCATTATACATTATCATTTAACCATATAAATTGTATTGATGGAAATGTTGTTTTTATGGAAAATTTAGTGTTTTTTTAATATTCATCAAAATATGAATGTAATCTAAAAAGTATCATAAATTTATCCTATGTAAATTTTTATATCCTGATTCAAGGGAAGAAAATTATTTTGTATAATTTAACTAATAAACATTTCAAAAATTAGATTTAAAATTTGTGCGCAATCAAAATGCGGTAAAACTGTAATTTTTTTAAAAATATTACTTTTATCCAAAAAATTGATTTTGTTTTCATATCTAATTCTAGAAAATGTATAAGATGAATAATAATGATATAAAATTTTAATTTATGTTAGAACTATTCATAATGGCTAGTTTATTATAATAATATATCATTTTTTAGTGAAACTTGGTATTGCGTACAATGCAAGCTATCGAGGAAGGTTTCTCTTGCATGCAACACAAGCCGATCTAGTGTTGTGTGTAGTGAAATATTCTTTTGGTGTTGCATATAACATACGAAATAAAATAACTATTTCACATAAAATATCAATGTGTTACATTCTACACCTCTTAAAATGAATTTCACCCTCAAAATTCATCACTTCGTAACAAATAGATGAGGATACCTTTCCCTCATCATATCCTCATGTTCCCTTGTTGCTTCTTCTAATTGCTGCTTCCTCCATAGAATTTTATCCAATCGAGTGGTCTTATTTTGTAGAACTTTTTCACTACAATCATGAATCTCTACTAGCTGTTCTTAATAAGAAATATCATTCTCCCACCGTACAACTTCTGATCTTAGTACATGTGAAGGATCAGTTATGTACTTTCTCAGGAGAGATACATGGAACACATCATTATCTTGAGAGAGATTTGGTGGAAGCTCCAATCGGTAAGCTACAGTCCCAACACGATCCACTATTTCAAAAGAACGGATATACCGAGGGATCATCTTTCCCTTTTTTCCAAATCAAATTACTCTCTTCCAAGGAGATATTTTTAAGAATACTTTGTCATCCACATCAAACTATAGGTCTTTTATTCGGTTGTCGGTATAAATTTTTTGTCAACTCTGAGATGCACTTAGATGTTGTTGAATATATCTGACCTATTCTTCCATCTCAACAAAATGATCAGGTCCTAGTATCTTTCTTTCCCCAACTTCATCTCAGCAAGTTGGAGTTCATCATTTCATTCCATAGAAAGTTTTATAAGGAGCTATCTGAATACAAGAGTGAAATAATTTATTATAAGAAAATTCCACCAAAGGTGTGTGCAGATCCCAACCACCTTTGAAATGTATAAATCAAGATCTGAACATGTATTCTAGAGTTTTAATTGTAATCTCAGATTGACCGTCTATCTAAGGATGATAATAAGTGCTGAAACTCAACTTTGTATCTAGAGTATGCTGAAGAATGGTCCCAAACATCGAGGAAAACCTCAGATCCCGATCAGATATAATGGGTAGTGGTACTCCATGAAATCTTACCACTTCCATTACATATATCTTGGAAATATGATCAAGAGAGAAATCCTCTCTAATAGCAATGAAGTGTGCCGACTTCGTAAGACAATCAAATATAACCCAGATAGCATTATTACATTTGGATGTTTTGGGATGTCCAGAGACAATGTAAATAGTGATGTTTTCCCATTTTCATTCTGTTATGGGTAATGGTTGTAACTTCCCCTTAGACTTATGTCTCTCAGCATTAACTTAGTGACAAACAAAGTATCGAGAGACATTTTCAGCAACATCTTTGTTCATGCCCTCCCACCAGATGTACTATTTCAGGTTTCATTACATCTTCATGCTTTCAGGGTGAATAGAGAATGAAGAACTATGAGCCTCATCCAAAATCTCCTTCTTTATTTTGAGTATGGTAGGAATAAAAATAATGGGTTTTGAACCTTATTATCACATCAAAATCAAGGGTGAATTAAGTAACATTTCTCACCTTCTTTTGAAGCCCAACATCCTCCTTCTACGCCTCTTTAATGATCACTTTTATATATGGATGAACATTCATTTGATAAAGATAAGATATATCCCCTTTCATGAAAATTACAAGATCTATATTTTTAAAGACACAAATATTGGATCCTTTATCATCCTCATCATGGATAAACTATCATGGTCTTGTCCACTTAATGCATCTTCACCTTGTTTACTTTCCATTTGTGGTAATGAATTGATCAGTAGTAATCCTTAATCATCTCCAACCATATTCTTTGGAAAATATTCATCTCTTTTTGTGTGAAAATATACTTTAAAATTTTATGATCAGTATAAATATCACACTATCACAATAAATATAATGCATCCAAATTTTTAATTCAACGATTACCGCAACTAACTCCAAATCATGAGTTGGGTAATTTTTCTCATGGATTTTCAACTGTCATGAGGCATAAGCTATCACCATATCATTTTTCAAGACAGAACACCCCAACCCCTTCTTGGATTCAACAATGTAGATCACAAATATTTCTCCACTACAAGGCAGTGTGAGCACATGTGAATTGGCTAACCTTCTTTTTAACTCTTTGAAATTATCTTCACATTCCTCCATCCAAACAAACATAACTCTTTTCTGAGTCAATTTGGTAGGTGGGTTAGATAATCTGGAAAAATCATTCACAAAACATCGATAATACACTACTAAACCATGAAAACATTAGATTTTAGTTACTGTTTTTGGTCTCGACTATCTTTTAATAACCTCTATTATTGCTCGATCCATAGATATCCACTCTTTTGAGATTATATGACCCAAAAATGGATCTTTTTGAAGCTGAAATTCACACTTGGTAAATTTGGCATAAAGCTTCTCCTTTCTCAGGGTCATCAATACAATTATTAAGTGTTCTTCATTTTCTTCCTTTCCCTTTAGATAGACAAGAATATCCTCTATATAGACTACCACAAACATATAAATATATTCTCAAAAGACTATATTCATTAGATCCATGAAGATAATAGTGACATTAATAGCACCAAATGACATCACTATAAATTCAAAGTTTCCACACCTTGTACAGAATACTGTCTATGGTATATCCTCCTTTTTGACATTTAATTGATGATACCCTGAATGAAGATCAATATTGGAAAATTATTGAGCTCCATAGAGTTGGTAAAATGTGTCATCAATGCATGGCAAAGGATATTTGTTCTAGATAGTGATCATGTTATGTTCTTGATAATCAATGCAAAGTCTCATTGATCCATCTTTCTTCTTAACAAACATAACATGTACTCCCCCATGTGATGCACTAGGGCGTATTAATCCATTATCAAGATTATATTGGAGTTTCTTATTCAATTCCTAAAACTAAACTGGGGCCATTATATAAGGTTTCATTGAAATGGGTATAGCACCTGGTATGATTTCTATTGAAAACTCAACTTCACGATTCAGTGGAAGACCTAGAAATTCCTCTGGAAAGACATCACCAAACTCCCATAAAATTGTAATATTATTAATCTTGAGTTTCTATCCAACCATTTGAGATAAATAAACTTCATTTATTGGAATCAAGACCCATAGGATGGATGTAATTTCCACTGGAAGGTTATATTCATCCTTGCATCGATAAATGATCATAGATTGATCAGGAATATGAAATGTGACTTCCCTTATTTTCGAAATTGATATGAGATCCATATAAATAAATCCAATCCATGCCATGAATCACATAAAATTCCACTATTTGAAGGATCACATGATTTGCAGGAATCACCTTCCCACAATCTTCAATTTGGGAAGAATTGTAAACTTTTGATGCAACTGTTGTGCCATTAGGTGTTGTCACAACTTTCTAAATAGCTAGTTGTTGGTATAGTACGGTGATACCCTTAGAAAATTTCTTCAGAAATAAAATAGTGGGTGGATCCAGAATCAAATAAAACATTTTCTACTTTAGATTGGATAGTATGTGTACCTTTCACCACTTTATTATCATTCTCCAAATCACTGATAGTAATTTCATGTGACATAACATTGTCTTTGTTCATAAGAGTTAGTTGAAGTCGATCATCATCCATAACCCTATGATTAGAGAATTGATTATCAGAATGCCCAATTTCCTTGCACTTATAACATTGATGTATAAGAGGTGCATTCTGTTTGTCCCTTTCTTTGTCCTCATCATTATAAATCTTCTTCCCATTACATCGACATTCAATTTCCCTATGATATTATTTTCCAGACATAAAAAATTTACCTATCCCTTTAACACTATTTCCTCCATGTTTCATTCCACACTTTTAGAATAAAGGAAAACTCATCTTATTTTTAGTTTGGTCTTTATATTTTCCTTTGAATTTTATTTTTCTCTTCTTATCAGACCCATATAACAGATCAGTTACTCCAATATCCATCTCAACCTTGAGAGCACATCGATCAATTTCATTGCAGTTATTAAAGTCCCTTATTGCTAATTACCATCAGAGACATGGTTTTAAGCCACTAAAGAATCAATTGATCATAGTCCAAGGATGGATAATAATCCCAGAAGCGTACCTTGCAATCCTTGTAAAATTTTCTTCGTGGGTACCAACAGGTTCATCAAACTTTTTCTTCAGTTCAAGAAACACATTCTTCATCATTGTTCGAAGAATACAAGAGAAGTAATTATTTAAAAATATATTATTGAACTCCTCCCATTCCATGGAATAGATTTCACCCCTTTTCCGTGTATTCTACACAATATTCCACCATTTATCATCTTCACCTTCCATATGATATACTGCTAAGATGACATTATCATGTTCAGAACATTGAAGGATTGAAATTGTCTTTTCAATGGTACTGATCCATTGTTCATCCACTAATGGATAAGAAGAACCTCTGAATGATGGTGGATGCTACCTCATGAAGGATTCAACAAAATGTTACTCCCTCCTTTGCTCGTTTAGAAGTCCTGCATGATTTAAAGCTTGAGAATTTTGTGTTAACATGGCTAAAATATTTTTGAATTCTAGCTCCCATATCCTTTGGTTGCTCAGGGGACAATCATTGCATTGCCCGTCACATTCATCATTAACACGGTTCCTTTAGGTTACATCCATTGACTAAAACTAAGAATCATTGTGTGAGAAACACTAATTACAATAGGAAAACCAAATAACTAGGAATAGAATTTCACACTTGAGGTCTTATCAAAGGTTATTCATTTCCATTTCAAAAATGGCCATTTCTAAAACACTAAGATTGTGTTCTATGCTTAGACATATACTTAGGGTTCTTACTAAGGCTTTCACATCATAGTTTTCAAAGGTTGACTATTCATTTCCTCTTATACCAGCTATAACGACCCATACATTACATAAATTGTAAATACTTCAGAATTAAAGTAAATTTATTAAAAAATATAACAAAACCATGATAGGACCATATAGGTATAGTATATTTAGAAACTGGGAATCATAATCAACTGGTTCATAAAGCATCTACGTTGTCTCCAATTTATTTTTTCATATCTAGACTCCTTTTTGGCATATCATATTTAATTACCTTCTTCTTGACCTGTGGAAAAGAAACATACAAAAGTATGAGCTCAAATTATTAGTAAGGGTAAACATATGAAATATCAAACGTAACATATTCTTAAGAGCATATCGTTTGAAAAATATTATCTTGCATAAGAGGTCAAAATATAATGTCATGGGATAAATCATAGAACTGCAATGTAATCCTAAAAATCAGAACAGAAGACATGAAACATTGTGGCATACACCCATATTCATATAAAATCATTTCATATTAGTCAAGACTCATTTCGAAGACCATCATAGCAGACAAAGTCCATTACTGATCCGAGTTCACTCCACATTTCAGTCATGTATCACTGAATATGATTACCTTTCTATTCCTACCATGTCTATCTCATGAGATATAAATCTTTACCCAATGCATTAGAGGGAGATATAGGTCCCAAAAATATCATAATGAAACCATTAATATGTGTGCCACAAAATCCTAAATCATACATCATAGCATAACCCATGTAATAAAAATGGGATTCTTAAACATCATGCCATCAAAACGTTATCCATATAAGATAAAATGACTTCATAATAATAATTACATCATAACATAATCAAATAAATGTAATAATAAGAATAGAAATAGAACCCTATATTATCTTAGATGAAAAATAATTTTGATAAACCACTTGAACTCCATTCTTGGGAAAAATATCCTTTATACTTCAAAAAAATATCTCCTTTATCATGATTTTATACAATTTTAAACTAAAAGAAATTAATTGAAAATAAAATTGAAAACATGTAAAGAAAGATTAATGGAAATAATGTTTTATGAAATAATAAAAATCCATTCTTGACATATAAGATAAAAAACATTCTCCTCGTACTTTTTCCCGAAAAGTCAAAAAGTACCTCATATGATACATAAAAGAAAGATTCCTTCCATACGTTGTGGTAAAAGTCAAGAAGGGTAAAAATGAATTTAAACATACATGGAAGAGTAGTAAACATTTTATTAAATAATTTTGAGAACATATGGACATGGATGATAATTGTAGCCCCAGTAGAAACTTACGAATAAACAATCTCAGATAAGAACGAGCTAAAAATAATTATCCCTTACCCTAGGTCTGATAGGATCTGTACGTATCTGAACCTCCCGTATAATGATTTAAATATTTTCATTGACTTATTCCAGAATCATATTCATTGTTATTATATCATCTATGGTCATATTCTTATCTTCTTATTAGTAATATTTCATTGCTACTTGTTATTCAGGTGTTCATTGCTTTATGTTCTTATGTGAGTTTTTTTGAAAAAATTCTTATTACTATTTTTATGTTATATCTACACAATATACAGAATGGTATTAGTATAATATATATAACATTTATTCAATCAATTCCTTTATATAATAATGGTTTATTGAATGCCATGTATAATGAATCACATCACATCGTCGATACGGTAAGTCGTACGTACGCACGAGTGATGATATCGTTCCTATAATTATTCAATGGTATTGTAGTGGATGATAAAATATCTCCAAATTAGTATCATGTTATAATAATCATATATAGTTATTCCTTACCCCATTATACCCATCCCTATATGGTGGTGGTGGAAAACAGATTACACCACGGCGTGGAGACGGTATTCTGTACGTACACATGCGCGGTGATTTTGTTTTCCGTCGGATGGATAGAAGGTGAAATAGGGTTGTTTCATATTTATAATAACATATCAGTATATGATTGATACTAATTTTATTAATTTATAATGAAACAAATAAATAAGAGTAAGTAGAAGAATAACTAAATTTTAAAGAATCGGTAAAGGATATTACCTCCTCTTCGACACGCCTCTTCTAAACCTCCTCGGAGGGCACTAAAGGTTGTCTTTGAAGATGAAAAGAACATATAGTATGTTTTTATTGAAGTGGATAAGATAAATGGACACCTTTTGGCTGATATTGAAGGAAAAAATGTAGTTTGGGGGAGAGGGAGGTGGTGCCCTTTTATAAGAGAGGATATGGGCACTTTAGGAAACCTCTAAAATATTAATTTATAATAAAATCAATCCCCACTTAAATCCCTAAAAAATGACTAGATTAGAAATATTATATGAGATAGGGTTTTTAATCTCATCATACAATAAAATTTAGACTTGTGTGAAATTTATTTGAATCTTTATCAACTCTATTTATCCTTATCAAATCTATTTAATTTTATTAATGGTCATAATATTCTAAATTTTTTATTTTTATAAATAATTACTTATGTGTTTTGAATTGTCCATAATTGGTTACATTATGAAATTTTTTGACCATTTAAATTTAAATTTATAATTTTTATATATTTTTGTGATTTTCAAACCATTTTATAATATGTTATTTTTATAAAATAACAATAGTGGTGATTTTGACAATATTTATTTATTTGAATTTAAATAAAATCCACTTAGAATATATGTTTGAACTAATAGATTTAATAGATTCATAACATGTAATATTAATCTTGAAAATTCATGGTGAACATTAAATACTTCATATAATATTTATTTTAATATTTTTGAAACCATTTATTTGATATTTCAATCGATAAAATAATTTCAACATTTCTGTTGTGTCATCATTAATGATAATTATATAATCCTTAAAAATTCTAAATAAATTCACATGATATAGATAATTTTATTAGATTTCTGGAGACTATTCACGTTCAATGTTTTACGAAACATAACAATAAAATAAAATTATGACACTTATAATATATAATAGTGTGACATGTTGTCACTTTCTATGGTGTTAATAATAATTATATCATTTTCATGATCAAAATTCCATGAAATGAATATATTCTGACCATTAGGTGATATGGTTCGACTTTATTTATCCAATAGAATTCTAGCAGGTGTTAGAATAATATTATAATCTTATATTTACCCTTAATTACCTGATTTGTGATTAATCGTAGTAAATAAAAATTACTGTAGTTACTATTCATAATATAAAAAAATTAAAGTTACATATTAAAATAATTTTTACGCACTAAATACAAATATGGAATCCTTTTTTCAAAATTTAAAACACAGAAGTTGCAGTAATTAATTTAAAATTAATCCCGTTGTAAAGAAAATGGGTTTTAAAAGTTAAAACATTAACAATGATTAAAATGTTTTTACCAATTAATTTAATGTAAAATTAATTGAAATGAGATTAATTATATTAAATGGTAAAAATATATTCTATTTATACTTTAATACTATTAAATTTTATCATTTAACCATGTAAATTATCATGATGAAAAAAGATGTTTTTAAGAAAAATATAGCGTATTTTATCTAATCATCAAAATATGAAAGTTATCAGCTAAGTATCAAAAATTTACCCAATGTAAATGTTTATATCCCAATTCAAGGGAAGAAGTATATTTTGTAAAATTAAACTTATAAATTTTTAAAAAATTAATTTTAAAATGGGTGCATCATCAAAAGGCAGTAAAACTGTATTTTATTTTGAAAAATATATCATTTATCCAAAAAATAGATTTTGTTTTCATATCTAATTTTATGAAACGTGTAAGATGAATTATAATGTTTTAAAAATAAAAATTCAGCTAATAATATTCATAATGGCTTGTTCATTATAATAATATATCATTGTTTAGTGAAATTTGGTATTGCGTTCAACGCAAGATATCAAGGAAGGTTACCTTTGCGTGTAACGCAAGCCAAGGAAAAGTTTTGTGTAGTCAAATATTCCTTTTGTGTTTTATATAACATAATACAGATAAAATATATATATTTCTCATAAAGTCTCAGGGTGTTACAATATAATTACATAAAACAACCGCGGATAATAAAGAGATTGTGAAATTAACCCTTACCTCGTTGTAAATAACCGATTCATATGAAAAATAGTCAATAACCACCAAATTAATCACATAAAATCATGAATATAAACATAATCATGATAGTATATTTTAAATGGAAGTACAAAATACACCACAAGAAATAAATAAGTGCTGAACAATGGAAATCTCACGGAATTAAAAGTGGGATAAGAAACCCCTTACTATGTACTTTCATTTTGTCGAAGGTACGTTTATCCTCCTGTATAAAGAATGTTGTATTTTATTAAATTATTAAAGAACCATATCAATATTTATGATATCATACATGATTCATTTATGTCTTTATAGTACCCAATTAATAATAATTTCTATGTTAAATTAACATTTCAGGTAATAATTACATTCTTTATCATACGTGTTTTAACTTGTTTTTCGTTATTGTATCACTTAGATCATGATTTATATACTTAAGGAATATAAAAGATCATATATATTTAGAATATAAATGTCTATTATAGTCATATATATGAAAATGAAAACACTGTTTATGGAAACGGAAGACCGTATGTACGCATAAACGATGTTTCTGATTTCATATCATATTGAACGGAACTAAGTAAATAAGATGTATGTACGTTCATAAATATATATTCATATCCCTATAGCATTATTATGTCATATATTACATACTTATTAATGATATATATATATATATTATAATCATCATTGAATGGTGAACGCGGAAATTAATCTCATCGCGTCGTGGATACGGTAATCTGTACCTACACCGAGCAACAATATCATTATATTTATGGTGAAATAATATGTAATTGGATATTATATAATATATACAGAATCATTAACATGTTTTATTTTTTATTTACATCAGTTATACTCAATATTATACCCATCCAAATAATGAAGTGCTTGGATAACAAATTACACCATTACGTGGAGATGGTAAGCCGTACGTACGCATGTATGGGGACATGTCATTAAAATGAAGAATAGAATAATAAATATGGTTGTACCATATTTATAATAAAATCACAGTATATAGAATATTATGGAGCTATTATTTTACAATGGAAATAACAATGAAAGAGGAAGTGGAAGAAGAAAGGAACTTGAAAGAGGTGATTAAGTATCTACTTCTTTGGGTTATTCATTTTTATTTGATCATAAGGGCTCCTTAATATGGATTTATGACTAATGGAAGGCCTCTAGGATGAATGGAGGAAAATTGAGAGGGAATTTGGGTAGGGTTTGGCTGAGCCAAATGGCTTTGACGGTGTGAATTTTACAGAAGGGGAAGTTCCCATTTATAAGAGAGGTGAGGGTCACTTTTGAAAAAGTTTAAAATATGATTTTATAATAAAATCATTTTTGGTTTCTAATGTCTCTATAATTATTTATTTAGAGGCTAAGGTTGAGATGGTCCTAAAACCTCTCATCCAATAGGTTTTATAAAAGTTTATTTAACAATATTAACCTTAACTTTTAGATTTATGTCTTAGTTAAATAGTTTGACATTTACCATGTCTCTTTGTATTTTTATATTATATGGTTAATGAACATACTATAAAATTCCAATAGAACCCCAATTGGTTATTTAATGTCATATATATTATTATATAATATTTTTTTCAGAAACCATTGTTTTTAGGACTATTATATGAATTAATAATATAATATTTCTTTTAAAAACTATTTTTGTGAATTTTGACACTACTTTGTATTTTGTTTTTGTATAATTTATTACAGCATTACTACTTAGAAAAAAATAATACAACCAACCCTAAAATGTCATATTAACATAGGAAATTAGTGTAATTCATAAAAAGTATAAAATTACATTTATTTGGATATTTATAATATCAATTATTTTAATCATTCATTAATATACTAATTACTGCATCATCATTATGTCACAAATATATTTAATTATAAAATTGATAAAAATTATTAAAAAATACCATTATGTAAGAAATATTTTTATCAGTCTAATTAATATTTATATTGGAATTTATATAATGTATGACCCTATACTAAAAATTTCTTAGTTATTAAACTTTGATTTTAACTGTTTTAACTCTTCTTTAAATAAAATAATAGTAAATGTCCTAATCTAATATATGTGGACCTAAATGATCATATATTTTTCCTAAGGTTATTTTTGGACGAAATACACTTATCCAATAGTAGTACATGTGTTGGGGTAACAATTATATCTTTTTTTCCTTAATTACCCTATTTACTTTTAACTATGGTAAATAAAAGTAAAAAGTTACTATTCAAAAAAATTATTTTCATCTCATTGAAACAAACTTTACATACTGATATCAACCGTACCTCTCAGATTTTTTAAATTCAACACACAGAAGTGGTAAAATTAATTTTCATTTGAATTTGCAAATGCTCCCAAGAGGTGGGTAAAAGACAGTAAAAAGTTCCGTAAAATTTTTATATATCTAAAATTATTATAAAGTAACTCCAATGAATTATATTGAACTTATAGAGGTGTTATGTATCTATTTTGACATAAAATGAATTTAAATAATATAAATAATTATTTAATTAAGAAGTCGGTTTTAACCAATAACTCAGCGTTTTTGACAATTCATCAAAAATTGAATGTTTTCAATAAAATACCAAAATTTCACCCTAAGGTAATTTTGTTATTCTGAATTCAAAATTTAAGTCTATTTTTGAAAAATCATAACATAGAAGTTTCATTTATTAATTTAAAATTAATTCCCGTTTTCAAAACCAAAAAACGTGTTTTTATGAAATAATAAATAACAAAATATTTATACTTGTATATGATCAATTTCAAAGTGAAAGTATTTCCATTGAATAATTATGGATTAAATGGTAAAAATATAGTCTATTTGTACATCCAAAACATTAAAATTTAAAATTTAACAATACTAATTATTTAGATTAAAAAAGTTGTTTTCAGTTAAAATATAGTTTTTTACTATTCACCCAAAAATGAATGTTATCAGAAAAACCCCAAAAATTTATTGAAACTATATTCTTATGTCTTTATTCTAAAGAAGAAGTTTATTTTGTCAATTTTAATATATAAATTTTTCAAATATTGGATTTATAAAGGTTTCTCCATTAAAAGGTTGAAAAAGTACAATTTTTTAAATAAAATACTTCTTTTATATGAAAAAATGAATTTTTTTTCATTATGTCTAATAATCTTCTAATATGGATTCTAAAAGTATAAGGATTATATAATGTTCAAATTTTAGTTCATACTATTCATAACCTCTTTTGAACGGTTAGTTTGGTAAGTCATGGTGTGCTTGAACTCAGTATTGCGTGTAGTTCATGTTATTTAATTACTTCGAAAAAATAACATATGAAGAAATATTGGGGTGTTACATTCTCCCCTCCTTCAATAAATTGTGTCCTCAAAATTTGAAATTTTTCATCGAAAATAAAATGTTAAAAATAGAAAATACCCATGTGGGAAAACCCACATTGAAAATTGGGTTAATAAAATATAGTGTTAATAAGAGGAAAGGGGAATGAAAAAGTCACCATGAAATTATGATCATGATTAGATGAACATTGGTGGAAATTAGAGACACATAATTGGATGAAAAACCTAAATATTTATAGTGACTGATTGAGGTCCTCAGTCACAAACAATTGTAGAATTTAGGGCCTCAAAGCCATCAATCTATGATGATTTAAAAATCATCGATTCAACATAACATAAGGTATTATGATAACAAAGTTTTAGTTTTAATATCCCTTACCTAACGTTTAATAATTAATTTCCTTATAGAATAAGGGAAGAAAAAATATATATACTTGACAATTAGAGTTCCATCCTTTAACTAATATCTTCCACGAACACATATTTCACTATAAAAGATGATAGAACATAAAAAAATATTCTATTTATCCTATTCGTATATGGTTCCAACAAAATTGAATTTATAATTCACCAATCAACCCCTTAAAAAACTACATTATACAGTCCAAGGAATCCACTTAGTCTATTGGTAGGCGATAAATCCCTATTGCACTATGGTTGTGGGTTCAATTCCTGCAGATTTGTCTGACACGACGGGTTGTCACATGGTCTGCGTGTTGTAATTTTTATAAAAATCCAAAAATTACCTTAAAAACAGTATCCCATTTCAAACATAACCCTTTCAAACCTTTAGACTTATCCAAAATACTTCTATTTAACTCACAGTCCAAACATTATAAGGAAGTTAAACACAATTTAGATCAATTTTTCCACGTAATAACATGTGAACACCTTCATCATTTGTTATTTTAAAACATGGTAACACCATAAATTGCCATTAAACCTTATTTATTAAATTCATTCTCAGTTATCCTTTATATAATACTGGATATATTCTTTATATCTAAATTTTTTTAATATTACAACAATGATGAAACCAAAAAACTAATAATCAGTTCCAAAGAAGTCAAGAATATCCAATATAATTTATCCAACACAACCATCTCTTATTTCAAAATAACAACCTCATTATCAAGACCATATTAAGGATTATATTTCCTTCAACCATGTGTTTTCCATAAATTTATCCTTCTATTGAGTCACATCTCATGGTTCCAGACAATCTCAATTCATAATGAAATAAAACTGCATTACAATCCTTATATACTCTATAATTCTTATAACATGTACATCATTAATAAAATACTCAAATGAAACAATATTTTAGTAAAATCATAAGAAATATAATAATTACTCTTCATCTTTGGTAGTATCATAACTTTATTAATATCTAGTACCAACATTTGGGCTATACTCTGATGAGTTGGACATTGATTCACATAGTGTCCCAACTCCTTGTAGATGACCCATTGTACATTTGAAACTATTTTCTTACCCTTGAAATCATGTACATGGTGTCGTTTTTCACCACACTTATAACAAACTCCCATTCCCTTCATGCATTTACCAAGGTGATTCTTTCCACAGTTATCACATATGGTAAAATCATTCTTTTCTCTCTACCCATTATATATCATTACATCTTCAATCCTTTTCTTCTCTTTCTTCCCTTAAAAGCCTTAGGAATCATAGAATTATGTACCTATCTTATTAACTCATGATACTATTTCTTCATATGTTTAGAATATATGAGAGACTTTTTCCCTTCTAAATTTTGGCTTAATACCATGAAAGATATGATGGTTCTTACTCTTTGAATCACACGTATTGCTGGAGTTCACATTTCTTCTACTGGGTGCCATTTCAATACAATGGAATACACTAGGTCAGGTTATTAATTGTAATGAATAATTCCAAACTTGTAAAATACCTTAATTAAATTGAACTGTTCATAAATATAATCCATAATCGTAAAAATATTTTCTTTTAGGAGGTATATACTCGTAAATCCTCCATAAATATTTGTAAAGAAAATGTGAATTATCCTAAGAGTATCCCCCGGGAGTGTCGTAACCAAGAGTGCACGAAGGCCCGTTGTCATGCACTAGTTCCCATTCGAGTCTAGCTCAAAGAGGTGTTTTTGGGTAGGTAAATATATTCCAGAGTCGCCTCTACGTGCTCGTATATAGAAAATGATGTATTTTCTTGGAAAACTCACAAAATCTCTACAGTACCAAAATTCAAGGAAGTTTTTCTATACTAATCTTCAAAGTCTATCTTAGGGGAATGTTATCTAATCAGAGTTTATCTAAATATAGTTTCCATGGTTATTGTTAAACTTCATCTGATAGAAACTGTAATGCCATGACCCTAGTTACCCATAGTCAGTGCATTATTTTAATACGTCGGCATGATTACAAGGAATCATGTCCCGAAAGACCTATCAGTTTAGCAGTCTTGGAAAATAAATTACATACATGTAGTTTACATTACATCAGAAAATGGAAAACAACAACAACATTTTTCCATAGACAACACTAAGTTCTCATAGACTGTCCCTACAGGTCAGTAAAAACATATATTTTCACATCTTTGGAAAAATAAAACATTGAAAGGGGTAAGCTCAGATGATCAGTAATGATAACAATATAGCAGAAACTATCATAAATAAACATAATCATTTAAGGAAATGTATAAGACTAAACCAAAATCCTTTTAAACATTATATTAAGAGTAATATGGAAAAGATAAAATCAAATAATTCCATTTAGTTATTCACATTGATATTCTAGTTGTCGAATAATCACATGAAATATCAATAACCACTTTTATAATGATGGAATTCATAGTTCCATACATTCATAACCACATAGTCAAGGTCTTGTTCCAAGGCTACAAATAAGAATTTGGAAATACCTTGTTCCAAGACACTAGTATTTCTTATGAGACCTACTGATGCATTGAAGAGTTATAGCAGGCCCCACCCATCCCTTATTAAGTCCAGTGCATTCCTCATATATAAATGATTAAGTATAACATAAACATTCATATCAAAACTAGTATAAGAAATGTTAATAAATTATCCAAAAACCATGAATGGTATAAAAATATAACATCCACATTCAAACATATCACAAAAACTTCAATACAATATGGATGTTTTGTATCATAATAAATCAACATCAAATAAGTTTAAAATCCATCAAAAGATGCTGATAAATGAAAATTATTTGTAAATATTTTTGAGATAAATATCCCTTTTTCCGAAAAAAAACATTTAAATGTTTCACAATTTATAAAGGAGAAAATTTAAATACATTTTCCAATAAAAATATCCCATTCCACTTCGAAACTTTTGAAAGGAATTAACATTTCAAAAAAAATTGTGTCCATATAAATAAATCCTTAAAACCCATTTTGAAAACATGAACATTAATTAGAACGATTTAGAGGAATAAATATTAAAAAAATTGAAATGATGTTTTAGTAAAAAGTACCTTAAACATTATCCCTTTTAAAACTCTATTATAAAACATGTAAATGGATAATTAATATTTCCCAGTAGATAATTACTTGAAAACAACCTCGGATAATAAAGATATTGTGAAATCAACCCTTACATCATTGTAATCAATCAAGTCGTATCAACAATAGTCAATAACCACAAAATTAATCATATAATATCTTGATTATAAATAGAATCATGATATTATATATCAAATGGAAGTACACAATACACCACAAGCAATAAATAAGTTCTGAACAATGGAAATCTCACGGAATTAAAAGTGAGATAAGAAACCCCTTACTTTGTACTTTCCTTTAGTCGAGGGTATGTTTAACCTCATGTATATAGTACGTAGTATGTTATTAAATTATTACAGAACCATATAAATATTTATGATATCATACATGATTCATTTATGACTTTATACTACCCAATTAATAATAATTTCCATGTTAAATTAACTTTTCGGTTAATAATCTCTTTCATTATCGTACGTGTTTTAATTTTTTTTTATTTTATCACTTAGATCATGGTTTAAATACATACAGAATATAAAAAATCATATATATATATATATAATGTAAATATGTATAACCGACATATATAATAAATGGTAAACATCATTTATGGAGACGGTAGACCGTACGTACGCATAAACGATGTATCTGATTTCATTTCATATTGAACAGAACTAAGTGAATAAGATATATGTAAGTAAATATATATATTTATATTAATATATCCAGTAGAATTATTTTGTCATATATTACATACTTTTTAATGATATATATATATATTATAATCATCGTTGAACGGTGAATGTGGAAATGATAGCATTACGTCGTGGAGACGATAATCAGTATGTACGGACGAGCGACAATATCATTATATTATTGATGAAATAGTTTGTAATTGGATGGTATATCATAAATACAGAATCATTAATATGTTATATTCATTATTTACTTCAGTTATACTCATTATTATACCCATCCATATAATGAAGTGTTTGAATAACAAACTACACTACGACGTGGAGACGGTAAGTCATACGTACGCACGTATGGTGACATGTCATTCCAAGGATGGTTTGAATAGTGAATATGGTTGTAACATATTAATAATATCATCATAGTATATATAATATTCTAGATTAAATATTTTATAATGGATACAACAAAGAAATAGGAAGTGGGAGAAGAACAGAACTTGGAAGAGGTGATGAAATATTTACATCTTCATCTGGTTCTTCCTTTTGATTTGATTAGAATGGCTCCATAGGTTTGCTTTCTAACTAAAGGATGTCCACTAGGTTTAAGGGAGGATATTTTAGAGGGTATTTGTATAGGGTTTTTCTGAGTTAAATTGCATTGAAGCCGTGAATTTTAGAGAAGGGGAAGTGACCTTTTATAAGAGATGTGAGTGTCACTTTAGGAAAAGCTTGAAATATTATTTTATAATAAAAACATTTTTCTATTTCTAATGGCTCCAAAATGATTTATATAAAGGATAAGGTGGTTATGGGTCTAAAACCTCTCAATAAATAGGGTTTAGATAGGTTTAGTGCGCCATATTAACCATAACATCTAGATTTAACTCTGAGTTAAATAGTTTGACATTTGCCATTTCTCTTTGTATTTTTATATTATATGGTTAATAAACATACTATAAAATGACAATATAACCCCAATTAGTTAATTAATGTAATATATATTATTATATATGTTTTTTGGCTGAACCATAGATTTTTAGGACAGTTATATAAATTAATAATATAATAATTGATTTAAAAACAATTTTATGTCAATTTTGAGACTATTTGGTATTTTGTTTTTCATAAATTTATAACCACAATATTACTTCGAAAAAAAATTCATCTAACCAAACCTAACATGTCATATTTACCTATAAAATTAGTTGAATTCATAAAAAGTCTAAAATTACATTTATTTGTGTATTTATAATATCGTTTATTTTAAACATTCATTAATACCGTAATTACATCATCATCATTGTGTCATAAATAAATTTAATTATTTAATGTCTAAAAAATATAAATAAATTACCATTATGTATTAAATCTTCTTATATTTCTATGTAATATTTATAGTTGAAATTGTTTATGTATAACCCTATATTAAAAATGTTTTGGTTATTAAACATTGATTTTCACTCTTATAACTCTTCTTCAAATAAAATAATAATAAATGTGCTAATATAATAAAAGTGGACCCAAATAATTATTTTTTATTCCTAAGGTTTTTTTGGACGAATAATACTTATCCAATATATTTAGGACATGTTTTGGGGGTAATAATAATATCATTTTCCCTTAATTACCCTATTTACTTTTAACTGTGGTAAATAAAAGTAAAAAGTTATTATTCACCAAAAAATATTTTTATCTTATAGAACCACATTTTAGTTACATATATAAATAGGGTCTCTCGTATTTTTTAAATTCAACTCTCAGAAGCTGTAAAATTAAGTATAATGTGAATTTGCAAATGCTCCTAGGAGGTGGGTAAAAGACGGTAAAATGTTCAATAAAATTTTTATATATCTAAAATTATTATAAAATGACTCCAATTAATTATATTGAACTTATATAGGTGTTATTTATCTATTTTTACCTAAAATAGATTTAAATAAAATAAAAATTATTTAATTAAAAAGTCGGTCTTAACCAATAACTAAGTGTTTTTACTATTCATAAAAAATTGAATGTTTTCAGAAAAACACCAAAATTTTACCTAAGGCTAATTTTGATATTATGAATTCAAAAATTAAGTCTATTTTACCAACTTAAAAACATGGATGTTTCATTTATTAATTTAAAATTATTTCCCTCTGTTAAACCAAAATGCGTGTTTTTAAGAAATAATAACTAACAAATGATTTATACATGTTTATGTTCAATTTCAACGTGAAATTATTTCCAATGAAAAAAATGGATTAAATGGTAAAAATAAAATCTATATTTACTTCAAAACCATTAAAATGTATAATTTTACACTACAAATTATTTTGATTAAAAAAGTTGTTTTCAGTTAAAATATAGTATTTTTCAATATTCGGCCAAATATGAATGTTATCAGAAAAACACGATAAATTTATTGAAACTAAATTCATATGTCCCAATTCTAGTAAAGAAGTTTATTTTGTCAAATTTAATATATAAAAGTTTCTAATCATTAATTTAAAAATTGGTTCTCCATTAGAAGGCGGTAGAATTGATTTTTTTTAAAAATTCTTCTTTTATCTGAAAAAATGAATTTTAGTTTTCATTGTGTCTATGAAACTCATAATATGTGTTCTAAAATTATAAGAATAATATAATGTTCAAAATTTATTTAATACTATTCATAACGCCTTTTGAACGACTAGTTTGGTAAGTCGTGGTGACTTGAACTCGGTGTTGTGTGTAGTGCATGTTATTGAATTACATTAAAGAAATAATGTACTATGAAATATTGTGGTGTTACATCCTGAACCAGGAGGAGGTGTTGTCGTTGGAGCTGGCTCTGGGGGTGGGTCAGATGTAGTAGGTGGATGGTCATTGGATAGGGCGGCCAATGAGGGACCAGCTACGGAGGCGGAGAGCTCAGGGGGAGTGGTAGTTGGGAGGGAAGAAATGATGGTCCTCAGAGGCACGATATGAGATGGTGGATGTCTAGAACTACACGAAATAGCCTCGAATAAGGGAGTGAGGGTGGAAGGATGGAAAATGGAGGGATTTGGTTGACCAGAGAGTCCAAATTTGGTAGTGTCACATGCAAAAGTCAGATCTGACAATAAATGGACCTCTCACCCTCAGTGGTGGAGGAGGTCTGCTTCCTAAGGGGAGGATCTCGGCCTTTCATAACCTAAATGTGAAAGAAAAACCAAAAATAAAAATAAATGAAATAATATAAAGGAAAATGTGGGAAAACTGAAAAATAATAGTACACGACGTGTAAATTCAGAGTACACGACATGTAGTGATAGCTGAGTATCATCATGTTTTCTCTGGATAAATACACAGAGGAAGCAGGGGATAAATTAGGAAATAATCAATGAAGTTTATTGATCACACACATACTGTTCATTTAAAGTGGACCAGGTCATGTATTGGCATGGACATGGAATCTATGTTAGCAGTTCTAATAATACAAGACACATCGTGTACATGTCCAACACGACGTGTTCAAGAGAAGAGGTTACATGTCTCTGTGGAGATATAGTCACTAGCTGTCCAAATGAAATGGCATACACGACATTTATCGAAAACACAAATTGTGTACTGGAAAATGTTGTGGGAGGCCGTGTGCAGTTCTACACAAGGATGGGACAAAAGAAATAGAATACACAGTGTGTACCAAACACACAAGACATGTACTGGAAAATGGTGTGTGCGGCTGTGTGCAAAAGATACCCAGGCACGATGGGGGAATGTACACGGTGTGTACCTAACATACACACCTTGTAGTCTCAATTTATGAATCATTTATTCTGTGACCATGTAAAAAAGTACCCGAAGTGTGTTCCTCAATTCGTGGTTGTGTACCGTGGAAGCCAAAGAGTCGGTTGATCCCAAGATCACCCTAAATGCTTTTAATAACATGAATGAGAGGGTGTAGAAGGGCGTACCTGGACCGAGGATCATAGTGCAATAGAAATTAGAAGTCGAGACAAACAAAATCAACGAATTTGAGCGAAGGGGGTCGGGTGTCGTATGGGGGAAGAAAATGGGATGAAGGGGATGCGTCGTGTGCATAGCCTAAAGCCAGGTGGTCCACAGATTTTATAGTTGAGGTACACGACGTGTATTATATACTACATGCTGTGTATCCCATTTTTTGTAATATATATAAATATATAATTATTATGGTAAACTATAATATAATTAATATTGATAATTAAACCAATAAAAATAGATATATATATATATGTATATAATGATTTTATCAAAATTAAAATTTTCCACATAATATATTTAGAAATACACGCCGTGTGTTCTAAAATTTTAAAAAGAGAAGTACAACCTTTTGTCCATTTCTTGGCGAGTGGATCGAACCGACAATTGGTTGTTCCGAACAAAATCCCTTAACCACTGGTGAAATGGTTGTACTGCTGCTCTAATTTATTATTTATATATATTTCATGTATACAACCTATACTACATGGGAAGAAATAAATACACGGCATGTGATTTTTAATTATACAAGAAGGGGATGAACCAGGGAGATTAGCTTGTTCGAACCCGGGTCTTTTGGATCTAGGGATGAGACTCTTCCCATTTGTCAACATCACATTCATGAATTTCATTATGTAGAAAAGTGTATAATTGAGTAAGTAAAAACATGGAACACACGACATATATCTAAAGACACACAATGTGGTTTTATTAAAAGGAAAAATGATCGAAATAAGGCGGTTTCAGGATTCGATCCCAGGTCTTTCGGAACCGGGTTACAACCCTGGACAACCAATCCATCCCCATTATGTGTTTTCTTATAAAAAAATATATATATATTTGAAAAATATCACACACACCATGAAAGAAAACACATGTTTAGAAAGGAAGAACCCTGTGCCGAAGGTAGGTCAGAAGAGATTCTAACCGGTGATAGCTCAGATAAACTCCAGTGACCTTACCATCGACACTAGCATCATCCCTATATATTAAATTTTTAAGATCTAAATTTATAATAGTGAGAAGATAAATGAAAAGGAATAGGTACACACCATGTATATAGGTGTTATATGGTGTGTATTATCTAGGATGGCTCCCAAGAAGAGCCTTAGTTTTAGGTTGTTGTCTCAAACTAATTACCACATTTACCTGAGAATTATCGTAGATAAAGTTCCCAATAGTAGCTGCTCTGGCCTTCTAGGAATTGTATGCTGTCTGGATCATCATCAACTAGAGTATTTTAAAATAAAAGTAATCAAAAATAAATAAACAAAATAGATCATCCACTAATCTATCATCCATGGTAGCTCTCACATAACATACCTCATGCTTGGGCAATGATGCATGCTTGAAAGCCTTGAGGACATTGTAGGAGACTCTCCCATCTCCTACCTGAGAAATCGGCTCCCCTTGGTGCACGTCGATGAGTGCCTTACTAGTTTTCAAGAAAGGCCTTCCCAGATTGATAGGTTCCTCCCTGTCGTCTTCAATATCAAGGATGATGAAATCTTTAGGTTGGATCATCCTTCCTACCTAGACTAAAAAGTCCTCCATTAGTCCCTTAGGATATTTGATGGATCAGTCAGTAATTAGAGGGCTACTTGGTTAGGATTCAACTCATTGAGCCCTATATGTTTTAAAACACCAAGGTGAATGAGGTTCAAACTGGCCCCAAAGTCTCATAGGGCCTTCCCAAACTCGCATGGTCTAATAGTACATGGAATAGTAAATCTACTTGGGTCATAGAGTTTGGGAGTAGTCGAGTGTTGGACGACTGCAGAATAGTCCGTGGATAAGTCTCCTCCATCTTTCGTATGTTAGAGAGTATGTACTTCATGAATTTGGCATAGTGTGCATTTTCATTAGTTCCTCTATAAATGGTATATTTTTGTGGATCTTGTTAAACTCATCCATGAGTTGCAGAACTGGTGGTCCAACATCCTCTTCTACAATATATCCGGGGAAGGTAAGGTAGGTTTAAAGGGTTTGACAACCTCCTTTCCTTTATTCTATAATGTATCCTTCTATGGGCCATCAGATGATAAGGAGTCTAAATTTGTGCCTTCTTCATCAAAAGGGGTTGTGGGTGCACCTGGATATGCTGGTTGGTGATGTTTGAACTCCTTTCTATTCTGTAGCGTAATGTCATGGGCTTCCTCCCTTGGGTACATCTCAGTGTTACCCAGTAGGGTACTAGGTTGCCTTCCCGAGAGTGGGTTTTCCAACTGTCCAATCTGATTATCCAAGCCTCGAATAGAAGCCACCTGATTTTCGAACCTGGTATCAGTAGTATATATAAATTTGGTCAGGAGATCCTCTAACATTGAGGTGTTCTCCTGCTGAGGTGGTTGTTGAGCTGGTGGAGTTGGTGGTTGTCGTGGCTACTACGGGAAAGGGTTCTGAAAACCATGTGGTTGATAAGATCCCTATTTCTGCTATTTCTGCCTCTAGTAATAGTTCTGATTAGAATTATGGTAGTATCTGGGTGGTCGCTGGGACAGAAGATTTAGCTGTTGTTGTCCCCAGCCTGTGTTCTGTTGATCACACCATTTTAGGTTCTGGTACTTGTTTGTACTGGTTTGGTGCTCAATTTTTGGTATCATACATAATGTCGCTTGTTGAATGGCCTCTAGCAGAACATAGAAATTCTCCCAGGATGTGGTTATCACCACATTCGCTACATGTCAGATGGTTGGATTCTTGTATTAGCGATGTTCCCTTCCGATTGAGCGCGTCGAATTTCTTTGACACATCGTCCAGTTGGGAAGAAAGCATGGTAGTAGCATCAATGTTATGCATACCTCTCTTCTGTGTGCCATTCTCGAAATTCCACTAGAATCCATTGGTAGACATGTATTCAAGTAGTTCAAAATGTTGTTCGGGTTATTTTCATATTACCGTACCTCTAACATCAGCATCCACTATAGACTTTGTACTTGTTGTTAATCTCTGTAGAAGGTTTGGACCTACATCCAAAGTGGAATTCCATGGTGTGGGCATTTTCACAATAGCTCCTTGAAGCACTCCCATTATTCTTACCATTATTCTACATCATGCAGTTAGATGTTGCAGATTTTGTTCCGTAGAGTCACTGTCTATGAGGGCGAGAATATTTAGATATGAACACTTGGACTAGCTTCTCCCAGGTGAGGATAGATTGTCGGGCCAAACTATTAATCATGTCTTTCGTCTTAAATCTATGAGAGAAGGGGAAGAGGATAAGATATATGGGATTCATAGACACTTCTTGGTAGAGGAATGTTTATAGACCTCCAAAAAACTGGAGAGATGGGCATTGGGATCCTCGATGGGTATGCCGCTAAATTGAACATTGTTCTGAATCAGCTGCCTAATAGCAGGCTTGATCTCGAAGTGTTGTTCCTACACTGGTGGACAGATGATGCCTGTATCATCTCCAAGGATAGATAGCAGGCCGTATTCCATGAGATTACGGTGTGGATATGTCTGCTGAAGGAGTCAAACTGATATATATTGTTGGTCCTGAGGGGCATAGTATGGCCCCTGACCAAGATGTAGAAATGTTACCCGCTTGGGTTGGAGTTTTTGAACCTGCTGTGAATATTATTCTGGGTCATGTGGAGCATTCTTGTTCTGTATGTCATCTAGACGTAATTTTTTTCTATATCCTTGTACAGTAGCTGGATTTTATTTCTCGTTCTGGAGTGTTTTGGTTGTGCTCATCCATGAGTGCTATTTGGTTCCTTAAAAACGTTTGATTGATCTCAGGGTCAGTTGGGAAAAATCCTAATGACTCAGCGTTCTTCGAACGAGTGAGGTAGATACACATATAACTAATTACTTTCACAATTTAAAAATACCAAGCCTTAATGTGGAAAATGAATGATAAACAGAAATGTGTTTAGAAAATATATTTTTGGGAATTTATTATTTTTATTGTCACTAAAATTTTGTACAAACTTAATTATAACAATATTAAAAGTAAATTTTATTTTCCCTCAAAACCGTGACAAAATTTGGTGAGTCATTTCACCTAATGTATTTTATTAGTGTCCAGAATTATTTTTACCTTCACAAGTATAGCACCAGTAAGGGGCCAATCAAAAGAAAAATAGGGTTATTTTTATCTTATTTGACTTTGTTTGTATTTTTGTTTTAATTGTGTTTTCTGAATTTATAGTCAATTTTTGTAGTTTGGTTTATAAAGAATAACTAGTTTTGTGTTTTTTAATACATTTCTTAATGAATAAATGAAAATACATGAAAATTGATTTTGATGGAAAAACAAAGAGAAATGTGTTGGGGTTGGGGATTTAGGATTAGTTGATTATTAAAATAATTGCTTATGTGGTTGTGGTGTTCGTGATAACACAACACTATGGGATCAATTTGAAACAAAGATTCATTAGTCTAGTAAACATGTATTTAAAGGTGAAAAACTAACTCCTTGTCCTGGTAGTTAGTGTTTAACATATATTTATTTAGATTTTTCCATTTTATTGAGTCAACAAATACTTATAATGAACATGAAAATATTCGTTGTTATTCTTCTTTTGAATCCCTGAAAATTCTTTCCTTAGTCATGTTCATAATTTTCATGGATAAAATGAAATTATTTAAGAAGAATAAGAATTAGTTAAAAGAAAAAACACATTCATAGCTATTAATATAAATTACAACACATCATCTCCCACAACCCCAATACACTGGGCGGTTAGTTACAAATATAGTAGAAAAAATACACCAAAATATTAATACATGATGAGATTATGGATGGAACTTAGAGGAGGGAATGATTCTTTGTTAGATGGTCGGATGACTGCAATATAGTGATAGATTCTCTCCCTCTTTCGGAACTTCAACCTTTTCTCCAAAATTTCTCTCCACACATACCTATATTGAATCGGAGGCCAAGTACTCCTTTTATAGTAAAATCAACTACAGGGCGTGTGGAAAAATTACATGGTGTATACTTTTTCCAATGTGTTTTGGAATTCATTTTCTCCGATGGCAGGTGGTATAACACACTGTCATTGACTTGGAACATGACGTCGCCTGGTATGTAGAGATACACAACATGTAGCACCGCCATACACGATGAGTAGTCTCATTTTATGGCAACCAACCGCTGCTAGAAGGGTATACATAGTTTGAATAAGTTAAACACAGTGTTTCCTCATCAACCAGCAACATGGGTGTGTAGACTTCTTCTCGTCCATCTAGCTTCTAGAATGGGGTACATGAGGTGTATAGTGTGAACACGACATGTAACAGATTCTGATTACTTGGGCATGTACTTGTCCTGGTAAAACCATGTTTGAATCTGGATGTACACAACATGTATATAATTACATGCTCTGTAGTTGTAATTTTTTTCTCAGTTCTCCCCCGTTTTGTGTATTCGGCCATAAAAATCCAGAAAATGAAAAAGATCACCAAATTCAAAGTATTTATTCCCTAAAAGAATGTAATTAATGAAAATTGGTTCTTATTTTCAATAAAGTACATGAAAAATTTATAAAAACTCTGGTTCATCAAGTATGAATGACATGATTCACAAGGGTGAATGATATCTTGGATAAAAACCTAGGGTCAAGATAAGAAGAGACAAATTCTCCTATAACCCAGATCTAAACCGTTAGTATCCCGATGAAATTTAACCATAAAAAATGTGTAATAAAGAATGATGATAGTCTATCATAAAAAAAAATATTAGGACACATGCCAAATAAGAGTTAATCTCACTCTATCAGGTCATTGATTTACAATTCATGGGGTTCAAGGTGAATATGATTTCTCTTGAGAGCCTCCAAGTGAAAAGTAAATAATAATTGAATAAGTGGGAGTGATTGTGGATATAAAAAAGGATTGGAACATTTTTAATTAATTTTTTTGGAGATTTCAATATTTTTGGGAACTATTTCCTTTATGGGAAACACAATTTGAATGTCCACACACCATAAATTTTCACCCCTACTATCCAAGGGGCGTTGTTTCACCTTGGTGGGAACATGGTTTCTTAAATAATGTGCTGAATGTGAATCCCCCTGTATCAAAAGGTGATGTGGACCAAAAGTTTTACTAGGTGTCCACATGGTATTAATAACATTGTGTCAACCTCAAAAACCCCCTTTGTCCAAAGGTGATGAGGATTATAGTTTTCCAAGGAAAACTATACACTTTTCCTTAACCATATTCCGACCATGCACAGAATACTGGGAATCCAAATGTAACTAAATTAAACAAATATTACCATGAATAAAGTATAATCCAATGTATAATCCTATCATTGATAATGTTTTACCAGAATTTTTTTTAGACATCCCAAGAATGGTTGGGATCTTATAATATTCTCACCTTATAAAAAATCATCCTCGAGCTGCACTCCAAGTCATCACTAGAAATATGGGGTTAAATGGTTTGGCTATTAAGACCAAATATTTTATTCCCACTCCCATTTTTCCTTTTTTTCACATCCATTATTCCATGACACTTGGACCAATATAATAGTCTATCCTTGCTATACCGTCTCATTGTGATGTATAACATGAATTAGATGCTCCAAATAGGTGGCATCATATTAAGTATTAAAATCTTCATCATTGATAATATGGGAAGGTTCAGGTTGATATACATTAATTTGCGACACATGAAAAATAATTTGAATATAACTATACCTATTTTGTGGATCCAATCGATATTCCATCAATCTTATCATCTCTATCATTTCAATTGGTACGATTGACCCAGGCTGCAACATTCCCTATATTGAAGTAAAATGGTGTAAAAATATTATAGAAATATAAATGAACACATGATAACCCAATATAAACTCAATAAGTTGATTAAATTTATTAATAGAGTAATTCAATCTAATCAATAATTTTTCTATATATTTCTTAACCCAATGTACCTGTTACGATATCTCTTACACAAGACTATGTCCCAAAAACTATGACTCTCTAATGTTATAAATATTTTTATTAATTTATTATATACTCCCATTACTGATTTTATATGAAATTAACATAATTTTTGTGAAATATTAATGTTTCAATATTAATTATAAATTTAGGTAAATATTTGAATTCATCCAGATTCATGTCCTCTTAATTTTTTCATAAAAATTTCCACCCTAATTATAAAAATTTAATTATTGTTGCTTAATATGATTCCTTAACCAAATTTAAACATTTCATTTGAAGGAACCTTTGGCCAAATCTTTTAATTGGTGGGTCATGTGGTCAACATAATAAGACCCAAAGAATCTATGAAGAAACTAGGTCAACCATGATGATTGATTTACTTGTCAAAATCTCAAAGCCCAAATTTTATTAACCTCCACCAAATGTTTTTGATTATATAAAGGAATCATGGAAAAAAAAATTTAAGGTCCTACTACATGAACAAGAGGCCCAAATGATGCTTTGAAGTCCAGCCCACCATTCTAGATGGTAATTACAATTTGAACACTGTTCATGACTTTGATAATGATCTATTCATCCAATAAATATGAGATTTTTTATTATAAAACTAATATATTTGCGGCCAAATTTATAGAAGAAACTATTTTTATTTGAGAGAATATTACTATACAAAAACCCATTAACATTTTGACATTCTGAAAAGTCAAGATTGAAATGGACAAATTATAATTGTTTACGTCAACCGCAATATCGTTGGGTACATTAGTCCAAATGGCACCAAATATTGAGAGTAGTTGGCCTAAATCATTATAAAAAACTTTTAAGAAGTAGATATCTCTAGATTTATATATCTGGATGGGAAAACTGACGAGACATGAAGAGGGACAGATTTGGAATGCAAACAATCCATCTCCTTGGGCTATAAATACATTCCCCAAATTTCATTCAAAAAAATTTTCAATATTAAACAGAGGAGCATATATTTGAATGAACGAATCCTTTCAAAAATCTTTTTAGGACCTTTCGAACTCATTTTTTCACTTGAGAGACCATTCCACCTCTATTTGTTTAAATTTACATTTATGTTCTTCATTGTTGTAATCTTGTGAGTCTTTTTTTATTCTATTTTAATTAATGTTCTTCATTAGTATCTATTATTATCATCCACCTTCTGTGGTTTAATATTAATGATATCAAAATGGATTGAATCAAGTAAAATTACATTCCCTTATTTTTCTTCATCATTTAATTGAATGTCTTTTTTTAACTCTCCTCAATGATCTTGTATGTGTTCGATGCCCTACCCTTTTATTATGCCATTATTTTTATTTTATTTATAAATCATATTCTTAGAAATATATAACTATATTAAAAATCATTTCAACAGATGACTAAATCTACTATTGGGGTGAGTTATAATTTTGGGATATTAAGTGATTGAGAGGTTTTTCTCGATGAGTATTCTTTGAGAAAATATTGTGTATGTTGAACTTCATATGTCATGGATTAATGACATGTTATGTTTAATATGAGGGTTACATGGATTATTGGAACTATAAATACACTACCCTAATCTAGTAATGGTAGTCATTATAACCATATGTTATGTTATGTCTTGGATTAAAGCATTAACACTTGGGAATTCCGATCAAAGTCATCTTGTGTAGTGGGTATTAATTTAAATCAACATAAACCAAAGCACAAGGATATCATAAGATTAAATACCCAATCATAAACTCACAACATTCTTTAGAATATCGTGAAATAAAACATCACCTTCAAATTACCTCATAAAATCTATAGACAAACCCTCCAATCCAAATACAATCAAATAAAAACAACTAACTATTAAAAAGTATCATTGCCAAGGATTCGACCTGAGTGTTCCAATACACATTAGGAAAGTAATAGAACCGTGAACAGTTCATAGGTTTCAATAGTCCAAGATTTCTAATTGTGTTGTTCCTAGGGATGGTGAAATTAAGTAGTCGTTTGTTTATGGGTACTGTAAAAATCAAACAAAAACAAACAAAAATGAAATTTATAAAAAATGAAAATAATCACAAAGAAAAATATGCATTTCATAAAAATCATAAATAGATAAATAACACAAAGAAAAACATGTCTTAAAATTACATCTATAATCTCTATGAATACTCATTATCTTCTGAAACAGTCCCTCAAATTTGTTTGACCCTAACATTGATCGAACACTTCACCGACTTAGGAGAAACATAAGAGATTACCAACTCATTCAAGAAACATTCCTTTTCCAACCAATTGACTTAGATATAAACAATACTAGGGAGTAAACACTTAAAAAAATTTCCCTTAATATGAATTATCGTCATTTTGGTATTTAATATCCAACCATAGAGGTTGTTTTTGAACTTAAATAAAGATTGATTCATCTTCCCCTTGATTTCCACATGCTACCTAGTGAGGATCCACATCTCCACATTAAAGAGTTCTAAGAGGTGTGCTCTACCAAGAACCCTCAAGGGGTTTCTGAGGAAAAAATGAAACTCTGAGAAATCTCTTTCTCCTAAACAAAAACTGCAATGACATTGCTTTACTACCTCTATCCAAGTTAAATAACCATGTGGAATTACATGAAGGTACTCTTTTTAGAGAAATTCATTCCTGCTTCTTGTACTGCTTCTATCCGAAAGGAAATAAGTGGTATTCTTCAATTCCCAAATTAATCACTCCATGTGTACTGACAGGGGTTCGAAAAACTTATTGCATCCTTCCCCACCACAAAATCCCAGACCAATTCTTGATCCAAAACATCTATGAGGTGTTTTTGGCTATGGAGTCAACTCTCATTGATGCTGCAAGAGGGTGTGCTCTTCTTGATAAAACTCTTGCAGCTGCAAGAGATATCATAAGTAACATGGAAAAAAACACACAACAATTCTAATCTCGTGTACATGATCATGTCATAAAATCTCAATATAATAAATGAATAGATCCGAACAAGATGACAGAGTGGATGATTGAACATACAGGTCTTGTGTGACAAGTAGTTGTGGATACCAAAGCCCTAACCTCATCATCTCCACAATATATGTTCCCTAGTATTATCAAGACTTATTGAATCCACAATACCCCATCTCATCAAACTGACACCTATCCACAAATTCAAGAGGATCAGTCTCATTCATCATGATGAATGGAGCTCTATATAGCATATGCTCAGCAGAACCCCAACCTTCAACAATCTGGTCAGTTTGTTTGAAACTTCAACCAACGCCAATACGAACCCTTATTGCCTATATATAACCCTAACATGATATCAGGGAGACCCATTTCCCATCCCCCTAAATACCATCAACAAAACCAAAACCAATTACAATATGGTCAAGGTGTTGGTTACTTCCAACAACCTTTCCCGATTATTCCTTTACCTCAAATGATTTATCTCCTCTTCCACCTCCAGGATTCCACCATCCTAGTGAGCCTTCCCAATTCCAAAACCAATACAATCGCAATACCAATAACCAAAATAAAGCTAATCCCAATTCGGGAAAAGCCACTTCTTCTATGAAACCATGGGTGTGTGGATTGTAAGATCATTCCTCCTTCACCCGTTCTGGCCTAAAAAACATTGAAATCCAAATTATTCAACTGGCTTCCATCCTAAGACCACTACAACAATAAAATTATTCCAACCTACCACATCAACCATTACTAGTACCCAAGTGTAATATAAGTGAAATGGAACATAGATCAAGAATGAAAATTGATATGCCTCAAGATAAGAACTTAAACTCCCATTTAAATGTTTACCTAGAAAATGAAAATAAAAAGAAACTTGAAAAGGAATCTAAATCCATTACCTCACCTCTTTTAATTCAACTTAGGATCCCAATTTCCTTTCCACATGATTTTTTAAACCAAGTAATTCCTTTTATCCCATTCCTATAATGTATGAGATGACCAGACACGTTGACGTCAACATACCCCTATTAGATTCCATAAAACAAATACCTATGTATTCCATGTTTCTTAAGGAAATTTCCACCCATAAGAGGCAACTTAGGACCATAGAAAATGTTTCCACATAGCAGTCTATTCTAATGATGTGCAATGATATATGATCATTTATGGTTTCATTCCAAATTAGATGTTAGAACTTTGATTATTCACTCATAGACCTAGGATCCCCAATTAATTTCATGCCCAAATCCAGCTCTTCCAACCTTAGTCTTGGACCCATACGTCCAACGGGTGTTGTTATTATATTGGCCAATCAATGCGTTGCTTGTCCTGAGGCTATAATCAATCGTTTCCTTGTTTGTGTGAATGATCTTATCTTCCCTATTGTTTTTATGTCCTTGACATGGAAGGTGAGATAGGATCTTATCTATCCCCCCTAATTATAGGAAGACCATTCCTAAGGATAGAAAAAACCAAGATTGATGTCCATTCATGCATATTACCCATAGAATTTGGGGACTAACTCGTAAAGTTCATCATTTTCCAAGCCATGCAATACCCATTTTAGGATCACTCTTAATTATCAATCTATGATTTTGAGGACACTTCTAAGAGTAAATTGAACCCCAATCCATCATATTATTCATTTACTAATGAAAATGGATCTTGTGAAATCTTCACCATGATTCACCATGTCATATATGAATATGTTGATATTAACCATTCAATCATAGAATCCATCAATCTAGAAGATCATGAAAAATAACTTGAATCACACATCAACTCTGATCTATACTTCTCCACCTTGGAAAATAATAAAGAAATTGATTATGAAGGAACTGAATTCCCTTCATCCATTCCTTAGTTGTCTTGCCCACAAATGAAAGATGAGACAGATCTAAAACCACTTCTCGAACACCTTAATTATGTAATCCATTCCATGATCACTCTTATCCTATCATTATATTTTATTCACATAATAAAAATGAGGAGTCCAAACATGTTCAGGTGTTATAGGAAAAATAAACCCTATGTTGTTCCCTAAATTACATATTGGGATTCAACCTTGCTCTTGGCATGCATCACATCCACATCCAGGAATCATCTGAATCAATTGGACAACCATAATGAAGACTCAATCCACTCATACATGAGTTTGATAGGGATGAAATCACCATGATTCTTCATGATCATATTAAACACCCAATTTCATATAGTGAATGGGTTATTCCAATTCAATTTTTACCTAAGAAATGCAGGATAACTGTTGACACAAATAAACAAGGAGAGGTAGTCACAACTTGAGTGAAGAAAAAAATGTTGTGTGTGCATTGATTACCAAAAATTGAATGTTTATACATGAAATTATCACTACAAACTTCCATTCCATGATCAAATGCTATAATTATTATCTGGAAAGTCACAATATATCTTTCATGATTGATACACTGGCTACTTAGAAATCCCAATCGCACCTCAGGACCAGGAAAAGACTACTTTCACTTTCCCCTTTGGAACATCTTCATAGAAGAGAATGTCTTTTGGACTTTTTTAGTTCTCTTGTCACATTCCAAAGGTTTATGATTAGTATCTTTTCTGAATTAACTGAAGATTTCATGGATGACTTCATGGATGAATTCACCATTAATGGTGAGTCATTTGAATCATGGTTGAATTCACTCTATCTAGTCCTCTAAAAGTGTCTCAAGTGTAACCTTATTTTATATTTTAATAATTGTCAATTCATGGTTGAAAATAGGATTGTTATAGGGAACATTGTTTCACAATATGGTATTTAAGTAGATCTTATAAAAATTGATGTGATCCAATCTCTTCCTGAACCCACTTCTCTTCAAGAAATCTATTCATTCTGTGGTCATTCCAGTTTCTATCGGAGATTCATCCATAACGTCAGCATGATTCCCTCCCACTCACTCTGTTGCTCTAAAATAATGTCACTTTCCGTTTTAATGAAGTTTTAAAGAGAGCCTTCATTGAACTCAAAATTACTCTTACAACTTCCCAGATAATCCAACCCCCGGATTGGTACATAAATATTGATTTGATGTGTTATTATTCTTATAGATCCATTGAGGATATTCGTGGTCATATAAGAGAAAAAATTACTCATTTCATCTATTATGCCTCAAGAACATTGGATGAAACTCAATATCACTACACTCTAACTGAAATGGAACTTTTAGCAGTGGTTTTTTTCCTTAGATAAATTTGTCCCTATTTTTTAGGTTCCAAAATAATCATATTAACAGACCATTCAGCAAGAACGTTCTAAGTCAAGATAAGTTACCCCAACCCAAGGCTAATAAGATGAATTCAAATGCTCTAAAAGTATGACCTTAAAAAAATGATAGATTAGGATAATAAAACCATATGGATAATCACCTAAGTATAATTTCAAATTCTTCTCATTTAGAAATCATTGATCCTAAATTCCCCACTAATCAACTTTCATCTCTCACTCCAAATATAACATGATATGTGCCAATTGTAAAATACTTGATTGCTGGTATATTTTTTCAAATGTTTTCAAAGGAACAAAAATGATTCTTAAAATTGATTCCAAATACTATATTTTGGAAGATAATAAACTTTGTAAAACTAGGGGATGATATTGTAATTATGAGATGTTTTTAGGAAGATGAACATTCCTCTATCATAGAATGATGTCACTCACTTATGGGTGGTGGACACTTTGGACCACAAAGGGCCTTCCAAAAGGTCTTAGACTCTGGATTCTTCAGGCCCTCACTTTTCAAATACTCACATGAGTTCTTTCAATCATGTCCCAATTTCCAAATGATTGGTACAATTTCAAATAGAAATGAAATTCCCCCAAATCCATTAATTTTTGTGTGATCTTCGATGTTTGGGGCATCAATTTCATGGGACCATTCCACTCTTCCAATTGATTCCAACACATTCTTATTACGTTTGATTATGTTTATGGGTGGGTTGGGGATAATCCTGCTATAATGGTTGATTCACATATTATTTGTGTGTTCTTAAAAACACACATCCTCCACCGATTCGGCACACAACATGCCTTGATATGTGACTTAAGAACCCATTTCTTTTTAATAATACCACGGAATATCTTTTGAATTTTTTTACATAAAACTTCAACTGCATATCACCCCCAATCAAATGGAATGGCTGAACATTTTAATAGATAAGTGTAATATGTTCTTGTGGGAATTGTAAAACCGACCAGAAATGACAGGCCTGAAATAATTGGTGAAGCACTTTGGGCATATCAAACTGCCAATAAAACACCAATTGCGATGTCTCCTTTTATGATAGTTTTTCCTTAAGAATGTCATTTACAAGTTTAAATACAAAATAATTCATTTTTTGTTTTGAAAACTTATAATTTTGATTGTGAAAATTCTATTGAAGAAATATTGATGCAATTGAATGAACTGGAAGAGCTTAGTTTTGAATCCTATGAGATTTAAAATCATTAAAAAGACAAGGATAAGGAACTCCATGACAAGAACATTCTGAGAAATTTATTTCTTGATGTTGAAATTGTAATTCTCTTCAATTATTGATTTAGACATCATCCGGGCAAGATAAATTTTGGTTGGGAAGGTCCTTTGGATATTACTAATGTTTACCCATTTGGTGCAGGGAAAGTCCATGTCCCCTCTTCCAAGAGAACTTTCATGGTTAATGGACATTAGATAAAGCACCACCATGATAGGACACACATCTTGGGAACCACATTGACTTCCATTGGATGCACAACTTCTATAGTAGACCCACCACCAGATAAAGATGGCGACCAACCAAATCTAAAACAGAAGGAACCTCTTTCCTATAAACTCTCACTATCTCTTCCTCTCTCCCCCTATTTCTTATTATTCCCCTCTATTTCAATTTCTTACCACATTCATTCTAAAAACCTTTTCGTTTTATTTTCCTCTTTTGTGTGGGTGTGATTTTATAAAAAACCAAAAAAACCTTAAAAACGAAACAAAAATATTCATTTATAAAAAATAGGAATAATCATGAGTCATACTTACTCACATTTCAATTTTAGAAAATTTTCCATCCATTTTGAGTAGTCAAAATACATGGTTTCATCTCAAAATTTTTTTGGTTTCTTCATAAATTTGGATAAATAATATTGTCTCAAAACTGAAAAGTTTTGAATGCTAATTTTATAGGATTTGGAAAATGATTTTCCCAACCTATGAGGAACAACATTTGATATCATTAAATGGATACATGTGGTAATATTTTCAAACTATGGGTTTTTTCACCCCCATTAGTGAATATTGAGTTACTAGACCTTTGAGCTGAATTTCCAACTCTGTTGTGCATTAATATGATAGAGGCATTTCTGAACATCAGAGAATCACAATAGCCAAATATCATCCCATTTTCCTTTCATTAACACTTCTTTTTCAAATCACATTAAGGAATACTAAATCCTTTTCTTTGATAGACACATTAAAAGCCCAACACCTTATCCCAACAAATATCAACAAGGATTTTCATTGCATAAGTTTTTGAAATTTAATAGTGTGGGGAATGGATTTAATTTCGGGTACCCTATTGATGATTTTCACCATGTTATCACATACTTGAATACATGAATCTATTAAAGTGTGGGTGAGACATTTCCCTTTAGTGATGTTTGGGAATTTAAATATGTTTATCTTTTAAAAACAATATTTATAAGTGTCAAGAAAATATCCACAAATATCATAGAAAACAAAAAAACATAAAATAAGAATAAGTTCTGTCTTGGGTGGGTCAAATATCACTTCTCTACATCCTTTGATCTTGTTTTAACTATTATGATTAGTGTCGTGAGGAAATCAATAATGGTTTGGAAGATGAGTTTGAGATCTATTTCATTATTAACTTTTAAAAAATGCAAAAAAATAACACTTATGTCATTGGGAGAAGTTTTGTGGGTTGTAAATATTTAATTTTCTCTTCAACATTATTTTTCCTTCCTCATTAGTGTCTTATTTCACATTTTAATTCTCTATTAAAAATGTGTTTCCATTTCCTTTCATGTATCATTAAAAATGTGCATTGCTTTTTCCATGTTGGTGTTTTACCAACTTTTTCCTATATATTGGATATCACCCTTCTACCATCCCATTTCCATAGAAAACCCCTATAAATACCTCTTGATTTTTCAACACTTTAGAATAGGGTGTGGGAGCTGAGATCTATTAGAAACTATATGATTATCACAATTTGTTGGTGAATGAGTGAAGCTCCATAAATTAATTTTATCAACTTGAAAAGAGTATATTTTGTGTGCCACCATTTAGCATTTCTAAATTTGAGCATGATAAATTGGATTATTTTTGGAACATATTTTCTGTAACAAATTGTGGTGGAATTGAATATGGATTACTGAAATAGTCTAAACCTACCCTGATTGGGGAAAACATAATTATAATATTTTTTGGTGAGTAAAAATGATTTTGTGATGTTTTTATATTTATTTCACATGAGGAAATTCACATAACTATGTTTCATGGAGTTGATTTTATTAATATTTTCATAATTTATTATAAAATATATTTACTGATTTATATGAAATGAGATTAAGTTGTGTTGAATGCTAATGTTTAAATATTAAATATAATTTTAGAGCACTATTTGAGTTCATCCAAATTCATGTCTGTTTAATGTCATAATAATACCTCCCACCCTACTTATCAAAATTTCATGATTTTGGTTTTTTTGGTTCCTTAATCAAATTTAATAATTTAATTAGAAGGAACATATGGCCAAATCCTCCATTTAGAGGGTCATATGGTCCACATAAGAAGACCCAAAAAAATATGTCACGAAGTTGGACCATCCATGATGATTTAATTATAGGTCTAAATCTTGATGCCCAAATTATATGGAACTCCCCCATATGTTCTTTATTATCCAAAAGAATCATGGATAATGATTTGAAGGTAAAACTACAATAAAAAATGTTCCAACTAATGATTTGAATTCCAGTTCACCATTCTAGCAAGGAATTAAAATCTGAACACTATTCATGACATTGCACATGATCTAGTCAATCAAATAAGGAAAGGAATTAATATTTTGAAAGATAATATATATTCGGCCAACTTGAAAGAATAAACTATTTTTATTTTAGGGAATCTTTATGTTCAAAAAAAAATCATATTTCTACTTTATATAAATTTTAGATTGAAATCGACATATGAAAATTGGTTACTCCAACCACCATAACAATAGTTCCATAAGTGAAAATGTCTCCAAATTTTGGGATTAATTGTAAAACATTATTATATAAAACTCTGAAGAAGAATATATCTCTATATTCTGCTATTTTAATGGGATCACTGGAAAGACATCTAGAGGGACATAATTGGAATGAAAACAATCCAACTCCTTGGGTTCTAAATACATCCCCCGCCATTCTTTCAAAATAGATGGAAAATAATAAAAGAGGAGCATATATTGGAACAAACCAATATTTTATAAAGGCTTGGGATTACCTCCCATTCTCATGTTTTCTCTTGAGAGTCCGTTCCTCCTCTCATTGTTTTAATTTACCTTTTGTTTTCTTCATTGTGGAAATATTTTAAGTGTTATTTGTAATTATATTTTAATGAAAGTTTATTCTTTAATATCTCTTATTCTCATCCATATTCTCTAGTTTAATATTAATTTTCTTAAAATGATTTAAATAATGTTAATCCACATTCCCTCATTTACTTCCTCATTCAAAAGAATTCTATTTTTAATCTCTCTCCAACGATTTTGTGTGTGTTTAACACACTATTATTTTCATATCCAGTTATTTTCTATTTCATTATAATTCATCATCTTAAGCATATTTAACTAGATTAATAATCTTTTTAATCGATTATTAAATCTACCATTGGGGTGAGTTATTTTTTTTGATATTATGTGACTGAGAGATTTTTCTCGATGAGTATTCTTTGAGTAAATATATTATATTATGAACATTATATATTAGGGATTAATGAAATGTTTTATTAATATGTGGAATCCATGTATTTTTATGACCTAAAATAATATATCATAAACAATTAATGGTAATTATTAGAACCCTAAGATAAGTTACGGCTTGTATTAAAGCATTAAAACTTGGGAATTTCGAGAAAAGTCATATTGTGAAGTGGGTTATTAATTTAATGCAATATAAAAAAAAGCTCTAGGATACTTTAAGATTAGATCCCTAATCATAAACTCACCCCAATATTTACAAATATTTTTAATAAAAAATCATCCATAAATTATTTCATCATTTGTTCAATTAAACACCCCAATCAAAATTCAATCAACTAAAAAAAACTGACAATTAAAATGAATCATTACCAAGGATTCGACCCTAGTGTTGCTATAAATATTAACAGAGCACCGATACCTTGAACGGTCAATAAAAGACAATCAGTTGTGCTTTTACTCTCCCACCTCCATGAAAAATAAATACGATCTTTATGTGCAACCATAAGTAACGTCATATGGTTCCCTCTATATAGTAACTTAAAAACGATTTTTAAGGGTGAATTCAATAAGAGTTTCATGATTCTCCCACGATCCCCCATAGTTTAGGATATAATATCCAATCATTACCCCCAACACGTGAATAATATGTTATAATTTCCTATTTGTTGATGGGTAAAATTATTTACATAGAAAAGCCTGTTTCACAAAGATCCTACTTCTAGAATTTCGTGAATCATGGTGTAAAATCTGGATCTCAATATGAAATTGTGCTTCATGGAACACATTCAAATGATGTTTCCCCCAAACTTATTTTTTACCCAACTAATCTTATGTGAATATATACCTAATTAGAATGAAATGGAATAAATTCTTCTACTGGTCTACAATAGCCCGTATAGTATCATTCTATCGGGTTTTACTCATAATAAGTTCCATAATTTCTATGGTAAATTTAACCGATATCCATTTTAGAATAGGAGACATTTTTAAAAATACACCAAGTGTAGATTATCATCTATTACATACGTACATTTGTTGAATCATGTCAAAAAACCTATGATTTCTATTTTAATTTCTGAAAAACAATATTATCTCTAAATATCATAATAAATCATCGTCAAAAATATTACTACATCCCACATTCATGCTTTAAGGACACACATCAAATCCACTAACATACACATATTAAAAGAAATATGGCCCCAGATATAGACTATCTCATACATATTTATCATCCAATTTAAATGTGACTCATGAACAATACTTTCTTCCCTAATATCTATTAAATATTGATCCTTTTACTACATATCCTTGATCGGGTTAAGAAGTGTGAGCTTGATTGATAATGATAAAATGGCCATCTCCTCCTACCATGACAAGACATTATGTGAATCTCATCAATAAAAGTCATTGTCTTTAAGTCATTTCTAGATTCCTAGACAACTTGAGTCAGTGTCTTATAAAACTATGATTCAGCTATATCACACTCATTCTTTTGTCTATAAGTTATCTCAATTTAAAACAACTATATATACTCAACCAATTTATGCATTCCGAGATTCAAATATCTATATGAATATATATAATTGAATATTTTTTTGTCAATATACACAATATAACTTTTTCATAATAAGTAATAAAACAAAAACATTAAGGATTAAACCACAATGTCCAAATCTAGATTTTTGCAGGAAAATTCCATTCATGTGCCCTCAAATTACATGATTTATACTATACGACTTGATCCCCTTCCATAAACACGACCTATGTTTGATTTGGGATACATCACAAATAATGTTGTAATTCTCAACTGGATCAGGTGGGATCATAATTGGTATAGAATCAAATCAATCATTTAACTCCATGAATGAATTCTCACATTCCCTAGACCACTCTAATTTAATACCCTTCTTGTTACATCCTGAAAGTGGGGTTTCCAAATGATAAAATTCCTAGTTGAATATCTAATAATATCCTGGTAGTGAAAAAAATATAAATATTTCAAAAATATTCAGAGGTTTCTCCCAAGAAAAAATGACTGGAATATTTTTAAGGACAACTACAACACCTTTCATAGAGATTATATGACCCTAGAAATGTACCTTGTTGATCAAATATTGAAACATAGATATCTTATCAAGTAGAATATGGTCTATCTGTCTACTAAAGATTAGGTCAATGTATTTGGCATGATATTCATGAATATTGGAGTACACCATGATTCCATTAAATGAAATAACCAAAAAACTAATCCATGTATGGGTGCTATATTCATATCATTAATAATAAAAATATAACAGGATAATATTTCAACATAATCAACATCACAACATACTTATAAAATCTATCATGTTTATTGAAAGTTTTCTACTATATATCTTAATGTATCACTCTATTCTGTTTACACACATCCCTAAAATAATTATTTAAAAAACACCAAAACACCACTTCATCTAAATTTGATCATTGATATGAAGAAATGGATGAAGTTTATTAACTATCAACATGCTCAATATCAACTAATAGAATATTAAATGCAACATCCCATCACACTTCTCAGAAAAAAAAACTGTATAACTCTAAGATGACATATACAGATAGATAAATATATTCTCTATAAAATATAACATCCAATTATTATCCTCTTAATGCTATATTGATTATATTCAGTAATGAGTAATGGGAAGTGATTCAACATTTTCATTTGGTTAAGTTTTTAACTAAACATATCTTTCAGGAGAACAAATTGAGAATTACTCATGAAACACGTCCTGTAACTAATCCCAAATTTGTGTAAAGATACAATGATTCACATCCCCACCATCCATCAAAATAGTTTAAAAATGGTCAATTATCTCCCCTTATTGGTGATAAATTATGCATGCATGATCTAAATAGATATCTAATTCTCCTCTATGAATATATATATTACACTCCCGATATATAAATTTCACAATCCTACACTATCATTCAATGTTGGGTTAGTACAATATGATTAATTCTATACCAAATATAATGTAAAAACATAACATGCCAATTATGTAAATATCCAATAGGTAACAATACTCACCAACCTCATGTTCACACCACATACAAAGACATATTTCCTTTTAATTTAATTATAGATGTGTGACGATAATAACACCATAAAAAACTCTATTGGAAGACACAAATAATTCATAGCTGTGAAAGTTTTAAAAATGTAAGGTTATATTATCCAATAATAAAATATCATTATATATAACACGTTCAAAGATGTAGAAATAAAATAAACACACACATACACATGACTCTAAAAATATAAGTTAGAAAGGAAAGTCATATCCCCCCATGTGATGTCCTCCCAATCAAGCCTTATTTATTTAGAACATGGCCAGAAGGACTAGTGGGATTGAGTCACATTACATGGACCAATGTCCCACTAACTAGACCAAAGGCCTAATGCAATGTCATGCAGGCATCATACTACCTACATCATCTAGACTTCATCTTTCTTACATCACCACATTCTATTGTCATCATCAACAACAACAATGAAACAATACACTTGGAAATTCAGTCCCACCTGGATTTGAACCCATGTCTAATGCAGGATTTTGGGAATCATTTACCACTCATGTAGTCCCCCAAATTCATATCAAGTTAAAAACCATAATGAATATAATCAATTTAAATTGTACATCAAACTATTAATGGATGAGCCCTGTTATCCAAAATTGCAGGCTAAAATATATGTAACTGACTCTTCCCTCTATCATGTTTTTTGATCAGAAATCCATTTGATGAACTATTCTAATGGTATGGCTTCTCTTCCCTAAGGTAGAATGTTTTCTACCCTGACTATTTTGTCAAGTATAACTCCAACCACCTGACTGGTACATAGTAAAAGACCCACTTCATGTGCTCTGGTGTAGACAAACTTCTATTTCACTCCCCATATGTTGTGGTTCTCTATAATACATCTATAACATTCACATCCTACTGCAATATCAAAACTCCACTAGTGTTCAGGAACACATGATATGAATGTTACTCGGCCTACTACACTGATTATAGAACACAAAATTAATGTCATAGATAACTGATGCTTCTCCATAGATACATTGTTTATGGCCTCAAACATATGAATTACATAATATTGAGTAAATTCTGTAAATTGATATTATTATACACTGAATATGATTCAAATTTATATTTTTATGGAGTTATTAAAAACTAATACTTTGTAGTCCACTTTATTACATGTGTATAATAACACAAGCAGTCCACTTATTCCACCAATGGAAACCCTTTTAAAAAATTTATTTCCATCCAAGACACATACTAAATTCTTTACTGATGACATATTCTACGTCCTTACCAATTTTAAGACCTGAGAAAATCAATTTAAAAGATGGTATGAGAATAAAAATCTCATTTATGTATAAATAAATAAGGAAAATTATTAGTCTTTCAAAAACTTGTAAAAATTGAATACTTATTCATAAGGTAACACCGTTCACCATTAAGAAGTTGTGAATAATATTCACTGAATATAATCTCATTACTTAACCATTTTATAATGAAAAAATTCCATAAACACCAAAAAAAATCTCCTATAACTTATAAAGGTAACTTTAGATGTAATCATACTTAAATGGAATAATCATATGGTCAACTTCAACATGTTTCACTCTTATAACTGGAATAACCATATGACTGACTATCATACCCAATTCATTAGAGGTTATAACATAACCACTCATCCTTTGATTAACACAGAATAACCAATATTTGGTTTATTAGATAAGCACTCATCTTTGGTATTTCATCATAACCACCCATCAAATATCTACGTACTACTATATAATCATATCACATAAAATATTTCAATTATCAAAATTTCACTCACAAAATTTAATTGTCAATCACAAACAAAATAATATCAAGATATTGATATAAAAAATGGAAATTAAAAACCATTTTAAATACCTAACCACCCAAAAAGATAATATGGGATTTATTTTAATTTTTTAAAAAACACTAAGGCCTATAGATATGAAAAATATCAAATAACGGTAAAAGTGGTAGAGAAGTCCTTTTCACAACATATTTTCAAAATACATTCCTTTTTTTGTTTTCTAGAGTAAACCACATTTAATAAAAAGATTCATTTTAATAAACAACGAATGAAATTAAAATTATAGATAAAATTTCTTGTATATTTCTTTTATATCCATGTAAATAAAAATGTAAATTAATATAATGAATGAAAAAGATTTGGTAATTAAACCATTAAACGTTAAAGGAGTCCTAAACCAAAATAGAAATTTAAATAACAAAATCAATGAATCAATACATTTTCCAAACATTAAATAACATTATTATCGATAATATATGAATATTAAATTTCATAAATTCTATATATACACCTTAGAAAATAATAAATTTTCATATTATCAAGAAATTCTATTGTGAAATGATATTGAGATAATGTGCCTTACCATGAGTCTGACTTGTCTTGTATATTCTTTCTATTATTTACTAATATATTTAGGATAATTTATATTTTCTTGATAACAATTATCAAGTTTATTATTCATTTTATACCACTCATTACCATTAAATAGCAATTATATAATAATGCAAGTTCATGTAGGATTTTTTGTCGATATTTGTTACTTGAGTAAAAAATGATCATTTATGTTAAAAATAGTCCATGTGGTCTTAAGTCTGTTATCACCAAAATATAAAACATGAAAAAAACTCATATTTTCATTATATATTTATATATAATAATATATTAGGTTATAATAAAAACATATATCATGAAGATATTAGGTTGTCCTTATGCCTGAACACTATTATTGTTTTGCATGTCGTATTGAAAGAATGAAATCAAATTAAATATATGTAAATATATAAAATAAAATTATACTGTCATTAATATTTGTTTTTATATCATTTATTTTAACTAAAAAAATTTTTAATACATTTCGTGTGATGTGTGAATGAATCTTATCTTTTTGAGGTGGTGGTAGTCCACACGTCCCCAAATGAAGTTATCATACAACCATAATATGGAAAGCATGAAGGTAGTTTTAATATAAAAAATATAGAATGTTAAATGGTTTATAATATACATATTATAATACTATTTTACCATAATATAGTATTAAAAAATTTCGTGAAACCAGTATTGGAAAAAGAACGAATGCATTAGTCATGGAGGTGATTAACCGACATAGCTTGGACAAAAATATTGTTTCATTTAATAATTGTAGGATATAAATGCAATAAACATGATATATTAAATTTGAAAATGACCACTATAGTATATAAATGATTATATAGTTATCATGAATTAATTTATGATGGTGGTGAGGAGAATGTAGATAAAATAAATGAAATTAAGAGAAGTACATTAAGAAAAATCCCCCTTGAATATCTCATCCTTGAATGACCCTTGAGGACCTAGGATTTTTCATTTTGGAGAGACCAAAATCACATTAAAGTGGGTATTGCGAGGAGGAGTTGTTTGGGTACATATTTGAGGATATAAAAGGATTATTGGGTAGAAATGGAGAGGTGAGGGTTGTTATTTATGTTTGAAGAGAGATGGGTTCAAGTGATAAATTTATTCATTATTATATATTAATAGTTATACATATAGTGGTCGCATAAACCTTCCATGAATTTTTCAAGAAATTAATGTTTTATAGGACGGTTAGGGTCGATATACACATCACACACCCTTTAAATGTGGTTTTTATGTATATTAATCTTTTATCTTTTAACTTATACCCTTGTTAAATTATAAATTTTACTAACGTAAATAAATTTTTTACCATGGTAAATTTTTTATAAATAAAAATGAAATTTGACTTAAAACCAAATTTTTCCCTTCTGAATAAAATTACGGAAATAATTTTATCTAATTAAATTAATAAAATTGGGAATATTAGATTTAATATTATACAAACAAAACTAAAAATTGGGGGTTTAAATGGAAACATTCAAAAGTTTGAAATATTTTTATATCTATTATCTATTTGACATTAAATATAATGAATTTCTTATAATAAAAAGATAAAAAATTAGTTAAATATACTTTAAAAGCAATTAAAATATCTTCTAAAAATAGATATAATTTATAGAAAAAATTATTTTCGAATTAAAACATTGTATTTTATATTATTCAATAAAATATTAATTTAATCAGAAAAAATACCGAAAACATCATCCAAAAGAAATTTTTATGTTTGTATTCCAAATAAGAAGGTTGTTTTTTCAAATATAATTTACTATCGTATAAAAATTAGATATAATTTGGGTTATCAATCAAAATGAACTAAATCTGTTTTTTAGAAAAATAATGATTGTAACCATAATCATAGATTTAATGTATACACCATCGAACATATTTTCTCTGTTAACATATATATAATTATAAAATATTAATAGATAAGTAAAATTGTTTTTATATAATAACATTGGATGGTACATCCTTCCCTCCTTTCGAAAATTGTTTCCTTGCAATGATATTTGATTACCAAATTATGGGGGATATTTCTATCTCATTGCATTTTATGATATCTACTATGCCTCTCCAATAATATAGTTTTTCCATAAAACCTTAAACTGAAGAATAACCTTATTCCTAAACACATGATCTTTAACAACATTAATCTTTATTTCATATTTAACGAATATTTATTATATAAACATGAAATTATTACAACCCATATGATCGATAGGTCTAGTGTCTTTGGGGATTAAAAATTTTAAATGACATCATAACACATAAAATTCAACATCTTTATTGAACAATTATTTTACATGACCACAAAATTAATTCTTATAAGTTAATTGGATTACCTGAGGACATACATAAGAAAATGGTTACATGTAAATCCATGTAAGGGAGTAAAAGTGCCATAAAATGATGTATAAAATACATGTTATGAAATAGACATATCATTGGAGCTCAAAAGAAATGTGAACTTAAAGGTGTGATTTTGAATGATTACCATAACATGGAAATGTGAAAAAAATACAAAGCGATATTAACATTACCCAAGGCTAATATCACATGGATTAGCATGAGTAAACCCTCATTCAACATGAATTATCATGAGTAAACACTCATTTTATATTATTTATCATGATACTAAACACTACCTAATTCATTTGGGATTTATAAGGGAGCATCTTTCATAAACATTTCAGTTTATGCATAAGTGTTCCATGTAGATCATATAACATGGAACACTAAACCTCACATGTTATTACATGATCAAGGATTGTGGAATAAATATATTAATGTACAATTAATTTAGTGTATTTGAATAATGTTAAATACCCTTGATAGAGAAATGTGTATGGTATTCACTACATGAAGATTATGGCTTTGAAAATCGTGGTTCAATTTCAGTAGCATAACAATGTCATATAAAAAATCATAAGATGGGACAATGAGAGATAAATGGGAGAATCATCATTTATACATGAAATATATAGTAAGGTAATTATTGAACATAATATCCCTATATATAAAATGGAACTTATATGCATACTATGCAGAAAATCATGAATGGAAATAAGAAGAGAGACATCCATTACGTAATATCAGTATGGGTACAGGTGTACATGGAAGGCATTAATGAGAGATAAAGTTGTATCTCATAATTGAAACACAATTAGGGTAGTATGGGGGAGGTGTAAAATAATACCATTAATATTTGTTATTTAAAATGAATGGGTATAACAATATAATGAATCTTAAAAAAATTTGGAATGGAACAAATCCCGTACCTGGATGTTTGAACCCAAAGGCTTGGTAGAGGATTCTAATAGTATTATTAGGAGCCTAGGGATCCTTTTTAGGACTATTCAGACTTGTTAGAAGAGTGATAGTGTTCTTTGTGGAGCTTTATTGAAGATTAGCGGGAGAATAAGTTTGTTTGTATAAGAAAAGAGGTGGAATTTTTAATTATTTAAGTTTAATAAACTAAAATCTAAAACATTCCAAACCGAAAACCATCCAATGGTATTTAACCACAGTTATTTCCCTAGTGGAGTGGAAAAAAATCTTTTATAAGTCCAATAGATGAACATATTAAAATTTTATCCTATCATTGATGGAGGAGAGTCACATTATTAATGAAATGAATTTAAAATCATAAAATATAATATATATTTTGGAGGATTAACTAAGGCTATATAATATAATTAAAAGAAATTTGAAATTACATTATTGTAAATAGAGAACATATATTGGGACTATAATATCCATTATTTTATTTATCACATCATTTTTTGTTCATTATGTATTCATAAATCATAATATATAATTACATATTATTTTATTTTTACAAAAAAATGTTACGCTTATACAATTATAAAAAATTAATCATTGGATAATTTGGATGACCTGATTCTAAAAATAATATTCATTTTATCTAAATAATTTTCTAATTATGTTAATTTTTACATGTAAAATAAAAACTCGAAATTTCTCAAAAATTGATGGGTTTTGAAGAATTTTTTTAAACATTAATAAAAATTACATTTGAATTCATATAAATTATATACTGATTTATTTTTATTTAAATTAATCTGATATTAATATATATTGTTTAAATATTTATTATTTATAAGATTCATATTTTCCTTCGAATAAATTTATTAAAAATACACTTTCTATTTTATCATATAAAAATATATCTCTTATAAAACTAATTACAAAATCATTTACAGATAATGAACTTGTATAAAAATCATATATATGAATTGTTTATATAGTATTATTAATAAAAACATTTGTTTAATACAATAATGAATATATTTATCAAATTACTACTTTTATGCAAAGAATAAATTTATCAAATTTATTATATTTATTATAAGGACCATTCTCATAAAGGAAATGATGGAATATTACTTTTATTTACTAAATTGTATTACATAATAAATAACTAATATCTAGTTACATAACCACTTATAACACCCATATAAGAACTATTGGTAAGGTGTGTGATTTTGATAGAATCTTCAGACGTCTCTGATAACATAGCCTTGGTGGTAATATTTATTAACATGAACTTCTCCAGTATGTGATTCTATTCAAGATTAATTTTTTGAATCTCATCTTGGGTTTGGTCAAGAGTGAATCCTAGTTACACTAGCACCTTTATGAGGTCCGAAAAATGAGCTTCGTATGGTCTGAGTCTACTGTATGAGGTCATCATCTCCTTTTTCGGTTTTGAATGGATTTGTTAAAGCCTTATGTTTATATGATTTTTTTATCACCATTCAGTGTATATTTTATTAATGGAAATGAAATATAATGGTCATTTAAACCCGAAAAAGTTCACCTGTTTTATATATCAATAATACATTAATATGAATGGAATTTTATTCATTAATTATTCAGTCTTTACAACCTTACCCCTTATGAACTCATTAACTGAAAATTTATCATTCCTAAAATAAAACAGATGAGCGTAGTTCTACCTCATCACTTCCTCTAGTTCCTACATTGCTTCATTGAACATGTGGTTTCTCTACAACACGTTGAAAAGGGGCATTATCTTTTCTCATAGGAATATTCCTCTACGATCTAAGAGGTTCATCGGCTTCTCTTCATAGTGTAGGTCATTCTCCAATGGTACCACCTCTAGATTGACTACATGTAATGGGTCAATAATTTACTTCATCAAGAGTGATAAATGGCTTACATCATATACTTGAGACAGGTTCGATGGTAGTCCTAGTTGGTATGCCAAAGCTCCAATGTGATCGAGGATCTAAAAATGGACGATGTACCTTGGACTAATATTTCCTTTATTCCGAAATCTCATAACACTATTACATGGTTATATGTGGAGGAATATCGTGTCTCCAATATCAAACTATATGTATCGTCAATGATTTTTAGCATAGCTCATTTTTTGAATATAAGATTCATTAACGATTTGTTGTATGGTCTTAACATTATCCACCATTTATTCGACCATTTTTGGACCTATATGTTCCCCCCCACCCAACATCATCCCAACATGCTGGTGTTCTGCATTTCTTCCCATAAGAGGCTTAATAAGGATCCATTTGGATGATAGAGTGGAAAATGTTTTTATAAGAGAACTCAGCCATATGAAGATGTTGATATCATACTCCTTTTAATTCCATTTAGCATAATCTAAACATTTCCTCATTTGTAATGATAGTCCACTATGATTGGCCATCATTTTGAAGATGATAATCCATACCTAAGATTAGATTAGTATTCAAGGAAGGTTGGTGACTCTTGAAAAACATGGGGGAGAATCTTTGATCAAGACCAGATATAATTGATAATGGTATAGTACGGAGCCTTACAACATCTCTATTTTATATTTGTTTCTGTTGATCTAATGAGAATTCCTCCGGAATTGCAATGAATTGTACAGTCTTTATAAGGAGATCCACAAAAACCCAGATAGAATTATTTATTTTGGATGTCGTTTATATTCTTGTGAAAAGACCATGGTGATGATTTCCAATTTCTGTATAGGTGTGGCTAATAGTTTCATCATCCCCTTAGACTTCTTCCACTCAACCATCACATGCTGACATACCAAAAACATTGATGTATACGTAGTGATCTTGTTCTTCTTGTTATACCACCAATAATTATTTGGAGATTCTCATACATCTTTTTTTTTTGTGAATAGAGAAATTCGATCTATGGGCATCATCTAGAAGTTATTTCTTTAACTCTTGGTTTTATAGAACACATAGTCTTGACCCAAATATCAAAATTACTTCTTCATTACTATTGAAAACTAAGGATTCCATTTTCTAATAGTTTTAACATTCTTCTGAAATCCAAAATCATCCATGTTAGAATCCTTTAACCTTTACAAACAAGACAGTTTAGAAATAACATTTGAATGGATTGATGAAGGTTTCTTCTTTATGATTCCCATGTCCATCTTCTTAACATATAAAAAGAATGGATACTTTACAATTCTCATAAATGCACACGTTACTGGATCATTTTTACTTTTATCATCTTCCACTTTATTCATATTCCCCAAATGGTATGGAATTGATCAATCATGGTAATTGATCAACTCTAACCATCATCTTGGGTGCATATTCATTTCATTCTGTGTAAATATTTACATGATGATTTTCTGATCCATATATCTTTCACATTTTTTCCATTGAGGTAATGTTGCTAAATTTATAAAGGAAATTTTCACTACATCCAACTCTATAACATGTACTGGATAGTTCTACTCATGAACATTCAATTTCTATGAATCATAATCAATGAATTTGTCATTTTCCATCAAAAAACTATCCATTCCTTTCTTTAAGCATCACTAAATACCACAATACATTCTCCAATTGTGTGTAGTTTGAGCACGAGTCCAATGATACGACTCCTTATCAAATCTATGACGCTTTCTTCACAATCATCATTCCATGAAAACATGAATCACTTAAGAGTTAAGTTAGTATGAGGGATTATAACTTTGGGAATTTTTCACAAATATGTGATAATATCAAGATAAATCAAGGATTCCATGGATATCCATCACAAATATTTCCCATGTTCATCCATAAATTTCATTTTTCTTGGAGGGATCCATAGACATCTCATTTATTGTGATGATATCACCCAAGAATGAGACTTTATTCAATTCAAACTCAAACTTTATGTACTTTTCATAGAGATTATTCTTTCTCAAGGACTCTAGAACATTTATTAGATACACCTCATGCCCCTCCTTGTTATTTGTGGATATTTTAATATAGTCTATAACGACTATAAAAATGCTCTTGAGATAATATCTAAAGACTCTGTTAATCAATTCCTTGAATATTTCTAGAGAATTAGTGAGTCAGAAAGGAATTAATGTGAATTCATAGTTCATGTACCTTGTACAAGAAGCAGTCTTGTGTATATCATCATTCTTCACCCTTACATGGTAATATCCCCACTCAAATCCAAATTATGGAAGTATTATGAACCATGAAGCTGATAAAATAAGTCATCAATTCATGTAAATAGATACTTATTCTTTATCATAATTTAATATCTTCTGATAATCAATGAGAAGCTTCATTGACGCAACCTTCTTCTTGACATAGAGGATTGTTGCACCCTATAGATAAGCACTTGGTCATATAAACCTATTATCCAAGTTTTGTTGTACTTTTTTTTATATATTCAAGATTCAGAACTACCATTCTATAAGGAGTATATGATATTGACAATAGCCAAGGTATAATATCAACTAAGAAATCAACATCTCTTCTAGGATGAAGACCAGATGGTTCCTCTAGAAACACGTCAGTGAATTCCCTCACAATATCCTTGTATTCGAGGATGGTTCTATCCTTAGACGAAATCATATATGCAAGAAACACATTCAAATAGGGTAGTAATATCCACTCTTGAGATGATGGTTCTAAATAAGATTCATTCAACTCATTGTACTTGTTTAGAATCGGTGGTCGATTCTCCATATATACAGTGATTTCCCTCTCATCGAATTTTTTTGGCTATATATATGGAAACCAATCCATGACACGAATTGTGATAAATTATACCAAAAGGAGTCTGAATAGGTTATTCTTGAAGTTCAATCCCAAATTGTGATGGGGGATAGGCAATATTCCTAGGATACAATAAATTCCCCATTTTCCATTCTCACTGACAACTCTACTTCAATGATTTTTTATTGTGATTTCATTATTATACTAAAATTTTATGATATAATATAATGCATATAAAAATAATAAAAAATTATGTTCGTTAATATTAAATGAATAACTTTATAACATATCACCACTTCATCGTTGGGAGTCTATTTGAAGTTATTGATTGAAAAATCACACCCTTACAGACTTGGAGGTTATTATTTCCTATGGGAAACCTTAGATTAGGGCACTAGTTCGCAATTTTCCCTAGTTATTTTCTATTTTAGCTATGAAAAATATGTTAAGGGTCGTACTGAGTTTTCCTTTGCTCTGTTTCAGTAGTTCATTTTTCTTGTCAACAAATATTTTCCAGGAACCCATCTCTTCCACACTTAAAGCATTTCATAATACCCTCCACACAATTTTTAGGGTGCTTCTTTCTGCACCTTTGGCAAGTGGGGTGTTGGAATTATAAATTTTTTTTCATTTTTCCATCGGACCACTAGAATTAATGTTCATTTCAACTACTTATCCCCATTAAAACAATGAGTTTTTCCAATCTCCATCATGAATTTCAAGGCACATCAGACAATTTTCTAGTAAATAAAAATTTCACGGATGTCTAGAAATTTTTGTAGTCTATGTTTTAGTCCACCAATGGAGTAGTAATCCTTTCTTTCGAGTGTAATGAAAAATATGGTGGAATATCATTCAAGACGTGGAAATTTCTCATCATACACTCTGATGGATTTGTCATCTTTTTTTCATGAGGGGAAGAAAGTCCCTTTAATTCTTAAGTCGTACGATATGAGGAAAATCATTATCAAAAAACATTTTCCTGAAATCCTTTCATTACAACACCTCTGTATCTTCCTTAGGCTTCAAATTTATTATCAATGTACAACATTGATCAGCTTCACCCACCATACGATAAGAAACTAGATGAACCATATATTTTTCATTACATTAAAGGATGGAGAATATATTCTCAATGGAGTTGATCCATTTTTCATAGATTGAGGGATACAATTATCTATTAAAAGTAGGAGGCCCTTGACTCATGAAGTACTCGATTGAAATTTTTTATTTCTTAGGGGGGGTGATCGACGTCCTTCTTGACCCATGTTTCTATTCAAAACATGACTTAATTGAGAGTGTATAATGATAATTGTTTTGATTATTTCTCCCATAGTATTGGGAATATCCTTACAACAATCATGACATTAATCATTGAATAGGTTGATAGCTCGTGTCCACCTATTACAGGACATTGGATAGAATAGATGGAAATTTAGGGGTATGTATTTGAAAAAATTAAAAACATAATGGGGAATCCAATGACAAAAAGGGATAACTTATAAATTACATTTTTATCCTTAGCTTTTGACTTCTTGGGCATCAATTTACATTATCCCTGATCTATTTCCTAATGTATATTCTTATGGGCCTTTTTTTCTCCCTTAATAATGGTTCATACAACGATTATGAATTTACCAAATCATATCTCTCAGGAGTGTAGAACAAATAGTGTAGTAAGTCTTGTTGTTATGCAGTTGTTCACATTTGATTCTAGCTCAATGTGGTGGTATTGGGTTTTTCCCCGAGACACAAATGTTCCAAATCATACCTGTTTGTATCCATATGGGTAGGTATTTTCCCAATAAACTACAGAATCTATTCTCACCAAATTTTAGGTATGCATTTTTTATACTAATTCCTATACCTAATGATTTCACTACTGTTTTCTAATCCTAAAAAAATAACTAAACCAATACTTTGATACCATTTATAAAAATTGTTCATTTTATTTCATATTTAAACAATATTTATTACATAAAAATGAACTTAATAAAACCTATAATATTGATAGGTCTAGTGACTTTGGGGATTATGAACATTACAAGACAACATAATATAGAAAATACAACATATTTATTGAAAATTTATTTTCCATGACCACAATATTCCTTATAACATAGCTTTGTATTGGATAACATGAGGAAATACATAAAAAATAGAGACCTATAAATATCTATAAGGGGTTATATAAGGCCTAAAATTCAAGAATAAAATACATATTTCTAAATTTACACATCAATGGAGAATAAGATAAAATTAACATAAAGGCATAATATTTCATGATTATCATAGCATCAATATTTGTCGAGAACATAAAATTTGATATTAGCATGAACCATGACTAATCTCCCATGGATTATCATGAGTAAGCCCTCATTGCAAATGAATTAGCATGATTAATCCCTCATTTAACATAAATTATCTTCATTAATCCATCATTTCACATTGTGTGTCATGATACTAAAAATTACATAACGCATTAGAGCACAATCAGGGTGCATCCTTTATGAACATTTCATTTCACGCATAATTGTGCCACATGGATCATACAACAAGGAATCATTCCATATCATAAATTATTCAATGACCATAGAATGTGGAATACATACATGTAAGAACCATTCAGTATGTATATGTTCATAATGGTGAATAACCATTAGAGATAAATGGGTATGGTATTCACTACATGATTATTTTGGCATAGAAAATTGTGGTGCAATTTTGACATCATAACGGCATCATAAGAAAATTAATAAGTTTTTTTGATTATAGAGAAAGGGGTATATCATAATATATACATGAAATAAACAATAAGGGAGTCATGTTACATAATATTCCAATATATAAAATGGAATCTAGATTCATAATATGGAAGTAATAATTAAATGGAAATTTGAAGAGAGAAATCCCTTACATAATTTCGGCATGGTAACATGTCTTCACAATAAGAATTAATGAGAGAAAAATTGGTATATCATCAGTCAAACATAAGGAGGGAATATGGGTGTCATGTGAAATCATTCCCCCACATTTTTAATTGAATATACAAGTGTGTAAGAACATAAATAAACATAGAATAAAATGGGAAATGAATGAATCCCTTACTTTGATGTGTGAACCAAAATGCTTGGGAGAGGCTTGAGAGAGGCTTCATGGGAACTTAGGGATCCATTGGAGAACTAAACGAAGTGAATAGTAGAGCAAGGACGTTCTTCATGGGAATAGATTGAATATGAATGGAAGTATTGGTGGGATTATATAGGAAATGAGGTGGAATTCATTATTATTTAGGTTTTGGACACTACAAAATCAAATACTCAAAACCACAATTTACACCATGTTATTTCCCATGCTTTTTTCCAAATAGGAGTGGAAAAGAATATTTTATAATTTAAATGGATGATCATATAAAAATATTATCCTTTATAATGTGGAGGTGAGTCGCATTATTAAAGAAATGAATTTAAAATCGTAAAATACATTATAAATTTTAGAGGATTCAATAATGCATTATAAAAAAATTAAAAAAAACTAAAATCAACTTATATTAAATGGAAAAAATATTTTCTGCCTATTATACCCATTATAGTATTTATTACATCATTTTGGGGCCATTCTGATGTCATAAAACATACTATATATATATATATATTATTTATTTTTTATCAACAAATTTCCCTCGCATAGAAAATTATAAATAATTCACCATTGGATAATTTCAACATCCTAATCCCGAAAATAAAATTCATTTTATCGAAATAATTTTATAAATTTGAGAATTTTTAATTCTAAAATAAAAAATCGCATGAATAAAAAATTGATGTGTTTTGAGAATTTTTTTTAAAACATTCATAAAAATTACACTTGACTTCATAAAAATTCTTAACTCTTTTATTATTTTTTAAAGTAATCTGGTAATAAAATATTATTAAAATATTAATTATTAAAAAAATTAATTAATTCCATAAAATATATTCTTTAAATTATACTTTTTATTTTATCACATAAAATATGTAACTCTTATCAAACTAATTACCAAATAATTTACAGAAAAAAACATATATAATAATTGTTTATATGAACTGATTTTAATATATTATTAAAAAAACAATTGTTTAATATAATAATTTATATATTTCTCAAAATAACCATTTTTACCCAATGAATCGGTTTATCGTATTAATTATATATTTTTTTTAAGAAAAAATATTGTCATAATGGTTGTGACGGAATATGGATTTTATTTATGAAAATGGATTACAAAATAAGTAACTAAAAAATTGTTATATAACCCCGTATAACACCTTCATATAACCTGAGGGTTAGGTATGTGATTATGGTAGACTCTTGGGGTTGCTTGATTAGCGTCACCCAATTTTTTGTCTTTATTAACATAAACATCTCCCATTGGCGATTCCTTTCAAGATAAAGTGTTGAAGATCTTCTTTGGTTTGGTCAAGTGGGAATCCAAGTGACAGTACCTCATTTCTGTGCTCCAAAAAATGAGCTTCGTATGGCCCAAGTCTGCTAGATGAGGTTATCATCTCTATTGTATATATTTAAATGTCTTGTTAAAGCCTTATATTTGTACCAGTTGTGTGATCACAGTTCAATAACTATGTAATCAGCGGTAATGCTACATGAGGGTCATTTAAACCCAAAAAATTTCATGTGATTTCTATATCCACAAGGCTTTAATAGAAATGGAATTTTATTCATAAAATATCGGGTCATTATATTATCTATGTGGTTATGAATCTGGACATTCTGTTCCTCATAATAATTATTCTATTCAATCATAACTACATCTGGACTAAAAACATGAGATGGATCTGACATATATTTTTGTAACATTGAACTGGGAAGAAAATTGTCTAACTCAGATTGAAACTAAGGTAAAGCCACTCAGTAGTCAACCGATCCCAACTTCATTGGGATTTTATAGGGTCTAATGAACTGTGGGATCCGCTCCCCTTTCTTACCCAAATGCATCCCACTTTTACATGGTGAATATTTGAGAAAAACATGAGCACTTACCTATAAACAAATATCCTTCCTCTAGTTATCCACATAACTTTTCTTCCCGCTCTGTGCTATAATCATATGTTTCCGAATCAACTGAACTTTCTCCACTATTTCATCAACCAATTCAGGTCTCATCAACTTACTTTCATCCAATTTATCCACAGAATCATGATTTCTATATTGCATTAAATATAATGACTCAAACAGTTACATATGTATACTAAAATGAAAACTGTTATTATATGAAAAATCATCCAATGAAATTTGTTTATTCCAAATTACCTGGTAATCTTGTTATCATGCACATAGATTATCCTCTATATTTTTAATTTTTTTATTCTGACTACACATCTGATTGAGGATGAAAAGATATAGTAATATTTAATTTAGTACCTAACGTCTTCTAAAGGCCTTTCAAAAAGTTAGAAATGAATCTTCGATCATGACCAGATTCAATAGAGAGGGTAAACCCAAAGAACCTGACATTATCTCTAATATAAAACACATAAAGTCTTCCAAGAGATAATATATTTCTAATATTTCTAATATAATATGATATATTCACTCGATCAAAAATTAACCATATGGCATTGTTACCTTGAGATGTATTCGGTAATCCCACTACGAAACCCATGGATATATTATCTCATTTCCACTCTGGGACTAGGATTGTTTGAATCATCCCTTATGGTAATTTCTGAATTTAATTAACATGGGAAATTTCTAACATATCAAGGTAAAATCAATAATATCTCTTTTAATTCCATCTCACCAATAATAATCTCAAATATATTTGTACATTTTAGTACTACCCAGGTGAATTCAAAATGGTTATCTAAGACAATCACATAACAAATATTTCTTAAACAATGAATCAAGATGCATAGATAATGTATTTACAAATATCAAAATTCTATCTTTATAGATGATAAATTTATGTAACATACCCTTTTGAAACAATTCATCATTTTTTCTATAACTCACTATCTTCCTTCTGCGATTTCTTAATTATTTTTTATGTGGATTATTTCAAAGACACATAAAACAAAATAGGAAAATTCCCAACACCAAAAATTTCCATGCCAAAAATTCATAAAATAATTTACTAAAAGATCTCTTTAAATGTGTATTATAGTTAATGTAGCATAACATTTTTCACTCAATGAATTATCCACAGTATTTGATTTTCTAGGATGGTAATGAATTGTGAATTAATAATCCATTATTAAATCTAGCCATCTCCTTTGTCTCATGTTAAATTCTTTCTGAGTGAATATATACTTCAAATTTTTGTGATCAGTATATATTCTATACATTACAGAACACAAATGATTCCTCCAAATTTTTAAATAAAAAACAACCACATATAAATTCCAATAATGTGTTGAGTAATTTAACTCATGATTTATCAACTGATGTGATGCTTAATCAATTTCCTAATCATTATACATTAGAAAAAACCGAAGTCCTTTCAATGAAGAATTTTTGTAGATAAAAAATTCCCTATTTTTGGAAGATTATTCCTGAAATAGAGCATTGAAAAATCTAACAATAAATTCCAGAAAACAATCATCAAATTCATTTATTCCTATAAACATAACTCCATTACAGGCTATTTATGTTAGTGGGATAGACTACAGTGAATGTTCTTCAACAATCCCCCATTAATATTCGTATAAACCAGTAAAACAAGAAATCCATGTGACATTGGTTGGACATTGTAACTCTTTAGAAAATTATGGTTTAGAGGGGTAAATATTAATACTATCTATATATTAAATATGACCAAGGAATTAAATTTTCTGTAACCAAAATTTAGATATACCAAAAATTCCACATAGTTTATTTTCTTTTATGGTTTCAAAAAAATCCCTATGTAACATTCATGTTCTTTCTATATTTAAAAATATATGAAAATATCATCAATAAACACAAAAAAACGGTCCAAAAAATAATTAAATACTCTATACATGATATTTAGAAATATAAAAGTTTCATTACATAACCCAATGAGAATAACCAAAGACTCATAATTCCTTTATCTCATTCAGAATGTTGTCTTTAGCATGTCATCCTCCAACACATTCATCTTATGGTACCTGGATCTCACATCAATATTCAAGAATTCATAGCTATCTCGAGGTATCACCACTTTATATGATGGTATCACATCAACCATAGTTATATTATATGATTTTTTCACACCCTTGAACTCTTTATCTTGATGGTTTCCCCCCGGAGAAATCAACATTGGTCACACATTGTCACAATTCCATAACTTAGTGAAACTATAAAGTTTTACCGCTATCTTTTCATTTCTTTCCTGGTAATATCCTTTGAGGTAAGGACACATCTGACCAGTCTTACCAAATCAGAAGCACTTCCCATATTTCGACAGAACTTCTATAAGATTCTTTTTACCTCACTTTTCACAAGAGAGAAATTTATCATTATTACATCCAAAATTATTTAGCAAATGATTTCACATTTTCTTCTAACTAGATCGAATCATTTTAGTTCTCTCATGGAATGCATGATCATAATAAAACTCTATTTTAACATTATTAACACATCAGAAAAGTTTCTTATATATTTTGAACTCACGAAATGATTATTACCTTTGATACATCATCTTCAATATTAAGTAATTTTTTTTGTTATTATCTATATCATGGATATAGTTTGGGATGTACCACGAAAAATAGGTGAAATTTTGTTCATTTTAAGCCATCGAATAATATTATTTGTGTATGAGTTACATTATTTTTTCATCTTAATTCGAATAACCTTATGAAAATATTTATCAAGGATAAATTTTTAAATTTATCCCATTCCATGGAATTAATCTCTTCACATGCCATGATATTTTTAACCATTAACCAACACTGATCAAAATCACCTTCAAAATGATTATACTCTAAGAATACCTATTGATTTTATGAACTCCCCATTAAATAAAAAAATGTTTCAACTACTTTAAACTTCCCTTTATTTTGCATAGAGTCAGATGATAACCTATATAATGGGGAACGTTGCCTCATTAAATGATGCACTACTAAGATATTTCTCTATAGTTGATCTTGTTGACCTCGTACATGGACACTACAACCATTTATCACATGAGTCAACAGATCCATAAATACAACAAATAGTTTATTTCTAATTCCGGCCATCTAAAGATATTAATTTGGAATGTTTTTTCCCTCTGTATACCTTCCCATAACAACTTCAATGTTTCCTATATATAAAACCATTCTTAATAGAAATATCTTAGATGAAAGAACATGGTTATATTCAAATTCTATATCATTTCAATTTGTTAATAATGTAGAAATCATATATGGATATTCTATTAAAAACATTATAACTCACAGTTTTATCTATATTGTCCTCTTATAGAAACAATAATGACCAAGCAATAAACATTACATAATATTCAGTTAAATCAATAATTAGAAATTATCACACTATGAGGATACTATTAATTTTAGAGTTTTATAAAATTAATACAAACTTATACAAATTATAAAAATGCTTCAGAAGAGGATAGCTACACTAGTGTTCACTTTTTCACCAAGTGAAAAACATTTAAAATAACGATTTGTTTTCAATACACATCCTCAATTAACTCATCATGACATGTTACTTGTCCTTACCAATCCTAAGCCCTATGAAAATCAATTAAAAATTTGGGATGAGCATAAAAATGATTAGTAAGGGATAAAAAAATAAGGAAAATTGTTAGTCATTTTAGAAAATGTAAACCATGAATAAATTGTCATAATTTAATTTGTTTCCCCAATATGAAGTATTATATACTCATCATTGATTATAATATCATCACTTGCCCTTTTTATAATAAAAATATTTCCACAAAATCCATAGAAATCGCATAAAACATATAATGGAAACATAATATGTAATCGTACATAAATAGAATAATGATATGTTCTACGTTCACATGTTTTACTCTTACAAATAGAATATTCTTACAACGAACGTCCATACTAAATTCATTTTAGGATATTAAGTAACCACCCAACATTGGTTTATTTCAGAACTAACTATGTTTTTTTATCATGTTACCACCACCTCATATGTTATCACATAACCACCAATATTTGGATTAGCATGTAAACTCCCATATTTGGTTTATCATCTAACCAACTATCAAATTTCTATGTACTATTAAATAATAATAATGCATAAATAATTTCAATTATCAATATTTCAGTCATAAACTTTCATTTTTAATCATAATAAATATTTTTTAAAGATATTTAAATAGTCAATCCAATTTAAAAACAACTATCAATAACAAAAAAAATATTAATGTATTTATTTTCCTTTTAAAAAAATTAATACTTATAGATGAAGAAAAATATCAAATAATGGTTATAGTGACGGAGATTTAATTATCACCGCATACGTTAATAAACATTCTTATTTGTCATTTTCTAAAGAAAAATGATTAATATAAAAAGGTTATATTTTAATACCATTTAATGAATTTAAAATTAAACATAAAATTTCTTTTAAAATCCATTTATATCCATATGAATAAATATTTAAATTAGTATCACGAACAAAAAAAATTGTTAATTAAATCATTAAACATTCCAAGTGTCTCATACCACTTTTATCATTTAAATATTAAAATCAATGAATTAATACATTGAAAAAACATTAAATAACATTATTATAGATATAATATGGATTTTAAATTTCATAGCAGATGTATATGCACCTTATGAAATTATAATGGTGTATATTATCATGAAATGACTCAATGAAAGGAGATTGAGATGATGTCTCTTACCTTGAGTCTGACTTGCCTCTTACAATATTTATCTTCTTGAATAATAAAATTATTTTAATTTACAATTTATTGTGAATATTTTTCATATTAATTATGCAGTTATATAAAATCTATCCATTTTATCACAATTACATAATTATTCAGGTTCATGTTGGGAATTTTGTTAATATTCAATACTTGAGTCAAAAATGAACTTGGAATGATATCAATAGTCATATCGTCATAAGTCCATATTATCTGAAATATAAAACATGATATGAATATATTATTTATTAATTTTATATGTATTTATAATAATCTTTTAAGATAAACTAAAAACCCAATTCATGGAGATGGTAGGATAAACGTACGCATGAACACTATTTTATTTTTTCCTATTGTATTGAATGAAAAATATAAAATGAAATATAAAATGAAATATATATAATATAATTATATTATAAATAATAATTCTTTTATATAATATATATTTTTAGGAAATTGTCTTTAATAAATATCATATGATGTGTGAAGGAATAACGTTATTTTAAGGAGGAGTTCTTCCACACATCCCTAAATGAAGTTATCTTGTAACCAAAATATAGAAAGTATTATGGTATTTTTAATATAATATTTAAAGAATATTAAATAGGTTATACTATAAATATTAAAATATTATTTTACTATAAATTTTTTTTAATAACATCCATGAAGGAAGAAATGAAAGAAAGAACAAAAACATTAAACACGGTGGCGATTAACCAGCATAAGTTGGAAAACAATTTTGTTTCGTTGAATTAGAGGAGGTGAAAAATGAAATTTAGAGTAGATATTCTATTAGAAATATAAATCAATTATATATAAATGTTATAAACTAATAATTCATTAATGGATGAAGGGTTGTAGATAATGTATAAAATTAAAAAAATTAAGAGAGATATTTTATGAAAATTACCTCTTGAATATCATATCCTTAAAAGACCCTCAAAACCCGTGGATTTTTCCTTTTGGAGAGACCTAAAGGAATTGTATGTGGGGAGAGTGAGGTGGTATGTTTTAGAATGGTTTTGAGAATCTATACATGTTTTTTGCGTCGAAATGGGGTGGAGATGGTTGTTATTCATACATTAGGAGACGCGTGTTCAAGTGATTAATTTATTGATTATTTTATAATAATATATATCCATATAGAGGACACATTAAATTTCATTACAGTAGATTGTAATTAATGATTTATTGGATGGTTAGGTTTTTTCCACACCTCAAATATTGTTTAAATGTTTTAGTATTTAGGCATTGAAGCTTTGGACTTTTTACATTAACACGTGTCAAAATTTTACTTTTACTATGGTAAATTTTTTTTAACCATGGTAAAATTTTGATTCCTAAAAATTAAATTGAACATAAAACATAATTTGGAAATTCTTATTCCAAATATTTAATTCACATTAGGTAATTTAATTCACAATATATGTAAAATTATATTTAAAATTAATTATGTAGACAAAACAAAAAAGTTGTTTTGAAAAGTGAAACGTTCAAATGTTTTTAACATATTATATCAAAAATCAATTTAAACTTTATTCTAATTTTTAAATTTGGGTTAAATAAAAAAAATTATAAAAATATATTTTTAAACCGATAATAATTATCTTCTAACAATTGAAACAAATTATAAAAAAATATATTTATTAATTAAAACATAGAATTATTCATTATTCATTATCATGTGAATTTTATCAGAAAAATACCAAAACAATATCCAACTAAATTTGGTTTTCCTTATTATACAAAATAAGTTTACCTTTTAAAATATTACTTATTAATGCTTCAAAAATTATATTTATAATGGATTCTCTATAAAAATGTGGTATAACTAATTTTTTTAAACAATGTTTTTAACAGAAATCTATATTTATAGTTTATGATATTGAAAATATTGTCATGTTTAACATATATCTGATTAAAAGATATTAATAGATATTAAAATTTATTTTTATATATATACCTGGAATGTTACACTTGGTTTTTCTCTTTCCTAGTTCACATTATCCCAAATAGTTTTCCTTCCCTTAGATGGCGTACCTCTTGGAAATCTAGTAAAAACCATCTGTCCTCCACCAAAAACCTAATTTTGTATCCCCTTAAGAATGAGTTATTTTTTACTACCTCAGAATAATTCATCCGAATGAATATTTTATCATGCATATTAATTTCAAATTTAAGTATATCTTTAGGAAGACTATCCAAATTTTCTTCATCTTCTTCTAGAATGAAGGAATAATGCTACTATTTTGTGATGCAAACTCCATAGTTTATCAAATACATTATTATAAGGGTGAATATTTTAAATTATTCCACCATCTCCTGTGTCAACGTTTTTGGGTAATAGATACCCAATAAAATCTTCCTCGATGACTCTATATATCATTCCATCAAGCTATCCATCCCATGATTGAGTATCTAAAAAATTATTATATTTTCCTCATAGCATATAAGAAACAAATTTGAATCTATTTGTATCATGAGTCTCTAAATGGTCAGGAATTTCCCAAATTGACTAAATCCGGAATTCAGATGCCTTAGATCCATAATATACATTGAAGGTTGCTGGGTTATTCAAATTGAACTCTTGATTATGATCAAACATATTTTTCATATAATTTCATGGGTATCATTCCACAAAAAGCATAAATGGAGAAATGTTCTCATAGAACTGTTAACCCTTTTTTCACCTAGAACTATTGGGGCCTCTTTAGCCACAATTTGAGGCCCATCACCCGAAATTTCTTCCAATTTTACAACCAATATAAATCATCACAGATTAATGTCTATTATTCCAAACACACATTCTTGATTATATAACACATAATCAAAACATTTAAACTACAATGGTATACATATTGTTATATTAATAAGTATGTGTATCCCAAAACCAATGTCAATATGGCGGCACTAGGACAACCCTCAACCATCCATGACATTGGTAATGGATAATATAAGGGTAAAACCATTATTTTATACATTTATATCTAAACAGTAATTTATTAACCAATTCAAAATTACAACATTAAGAGTAATTTAAAATAAAAAATTCTTTGTTATAATATTTTTAATTTTAAATTAATAAATAAAAAAAAGATATTTCTTACCCACAAATTACTCATATTATGATCTTTAATGTATACAAAAAATAATGTATTACATGTGTTTTTTTGAGTGCATAAAATGATTCATGAATACTCAACTCTTATTCCATACTATTCCATGAAGAAAATATCATAAATAAAATAATATCTCAGAAAATGTGAATCAACCATTTTTAAATTAAATTCTATTATAGTAATGAACATGCTAAATAATAATCTCTCCCTAAGAATTACTGTTTTCCCCATATATGGGCCAGCTACTCCCATTAACGGTCTCATGAATAGGCCCACCTCTTCCTAGTATCCCTATACCATTACAAAATAATAAAATTATTGAAAATAAAACATCCTCTAAAACCACATTGTAATGTTTCAAACCGGGTGACACATATTGGTACCTTGATCTAGTTCACTATTTTACCATACACACTCAACCCCATGTTGCAATGGATTATGACTGGAACTGGGGGACTAATATGTCATGTTGTGAGACTATAACATCTTTAACAAAAAAATAAAAAATTTGAAATAAAAAAATGAAATCCAATATAAAAATAATAATCAATAACCATAAATGACCAATATAACATGATAATTAAAAAAATAAAGGAAATGACCATAAACCATGGAAGTAGATATATAATTCCATATAATTAACATGTTTCAAATTAAAATTCCAAATAAATAAAATGTAAAACCACTTTAGTGTGTTCCAAAATCCTACATGGTTTTGTCATCCAAACTCAATACTAAATCCCTTCATAGCTATCTAAGATGTGGCTCTTTCCCTAATTCTACCTTGAAATCATTTTTTCCAGTACCAATTAGGAAACCCCGATAGGTGTGTGTAAAAATCATTATGGGACAACAAAATGTCATGTAATGAAAATTTTAATATATTATAGTGTATATAGTTGTATAAATAATAATGGTCATATGAAAAAAATAAACAGTTTTCAAATTTATATTCATTAGTCAACCACATCAATCTTTATCCGTGTATAGATGTATGAACCATACGAAATATGGATTTTACATTTAACTATATTTATGGTCTTTTATTATTTAATTAAATTCATATTTCATTTTCATCCTTAGAGAATTATTCAGGGTAACATTATCACAGTTAGTTAGAGAAATTTTCTATCACTGAAATTACATCCATGCATCAGGGGGAAATATCATCAGGATGGAACCCCATTGGTATATGGAGAGTCATTGTCTATAAGATAACTCATTTATAACATTAACATATACATATTCATTTAGTTTTAATAGAATAATTTTAGAACCTAATAGGTACTTAGAGCATCAAACCTTCACCTGTATTAGATTGATCATAATTACAGATTGATATTTATTAGGGTTTAGTATCGGTGATAATATTTTCAATCATTCACCACACAGTTGAAAATTTAGTGTATCAAAATAAACCATAGATTCATTACTTTTATCGGGAGTATAATCATGATAATTTCCCCATTAATCCATTTATCATGAACCATTACACATCTAATTAACACTTTAAGGTTATGATAGTCATCCCTTTCAATCCCATTATCAATCCAGAAAAAGTATTGATTTCAATTCCAAATAACCCTTATTTCACATTTTTCAATTTGGGAATCATAATATCAATGATATTGGCATAACTCTTTGGTTTCTATCATGACCAGTCTCATAATCTCCAATCAGTCAACCGAGATCGGTGAAGGGTCTCACAATTATATGAGAATCAACCAATTTATTTATGTTAAAAGAAATTTCACAATAAGGATTCATAGAGTTACAACTAAAAAATTGATATCATGACCAATATTACAAGGATTATTAATTGTAAAACCTAAATAAAGATCCTTGATGAATGCACACCCAACCTTCAGACTTAATTCAAGGAAGTATGACCACATTCAAAATGCTGAAGAAGATTTAGAATAATGATCTAGTAAAATATGATCAATAAAAAAAGTATAATACATAAAAAAATATTGCAAATTAATAACTCTTCAAAGGGGATTATATACATGAGTGAGAGGAACATATGCAATGAAGTAATCAAATACCAAAAAAGAGTCGATCTACTTCCACGTGATCTTAAACTCTAAATGGAAGTGGTTTGAAGATCCTATGAATCCTCTAAAAACATACATGTTGAAAGGAGATCATAAAATACTGAGTGGGGAATATTGATGTTGTAAAATGAGGCTTTATGAAATTCCAATTTAAATTTCATATCATTTAATAACTAAGAACATGGATTCAATGATAGAAAAAATTATTAAACAAATTGTGCACCATGACTATACATCCATACTAAATGGTATGAATAATTTCTCCTAGTGAGTGTAATGTTTAAATTACCAGTGTTCTTATTGTGTAATCTCAATATGTCCATGAGTGATAGGGATCATGGTTTCCACTGGTTGGAAGCACAATTTGAAAAACCATGCACCATACATTTGAACCCCATATCTATAAGGATGTTTGGGAGATTGTATTCTCAGGTGAACTAAATGGTTTTATATAACCACATGGAAACTATACATATCCCCATGGGCCTCCAAAATTATCCAAATTCAATGGAAAATACCCTTAAAAAAGCCCCATCAAAGGTATGTTCAAAACAAGGGTAAAAGAGAAAATGGAATTAAGTATGAGGAACCTCAAGAAAGAACAATATATTATATCAATATTTCTACTATAATTATTATGTAATTAATATTCTTCCTTTATTTCAAAATATTAATTTTCATCCATGAACTGTGTAAATGGAGAAAAAATGAAATCACTTCATGGGGTTGGTAATTCTCACATACACATTAATGATATTCTCATTTTCTAAAGGATGGATGGTTAATAAAATAGATGATATCATTTCTATAAAATTCATAACAATTTCATGAATTTAATATATATATATATATATATATATACATTTATTCCATCATTAAAAAATATTAATTAGTTTTGGTGATGGAAAATGTAATCATAATTTCGAGGAGGTGGTAATCTACATGTATTCATGAGCACTGTTTTTATTTCCCATAAGATGGAAAATGAGATAAATATGGGATGTGAAAAAAATAATTAAATTTTTTATATTTAATATATATATGAAATTATCTCATAATGGTTAATAATGATTTTAAGCCGGTGGAATAATAAAAAAGCATTAAAAGTGTGTGTTATTACTTATAACATCTCCCAAGACATCATATTTTTCCTAAAAAGAAATCCATTTAATTATGGACTTTTGGTGAGTCTAATGACTCTATGAGATGGTGTAAATTTTTGGTTCATATATTAAATAAACTATTCGGTCCAAAATTTTCAAGTAAGAGAGGATATGAGGTTCCCTTTTATATGTGATGGGAGGGGCACTCTTGAATTAAATGATGTATTATTTTTTAATAAATGATTTATCATAGAAAAGGGCCCTGAATTGATTTATTTCAATTATTGGATGATTTTGAGTTGATATTCTCTCATGTAATAAAATGTTGAAAATTCTGCATGATTTTATAACCCTTATATCGTTGTTGTAACCCATTTTAACCCTTTTGATGATTACCATTATATCATTTTTTACACTTTAGGGATAAATAAAATATATATAATGTGAAATGTGACTCATAAGTGAACCATTATATATATTTTAGTCTATATTCATTTCAATTTTAAATAAATATCATTTATATTAATTTAAATCATTAAATAATATATAATTTAACATAATAAAAAAATATAGTTATTTTTTGAAATATTCGTACTGTTAGACCTTAATGAAATATAGAATGTAATGGAATTTGAATATATAAATTTCACTAATTCCTGATATATTTTATTTAGATTGAAAATTCATAGTAAATTATCATTAACACAAATAATATTAATTTTAGAGTTTCTTATATCATTTTCATTATTTTTCTACTCTTTTCACAATGACTATGTCAAAATTGAGAAATTATATATGGTATTTCTTCGATAAATTAAAATAAAATATAAATTATCAAGATAAAAAAACTGATTCATATGATAAATATAAATTTTAATCCAACATAACCTCATATAAATACTATGATACAATGTATAGTTATTAAAAAAGAGAGTAGAATGTTTTAGCCACAAAATAAATTAAGATAATTATTATAATGAATGAAATGTGGAAATAAATATCAAAATTTTCAAATTTTCCATTCATATGTTTGGAAATAACCTCATCCTATGAAATAGTTATTATATCAATGGTAATTTAAAATAATTATCCCAAAAGTTTTAATCTTTTTCTACATATTTTACACATAACTATATGAAAATTATCAATTATAGTTACTATTAATATTGGCCAAATAATAAAAGGGATTATTGAAAATATTTGAAACTATAGATTCCAAAATATAGAATAAATTATTTAATATTTAATTTATATACATGAAAAAAAAATTAATTACAATATCAATTTTTAAAATGAAAAGAAGAACAATATTTTGATATATGCGTTTTTATGCCCAGAAATGCCTTTATAGAAAATTCAAGTTTAATTCTGATTCACATGATCTTAATTAGATTTTAAAAAATTAAATTGTTTGTACGTAAAAGTAATATCATATTCAATATATAAGGATAATTTTTAATGAATATAAATGAAATTTTCTCAAAAATCTGTAAATTTCACCAATAATAAGAAAAATAAACATTTTCAACAAATCAAAAAATACAAGCTTTAGATAATTTTTATATGATGACATGAAAAATGATATAATTTTTTAATAATTAAATTTCTATTACTATAATAAATTTTTGGTATAATTTATTAATAAAATAAGAATAATAATAATTTTTGATATAAACGTATTTTTGATGAATAAAATGACTTTAATAAACATCGAGTGCTTATAAACTATGAAAAAATAAATAAAATGGTATTGAGTGTGACCATTTAATATATGTTTCATACTGCAATTACGTCTTTTTATACCTAAAAATTGAATTTCCTGATTACATCAAAAATATTTAAAAGATAATATTGTATACTAATTAAATATTGAAGCATATTATTATATACACTATAAAACATAGTGATCTTTTAAAATATTATGGTATTACTAAATAAGTATTCTACTAATAAAATCTGAATATCTCTCATAAACCTCAGCAAGGAAATTATTATTGTGCAAGTCAATAAGATTCATCTAGCATTTTATTTTAAATTCAGAATGTTATCTAGCAATGCATTATACTGTTAATTTCCCACTACGTAACTTAGTGTTCCCATAAATTAGATACAATGGATATAAAAAATAAGAACTCTTCAATAACATGACTATCACATATCCCAGGGTATCAGAACTAATAATATATATCCATCAGACTTATAAAATTCCTCATTATCAATGATACCCATCACAAAATCATTCAGTTGATTTATAATTAACTCATCCAATTTTATATTTAAGAATCATCATTGCTAAAAAATTTGGAACAATATTAGTGTACTATAACCTTAATGAGATAAAATTCTCCAAATGTTCATGATAGAATTTTATTAAAAGATAATAATCCTAATTTTGGAAATCCATTTTATACAAGAGAAATATTAGTGTAATGAAATTAACATCATCTGTGCGCAATTACATTCAAATAACCAATGTAATAGCTAAAAATATATTATTAAAATAGAAATACCTATTTAAAACAAATGAAACACTATAACAATGAAGACCCCCATTTATAATCAATTGACCAACAGAAATATATTGATTAAATCATCATTGTTTTGGAAATCCTTCTTTGGAATTTTACTTAAAAAATGGAACTCATAAAACATTTTGATGGATTAATTTATCTGTTTATCTATAAAATACACAAATTATACCAATTTAAAACACAAGTTAAACATAAAAAACATTCCTAAAAGGAATAATGATATAATAAAAATTATAAATCTATTTCTAATTAAAATTTTAAAAAACTGAACATTAAATGTTATATGAAATTAAAAAGGAATGGCCTGGAGAAAAATTACATAATCAATGAATGATTCTCACCATTAATGACTTTAATATAAATAGGTACGAGAAGAATCTCTACAAACCCTTTAAAACTAAATATGTATATTTTAAAAATCCCTAAACAAGGTACATGGCCAACATTGAAAATTTATTTAGAGTAGATAGAGGAGAAATTAGGATACTAATAATAAATAGGATAAAGGGATATTACATTGTATTTTACTAAACGAATCACCATAACGAAACCAAAGAACTTATTTGTATGTTATAATAAGTAGCAGATCTTCTACAATATTCCTAACAATTTTCATGTTTATAATTGGTAGAGATGGTAAACAAATAAATATTATAAATTAGGTAAATATTAAAAACAAAAAAAACTATGATGTTACTCTATGTATATGCTTTAATATCCCATGTATTAACCATAAAGAAAACATGTGTTATAAAATAGATTTTTCAATCAATTTTCTCCATCCAAATTATCTTGATTAGATATATACTTTATATAACATGAAACATTTTGAAAATTTTAAAAATTTAAATACAAAACACAATAAACTAAATGGGAAACACTGCATAATAATTATATAAATGATTGAATGTTTTTTTATTGTAATGTTACTCTACACCATTTTAATATCTACCCATAGAATATCTTTTGAGACATGTATGGATAAGAATTCAATGACTTCTTCACTTATTATATGTACATTATCTTTTCACCATCATCTCGAATTATATTTTGTTATTTCTCAAATATGAGAGTGCAATGGATTTTTATTTTTTAATTTTTCTATTTTATATGAATCATTTATAAAAACTTTTTTTAACACTCGATAGATTTTATAATGAAAGGAAAAAGATTATTTTTCTTGTTTCATACATATAATTCTATGTGAGTGTTATTTAGGAGTATTAGGACTAATAGAAATTAATTAGAAAGAATAATAATAGGGTTTTAAAATTACTATACATAGAGTTAGTATTCATGGTATAACACCAAATTTTGAACAAATAATGTTTCATGGATGTTCTATTGGGAATCACAATAACGAATTCATGAAGATACCAATATTTTATTTCATGAATTTTCTATGAGGGATGTAGTTCAAATTAAAAACATTGGGATCATGTTGTGAATAAATTCAACTGTATAATTATATTTAGGATATTTTTGAATGATTTTATAAGACCAAAATATTAGATCAAAAACATATCCTTCAAAACCATTGTAAATTATGAAATATACGGTTCATATCTTTTTTATTTATTTAAGTTAAAATCATATTTTCCCCTAGTTAATTGAAGTTTCTAATATTATATTGGTTTTCTTATTTTGTTAATATTCAATTTTTGAACGATATTACTCTTTGTCCTTGAACATTAATCCCATATCCATTATGTGATGAATTTGGGGCACATCATTGTTTTTGTATACATCAATTTGGGTACTGATTATTGGTTATTGGAATTTCGTAAACTTGAGAAGGGAGTTATCTACTATGTTATTATTTGTAAATAATATCATATTATTCCATAAGAATGTATGTGATTTTGAATCCCTGTTATTACTTTGTGATATGATCTTACTAGGATGATGGAGAATCTGTAATTTGATTATCATCTGGGTAAATGAGTATTGAAATTGCAAGTCAAGAATCAGTTACTATAATGATATATTAAATTTTAAATTATTACTATGTGGTGAAACATTTAATATATGTTCTATTGGGGTGATTATTTTGGTAACCTTATACTAATTATATTCCTATAATAAATATATGAGATTGTAAAATCATACGATGAACTATGGAACCTTGTTCAAATTATATTTGGGATATACATCGATGAGATGGTTATGTAATGGGATAAACAAAAAAAATGTATGATTATACAGTGTAATTAGATTAAATTACATCAGTTTTCATTTTAAATCATGAATTATTGGGTATCAAGGGAGAATGGTTAATCTGTGATAAAAATACAAATTGAATCGTTATTTATACATTTCATGAATTAATTATATACACCATTATATATTAAAATAAAATATATCTTATGGTTATATTATTTTTCTAATATCTTTTTATTATCAGAAACAAGATATGAATCTCAGTGTGAATACAATATATACATTTAGGTATCCAACAAAGGAAATTTCACTATGTTGGTAATATGAGTATGAGTAGTGGGATGGACTGACATGATATTAATACGGACATAATGATATTTTATTTACATATATATATATATAAATCATTCTGATTATTGTATATGGATATAATATATGTGGGGATCACATGAATTTTCGTACAATATATTATATGAATTTTTTTTCTATCTTATGTTTAAATTTGTGTTTATATTTATTATTCCTTTTTATTTTAATTGTTACACATATTAATAATTATTTTTTTAATATAGGCATGTTTTTCATTTTTTACCGATGTTATAGTCTCTCCATGATACTTTTTTGTCAATCATCACTCATTTTCATTGACTTTACTACCAAGATGCGTGCTATAAATCATAATATCCATGGTATAGGTTTGGGTCACCTAGATTAGGATATTAAAAAATGGTAGAAGAGATCTTTCTCAATTAAAAAATTTGTGTCTGGGTGAATGATATATACTTCATTGTAAATAATAAGTATTTAAATCATTTTTGGGATAATATATCCCATGTATGATGAAATTCCATGTTTCTAGTCATGAAAATTCATTTTTAGTTTTTAGTTTTTCTATTTTCTGATATCTCAATTGGAGATTCTTTTAATTTGGGTATAATGATTTTTTTGATTTTATATTTCCCAATTGGTTGGATTGGTTTATTTAATGAATCTTTAATATGTATATATGTTACCATGTTAAGAAATGATTTTACTATGATTTGTAGAGGTTTAAAATAGTTAGATACTATCAATAACATATTAAATTATGAATAAAATAAAATGTCAATGATATTTATTTCACAAAACCTGGTAATGTCGTGAAATATTATAAATATGTTACAAATATTGTTGTATACTTATTAATGTTATAGAATTAATCCTAGTATATGTGTTTTGTTTTTTTTAACAATTTGGCATGATGTCTTTTTATTATGCTCTAGGAACATTTAAACAAAAAGAAACTGACGAATCATAATTGGTGTGGAATGATTTTCAATTTATTTTCTAATATAAAAATTGTTCTCTAGATTCTATATTAGTTGTGTAATATTTCAAATGCCAACTTGGATTGAAACTAGTTTTAATGCATCTTTGAACTTGTTTTGGTAATACATTTTAATGAAATGTTTTTAATGGGTTTGTTTTGGGTTAACATAAATGATTGAATTTATCAAAAAAATACAATTAAAAGTGGAGTTTAAGTAATTAATTTATTTTTTAAAATTTTCCATGAATATTTTTATTGAATAATTCTTTGAATGGTTTTTTAATAAATTAAATCATTATTATAATATTAAGTCACGATTTTAGTGAGGAATATTGGGAATGTTAAACATATTATTAATAGTGTGGGTGTGAGAAACCCACTGTGTTCCCCTTCCTTTTGTGATTAATGAAAACAATGGAATATTAGAATGAATAATATTTCATTTTCATTACTAAAGTTGTGATGATACCAATGATTGAATTTTTGAATGATCTTTATTAGAGGATGTTATCAAATGTTTTTATAAATATTTGAATAGAACATCAATTTGTGATTTATCCTATAAATAATTGGTTATCATTGAATATCACTTGGGATAGTTTTTTGGCTCACACGATAGTATATAGATTGAGGATATGGGTAAAATGTATTTTATTTATCCCAATTATAATTTTGAAGAATCTATATTTTGGGCTGGTTTGGTTGTTTTTGGGCACAGTCTATTGAGTTTTATGGGGTGCTTTGTGCAGTAACATGAGTCTTTGATGATTGTGTCATGTTTTTAGAATCATTATATTGATAGTTCATGATAGATATTGTGTTATTGTCGATTAGATATATATTAATTAATGGGAATACTGAGTTTGAGATGCATTTAATTGAATATAAGTGGGTTATTCCTCTACAAACTAGTTCAATGTGAGAAAATGCATATGGGATCATAGAACATACAATATTTTATGTGCTACTGTATGTATTGGTTCAAGAAATAAATCATGTTTTTAATCCTTTAAATGGAACCTATGAAGACCATTTTTAGAAGAAATTTTTAGGTATGGTTTAAGGTTTTTCATTTATTTTCAATATTGAAATGAAATATTATCATTAGTGTGAACATGACATTCATGCTTCTAATTATAATGGCGGACAACATGTAAAAAAATGATGTTTTGTAAATCATATTTTTATAATAAAATTAATACTTTATATACCATTTGTTACATAAAACACCATGTTTAGCTTGTGTCACACATAAAATTGAGTTTTTCTTATGCTCTACACAATATTAATTTTAAACAAATGTGACATAATATTAAGATATAATTATTTCATATCTTAGTTATTATTATTTCGTTGGAATAAAAGCTATGAATATGATTACATAAATTATGAAATTATATTTTTTGAAAATGTAACACCTCTAAATTATAAAGGCAGAACATTTTATTTGATAGAATAAGAAATTAAAAACACTGAGTATAAACAACTCGTGAAATATATTACATTAAATTCAATATCTTAAATATCCTGTAGAGAACATAACCTTAATCCTAATTGAACTGTAATATTCTATAGACTTATAACCTGGTGGATAAATTTGTCGGTATAATTAGTAATAAAAAATTATGAATACTATATGTTTTAGAAATATAATAAAAAATTCATTGGTTATATATTTCTTTAAAAAAATAAGAATCAGTTAAAAAATGAATCATTTTCTGAGAAACTGTTTTTTACTAAAAGAAGGTTCAGAATCATTTCAGGCTCACGATATTAAATTAATTTTCCAAAAATATTTAATTTTTATATAATAAAATGATGTTCATTTTTTAAATTATAATATACAAATGATATTCATGGTAATTGTATTTTTATTTTTCTGAAATGTTTCATTTTTCAATGAAAAATAATGAATAATGATTTCATATATAAAACTCTCAATATTTTCAAATAATTTATATAATAAAATAATATCTCTAATTTACATTATACATAAATTAGTTTAGTTATATATATATTAATATAATATAGGTCATCAGAATCAGTTTTTTGTTGAATATTGATATAAAAATTTCACATACTTTTGAAACTTTTCTCTTCAAAACTCACTTTTCATTTTGTTTGCATGATTACTATAAATTAAAATTTTCAAATTGTTTTAATGTAATTTTGGAAAATCGATTCCATAGTAGCAACAATTAAATATTATATTAACAAATATTGTAATATTAAATTTTAACATAATGAATAATTAATATGGTAGAAATGATTTACTGTGGTTAAGATATAAACTCATTTATATATTGGTTAAACTAAAAAGAAAACTTATAAACTAATTTTTTTAAAAAAAATAAACATTAAAATAATAATTTTTCCTCAGAATCTATAATTATTTATAATAATTCATTTTAATAATTTTTTCTTGTTAAAAACAAGGGTAGACAATTTTATTTTCATAAATTTAAAGTGTCTGTCTCACCTCACATATAAAAAGCCACCAACTCTCCTATCTTGATCAGAAATTAAAAAATATATATCAAAACATACCTTCAAAAATAAATTACCAACTATCATAACCTCATCCTATAGGGCCTTACTATTTCTGAAAGTAATTCTATGAATAATTTTGGTATAATCAAAAATAGGATGTCCGTGATGAGGAATAATTCCTAAGTATGTTTTTAGTATATATTCTTAAACCACCAATATTATTTTTAAACTACTCTGAGATAATAAACCAAGTATCATAAATATAATTATATATTGTTATGTTACGTTAATTTCTTTCATCCCTTTCCACTTCCATGAAATGAGCGTTAAAATAATTTTTTGTGTGTATGGATGACTGTAATCATACGAGTTGATGTCATTCATTTTTCCATTACCTCCTATCATGGATGGTTGTGATGATGGATTGAAAATATATATATTATTTTAATGAAATAAATATACTATGGATTTATTATATCACATATATACATTTTTTAAAATACAATTTCATATTGGATACGATAACATCGCCCGTGTGTATGGTTGATTAATGCATTGCGAAGTGATGTGATTCATTTAATCATTACAAGGAAAATAATAATTGGAAATTTAAATAATTTTTTTTGAGATACATGAAATAATTATGATATTTGGGAAATATTTTATCATTATTAAATGATATTATTTCATCTTAATCTGTACCATCTGAAACACTAATAGATAGCATCATCATCAATCTATGTTTACACTAATGCCTTTATAATGCGACGTGACAATATTTTTATAAGGCCCCAGCCTTATGCATTACTTAATCTTGAGTTATTACAGGAATACACATTGAGGATCTTTTCAGGTTTAGAGTTTTAGAGAATTAGATCATAAATCATTATTACATTCCATATTTAAACAAGGTGGTTACATTAAAGACAATATTCACTATTCCCATCATATGAAACCTATTTAAAAAAAACAAGTATTCTTTCATGACACTTCTTTGACACTATCATCACATCATGTACCTTACCAATGTCCTGTGAAAAACATTTCAAAAATAAGGGATGAGCATAAAAATCTCAGTAAGGTATATAATAATACAGAATAAAAACATTATTCCTTATATACATAAGAATTAATGAAATCATAATTTACTCATAAAACAGATGTACTTTAACATACCTCATCAAACCATGAATAAATCATAGGAATCATAAGACATAAAGGTAACTTGAGGCATTCATAACATTCTTACATAGGGAGTAACCCTCATGGTTATGTTTGGAATAACCATCACAGTATATTCCCAAAATATCTTCAGAGAAACATTAGCATTTAACCCTTTCGCATTACCCAATGCATTAGAGAGATATATCTAGATCACCCGACATTAGTTTATCACGGAACCACCCGTCTTCATAAACAATTCCCATGAACCATAACATAATCATATCACATAAAACATTCATAAAGGAAACATCACATTTCCACATATTAATCATAAGATATCAATAACACATTGATATAATAAAAACATTATGAAAATGATTTCAATACCAAAATAAAATAAAAGTAAAACCTGGTATTTATTTTTCATTTTAAAAAAAAATTGTGACTTGTAGAGGAAGCCGAAACTCAAATAATGGTCATGGCGGCGGAGAAGTCGTTTTCACTGCATACATATGTCAAAAACATTTCCTTTTGTCATTTAGTAAAACGCTTTTTATAAAAAAAATTCCTTTTGAATAAATGTAAAATTCAAAGGTGTTTATAAACCGTATAAAATAAAGTTGTGTAAACAACAAAATATTCCTCAATGAAAGGAGATTGAGACGAAGTCCCTTACCTCGGGTCCGACATGACTCAATCATTCTTTAATCTCCTAAATAATAAACCTGAGTTAATTTGTACTTACATAAGAACCTTTTTTAAGTTCATTATTCCTTTTATATCACATATTTCCATGTTATGAACACTATGTAATTATCTATGTTAATAACGGTCATTTTGTCGATCATTGGTACTTGAGTCAAAAATAAACTCCATATATTTACAAGTTGTTCTTGTGGTAAAATATCCATTATATACAGAATTATATTCATGATGTAGATATCATATATATCATATATATCCTATATATACATGCATTTATAATATTACATAACATTTAAAGGTAAGAAATGAAATGCACCGTTCATGGAGACGGTAAGCCGTACGTACGCATGAACGCTACAATCATTTGTATTTTGTATTTAATGGAATGAATTCATAATGATAGAAAGTAATATTATAATTAAATTATAATATCAGATATAATATCATTAAATAAATCCTTTATACGTGCCACATATGTCATTAATGAATTAATCACTTTGAGGGGGCGGTAGTCCGCACTTCCTAAAATAAAGATATCATGTTTACCCATAATGGAAACCATAACGGTATTCCATAAATGAAATATATAGAAGTATAAGGAAAACATAAACATAATATATATCATATATAAATATAGTGACTTCTTAATGGCCACCATTAAAGGTGTTAAAAGAATATTGAACAATCATCGTTTCGTGAGGTTGAAATTCTCCATCCACAGAAACAATATGTCCTTTAACCATTAGACGGAAGTTTGTGTAAGTGTTTCTCGAATAATTCTTATAAAAAAGTCATAGTATATTTATGATATTGGTGTTGTTACAAAATAAAGGAATAAAAGTGTTTTGGGGGTTGGAGATGCAAAATAAAACAAAAGAACACAAGTGAAGACATTAACTTTAAATCGGGTAACTTTTTTTGGATTGAACCAAAAGGGTTTCTTGAAGAGCATTCTAACTATGGTAAGGCTTCTTTGATGAAGAGAGAGATGTGGAGAGATAAAATGAGCAGATATTGGTCGAGCCAATGGATTGAGAGGTGTGGGTATGTTGGTAGAGGTGGGGGCCTTTTATTAGATGGAGGAGGGGCACTCTTGGAAAGTCAAGAAATGTTACTTTATATTAAAATGAGTTTCAAATTTTAATGGACTTACATTGATATATTTCAAGGATAAGGTGATAAGGGTTCGAAATATACCCATCCAAAAGGTTTTTGACAAGTGTATGTCTTAGATTTAACATTATGTTTTCATTTTCTTTAAATCGTACATTAATGGGGAAATCGATGCATCATCATGGTGTCATATAAAAATAAATTTATATAATGTCTAAAAAATATAAAAAAACAAATATGATGTAGGAAATCATTTTATCATTCTAATTACTATTTATAGTCCAAGTGATCATTTATTTAGACAAAATTAAAAAAATTTTGACTTAGGTGTTATATAATTTTGTGATATTCTCCTTTCTTTAAAAATAAAATGATAAAGTGTCACTATCACCCAAAATTTATTCCATGGGGTCCCTATGTTTAGAACAAGGAATACCATGGTCTTCCATGACACAACCAGTAGTATTAGGACACATGTTAGGGGAATTTTTTATTATTATTATTTTATTTTATTACCCTTAACTACCGATTACTAATTAATCACTATAATTAATGATAATTACCCACTTTACTGTTCAAAATGTCAAAAAACAGTAGAGTCTTAATTACATAATTTGGACCTTCTGATTCCAAATATGGAATCCATTTTACCAATTTACAAACACATAATTTTTAGTAATTAATTTAAAAATAAATCACGTTGTCAAAACAAATAGCAGGGTTATTTAGAAACAATATCTATCAAAAGTTTGGCACTTGTTTATGCCCAATTACAAAGTGAAATAAATTCTAATGACCACCATTGGATTAAATGGTAAAAATATATTCTATTCATTGTTTTCACCATATTCAGCTTTTCGTAATCAATGCACAACTAGAGGAATCTGTTAGTCTTTTTCACAAACAACACATGGGAGGCCCAAGGATAGATGCTCAGGTGAATGAATCCTTTAGATTCTATGTCATCTAGTTGTATGTTTAATTCCCATAGCACGGTTGGTTCCATGCGATATGACAGAAGAGATATCAGTTGTGTTCTCGTTGCTAGATCAATCCAGAAGTCCATATCTCTCTTAGGGGGAAAAACTAAATCCATTCAAAAATATATCCAGAAATATGTCAACTACGTGAGGTAGACCAAAGTTAGATGCATGAACAGATTCCAATATCACGAGTGAAGATAACTAAAAAACAACATCTACAAACTCTTGAAGTGGGGGTCCCATAGGACTCGACTGAGAATATCATTTCCCATGAAGGACCTGACAACTCCCATGAGGTGATGTGAAACTGACCCACCACCTACAGCAGTCGATGTGTTCCTAGAAAAGTACAATCCAATCAATTACAAGTATTATTTCTAACAGATCCATTTCTAAGACAAATAGGTCCAACATCATATCTACCCCTGAAACAGAAATCACACACGACGGGCACCTAAGACCCTGCTCCTTCTTCTTTCCCAGTGGCATCACTAACTCCATCGCAAAAGAAACCAACTTTTTTGGAAAAATCAGCATGTACATGAAAATGGTATAAATGTATGAAACAGAGGAACCAATATCAAAATGAGTAGCTGTTATAGATGATGCAATCAAAATAGTGCCTCAAACTATCGAGGATATCACCTTTAATCCTGCCATTGTACAATCCTCCACATGGAGATGTCTAGTCCATGCACGAGGATGAATGATAGATTATGGTTGTTCCCTAAACAGTATCTTCCCATAAGTTGAACTAGACCTACCACTATAGCCACCAAATCAAAATCCTCCATCCTTGGCAGGTCATACTGAGATGGAACTCCTCTTGAAGAAACTAACACTTCCCCACTCTGAAGTGGAAGTTCCACCCAACAAAAGAATTGTATGTGACCCATATCTACACATAGTTAACAAGGCTTCAGAGGAAGTGCGAATATTGGTTGGATGTTCCCTTTTCTCCCACAATGGTGACACATGAAGGATCCTGCATCAGAATCCAGAGATGAAAATTGCTTGGATGAGTGGCCTGATCTACCACCTCCCTTCTTCCCTAGATCCTTCCACATTAATTTCATCTCTAAAGAGAATCCAATTCCCACTAACGATATTTTAATAGTGAAACCAACCCTCCCTTATCAGTCAATATTCACAATACACGCCTAGTCAACAACCTCAACATGGGTCCTAATATTAAACAAGAAAACCAAGGAGTATATCTCTGGTCCTAAGCCTTTATGAAATTTTTGGGTCTTCTATTACTCATTAGAGAAACTTTTAAGAGCATACCAAACTATCTCAACAAAATTGTAGGTGAAATCGATCACATAAATATCCCCCTGAACATGACCAATGAACACAAATGATCTAGCATATTCCAAGAGTTCATGGAATTACTGTTCATTAAAGCCTACCTTGAAATCGCCCCAGTGCATCAACTCATTTTTCATTATTTGAATTACTGATTCCCCCCACCTGTTCCTGGGAACCTCAACAGAAAAGGGTCACACTTCACCCTAAGCTCTATAGGTTTATCTAGGAAATCGAACATGTGCTTGATCTTTTCGATTTATTACTCTAATTCCATGGGTTCTATGCTACCTCATAATGTAAGAGGCTTATTTTTTAAGAACACCTGGGCCTTGTCCTTCCTAGGACTAGTATAAACTTCTCTAATAGAAGATAGAACATGAGAAAATCAATTTAAAAGATCATAGAAGGCCCAAACCACAACCTCTACTAGCCTCTGATTTAGTGTTGAGGTGTAACTCTGTCCAGCTGCTTCCAATGGGTGAAAGGTAGTTTTTCGGGGAGGCATGCATGTTTCTTCGAAAAAGAAATAGTTAGATGAAAAAAATTATCATAATAGTTCTTGAAAATTCCATCGATATAATTAATTATAATTAAGAAAAACATATTACAACAATAATATAAACCACTACATAAGCCCCAATAGATGTCCACGTGTAGTATGCAACCCACATGTCTAATATGGAAGTGCAGGGAAATGAATAATTCCAATGTCCCTTGGTGACTCTAGTTATACCAATAAAGGTGTGGGCCAATAACCAAAATCATGACCAAAACATATTTTCCAGATATTCTTTTCTATTTTCTAGACCGAATCATCCCAAAAAAACAATATAACCCAAAACATTAACCTCATTTGATACCATTTTGTCACACAAAAATCTGGTCTCTATAAAAACTAGTGCCAAACCTAACTCACGACAAGTCCTAAAGGGAGGTCCCTATCCCCACGGGCTAGCACAAGATCCCAGGTATCATATCATTTGGTTTGGAAATGATTTACCGATATATGGATACATAAAACATCAACGAATATCAATAAAATTATTATGAAAATTCATTCCAAATATGAATTAAAAATTATCCCGAACCGAATAAATAGTTTTAAAAAGTTATCATGAGGTCTGAGGGTTGATACAAATTTCATCAAAATAGACCCAAATACTCCACGTGAAATGGGTTCATCACCCACAAGCCTTCTCCACAACGTCGCACCATTGATGGGAAGTAACACCTCGAACGACCATCACCCAAAGCCTTCCCTTTACCTATGTCAAACATGACCAAATCTACATAAACCAATGGGGTGTATATAGGTTGTGATATTTATCCTAATTGGATACCACTATGATATTTCAAAGAGTAAACAATACAAGATAAAAATAATGCCAGATTTTATAAGTAGAAAATGGTGGAAATAATTCATAAAGAATGAAACATTTAAATGTAATCATTTTTCAATGGAAACATTCCTTGAGTGAGAAGATTTAAGTAAAATAATTAATCTAATATATATTATATAAAAATTCACCATATGCTGAAGATAATTAAAAAATAATCAATTGTAACTAATCTTGGGAACAACCCAAGGCAATAGTTTGTCTTAGGCCCCATGTACGTCATACCTCAGTGTAATGTAACATTAGAAAAAACATTTCTCCTGCATGATCCACTAGTTGGGAACATACCCATAACCTAGTGGTCCCCAAAAATCATCAATATAGTTTTTTATTATTTTATTTATCCATTTTTCTCAATAAAATTGGGATAAAACCCATCCAGATAACTAGCGAACTAGTACATATCCATCCTCCTAGGAACCCAGGTTTCCCCCATTATGCTCAAACCATTATTTCATGACACCAAAATCAAATATCCCATAAAAACATTTGATCTAGACATAATAAACTCAAAACGGTAGAAAAGCATTTTTTATCAATTACAACACTCAATAAGACCTTTAGGATTTCAATAAAATAATATCACCAAACATAAAAATGTTTTGCACAAAAAATCCCATAAAACCCCCACATTGAACATCATGTGAATGCATATATTCAACAAAAAATTCATCGCCCAAAAAAATTCTATAAACCCATTTCATGACTTATAAAACAACCCCATTTAGGGTAACATAAAATAGACATGTAAAACACACAATTTAACAACAAATTTTTACCTAAAAATCACTTTCTTAATAAGTATCACAAATACCAAATTTCATAGAAATGATAATTAATGATAAGTGTGCTAAAAATTGAAATTCATCAATGATAACTTATATATATTTATTACTCCTGTAATCACCTACAACAAGTCTCATAACACTTGAATAATTGTGAGAAAATTCAATTGCACCACCGCCGCACCACAAGGGTCATAGATCAATCCTAAAAAAATAATAGACCATGAAATTCATGATCAAACCCTAGTTTCAAAACCCTAAATTCATGACATATGGAAATTCAACAACTAGGGAAAAATCCCAATAATAAAGAAGAAACTATAAAAAAATTTAATGAAGAATGAAAGAGACCCAGTTACTTGATGGATCTTTAAGAAATAACCACAAATACAAAATTAAATGAATTGAAAAATAGCCCATTAATAAATAGAATTTAGAATAATTCTCATAAGGTAAAGTAATCACTGAAATGGGGGAAATAATAAAAAAAAATTAAGGCACTGGGAAGGAAACAATTTACCTCTTTAAATTTAGATGATATGAGAAGGCCTATAATGTTCTGCCCAAATTCTCAATGCAGATGAGTTGAAAGAGGGGGGAAAGAGAATGGGTGCGTTCATGGGATCTACTGGGCTCATGTGAGATTTATAATGACTAAAAAATAATTAAAATTAATAATATATTATCATTTTTTTAAACAGTAAATGATCTTTCGGGATGGACCAATTACTTAATTTAAAAGAAAAATCCACCATGATTATAAATTCATAAAGGGTACAAATATATATTGTGGTGTTAATAGGTAAGTTTAGGTCATTTTGAAAGTGTAATGATGGCATAATGTTGAAAAATTAAAGTGTTTTAAATGTAACAAATTTGGTTTTTGAATCTGGAAATGGGCACACGGTTTGCCCCATATCATGAAAACTCACCCTTTCCTCTAAAAAAGAATGGTAAACCCCCAAAATAAGAAAAAATATAAATAAAATTAAATTTCGATTTAAAATAAGTCATGGATGTGATATGGATGAAATAATATTTTGTTTTATATATGTATATAATGTTGGATGAAAAAATCTTGTGAATATATCAATTTAATGGGATGATACTTTTAGTGTGGTTAATAATGAAACAAAGAATATAATTAACAAGTAAAAATGAAATTTTTTTAGTGAAATTGATTAGAATAATGGCCTCTATAATATATAATCTAGGTATGAATTTTTTAAGTGTTTAATGTTCGGGAAGTATGAGAATCAATGTCATAATGGGAAAAATCATAAATAGAATTAGAATTGTTATATGAGGAATGGTTATATTTTTTATGATGAAGATATTACTTAGGATATATGAAATTAAAAAATATTAAATAACAATGAGATGAGTCTGGGTTAATGGATTAAGAATTAAGTGGGTTGATTATATTTTTTATTTTTTAGAATTAAAAAATTATGTTATTTGAATCATATATCATATATGTATAATTTAGTACAAGTTTTTCATTAGTTATTTCTTATAATATGATAAATGGTACTGATAAAATAGAAATGTTATTAAACGGTAAGGTATAATTTTATTTTAAAAAATATGTTTACTGGAAGGGAATGATTATTATGTTCTTTATTTTAAGAAAATGATATTTGGAAAAATAGATTATTTATATGAATAATATATACTAGATAGTACTGATTACCTTAGAACTGATTAACTATTTATTGGGAATGTGGTTTGTGAGATCGATGATAGAGTTTCAGGTTTTTTTGATTATAATAATTAATCCAATAATATATAATTTTAATTAATAAAGAAGCATATATGTTTTTGATAATGATTCATGGAAATTTCGCTCATTAATTTTTTTCAATAGAATACAAGATGAATGAATTAATCTTTTCTTGGTTTTTTAAAATTAAGAGATACATCATTTTGTTCATGGTATTAATGATAATATGATTTCAAAAAGTTTTTAACATTTTATCTTAATTTCTTGAAATTAAATTTTTTCAAACATAGAGGATTTGTATGGATAACTATTCATAAAATTGATTAAAAATTTTAATTTTGTTAGATAACAAATGATAACTATTAGTTTATTTAAAAGATATTGAAATAATTTGTTATAATTATATTATGGAAATTTTGATTGATTAGTTTTTAATGCATAATAAAAATTCATCTTCATTTTATGGTGTAAGAGATAATATGGAAATTTATTTCATCACAAAAAAATGATAGAATTGAGCTTATGATACAACAGAAGCTAAGAACTAGGTATACCAGTCCTTCTCAAATCCATGTTTGTATCTGGATATTAAACTCTCTATTGATTCCTCTACTAATGCCCTCTTTATTTCAAGATGTGTTAAATGTATCTATCATTGGTAATTAAAGACCTGATTCATAACTTGTACTGAACATATAGGTTATCCCACTTGAGAAGGTTATTTCATATGAGGAAAAACTAGTTTTGATTTTGAATAAAACTGATAAATTTATAAGTTTTTGGACCACAAACCTGGCCATTTGTATTTGGAAGAACAAGATTCTTTAGAAATCTATATGGGAACCTATGGATGTAATAAGGCATATGAATCCTCTGTTTTTGGTACACATGTGATGAATTTCAAAGGAAATTTCATTTTTAGTGTGTTAGATGGTAACACAAGGAAATTTTGATAAATATTTTTTCTCGAAAAAAACTAAATACTTACAATATCATTCATTATATTAAACACAATTTCTATCCAATTTTAACACAAAAATGAGTTTATCTAGTCTTATACACTACACCGAGTTTACATAAAGCATAGATTAATTATATTAAATTATTATTTAATATGATTACTCTAACCTCACATTTGGAATGAAATGTATGAATAATATTAACAACATATTGAAAATATATGTCTAAAAAATCTATATATAACTAATTATTTGGTAACCAATTTTTTTTTAAAATAAAAATCATTTTACAATAAAAGAAAATTGTTTCTAAAAAATTATTATTAATCACACAAATGTGTTTCACATGAAGAAATTAAAAAATAAATTCAACTTTATTAGTTTTATTAAATTTATATATTATATATTAAAAAAAATTAAGATACATGCTACTTGTTATCTATACAATTGATAAGAATAAATCTCATTTTATGCTTAAAAAGTATATATTTTTTTAAATGTTTTTTTGTTACCTTTTTCACATTTTTATTAAAATTATTTTTTCCAATTAATTATATAATATATATTAAATAATTAAATACATTTTTTAAATAAAATTTTAAAAAATATATTATGGTGATTTTTTATTAAATTTCTAGATGATAAATTATCAGATGAAAAGTGAAAATTACTAGTTTGACTAATGAATTTTCATTTCTATTAAATAATTGAAGAACATAAAAATAATTATAATATGGTTTCAAATGAATCATTAGATCAATTATCTATCTATTAAAGCATTTTTTTCTTTGGAATTATTTTAATATTGAATATCGATTTAAAAATGTTTTAACAATTTTATACATTTTCTCCTTGAAAACCTGCATTATCTTCATGAATTCATGTTTAATTTTAAATTATATTATGAAAATATTTTGAAGAAAAATATGAAAATTGATTCAATATTTTTTATCATAATAATTTATATTATCTAATTATTTCAAAATAAATGTTCAGAATAATTAATTATAAATATATTAAAAATGATTTATTGTTATTAAGGAAAAACGAGGTTTATGAGTGGGGTTAAACATAAAAGATAGGGGTTAAAATGAACTAAAACTTATACAACACCCATTTCATGAATATAGTTCGTCTGTATATAGTCTTTTTAAATGATGGAAAATTTTGGAGGCTTTTCATGTGCAAAATGTGGGTAAACATTTTTGTTTTTAAAAATTTCATGGATGAATCTCACCCCACTTATAAAAAGTTGCAACATCTTCTATCCGAATCACACGTAATAATACCATTTTCATATAAAATCCATTTAGAAATTACATACCTAATTCCATAATTTTATCATATAATCTTTATCTTTGTTATAAATCAATTCTATAAAAAAATTATTTGAGAACAAAAATAAGTTGTCCTAAGAAGAGGTGACATACATAGCCGATCATTTTATTATAGTTCTTCCTACACCTTCTTCAATTCATTTTAAATCCTAAAGATATTATGAACTCAATACATTCCATATATTAATATATTTCTTAATTTACGGGAATGATATATGTATATCTCATATTCCATCAAATGGGATATGAAATCATCATTGGTGTGTATGAAAAACTCCAGCTTCATAGACCTATATTATTTATTTTCTATGAAAACATATCATGAATGAAAATAATTAAGGTATTAATGTTTATATATTTTATTTACGATATTATAAAAAAATGTAATTATAATATATCTCCTACATGCTTACCTAATAACCCATTTGGAATGCAATAACATCGATCGTGCTTAAGGCAGTGTACCCCCTCACGAACTAATGTGCTGTTTTTTCATCTTTTATTTTCACTGATGTTAATATGCATATATTAAATTAATATGTATGATATTTTTGACATAATTATACCTCAATGTTTATGATATCACATAACCTACATATTTTCCATTCTATAGGTGATATGATAATGTCTTTTATTTCTACTGTGTACTACAACCTCAAAAAGTGACGTGATTCATTCACACATTACATAGAACATAATAATGTTTCCTTTAATAAAAATATGTAATATATATTACATAAAATAGATTTTATAATTTCAATATGATATTTACCTATAATTTATTCTTTTCACTATAAGATGGAAACTATGTTCTTGTGTACAAATGTCCAAACATCTCAATAATGATTTTATTTAATTTTATATTTCTACATTAAATATATAGTTTATATAAATATATACTAAATATATATGATATTATGATACCATTATCAAATTATGTGTACCAAAAAAATGAATCCAAATATACAAAAAATTAGTACATTTATATCTTGAAACATGATGTTGGCATTGAATTGTTAATAAAATTGTATGATAAGTCCCAATGTAAATATCAATGATAAGATATACATGGAATTTTTTTAATATGTTTATATAAATATATTTTGTTTATAATGGTTTTTTGGAGTAATATGATGGAATTCAGAACCTACGGAAAGGGATTTTGGTCTCACTTTTATTTTTTATAAGAAAAATTCCATATTCACCGCATTATTATCTTACAAGGGTCTATAATTAACATGAATTTATTTTATGATTCTTATATTTATTTTAATTTATATTTAAGTATAAATTTTTGGATCTCTCTTTTATGGGGTTTATATTTATAATGTTTCCAAAAATGTAACCCATTTTTGTCTCAAATTGCCTCTATAGGGACATATTTTATGTAATGCTCCTATTTTATTTTTTAAGGTTTATATACACCCCATTTGAGATTTTATAACCTAAAAATACAAATTTTCATCATATTATTTGATTTATTTAATGGTAATATTTTATGATTTGTAGTATTGAAAGATATAAATGTTGTAATATTTTAATGATACAATGTCATTATGTGTCGATATTGTTTATAATTATTCTACAATTGATGAATTATTGGGATAGATATGTCAATAAAATCATGAATTTTGTTTTTATTGGGTTATTTTATGTTTATTTATTATTTCCCTTCATTTATCACTTTTTATTTAGTTAGGAGTTCAAAATAAATTTTTTTAGAAGAATCTTCTTTATTTCCCTCTTCGGTCAAAAAAGTTATTGTTATAAAATAATGTTATGTAAAGTTTTTTACAATTATTAAAATTATTTATGAAATACACTTTTTCCCATATTTGAATTTAATTTTTATAAATAAAATATATTTCATTTTCTAAACAATACTAAATTGTCTTATGCCTAAAATTTGTAAGCAATATTTTTTTAACGTTTATAGAATGAATGGAATTTACAACCAACCTGACTATTAATTTTTTAGATGCATGATTTATAACACTTCAATATTATTTCAAACTATATGGTTTTTAAAATGTTATTTGTTTTATAAATTTTTTTATGTGAAAAGGGATATTTTACTTATAAAATTTTTTAAATGTTTTTTCAATTATCCTTAAAAAATAAAAAATATTATTTACAATGAAAATGATTTCCAAAAAAATTTATGATTTTTGTTTTTTAAAAGATATTTGAAAGAAAATTTTATTTCCCTTGATAAATGTTCACGTTGATTTCTATTTCAAAATCAGTTTCAATATAAGAAAAAATCATTGTAGTTACTTATTTTTTACTTGGGGAATGATACAATAATACCATTCATATTCTTTATATTAATGGTTTATTTTTAAATTGAAATGATTTAAAAAAAACATTTTCCATAAAAGTCATATGAATGAAAAATAATTTTTTATTGATTTGGAAAACTCAATCCATAATGTAAAAAGCAAGAAAAGCTCCAAGCATGTCTGAAATAATGGAGACCCAAGGCATTATTAACAAGAAAGTTGATGCCATCAGACATAAAGGATCCTTTGTTAAGGATGAAAGAAACATTTTGTTCAGAGGAAGCCTACGACAAGAAAATGTACGTAACTACATTTACCTCTCGCCATGTATGAGTGATCTCTGTATGAGTACTCATGATCTATTTACACTTTCAGATGATATTTTCTATGTTCCATGGAAAAAATTCAATTCTAAGAAGAGCTTTGTAAATGATCAAAATGTCTATTCCCACTACCTTCATTTTGATATGCTTTTTCTCCCTTATCTCCAACCCAGTAACCATTGAATTTTCCTTGGCCTGAATATCATTACCTCTAGAATAAAAGGTTGAGAATGCCATAATAATAGACCCCCTATGATCCATAATAACTCCACCACCTCTCATTAATTTCCATAGTATGGAACCGTCCATATTGGTTTTGAACCTAGATCTTGGGGGAAGATGACAGACCCAATTACCCTCACTCATCCTCCCAATCTGGTTAGAAAAACATGTGTTAAGAATCATTATTGACTAAGATCCTTGGAATTCAGAACACACACTAACCATGTCCATCAAGGTGTTATTCATTTTAATACTAATTCTAGTTTGTGTTTGGGAATTGTTATTGTGTTGAGCATCATTCCTGGATTTCCAAATTATGCAACATTCTTCCACAAGAGTGATGGCCCGTCATTTCATCTCTGGACCTAGAACTCTTGCCTCACTGATCCACCGATTGAAATCATTATTCTGCATTTCACCATGATCAAATACCGTAGTGAAATCTTCAAACTTGTTCCAGGTATGGTGAGCCCAATCTATGTTAAAGAATAAATGATCCAATAGTTATTTTTTGTGATAAATACAATACCATCATTTGAGGCCTTGGACACTCCCATGAGAAGGATATTATCATCAGTTGGTAGAGCATTGTTCCCAAATATCCATAGTACAAAATTAAATACAGGGAAAATCCCCTTGCACCACATAATCTCCTACTAATGATCACTAATAGTTCAGTCCCTCCACATAGTATAATATGCCTTAATAGAAAATGTTCACAATGAGGAGCCCGTGAAAATGAGCCTATTTGGATCATCACTAAATACAATTTCATTGAATACATCGTGATGTTTATTATCAAGAATAGAATGAATAAAAATTGGCTGTCTGTACATATCCGTAACAGAAATATCTGGTGTAGGGAAACCTTGAAACCACATCTTTCTTCTCCCCCCTGTATCTAGACACTGTAAATTCACCTCTCCCCTCCACACCTACCATCTAGAATAAGGATGAAAAACCATAGAGTACGATTACATTAACTTCCATATATTTGAGGGATGAAGCCTGTGGACCACAAAATCTTGGCCATATTTATCTTTCATGATAGTTCCCCACAAATTACAGCCTTACCTATCCTCCATTGCATGTTTTTCAGGAATCCCTTGCACGGTCAAGGAGACACTCTACATGTTGATACCCCCTTCAGTTATGGATATTGATAGATGCTTCCCCAATTCCCAATGATATCTACCTTCATATTTTACATCCTATATAAAGGATAACATAATTCATTCCATATTGGAAATAACTGTTTTGAGAGACTTCAAAGTCTATAGGAGATGCATAGGGATAGAACATGGATACTATTAACCAATGTTATGTTTCCACCAAATGATAGAAACCTATTTTTCCAGTGAAAAATGTGCTCAATGTGGTTTCCACATTCTAATTGGTATGATGAACTCGAAGGGAGTTGTGACTAACTGATGCCATGAGATACTCTATTGAAAAGCAACCATGTCTCAAATTCAATGTGGCCTCTAGGATCCTCACCCTCTTGACCGAGAGATTCATAGAATATTAATATAGTATTTTATCCCAATTCACCGCCTTCGGAATCCATTTACAATAATACCCTAGAAGATCATTCACACCATTCACTGATGACCTGCTTCCATTAATAAATAGAATAGTATTGTCCACAAACATCAAGTGAGAAATACCATTCAAAGCATACCGATCCGGATATGGAAGAACATTCCCCATACTCAGACCCCTTTGAATATAGTATGTATGCACATTTTTATAAGGAATATATAGAGTGGGGGATAGGGGATACCCTTGTAGAAGACCTTGATAAGACTTGAAGAAGCCAAATTTCTTACAGATAAAAGAAGTGTATAACCATGATGAGCTAAACCAGCAAAAATGTAATTCACAGGTCCAATTAAAAAACCCCATGCATGTCAAAACCTATAAAATTAATCCTCATTCCATCCTGTAATAGGCCTTAATCATATCATGTTTGAAAGCCATGTTTCCCCCTATGGTATTGTTTTTTATCCTGCTAATCATTTCTTACACAACCCCAATCACACCCTGTATAGATCTCTATTTTATTAACTTGTGATGTTCGGCAGCCATTCATTTGTTTAGGTGGGGCGCTAAACATTTTTTTAAGATACAAGGAAGAACCATTTGAGTGATGTTACACTTGATTATGGTCTGATAGTACTCCACTTATAGGGGGTTAATAACTTTCTGTATCAACTCCATATTAGTTGATCTTTTATGCGAGAAAGGTTCCCTCCCTGAAAAAAAAATACTACAGTACTACCACTAGGTCTCCATTGACAAGCTCACATGGAGCCGTGTAAAAAGAACCAGGTATGTTGTCCAGCCCTGGTGCAATGTCTGGGTTTAATTTCAATATTACCTCTCACACATCATCCTCATCCGGACGCCTTTCAAGAAATAATCATTCTCCACTGTAACAATTCTTGGAACATCCTCGAACAAATTTTATGCTTCACTAAGATATCCACATAACATATTGGAATTATGTGCTTCCAATAAGCCTTTTATACTATCTTTTTTCATTTACCCAACCTCATCCCTGTCATTTGAGTAAAAATTTTCCTCCTATAGAATATTTTCTAGCAGAATCTCCTCATCTCATTAATACAAGCATGAAAATAGACATTGTTCCAGTCCCCTTCTCAAATCCACCTTTAATGAGCTCCCTCTCTTTCAACTTTATCATGTCTTAACGGAACATTAGATAGATTACCCTTATTATCCCTTAGTATAGTATGTAAAAATTCATTCCACTCTTTCCCCATGCTAGAATCTAGGTGTTCTACCTCCTTACTGATCATTTTCAACTCCGAATCAGGGGCAAGAAGAGTTAAATAGGAACCTGATATGTTATGACAAGAAAGAAATAGGTTACATGGGAAGATATCCTTCACCTGAAAGATAGTACACTGAATGTTTTAACAATCCCTAATGTGGGTACACATACCTTATCCCATGGCTGAGGCAGTTACTTGGGGGGTTATCCCAACCCTGACTTCTTATTAATTCCTTGTTGGTTAGGCATGAAATAATATTTCCCTTGATTATGTATATGACATAGATCAATCTCTTATTCAAATTTTAGAATCTCGGGTCTCATGTTATTTCATTAAAAAAGGATACATGTCTTAAGAACATGCATGATTTATTCCATAAATCTTGTTTATGATCAATTTGATGTATTGTATGAATATCATATAATCATCGCATATAACCAAATGTTAATGGTTATTTCATGCTTATGTGATCATTGATATGTCAATTTATTACCATTAATAAGCATATATGCTTATCCATTATTATGTTCCTTTCATAAGGTTATGAGTAACATTTTTTTGTAGGGATTTCTAATGTTTAGTATATTTATGTGAAATTTTATATATCATTGAAAACCATGGAATATTTGGTACTAACAAAAAAATTAAGTATACGAATAAGATCTTGTTGATTTTTTATCTAATAAAAATCATATATATTTAAAAATATTTAATATCTATATATGGGAAAATTGGGTTAGTACACACCATTAGAGTAATACTTCTATTAATTAATGATAACATGTGCAATGGATCATGGAATATTCATTTTTTTAATAGAAATTACAAAAATTACTTTGGTTGAGTAGTAAGCATTATCAAGCTATGTCGATGACAATTTATTTAAAAAAATAAATCATGTTTGATGTTCCTAAAATTATTTCTAAATTTTTTAACTACCTTGGGAGAAGGATTTTCATGATAATACAAACTACTTTTGGGTGTGTTCTAATAGAAAAAGGTTGTGTTTTGTTATTTCATTTCCATGGAACTACTTTCAGGTTTATGAAGGAGTGTGATATGATCATTATTATTGTTAGTAAAGATTAAATCTCCAATTTGGATTACTATAAGTGTTTTGGATGGAGTGGTTGTTTAAAATTTAAATTTGGTGTCTCCATTTGGTAGAGTATCATAAAATTATTTCAAGTTACACGTATGGTTGAGATAATGTATAACCAAGCTATGATAAGATATCTTTGGACCATTATGGGTGGAGAATTTTTTTTTCTCTTTGAGTACTTAAGATATGTGGGTAAGATGATAAATACATCCTTTGAGATTATTTTTGTCACTATTTATGGATTTTTTAATAGTCTGGGAGTTGGTTTGTGCTATTTTTTGATAGAAATTATTTATGGTAACCATTGATAGAATATATTTATCTTTTCATTGGAATAATAAGGTCTCTAGTTAGAAATGTTTTTGTGTATAATGGATTTGATGTGAAATGATTTTATACAATAAACATTTACATAATTCTAAACCAGAGTAAAGTGATTTAGTGGAGTTACAATTAATGTGATAACATGGTTGGAGGATATATTTTTAAAAAATAAATATTATTTGAAATGGGTGGATATTTTCATCAATTTGTTTCCAATAAAGGATGGATAAAAGTTGGTTCTTAATATATAGTAAATAATTTATCAAATGATTTAGGAATTTTGGTTGGAGTTAGAATTGATTAGTAATTCACAGTCCAAGATGGTAGATCATTAGTTATACAGATAATATAAATTTGCATCAAGTGTATTTTTGTATTTCTTGACTAGAGAGAATCGAGCACAAGGACTTGACCAATGTTTGAGGAATGCCCTCTTTGAGGGGGTATGGAATACATAATTTGGTAATGGGATTATGGGTCAGTGATAAAATAAGTTAATCACTATAGAACCCCATTACATGTTTGGGAGAAAAATTATTTCCCATAAACTCTATCACTGAAATAATGTATCATAGGGTAATTTTTATTTACAACATACCAATAAGATAAACATTACATATCACAAATAAACAGTAAATCTAATGTATGGATTGTTTAGTGTCTTTTCGGATCGACTATATATGTTTCATATTTTATGATACTTGGGAAAATTCCCTCATATTGGAACTGCACTATATCAACTTCTAGATATCCATTTGGTTAAACATATCATTAATATCTAGGTAATGTAACCATAAAAAATATATGAGGTGAAATGCCCAGTAATGGAGATTTTATAAAAATTACACATAGGTTTAGATGAAAATTATATGAGAAAACATGAGTAGGGGAGGAATAACATTTTATAATTATTATTAAAAAATATTTTTATCTAAAAGTCCTGATATAAAGGCATGTAATCTCAAATGATTAATCATATAAAATTTCAAATGATTTTAAAATAATTAAATAACAAAACCAATAAATGGTTTAAAATCAAAATATTTTAATATATAAATTTAAAATAAGCTTGAACTATATCACAAAAATTTACCTTTTTCATAAATATAATCAAATTTAAATTATAACACTTTTAGAAAAATATATGTGTTTACTTTCTGTGGTCAAAAAAATTCACACAAAACCTATTATGAAAATAATAAATCATTCATTATATGAATAAAAAAACCAAGACAACAAATTTTTATATAAATATTCCCATGAATCATGTTGCAAAAAATAATTATTTTCAAGATTTAGTTTATGAAAAAAAAATATTCCTAGGATTCTTGTTGTTCGCCTAAAAATATGCATGATTTACATTCTGTTTTCAAGATATATTAATCATTATCCATTGTAATGGAGGAAAATATTATTTCCCATTCATCATCATCAGTATATATGTGTTATAATATAACATAAAATCAGTTATACTTTAAAAAATTAGTAAATGAATTTTTTAAAATAGATGGTTTTCATGAAAAAAGATGATAAATATTCTATAGTTCAAATAGAAGGAAAATATAGATGTTGGATAAAACATTTTCCGAATAAAAAATGGAGAATTTATGGATGTACCATTTTAGATATCAATTTATTAATAAAATTATTAATAATAATAAATAGATCATTTATAAATTGACAAATAATATATATAATTATTTTTCATAGAAGTTAATACATTGAGAAAGATGAAATATTTTACAAATTGGCCAATGATAAAGTTGTTTTTTTGAGAATAAATAATAATGCAATTTTTTTAAGAAAATATTTAATTGAGAATTCCCCAAATGAAATGAATAAATTTTTAAAAAAAATTTAATCCTCTAAAATATAATTTAAAATCAAGAATTCCATTTTAAAATAAAAAATATAAATTTTGAAATACTAACATATTTCCATTTTAAGATTCAACAATAGTTAAAAACAATTTTCATACCATTATAAAATATGTAACGGTTACATAATAAATGAGAATGATTATATAGTGAATGAAATAATAAATGAGTATTTAGAAAAAACCATTACCATAGTCAAAAAATACAAAGTTATGCGTGATATTAAAAAGTTATTTTTAGAATTGTGATGTCAAAACATTTAAAAACCATTTCCATTATAAAGAATATTCAATATTTATTCTCTAATGGTATATAATTTTTTTAAAAGAAATTTATAGTTGGAGATTAAACAAAATATCATAGAAGAAAAGAAAATATAATATTTTAAAACATAATTTGTAACATCCCAATATTTAATGAAATAAATAATTTCAATCAAATTTAATTTCTTATCTAGCTTTTATTACAAACAACACTTTGTGAAAATGAACCATTGTATATTATTTAAATGTTATTATGTGACCATTATAACCTAGATATTAAATTTTAAGGTATAAATATTATTAGTTACTATATGAGATATATAAAATTATCCTAATCAATATAAATGCGTTGATTAATATTTAGGAAAAAAGAATTCAATTTTTATCAATGAAATATTATACTAAAGAAACAAAGTTCCTTCAATATGATGTCTATTTATTATTTGGGAAAATAATTTTTAAATTTTTAATTACTTCAAAAAATTATTTTCAAAACATAAATAAAATTACAAATGTTTCTATAAAAATTATCTTATAGTGAATTTTAGGGATTTCTTTTAAAAGATTGGTGTTTCATTGAATAGTGAAAAATTCTAATTATTATTGAAAAATGTAATTCTTCAAGAAAGTACCAAGTAAAATTTTGAAATTTAAAAAATGTATATAAATTTAGTTCTATTAGGTATTAATTATTTAAAATTATTTAAATTTAATAGATTTTATTCTTAATTTTTTAATAATTTTTTAAAAATTAATTGAATTTTTATGAAAAAATATGTTTTTTTATGAATATAATTTTTTTTCTATATAAAATAAATTAATCAAAATAGGTGAATTATTTTAATGAAATTAATGAAATACATATTTAATAATACATTTTCTCATTTATTTTTTAATTTTCAAATTCTGTGATATGAATAACCCCTGTATTATGAATAAAATGTATTTTTATAAAAGAATGTTTTCATTAGGTGATGACCTGTAATATTAAAATTAATTCCTCAAAAATTTTAAAAAAAATCTATAATTGTTTTTAAATAATCGGTATCTTGGTGGTTGGATTTTTTAAACACTTTTCATTTGTTTTTGGATAAAATTTGTTGTAACTATATGTTAATTTATTAACTCGGTAAAGGATAAATCGGGTTAATCTTGGTTAAATGTAATTGATAAGGATAAAAATTTTAATCATATATATTATATAATAAAATTAATTCTACCCTTTTCACATTATGGTAAACCATGAATTGTTTAATAGAAAATTATTCTTAAAAATGCCTTTTATAAAACAAAAAGGAAATAATGTTATAAAATTTCTCTCTATTATTTTTTAATATTTATTTTGTGTACTCGGAGTTATAATTATTTTGAATGGATATAAGATTTTATTCTAATACTAATATAATTAATCTAATTACAGAAACATATTTGTAATCCCTTATAATTGTATTGTTATGTTAATGGCATCTGTAACACTAATTGAGCATTTCTTTATTTAATTAAAATATATAATAAACGAAATTAATTACATTAAATGTAATATAAATGTACTATGTTAATGTCAACTATGAATTTTATTATTTAATTTGATGTTTTATTATAATTTTATAGATCTATATTCTAATTTAAATATTTTCACTATGTCTTTCAAGTAAAATAAATTTAATAGTTTCTTCATTTACAATAATTATATCTTATGAATATAATTATTAGATAAATTACATAAAAACCCAAAAATATTTACATATGATAATAAGGAAAAAATATTGTCTATAATATCCACACACACATATTTATTTTTAATTTAAAAACATTTTTCATTATAATTTTTTAATATATATTAATATTTTAATACATTTCATCAGTTCCCCAAACTCAATTATAAAATAGAACCCCTATATTCTCTTCATAAAAGAATTTAAGAATTCTATATCCACCAAAATCTACCACATTCATTTATCCAATCACATATAGACATTCTATAGCTGATGAAAATCGCATAATTCTAACCCCATAGACTTTAAATTGATATATGAAGGTGTTATTTCTATGAATAGGTTATAACCTCAATTAATCACATTAATTTAAAATATTATTTAAGTTCATATAAATAAGTTATATTTTTCAGATATTCGGTGTCACAAAAATTTAAAAATGTTATTATGAATATTATACAACGATTATTCCCCTTCTTTACTTAAATGATATGTGAAAATATCACTTATACATGTCTATAGATTCTTAACTCTTTGTAGTGATAAATTTAATGCTCATCAAAATATTTTGTGGATGTATATAATGATGGTATCAATTAGTATATATTATTAATATGACATAATTATACTTATTTTATGATAATATATCATATAATTTTTTATCATCCAAACTTATAAAAATGATATTGTCAATCATGCGTATGTGTGGAATACAACCCCAATAATGAAATATTACTTGTTTTTCATTTCTATACTGTATGTATTGTAATAAAGATTTATTTAATTTATATATATATATCATATATATTACATAATTAGGATTATATACTGGGAATTTATTATTTACCATCATTTCATTACATCCCTCAAAAAATGAAACAAACGTTCATTACTACATTCGGCATATCGTCTCCATTAACGGTGTAATTATATTTTTCTATCATTATATTTTATGAATATATATATATAATGAAAATACAATATATTTATGTAATGATACAAATATGTTACCATGATTCAAACACAAGGTCTGTAACTACTTAAACAGAACATAAATAATAAAAGGGGAAGATATGAACTCGAATAATGACTTTAATAATGAATTTTTTAAAAATAGGTGATTAATGGTTATATTTAAATCCAATATGGTATGTTATATATGATTAATGTCCTATAAATTATAGATAAAAAATTATATAATTAATATATGATCTAATGATGTGTGTGGAGGTTGTCATACCTAGGGTAATGTATTTTTATCTTACATTTATTTATAAGGGTCAAAAGCCTTATAGAACAGTTAATCATATTTCTATAATATATATTTCAAAATAATGTATTTTATGTTGATTATTGTGATATTTATGGGTATTTATAAACCCATCTAATTTTGTATCATTCAATTGATGTGTGATTCAAATGTTACCAAATGTTTATGGGCTTATATTACAATATAATTGTTTATATAGAGTTTTTATAATTATATTTTTGGTGATGAAATAATATTTTATATATCTCAATAAACATATTTTTTTATTTATTTATTATAAATTATATCCATTCATTTTCCGGACCATAAGTAATGAAGGGAAGGAAGTTTGAATCAAGTAAAATCCTCTTTATTTCTCAATTTGGTCGAAAATCCTTTTATTACAAGAAAATGGTATCTAAAAATGTTTTAAAGAAGATTTTTTGTAATTTTAATAAAAATTATTAAAGTCATTTTAACATATGGTTTAATGTTTCTCAAAATTCATTTAATATATTCATTATTATAGTTTCCAAATATTTAATTTTTTCTATCTTTACAAATACTTTTAAAAGAATATTTTTTTATCTTATATAAAATAAATGGAAATTAGTATTGTCATAAACCCTTAATGTTATGAAGATTATTTTAAAATTTTAAATGATTCCTCAAAAAGAATATTTTTCCATAATATTTTGGTTATTTTCATATTTTATTTATGTTTTTTCAAAATAGTATTTTATTTTCAAGGATATTTTTTTAATGATATTCTAATGGTAATTATATTTTTCATGTTCTAAAACCCTTATTTAACATATATTAGACGAGGTATATGATCCAAGTATACCATCCTTATTCATTATATGAGTTATTTATGTTTATGATGAAATGATTGTTATGAAACTTGGTCCTTTTTTCATTGGTTATTAAATTATGAAATAATGAAATATTTATGAAACATATACAATATACATGGCCTATGTTATAATTATACCTTTAGGAAACCCATATCATTTAATGGGTGCTTATATGATGAATTATTAAACGTATTGCAGAATATGTATTTATATATTTACGTTATTTGATTGTGGTTATGTAATAACTTAGGATGGTGGTTATATTATAACCGTGGATAGTGGTCCTGATGTAATAAAGAATGAAGATCAAATTATAACTAAGAGTTTGTGGGAACTATATCACCATTTAATACATTTCATAAACAATTGTATTCAATGAGATAAATAGGAATGAAATGGGGACATAAACTTAATTTGTAAGAGACTCTTTCCACTATTATTGTCTTTCGAATAAACCATGAATATTATGATTACATAGGTATTTAATAAATTCAACTATGATTGTTTATGGAAATATCCCTTGACTATAATAGAAATAAATTTCTCCACTTATGTGTTTGAAAAAAAATGTATATCTCCTCCCTGTTTTATGATATCATGGCTCTAGTTGATTAGTAAATTTATAAATTATCTCTTCTTTATTTTAATTTCTTCTTCCATGACTTATAGTTATTATATATGATATAGAGGGGATAACTCTCGTATCATATTTTCATTTTCTCATATATATTATACACAAGTAATCATTTATATATTATTTTTTAACCTTACTATTCATTTGAGCTCACACTTACTTATTTTTACACTGCCAAGTATATGATGAATTTCATAACGTATGAAAAATCTATGAAGGGTGATAAATAAAAATAACTAAATTAGAAAAAATTAATATCTTCTATAAATTAGTGGAATATGAATCAATGTTTCCAAATTCACTATACCTATAATGTTATGGAATGGATCATTATGTTATATAATGAATATTCATTAAAAAAGACTTTATAACTTTTTATGAATATTCTAGGTAGCTATAGTTTGTATCAATGAAATTTTTAGTTATTTAATACAAAATAAGACTAGAAATAATTAGTGAGAACCCTAGTGACATTTCGCACTACATGAAAAAATATTAATGATTTAGTAATGAGGATGAATTCTCTATGTCAAAACTACGTGCGCATAGATTAAGATTTTGTGTTTTATAAATGAAATATTATGATTTTCATGGAATATATTTTTTCCCACTATGATTATTGTTACTCACACTATTATGTTTCATTTATTCTCTAGTTGAAAACATAAGGAATCGTATTAAAGCTATATGTTATGAAAAAATAAAATTTTTTCCCAGTCTGAAACAAAATATTATTGGAGATGGTATGCATTGTTTTTTCTATGCAAGAAAACAATATCATGATATGAAACATGTTTAACCTAAAAATGTGAAAAGTAAGGAACAACCATTTTAAAATTCATTCATGAGGCATCCAATACATTCTATAATTTGTTTCACTAATCCAATAGTTACATATAAGTAGATATAATCCACTAGAAATATATATTTAATTACACTCTGTTCAAAAGATAAATAATTCATATTGGTTGTCTATATTTTAAAGGATAAGTGGTAAAATGGTGGGTTATAATAAAAAATACACGGAACCCAGAATTAGTTGACACCAAGTAATTGGATGAGATTAATATTTTTTTTTAAAAAGTAATATATTTTTATTCTTTACATGAAAAAACATGAAGTAATTATTTTTTATAATGAATAAGGATAATGAATCTGTTGGTATCTATGTGGTAAATTTACATGAATTCTGAGGTATAAATCCGGTAGTTCTAAAATTCCATAATGCAAGATTTATGGATTATTCAGTGGGATAAAACTATGTCGAAAAATGGTATCATTTATATTGGAATTCAGAATCTATAAGTAAATCACATGATGTTCCATTAAGGAGGAGATGTTGAATGGAGTTACCAATCAATCTCATGGATTTGATAAGAAAAAAGGTGGATTTTAAAGGGATTTATAAGACCAAAAAGTGAAGAATATATTCCATCATTTATACTCATAATCTGAAAGGAATCATAAATGAAATATATGTAAGAGTAATGATATAGTTTATATCTATTGAAACGAATTTCTTTGGGAAATATTATGTTTATACGAGGGGAGGAAGCTAGATAATGATGTTACTAGTTAGAAATATAAAAAAAGTAGGCACTCACAATATAGTTCTAAAAATTAAAAAAAATTGTGTATTATAAGAATCAATTCATTAATACAAGGTGTAATGAGGATAATAAAAAAACAAATCATTGAAGTGAATCAAAATAGGTATTTATTTGAAATCACAATATTTATTGTTATGATAATTTGGGAACAAATATCCACCACCTAATAAATGGGGAATTCAAATTTAATTTTATATGAATGTTAACTAATAAAATAATATTATTCATCCATTAGTGAATTTTTAGGTCATTAGAATCATTGATTATCTCATTATACATAGATTATTGAATAGATACGTCACATTTGATGTTCTAAATTAACATATGATCATCTATTTTTTCAAGTATGAACATAGACTTACAATGTAAATAATTTTTATTAAGAAAAGAGAATATCTGGGTAATGAAAAGTTATTTATCATTTGGAAGAAAATTTATTTTTATTTTGACATTATTTTAGGAATTTGTTAGGTTATATATATCTTCTCATGTTATATTCTGAGTGATTAAACTAATTTCAAGATAATCTTTAAAATGATCATGGAAGGATATGAGATAAAAAAATAAAAATAATTCGGATTCAAATTTTTCCAGTCATATTTTAATGGAGCCTTATGTTTAACTATTATTTTAGTGGATAAGTTAGTACCTGGATAACTGGTGAGATAAATTTTGGTTTTGGTTAATATATAGAGGTGGAAGGAATGGCCTTTTGATTATATGATTCATTAAAATTTATCTTTTGTTCCTCAGGAATGAAAATATTAACAATAATTATTCATTCCATGCTGTTGGAGATAAATGGAAAATAGATAAAATACCAAAACAAAGATAATATTAAGAAAATAAATTTATATGGATATGATATAACTAATTATATTTTATAGAATGTTTAAGAAATTCATCATCACTTCAAAACAGATCAATGTCGATAAAAATATTATACTTAAATTATTCCCTATGACAAACAATATTCATTTTTTGGGTTGTTTTTGAATCAAAAATCTATTTGGATTTTTGTTTTTTATATTTTCAAAGAAGGGAATGTTTGTACCTATATATTTTTTCACTTTGAATATTCTTGATCATGCTTGGATGGTATAGTGTCTTTTGGAGCTTCCACTTATCCTCTATCTAGTTTACGATGTGTTCCATGTATATCTCTTGATGAATTAAATGCATTATCCATAAATTTAATAAATTTAGACTTCAAACAACTAGAACATGATCTATAATATGTGTAAAACCCAAGAGATTTATTATATTATATAGAAAATGTTCTATGGGACAACACTACTCACCTATTTAATGTCTTATGGATAAATCAATAAATCAATGAAGCTACAAGGCAATTTAATGACATAATGAAATAAATAAGTTATTTTTTTTAATATGAGTAATGAATTTCAATGAAAAAAATTATTATAAGGGGTATATAATGTAACCGTCTAAGATTGTATTAAATATTTTTCCAAATAAATTTAACTTCATCAACAGTTTATGTTATAAGAAACACAGAGTTTTAGAAAACCTTGATATAATATTAAAATATTATTATCTGACTTTTATAAAATATAATTTACATTGGATTTTATGAATATAATTTATTAATTGAATAAATACACAAAAATTTTATAATAAATATAATTTTATTGATTAACTATGATGAAATAAACATGCCTTTTTAGCAAAGTTATATTATTCTTAAAAACTAAAATTCATGAAAAATGATTTTATTTATTTAGTGAAAAAATACATTTTTAAATTTTTAACTCATTAAAAAATATTATATCATAAACATAAATCATTTTTTAAATTATCATATAATAATTATCTTATAATGACATTTTGATATTTTTTGAAAACATTAACATTCTAGAGAATAGTGAAAAATTATCATTTAAATTGATAATTATACTTTTTTATCAACAAAATTAATATTTTTATTTACTTTACAAATGGTTTGGATAAATATTATATTTATTATATTATATATAATCTAATTTAGTCAACTAGTTTTGTTTTTATATTGTTATAAAAATATTTTTGTAGTGAAAAAGTAGTTTTTCTGAATAAAACTATTTAATGCATGAAATGGTTATTTATATTTAAAAATTTAATTAATCACAATTGGTAAAAAAAATTAACTAAATTCTTAAATTATATATTGAATAATTTTTTTATATCTATTCAATAATTTTCTATACATGGTGTAAAAATAAAAAAATTGCATAAAATTGATATTTTTTAGGAAAAACACTTTTTATCACATTTTTCATGAATTTATTAAAATTATCTTTTAACAACGTAAAAAATGTAATTTCCAAAAAAATCCTCCATATCATTAATCTGGAAGGGAAAATTTGTGGAATATTCACATTTAATTTTTGGTCTATATGAATTGTAAATGAGGTAAATTTTATGATAACAGTAATGGTTAAATTGGTATAATATATATATATATATAAATTATTTATAATGCCATAATTTTTATCCAAATTATTATTGGTTGAAGTAAATTCGCCATTATCACCTTATTTTTTAGTATTAATTGTTTAACCTAACTTTATCTACAAAAATTACATACATTATATTTAATCCAATTGAAGTTAAAAAGTTCACTATTAATGTTTTAAATATATATCATGTATTTACATTGGGATAAGAACATGTTATGAACTGAACTATGTGTAAATTTTGATATTTGTGAAGTTAATTTCTTTGTAGATAGTTTATTTCTAATTTTTAGAAATTATTCAAGGACCTTAAATTATAATGAAACACTAATTAAGTATTTTTAAAATTAATATCAAAATTTAATTAATGATTTTGAATATATTATAATTTTTATAATATGATTGAGTTAATATGAAAAATTATTTTTGTAGAAAAAAATGATAAATTTTTGTTCTGTTAATGAAATATATTCTTATTCTATGTCTATTTTTATTTATTTTAAGCTGAATTAAATAAAAAAAAATTAATATTGGAAATAATGATCTTTGATTAAAATAATTATAAAAAAATACAAAATATAAATAATACTAAATAATGAAAAAAGGGTTATGATATAGTCTAAAATATTATCCCATTCCCATTTGTATTTTATTTGAAACCATTTAAAATTAGAAATATTGTAACATATTTTAATCATTTATGATATTCTATGATTTCCCTAACCATCAGTTATGAAATGACACCCTCCATTCTCTTATTCCCACAATTATGAGCCATATAAGTCAAACAACAACTACAATGTTCTGGTCTCTACACCACTAGCCACATTTTCGGGGTGATTTTATTCCAAAAAATTCTACCCTTGATCCATTAATAAGAGATATAAAGGATTTATTTCAAAGAATAACTAATTTCCTAAATCGATAATTTCCTATTAAATTATAATATAACTCCTATAAATATTTTATATTGTTAAAAAAATAATAACATCATTTCCTATAATATACTAATGCTTTACAATATTTATGAAACAATGTTTATACACCCTCTTTCCATCAAATGGGAGGTGAAAATGTTTCTCATCTCTACAACAATCATACCATATGCACATACCAAAAAATTTAATTTAAAAAAATATATATTTTATGTATGATTATTATTATGGTTTTAATAATTTTATAAAATATTATGAAATAATTATACTTCTATAATGATAATATGATACCTACATTCTTAAATTCTTAAACTGTTCTAAAATGATTTCCTCGATCATGTGTATATGTGGACTATATCTTCAACTAAGTGATGAAATTAATTATTCATTTAATTTTTATTTGAATTTAAATGAGGAATTAATTAATGAATATATATGATATATATGATATAAAAATTATATAGTAAATGTATTTTTTTATTTAAATTTCTTTTGATCATTCAGTAAAAAATGACAGTTGTGTTCATGACTACGTACAACCTACCATCTAATTCAATGGAATAATTCATTTTTCTATCTATTTTTTTATGAATGAATTAATAAAATTTAAATATATATATATATATATATATTATATTTATATGAAGATTAAAATAATAGAAACTATGTAACACTGATTAAAATACATGGCTCAATACTATCTTACTAGTATATTCTAGGAAAATAATGTAGATATCACCTGAAACAATTATTATAATAAACATGATTTAACCTGAAGGTTGAAATAGATTATAAAAAATATTATATTATAAATAATATATATATATATATATATACATATATATGAGTATGGTTATATGATATATTTATAATAATTCTATATTTATTGTGCATGAGGTTCAAAGATGTATGAATGAAGTCAAACCAAAGGTAAGGATATTTATATCACTTTTATTTTTGTGTGAAACATTCAATATACACCACAAGTTATTTTTTGGTTTTTATATTATAAACATGAATATATATTTTGATTATTATTAATAATTTCATGAGGATTTATATATCCATCTATGGTTTTTTCTTTCATTGCAATTATATTTAAAATGCTACCAAAGTGGTAAGGGTTTAATGTTACAATACCATTGTTCATCGTGTTTTTTATGACTACATCTCTAATTATGAAATGATATAATCTAACAATGATGAAAAAATATTATTCCATTTTTATATCACAAAAAATACTTTTTTCCATTCATTTTTGATCTACTAAATTTCCCATGAACCAAATGCTTTTATGAAAATTCATCCATATTTCATTATTCAGTGAAAATCCATTTTCATCCATAAAAATATTTTATAAAAAATTTTCAAAGAATGTTTTTAATATTCAAAAATTGTTGATTGATATTACTTTTAACCATGTTCATCTTTTCAAAATGGCTGTAGAAGAGTATTATAGTTAATTTTTTAGTGAGTAACATTTTTCTATTATACAAATAATGTTAAATGAATGTTTTATATTAAATTTTAATGAATGAATTGAATTTCCCACCATCATGAACTATAAATAATTTGAATCGATCATGGATATTTTTCACGGTTATTTTAAAATAATATGTTTTCCATTATATTTTGAAAATTATTATATTTGACAGAATTTCATTTAAAATGGAAATTTTATTTCCCATATGAAATAATTAAAGATCTTGTAATTGTATTTCAATTCGTAAAAGACAAAAACCTTATTTCACTAATTATTACTTCTAATAATAGTCATGGATACCATCTATACTATTTATCAGTATGTTTTTTGTCTCTTATTCATATATTATTATTGAACTGATTCTTTTTTTCATGGGTTATGCTATAATGAAATAAAAAAATATAAATGAAAATCATTCACTTTCGAAGGGTTATGCTATGATGAAATTTTTTTGAAACCCATTTAAATTCATGGATATTTATATGATGAACTCATTATGATATTGTGGAAAATTATTTTTTTTAATTATGTGATGATTTTTACCTTATAACTTGTAATGGTTGTTATGTTATAACCAAGGATGGTGGATACATTTTAAGAAATGATAGTGGTTACGTTATAACTCATAATGGTTGATACATATATATAAATCCAATTAATTGGTTAAAATTTATATATCAAGAGATAAATTGGACAATAATTTCAAGTGAACCTAGAACCACAAGTGTCATTATCTTCAATAAGAGTCATCATAGATAAAAATTTCTACATTGGCAATTTAAAGTGTGTAACCATTCCACAATGATAGTCATGGATATAATAATTGGATACTAAGTAAATGGTTCATTAATATTATGTATATTCCACTGAAATATGTATTAGATAAATATTATTCCATCATGTATCATGTTTTTTTGATTATATTATAATCAATTTCACATGAACTTCAATGTTTTATGCCACGAATAAAGTGTATAATCTATGATACATAGTATATGATTCCCAAAATGATATAATCATGTTGTAAAAACATATTTTCATTCCATTATATTGAAATCACATTTATCATCCTTGTTTACCATTATTGATCATCTGATCTTACCATTTCTTATGTTTCAATTCATTTGGTTTTGATGAAAGTTACAAAGTATGATATCTATATTAAGGATTCCAGTTTTGATGAACTTAGTAAGAAATTATATATATCATTTTTGAAAAAAAAATTATGTGTCATTTTTTAAATGGCACTATTCCTATTCGATTATAGTGTGTATAGTTATATTTTTAGTGAATATTCATTCACAATGATGTGATATCTATGTCTAAAATGTTTAGGTCACCATACATATATTAAAAGCCAACATACTTAAAAGGGATAACAAAACAACTTTTTAAAAGTGAATAATATAAATATGATTTTTTAAATGATATAAAATAGAAATAGGTTAAAAAATTATTTATAACATTGGTGGAAATATAATGTTTTTTTAAAAATGGATAACCACCATAAATTTTTTGTTGAATTATTTTTAATAAAGATATAATTTATGAGAATGAATTTAAATATGGTAAAATATATTCAATAAAAAATTATTCTAAGTATAATGGAATAGAAATGACCATAAAAGGAAATATAATGTTGGGAAATACCCAACTAAGAAGAAATAAGTTCACGAAGAAGCATTATAACTCAATAAAAGGTGTTTTCTTAACAATGACACTAACGAGATTTATATCATTTTAACTAAAGTTCAGTAAAATAAGAAAATGATATTGATAATAAAACACCATAAGGGAGTAATAGATCCATATAAATGATATTATGGTTGAAAAAAAAATTATGAATATAAATTGGAGGCCGAAACCCCATACCATTTATTATTGCTTACAGGAACATGCTTTATCCTATTTGTGACATAGAACATTAGTTTTATTGTCTCCTAAGATATTGAGAGCATAATATGTCATATGTTGATCTGGGTATTTAGCTTATTATAAAATATCATAATTAATTTTTTTATACACACATTATTTTTCTAGCATTAGAATGAAACTATTTATGTTAAATAATTCCAAATGTAATTTTGTTCGGATTATTCGGTTATTTAAATATAATATATATTTTACCACTAATTCTATCACTGGTTTTTTAACAATAATAATTTTTTTTACTAAATTATTTTTACATTATTTAATTTTACAGTTTTCTGTAGTAAATATATTTAACCATAATAATTTCCATTGAAAAAATAAGATGAAACTTGTACACATATTTTTATGTAGTAATCTTACATTATAAATCTGAATAGAATTGTTAAAATTCTGAAAAATATTAAATTAACTTTTAAATTAAAAAAGTATATTGAAATTTTCTTTTGGGTAAAAATGTAGTTTTCAAAATATGTTATAATAGACTGATTTAGAATTTATTACCAAAATAATTAGAATTAATTAAATATTATATATATTAAAAATTATATAATATATACTATTTATATAATATAAATTTGTCAAATTGAACATGAAATGTATGAATATAATATAACTCTACAAAAATAAATGTTTTATTATTGTTGTTTAAATTTACATTAATCTTATTAAATATATTTTAATTTTTAAATTGTCATTGGACCTATATCATAATATGAAAATTTTTATCTAAAAAATGAAATGAATTATGTTAATTATAATTCCAACATGTTATGAAAAATAAATTGATATGATAGAATAAAATGAGTTTTTCTAGAAAAATATACTTAGTATAAGAAAATACTATCCAATGTTTTCATAAATTCAACATAATATACTTTCCATTTTTTATTATACCAAATATGTTTTAATTTTAATATAACAATTTTTCAAGGACATTTCTCTTATTAATATATTACGATAATGTTATAAATTTTAGAGGTTTCACTAAATCGATATATTTTCCCCTATTCTAATAAAAATACACTAGTTTTTTAAAATATTAAAGAAATTACCTTTGGCTAATTATGAAAAATGGTGTTCAAAAATGAAGTTCATTTTTAATCATTCTTTTTAATAACATTATAAATTTATCACATTAATTTACACTTCAAAAAATTTAATTAAAATGTTTTTATTGAATTTTTTTTAAATCATTATGTATTCATAATTTATATAAATACATTTCTAATTTATAAATATAATCATATTTATGATAGATTATTGTTATTCTGATAAATTCTTAAATATATACATCATATATTTCGAGGATCATTTCAGTTCATATTTTCATGTGAATCATACTATCAAACATAATATTAATTTTGAGAAAAATATGTATTGTAACATATTGAGTCATTTCATTCTCCCAATAATATTAAATAAATTATATCATGAAAATTTTAAATATCACATCCTAATGAAATAATTATAGATATCAAAATTCCATCCTACCTCATTGTATTATTTCAAGAGAAATATTAAAAATAAAATGATAAAAAAAAATTATTATAGAGATTGGATTATTCTTGATGTAGAGTTTTTATATATTCATTTTAGATAAAAATTCTACCAGATTAGGTATTATAACCCCAATAATATAATTATTTTCCCTAGAACTTTCATTATTATCAATTCGAATATGGATGATCATAGGATAATATGAATTTTTTTTACAATTTAGTAATTTAAAACATGAATTTTTGTAGACAAAAAATCTATTTCCAAATGCACATAAAATTCATCTTATGGAAGATAATAATGAAAGAATTCATCTCATTCCCACGATCTATAATGAATATTCATATTTTGTGGATTGAATACTAAAACCTAATGTATTTTTATTATTTGTAATTTGATTTATAATATTTTCTTAAACATATATGGCATAATAAATCTAAAAATATAGAGTAGAAAGTACCACATCCCAGTTAATACCAATATCAACTTATATAGTGGTATTTTCATAGGATTTCCCTTATTCAACCATTTTAGTAGGCTGATGATAATACTTACCTATTTTAGATAGTGGAATGTGAAATTAATTTGAATACTTTTTATACTCCTAGTATATCAAGTGTTAATGTGTGGACACTGAAGGAAAGAGACTCTAATACCTTCAATTTTATTTTCCAAAATCTTTATCTCTCTTTGAAAATATAGAGCATGGGGCCCTGTCATTACACACTTGAATAATTTTTTTATCCATTTATGTCAGTTCCTTGTCTTCTTTTTCCAATATTATTGAAGCTTAGAATGTTTTTTGTTATTTACAACACCCTAAACATCACCAGATATATTATGAAAATCTATCATAGACTAAACATGTCTATTTTTATTTTTATAATTTTAAAATTAATTAATCATAAAATGATATGGATGTGTGAGAATAACAAAGAATTTTTTTGAAATTAACTTTTACTAAATTTGGTATCATATTTGGAAACATAAATTTTTTTCAACAAGAGCAATAATAACAAGGTTCCTACTTTATCCATCCTATTACAGAACTAATAGTTTTAATCATTATTGATCAATAATTACATCATAAGTTCAATTCCAAAAAAATATCAAAAAAATATAATCCCATGATGTCTCACTTTATGGAACCATCATGTTAAAAAACTAAATATTTTTGTTCATTATTTATCAACCTTATTTTAACATACGATTATTTAATTTATGATATCTTATACATCATAGCATATTCGCAATTAAAAATAATAATTAAAAATTTCATAATACTTTATAAAAATTTTGTGAACCATGGAATATCCCCTATGAGTGTCTTGTAAGCTGGGTAGTCATAGGCCCACACACTATGGACCTAATTTAAGAATGATTTGATAAACAATCTTTTTAAGGTTAATACCACAAGGAAAATATACACCACAATAACATCCCCTTTCTATTATAGATACATAGATTCAATTTCTAAGAATCCACTAAATATATCATTGATTATAACATTATGTTGTTTGAATATACATATAAATATCTCTTTAAATTAGTCCTAGGGTTTTGGTTAATGTTATATAATCAAATTCTCCAAAATAAAAATAGTAATCCCCAAAATAACTAAACACTATCATGATACATACTAATGTGATGAATTCATGCATTCCTCTACTAAATTATAAAAAAATAGTATTCAAACCCTAGATGTGATCAAATTTTAAATGAACAAATCTTTATTTAAGAAATCATCATTAGTTAAAAGTTTATCTCACAAAAAATACACAATCCAAAAAATCGAATGTTTTTTGTGTTTTAGGATCATCTACATATGTATCTTATTTTATGATACATTTCGAAAAAGTCTATATTTGAAGTATATAAGATCAACTTATAGACTTATAATAGGTTATGATAATCATTAAAAAATAATGAGACAAAACATATGTATATTATGTGAATAACTTCTCAGTAAGGTATGGTTCACAATATTTATTTGAGGGTTAAACAACAAGTATACTAGAAAACATGAGTACTAGTAGAATCCAAAATTAAATACACATGAAACAATATGAGTTCCCAAAATTTTACATTATAAATACATCTAATCTCTAATGAAAACATAAATTACATTGAATAAATTTAGAAAATAAGGATATAAATAAAAAACCAATGGAGAATAATCCTATTAACATATCATAAAAATGTTACATTCCCGTGAATAATTTAATAATAATATTTTTTCTCAAAAAATATAATAATATGGAAATTATGACATTATGAAGGAAATTTAAATAATTCATGATATAAAAAAATACACCCATGAATCATGTTTTGATGAAAATAGTCAAAAACGTCATATTATTAATAAGACAATTCCAATGGTTCATAGTGTAAACAAAAAAATTCCGAGGCATAATTTTTGAACAAAAAAAATGTCTATACATGATATTATTTTATAGAATGATAGTATTGATTAAAAAATTATTTATATGTAGAAATTAGAGCCCCACAATCCATAATCCCAACATTTGTGTTATAATATTACTAAAAAAGATTCCTACGTTAAAAAACACAATTATTTCTTTTAAAAGTGGTGTTTTTATTAAAAACAATCCTATTACATTTTTTAAGACATATAAAGAAAGAATATGGTTTGTGGATTAAAAATGGCCCATGTGTGACATAAAATAGATTAGATGAGAAGTTTTTTTATCAATTCACTGATCACATGAAAAATAAAAGATATACACATTTTTTATGAAGGACTTAAATCTCCATGTGAAATTTTTCATTAAAATTATTTATTTTGAGCGAGATAAATAATATTTTAAGTGATCTTTAAGAAACCTATTAATCTTTTTTAGGAAAAAAATTATTGATGATAATTATTCTTTCATAATACTTTTTTGAGAATACATAAATACCCTCAATACATCATTCACAAAAAAATCATTTTTAATTACTTTAAAAATAAATAATTACATTAGAAACTAAAATAATAAGTATTTTAAATATCAAAATATTTCATTTTAATTTATAATTAATCATGAGTTAGAGTCATTAAAAACCCAATTTTAAATCTTATAATGGATGATTAATTATAATAAATACTTATACATAGATATAAATTAACAAATATACATACTTCATTAAATAGTTATAATATGTTATGTTATGGGTCCCACTCAATATTTTTTAAAATTATGAAATAAATTTTACTAAGTATATATAAAAAAACAATTACTCAATAATTTATAATTAAATGTATACATTTGTGTTTAAAAAAATGTTGGGTGGAATATTAAACCAAAAATCCAAAATGAAATTCCTTTATAATATTATAAAACTAATTTCTTTAATCCAAAATCATAAAAAGAGAAAAAAATAATTCCAACTGAAAGGTAAAGAATTTAATCATGATTTTCACATGTGATAAAACATAACTATGTTTCCAAATATATATAAGAGATTGATCATGGACATAAAATATAGGCAACGAGGTTAAACTTTCATTAAATTGGATGTGGATTATTTTCAATAATGATATTATTTTTTAGGAAGAATATTTTTAAGTATAAAATCATAAAATTAAAAATACATTCTCCATATATTGGAATTAAAACATACAAGAAATGAATTACAAGGGTAATTTTTATAATTATTTTTTTCAATAATAATAATTATAACTCAACTAAGTGAGTTGTTTTAATGAGGACATTTACAAGGTTGACAATATTGTATTTGAGAGGCATTTAAGGGGCCACCCCTGTACGAATCATCTTGGAATTTAACTCCATTTTTAGTTTAGTAGTGGTTTTGGGGGTGTAGTCTCCATATATCCTCTCTCAAATATGAAGATCCATTAATTCTCTGTATTTGGAGACATAATAACATTGATCAATATAATACAATAATGATATGACTCCTCTAGTATATAGTATTCATTTTAGCCATTGCAATGATACATTTCATTATTTACCATATCATAAAATATTTTTAGAATATTTAATTGAATCCTCATATTGTCTACATTTATGAAAATTAAAATCCAAATATAAAATGGGAGTACATCTATAACACTAGGGTATGTGATACATATAAATAACTCATATTCATGATTTTTTTTCAAATGAGTGTTTGGAGATTCATGATTTCTTTAATGCTATGGTAATCCACTAGTTTAAAAAATTAAATTATTCTATATCATGGATTAGTTACCTATAATAATTCCTTGAAACACTAAATAAATATTGATACAATGTGAATTCATTTTTATAAAAATAGACCATGAAAATTTAGACATTATTTCATATGGCTTCTTGGAAATGTAATGATGTTGAGATCGAAGATAAAAAATACAAAGTCATAATAATGAATAATCATGTGTCCGGGTTTTCATTGATTTCATTTTATTATTAAAACAATTTGTAAAAATTTCATGGTTCCATGGTCTAGATGAAATTTTTTATGTTTTAGGAGTTAATTGTTTATGATTTCATCTTGGTAAAAAAATGAATTAATTTTTCTCTCATTTGTTATGCTTCAAAAAAACCTTAGGTTGGTGAAATTTAATTTCATAAATATAAAAATACGTATTTTTTAAATGGTTTTTATAAAAAAGAAATGTTGACTTCAGATTACTTATTAAAATGGTAAAATGTGATTTTTTGAAATTTTTATTTGTAGATGAATATCTCTTTGGGGTGGTTTATTTCCTTTGTAAAAATTAAAATGTGGGAATAGTTTTCTTTATATAAATATATTTACATTTGAGGGGAGTTTCTATGCTTATGGGATATACAATAGATATGAAAATACACATATTTGTTTTTGAATTAATATATATTGTATGATAGAAAAATCATAGGGGCAGAATGTATTTCTATTGGTCTTTTAAAATTATTGATAAAATTCTAGAAATTGGGTTTCAGTATACTAATCTATATATTGTGTTGACAAGAGTCTATTATACTCATTAGCATGGCCATCATGACATTCTAGGAGACATGTTAAAATTCTCCCATGTAGGTATGCTTAATTGTGGTAATAAACTAAAATTATGGGAAGAGAATGAACCTCCTTGGTTGTGTCAATGATATGAAAGAATCAGGAGGTGACAGATCAATTATTAAAATTTTGGTAAAATTATAAACTATTTTTTCCATATAATCATCATGTACTATTAATTATAATAGTAAAAATTTTAGTAAATGTTTTTTTGGGGCCTAAAGTGTTACACATAAATATAATAACACCACTATCGAAATTGGTTTCCCAGGTAAATGATTCATGGTTGTAGGTTTAAGTGAATTAATTTTATGCTTTCTAGTATTTAGTAATTCTAGGATATAGCTTTTCAGTTGGGGAGGAGCTAGGACATGAGGCCATTTTTCATAATTTATACTAATTCAATGTTTTAGTCATTAAAATTTTATTCTATATATTTTAGAATATATTGTATATATTTCATTTATTAATGAATTATTTATTATGATTATTTGAAGTAGATATCATGTATTCCATTTTAATTATTTTATTTAATAGATAAAAATATTTTCCTTTATATATTCTATTAGTTTAATCTGATATGCTGGTATAGTCTCTCCACCAAACCACCTGAAACCCAAGATAATAGTCATATTACTCTTTCATATTTGGATTGATACTATAAGTATAATAGTATTTTATAGTTTTGGAATTGATTATTTCCTAGAGGCTACCATATATTTTAAAGTGGTATGACATATGTTTCCCTGATTTTATTACTATTTTGGAATGTTGACTGGGATGTAGGTTATATTTAAGACAATGTAAGATATTTTCCCTGGCCGTGATAATAAAACATATGATTGAATTACATAATTCTTGGTGTTGGGTTATTTTTCTTCTTATTTTCATATTCTATTGATCTATGTTAACCGCATGTGATGAAGCTTTTTTTTGTGACGGTTTAAGGGAATTTATGTCTTATATGGGAAGAAAATATAGTTTATTTTAATGCATCATTTTACACACCTATAATTCACATATCATTTGTTTGACTACCTATGATTGATTAATTGATTACATAGGTTCATAAAAGGGTTGGTTATTTGTAGTATATATTTCTATTTATACGTCATTTTACTATATAATTTTATTGTGAAGTCTAATGTAATTGATTCCGTAAAGCGATAAGTTAAAAAAATTAGAATGCTAAAGGAGCAATCATATTTTTAGATGCATTATAAGTCAATGTTATAGATGAAATTCTTAGTGAGCATGGAGTGGGTGGTAATCAGTGTTCTGCACTCTCTTTTTTTGCAGTGGGCCTAAATATTTTTTATTTTATTTAATTATGTAAGAATTGTATAATATAGGGAATTAGGTTTTTCTTGGTGTACAAATGGTTAGGAACTATTGTTGTGTGGATTACTAAAATCGTAATAAGAATAAGGTTCCATGTGGGTAAGGTTGTGTATACAGAAAATATTTATTGTAGATCATAAATTTGGATACATAATTGTATTATAAGGATGAATTTCTGTTGATTTAGTTTTTTGTAATATACCATATGGGGAATTTAGATTCATATTATGTAGGTGTTCTATTTAGGGTTTCATTTTTGAGGTACACATTGGAGATCCAAGTTGGAGTCAGATTAGGAATGTGTTAGTTATCATGTATAATCCCTATTCAGGTGTTATATAATTTAAACATATAATCATGAAATAATATAATACTTTGATTTTAGACTATGGTCTACATTCATAGATAACATTTTTGTTCCATCAAGATTTAATATATCATGTTATAGTGGTTCAACAAGTGTCATGGCGAATGATGCTGAAAATATTTTAAATGATTCATCTAAAGAAGGTATGACTATTTATCTTATTCATAATTGGGTATGTCCCAAAAAAAATTATGATGGTAACATTGTTTGATATGTGTTAGTTTTATCCAAGAATCTATTTGTACTTTATTGGAAGATAATTTATTTTTTCATTTTCAATAGACAAAGGTTACATAATTATTGTCTTTCAGAATTAGTAATATAAGTTTAAACTCTATTTTTCCAATACTCAAAGCATTAATCAGGATCCATAGATTGAAATATATACCCGAAGAGTTATTTTAATATTGTTATTGTGTTTATATATGAATATAAATTTTTTTAAGTGTTATATCATTAAACATTCAACTTTTTGTGAGGTCTTTTTATGAGGAGCACCATGAGAAATTTCATAAATTGTATGATGAATCATCATGTGTCTCGAGGTAAAATGAAATTAGAAAGAACAATCATTGTTTTTTGGTAATGAATTTACATAGTAGATTATATTATATAAATTTATGCACATTGAATGAACTGATAAATTTTAAATGAAATTTGATTATTTCGGTTTTGAATGTTTCTGTTGAGAAGGAAAATGTGACTTCTATAAGTTAAAGATATTATTTTATGACATATAGGACATAGTGGGAATGAGAAGTGTTACAGTGGGGATTGTTTAATAAATTATATATAATGATGGGTTTTAATTATTTGGGAAATTTTAAATTATATTTATTAGTGTAGTAATTATATGGACTTCATTTCGGAAGATTATTATGAAACATTAGACACATAAAATTATTTTTTTCGAAAAGTTATTTGTGGTGGATGATGTCCATACTATTAGGGAAATACTATTGGAAGATAAAAAATTATATCATGTTTATATATCACCATCGACATTCTAGTATAGGTAAATGAGATAGCTGGTGACAAGGTATGTATCCTTACATGGCATAGGTTCTCACATTTAAGATGTTGATAAATATGTGCTATATTGGTAGCCGATGAATATTTCATAAATTAGGGTTGATCTTATAATTTTTCCTAGGTAACACCTTTTCATCCTCAACATTGTATTTTAATTAATTTTTTCTAGTTGTGGTCCTCGGTGCATCAACCATCTCCCCATCTAAAAAAATGAATCTATCATGATTCTTATCAATTATAACCCCCATTTATTGTGATCAATATCCTATGGCATGGCTATGAATTCTTTAATAAATATTAATACTTTAAATTTATTTCAAGTCATCTCTAAATATTTATGTATTATATTCCATATTTTCATCGAAATTCCTTATATATTATCATTATTTTGATTTAGTAAAACCCAAAGGAAAACACCACAGGGGTAGACCACTATATGGGAAATTTTTGTGGTCCCCAGACATAACAAATAGTTTGAAATATATCAAAAAATTTGTGTGTGGTGTATCATACCACTTTTCTTTTGATATTAACTAGTTTTAAATTTAATAATTATATATTTCTATGAAACACCCTTATTGTAATCATAATGATTGATTTAGAGTTCCAAATTACCTCATGTGGGTCTCCCTACATGCAAGTGGTTTCCATCTAACAAAAAAGTTATGAGTACAATGTGTGTGGAGAATATACCCTTATTAATATTAATGTGATGTTTAAATAATAAAATATGTGAATAAATAAGAAATTATATAAAAAATTCATGGAAAGAATGATAATACAAACATAATCATAACTAGGAATTAATTAAGATGATGTCCAATAATAGTATGAGAAATATTGATTTTTAAATAATACACCTCACTATCTAATATTAATAAGGGTTTGTTCTTCCAATTATCATAATGCTCAGTCTCATTACTATTTGTATCATAGTTGTTTCCCATTACTGAGCCTCTAATCATGAGGTCCTCATGTACATTTAAATACAGGTTTAAATTGTGAGTATAAAACCAATATTACATCACTATATCATACATAACACATGTTCTAAATAAATATAAAATATTTTATTAAAAAATATATATTTTATTCATAAGTAAATATACATTCACACATTCATTGAGTCTTTATGCACTAACTGTTCTTCTAGTAACCACATCCTCACAAGTATCATTTTGATGTCAATATTGATGTTAATATAATCATTTAAACATTAAAAGATGATAAATATCTACCATATTTTATTGTTACCAAAAACCACTCTACCAAATTTTTATATTTTTAATTATTGAAACACCACAATCCCCTACATAATCATTTCCAACAATTGGGAAAATGCATGACCCACCATAACAGAATTCAGAATCCTTGGTTGATGGTAATTTCCACCTAAAAGTTTTTATTAATTGGATGTGAACATCAGACATCATCATAATATACAATATCAACATATAAATTATGGAAACAAAACAAAAATCTATACTTTACTCCCACTTTAGTTAATATGTCCTTGATCCAACTTATATAATGAAAAAAATTGATAGCTCATATCCTTTTTCACATCATCACACCCCACTACATGTATCCATATTACACATAATAACCTACCTATTAATCCTGATAAATAAAGCATGGATTCATAGTCCATGCAATAATATATCAAATAGTTACCCATGAAATAAAATAATAAGTCCTTGAAAAACAATCTATAAGTGGTTAGACAAACACATTCAAATGGAATCATAAATCTAAATTGGTTAGAAATTATATTCATAAACCCTAATATCATATATAATGGATGTTTCTCAAGGTCCATTCAAACACCTTCCTAATTCATATATCAACCATGTGATTCAAACAAATCCAACCGTATTAGGGAAATAAAATTTATAATGCCCTATATGGAAATGAACATCCTACATCACGATTTAATATTTAAACATCAATGGTCTTCGAGAATTAAGTTACACAGAAAACATGTGTTTATTAATTTCTTTTAACCACTCACTAAGGATTCTTAGAACTAATTCCAATTATTTAATTTTCAAAAAAGAATAGAAACTACACAATGGGATAATAATTTTACCCTCTAAAATAATCCCAATATAAAAATGATAATTCATTATAATATTTAATAATGTTTTTTATTCAATTTAGAGGATGAATTTAAACATGTATCGATAACATTAATTAAATTCTAATTACATATTTTTACTCCAAACATATCTCTTTTGAAACACTACACTGGAGAAAATATGGGAGGTATGTTTTTATTCCATGTCCAGAACCAAGAATAAAAATATGAATTTATTCACTAATAATTTTTTATATCTTTAATAATGGTTATATTGAATACATGTAAAAAATTGTATATTAAAAAAATCAATGAATAAATGTTTTGGTTATTCCTGAAAAGAGAAATATATGTTCTAGTTTTGAAACATTGAAAACAAAAATTAATGTATCCTTTACATTTTATTTGAATGAATTCTTGAATATGGATCATATAATATACTTTATTATATATTTTTTAAAAATAAATTTTTTAAATATTATTTCATATAAGTTTTGGCTTCTAAAATCTTAAATATGATGTATGTGTTCATGAAAAATTAATGAAAATGAATAATACGTATAAAAACTACAATAAAGAAAAAAATGATTTTTGTATGCGTAATGTGGTTTTAAACTTATGAATTTCATATCTTCAATGTGATTATAATGATTTTACCACAATATATGTTACGTAGTAGGAAATAACTTTACACAATACTAAATTAAACTTATACATCCTTCAAAAATTAGGAGTTACCTTTACGCATATCAGTCACAACCTTACATAGTAGAGGTTTATCAATATTTTAATTATATTAATTCGATGTTTCATTTATAAAGCTCTTAAATACCATCCTATATAAGGGTTAATTAAATTTACGATAACCTAAACCCCTATATTTTTTATGTGAAGAATAAAAATTGAAGATAATAAACTTTCAATTGAATGACCAAAAAATTATAGAACACATGTGTTTAAGGATAATTAAAAACTGGGGATATTACAATTCACTCCTTCTAATATCTTTTTATCATCAAGATGTTTCCTTAGAGGTCCTCATAAAATATTTTTTTCCATTGAGCTCAGAAATTAGATTCATTATACCATGTATCCTTCTTGATCCATCCATGCATCCATATGTCTCAAAAGAGTGGAACTATCTACCTCCTCAACATCTTGTCTCTTTGGTTGATAATTTGCGTTAGGAGTTCCACAAAATTTGTGTCTGGTTCCCACTCAATGTCCTCACATTTGTACGTATATAAAGTATTATCCCTATATAAAAAAGGATGATAAATGTTCAAGGAATAATTCAAGACTTGATAATTTATATGGTGTTCCAATAGATAACCCACTTCTCTAACACAATATGTTTTATTAAATTATTCCAAAAATATAATTGCAACTTCCCTTTATTCAAAAAAACAATGATGCCCCAAAATAGGTGACACACAGATTACAAGTAAGTCACAAATAGTAATCTCTGAAGGTCATATCCTTATGTGATAATATGAAACATAATTTATTGAGTGTTATAAAACAACTTCTTCAAAAATTACACACTTTTAGAGGTCTCCTAGACCATATTTTATAAAAGAATATTTTAATTATTGTTTATGTTCTAACACATTAGTTAGCAGAAAGGAATTCCATTGAGATCCCAAAATAGTTCAATAAAAATACTGACTTCGCAGTTATCATTATATAAAAACTATACCAATCATAGGTTCAATTCCAATTCTCCCCAATAGTCTAAAAATATTCAGGAATAATTTCATGAAATATTGAAAAATTTCTCTATAACTTCCCACAAGTCATTAGATGGAAAACCAAAGACATCATCTACTAAGTACCCAAATCCAAATGAAAAACCTACCAAAATCATTATATGAAACATCTCAGACTGCTATACATGATGATTATAGTATCTCTATAATTGCGTATGACCTACCATAAATAATGAATCCAAAAATCATATAATAATAATATCTCTCAAATTAGTAAAAATTGAGAAACATTTATCATAATATATACTACCACCCAAATTTAAAAATAATTAATTGGGTAATAATTAAACATATCTTGTATTCCATTGTCACATTAACCCATTTCCACATTAGCTCTATATGTTTTTTAATTAAACCAATAGGATGTTGATTCTTACAATTTATATTCTCACTAAAAAGGAATCATGAACAAAACCATGTGGTTTTCTTCTTGATACATAGAGAACAAAAATTAACCCTTATATCATGGTAAATATTTTCCTCCATGCATAAACCACTGATTTCAAATAATGAGATTCTATTGTTAGATTATTTATTTATAAAAATTGAAAAAAACTCCTCCATGAAATAAATAACATTGTCTTCGTCTAATTTCCACCCAAGAACATATTTATCCCCCACTATGTGTTCCCGAATCACTCCACACATAAGGTATGACTCATAGATTTCATTCAAATATTACACCAAAGATTTTTTTATCATTAAAGGTTCACATATAATCTGACCATAATCCTATAATGCATCCATAATACAGTCATCCATAAAACTCATTATTCAATATTATACCTATGAAGACTATATTCAATGAACCTAGATTATAATTTTTTTAATTTTAAAGAAATAAAAAATCCCATTTCCTTTCTCTAGAACATAGGCCATATAAAATTGAAATTTCTAAAATTACTCCACCTAAGACATCTTCTCCATAATGTGACCAATTTTTGATAAGACATATATCAATATCTTATGGTGTGTGTTAGAGACATACCTATCAATGATGAGATAAAATCAGAAAATAATTAGATCATAGACCACATATTCTAACTTCATGTAATGACTTTGGTAGTTCCTCACATGGGGTAATAGATGATGTTACCTTTAAGAAACTAGAAACACAATTATATCATGAAACAAAAAATACAACAATATAAGAATCCTTGTTAACAACATAAAAAATCCATTTCTTTGGTAATGTCAAAATGAGGATATAATCAATCTAGTCTTCCACTCAAGAAACACCTCCTCCCACTAATACATCTATTCAAAATTCATTATGTTTTAATTATCCCATTCATATAAGACTAAAATATAAGAATTATTATATAAACGATCTATCATATACAGTTAAACTAGTGATGTGCTGGATCTCAATCATATTCCATGGAAAATCTCAATACACCACTACCTCACCCTCCACACGGTTTAAATAAATTCACAGCTAAGAGAAAATATTTGCTATTAATTTCACCTCACCAAATCTAAAATAGGCACATTTATTGTTTTAATTTTTTTAAATAAATGATGTCTTCAAAATAATGTCTCAAAATACTAGATATGATTTTATTATGTCTAAGAGTATAAAAGGATAATATCAAGTGAATCCAAAAATAAAGGAGTTGGGAAAAAGTTATAAACTTTTGTTTGTGAATTCCATGAGCCACGTTGGATTTTTTTATCCCAAAAATAGTTATATGATACTCATAGATTTTTTAATGAATCCTAAAAAATTATTATGATTATCATCCTTTCTTACACAAAACAAGTGGAAGTGTTAATATATTTCTGGCATAGAGAACCAATAATATTACTACTTAATGTTAAAAAAATCATCGATCATATAAAATAGTTAACAATTCATCAAGGTTACATAGCTAAATTTCATATAGTCAACATTAAACTAAATATTATCATCCACATTTTGTTGAAAATGACTAGATCATCATAGGGAGATTTACGTAGAATGATATATCTCTAATCCTCAAAGTACTTCAGATTTTTTTTTAATTTCTTACAACTCATTCATTCATTTAAGATAAGGGATATTGATTTTCATTTCTATCCTTGAATTAGTTTGATAGATAATTCAATTCCCCGCTCATGTGGGAGTCCAATAATGTTATCTAGAAATAAAATATGATATTGGTCCACCGATAAAGGAATGGAAGGGACCACTACTAACTGTACTATAGGAATCATCTAATAAACCTTCACTATAATAGAACTAATCAGGCTCAATTCAATTCCCATTACTCATTCTCAATCATCAAAATAATAAGAAAATAGGCCTATATCATGTAGGAATAGTAATGGATTCCCAAATGTGTTAGCAGTTGATATGATCTCGAAAACTATGCATCTAGACCATCTAAAGATCACATCGATGTTATTTATCTTAAGGATCAAGAATTCACATTAATATTCTTAATGAAAAACTACAATGGAAACCCTAGACATATTTAAATATGTTAATCGTTTATCCCCATGGTCTTATCATGCAAAAATATCTCAGAAGAAAACATGATCAATACTTCAAGTAAGGAAATAATATTTATATAATTATGATTTCCTCCTTCTATAATAAAATGATTTTCTAAAAAAATATATCAAAATTAGATATAGAAAATTGACATAAAATTGTCTTGAATGTCATTCATTTCATAATTTATGTTGAAAATTTAGAAATTTTCTCATCTACATTAGTTATCAAATAATCAATGTTGAAAATTTTATTTTAACATCCATTATCAAATAAACAATGATAAGAACCGTTAAAATATTAATAAATTATCACGATATGTAATTTTAATTTCATTTTTTCTCACATTAAGATAATTTATTTCCCTAATATAGTAATTAATCATTCATTATTAAATACTATAGGCGTCATGCATCATTTTTCTCCATCTTCCCCCATCATATACCATATACAACCTATGTTAAAACTCGTCTTCCTCCCTCAGCAATAACTGACATCAGATATAGTCACCATTAGGTTTTAGTTGTATCCATTTTATTTATCATAATCTTAAAAAGGTAAATTTATTCATGGAGTAATATTTAATATTTTATTTGAATGTTTTCTAGTTGAACACACAATAATGAACACATTATATAGATTATTTTTTATTTCATTAGGGTTACTTATTAATTGCATTATATTGCATCTAGTATGGACACATAATATTCTATAATATAAGGAATAAAAAATTTGTATTATGGTTTTAATAATCCTAGACCCAATTAAAATAAATATAATTCGTATAATTTTAGTTTCCTTATTTTTTATGTTTTGAATAATTAAAGAAATAAATTTAATAATGATTTTTAATATAGTTAATTTTTTATTTTTCTATTTCGATTAAGTGAATTTTCATGACCTTAAACCAAGTATGGGTGGTATAAAATAAGGAATGGGGTTACATTAAAGGATAATATTGACTGAGTTTTCTATAAATAACGTTAAGATATCATTTTTTGATTCATATATGGATATTTTTTAAAAATTTTTGAAAAAAAAATTATAAGATAAAACATATTTAGAATCCATATGTATAAGATTGGTTTGAAACTTATTTCAGAATATAAATAAAAGAAATTTGGTTTTTAATGGATAAATCTAATGATGTCTAAAAATTAAATTTTTTTTTGAATATGTATTAACTATGTAGTTGAATATATAATATAATAATATTTTGAAATAATATTTTTATATTCTTGTTGGCTATTCAATCATTCGAAATGTTTATATATTTTTAGGATTATATTTATAATAAATACACAAAAATAATATATTATTAATTATGTTTATTTTGAGAGTCTACTCTAATTTTAAAATTATATATATTTTACAGTTTATCATTATTTTTAGAAAATTGATGTCATTTAATTTTTGTGTTATTATTTATTCTATGTGTGTACATAAAAATGATTTTCTATATATTTTATTTATTTATAATGAACTATTATTATTTAATATATATTTTATATTTAGTTTTTTATATTATCTATATTTTGAAACAAAAATTTTAAATTATATTGAGTATTTTTTATTTGATTTTTTATTAATAAATAATGTTTTATTATAAAATTTATCTATATAATTAACAATGATGCTAAATATAAATAATTTTACTTTTTTTGTTTCTATTGTTCTTTATAAAATTAAATTTGAATTTTAATATTTAAATATATAAAATAATATATCAAATGTCAAATTTCTTATATGTGGTAGAGGATCCTAATTAGATTATTTCATGTTGAAAAAATACTAAATATGAGAAATTGATTGATGAATTCTTTAAATTATGAAAACTAAATTCTTAATCCACACCCTCTTTTTAATACATGACTAAATTTTTTAATTATGATTAATCTAAAAAGGTGAAATTTAAAATATAATATAATTTTCAATGGTGTTAATGTATTTATAGACCATGGATTGGTTGTTATGAAATTGTGAAGGATTCAATATATAATGATTACTGTGATTTCGAAAATAAAAAGTGTTAATGTTTTTTCAATTTCTTCATGATATTGATGTAGATAAAATTGATTAAATATAATCCAATTAGTTATTATTTAGTGATTATAATGAATTATTGTGTCTATGATGTTTAATATTCATAATTTAATATATGAATTTAATATTGATGAACATAAATTCCGAAAATGTATAGAATCACCATTATTGTTTGTAATTTTTACGGTTTTCAAATGACATACTTCATCAATACATTGATCTTTAAAAATATAATTATAACGAAAAGTATAATATTAAAAAATGTGATCAGGGTAAAAAAAATATGCATTCCTTTCCCTAATTAATTTTTTTATATTGGAAAGAATATAATGGCCTTTTATAGTGTCCAAAATGTATGAACTCAAAATATAAGTTAAATGTAAAATCTAAACTTGATTATTCTATTATATTAACTTCTAGAACTCCTCCTATGAAGATTTTGCATCTTACAGAAATTCCACATATTAAATTCATACATATAAATTAATAAGTTTTAAAAAGATTAACATGGAATGCAAATGAGTACATATACCATTAAAAATTATATTAATCATTTTATTATCTAAAATTGAATAAAATTGATTAAAAACACTAATTTGTTTGAATAATGATTGATATTCTAATAATCAGTTATTCTGAAATGGAATGAATATATTTCTATGCCTATGTTTTAAAAATTGAACATTTCATGCTTTATTGGTAATTTGTAACATTTATTCATAATTTTTTATAACGAATAACTATATAATGTTAATTTTAATGTATTATGTAAAAACCTTGAAATGATAATGATGTTTTCTTTTCACCATTTATTTTTTATTTTTGAGACTTATTTGAAGAATATAAAAAATTATAAAATTCTTTTTAAAAATGGTATTTTAAATTGATAAGGATGCTTATTAATATTATAAATTAAACCTTGGTGTGGGGAATTTTTTTGGGTAAAATATAAAATACCATATTTATTTTCCAATTACTGAAGATGGAGCTTTATTTTTTAACAAAATATGAGAGAAAAATACTATACATTGGTCATCAAGGCTATTTTATTTGAATACATAAATCAATGATTAAAAATTATATAAATAGGATACAATATATAGAAATCACATAAAATGATTTTTTAATGGATTAATAAAATCAGAGGGTAAAAAACATTAATTTCAATCTTGGAATTGAAAAAACAAAATATATTAGTTTTTTAGAGAAAATGGTCAATACATTTTTATTTTAATAATAGATATCTTCTGAGATCAAACGTTTTACACATGTGATTCATATTGATAAAATTATATTTCAGAGTTTGATTATAACATTTTATGATATTAAATACAAGGTAAAATAAGGTTTTAATGCAATCTTGTATGTATGGTTAACGAAAACACATTTGGCGATATCTCTCATACCTAAAAGGGAAATTAACAATCTTTCCTCACTATTTTCAAAATAAATTCTTGAGTGATAAAATTTGTTTTTCAGTATATCGAAGGGAAAAATATCTATATGGTTATTCTTTAAATGTAAAAAATTTCTTTCAATGTATTTTTTCAAATAACGTAGAATGAAATTTTGTGACCATTATGTTGTGATGAATATTCTCTGATTAGTTTCATTATGTTGAATACTACTCGTCTATATTTAAATTAATATCATGAAGGTGTACTATTTTTTAATTCTGTATCTAATGATGTTATGGATTTTAAATCATAAATTACTTTGGAGAATTATACAGTATATAATATTTTTCCACTTTAAATATACATTCTACAATATTTCTTTGTTATAATTGTTCAATTAATCAGTCATTCTATGTGGGAAATAATGTTGTGTGGTCCATTATATATATGCGGGATGTATATTATTTAAAGTAAAAATGATATTAATGTAGTATGATAATAATAGATATTTTCTAGTAGCCTCTATGGTTGGGAATTATTTTTCATAAGATGCTACAATGATATTTACAAAACAAATATAGTTGATCACTTTATTTATCCATTCTACCATCATAAAAGAATGAAATTTCAGGGAAGGAGGATTTATGGATTGAATATTAAATTCATTACTCTAGAAAAATTAATACAATATATTTAAAAATCTAATATATTACTGATGATGTTCAATAATATATATAATTTCATATTAATGTGATAAAACATTATTGTTTAATGATGAATGTTATTGGGTATTTCATGAACATAAAAATACATTTTGTGTATTCTTTTATGATAAAATACTATATATATCATATACGTTTGAAACATTGAAATGGTTTTTAGGACGTACATGATAAAATATTATAACATGGTCATGGTATGAAAATAATAGCTATAAATTTTATACAAAAAAACTGAGAAAGAGAAGTGCAATTTGGAAATGTAGTGTATTGTTGAATACCAAGTGAAAAATATTTATTCTGCAAAATAAAAAATCACCAAGTAGTAATCATGTTTATATTATTGAGTTATTGATTAAATAATCAATATTTATTAGATAAAATACAGATTTAAATTATTTATATTATATGGGGTTTATATAAAAAGTGTGTTTGGATTAATGAATTAGATATCACAATAATTAATCCTGATATGTTGGAATACCCATATGAAAATATTATAGTGAAAAAAAATTTATGTTATTTATCTATTAAATATCTAGTTTTCAATCGTTTTGTATGAAATATTATATTATTATACTGCAGAAAAATATGGAGATGCTAATGCATTCAGTGAGATCCCATCATCCATGGATAGATTATTTTATGATACTGATGAAAATATCAAATACATGATTTTTGATAAAGATTATATATTTGAGGAATGAATAAAGAAAAATAATACTTTAATAAACTCCTCCTATTACAGGTAACATATATTTATAACCTAATTTACACTTCAAATCTTTTAAAATATTAGATTCAATAATTGTAATTACTTTAATTATGTGATGCATATTTTTTATATCATCTTAGTTGATAATAAATTAAAATTTCATTATAAATTTATAAACAATTAATTTTCTCAAAATAATTTTACAATCAATAATATTATTTTTATGATTACAAAAAGTTTAATGTGTTCAAATTAATAGTTATTTTGTAGAAATTATTTCTTAAAAATAATTTACAATTCATATCTAATTATTTGTAAAATATATGAATAAGCCATGAAGAAGACAAAAAATGAAAATAAAAATCATTAAAATAGTAGTTTTCAATAACAACCCATTTATACCATTTATTAAATTTTAAAACAAAGTATTAATAAATTTTATATTATATATTCTAAAAATATTTATAATAAAATGATTGGTCCTTAATGAAAGAAATTATTTTTATATAATTTAAATCATGGATAAAAGAAATAATTACTTAATGGTCACATGTATCCCTTTATTATAGTATATTATTTATCTAACATGATGTACATATTATTGGTTTTTTCCTAAATTTATATTTATCTTAGAAACATTTTGGATTACATATATTTGTCTTGTATAAGTTTTTTTTATTTTGTTTATTATATATAATTTTTTTGATCTTTTAAGGATATATTTTTAATTATATTTTTAGGATAATTTCAAAGAATACATTTTAATCAATTTGGTTTCCTAGGAGGATAACAAACATAAAACTTATAAGGGTATTCATCCTAATTTATTAGTTCTTTATACTGCTATAGTTATGGAGACTGCTTCATGTGTAGGTAAATGTGGTTTCACACATTTACCGATATTTCCTGTTTTTAATAGCCAACAATAGTGGAATATGTTCAGTTTGATGATAAGGTTAGTCAAAAATAACCAAATTCATCTGATTCTAGGAGTTTCGTAGAAATGAATGCTTATGAAAAAAAACATCATTTTAATTTCTCATTGGGGAATTGCGATTAACATGATACTAGTTCGGCTGAGGGTGTAAATTTTATTAATTTTTCTAATTAATATTGAACCTATAAATACATGTATTTTATAATATATATTTTCATTTTTATGATATAACATCTGATGTAATTGAATCTAAACAATTACGAAATATATATTTATCTATTAACTCTATTATATAGAGGCATTATTTATAAATCCTAGATATATATTTTATTTTTGGTGAGAGACAAAATAAAAACCCATCTCATATATGAATCTTTATATGTTATGTTAAATTGATGGTATTAATTAAAAATATATTAAGGGAATCGTTAATGGAAAGTGGAAGGTCATTTTATGATGTATTTTTGTATCTTTATAGTGATCATCTTAATGTTTTTTATATAACTAAAAGGCACTAAAGAGATATCCTTAATAGATATAAACCAAATAAATATTCATTCATAATTTATCTCATGGATTATATTAATTATTAGAATAGAAAATGATTTATGATGATTTATAAAAATTGAATTTTGAGTCTTCAAGAAAATAAAATATTTGACCTCCTACCCAAATATTGTGATAGAAAAAATTGATATTTTTCAAGATGAAAACAAATTGGACATATCTTACTAAAAAATTATGTTCCTTAACTTAGAGGACTGTAATAATTTATTTATGTTGTTAATAATATACATATATTTTTTTATTAAATAATTTACTATTTAAATATTTTATATAGAAATCCATTGAGGAGAATACCACATCGGGGTCCTTTATATCAGAGGGTTGGAAAAATATTTTTTATACTTCATGGGGGAATCCTAGAATCTAAGTCCATATAAGAATATATGATGAAATTATTAAAATTTTAAAAATGGTCATTATAGATCATCCTCAATTTAGTATTTATCTAATTTGTAAATAAGGATCAACTTTATCTATTTCTAAAACATGGGAAAAAATTTATATTAATGATATTATATATAATCATCATATGGAGATTGAATAGATTGGTTTAGCATTATTTCATATTTTATATGCAGAGGTTAGAGTATCATTCTCTATAAGCGTGGCTTTGATAGTTTGACATTATGGTTGATATTTTTTCATCTCTAACATGTCATGATTACCAACTTATTTTGAGGTATGAATATATCATAAGCATTAATTATTTTGGGGGTTAATTTTTTTCATAATTATTTTTTTTTAATTTATATATATGAATACATAAAAAATAAATATTTCCTATAAGAAAAGAGAAAAAAATTTAGAGACCATTAACTTGGATATAACTGTACTTTATCAATTATTGTGGAAGAAAACTTAGTTTTAGAAATATCAATACAATCGAACAGATGATTAAATATTTATTATAATATTTGTGTGGTTTTGTAAGAAGGGATATCATTGATATTTTCATAGTAAATATTTTCTTCTGCACATTATTGGAAATGATTTCTAATTATGTTGATTATAATATTTCTTATTTTTATTTCAATTTCATTTAACCAATATAATTATTTTTTTAGTCTTTTATATTATTTGTGTTGAAATATTATAGAATTTGTGTATGTTTATTGGAAACCTAATTTATTACTATATTAGTGAGGATCATGAATAATAATTATTGAAATGAATATATTTTTGAAACATCGATTATTACTAAAAATTAGAGGTGTATAATTCATTTTCATTATACATACGAAATATGTCTTCAATTTTTTTTATTGTAATTAAAACATCACTAACATTATATTTTTATTATACTATATGGAATTGAATGTTCAATATAAACATAATCCATATATATATATCCCTCATAGCTTCCTACCATAGAAAGATAATCGAATGTGCAATGTATTCTACTTGAAAGTTTTTTGAAAAGTTTATTATTTTACTGAAGCCCTAAAAATTTACATAGTTAATAGAATATTTCAAATCATCATGTCCCCTATAAATTGTTATCTTATTTATATTGATCCACCATTTTATCATGATACCATAATTAAGGATCTAATAACTGTGAAATACCAGAAGATATACATATCATTATCAAAATAATTATGCCATGTCACAAGAATTCATCAAGAGGAAACACATACACACCATTATGAAAAAATAATTGAGTATTGGTCATATACGATTCCTAATATCATAAGAATAAATATAAAAAATTTGAATCAAGGTCCCCTTACAAATTTGTTTGTAAAATAATTCTATTTTCTCTTGAAAAATATGTGATCAAATCATTGAAACATAAAATACAATTCTCTATATAGTAATGAGAATCATAATAAAATATCATATATGTAAAAGGAATATTTTTCATTAAGGTAGTCATTTAGTTCCTATTTGTTTATTGATTAGTTCAACCATCATGAAAAGTTTAATGAGAAAGGATTCAAAATATCACTTTTTCAAATAAAAATAATAACTCACACATGATAATAATTTTTATATATATACTATTATTAGGATAGTAATGATAAATATATTTTACAGTTACATATATCTAGTGTATAATAAATTAATGGTATGTCCTAACATTTTACCAAATAACATCTGCATTAAAACTATATATTTTTATATTTAAAATAAATGTCAATAATACTACATCTATGAATAGAGGACTAAGTGGGTGGTTGGGCTCACTTGATAAAAAACATTTACTAATTGATGAAAACATTAAAGATCACGTATAATATAATTTAGGAATACAGACACTATAGATTATAAATATCAAAGAAGGAAAAAATTGGTTATTTTTATTAAAGTAAAATTCATATCATGTAAAAAACCTTTAAAACCCAAATTAAAATCAAGAAATTATATTATATTTAAGTGATTATTGAATTAAAATAATTAAAATAACCCAAATTTATAGTTAAAAACATATTCAATTAAAAATAAATAAATCCCATAATTTAGGCTTTTCAAATAATAAAAACACCTTATTTGTTCGATATGGGAAGTGAAAGATAATAAAAAGTTTTGAAAACAATTATTATTCTAAATTAGAAGTCTTTAAGAGTAATTTTTATTAATTTTATGTAACATATAACTATCACAACGCTATATGGGGTTTTACCCCAATACTAGTCATGTACTCGTACAAATCATTTCATAGATTTGGATGGTCTTTAGGCTTCATTTTGAAATTTAGAGTTACATTTAAGAAAATTAATCCTTCCCTTACACGATAGGGGTATACCATTATATAACCCTTTAAAATTAATTTTTACCTTTAGATATCCCCAAAATATAATCGTGCAGAATGGTTGAAATATTTTCCCTTAAATTGACACTATTCTCAACATAAGGATATAAATATAAATTAATATTACTAAATATTACATTAAATACATCTAAATTATAAATAACCTGCGTGTATAAAAAATTTACAAATTGAGGTTTTTATATTCCCAACCATAGTCATATTTTAATAATATTTTTTGATATCCTAAAAAAAGGGGTTTATACCATGTGTATGAATTATTTTGGAAAAATTATTGAATATTTAAATGAATGATCACTATGAATATTTAATGAATAATTATGTTGAGGCCAGGGATTATAAAATGGGTGATCATAATCATCAATAAATTTAAATATGAGATTTTGAATCATGGTGTGGAATCCAACAAAATTGTATGTTATATCCCAGGTAAATTAAGAATAAGAGATTTTCATACTTATTAATATTTTTGGATTAAATATTAATTTTACTTTAAAAGGGTTTCTATTTTCGATAGCGTACCGGATACGAAACAACAGGTTTCTTTGAAATCATACATTGCACACTAATAATATTATATTATTATTTTAAATTGTAGTTAACTCATAGAAGTTGTATTGGCTGGAATGAACAAAACTAACTAAAATATGATTATACATTATTTTTAACTTTATTTAGATTATCCAATAAAAGTTAGAGGCTTAAAATGTGAATGAATCTAATTTTACGAAAATTTACATTAAAAGGCCGATTTATCGCCTTTTAATGGTGAAACCTCTTTAAATATAGTTTTGGATACATTAATACATTTTATTTGAAAAAATAAAATCTTTCTTTTTAATGGGGACATCAAAATTTACTTTGTGTAAATTTTCAGAATTTTACAGATAAAGTTCATTTTTAATGAATAGAAAAAATATTGTATTTTAATTCAAACCTATGTTTTAAAATATTATCCAAAACATGTCCAATTCTGATTGAATGATTTTATTTAGAATATTAGTCATCTTATAATTGACCTTAATTAATTTTTCACCTTTTGAAACCGAATATCATTATATAATAAAATAGTATTTTCACATTTTCCAAAAGAGCCCCTCCTCTCCCTTATAAAAGGATACCATTTATATCAAATTCCTCACACTTCTCAAGACTTTTACCTCATCTAAACTCTTCCCAAATAAGATCCCTACATCCCAATTCTACTTATATAAACTTTCCTTTGTTAGAAATAACTTTAAGAATTCCATTGGTTCAAACCAAAGCGAGTTACCCAAATTAAAGGTGACAGTTTCTCATAAATTGATTTCTTTTATTTTACTTCTCCAACCACTAAACTCCTTTAATTCCTTAATTTTGTAACCACACTAGTATCCTAAATATACTAGGATTTTATTATGAGAAGTATTCAAAATACACTTACACAAACCTCCATCTAATTGATGAAGAACATAATGTTTCTGTGGATGGAAAACTAACGTCTCACGAAGTGATGATTGTTCAATGACATCTTACCGCCTCTCATGGTGGATATTATGATGGCACTATATTTATATATGATATATATTTTGTTTATTATTTCTTTATTCTTCTATAATTCCCATTTATATCACGCCTTTATGGTTTCCATAGTGGGTAAATACGATAATCTCATTTGAGGAAGTGCGGACTACCTCCCCCTCAAAGTGATGTGACTCGTTAATGAACTATGTGGGATTTATAAAGGATAGAGTTAATTATATTATATTTAATATTAAACTGGACCTATAATATACCTATGTATTAATATGTTTTAATTCCATTAAAATAAGAAATAGAAATGAATGTAGTGTTCATGCGTACGTATGGCTTACCGTCTCCATAAACAGTGCATTTCATATCGTACCTCCAAATGTTATTTACTATTAAAAATACTTGTATATAATGAATATATATGATATCAAAATCATTAATACCATTTTGGATATAATGGACTATTGACCACATGGACAACTTGTAAATATTAGGTGTTAATTTTTTGACTCAACTACCAAATATCGACAAAATGGATATTATTAACTTAAATGATTACATGATTTTTATAACATGGTAATAAGTGATATAAAAAGAATAATAAACACGAAAAAGGTTCTCAAGAATGTAGAAATTAAAATTAGTTTATTATTCAGGAGATTAATGAACGATCGAGTCAAGTTAGACGTGAGTTAAGGGACTTCGTCTCAATCTCCTTTCATTGAGGCATATTTTGTTTTAATACACGATTTTCATTTATACTCTGTATACACACCTTTGAATTATCATTTCATTCAACGGGAATATTTTTATATGAATCATTTTTATAAATGAAAAAATGTAATGTTTTTTTACGTAATCGATGACAACGACCTTTCCACCACCACGAGTATTATTCGATCGTTGGCTTCCATAATAAGAAGAAATATTTTTAAATGGAAAAATAAATAAAATATACTCTTTTTTGAATTTTGGTATTGAAAATGATTTTAAGAATGGATTTATTTTTTCAATATCTTGAAATGTTATTTTGTTATTGCAATGTGTAAATGTTATCTTTACTTTATGCTTATGTTATGTGTAATGATCATGTTATGGTTCTTGGGCATTATTTACATATATGGGTGGTTCCATGATAAACCTAGGGTGGGTGTGCTCGAGATAGATCTCCAATGCATTGGGTAACGTGATAGAGGTAAATTTGAATCTTTCTCCTTAGAGATTTTAGGGAATATACTATGATGGGTATTCCAAAGTAACTCCCTATGGAGTTGTGATAGCTTCAATATAAGAATGATATGGATGCCACAAGATACCATTATGATTTATGATTTCCATGTGTCATTCATCAAATCATATAATGTCATGAGGTAATTAATATTTTTCATGTTTTGTGTGTATTTATGATTAAATATTTTCATTCATTGTTTTATAACCCTTACTGAGATTTTTCCGCTCATCCCAATTTTTGAAATTTTTTCACAGGGCTTAATCATGAATAGGGTCAATGATGGGATCAAGGGAACTTCATGCCGTCTAAAACAAGGAACTAGACATGACTCTTTTTTTCAAGAGTTTTTATTTTAGGAAAAAAATGGAGACTGTGTAGAAGTGTCTACCTTGTAATCTTTTGAGATGTAATAGTTATGTCATAATTATCTAAAAATATAAACCTAAAATGATCCTCAAAGTGAATTATTCGTTTAATTCAATATTACGTAATGTTTTATGGTCAGGTCCTTATTGTTGGTATCAGAGGTCGGTTTAGATATCCTTAAGAGTTAGGGAATTGTTAAATTAATATCCAAAACGTAATTAATGTTTATAATGATATCATATAGCATTTTCATATTACCATGTTTCTTTGAATAAGATATTTCAATGTTTAGAATGGTTTTCCACAGAGGAAACCTGGAAGCTATGTTGGGATGAAATCAGGAAGAAGATAACCTTCAAAATCAGCAACCTGAGATGGTCGGAATTGGAACTGAACAGATTGTTATAGTGATGGAACAGTTGACTCAGGCTATTAATATTGGTTGTATCCATGTATGAGATATGACAGGTCAACCACAAATGAAAATGTCAGTAGTATAGCATTTCATGGGGAAGCATCCCCCATCATTCAGAGGATCATCTGATCTGGTGCTAGCAGAAGGGTGGATTAAAGCACTGGAATAGATTCTCGATGTCACGGGTTTTTCAGAACATCAAAAGTAAGTCTCTATGTTTACAATTTTAAAGGTAAAGCTAGTTAGTGGTGGTATATGGTGAAAAATATCAGGGATAGTGAGGAGATTGGTTCTCTTGTTTGGTATGAATTCTAATGTATGTTTCTTGGGAAATTTGTTCCTAAGGTGGTTTGTCTTAGAATGGAAAAATAAATTCTTAGAATTGAGGGAGGAGGATGACTTAGTGGATCATTATGAAGAAAAATTCACTTGATTGGGAAGGTATGCTCTGAATTTCATACGAGATATTGATAGTAAAATCCTCCGTATTTACTCAGGATTAAATCCAAAGTATCGAAGGGCTTTAGCTTCTCGTGAGTTAAAAAGTTATGAGAAACTTGTTCATTGTGTGGGGAAGGTGGAAATGAAATTTTCGATGATCAGGTGTTCTTTGATAAACAACAGAATAAAAGGTCGAGGTGGTAGGTGAAAGAGAAGAACTCTTCAAAAAGGACTGATGGTAAGAAGATTAAGTTTACAATTTGTGAAAATTGTAGTAAAAATTATTCTGGGGAATGTCTTTTGAATTTAGTTAAGTGCTACCAATGTGGTAAAATGATACATGAGGCTCGTAATTGCAATGAAAAAGATCATGGTAATGGTAATACAAAATATAATTTACAATCAATAAAATGTTTTAAGTGAAATGAAATGGTTCATTATGAAACTGAGTGTCCAACAAAGAACTCAACCGAAAAAAAGCAACCAGACTACAAGTAGAAAGGGGTGGTGAAATCCTTTGCAACTACATCAGCAGATGTTGGGCCATCAAATGATGTCGTATCAGGTACACCGTTCATTTGTTAATATTTTGCCAATGTGTTGTTTGATTGAGGTTCTATACAATATTTAATTTCTGAGAAGTTTTCTAGTAAATTAGGAATTCCAACTCATGATATGAATACTGAACTTATGGTAAAAACAACTGGAAGAAATGTTGGGACCAAAAGAAACTATAAGAACCTTACTGTTCTTGTCTGTGGAAAGAATCTACTAGAAAACGTTATTGTTTTTCATCTACTAGAGTTTGAGGTTATTTTGGGTAAGGATTGCCTTTCTATTTATCATTCTATGATTGACTATAGAGCTAAAGTGGTTTCTTTTCAAAATGATTTTCAGTTTGATTACAAGAATGAATCCTTTCTTTTGATAACATATCAAGAAGTTGTGAAACTAGTAAAAGATATACATGAATGTTACCTTGCACATATTATTGAAAATAAAGGAAATTGTTCAGATTAATGATGTGTTAGTGGTAAATGAGTACCTAGATGTTTTTTCTTATGAGTTTCCTGGTATTATACCTAATAGGGAATTTGAATTTACTGTTGAAATATTTCCTGATACTAAGCCAATTTCAAATCCACTTAATCAAATGGCAGAAATTGAACATTTAGAGTTAAAGAACCAATTGCAGGATTTATTAGATAAAGGTTTCATTCGACCTAGAACATCACCATGGGGAGCACCTGTCTTGTTTTTAAAAAATAAAGATGGTTCAATGAGACTTTGCATTGATTATACAGAATTGAATAACATCCCTGTTAATAATAAGTATCATTTTTCTCGTATTTATGATTTGTTTGACCAGCTCCATAGAGCTCAGTATTTTTCAAAGAATGAATCGAGGTCAGGGTACCATCAGTTGAATGTAAAGGAAGGAGACATTTTGAAGACCACTTTTCGTACTTGATATGGCCATTATGAATTTAAATTTATGCCTATTGGGTTAACCAATGCACCTGTTGTATTCAGGGATCTTATGAATAAATCTTTCTGTGAGTTCTTGGATAATTTTGTGGTTGTGTTCATTGAAGAAATTTTGGTTTATTCTAAAATAAAGGAGGAACATGAAATTAATTGAAGGGTTGTCTTACAAACCTTAAAAGAAAATAAAATTTTTGGTAAATTCACCAAGAGTGAGTTTTGTTTGCAAAAAAAACTATTTCCATTGTCACATTTTATAAAAAAATTGCATAATTGTTGATCCATCTAAAAAAAAGTTTTTAAAGAATGGCCAAGACCCACAAATATAACTATTATCTGTAGTTTTCTTGGTTGGGATGGTTATTACCAGAGGTTTGTTGAGAATTTTTCATGTATATCTAGTCCAATGACTATGTTAACTTGAAAAGGTGTTAAATTCATCTGGAAAAAAGTTTGTGATGATTGTTTTAAGGAATTGTAAAGATGATTGATGAATGCTCCTGTTTTGGAATTTCCATCCAGAAATGATGAGTTTGTTATCTATAGTGATTCTTTTATGAAATTACTTGGATGTGTCCTTATGCATAATGATCAGGTAATTTGTTATGCTTCACATCACATAAAACCTCATTAGTTAAATTACCCTACACATGTTTTGGAATTACCTGCTGTTGTTTTTTCATTAAAAATTTTGAGGCATCTTTTGTATGGAGTGAAGTGAGAAATATATACTGATCTCAGAAGTTTGAAGTATATACATTCACTCAGAATGAATTGAACATTAGACAGAGGAGATTATTGGAATTATTCAAGGATTACGATTTCATGATCATTTGTCATCTGAGAAATGAAAATAATGTGGTTGATGATTTGAGTCGAAAAATTAATACATAATTAACAATGTTACGTTTGGAATGACATGCTTTGGTTTTGGATTTTTTGAATTATGGCATTGAAGTTTTTTTTGCTGGGAATTCATCTTTTTTTTAGGTGTCAGTGAGATCATATCTATCAGAAATAATAAATAAAGCATAGAAAGAAGACAGTGTGTGGCAGAAAAAGGTAGAGTTGGTTCAGAAGGGTAAGTTTCCTAAATTTATCATTGATAATGATTGTTTGTTGAGATTTGGAAAGATATTATGTGTGCCTTGTGATTCAATGTTGAAAAATGAGTACTTATGTGAAGCTCATAGTTCATCATTTTCCGTTCATCCTGGAAGTGCTAATATTTAATGAGATTATCGAGAGTATTACTGGTAGGATGGAATAAAAAGAGATATTTCTTATTTTACTATGAACTATTTGACTTGTCAGCAGGATAATGCAGATTGATAGTTACCGAAAGGAATGCTTCAACCTTTACCGGTGCCAGAGTGGAAATGGGTAAATATATCCATGGGCTTTGTTTTGGTATTACAAAACAAATCTCGAGGTAATTACGCAATCTGGGTTATAGTTGATAGATTGAGTAAATCTGCTCATTTCCTTCCTATTAGATATACTTTGTCTCTAGATCAGCTTGCTCGGTTGTATGTTAAGGATATAGTCAGGTTGCATGGATTTCAACTCTCAATTGTATCTGATAGTTATCTCAAGTTTACTTCTATCTTTTGTAAGGGCATTCAGAATTCATTGGGTACTGAATTAAATTTTAGTACAGCTTTTCACCCTTTATGAGATTGGAAATTAGAACAAACAATTCAGACATTGGAAGATATGTTACGTGCTTGCTCGATGGATTATCAGGGAAGTTGGGACCAACATCTTTCTTTGGTTTAATTTTAATATAATAATAGTTTTCATTCCAATGTAGAGATGGCTCCATTTGAGGCATTATATGGAAAGCATTTTCGAACACCATATTTTTGAGATGATGTTGGTGAAAGGATGCTGAAGTGTCCAGAATTGGTAGAAGAGATTGCAGGGAATGTTCAGTTGATTCAGAAGCACATGAGACCAGCTTAGAGCAGATAGATAAGTTATGCAGATAACTTGAGGAAGGATCTTTTTTTTGAGTTAGGTGATCATGTATTTCTCAATGTTTCTCCATGGAATAATGTGATGCATTTTGGTAATATGGGAAATTTGAGTCTGAGGATCATTGGACCTTAAGAAATTCTAGAAAAAGTTGGATCAGTTTCGTATAGAGTGGATTTACCTCCAACTTTATCCCAAGTACATAATTTTTCTGATGTTTCGATGTTGAGAAATTATATGCCAGATCCATCTCATGTTTTGAGCCCATAGGTAGTTCAGTTGGAAGAGAATATCTCTTATGAAGAACAACAAGTTCTGATTCTTGACTGTAGAGAGTAATTGTTGTGGAATAAGGTAATTCACCAGGTAATTATTTTGTGGAAAACCCATATGATTGAATAGGCAATGTGGGAATCTGAAAATGCTGTGAGGGATAAATACCCCCACTTATTTTGATAGGTGAATAAAAATTACGAGGAAGCAATTTCCAAAAGGGGGGATGTATAACAACCATAGATTTTATAAGATATATTTTTTTTAATTTCATATATATCCTGTGTTGTACGCTACACCAATATGATTTTACGCTATACGCAACACCGTATTAGATTGCAGTATATGCAACACTAATCTTGGATCGTGTAACACACAATTTCTTGTTTGATTGATAGTAGTTATTCTACGCAACATTCAGAGTATATATATATATATATTCAATGTATAAATGAAATATGGTTGTACTTTGTTATACTCAAAAACAAAGGATTAATGCACTACATACAACCCTAACTTGGCTTGCATTACACACAATCGCGACCTTCCTCGATAGTGTCTGTTGTACGCAATACCGGGTTTTACTAAACAACGATATATTGTTATAATATTATTATGAACTAGCCATTATGAATAGTATTAACTAAATATTTAATTTTATAACATTATTATTCATCTTACACATTTTATAAAACATGGTATAAGAACAAATTAAATTTTTCTGGTAAAATAAGTATTTTTCAAAAAATGCAGTTTTGCCGCCTTTTGATGGTGCACCCACATTAAATCTAATTTTTAACATTTTTATAAGTTAAATTTGACAAAATAAAATTCTTATTTGGATTCAGGATATTAAAATTTACTTTGGATGAATTTTTCATATTGTTCTGATAACTTAGATATTTTAATGAATAGTAAAAACACGCTAGATTTTAATTAAAAACTACTTTTTTCATTGTAATAATTTATGTGGTAAAATTATAATATTGAATGGTTTTTATATATAAATAAAATATTTTTTTAACATTTAATATAATTTATGTCATTATCATTGATTTTACATTCAGTTCGTAGGTTAAATCAATTCAATCTTTTGCTATGTTTTAAACAAAAAAGCGTTTTCTTTCGACAACTGGATTAATTTAAATTTAATTTCTACAGCTTCTGTGTATTGAATTTGGACAAATGGATTCCATATTTGGAATCAGTGGGTCAAAATTATATTAATAGACTATGTTTTATTTTTGGGCATTATGAATAGTAACTACGGTAAATTTTATTTATCATAGTAAAAGGTAAATCAGGTAATTAAAGGTAAATATAATATTATAAAATTACCCTAACATTTGTATTAGTATGATTGGATGATTATATTTAGTCTTAACTCATATTTGGGTCGAAATGGAATCCATTAGAGCCTACTTGGAGGTGATTAAGACATTTAGATTATTTTATTTAAAGGAAAGTGAAATATGTCACACTCAATCTTTAATAATTAATGTATTTATAATATAAGGTTATATAGAATATAAATTCGGTTATAAATAATCATTTAAAATCTAAAATGTTTTTCTTTATCATGGTAATTTATTTTTAATTTTCAAGAGTTATTTACTTACCTTATTAGTTTATACATTAATGATGGAGAAATTATTTATTTAGTAAAAAATCGATAATATTGTTTTTATTGAAATGGTAATACATATTAAAGGGAAAAAACACCTGAAAAAAATTATTGGTAGTGTATATATAAACCATAATCATTCAATTACCGAATATATCACCGTTTAGAGTCTTATAAATTAAATTATGACAATTAAATTATATTATTTTATCTTATTTCAAAGTTGTAACCTTTATATTTTAATAAATATAACATTTTAAAATTTTTGTGTTTTAAAATATAATTCATACTAAATGTATTATTATGAAATATATAAGATTTATCTTCATCCTATTATTTTATTTTTAATTTTTATACAACAAATAAGTATATTTAATAATTATACCAAAATGTTGTAGTAATTATTTTATTAAGAGAAATATCAAATAAATGGTTTTACAAATAGTTAAATAAATATTATATGAACTATTTAATGTTATAAAATAATTTTATAGATTACTATGACATTTTATGAACCTATTAAATATTTTATTTCTAATATATACTCTGTGTGGAGTTTATTTAAATTCAAATAAATGAATAGTGTCAAAATTGACACTATTGTTATTTTATAAAAATAACATATTATTAAATTGTTTAAAAATCATAAATATATTTAGAAATTATAAATTGAAATTTATATGTTCGAAAATATCATAAATTATCTAATTATTGATAATTCACAGCACATATGTAATTATTTATAACAATTTAAAATTTATAATCTTATTATCACAAATAAAAACTAATAGATTAAATAAGGATAAATCAAGTTGAATGTTTAAAATAAATTTCATATATGTCTAAACTTTACTGTGTGATGCGATTAGAACCATATATCATGTTATCAATAAATATGAGTTATTTTTGGTGGTTTTTAAGTGGAGTTATATTTATTATAAATTAATATTTTTAATATTTCCAAAGGTGCCCCTCTCCTCCCTTATAAAAAGGGAACACCTTCCCACTTCTCTTCACACCCTTTTGAGCCTTGAAACTCGTCCAAACCCTACCCATTTCCCTTATAAACCTATTTGGTAACATACTAGATGTACTGGTCTTCTTCAAAGACCAATTGTAGATCCCTAAGAGGAGGTTTCAAAGAGGCGTGTCGAAGAAGAGATAATATCTGTTACTGATTCTTTCAAGTTTCTTTCTTCTTATACTTCCTCTTCATTAGTTGATTCATTATAAAGTAATAACATAAGTATTACTTATATTCTGATATGTTATTATAAATATGAAACAACCATATTTCACCTTCTATCCATCCTACAGAAAATAAAATCACCACGCGTGTGTACGTACGGAATACTGTCTCCACGACGTGGTGTATTCGTTTTTTTCACCACCACCTAAATTGGATGGGTATAATGGTGTAAATAATAACTAAATATTATTATTATAAAATCATAATGATTCGAAGATATTATATCATTAACTTCAATTCCATTCAATAAATATGGGAAAGATATCATCGCTCGTGCGTACGTACGGATTACCGTCTCTAGGACGCGATGAGATTAATTTTTTATGTTAACCTTTCATGAATGATTATCAAGTATATATAATGAATAATAATAAAATATATGACATAATAATGATAATTTATTTATTTATATGTATTTATATCATCTACTTAATTACATTCAATTCAATAAGGAAACGAAAACAGCCTTCATGCGTACGTACGGCCTACCGTCTCCATGAACGATGTATTTCATTACATTTATCGATCTATCATATATATATGTATATTATGAATATATATTATATATAAATCATGTTGTACATTCCTTAATTAATTAAACAAGGATTTAAGTAATAATATTAAGAACAAAAATTCGAAACATGTACAATAAATGAAACGATTTTACCCAAATCACAGTTTTACATAGAATTTACAAAAGAATGGGTAATATAATGTCATAAATAAACTATATATTATATCAAAACAATGAATATGAATCTTTAATAAGTCAATGACATTATTAAAATAATTATACAGGAGGATCGGAAACATACGAATCATATCGGACATAAGGTAAGGGATAATGTAGCAATCTCAATTGTTTTCTATCTGAGATTGCTTATACGTAAGTATTTACTAGGATTATATTTATCATCCATGTTCAAGTTTTATAAAAATTTATTCATGTATTTTTAAATTCCTCTTTACCCATTTTTGAATTTTACTACATGGTATGTAAAGAATCATTATTTTGATTACGTTACGAGGTACTTTTTGACTATTCCGGAAAAAGTACGAGAAAAATATTATTTTTAACTTATAAAGTGTGAACGAATCATCATGGTTTTGTAAAGCCATATTTTCATCAATCTTCCTCCAAAATATTTCATAAATATTTTAAAAAAAATATCTTTCATTTATAAATTTCATGACATTTGTGAAAATAAATTGATTTTGAAGAAGAAAGGATATTTTTCTCAAGAATTCATTTCAAATGTTTTATCAAAACAATTTTCCATCTAAGATGAAATTATTTCATATGTGTATGTTTCAATTATAATTTCTCTATGATTTAAATGGTTTTACTTTTCTTATGATGAAATATCCATTTATTTTATATGGATTATGTGATGATGGGATGATGTTTATGAAACCCATTATATTCTTTTGGTTATGATGAATGTTTCATGTTTATTTTGCGGCACAAGTAAAAATGATTTCATTATGAGATGGGTGGGACCTATATCTCTATCCAATTCAATGGGTAAAGATTTATATCTCATGAGATATAAATGGCTATAATGGTAAGTAAATCTGGTTCAATGTTACAAGACTGGAACGAGGAGTGAACTCGATTCAGAATGGGACTGTGTCCACTAAGATGGTCTTGGCAGCAATGCCTTGGCTGCTATGGAAATCATAACATGTGCTTAATGGATTACAAAATTAAATGTTTTATTAACATTCTAGTTTATGATGACTAATGTTCCTTTATGATATATTCCTTGTGTACATCCATGATTTAAGTTGTTGCTCATGATTTTGATGTCTAGATTTTATTTTCAAGTTTTTGCATTTAATTATTTATGGATTGTTTTATGTTCCCTATGCTTACCCTTACTGAGCATTTGAGCTCACTCTTTTTATGTTTTCTTTTCCCCAGGATTTAATGAAAGGTTTTGGGTAAGAAAACAATAGGGGAAGATATTTATGGGAGATGATGAAGATCTTTCACCACGATTAGAAGATTATTTTCTGAGTTTCTAAAGACACTAAACTATTAGGTCCTTGTGTGTCTGTTTTCATTATGTATTAAGTATTCTGCAAAAGTAATGTAATGTCCATGTACATCATGCTTTGGTTCTCTATAGTTGGTATTAGAGGAAAGGTTTAGTTAACCATTGGAAACTAGGATGCGAAAAATTTAGTGAGATCCCAAGAGATATTTCTGAGGTATGTCTAGGGATGTCCCTAATGTTAAGTATACGTATAGGTTATAGTCCTAGAATTTCGCTAATGATCATAGAATTAAACATAATAAGTTATATATTGAAGGTAATCCACCTTTATTATGTTTTTTTCCTTGCATGATTTTTCCCTCTCACACTATTCTTTTTGGGTTTTAGAAAATGGCTGGAAACAGGAAGATTCACGATAATGGAGGATATGATGGACAATGGAATGATATTCTTCATCAGAAACCAAATGAAATTGGATTTGTAGGTCCACATATCGTTATTATGCCTAATAAAAAATCTCATAATATGATCAATAATATCAACTTTGGTATGTTTCTTAACTCATCTAATAAGTGAAAGATGGAGTTTCATGATGATCATAGAGGAAAGAAAGTTCAATTCCCCTCATGTAAATCATGTGGGAAGAGGAATCAGGGAGAATGTTTCAAAGGAACTGTAAGATGATTTTGGTGTGGAAAATAAGGACACAAAATAAGTAATTGCAAAGGAAAAGGTTTAGTTAACACAATGGACAAGGATAATGGTATTTCTAAGACATCAACAATGGTTAAATGTTTTAAATGTGGAATGTACGGGCATTATGCAAAACAATGACCTAAGGGAAAGTCTCATGAAAAGAATTATCTTGGCCATATGGGTAGTATTTATATTGATGATGATGATGAGACTACATATGATATGTGAGATAAAATATTTTTTGAAGATCGGTCAATGGTTTAATAAGGTAGTGTAATGGTTGTATGTTTATAAGGAATAATGTATGGTACTATAGAATAAATAAAAAATCTATGTATTTTTACACTATTGCCTTTACATGAGTTTTGAAAGTATATGATGAATGGTACATGTAACCATGAAAGGTTATTCCAATATTTTTGAAAGGTAGATGATATGTGCATAATGAATGTATAAGGAGATAATGAGTTGTTTGATTGTATTAATGAGCTCTTGTCTGGTATAAGGACAAAGTGATATCTTGGATTGAGTATATAGAAATTTTGGGATTTTGGTATATGGAAAGTGAAAAAATTTGACAGCACTAATGTTTTCACTAAGATTCTATGGTAATTAAAGTTTCAAAATAATACATGATAAAGGTATTCACATGTTTGGAATGTGACCAAAAAGATAGATCGTATGATATATGGGGGATAAATGATGATATTCATGTTCTTATTTTATGACCTTTCAACTAATCATTTTCTTTATACTATGAGCTTGGACAAAAGTATTTTGGATAAACCTAAATATTGGAATGAATTATGTTAGACATTAGATAGTATTTTTCAAGGCTATAACATTTTACAATATTATTTCATGAATGTTATAATAATTTAATTTTAGAAAAAGGGATAACCTGTAGGACGGGAGACAACCTGTCACGTCGGACAATGATGTGGGAATCGAACCCACAACCAAATTGTGACAGGCCTTTATCGCCTACCACTGGCATACAGGAAGTCCCTATTTAGTATAAACTAGTTTTAATTTATTAAGTGGTTTGATATATAATGTATAAGTCCAGTTTAGGAACCAAATATGATTAATCTCACTATAGATGGACTTATGTATTTTTGATAACTTTTTCAAACACTTTTTTTTGAAACATATGGAATGACTGATCATTCTTTCACATGATCTCCTAATATTTCACTAATGAAAAATTCAACATCATTTCATTTGGAGATGAAGTGGAAATTGTTCAGGGCACGAACAACGGTGATATTGTACCAAAATCAAGTAAGTATTTCTTTTGATTCAAAAATTCTTCATCATTTGGGAAATGACCTTGAAAACAAAAAAAATATTGTCCTAGTGCCCTCATATCTAATGAATCAGATGGTACCATAAATCATCACAAATTTATGACTTTGTGACTGATGGCTTTTTCATAGCCATGTTCTCTACAACTCTCCATCAGAACTTGATGGTTAGAATTTTCTTCCATATCCATATTTTCACCGATGTTCTCATATATGGAAACCCAATGATGAGTTACTTTGGTTAATCATTACATTTCATACTTTAGTTTTTAAAATTATGTTTTAGTATTCCTTTTTACGATGTGGTTTTCTATGAATAATAAACTATTTATAACCCCGACGAATTTCGAGGGAGAAAATAATTTTAAGGGGGGTAGAATATAACAACATGAGATTTTATAAGATATATTATTTTTAATTTCTTTCATATCTTCTGATGTACGCTACACCATTATTATCTTGTTCTATACGCATCACCGTATTATCTTGCAGTATACGCAACACTAATCTTGGATCGTGTTACACACAATTTCATGTTTGTTTGATAGTAGTTATTCTACGCAACATTGAGTGTATATATATATATATATATTCAATTTATAAATGAAATATGATTGTATTTTGTTATACACAACAAAAAAGGAGTCGTGCACTACACATAGCCCTGACTTGGCTTGCATTACACGCAACAGCGACCTTCCTCGATAGCGTGTGTTGTACGCAATACCGGGTTTTACTAAACAATGATATATTATTATAATATTATTATGAACTAGCTGTTATGAATAGTATTAACTAAATTTTGAATTTTATAACATTATTATTCATCTTACACATTTTCTAGAACATGATATGAGAACAAAATAAGTTTTTCTTGAAAATTATGTATTTTTAAAAAAATGCAGTTTTGCCGCCTTTTGATGGAGAAACCACATTAAATCTAGTTTTTAACATGTTTATAAGTTCAATTTGACAAAATAAAATTCTTCTTTGGAATCAGGATATTAGAATTTACTTTGGATAAATTTTCCATATTTTTATGATAACTTTCACATTTTAATGAATAGTAAAACACGGTATATTTTAATTAAAAAAATCTTTTTTCATCGTAATAATTTATATGGATAAATTATAATATTGAATGGTTTTAAAGTATAAATATAATATATTTTTACAATTTAATATAATGTATGTCATTAGAAATGATTTTACATTGAATTCGTAGGTTAAATTAATTCAATCTTTTGCAATGTTTTAAACAAAACCCCATTTTATTTCGACAACGAGATTAATTTTAATTTAATTTCTGCAACTTCTATGTATTGAATTTGAAAAAATGGATTCCATATTTGTAATCATTTGGTCCAAATAATATTTATATACTATGTTTTAATTTTGTAAATTATGAATAGTAACTATGGTAAATTTTATTATTCATAGTAAAAGGTAAATCGGGTAATTAATGGTAAATATAATATTATAAAATTACCCTAACACTTGTGTTAATACATTTTGATGATTATATTTCGTCCTAAGTCATATTTGGGTCGAAATGGAATCCATTCGCACCAACATGGAGGTGATTAAGACCATTAGTTTATATTATTTAAAGGAAAGTGAAATATGTCTCACTCAAACCTTAATAATTAAAGTATTTATAATATAAGTTTTTAGAGAATATAAATTCGGTTATAAATACTCATTTTAAGTCTAATTTTTTTTCTTTATCAGGGTAATTTATTTATAATTTTTAAGAGTTATTTAATTACCTTATTAGTTTATACATTAATGATGTAGAAATTTTTTATTTAGTAAAAAAATCAATACTATTGTTTTTATTGAAATGGTAATACATATTAAAGGCTCACAAACCTGAAAAAACTTATTAGTAGTGTATATATACACCATAAGCATTCAATTACCGAATATATGACCGTTTGGAGTCTTATAAAAGTGATTATGACACTTGTATTATTTTATTTTATATGATGTCAAAGTTGTCACCTTCATAATTTAAAAAATATAACATTTTACAATTTGTGTTTTTTAGAAGATAAATCCAACTAAATGTATTAATATGAAAGATATAAGAATAATCTTAATCCTAGAATTTTATTTTTAATTTTTATGCCACAAATAAGTATATTTAATAATTATACCAAAATGTTTTAGTAATTATTTTATTAAGAGAAATATCAAATAAATGGTTTTACAAATTGTAAAAAAAAATTTATATGAACTATTTAATGTGATCCACTAATTTTAGAGACTACTATGACTTGTTAGGAACCTATTTAATATTTTAATTCGAATATATCCTCTGTGTGGAGTTTTTTAAAATTCAAATAAATGAATAGTTTCAAAATTGACACTATTGTTATTTTATAAAAATAACATATTATTAAAATTCTTAAAAATTAAAAAATAAATTTAAAATTATAAATTGAAATTTATATAGTCTAAAATGTGATAAATATTCAAATTATGGATAATTCACTGCACATATGTAATTATATATAACAATTTAAAATTTATAATCTTATTATCACAAATAAAATTTAATAGATTAAATAAGGATAATTCAAGTTGATAATGTTTAAAATAAATTACATACATGTCTAAATTTTATTGGTTAATAAGATTACAACACTATATCATCTAATATTAAGTATTAGTTATTTTCTGTGGTGTCTACGTGGGGTTAGATTTATTATAAATTAATATTTTTAATATTTCTAAAGGTCCCCCTCTCATTACTTATAAAAAGGGAACCCCTTCCCACTTCTCTTCACACACTTTTGAGCCTTGAATTTTTGCCATCCCCTGCCCATTTCACTTATCAACCTCCTTATCTACATAATTGAGCTCCTGGTATTTTTCAATGACCAATTTTAGTTCCCTATGAGGATGTTTTAAAGAGGCGTGTCGAAGAAGAGGAAATATCTATTACCGATTGTTTCAAGTTTCTTTCTTCTACTACTTCCTCTTCATTAGTTTTTTCATTATAAAGTAACAACATCAGTATTAATTATATACTGATATGTTATTATAAATATGAAACAACCATATTTCACCTTCTATCCATATTACGGAAACCAAAATTACCACGCCTGCATACGTACGGAATATCATCTCCACGCCGTGGTGTAATCGGTTTTTCCACCACCACCTAACATGGATGGGTATAATGGTGTAAAGAATAACTACATATGATTATTATAACATCATACTGATTATAAGATATTATATCATTCACTCCAATTCCATTCAATAAATATGTGAACGATATCATCGCTTGTGCATACGTACGGATTACCGGCTACACGACGTGATGAGATTAATTCTCCATGTTAACCTTTCATGAATGATTTTAAAGTATATATATTGAATAATGATGAAATACATGGAATGATAAAGGTAATGGATTTATGTATATATATATATATATGTATATCATATACTTAATTCCATTCAATTCAATAAGGAAATGAAAACAACGTTCATGCGTTTGTACGGCCTACCGTATCCATGAACGGTGTATTTCATTTCATTTATCGATCTATCGTATATATATGTATATGCTGAATATATATTATATATAAATCATGTTTTACATTATTTAATTAAGTAAATAAGGATATAAGTAATAATATCAAGAACAATAATTCAAAACATGTACAATAAATGAAACGATTTTACCCAAATCACTACTGTTACATCGAATTTACAAAAGAATGGGTAATATAAAGTCAGAAATAAACTATATATGATATAACAATAATGAATATGATTCTGTAATAAGTCAATGTCATTATTTATATCATTATACAGGAGGTTCGGAAACATACGAATCATACCAGACATAAGGTAAGGGATAATGTTGCAATCTCAATTGTTTTCTATCTGATATTCCTTATACATAAGTATTTACTAGGGTTATATTTATCATCCATCTCCAAGTTTTATAAAAATTTATTCATATATGTTTAAATTTATTTTTACCAATTTTTTACTTTTACGACATAGTATGTAAGGATTCTTTGTTTTGATTACGTTACGAGGTACTTTTTGACTTTTTCGGCAAAAGTACGAGAAGAAAATTATTTTTAACTTTTAAAGCGTGAATCGATTATTATGGTTTTGTAAATACTTATTTTCATGAAGCTTCCTCCAAAAGATTTCATGAATATTTTAAAAAACATCTCTTTCTTTTAAAAATTTCAGGACGTTTTGTGAAAAGAAAATGATTTTGAAGAAGAAAGGATATTTTTCTCAAGAATTCATTTCAAATGTTTTATCAAAACCATTTTCAATCTAAGATGACATTATTTCATATGTGTATGTTTCAAGTATAATGTATCTATGATTTACATGGTTTTACTTTTCTTATGATGAAATATCCATTTGTTTAATATGAATTATGTGATAATGGGATGATGTTTATGTAACCCATTTTATTCTTTGGGTTATGATGAATTTTTCAAGTATAATTTGTGGCACAAGTAAGAATGATTTCATTATGAGATGTGTGGGACCTATATATCCCTACAATGAATTGGGTAATGATTTATATCTCATGAGTTATATGTGGCTGGAATGGTATGTTAATCCGGTTCAGTGTTACAGGAATGGAACGAGGAGTGAACTCAATTCAGAATGGGAATTTGTCCACTAAGATGGTCTTGGAATCAATGCATTGGCTACTATGGAAATAATAACATGTGCTTAATGGATGCCATAATGACATGTTTTATTACCATGCTAGTTTATCATGATAAATGTTCCTTTATGATCTATGCCTTGTGTACTTACATGATTTCTGTCGTTTCTCATGATTTTTATTTTTAGATTTTATGTTCATGTTTTTTCATTCAAAGTTTTTATGGATTTTATTATGTTCTCTATGCTTACCCTTACTGAGCATTTAAGCTCACCCTTTTTATGTTTTATTTTCCCCATGATTTAAAGAAAGGTTTTAGGTAAGAAAACAATAGGGGAAGATCTTTATGGGATATGTTGGAGATCTATCACCATGATTAGAAGATTAATTTCCGAGTTTCCAAAGACATTAAACTATTAAGGTCCTTGTATGTCTGTTTTCATTATGTATTAAGTATTTCGTAAAAGTAATGTAATGTCCGTGTACGTCAGGCTTTGGGTCTCTACAAAATGGTTGTAACATCCCAGGTTAATGAAGAATAATATATTTTCAAATTTATTAATATTTTTGAATTAAATATTAATTTTATTTTAAAAGGGTTGTTATGTTCGATAGTGTACCCGATACGCAACAACGCATTTTTATGAAATATTACGTTGCACACTAATAATATAATACTATTATTTTAAATGGTAGTTAACTCCAAGCTTTTATATTGGTGGTAATAAACAAAACTAACTACAATATGTTTATACATGATTGTTAAATGTATTTACATTATCCAATAAAAGGTTAGATTCCTAAAATGTGAATGAATCTAATTTTAAGCATAATTTACATTAAAATTCCGATTTATCTCCTTCTAATGGATAACCGTCATTAAATATAGTTTTGGTTACTTGAATACATTATACATGACCAAATAAAATCATTATTTATAATGGGGACATAAAAATTTACTTTGGGTTAATTTTTGGAATTATTCCGATAAAGATCATTTTTAATGAATAGTGAAAATATTGTATTTTAATTCAAAACTATGTTTTAATCTAATTTTTATATATTGTTATATTATATTTTTAATAGTTTTTAAAGTGTAATTAGAAATAATTTTTACCATTTAATATAATTTTGGTCATTTGAGTTAATTTTACTTTGAAATTGGACATAATCAATTGTCAAATCTTTTGATAGTTATTGTTTATTAAAACATGCTATTGGTTTTAACAACGAGAATTTATTTTAAAATTAACTAATGAAAATTTTTTGTTTTGAATTTTTAAAAATAAACATCATTTATTAATTTGAAATATCAAATATATCTTAGGATGATTTTTTGGTATTTTTCTGAAAAACTTCAATTTTTGATGAATAGTGAAACCACTTAGTAGTAGTTAAAAACTGATTTTTCATTGAAATGAAATTTTACCACTTCTGTGAATTGAATTTTGAAAATATTACATACATTGGTGTTATTAGTTATTAAAATGTGGTTCAATAAGATGAAAATAATTTTTGGTGAATAATAAATTTTGACTTTTATTTACCGCGGTTAAAGGTTAGTAGGGTAAATCAAGGATAAAAGAATATTATAATAATTCTAAATTACCTTAACACTTGTCCTACACTTATTTAATTAGTAGGGTCAGACAATTGCCTCCTTGGGTCAATTTTAGTACCCCATGTAGCCACTTATGAAAGATAATTACACATTAGATTAATTATGTTAATGTAAAGACAAAATTGTCAATAACAAAATTATGTTAGTAATTTATTTTTATATGGTTTTATATAAGTCCAATTTTCGACTATAAATATTCATTTAAAATCTAAAACTATTTCCTAAATTATAGTAATTTTTTTATAAATTTTAGATGTCGAATAAATTAAATTATTCATGAGACCATAATGATGTAGTATTTACCTCATTAATAAATGATTTAAATAAATAATATTATAATGAATAAATTATTATCCAAAACATGTCTAATTCCGATTGGATGATTTTATTTAGAATATAATACATCTTATCTTCTACCATAATTATTTTTGGACCTTTATAAACCGAATATCATTATATAATAAAATAATATTTTCACACTTTCCTAAAGAGCCCCTCCTCCCGCTTATAAAAAGAGACCATTTCAATCCAATTACTAACATCTCTCAAGCCCTTTTGATCATCAAAACTCTTCCCAATTAGGCTACCTACATCCCTCCCTCCTCATAGAATCCTTACCTTAGTAATAAGGCACTTCAAGATGTCCTTTGGTTCAAGAAAAAGGGAGTTACCCTAATTAAAGGTAACAGTTTATCTTAAATTGTTTTCTTTTATTTTACATCTCAAACCCCTAAACTATTTTTATTGCATTATATTTTAACAACACCAGTATCCTAAATATACTAGTTTGTTTTTATGATAATTATTCTAACAACACTTACACACACCTCCATGTAATGGATGAAGAACATATTGTTTCTGTGGATGGAAAACTAACGCCTCCCGAAACGATGATTGTTCAATTACATCTTACCGCCTCTCATGGTGGCCATTATGATACAAATGTATTTATATATGATATATATTATGTTTAAGATTTTTTTATTATTCTGTACTTCCCATTTACATTATGCATTTATGGTTTCCATAGTGGGTAAATACGATAATCTCTATTGAGGAAGTGCAGACTACCACCCCCTCAAAGTGATGTGACTCGTTAATGCCTTATGTGGGATGTATAAAGGATAGAGTTAATTATATTATATATGATATTATACTATAACTACAATATACATATTTATCCTTATGTTTTAATTATATTAAAATAAAGAAGAGAAATGAAGGTTGCGTTCATGCGTACGTACAGCTTACCATCTCCATGAACAGTGCATTTCATTTCTTCCCTCCAAACGTTATGTGCTATTATAAATACATGTATATACAAGATATATATGATATATATGATATCTAAATCAAGAATACCATTCTGTATATAATGGACTATTGACCATATGGACAAGTTTTAAATATAATGTGTTCATTTTTTAATCAAGTACCAAATATCGACAAAATCGACATTATTAACTAAAATGATTAAAAAATGTTTATAACATGGGAATAAGTGATATAAAAGGAAGAATAATATTGAAAAAGGTTCTTAAGCAAGTAGAAATTAACTTTAGTATATTATTTATGAGATTAAGGAATGATCGAGTCACGTCGGACACGAGGTAAGGGAGTTCGTCTCAATCTCCATTCATTGAGGAATATTCTGTTTTAATACACGATTTTCCTATATACGTTTTATAAAAACCTTTGACTTATCATTTCATTAAAAGAGAATCCTTTTATATTAAGCTTTTTACTAAATGGCAATAAGAAATGTTTTTTTAGGTAATCGGTGACAACGACCTTTCTGCCCCCTCCAGTATTAATTGATCATTGGCTTACTTAAAAAGCCGGAATGTTTTTAAAAGGAGAAATAAATACCATATAATCTTTTTACAGATTTTGGTGTTGAAAATTGTTTTGAGAATGGATTTGTTATTTCAATATATTGAAATGATATTTTTTTATTGCAATGTGTAAATTTTATCTTTCATTTATGCTTATATTATGTGTTACGATCATGTTATGGTTCATGGGAATTATTAACATATACGGGTGTTTCCGTGATAAACATACGGCGGGTGAGCCCGAGAAAGCTCTCCAATGCATTGGGTAACGTGACGGAGGTAAACGTGAATGTTTCTCCTACGTGATTTTAGGGAATATACCGTGATGGGTATTCAAAAGTAACTCCCAATGTAGTTGTGATATCCACAATGTAAGTATGATACAGACGCCATAAGTAACCTTTATGATTTATGATGTCTATGTGTTATTCATAAAATCTTATGATTTCATGAGGTAAGTAAAAGGATTCATGTTTTGTATTTATTTATGAACCAATGTTTTCATTCATTGTTTTATAACCCTTACTGAGATTTTTATTCTCATTCCATGTTTTGAAATTTTTTCACTGGACTTAAAGATGAATAGGGTCAAGGATGGGATCAAGGAAAATTCTTGTTGCCTAAAACATAGAACAAGACATGAATTTTTTTTCAAGAGTTATTATTGTAAGAAAAAAATGAAAACTCGATAGAAGTGTCTACCTTGTAATATTTTGAGATGTAATAGTAATGTCCTAATTCTCTAAAACTCTATAGCTGAAAAGATACTCAATGTGAATTATTCGTTTAATTCAATATTAGATAATATTTAAAGGCCGAGTCCTTATCTGGTACTAATTTCATGGAGAATTTTTTTATTGATGAAATAGTTTGGTTTTAGGAATTATAGGGTTTAGATCTTGTTATATGAAACAAATGTTGGAATATGTTTCAAGGGTGTTTTGTTTTAGATTGATTTTTTTGTGACAAAATATTTTTTTAATAAATAAAATGTGATTTTTGTAATGTTACATAAAAAATTACATTTCTTTTTCGGAATTATTATTGAAATGTTATAAAGGGTTTCTAAATATATTATATAGAAATTAATATATTCTTGGGGGAGGGATGATTCATGTATGTAAAACTACCTTTTGGTGGGGTATTTATGTTATAATAAAATTAACATTTGAGGTGGTTTTGTTACATATTGGCCTTTTGACTAGAAGAAGAAACATCCAAATTGGTGGTCTATATTGCATTATATTGGAATATAACTATAATGGTACCATATCCTAGAAATTAGGATGGAGAAGTCATTCATGGAGGTTTTCATGGGGGGTTCATCGTTAGGGGTGTCTGGGTTGCACAATATTCCTCTGATTCAGAAGGAGCATAGAAGTGTCGGTTGTTTGGATGGAGATCTAGTAGTTGAAGTTTCAGAAAAAGAGAACCATGACACTGCAGAGTTTCATATGCTTACCATGGTGTCCCATTTTGGTCCAGTGAAACCCTCACTGGAGGTGATCATATCCTTTGTGGATTATTGGGGTTTGCTTCATCCAGTGCCTATTTCCGAACATTCCCGGTTTACATTTTGCATCCTCTTCTTCATCAACGAAGTTTTTTCATGGGAATGGGCACGAGAGGATAGGTGTGGCACTAAACATAGGTTTACACTTTCATGTTGTTATTGGGAATGTCATTATGGTGTAGAATTCCACATGGATGTTCTTTGGATCATGTTTCCGAGGCTCCCTCTTCCCTTCCATAACCATTCAATTTTGGTGGCAGTGGGGGACTTGTTGGGGAGATTACTTTGTTCTGATTCGAACACGGAGGTGGTAATGGATACAGATAATCATTTCATTTGTTTTGAGATGAACCTCTAGTTAATATTCCTTCTCATTTTCAAATTAAATCTCCTGAGGAACCCAAATGGTGGAAATGATTGGTGTTCCAATCTCCACCCTGATTTTGATGGTCTTGTGGATATCAATGGAATTTGTTGGAGTTTTTTAGAAAGTGGAAGGAAATACAATGTAATCAGTGGGACATGAATGGTCATAGAGATCATCTGGAGGCTTCTTGGTCAGATGAGGTTGGATCACATGGTAAAATGGCACTTCATTGGGTCATAAGAGCGACGTCGTCTACACAGGTTTGACCGTCGTCTTCCTCGAAGGGGGTGGAAAAAGTCAAAGATTCTATAGAGCATTTTGATTTTTTGAATTCTATTGAATTTGTTCGAGAAAAGTCTCGTACATCTGAGGAGGGGACACTGGTGGTCAGGAATTTGTAAAATGAATATGATCTATCTAATTTGTTAATGATGCATCAAAATTTAGTGGTGATGTCATTTTTGGAATCGGGTTTGATGGTCCATAATCGGTCGATGGTGTCTTCCCTTTTCTCTGGAAGAATCAATCTCTTACGGGCATGCGGGGTTACATGCATACCCTGGAGATTATTGTCACCGTATATAGGTTTATAAGTCCCTACATATCTTTGTGTTGGGAGTATTCAATATTCCCTTTTGGCCAAGGGTTGTCACTCGAGATATGACATCAACAATCATTCATTGGGGACATTACATGATGTGGTGGAGAAGGAAATCATTGCATTCCGTAGGTCACTTGATCGGTTGGTGTTGAAAGGTTTTCATTAGGTGGAGACGGATTTAGTGGATCCTTGTTCTCTAGTGAAGAAAAGGATTTCCATACTAGAAGAAGTGGATATCCCATTGAAGGAGAGGATATTCATACCAAAGAAAGTAGTTTTTCATCATGATCATCAAGGATGGTCACATAGTCGATGTCCAAGGATGAGTGTTGCAGAACATTTTTTGTCCTCAGTCATGGTAATAATGGAAGGAAGGGAAAAAGTTACATCTGCTAATGGTTTCCTCTAATATATTTAATGGCTAGGGTCTAGGAGTACATGAAAAGTGTTCAATCTTGGCTTCTGAGTCACAGATATATGGTGCATCATTATCTATGATTATGGAGCCTAATGAGGATATTAGTAAAATCAATTATTTTTCAAAGAAGATTGGTTTTGGACTATTCTTTCATGACCACCCCCCAAATAAGCACATTTGGTTATTATGGAAATGAATCATAAAGGTGGAATTTATGCAGGAAAAGAATCAGTGTATAACGGTGAAGATTAGGTTCAAAGGTACAGAAATATGTTTCCCTTTTATTTATGCTGGTAATAAAATACAGGAACAATGGGAACAATGGGATTATCTATAGGAATTTAATCTAGCGGGCTTACCTTGGTTCATCATTTGGGATTTCAATGTGATTGATAATGTTTCTCAAAAGAGAGGTTGATCGTAGAGTTCTATCAGGGTTATGATCGAATTCATGAACCTCATGTCTAGTAAGGGTATATTTGATTTGGCCTTAAATGGGTCGAAATATACTAGGTGTAATAATCGCAAAGGTACTAGGCACTTTTGGAGTCGACTGGACATATGGCTTTCGAACATCCATGGGTTAGAATCCTTTTCTAAATCCTCTATATCACACATGTCCCCTACTTTTTTTTGGATCACGCCCCGGTGCTGGTTGAGCTCAAATATTCGAGTCATGAGATCAAACCTTTCAAGTATTCATCTAAATGTCATTGTGTGGATGGTTTTCTACAAATTATTCATAACTCGTGGGAATGAGAGATTGAAGGGATGACTTGGATGGGGCTGGATGGGCAGTTGATGTAACTTAAGTCAGATAAATTTCACTGAATTTCCAGAAACCCAATTGAGTAAGGTTATGTGGTTTCTATTCAGATATGAATTTATAATTTGGAGGACCAACTACAGTAGAGTTGGGATGAGGGTATCCTCGTTAGTCTATGTGATAAACATAGCTTCCTGGATGATCAGTTACATTAGATTGAAAGAGATTATAGGCACCTCTCTATTGTTAGAAGGATTAAATAGGGTTACCATAATACTAGTTTTTTTCATTATTGTTTAAAGGTGTGACAGAATTGGAAAATAAACATTAAAATTGAGGATGAATTCTACACTTCTGATGTCAATGTAGCAGGTCGGTTGGCCATGGAATATTTTGAGACACTGCTTGTATGTGATATACAAGCAGACCATTTGAGTGGTGGTTTAGTGGAAGAGATGGAGTCATTCATGGGATTTATCCCTACTGGTCTTGAGGTATAGGATAACAACATCTTTATGGCCACTCTAGTAAGGGATGAGGTTTGGATAATTGTCTGTAGCATGTCCTTGGATAGTTCACCTGGTCCAGATGGTTTTCTATGGAGCATCTTTGTGGCGGCATGGGATTTTGTGGGGGTTCATGTAACTGAGTCCATTCAAGATTTCTTTAGGGGAGGAGCCATTAACATGATCTCGTCTTCTTCCATAGTTGTTCTGTTACCGAAAATGAATGATCCTTCTTCTATTGATCACATTATACCCATTTTCATATGTAACATTTCTTACTAGATTCTGGCAAGTTTGTTGGCTAGGAGATTGAGCAGGATGATACCGAATAAGATTTCTTAGTCACAACACGATTTTATCAAGGGAAGGGTCATAAAGGGGGTGATCAGAATTGCCAAAGAGCTGGTGGAAGATGTTAATAAAAGCGTGATTAGATCCAATGTCATCATTCAAGTGGATATGTATAAGGACTATGAAAAAATGAATTGGAGTATATTATTCAAGTCATGAGAGGTATGGGATTCTCTAAATGGGTGTGTTACCTATGATTTCGTTTCTATTCATTAACATCGATTTCCATATCACTTATGGCAAAGGGGTATGGATACATAAAAATCATGCATGGACTGAGATAGGGGGACCCATTATCTCTCATAATGTTTATTATTGCTCAGGAGGCCATTTCAGTGAATTTAAACAAAGTCTTGGTGGAATGAAGGTTCCTTTATAATCACACCAACATCTCAGATAGATTAATTTCACATCTTATGTTTGCTGATGATATTTTTATTTTATTAAATGGAAGGAGATCTTCCATTTTGAATCTTGTTGTAATTGTGGATATCTATGGTCGCCTATGTGGACAGCGTATCAATAAGAGGAAGAGCAGCCTTTTCATCTCAGATAAATGCTCAAAAAAAGAGCTCTGGATATTCATAATATGATGGGAATTTATGGGAAAATATTTCTAATGATTTACCTTAGGTAACCTATTCCTAAGGGGGGTGTTAAAAAATCCTTCATTGAGAATCTCATTAAAAGAATGTTGGGGTGGATTCTATGTTTTAAGAGAAGATTTCATTTCTTCGGAGGCTAGGTCACATTGATAAACAGTGTGCATTCCTAAATTCCAATGCATGTAATGTCCATGATATACCCTCCAAAATGTATTATTTCATTGACATAGAAAACTATGAACTAATTATTATGGGATGAAAACTCTGGGGGCATGACTCATTGGGATTCATGGAACCGTCTGGAAAACCCAATCGAGGAGGGAGGAGTTGGTCTCAAGAACATATCCTTCACAATACAGTCTATGCAGGATTGCATGACATGAGATTTCAAATTTGGAGAATCACTATGGGCCAATGTCCTCAAAAATGAATATGGACAATGCTTGGAGTTATGGGAAAAGCTAAAACCATCTATTCTGGAACTGCCTATGCTGAATCATCTAGAGTTTCTTCAAGAAAACTCATGTTGGGTGGTAGGGAGAGCGGGGATCAATTTATGGCATGCCAATTGGGTAGGTGAGAAGATGTTTTATTCATGCTGTCTAGTTCCAGATATGACAGTTAAAGAGGCCTCTCATATTACTAGACCTATGGATTCTATTATATGTTAGGAGAAGAGGTTCACCTTATTGGATATTTTTTTTAATGTGGAGGTTGATCGGGTCTGTTTTGTAGGTTCTGTTTCCGGTTATTTCAGCATGCATGATTATAGGAAACTTCTCCATCATAATAGGGTTCATGATGAGCGCGCAGCTGGGCTATGGTGAATAGAGGATCTGAAAAAAATTTAATTTTCTACTATAGAGGGCCCAAAATAATTCCTTTCCAATGGATGATAATTTTAATAGGATAGGGATCTCCATGGCCTCATGATGCTTCTCTTGTACTAACACGTAGGCTGAATCAATTCTACATCTATTCATCAAAAGTGAATGGGAAAATTATCTATGGTACCTTATGGGTGGCTGGTGTTGATTCAATTATTCCCACTATTCCATGCTGGATTTCATCGCTAGGTGGGTTATGGGTTTAGGGCATCATGATATGGAATTCAAGAGTCATAGAATCATTGTGCTCATTATTTTCTGGGCATTCTTGGAGGATTGGAATAAGGCGATGACAGAGGTGCCACCCTCAGCTATATTCCTGCAAGTTAGAATGAGGGGTTTTGTTCACGAGTTGGGTTCTATAGTGAAAGGCGGGTAGAAGTCTTATATAATAAGCTTGTTACTTAGCCGGACACCTGAACTAAATTTATCACAAGGAATCTGGATTAGATGGAAACCACCGTGTCTTGGATATAAGATTTAGGTGGATGGATCTTTTATAAATTGCCAAATTCATGGTGGCGGCCTGTTGATAGATGATTATCGATTAATTTTGTTCACCCTTATGCGGTTATTATGGGCCGGGGAGTTCACTGGGTGCAGAGTTAAAGGAAATCCAAACATGTATCATGCTTTGCAAAGGCCTCGAATTGATATGTTCAGAGGTGGAGTCAGATTATGAAACTACTATAATAGCTATAAATGGACAGATTTATTCTCCTTGGAACTTAACAAATTTGGTCTGTAGTTCTACCATGGAGCTCAGACGTGTTTTCTTGGTTCGACATTTGAAAAGGGGGGCCAAATTCACGGCAGATTCACTTTCTTGAGGATGTAGTCCGGAGTAACCACTGATTGTGTTTTCTAGTTTAGGATCCTTTCTTGGGGAGTGCTATAATTTTGTGCAGGGGGATTCTCTCAGGCGACATCATTTTATACCCCCGTGAAAACCTCTTGCATAATGGGATTTTTCTCATTTCATTAATAATTAAAAAAAGTCAATTATAGAACGATCGATAGAAGATAAAATTCTTTTTTAGGTGGTCACTTTTTTTTGTTATTATTTTCATAATCCTAAAAATCATTATGGTGAGGTTTTCAATAATGCTTTATTTAATGGGAGACCATGGTCTGTTATATTATGTTTTTAGTCAACCAGATGTGCTTAAAAACACTAGAGAACTATGTGAAATAGGTCTACTTGACATGGGGCATCTTCCAAAAGATAGAAAACAATATGTATATCCATGGGTTTCTGATTAAGCTCAAGGAATTGGTGTATTTTTACAACAGTTTTGAATTTAAAAAATGAAATGTTAAACAATTTTTTCACACACTTATTCATATATTTTTTTTCAAATTGGTTATATTTTGGGATGTCATTAGTAGTGTCCTAATATGTTCTAATAACAACCTCATTAAGAATACACGAATCTTGGGAACCTATAAGATTCTATATGTATCGATAGTCTATTATACAGTTATAAGGTGATTGTATGATTTTAGGAATACTATGAAAAATCATAGGTGTTTGATCTAGGAAAGGACTACACACCTTATTCCATAATTTTTCTACTTTTATCTTTTAGCGTTTTGTATTTGGTTTTATGACGTCATGAAATGACATATATATATATTTCATTTAATATCACATGGTTTATTTTTAATATTTTATAGTAACATTCCTAGATTTAATTTAATTTTATTAGTTATTGAGGTATATTTATTTCTTATATTACAACTATTAGTTTTCTCGGATGTCCATGTATATGATCGCCACCATAACACCTCCTCCATGATATCCTTGAATATAGCCTCTTCAATATGGGGAGGGGTACCTTAGGTATAGTATCCTACACTAGTCATGTAATATCCTGTAACCTAGAACTGTATCACATGGACAAATCGAGTTGGTTATGGGATCTCAATTCTGCCACAATGTACAACATAGGTTGATGACTAGTTGCGGTGGTATGATGAGTATAGTGGGGAAAATATAACCCCTGGTTCACTGTGACAATGTACATGAAATATAAAATATAAATAAATATACAAGTAACAAAGATAGTGGGGATATAAAACATAAAAATAATATGTAAAATAATAACCAATAAATTAAAAAATATTGATCCATGTAATGAAATTATTATATGATTATATTGAAAACAATGAAAACAATAAAAATAAAATAATCATCTAAAAAATGAAATCAAAATACTCCAGTATGATTAACCATATCGGTCTGATATATAATCTTGGTCACACTATGTATACAACAAAAAGCAATAAGGTCCATTGGCCTTTTCAAACCATGAATCCATGTAATCTTCTCTTATACCAAATGGAAGAATAAATAGGTTTTGGTTAAAATTTATATGGATGACATCATTGGTTATAAAAAAACTATTCTAATAATAAGTGCATGAAATAATTGATAAACATGTTTATTTGTTAATAAATTAATTAATCACATAAATGAAACATTTTCAGCACCATGTCAGAATGATTCCAACCATGTAACACAATTATGATAACAATAACCATAAACTATGGCATAACAAAACCATTGGATATAACTCTCTGTATAAGAATGTCAACAAATAGTAATATAATTATATATAATAATTTAACCTTAAAATATTAAAATCCCTCAATATTTTTTTTTCATAACCATGCATAGCTCTATACATAAGAATTAAAACATCATTGGGAGTATCACAACATATTTGTATTAAACTATCACTAGGAATAACCCAGTATATATTAATTACAACATCACTAGGAATATACCTATTTATAATCATTACATTATAATACTCACTGTGTCATAAAATAAGTATATCACAACATTACCACAGAAACATCAATGGTGAATTATGAAAATTACCATTGGTCTTTCAATTACACATTATTTTATATATCAATTATCAATATTCATATAAATATCCCATACACTATTACTAAAGTAAATCTATATAAAAAAATCACTTGAAATACTAGGTCATTATATACAATATTTAAACCACTGTGCACTTCATTTTTTATAATAGGACTGCCCACCTAATGTGTAGCCTTATGCTATATTATGGAAACCATTCAATGAAAAGAGATCTAATGAATAATGCAGTACATGATTATTCATTATTCATTATTAAATTAATTAATGTGTACATCATGGTGGAAAAATCCATGTATCTTGTATACTCAATAATTAAACACACTAATAGGGAAGGTTTACACCACCTACCTAAATTTGGCGATCAAAAAACAACAGTAAGGGATCACCAACAATGGAAAAACCAAATTTAGATCTATAATGAAAATAATATCATATAGAGAACTTCATGAATAATAATTTACTCCATAAATATGAAAATTACACATCGCATTAGTGGATGAATAAGGAATGGAAAAGAAAAACAATTAGAATGGAATTATTGGGGATCAATCAACGAAACCAGATATTATGAAGTGATGAAATTTCTCCAAAAATAGCTGGAAATTCTCTAAAGCTCGAGAGATGGAAGGGCTATAGTGGATGAAAGAAAAACATAAGATCTAAATGTCCTTAAAACCAACCAGTCCACAAAATACATGGAATGTATGTACATTACATGACATGTAATACTTAATTATTATGTATTCTAAAATTTGTATTAAGGTATTTGAATTTACCCCTTCACAAACATTACACATAGTGTAATTTGGATTGAAGGAATATAACTAGTTCCCACCACTATCCTTTTGATTGTCTACATCTGTTTCTAGGATTCTCATCAAAGGTAATTACATGGTGTGTAATTCAATTACATGACATGTAAATTCTCTACATACAAAATTAATACAAAAAATAATTAGAAGAACCTGAAACACTACTGAAGCCTTTTTTACTTATACAAACCCTAGGTAAGTATGAATTACACGTCTATACCTAGAATCCATTAATTAAATCAAACAAATATCCATGAACCATATGTCATTTTTGTTGAGTTAAATTTTTATAATTTTTTATTTTCTTCTACATATATTTGGAAATAAATAACGATATGAATAATATATTTTACTATCTATATAAACCACAAGTATTTTCAAATTATTCTGATTAAACAATCATTTTCTAACAAATAATGAAATATTGTAAATATAAAAGAATATAAACATTGTATTGTTTAATTATAATCATTATAATGACATAGATTCATTTCTATTTTACTAACAAGTTCTTTTCCATTTGAGTGTCTACTATTTTATCCATTAGACTATCCAAAGTCACATCCCTCAGACTAACCGTATTTCTGACCCATCTGATGGACAATAGTTAATTCCATCAAATTGAAAAATAGTACATTCTATTAGACTATATAATTTTTATAATCTGAGTACCTGAATTATTTCAGTCAGATTTATTTCATTATAATATTATATTGGTAATATCAAAACAATACATTATAGATCTGTTTTTCGAATATGTCATGTAATATTTGAGGTTGAATTAACTAACAATTAGGTTCACATAAAATATGACCAATTAAAAGAATTTTATAAATGTGAGTGAATTTGATAATATAAGAGATAATACATTTTCAACTCAGTAAATTTATTGGTAATTCTTTTGGAACAAATAATTCAATCATAGAGTAATCTTTCAAAAATTTGTGTCATAAGGATTCATATTGAGGAATTATAAAATCCATTGAATAATTTTCCTTTAGTATTCACTTTTTTCTGATCTAGGATTAGATCAATGGATTTCAATTATTAGAAAACATGTGATTATGATCATGATAATTTAGGGATTCCATTGGATTAGAAGTAAGAGTAGACATTGATCATCATATAGAGGTATTCCATGGAATTAGACTATATGGATATTTCAATATTCATATAGAGGGATTTATTTATAGAAATTCAAATTCCTTATGTGTAGGTAGAACCTTTAGATATCATAAATATGGAATTCAGAAATCTTTAACACATATTGTTATAGATTAAAATTTCTTTCATAAATATTGCATGTTATTATTACATTTTCATATTGTTTCATATTTCCTATTTTGATATGTTTTATATTATGATGTGAGTTTTCCATAAAACAATTATAATCCTTTTACTATATATTTTATCATAATATATGTGAGACCAGTTAAAAAATCTAATTTATTAGGAAAATTTAGAATCTAATACCCACAATGTGATTTTAAGACTAATTATGATTTTGGACTTTTTAAAAAAATTGGGTTTTTTATTTTAAATTTTAAAACTATAATCCACCCCCTCTCATATCCCTCATAATCTCTTACGATAAAAAATTTTTATTAGAGGTGTTTATACTTATTTCATTTTCAATTTTTTTTCTTTTTTATCTACTAAAAGTTATTATATTATATTATAAACTTGTTTTTATAAAAAATTATTACAATGACATGTATTGTAGACGTTGTTTATATTTCAATAAGATATAAGGATTAAATGACATTAACCTTTAGAATTTGAATACAAATAAACCAAATTTATTTGATGGTAATGATTAGGAATATTTTAGAGATATGATGATATCATATATTATTAATACCGATGTGGATAATTTTGTATTATTGACCATAAATTTTCTGATTCTAGAAATAAAAATGTGTTTCATTTTCAAATCTGGAAAAATAAAAATATGTGTTTAATTAATGATTATGGAATACTCTACTATGTTCTATGAATAAGAAAAAATATGGTCATTTATCTTCCTATGAAGTTGAAAAATTATTTTGAATAAAATGGAGTTAACTAAATTTTTAACCATTGATTTCATTGAGAAAAAAAGTGATATGATGAGAGATGATTATCATGATTTTGATATTCTTCCTATAGAAATTGTTTATAAAATGAATCAAAGGTTTAGAAATATTTTTAATTATTTATAGTCTCTTGGTGGGAATGATATTATAGATAGTGTCCTTATAAAAAATATTAACAAAATAATTCATAGTGAAGGCTAGAAATAACTACTATAGTAAACACAATATGGATTACTAATACTGTTATAGATGATATTTTTGAAAACCATATATTTTATAAATTATTATTAAATAAAAATGTATATATGAAAAAAATATTCCTGGAGAAGTCACTTTTTCAACTACACAAATTGTTCTATATAATGTTAAATATACTGAAATTTTTTTAAATTCTTAAAAAAATAATGAAAGTTATTACATAGCCAGATAAATGTTCATAAAATTGCCTGAAAATGAACTAGCTAACCATTCTAAAATAATGAATTAATTTGTTTAGAGAAATAATTTGTAGTACAAATAGAAGAAAAATATCAAGAATTAAAGTGTTAAAAATGATTCCTAAGAAGTGATATGTAACAATTGTATCAATGTATGGAATATATGTCAAGATTATCCTAATATGCCGTGAATGGATAAGATATAATAAAATGAAAATATTTATTATAAGAAGTATTATTGTATCAAATAAAATAAAAATTATAATGGATAATATACTTGGAGTGTAAGTGATGGAGACCATTCATCAAAGAATTAATCACCCAATGAAACTCTAATCTTGAATAATATTATATTGTATGAGTAAATAAAAAATTTTATCAAATTCCACATGTCTAAGGTAAGTACATAATCTCCAATAAATATTACATTAAATGTTAACTACCCTAATAGTAGTGATGATTATAATTCTAAATCATTGTTTGTTAGACCATCCTCACATGAATGACATTTTTCAATTCCTTGTTTTGAATAATAAAAAATATTTTCAAAAGTTCTAGAAAAAGAATGTTTTAAATTTATAAAAACTATCAGTTTCTCGAGGGAATCTTGTGTAAGAAAATTTGAGAAATAATAATTTATCTACAATTATTTATAAATAGTAAAAAAAATTAGATAAATATAATTATGAGAAATTTGATATTTTGAAAGAACATAAAAAATTAATATTTTCAAAAACTAGTTTATAGAATGAAGTTTTCAAACATAGTTCGAATAAAAATTATTCTTTGGAAAAATAATTTGGTCGAAAAACTAAATAATGATATTTATAGACTTGAAAAAATTCTACCAAAGATTATCACTGGTAAAGATAATGTTTATAAAATTAATAATAAATTAAAAATCGTCTATATGTTTTTGGAATGAATTATAATAATTGAAAATCCATTTTAAATAATATTTACATTTTTCTTATGATTCCCCCATTATTCATTAAATGTCATAGTGGTGGGAAATAGTAGAAAAAATGAACTTTAAATAAAATTATATCACCATTATTTAAAAAATTTATAAATGGAACAACATTTTCCATGCATGCTAATTTTTTAAAAAAATTATTCTTAATATATCAAGTTATCATAATATAATACCCAAAAGATTTTGGGTTCCAAAATCCTTAAATTTTTTGAAAACAAAGAAATTAAAAATAATATTTCTATTTCTATTATGGATTGTGATTTATAAATACAAATTTCAAAAAATAAATACTTATTTATGAATATAATAACTATTTATGGTGGAAAATTCACTTTTTGATATGATGCTCAAGTAGATATTATTGTTATAACTAATGTTATTTTTCTTGGACAATCCTCAAAATCAATTTTTTAATTGTAGTATTAATAAAAAAATAATTTGAAAAAGTTATTTATATTATGAGGGTTATAATGCAAACATTTGGATTGATAAAAGTATTATTTGTAATGATAATGATTAATCAAATATTTTAACAATCAATGTGATAATGCATACACAATAAACATAAATATCCTTAGGTGAAATGATCTACCTTGGCTTACTATAATAGAAGACTATTATTGTTTGTTGAATATAATATTAGTACACTATTATTCTAGAACAGTAGATATTTTATCAATGAATGTACTAGTTATGGATATAACGTAACTAATGTTTCATACATCATAAATATGTTCTCCTTATAACATATTAAAGAATCATAAGTCATATTTTAAATATATTAGTGATGTTTTAGCTTATGAGGGATTTTTGTTAGAACAAATTGACATTTGTGTGCTTATAAAAACATTAATTATCATTTTAATGTATTATATATGGTTTATTAAATGATTACTCTATTGATACTATGGTATATTATCTAAAAAATAATCTCAAACCCTTTTATTATTTTATAACATTTCATTCGAGAGTAAAAAATGGGAAAACCTGCCCATGATAACTATTCAAACAGATCATGATGTAGAATTTGTAAATTATTAATTCGAAACTATTTTTTGTGATAAGGTATTTAAAATTAATTTTTACACATATATCTCTACAGAAAAATGACGTAGTAAAAATAAGAATTATAATTCATTAAAATATTACATGAATGGTCATGAGAAAATTCTTCGTTGGTTAGAATTTTTTGGCTGATGAAGTTATTACTACCTTTTATAATATATGTAGATTTTTAATTAGACCTATTTGTTAATAAAAACCATTATTAGTTGTGGACAAAAACAAAATAACAAAGTTATTACATAAATGATTTTGGAGGAAAATTATTTATTTTTAATAATAAATATCACATACATACATTTTCTCATAAATCAAAAGAAGGAATAATTATTTTAAACCATCCCAACAAATTTAAGGAAAATATGGTATTGAGTACAAACACATACACTGTTTATAGTGATTTTCTATCTCAAAAATTCTATTGCTGGTATGTGCCATCTGGCCAAGGCTTTCCTCAATAGTGCAGCAATGATTCAATGCTGAAGTCCAAGTTCTATCTCAAATTGGAAGAATCCTCTCCTCAATGATGCTTCTCTACAGCTCATGGCATGTAGCTCACGGTTTTGAGGGCTCATATATCTTGATGAATCTAGTGTTGGCATGTACCCTTTGGCTAGGGCTTTCGTCAGTGGTGCGGTGATGATTCAGTGCTTCAGTCCTAGCTTCTCTGTGGGTTGCAGTCTTGATTCTTCATCAGATGTGGGTGTGGTGAGGGCTTTGATTTGGGATATTGAGGTCTGAAGGCAGAGAAAGGATATTTGTGGAATGGAAATTATTCTATCATGTAGTTAATGTAAAAGGTGATGATTTTGGTTTCTATATTTTTTATTTGTTATTTGGTTTGGGTTGTGGTCTGCTATGAGATATGCTTTTTTCATGATTCATTTTGGTGGATTGACTTCAGTGATGGAGCAACATTTTTGGAAAATTTATAGCATTTGGGTGTCATATGAGTATTAATTTTTTCAAATACAATTGATGGAGTGTTAGTTTGTATTTGAGAATTGGTGGTTTTTCTGTGTGGTTGGGTTTTCTTGTTTCTTTTTTTTCTTGGACTTGGTGGTCTGCGGTTTAAAGGATACTGCAATCCAATTATCTACACTATGCTTCCAAAGATGAGGATTAAGGAAAATAGTTTCCACTGTTGAACTGTATTCTGGAGTTAAATGTTTGAGAGGGTATGTCGATGGCCATCGGTACCAGGCCCATGAAATATTGCCCAGGAAAGATAGTCGATCAGCGGCGGAAGGTGGAACCTCGATTTCATGTATTTTGATGTTGGGAGTGGATATTATCATACAATGTGGGTTGTTTGGTCTTGGAATTTTGGACCGATGGGGACTTTTTTTCTTTTTTATGTCTATTATTTCATGGTGGTTTCCCCCTATACCATTATAATGGCATATATCTTAATAAAAAATTAATTTTCAGTCATTCACATATACTGTTTATGAAAAAATATATGAAAATTTAATAAAAATTATAATTTTGTTTCTAAAAATCCTCAAACAATACATGAGACCTTATTTAAAAAGATGATTTTCAACCTATGTTATAAATTCATCTCATGAGAAAACATCTGAGGAATATTTTATTTAAGTTTTATTATAGAAACATTTTCAACATGTTGTTGAATAATAAATTTTTGTAATCCTTAGAAATCACTTGTTTCATAGGAACTAAGCTCTTGATGAAATCATTGGTGATTATAATCATATATTAAAGACTATAAGTCCTTTGATAAATTTAATTTAATTTTATTCATTTTTATCTCAATTAAAACCATACACTATTGATTAGGATTTGGGTGATGTATACTGAAAAATCAAAATGCCAGAATAACTCACTGAATTCAAGAAAAATGATTTTTTTAATTTGGATGAATGACCTAAATATACTTATTAATGTGGATTAAAATTGGGTTTTCCAAAAAATGTTATGATAATTGTATCATCCCATTTTTGTAAAAGGTATCAATATGTTCGATAACATACATGATATGCCATATTGAGGTTAAACAAAAAACTAAATATTATTATTTAATATGGTAGTTGGTGCATAGATGTTAGAATATAAGTAAGGAACTATCATATTTAATTATGAAAATATATTTCATTCTTTGGTGAACAATTATTTATAGATTAATGTAATACTCCTTCAAAAATTAAATTACAAAATAAATATGAAAAAATATTTAAATGGGACATTTTTTTCTTTGATCCAAAAAATTGAAATCAATATTTATTTGATTATATTAATTCAATACATATGTAATATATTAATTATAATATTTAAACTTCATATTATGTGTTTTCTAGACATAGTATAAGAACAAATACAATTTTCAAAAAAAATAAATTGTAAAAAATTGTAGTTCTACCACCTTTTAATGGAGAACCTACTTTAAATATAGTTTTTATACACAATTATAGGTTCAATGAAACCAAAAATATTTTCAATAGAAATAAAATTATAAAAGTTTAATTTGGTTGGATTTTTTTATATTTCTAATAAGATTCATTTTTTATAGATAGTGAAAAAATATCTCATTTCTAATTCAAAACGTCATTTTTATCAAATTTATTAATAGTGTTAGATTATATAATTTAATGATTTTAATGTATAATTTTTTTATGTTTTTATCATTTCATCCAATTTTGATTATTGGAATAAATTTAACAATTAAAATTAGATATAAAAACTTTATGAAATTTTGAACATTTTTAATTTAGAAACTTATCTTCCTATTTCCGTCAATGAGATTAATATTTAAATATTTTGATTAATTTTATTAATTTGGAAAATTGGATTCTATATTTTTAATAAAAGGTTCAAAATTATTAAATTATTTCACTATTTTTTTAAAAAATCAGAATAGTAATTATAGTAATTATTTTTATTACCAGGGTTAAAGTTAAATCTGGTAACTAATTGTCAAAATAATTTTATATATATTATAAAATCACCGTAACAATTTTTATAATTTAATTATATGAATTATTTTAACCAAAATAATTTTTGGGAAGAGATTATAGATTTTAAAGGACTCTTGGGTGTATGTATGACATTAATAAAATTATATTTATGGTAAAGTCAATTTTAAGAACAGTTTCATTTTTAAGAAGTAAATTTTTTAATATGGTGTTTTATAGGAAATAAATTCATATAAAAATATTCTTTAAAAATATAAATTTTTTTCAACTTCTTGGAAATTTATTTATAATTTTCAATAATTAATTAATTAAATTAAATGGTTACATAAAAATGATGCAATAATTTTTTAATAAATGGGAGAGTAAAATAAATTATATGACAAATATTAAAATTAATATTATTTGTTATAATTGATGTCATCCTTCAATTTTTTGGATAAATATTACTTTTTATAGTTGAATGAACATAGTTTTTTTAAGATATCTTGTTTTTTTTGGTATTTTTTAAATGTCAAACAAGAAATAGTGTCAAAATTGATATCAATGATATTTTAAAATAAATGAAATTATATTAAATGATATAAATTTAATTAAAATGTAAAATTAATCAAAATTATATTTATATATTTAAAAATTTCATTAAAGACTCTTTTTTTGTGGTTACACATTTTATTTTAATTATATTGACCCTCAATGTGTAAGTTCCTTAATATCACCATAATAGTAAAAATGGGTTAAAAAATGAAAACTCTTAAAAAATAGTCACAAATTATATAATTATCATTTATTGAATTTAATGAGACAAAAAAATATAATTTATTTGAATTAAATTTGTTTTGAGCTATTTGGATTAGAAAATTAATTTATATTAGTTAATTTTTTTGATGAATTCGATGATTGAATCTACACTATACAATAAAATAGAACCCAATATTCTATATTATTGACACATAAAAACCATTATATTTTTGCCAATATTTCCATAAATATATTATGGAATCCCTCCCCATATTTTATAGTGCATATATATGATTCACATAAAACCCTCTTGAGAGTTGTTAAGGTGTTATTCAAAGAAGATCATCTGAAGAAGAGGTATCATTTTTAATTAAGTATTTCTATTCCATTTTATAAGGCCCCCGCCTTAAACCTTACTTAACCTTGAGTTATTACATGATTACACATTGAGGATCTTTTCAGGTTTAGAGTTTTAGAGAATTAGATCATAATACATGTATTACATTCCACATTTAAGTGAAGTGGTTACATAAAAGATAGTATTCATTTTTCCCATCAACGGAAACATATTTAAATTAAAACATGGATTCTTTCGTGACACTTCCTTGACACTATCATCATATCATGTACCTTTCTCTTGTCCTGTGAAAAACATTTCAAAAAAACTTAGGATGAGTATAAAAAGCTCAGTAAGGGTTATAAAAATATGGAAAGGAAACATGAGTTCATATATACATAACAATGAAATAATACTTTACCCATAAAACATAGGCACTTTAACTTTCCTCATCAAATCATGAATAAATAATAGAAATCATAAGACATAAAGGTAACTTGAGGAATTCATAACATTTTTACGTAGGGAGTAACCCTCTTGGTTACGTTTGGAATACCCATCATAGTATATTCCCTAAATCTCTTCGGAGAAACCTTAAGATTTCACTCCTTCGCGTTACCCAATGCATTGGAGAGCTATATCAGGCTCACCCGCCCATAGTTTATCACGGAACCACCCATCTTCATAATAATTCCCAAGAACCTCAACATAATCGTATCACATAAAACATTCATAAAGGAAACATAACATTTCCACCTTTCAATCACAAGATATCAATAAAACACATTGATATAAAAACATTATTAAAACCATTTTCAATACAAAAACAAAAGAAAAGTAAAACATGGTATTTATTTTTCTTTTAAAAAAAGGTATGGCTTGTAGAGGAAGCCAAAACTCAAATAATGGTCACGGCGACGGAGAAGTCGTTGTCGCCGCATATGTATGAAAAAAATTCCTTTTTTTCGTTTAGTAACGCATTGTATAAAAAATATTATTTTTGAATAAACATAAAAGTCAAAGGGGTTTATACACCGTATAAAAGAAGGTTGTATATAAAACAAAAAATGCCTCAATGAAAGGAGATTGAGACGAAGTCCCATACCTCGGGTCCGACTTGAGTTGGTCGTTCATTAATCTCCTGAATAATAAACTTGAGTTAATTTATACTTGTTTAAGAACCTTTTTCAAGTTCAGTATTCCTTTTATATCACTTATTTCCATGTCATGAACACTATGTAATTATTTAAGTTAATAACCGTCGTTTTAACGTTCATCGGTACTTGAGTAAAAAATAAACCCATTATAATTACAATTTTTTCATGTATCCATTATATCCATAATGGTATTAAGGATTTAGATATCATATATATCATATATATCCAGTACATTCTTGAATTTATAATATTACATAACATTTAGAGTTAAGAAATGAAATGCACCGTTCATGGAGACGGTAAGCCGTACGTACGCATGAACGATGCTTCCATTTTTATTTCATATTTAATGAAATGGAATAATAATTATATAAAGGTATATTATAATTCCAGTGTAATATCATATATATTATCATAAATCCATCCTTTATACGTCCCACATATGGTATTAACGAATCAAATCACTTTGAGGGGGCGGTAGTCCGGACTTCCTTAAATGAAGATATCATGTTTACCCATAATGGAAACCATAAAGGTATGCCCAAAATGAAAAATACATAAGATTAAGGAAAACATAAACATATTATATATCATATATAAATATAGTGTCATCTTAATGGCCACATTTCAAGGTGTTAAAAGAATTTTGAACAATCATCGTTTCGGGAGGCAGAAATTCGTCATCCACAGAAACAGTATGTTCTTTAAACATTATATGTAGGTGTGTGTAAGTTTAGCTAGAATCCTTCTTATAAAAACATCCTAGTATATTTAAGATACTGTATTTGTTACAAAAGAAATGAATAAAAAGAGTTTAGGGGGTTGGATAAGAAAAATAAAACAAAAGGACTCAAGTGAAGGCATTACCTTAAAATCGGGTAACTCCCTCTGGTTTGAGCTCAAAGGCTTCCTTGGGAAGACTTCTGCCCAAAGAGAGGCTTCAATGAGTAAGAGAGGGAAGTGGAAAGACAAAATGGGAAGGGGTTGGCCGATCCAATGTCTTTGGAAGTGTGGGTAAGGAGGTTGAGGTGGGGGCCTTTTATAAGAGGAGAGGAGGGGCACTCTTGGAAAGTAAAGAAATGTTACTTTATTCTAAAATGAGTTTCGGATTCAAAAGGTCCCACATTGATATAATTCGAGGTTAAGGTGATAAGGGTTCTAAATCCACCCATACAATAGGTTTTGTAAATGTGTAGCTCATAGATTTTACATTATCATTTCATTTTATTTAAATCCTGTATTAATGAGGTAATCGCTGCATCATCATGATGTCATAAATAATCTAATTTATTTAAAGTCTAAAAATTATAAAAAAAATACTATGATGTAGGAAATCTTTTTATCTTTCCAATTATTATTTATAATAAAATATCTTATATGTATAACTCCATGTAAATATTGTTTTAGTAAAATAACTCATGTTTGTGTCATTTTTACTTTAACATTAAATAAAAAGATATTAAAGTCATTTTCCTACCAAAGTGGATCCATGGGGTCCCCAAGTTGATCCATTAATTGAATTGGTCTTCCATGACACATAAAATAAGGGTAGGACATGTGTCTAGGTCTTTTCATATTATTAAAACATTATTTTTACCTTAAACTACAATAATTACCACTAATCGCGATTAAAAACATAAAAGTTACTATTCATCAAAAAATTATTTTAATCCCATTGAACCAAATTTTACTTCATAATGAAAACCATGTATGTCAGATTTTTTAAATTCAAAACACAGAGGTGGTAAAATATCATTTAAACGAAAAATCAGTTTTTTGAGTACCACTTAGTGGTTTCACTATTCATCATAAATTGAAGTCTTTCAGAAAAATACCAAAACTTCACCCCAAGCTATATTTGATATTCTGAATTCAAAAATGTTTCATATTTTACAAAATTCAAAAAATACAAGTCTCGTTAATTAATTTAATAATTAATTTCCGCTGTCAGAGAAAATAGCTTGTTTTTATGAAACAATAAGTATCAAAAGATTGGCACTAGTTTAAGTCTAATTTCAAAGTGAAATTAATTCCAATGACCACTATTGGATTAAATGGTAAAAATATATTCTAATTTCACTTTAAAAACAATTCAAATGATAATCTAATCATATAAATAAATTAGATTAAAAATCAGTTTTGATGTAAAATGCCGTATTTTTCACTATTCATTGAAAAATGAACATTGTCAGAAAAATACCAAAAATTCACACAAAGTAAATTTTGATGTCCCAATCATAAATAATAAGTTTATTTTGACAGTCATAGCTTATAAAATTGTCAAAAGATAGATTTAAAAATGGTTTTCCATCAAAAGGCATTAAAATAATCTTTTAAAAATATTAGTGTATTCCATGCTTAAGATTGGATTTATTTTCATTTTAAGCCTCTAAAAAAATATCAAATTCATTAATATACATAGATAAAAATATCTATTATTAATTACTTACATGGGATGTTACATCCTTCCCCCCTTTAGAAAATTGCGTCCCTGTAATTTATTTACTTATCGAATAAATTGGGGTACTTATCCCTCATTGCATTTTCAGATTCCCATGTTGCCTCTTCCATCATGTGGTTTTTCCAAAAGATATTTACCTGATTAATCACCTTATTCCATAACACTTGCTCCCTGTGGTCAAGAATCTGGACCGGTTGTTCCTCATAAAATAGTTTCTCTCCCATCTGAACTACCTCTGGACTCAAAACATGAGATGGATCTGGCATATACTTTCTCAACATCGAAACGTGAAAAACATTGTGTACCTGAGATAAACTCGGAGGTAAAGTCACCCGGTATGCAACTGGTCCAACTCTCTACAGAATTTCATACGGTCCAATGAACCTTGGACTCAGCTTTCCTTTTTTACCAAAACACATCACACTTTTCCATTGTGAGACTTTGAGAAAAACATGATCACCTACCTCAAAAGATAGATCCTTCCTCCTATTGTCCGCATAACTCTTCTGCCTACTCTGAGCTATTCTCATGTGTTCCTGTATCAGCTGAACTTTTTCTACCAACTCATCTACCAATTATGGTCCCATCAACTTCCTTTCACCCACTTCATCCCAGAAAGCTGGATTTCGACACCGCTTCCCATATAATGCCTGAAATGGTGCCATCTGTATACTGGAATGAAAACTGTTATTATATGAAAATTCAACCAAAGAAAGATGCTGGTCCCAACTTCCCTGATAATCCATCGAACAAGCTCGTAGCATATCTTCGAAGGTCTGAATTGTTCGTTCTGACTGCCCATCTGATTGAGTATGAAAAGCTGTACTAAAATTTAATTCAGTACCCAACATCTTTTGAAGGCCTTTCCAAAATTTAGAAGTGAACCTGGGATCACGGTCAGATGCAATGGAGAGAGGAACTCAATGTAACCTCACTATCATTTTAAGATACAAACGGGAAAGTTGATCTAGGGAAAAAGTATCTCGTATAGCAAGGAAATGAGAAGATTTAGTCAAGCGATTAACAATAACCCATATTGCATTATTACCTCGAGGGGTCTTCGGCAATCCCACAACGAAGTCCATGGATATATTCTCTCATTTCCACTCTGGAACTGGTAAAGGCTGAAGATTCCCTTTTGGTAACTGCCGATCTGCTTTAACCTATTGACATGTCAAACACTTCACAGTAAAATCAGAAATATCTCTTTTCATTCCATCCCACCAGTAATACTCCCGCGGATCTCTGTACATCTTAGTACTACAAGGATGAACTAAAAATGGAGTACTATGAGCTTCACATAACAACTCTCTCTTCAACTGTGAATTACAATTCACACACAATCTCTTCCCAAATCTCAAAACGTAATCATTATCAATGTTGAATTCAGGCAACTTACCTTTCTAAACCATCTCTACCTTTTTCTGCAACTCACTATCTTACTTCTGTGATTTCTTGATTATGACTGATAGAGAACATTTCACTGATACATGAAACAAAACAGAAGAACATCCTACACCAACAACTTCTATGCCAATGTTCTTCAAGTCCTTAACCAAAGGATCACGTTCCAAACGCAACATCGCTAATGAAGCATTACTTTTCGACTCAAAGCACCAGCCACTTTATTTGCTTTTCCTGGATGTTAATGAATTGTACAATCATAATCCTTGATTAATTCCATCCATGTCCTTTGTCTTATGTTTAACTCTTTCTGAGTGAATATATACTTTAAACTTTTGTGATCGGTATATATTTCACACTTTACTCCATACAAATGATACCTCCAAATTTTTAAAGCGAAAACAATAGTAGCTAATTCCAAATCATGTGTAGGGTAATTTACCTAATGATTTTTCAACAGTCGTGAAGCATAAGCAATTATCTGATCATTTTTCATTAGGACACAACCAAGTCCTTTCAATGAAGCATCATTGTAGATAACAAACTCCCCATTCCTGGAAGGAAGTGCCAAAACTGGAGCATTCACCAATCTTCTTTTCAATTCCTAAAAAAAATCATCACATTCTTTTGTCCAGATAAACATAACACCCTTCCGAGTTAGCTTAGTCATTGTACTAGAAAACCGTGAAAAATTTCTAACAAACCTTTGGTAATAGCCTACCAAACCAAAGAAACTACGAATCTATGTTTCATTTCTGGGTCTTGGCCATTCTTCGACAACCATTGTATTTGCAGGATCAACAGTTATCCCATCTTTAGAAACAATGTGACCAAGGAAAGAAATTTGTTGCAAACAAAACTCACACTTGCTAAATTTCCCATACAATTTCTTTTGTTTTAAGGTTATCAAAATAACCCTTAAATGTCTTTCATGCTGCTCTTTACTTTTAGAAAACACCAAAATATCATCAATGAAAACCACCACAAACTTATCCAAGAACTCATGGAAAATTCTATTCATTAAGTCCATGAATACAGCAGGTGCATTGGTTAGCCCAAAAGGCATTACAACAAATTCATAATGGCCATATCTTGTACGAAACGTAGTCTTCGGAACATCTTCTTCCTTTACCTTCAGCTGATGGTACCCCAATCTCAGATCAATCTTTGAAAAATACTGAGCTCCCTGTAGCTGATCAAACAAATCATCGATATGAGGCAAATGATATTTGTTCTTAACAGTGATGTTATTAAAGGCTCTATAATCAATCCGAAGTCTCATAGAACCACCTTTCTTTTTAACAAATAAAACAGGAGCACCACATGGTGACGTGCTAGGTCGAATTAAACCTTTCTCTAATAAATCTTGCAATTTCCCCTTCAACTCTAAAAGTTTAATTTGAGCCATTCGATAAGGGGGTTTTGAAATTGGCTTAGCATCAGGAACTAAGTCAACAGTAAACTCAATGTCCCGATCTGGTATTATTCCAGGAAACTCATCAGGAAAACATCAGGATACTCATTTACCACTGGCACATCATTAATCTGAATAGTTCCTTTATTTTCAATGATTTGTGCAAGGTAACATTCATTTCCATCTTTTACAAGTTTCTCGGCCTCTTGATATGTTATCAAGAGTAAGGGTTCATTATTGTACACAAACTGAAAGTCTTTCTAAAAAGAAACTTCTTTAGCTCTACAATAAATATTAGTATGGTAAATAGAGAGCCAATCCATACCCAGGATAACATCAAACTCTACTAGAGGTAGAACAATAAGGTTTGCAAGTTGGTTCTTTCCACAAATAAGGATATGAAGATTCGTATAAATTGTTTTTGCCTCAACATTTCCCCCAGGTGTTTTTACCAAAAGATCAGGAGTCATTTCTTGATATGGTATTCCAATTTTACTAGAAAAGTTTTCAGAGATGAAAGAATGTGTAGACCCCGAATCAAACAACACACTAGCATAATCTGAAAAAACAAACAAAGTACCTGATACAACTTCATTTGATGGCCCGAAATCTGCTGAAGTAGTTGCAAAGGATTTCACCACCCCTTTCTGCTTGTAGTCTAACTACTTCCCATCACTCGAGCTCTTTGTCGGACACTCATTTGCATAGTGACCCATCTAATTGCACTTAAAACATTTCACTAATTGTAAATCAAATTTGGTCTTACCATCACCCTGCTCTTTTTCAATGCAATCACGAGCCTTATGTCCCATCTTACCGCATCAGTAGCACTTTCCAGAATTCAGAAGACATTCCCCAGCATGCCTTTTACCTCATTTATCACAAACTGGAAACTTAGTTTTATTACCATCAAACTTTTTTAAAGAATTTTTCCCTTTCTCCTGCCACCTTGGTCTCTTCTTCTGTTGGTTGTTATAGAACACTTGACCATCAGCAAACTCCATTTCCACCTTCTCAGCACATCGAACAATCATTTCATAACTTTTCAACTCATGAGAAGCTAATTCCCTTCGATATTTTGGCTTTAATCTTGAGTAAAAACGATGGATTTTACTATCAAGGTCTCAAATAAAATTTGGAGCATACCTTCCCAGTCGAGTGAACCTTTCTTCATAGGCAGCCACTGAGTCTTCCTCTTGCCTCAATTCCAAGAATTTCTTTTCCATCCTAAGTTGAACAACCTTAGGAAAATACTTCTCAAGAAGCATACCTTTGAATTCATCCCAGTCAAGAGCATCAATCTCATCAGCATCCCTGATATTTTTAACCATCGACCACCACTGATCTGCTTCACCCTCCAAACGCTAAATAGAAAGACTAACCATTTGATTGTCTGAACACCCCATGACATCGAAAATCTCCTCTAGTTCTTTAATCCACCCTTCAGCCAGCACATGGTCAGATGATCCTCTGAATGACAGGGGATGTTCCCTCCTGAAATGTTCCACCACTGACATGTTCCTCTATGGTTGATCTAGCTGATCTCCTGCATGGATACCACGACCATTTATCGCTTGAGTCAACTGCGCCATTACTACAACAAACTGTTCAGTTCCAATTCCGACCATCTCAAGATGCTGATTCGTAAGGTTATCTCCTTCTGTATGCCTTCCTAGCACTGCTCCCCTTTTTCCTCTACGGAAAACCATTCTGAATAAACATGCCTTAGATGAAGCAACATGGTAATCTTCAAATTCTATATCATTTCAAAAAAATATTGTTGGATAATAGTTTAATATAATTATAACTCCTAAAGTTATCTAAACCGACCTATGATACCAACTATAAGGCCCCAGCCTTAAACCTTACTTAATATTGAGTTATTACAAGATTACACATTGAGGATCTTTTCAGGTTTAGAGTTTTAGAGAATTATATCATAATACATGTATTACATTCCACATTTAAACAAAGTGTTTACATAAAAGGTAGTATTCATTTTTTCCATCAACGAAAACATATTTAAAATAAAACATGGATTCTTTCTTGACACTTCCTTGACACTATCAACATATCATGTACCTTTCCCTTGTCCTGAGAAAAACATTTCAAAAAAACATGGGATGAGCAAAAAAAGCTCAGTAAGGGTTATAAAAATATGGAAAGGAAACACGAGTTCATATATACATAAGAATGAAATCATACTTTACCCATAAAACATAGGAACTTTAACTTACCTCATCAAATCATGAATAAATCATATAAATCATTAGACATAAAGGTAACTTGAGGCATTCATGACATTCTTACGTAGGGAGTAACCATCTTGGTTACGTTTGGAATACCCATCATAGTATATTCCCTAAATATCTTTGGATAAACCTTAACGTTTCACTCCTTCGCGTTACCCAATGCATTGGAGAGCTATATCGGGCTCACCCGCACTTATTTTATCATGGAACCACCCGTCTTCATAATAATTCCCAAGAACCTCAACATAATCCTATCACATAAAACATGCATAAAGGAAACATAACATTTCCACCTTTCAATCACAAGATATCATTACAACACATTGATATAAAAATATTATGAAAACAATTTTCAAAACCAAAACAAAAGAAAAGTAAAACATGGTATTTATTTTTTTTTAAAAAAAATGTATGCCTTGTAGAGGAAGCTGAAACTCAAATAATGGTCACGGCGGCGGAGAAGTCGTTGTCGCCGCATACGTACGACAAAAACATTCCCTTTTGTCCTTTAGTAAACGCTTCATATAAAAAATATTCCTTTTGAATAAACATAAAATTCAAAGGGGTTTATACACCGTATAAAAGAAGATTGTGTATAATACAAAATATGCCTCAATGAAAGGAGATTGAGACGAAGTCCCATACTTCTGGTCCGACTTGACTCGGTCGTTCTTTAATCGCCTGAATAATAAACTTGAGTTAATTTATAGTTGTTTAATAACCTTTTTCAAGTTCATTATTCCTTTTATAACACTTATTTCCATGTCATGAACACTATGTAATTATTTAAGTTAATAACGGTCGTTTTAACGATCATCGGTACTTGAGTAAAAAATAAACCATTTATAATTACAATTTGTTCATGTATCCATTATATCCAGAATGGTATTCTTGATGTAGATATCATATATATCATATATATACAGTAAATTCTTGAATTTATAATATTACATAACATTTAGAGGTAAGAAACGAAATGCACTGTTCATGGAGACGGTAAGCCGTACGTACGCATAAACGCTGCTTCCATTTCTATTTCATATTTTATGAAATGGAATCATAATGATATAAAAATATATTATAATTCCAGTGTAATATCATATATAATATCATAACTCCATCCTTTATATGCCCCACATATTGTATTAACAAATCAAATCACTTTGAGGGGGCGGTAGTCCGCACTTCCTTAAATGAAGATATCGTGTTTACCCATAATGGAAACCAAAAGGTATTCCCAAAATGAAAAATACAGAATCTTAAAGAAAAGATAAAAATATTATATATCATATATAAATATAGTTTCATCTTAATGGCCACCTTTTAAGGTGTTAAAAAATGTTGAACAATCATCATTTCGGGAGGCAGAAATTTTCCATCCACAGAAACAGTATGTTCTTTAACCATTAGATGTAGGTGTGTGTAACAGTAGCTCGAATCCTTCTTATAACAACATACTAGTATATTTAAGATACAGGAGTTGTTACAAAATAGATGAATAAAAAGAGTTTAGGGGGTTGGAGAAGCAAAATAAAAAAAAGGACTCAAGTGAAGACATTACCTTAAAATCAGGTAACTCCCTTTGGTTTGAGATCAAAGGCTTCCTTGGTAAGACTTCTTCCCAAAGTGAGGATTCAAGGAGTAAGAGAGGGAATTTTGGAGACAAAATGGGAAGGGTTTGGCCGAGAGAAAGGCTTTGGAAGTGTGGGTAAGGAGGTAGAGTTGGAGGCCTTTTATAAGAGGATCGGATGGGCACTCGTGGAAAGTAAAGAAATGTTACATTATTTTAAAATGAGTTTCGGATTCAAAAGGTCCCACATTGATATAATTCGAGGGTAAGGTGATAAGGGTTCTAAATCAACACATCCAATAGGTTTTGGACATGTTTATGTCTTAAATTTTACATTATCATTTCATTTTATTTAAATCCTTTATTAATGAGGTAATCACTGCATCGTCATGATGTCATAAATAATTTAATTTATTTAAAGTCTAAAAATTATAAAAACAAATATGATGTAGGAAATAGTTTTATCTTTCCAGTGACAATTTATAATCAAAACTCTTACTTGTATAACCACATTTAAAAATTGTTTGAGTAAAATAACTCATGTTTGTGTCATTTTTACTTTAACATTAAATAAAAAGATATTAATGTCATTTTCCTAGATAAGTGGCTCCATGGGGTCCCCCAGTTGACCCATGGATTGTCTTGGTCGGCCATGACACATCTAATAAGGGTAGGACATGTGTCCATGTCATTTCATATTATAAAAACATTATTTTTACCTTAAACTACACTAATTTCCACTAATCGCGATAAAAAACATAAAAGTTACTATTCATCAAAACATTATTTTAATCCCATTGAACCACATTTTACTTTTTAATGAAACCCATGTATGTTGGATTTTTGAAATTCAAAACACAGAGGTGATAAAATTTCATTTAAACGAAAAATCAGTTTTTTAAGTACCACTAAGTGGTTTCTCTATTCATCAAAAATTGAAGTTTTTCAGAAAAATACCAAAACTTCACCCCAAGCTATATTTGATATTCTGAATTCCAAAATGTTTTATATTTTAAAAAATTCAAAACATATAAGTTGCATTAATTAATTTAATAATTAATTCCCGTTGTCATAGCAAATAGCGTGTTTTTATGAAACAATAAGTATCAAAAGATTGACACTAGTTTAAGTCAAATTTCAATGTGAAATTAATTCCAATGACCACTATTGGATTAAATGGTAAAAATGTATTCTAATTTTACTTTCAAACCAATTCAAAAGATAATCCAATCATATAAATAAATTATATTAAAAAGCAGTTTTGATGTAAAATGCAGTATTTTTTACTATTCATTAAAAAATGAACATTGTCAGAAAAATACCAAAAAATCACACAAAGTAAATTTTTATGTCCCAAACATAAATAATAAGTTTATTTTGACAAAAATATCTTATAAAATTTTCAAAAGATTGATTTAAAAATGGTTCTCCATCAAAAGGCAGTGAAACAATCTTTTAAAAATATTAGTGTATTCCATGCTTAAAATTGGATTTATTTTCATTTTAAGCCTCTAAAACAATATCTAATTCATTAATAGACATAGATAAAAATATCTATTATTCATTACTTACTTGGGATGTTACACATTTCATCATCCTTTTCCTTAAAATAATCTTAATCCACGATTGAAAAATAAATATAGAATCGCAAATATACTTATATGTCGTTATATAAATATTGTTGCCTATATCCATCAGCTTTTCATCATTTTCGAAAAGAATTAATCATTCATCCATAAATATGATCCATCACCTTCATGAAGTGATGTAATTCATTTTAAGTTATAAAATTACATGGATATTATATTTTTATATTTTTATTATTAATTTGATATTAATGATATTATTATAATAATGGATATATTAAATAATACAAATCTTCTTTCCATAATGATCATTGAAAAATGAATCATTACTCATGTCTGTGTACAAATAACATTCTCAATGATTATGGTGTAGTTAATATTTCATAAACAAACATATTTTTTTTAATGTATCATTAAAATATAAAAAATATTTTTATTTCATTAATATTTTTTTGAATATGATGGACTAACGGCATCTTTGACTATCGACATCATACCAAACCCATTTTCGACTCATGTGCTACATATCATCAAAACATCCATCATAAACATAAAAAATTTAGTAATTATTATAACATTATTATAATATTTGAAATAAATAGTAATATTTTAAAAAAAACTTTCTAAATCAATTATCATTTTATTACTCATGCATATATTGATTGTGCTGGATTAGTTGGACACAAGGTAAGGGATTTAATCTCAACCTCCGGTCATTGAGGCATTTCTTAATGATATATACCTTTATTCTTTTATATAGTGTATATAAAGATATATAAAATTTCATATCCATATTAAATCTATAATAATTTTATTTAGTAAATTAATTCATTCATATATATTTTGATTAAAATTTTCAATGTTGTACGGGGCACCTTGAAGTTTTAATTATTTAATTATAAAAACATTTTCTTTACATTAATATTATTTAAATTATTTTACATAATTATTTATATAGATATAAAATGATTATAATGGACATTTAATGTCAATTTTGTAATTCATTTAATGGTTTTTAAAATTTAATCATATTATGTGGTTTATTCATTTTTTGAAAAATGACAAAAACAAAGTTTTATTCATAACCAATATTGAGACAATGATTTCTCAGCCAACATGGCTGTTATTTAATGTCCATTTTCTGTTGATATATTTCATTTTTTTTAAATGGAATTAATCCTTATATTTTTTCGGTATTTTTCTATTGAAAATTGGTTTTTAATGAAAAGGGTGTTTGGGTATGGAAAAATACTTCTTAAATGAAAATTAAATTCATCATATTAAAGTGTTTTCAAATAGTATTTAATGTGTTTTTGAAAGGGTATTATGATGAAATTTGTTTATTCATGATATTTTAACTGATCAATATTTGAAATGGGTGAGCCCAATATAGTTTATACATGTGGTGTTCCAGATAGTGACATAAAATACCATTATAGCTTCACATGGGGTGGCCTAGATAACTGTAATAAAACCCATTATATCATAAAAAAGGGAAGCCCAAATAGATCTAGGTAAGATTGTTATAGATTAAAAAGGGGTGGAATAAATAGTACCAGGAAATCTAGTTATATCATAACATGGGGTGGCCTAGATAGTGTCGGGAAATACCATAATAACATAATTAAAAGTCGTCCATATGGTTATATTAATTGAAATGGATTTGAAATGGTTTTATTTATATGATTCTCTAAGCCAACTAATTGATTTTAAATTTCTTGATATGGGTATTAATAATTTTTTTTATTTAAAATGAGTTTTTTTATCATGTGAACAAATTTTACATTATTTTCCCAATTAACATTGATGAAAGAGGTAAAATATATATAAGATTTCGTGTTTTTAATGAACTAATAGATTTGTTTCGTATTATATCCCTTACTGAGATTTTTATTCTCATCTGATGTTTTAAACTGTCTTTCAGAGGTCTTAATATTGTTAAATACAATGAAGATGTCAGGTTGAAATTATTGAAGATTTTTTTTAGAAATAAAATCATGATTTATTTTAGAATTGTTTTTTTAAAGAAAAAATTGGGTATTAATTATAAGTTTCTAATTTTAATGTATGGGCTTTGAATTTTTTTCCCAATTCTATAAAAAAATTAAATAGAGATATCCATGAATGTGAATTCTAGTTAATAAATATTAGGATACAAAATTAAGAAGGCTAGGGCTTTACAATTAGTATCAAAGTATGGTTATAAAAGTTTATAGATTTTGATGTTTTCTTACGAGTTATTGATATCATCATGGGTTTCTAATTTTAAGGTAGATCATAATTTCACTTTATTATAATCCTCATTTGAGGATTTATGTTATGAAATTTTAAGGAGTCTAATGGAATTTATGTAGATATTAATTTTTGAGATGATTAGGGGTTAATATATTAAAATATTTTGAATGGAAGGTTTGAGAGAACAATTGATGATAAATTATTGAATGAGTATTTTGGAGTATTTTTTCTTATTTTAGGAATGTTAATTGAATTATATAGTTTTGTAAAAAGGAAAAAATGTATGATGGGTGACAACCCATCACGTTTGGTAAGGTTGTGGGAATTTAAATCACAACAAAAGGGTGACAAGGGTCCTTCACCTAACACTGACTATGTGAACTCATAGGTTTGTATGACATTTTCTGTTTAGTTAAATCATTTTATAGAATAATTATATGATTATTTTGGGAACATGTGTTTTATCAAATAGATAACATAGAAATTAGAAAATTATATGGTGATTATGTGATTAATGTTATTTCATAAGATGTTCAATATTAATGTAATCATATATGATCAAGTAAAATAGAATACAAAGCTATTTTATTTGAGGAATAATAGTTTACTTGTATTTTCAAATAAATGTGGAATTTATTATGGACATATGGTTATTTAGGTTAATTATGGAAATAATTTCATATCATGGAGTATATAATTTAGGAAATTACCATTTTTTGTATGATATATTATGAGTGATTGATTTTATTTGATGATAAATGATAAAAGTTTTCCTGGAAGTCTATGTTGTATAATCCGTCTATAATATGGGTTTCAATCCTCTTTTTTATTTTTTTAGAAACATTTTTGATATTTATTTGAAGAAAGTTATATGATGAACATTGGGTATTATGGTTTAATTTTGGTGATTAAAAGTACTTTTTCTTAATAAAATGGTTTATTATTTTTGGAGATTTTTTTATCTTTTCCTAACCATATTGGTTTTTGATAATGTTTTATTATAGGATAAATAGATAGTTCATATTTTCAGGATTATGTTATTCTATAAAAGGTAGTTACTGTTCTTTAGGCATGAATATTTCATATTGAATATTCATTGTTTGGAGAAAAATATTTGATTTTTATGGAATTTTATTAATGATTTACGGTATAATTATTATGTATGTATACATCCTTATTATCTTATTCCCTATAATAAAATAATTTTCCGCTTCTTTGAAAAGTATTCTAAAATTAAAATGTTATATGTTTACTTTTCCTTATTTAAATCAATGTCCTTTTAACACATAAGAAAGTTATACTCTAGTGATATTTACCTTTATCATGACCATTTTATCTATCACTATACTTCAAAAAAATGATAGTTCGTTTTCCATTTCATGATGATGATTTCCAGCATAGAACCCTAGCAGGTGTTATCTTGGGTGACCTGCGTACTTCCCTATTTTAAAGTCGAAGTTTCATTGAACCTTTTTCTGATGTTGGATTCAAATAATTATATTTTAAAATGTCAAACCAATTGTTCCCAATCATGAGTTAAAATTGAAAGGGAAAATTATTAAAGGGTATAACGTAACATCACAAGTTTTTAAAAGGAAATTAATTGTTCCATGGATATATGATATGCTATGTCGAACATAAATTAACAACTAAATGTTATTATTTAATATATTAGTTATATAATTCATTTTAAATTTGTGGGAATGAATAATATTAATATAATTTTTAAAATAGAATTATATATTTGGTGAAAATTTATATATAAAGGAATGTAAATAATTTTTAAGTGAAAAACTAATTTTTTTTATGAAAAAACTGTCTAATTTTGAAAATTGTGGGTTATAACAATAAATAATAAAATAATTATTTTTATATTATATTAATAATATATATATATATAATTTAATATAATAGTAAACATTAATATTATATGTTTTCTAGACATTATATAAGATGAAATCCAATTTTACACGTTAAAATATTATTTTTCCAAAAAAAAATTCTTAAATCTTTTCATGGTTCAATTTTTTTAAATCAATTCCATGATACATATATATATTATATGTGAAAAAATATACTTCTTATTTTAAATAATATTTTCACATTTTTCTTCTGTTGAATTATTGGTATTTTTCTGATATGATTCATTCTTTTTTGAATAGTAAAAAAATATAACATTTTTTATTGAAAAGAAAATTTTCATCATATTAATTTATAGTGATAAATTATATACATGAATGGTTATAAATTATAATTTGGTTATTTTTTATCATTTTTTCCAATTTTGGTCATTGGAATAAATTTCATATAAAAATTTGATATAAAAACATTTTGACCCTTTGAACGTTTTTGTATACGAAACATGATTTCTCATTCTGTCAAAGAGATTATGTTTAATATAATTTTAGACAATTATTTATTATGAATCTAGAAAAATGGATTCCATATTTTGAATTATTATTTATAAATTATGTAAATATTTTCCACTTGTTGTGGAACAATATGAATAGTAACTTTAGTAATTGTTTTTATTACCACAGTTAATGGTAAATCATGTAGTTTAGTGTGAAAATAATATATATATATATATAATAGAATAACCCTAAAACATGTACTAATTTAATTATAAGAGTATGTTTTGATAAAATAAAACCTTAATATAATATTGTAGACTTTTAATTCCACTTAGGTTTGTGCATGATATTAATAATATTACATTAATAGAAAAGTAAATTTTATCACAGTTTTCTTACAAGTAAAATATTTTTAATATTGCAATATATGTTATATATTTTACTATAAATAGTATTTAGAATGATAAAATATTTATCTACATCATGTTAATTAATTAATAATTATTATAAAAGACATAGTTAAATTTAATGGGGACAAAAAGATGAGAGAGTAAATGTTTACTTAAAGGGAGAGTAAAATAAATTATATAAGAAACCTAATAAAATATAATTTGATATAATTGATTTCATAAATGAATTTTTTAGATTACATTGAGATTTTTTGGATGAGTAAATATGGGTTTTATAATATATAATGTTTCTGTGATATTTTTAAATTTTCATATAATGAATTGTGTCTAAATTGACATTAATGGTATTCTAAAATATATAATATTTTATTTGATAATATAAAATTCATAAAAATATAAAATTCAATCAATAGTTTTTTATAATTAAAAAATATCATTATTGAATCTGTTTTTATCATTTTTCATTTTTGAGTAATTATAATAACCCTCCAACTATAAACTACAAGATAGCCAGGTAAGAGTTAAAATGGATTAAAATAAAATGGTAAAAATTAAAAATTAATTAATACATATTTAATATTCGTTGAATTGATTGTATTAGACCTAAAATCACCTTATCTTTGTAATAAATTAGTTTCCAACCATTTGGATTATAAAATTATATTATATTAATTTAAAATTTTGAATATTTTCAAGAGTGGCCCTACCCTCTCATGTAAATGGGCACCCATTCTTTAATTTTCATCACACATAAAAGCCTGTTCTATTTAACCCATATTTTACCAAATACCTTATGATAATATATACCAACATTCTACCATCCTTATTTTTGGCATAAAACCCTCTTTAAAGGTGTTAATGTGTAAATCATAGGAGATCATACGATGAAGATAAATAATTTTTAATTAGGTGTTTCTATTTTATTTATTTCTTGTTGTACTTACACTATTATTAAACCATGATGAAATATTATATTCATTATCTTCAATATAATAATATTTTATTATTTTAATATCATTAAATATATACATATCATTTTCCATTAAATGGGAGAATAATTAATCCTTCATTCGTACGTGGGAACTATCTTCTCTATAAAGTGATGACATTTTTTATTAATCACTACATCACATAGAGAATATAAAAATATATTTACATGATAAATATTATTATAATTATATTACGATAAATTTTTAAATATGAAATAATTTTAACCATTTTCCTATAATGATCATCGAAAAATGGAAACATTACATATACGTACTTACGACTTATCGTCTACATTATTTAAACAAAGTACATTTTTCTTATCATTACAAAATTATTTGTTTTAAAAGTATAATTGATATCAAAAAATTATTATCGTTTAATGAATATTACTATGGAAATGATGGACTGATGACCACTTTGACTATTGACATCATACCAATATCATTTTGGACTCAAGAACCGAATATCGTTAAATTAACCGAAAAGAACATAAATAATTAATTAATTGTTATGAAATAAAAAAATTTATATAGAATAAAAATTATAAATTAAAAAGGTTATATATCATGTAAAATTATACTATCTAGTATGATAATAAATCTACATGATGATACAGACTCAAGATAAATGATTTCGTCTCAATCTCCTTTCATTGAGGCATTTCATGATGATATTCAAGATTATTATTTTATAAGGTGTATTTAAAACAAAAATGAAATTTAATATACATATTTTATCTATAATAATTTTATTTAGTAAATGTATTATTTCGGGTAGACTATCATTTAAATTTTCAATGTGGAATGTGATATAGTGAGTTCTTAATGATTTTATTATCAAATCGTTTTATTCATGTAAATATTTCTGATATTATCCTATATGTTTATTTATATAGTTATAAATGAATTATAAATTAAATCTTATGATTATTTTTTATTTCATTCAATGGTTTTTAAAAAGTAATATTAGTTTCATGTTTTATATAGATCATTTAGAAAAAAACAAAAAGAATGTTCTATTATTAAAATATATCAAGACAACGAACATTTTTCCACCATGGATATTATTTTACATTTTTTTACTTGGTTATATTTCATATTTAAATAAATTATAATCCATCATTATATTTCTGGGAATTTCGGTATTGAAAATGTGTTTTTTAATGAAAATGGTATTTTGGTACTTAAAATGGGTTGTTGAATAAAAAGTGTATATTTATCCAAAAGTGTTTTTGTATGGAATTAACTGAGTTTTCATTGGTATTTTCGATTAAAGTGTTTTATTCATGAAATTGTAACTGAGAAACATATAAAATGGTTGGTCCTAATATACCTCATACATAGGGTGGCCTAGATTCCACCGAGAAAACAGATAGTTACGTAGTTGGTTTTCGTCCATATGGTTATTATATTTGAAATGGTTTCGAAATGGTTATATTTTTATAATATTATAATTCACCTAATGGAGTTTTTATTATTTACTATGGGTTTTAATGATATGTTTTGAAAAAAATGTGTGTTTTTTATAATGTAATTTTTTTCATATACTTAATGAGAATTGAAGATAATGGTAATCATTATATATTTTAAATGTTTTTCTAAACTAACAGATTTATGTATTTTTATATCCCTTACAAAGATTTTTGTTTTCTTCCCATGTTCTAATTTATTTTGTACACATCATAAGATTGGTAAGGACAAAGGATATTTCATGATGAATTTATTGATGATTTTTCTTGAAATGTAATATTGTTTTATGTAAAAAAGTATTAATTTTCTTGAAACAAAGGTTACTCGGTATATGTATCTTTTTGTATGTAATGGATAAATTTCTAAGATTTTGTCCTCAATATCTAAATCACTAAAATGATATGATCCTTGAATATGAATTGTAGTTTTAAAAAACTATAATATGTAATGTTTAAGGATTGGATCTTACAAAAATGTAATAATATTTTGATATAAATAATGAATTGTTTCTAAGGTATATGATCAACAAGTGTGAATTAATTATAATGAAAATTATTCTTTGGTAACATGAAATTATGCTATTTTATAATTCTATCATATAGAGCATTCATATATTTCAATCTATCTCAAATGGATGTAAAGTATCCATTCATTAAAAGATATGTATGGAAGTAATTATATGATATAAAACAATGGTTATAAAAATTAAAAACATCTAAAAAAATTTAATACACTTATTAAGGCCCTTTCCATACATAAAAAATCCCCTAGAGCTAGGAATGATAGGTTAACTAGATTTATGTTTTGAAAAAAAAATTCTGGATGTGGGGGTCTCCTATTTTTGATGAAATATGTCTCTAAAATCATCATTATTCAATTTTATGTAAATGAAATTATAGTCAGTAAAACTCAAATTACATTAAATGAATCCTGTTTAGATCTTATAATTTCATAGTTTTAAATGAACATGATAGGAGAAATAACATATTATCTAGGATTTTAAATTTTATAAAAATTAGAAGGAACATTAATTTTTATAGATATGTATATAAAATATGTTCATAATAAATTAGGATAGAGAAATCTTAAATATATTAGTACTCTTCTAAGAACCTCAAATTCCATTGATATATTTGAGGCTAAATAACTGAATGATCCAAATATAAGTATAATAGTTATTATATGATTACTTTACATAATAAAAATTTGTCTAGATTTAATTTTTTTATATGATTATGTTCTAGATATAAAAAAGACCCAAAATATTCCTACCATAAAGATGAAAAATTAATCTTTCATTATCATAAGTGAACTATGGATTTTGTATTATTTTATTATTCTAGAAATAATTTTGAATTTTTTAGATGTTGTATTTGGGAGATATAGAATGGATATGAAATGTAATTTTGAAATTGTAAATTTCATAGTAAAAGACATAGTGTAATAAACTTCTATGAAAATACACTGAGTATTACTTTCCACTACTGATGCTGAATATGATGTAGCAGGATGTTTGGGTACTCAAATATTTTTTATAAAACACACACTCAAAGACTGTTGCATGGGATTCAATAAAATTCAAATATTTTTTATTAAATGAGTCATATTTATATAATAAAAATACTATACATCATTCATGTTAAAATAACATAGATATAAGACACAGTTTGAAATCATGAAAAAAACAGAAAATATCATTTTACGCTTCTTTAGAATATATGAACTACTTGTAGATATTTCTAATAAACCCCTCACCAACAATAGATATTAATTAATTACAAAAAATATATCGATGATAAGTAAGAAATTATCATACGAATCTACTTGATGCTTAACAATATCCATACATTATTAAACTCCATTACAATGGGGGAGTACATATGTTGTGTTTTTTTTCTACGAACAGTTTTATGTAACGTTTTTTTGTTATTTTTTTGTCTTATATAAATTTACTTTTATAAAAACATTATTTATTTATTTTTATTTTAATTAATCATAAATGTTATTTAATTTTTTTCACATAAAATTTATTTACTAATATTTTTAGAATCAAAATTTATCTTCAATATTTTTTCAAGATATATTTTTATGATAATATTATTCATATTCAATTTATGTTACATACTATAGTATAAGCATGTTACATTATAAAACAATCCTAAAATTTGATAATATTTTCCTTGAGATGTATTTATTTAATCTATTAGTGACATTAATTTCTCTTTATATATCTTTTTTATGTAGTTTTATATATTCATTAATTTTTTTAAAATATTACTTTTGATAGAAATTTATAAACCCAATATATTCCCACAATACTATAGTTAAATAAATATTTTTCATAAGAAAAATATTTACTGTTCAAATTATATTTATTTAATTTTTTCTTGGATGAATATCAACATTCAAATAAGATTGTCGGTTTCAATATATGCTATTATATTTAAAATCAAAGAATTTTATCCCCCTATCCTATATAAATGGAGAGCTTAATATTGTTCTAGATCAATTTTTCAGGGGTTTTTATTAAACATCAACACTGTTATAATTTCTCACTCCAGAAATTTGGAATTCTTCGTATCACCATTTTTAGAATTAATCTCTGAATTATTATCAATATAATGGATTCAGTTGAAGATTTATCAATGTTTATAGTCTTAATGGAATGTATAATTGAAAGGAACAATTAATAAATGTACAGTTCTCTTTGAATAGAGTTATTAAATTCAACAGTTGGGAAAAAATATATGTGTTGATAAATATGATTTCAATTTATGATATCAAAAAATTGTTTTTAAATTTTATTATTGGGTATAATTAAATATGGATTGCAACATGGATGTGATTTTATTCAATGTTTTTGGAGAAATATTCAAACAAAATATTCAATAAGTAGTTTATTTTGTTGATGCCCTTTAAGATGGTGAAGCATATCATCCATGACATATGCTTCAATAGATTCATGGGTTTTTTTGAGAATTTAATAGTTGAATAATCCTTGTTCACTTTCTATGAGAAGGCCCAAAAGGCTATTGACCTCACCACTGATTCTAGAGTTTAACATTATAGATTCAAGGGGTTTTTATACAAATAAATGGTTAAAGGGATACTCATAATATTCTAAACATCGTTATTTTAGATTTCTATTTCAAAATGTGGTAGATTAACCTAGTGATGTTTTTTCCTATCAATAGAATATATAATAATAAAATTTATAATGTCAAGATTTCTCATGTTCCCATGATTCATTAATATGATTTATGTAAATATAGTCAGAATATATTGATTAAAAATCATTCTTATGTTATAAGAAAAAAGTTTCACTTATTTGAGGGAAAACCATAGAGAGGATGAAACTTGTTATCAAGCTAAAGATGAAAACAATATATTGATAAATTGGATAATTCCTTTTGAGATCAATAATATATTAAAGGGAATGAAAAATTTGAAAAAGTTAGTATATATAGAGTCTTCCCCTATTATGACCTAGAAGAAATAAAAATTCATGTTTATCGAGGAAATTAAGAGGATGATGGATCATAATGCTCATAAAAATGTAAGGGATCCATTATTCAGAGTAGATGTAGATGAATTTATATATTTCAAAAAAAAAACAAAAAATGAAACAGAAGAGGTAGAATAGAAGAAAATGATAATCAACTGTTATCCACACCACCATTATTTGTATCTAGAAAAGATATATCTTTCATAACTCATTCTACTTTTGATTAGGTTTTTTCATCGACACAAATAGAGTTAGTGTCAATTTAAACGTTTTTTATTCCCATATTTTTTGAAAAGTGAATAGGAAAAATAATTCAAATTTAATATCATGTAGAAAATTAATCATAACAACCAGTCAAAATATATTTGGGAAATCTGTGATTAAGAAAGAAAAAACATTTCCTCATAACCATAAAAAAAATATTTTACAAACTAAAATTCATTGAAACAAAACATGATGAATATGAAGAATAAAATGTGGAATATGTGAGTGAAAAAGAAACCTCATCAAATACTTAATTATGATCCAAATCCTTATCGACTCAGTCAAATAAGAACCAATGATTAGATGTTTTAGGGAATGATAATCCATCATTGTAAGTGGAAAGGGAAGTAAAATAGTAATATTCCAGAGTATCATATATGTAAGTGGTTGATAGAGTGGTATATGTGATAATTTATTTGGATAAAGAAAATATTTATTGGAAAATGAAGACTGATGTTTGAATATCTTGTCCATATATTTCAAAAGAATCATTAAAATCATTAGAAACATTGGTCATTGAATCATATAAAATGATATTTTATATTTTTAAAACTCTAAAAAAATAATGAATTCATCCCCTTATCTAAAAATTATTAAATCAAGGTAAAATAAAATTCTAAAGAGTTTAAATGAAAGGATGAAATCTTTGATGTTTTTGAAAGGATGTGTTATCCAACATGGGTATAATATCATATTATTCAATGAAAAATGTAAAGAATAAAACAGATGGTTTAATATGATGGTTAAATAGTCAATACATGTCGATGGTGATTTTATAGAGTATGATGATATGACTGTGGATGTAAATAATTTTTTATTTGATATAGATGATTCCTTTAAGAAGATATCATCCAATTTTTCGAATAGGTTATAATTTTTCCAATACTTTACTAATATATAATACAATCAGAATAATTAAATGTCTAAGTTTAATGGATATATTGAAATCTTCAAAGATGAGAATTCAAAGATCATATATATTGACGAATAATTACTGAGGTTGAAGGAAGAAAACAAGATGATTAGTTTTCTTGAGGATGATATTGTAAATTTAATGGAAAATAATCAAGTGTTTTAAGTCTTATAAGAGAAGATATAAATGCTTGTATTTTTTACATCAGAATATAAAAATAACTAGAATGATTTGATGAGGGTAAGAGAAATTGTATAATATTTATATAATAATATATGATTTTTGTTAGGACTAATAGGGGATTATATACCCTGAGAGGGGGGGGGGTGAAACAAGATATGGATAATATTTTTCAAAATTCTTCATGCCCTACTAGATCATGAACTATTTATTTCATTAGTCCCATTGCTTGAAATTTTGTGTTTATTATGACCACATCCTTTCTTCTTTTTCTGATGATGATGCTTTAAATGAAATGTTGGGAAGTATTCAGGCACACACATAGATGTTTACTTGGTTCTCCCTCACTGGGCTATATCCAAGGAGTATACAACATCGATGTTCCGCTGTACAAAATCCACTAAAGCACACTGTTGTTTACAATGTTCAGGATAGATCACTTATATGACCAGGCTCACTGCCTTTATAAGGTTTAGGGTCATCTCACTGATTTCCCAAGGGTCACTCCCTTAGTCTCTCTCTCTGGCTCACTACCAGTGGAGAGGATCACCTTCTTCCTCTTCATTTGCTCACTGCTTTGGAAAGGATCCACTCACAGTTTATAGACTTGTAGGTCTCATCATTGTCACAAATGAATGAAACCTCTGTTGTATTTAGATGTTATATTGAGGTCCCACTTTCACCCGTCGATGAATCTCACATTGCACCAAAGGTATTAGGCAATCTTCCATCATTCACGCAGCCCTGAGTCACTTCCCTGTGCTTCAACCATACCTGGAACACTTCTCCAAGCCGGAGTGCAAGTCTCTGCACACAAGTTAAAACTGGCGCGCAAGTTCACCTCAACCACTTGCGTGACACTAGCTTCTGCAAATTCAATCTTGCAAGACTTACACATTTTTATGCCCAAACCAATTTTGGCACGCAGCCATAAATAGTCATACTTAATCAAAACCCGTTTCCCATGTATCACCAAACCACTTTTACGACACCCCATTCTTCAACTCAAATCTTGGGAAACTACCTTCCTTTCACGCCCAAACCACTCTTGATGGGCAACAAACAACTGGCGTGCAACTTCAATTTGCGCGACACACCACCACTCATGCGACCACTACACCTGCACGATGAGAGCTCTAATTTTCTCCATGTATTGAAATTACACCGAATGAGGAGTGTTCGACCTCTATTTAAAGGAATTTGGACACCCTGCATGATGGTGTGCAAGTCTCCTCTCGGCGTGCAAGTATCGGCAGGATTTTCATTTTCATGATGAACCCTAAAACATGGGCACCCCATTTCCCATTTCCATATATTGATGTTCTTATCTTGAAACACATATGGTGAGCGAGTTTCCTCTCCTTCAGGAAAATGGCATGCAAGTCCCTCAGTCAAAAACACTTTTCTTCATTTGCCAATTTTCATTCCCAAAAATTTGGCAAGCACTTGAAAACAGGGCCACCTTGTATTTGCACTTTTTGTATTGCCTCCAGATCAACCATTCCATTGTAAATGAAATTGAATCAAACTTGGATCATTAACCACATCCCTTGAACATGAAATTCCACCATGAAATCTCCTATTCAAAAAAATTTTATATTATGGTATTCTTTGTCAACAATCACAACAAAGATGTCCACTTTGTCAAAAAACAAAATCACCTCAAATATGCTTCAATTATACCTTGAGGGATTTTTTTTCCCAATAGTTTTCATACAATGATATTAATGTATTCATTTCTATAAATCCTTTTTAATTAAAAATCGTTTGAATTATTAAATCTTCAAATAGTTTTCCTATAAATATTTTCCAATTATACGTTGTTTAATATTCTATATTCTTTTTATGAATATATATTTATTAAAACACAATTGATTCCTATTGAATTTCATACCTTTTTAGAAAAATATATTACATTACCTATTACTTTTATCATTACAAAAATGGGGATAAATAATAAAATTTAGAGAGATAATAGAATACGAAAAATTTATTTTGGAAGGGAAAAAAATTCAAAAGGGAGATATTTTAGTTTGGGGGAAAATAAAAAATATTTCTTCCTATCAGAGTAATAATGATAAAAAATGAAGTCAACATGATAAGGAGATTTAACATATGTGGATGGGATATATCTATAATTACAGTGATGTTTGATAGTCTACAATGTATTATAATTTTTTCAATTTTAAAAGATTTTTATTTTAATGATTGTGATTTTTGATTTCTAAAATGGAGGAGATTGTTGAGTAAAAATGTTAAACCGTATACTTTTCCTATAATAATTTTTTTAAATCAGAAAAAAATTATCAAAACATTATTCTATGACCTTTATATATCTCTTATATTTTAGAACTTTTTTTTAGAAAATGTAACCCTCTATGAAAAGAAGAATCATGATTTATATAATTGAATATAAATATTAAATTATCAAATATAATCACTCAAATTTATATAGATATTGGTGCATAAAAATTACTAGTTACTTGTACATTGGATTGAGTAATTATTTTCTATTTGGTTGATCAATTTCATTTCTATTGAAATGACCATAGTTCAAATCCATCGGACTGACCATATTTCGATCCATCATATTGAAATATTTTATAGTCAATCAGACTATAAAATGATTATATTTAGAGTTTTGGATCTATTTATATTCTACAGAATTCGTAATAGAATTTTAATGGTTCTATGAAAATATCATTATATGGATACATTTTGGAGAGATTTCAAATGGGGAACAACTAAGTCTGTTGTAACCAACTATGATATTCATGGGAATTAAGTCTGTCGGGTGTATTTATATAAATAAGAGTGAATTTGTCGATCAATGAAATGATTAATTATAAAATAAAAAAAATCTTATGATCTCTCTACCTAGAAATATTGTTCCTATTATTTTTAATCATTGATATATTAATTTTATAAGGATATTGAGTGAGGAATTATATAATACATAGAACTATTTTTCCTATGTTTTCACTTATTTCAATTGAGGAATAAATTTTGGGATTCTAGTGATATGAAGATAGGTGATTATGATCATACTAATTGAGGGATTCCAAGATATTTCAGACAGATCTAACATCGATCATTATATTGAGGGCTTCCACATTTTTAAAAGACAATTCTATTCAGATCATTGATTTAAGGGTATTCAATATATCAAAGAAGATAACTTCTATTTAGGATAAAAAAAGTATCCATATATTAATAATGGTTTTCTTAATTCTATCGATATTATGGTTTAATAGTAAAATTTATTTTATAAAACATATAATTCATTCATACATTTTTATGACATCTCATATAACAAGTTTTGACATGTTTTACATTGCAATCTCTATTTTCAATATAATTTTTGTTTTAATAATCATTCTATATCTATATTTGCAGACTATCTACAATCTCAATTAAAAAACTTGATATATTGAATATTTTTGAATCTGATATATAACTTCTACTAATTAGATGATTTATGAATCTGATCTTTTTAACTAAATAGTTTTTGTGCTATATGTTTGTTTAAAATTTTAATACTACAATTAAACCCCTTCTTTTATCCAATGTAAACACTATCAAACAAAAATATTTCCCTAACCATGGTTCTCTATTTGTGAATTATACTTGAATATCATTTATTACTATCAATGTAAACAAGGTAAAGTAGGTTAAATGTGAATAAACAAGATGAATGTAATTGGAAAAGAGAGGATCTTATAACCCCATATAACAGCTCCTACCTATGATACTCAAAGAACCACTGTAGGGTCCTGAAAAACATAGTATTTTTATAGTTATCTCACATCAGACATCCTCTCTTATGTATTCTCTTAAACATGTCATTGCTTCCACTGCCCTCAAACTAGAGAAATATTCCTAACCAATATATAATTGTCACTACAATCCATAATCCCTACTGGAATCCCCTCAAAGGAAACTTCTACACAAATCTCAATGTCATTGACGTCCATCACATTAGATGGTTAAAGATAATGTATTTTAAGATGTGACACTTGGAAGAAGTCATAAATGGATGTCTAAAAATATATATGAGTAAATCGGTACACCACTAGTTTGAAGGTTTCATCTATAAATAAAGGCCCAAAAAACCTAGACAATAACTTCTCGAATTTCGTGAAACCAAAATTTCCCCATTCTAGACACACATTAAATAAAACATGATGTATGAACTCAAAATAGAATGTTCATGACTGATTATCTACATATAATTTATGCCATCCTTTCATGATCCCCACATGTCTCATGATCATCTAAAACTACTTTGAATTATCCTTCATGATAGTGGGATAACAATTGATGACTCTCCGACCTCTAACAATAAAAAATGGGAATGCAATTTTCTTCCATAAAAAGTCTCAAAAGGAAACATTTGGATCAATGAATTAATTCTTTTATTATAACATAACTCAACATGTTCAAAATGGTATTCCCATGAACCATGAAAATATAAAACCTTGTATCATAATATATCCTTTAAAATCTGAATAGTCCACTTAGATTGACCACATTCCTGTGGATTCTATGTTGTACACAGAATAACATGTGATCATAGATCCTTTTGAAGGACTTAATAAAACTGATATGTGAAAAAACGATCTCTATCTGAAATTATAATCCTCAGAACACTATGAAATAAAACAATCTTGAATATGTAGATACTTTTAGATCATAAATAGTGAACATATCCATGATTAAAAAGAATTGGGATGCCTTAATCAGTTGATCATGAATCACCAATACATCATCACTATTAATTTTTTTTAGGGGTAAAATGATATCAAATCCATAATGAAATCTTCACATTACTACTCTAGAATGGGATGATGTAAATACATAAACCACATTAGCTTGAAAATACTCCCTTACCTGATTACATTAGTATAAAATACACTTGATCACATGACAAAGGACCAAATAGTTCGTTATTTTTAAAAAACAATATATATTCTTGTATTTTATATTAAAAATTATAATATCAGGTTCTATATAGTGAATTTTATGAGAACACCATTATTCTTCTAGCATAACCATGCCTGTCGAAAATAATATTCCTCATGGCCTCTAGGGGAATAGTATAACAAATGTAATGGTGTGCTCAGATGCTCTGTAAGGGAATTCATAAAATAGAATATATCATTAATAATTATAATTTTATTTGGATTTGTAAATATCTAAAAAAAATTACATTTAATAAATAACATGATCATAATATATAATAATAAATGTTGAAGAAAAATTGTCATATAAAAAATTACATGATCAATGAAACCAAACCATGGATAATATACAAGTCGGATAATCACATGGAAATTAATGACTATTATCATAATGTGGGAATTCATAATTTTTGACATCTAAAACATACCATCATGTCCATGTAAAATAATTCTATATTAATGGGTGATGTCTTGGCCAAAACCTGATCTTGTTTGTCTCATGAGACCTACTGATTCTTTGAGGGGCTATACTGGGCACAACGTGATTTTTACGAAGTCCAATTAATTCCATATTTGAAAGAGGTGGAATATAATCAACATAAACATTTGTATTGAAACTAGTATAAGAAACATAAACAACATTCCTCAATCAGTAAACATAATTCTAATCCATCTAGATTAATATGGTGAATGTTAAAAAAATATTAAACAATATAAAGTATTTAATAAAATATGTATTATGGAATCATAAGAGATCAACCTATATGATTCATAAGATTCAAAAATTGATGTTGAGATAAATTAAAATACTCCAAGCTATATCATTGAAAAATTATTTTGGAAAATACCCTCATTAACTATTAAAATAATATATGATTAAAATAAAAATCAATTATGAAAGGAATCATTTTCAATTAATATGATAATGTAAAATTTAAAAAAACACTAAAAGTGAATTTGAAAATCATTATATAATAGTACAAATATTTCTTGAAACAATTTTTTAGAACATGAACATGGAAGAATATTGCGTTTTAATGGAAATGTCAAAAATATATTTTTTTAATATAAATGGCTTTCCAAATATCGAAGTGAGCAATATTAAAATAAATTCATATGTGTACCCACTGTGAAAATACATAAAAAAAATTGGAAATAAATCTTGATATTCTAAAATGTATGTTCATATAGTGTCATAAAATGAAGAAATCAGCATTTTAGAAGTCGAACTGAAATAATGGAAATTGGGTTATGAATTAAATTACTACATTGTAATCAGTGAAACTATATACCCCATTAAATTACGAAACATAAATTGAATCATTGAATAAAATTAATATAAATATTTTAATGATATTATATATCAATGTATAGTATACATACACCATACAAAAGGAAATAATTAGTGATTAATGGATATCTCACTAAAATAAATGCGAGATAAGAAAACACTTACCTTATGTATTAAAGGATTCTGGATATGAAATTATTATCCTGGAAAAAAAAATTTTTTCAGTAATTACATAATTAATAACCTATTAAACATATATTTTATTTATTATAATTCCATAATTTTTATTTATATTTATTTCTATAAGTTATAATGTTTAATTTCATTGTTTAGAGAGCGTTGGATTCATGGTTTTTGGGTCATTTTCCTTGAGAATGAATATATTAGTTCTTTTAAAATTGGAATAAAATTCCTAAAAGGAATATTAATGAACTTCTATATGATTACCTGGTCTAATATATCATTTTTTTGATTTTATATGAACATTATACATTAGATAAAATTTTGATGAAAACGTTATTGTTTATTTTTTGTATTTTTTATGACCATCAAGAACATATGTAATTTTATTTTTTATTGTGTTAATATATCTAGAACATGATTTGACTTATATTATGAATATTTTAACACTAATAAACTATAATAATATATTTATGACCGGACATGAAAGCGGTAATAGAAAATGCAAAATCATCGTACAGGAAGGAGTTTAATCAACACAACACGAATGATGATTTCTTTTTTAAAAAAGGTAGATAATATGATTGAGTATGGATATTTCATTAACATAGAAAAAATAAAGTACATATATAATAATGGTTTTATCATTCATTCTTTGAAATGGTATGTGAGTATAGGATAACTAAATAAATAATATAAAATACAATGAATGATGATTTTACCTCTTGAATGTCGTCTCATTGAGAAAATCATTAAGGAACATGGGTTTGAAATTTTGGTAACACCATAAATTATTGTATGATGGTTATATAATTAAAAAGGTATTTGGGTAGAATTTATAAAATATTCAAGTCTTATATGGTGTGATAAGAGGGTATGTATTTGTAGTCGAGGAAAGGGGTTTTTCATTATTATTTAATTGAGTAGTTTATTATTTTTTCTCAAAATAAAAAAATAATGATGTTTCTTGTGAAGAATTAAAATAACTAGAGAATTATATTTCTAAATAATTGGTTCTTACCTCATAAATATACTATTTATGACTCATATATTCCATTATTAAATTATAATGTTAAATAATGTCAATTATTTTATTTAATTATTCAAAAAAAATTCTACTATTTTAGAAAAACCCATAAACTCAACCAAAACATTTTTTGACTTGTCGTTCTCATATATGGGATAAATTTTATGAAAATAATTTTCTAAATAAGATAAATATAATTTTAAATTAAATCATAATTTATTTGATTGTTTCATTAATAAAATATTTATTACATCCTCATTCTATAATTATGTTTACTATATATTTCTTCACTAAAAATTAAAAATAAAATTCAATGATGTAAAAAGATATTTTATATTTAAAATTAATATATATTGTTTAATATATCATTATAATAACACCATATTAAAAATTATATATATATATTATAAATGTGAATGTTGTATTTTTTTTTGAGATTCTTTAACTTAAATAATAAAAACATCATTTTCATGGAAAATTGTCTATTAAATAAGAAAAATTAGAACCTTAGGCATTAGGAGTTAAATATATTCCATCTAATTAATTTTTAGTAAAGTTTATAGATACTTTTATAGTTCTTATCATTTTATTTTTCACCTAAAATAACAAATTTACCTTTTATCATGATGAAAAAAATTACAATGATTTAATTTCATTTTTATCAAAATTATAATGGTACTAGTTACAATATTTGGACCATGTGAATAAAAATATTAAGTCCATTTTTCAATATAAAAATATATAATTAAAATAATTTAATATAAAAATAAACTGTTAAAACAAAACTCAAATTAGTTTTCTTGATAGTACAATTTTGGGACAAAAATGTACATATTAAAAAATACAGAATAATGATGATGAAAATTAAATAAATTATATTATTTATAAATAAATATTACTTAATTTAATTTGAGAAAAAATTATAATCATGAATAGAAAAAAATTTAAAAATCAATATTTTACACTATTATCTATAAAATGAATATTCGCTGAATAATAAAAAATATTTACTATAATATAAATTTGAAATTCTAAATTTTAAAATGAATTTTATTTTTTCATATATAATTTATAAGAGTTTCAAAATTCTTATTTCAAACATGTGTGTCATAAAAAATAAGTACAGTTTCTTTTTATAAAATAATTCTTTTTATGCTTAATGTTGTTTTAATTATTATGTTAAGCCTATCAAAATTATTTGTTTAATTTAATAAAATTAGAATAAATATGTAACATATTATTTACAAAAATAAATTTCACTAATTGTTTTAAATTTTATTTATAAATATAATATTATATTGTTTTCATATAAATATTTTATTATAATATCACATCCTTTATGTACAATTGTTTGTTATTTTTAATTGTAATTAATTTTTTTAAAGTAAATTTATTTTACCAACATCTGTAAAATATATTTTCATAATTTACTGAATCTCTTTAAATTATTTAATTCAAATTTAAATGTAATAAATATCACAATTAAATAATAATATTTAAACATTTGATTAAGAATAGTGTTCTATGTTAGATAACTAATCAATGAAGGTAAATTTAAAGAAGACATACCAGGAAATCGTGGGGTGTTACATTCTCCCATACATTAATAAATTGTGTTCTCTCAATTTAAATATGGGATTGTTTTTCAGGGGGATGAAATTTAAAATACCCTAGTGGAAATCTAACATTATCAATATCGTTAATAAAACCTCCAAATAAATGGAGGGATGCGAAAAAAAATGAGAAGGTAACCACAAAAATAGGGTTTATAATAAAAGAATTTTGTGGGAAGTAGAAACATGGTCATGTGAAAACATGTTTATATCTTCTTCTGATGGGTATTGATAGAGAATGTGGTCATTATAATGTTAACCATCATAAAACTATTAATATGTGATCGTTTAAAAGGAAATTTATTTCTCAGGAAGATATGTAAAAAAATTAATTTTTTGTTCAGAAATTCATTTCCAAGAGTTTAGGGAGTCTTTTAATATCAAAATAGGCACATGAATAAATAAACAGTCTTTAATCACATCCATGTCATAATATTATCTTTTGTTTATTCATTGATCAATCTACACTTCATTTCATAATTCTAGAGATCAGTATTGAAGATAAAATTTTATTCCTGATGAACATTTAGGAATCATATAACTCATGATTCATTCCTTCAAACATACAATATTTTCCAAAACATAACTTCTTATCAAAAGTTATCCCAAATGATTAATTATACTTTAATTATAATCAATAATTTCTTCAATAAATGTCATAATTTCTCATCCTTAAGACTCATAAAAAATATTTATACAAATTTGATTTCCTAAAATTTAGTGGGAATGACACTAAATTTACATAAACCAATATTTCCAAATTCAACTCTTATTGTATCGTATTAATACATTAATATTTATTAAACATGAATCATTCCATGATTAAAAAAAATTTCTGTTGAATATATTCATTACATTCAAAATTATAACCATTATATTGTTATACACCATCATGGTTACCAATACAATCCCATAAACATCTGTTCATTATTATCTCAAGATCAAGAACATATTTAGGATTATATTTAACTAGTCATATGATTAAAAATGGATCACTTATCTTGATTAATTTTTTCATTCATCCAATACATTAAATTCCTTAAAATAATAAGTAATACTATAAAATTATTATATAACTCAGGATTCCTATAACCTTTGTATTATTGATTAAATACTCCAATAACAAAATTATTGAATCCATCCAAAGGAATATTAATAATTTATCATTATCTGAGGTAGTGTAATAATCTTAATGATGACCCATTTTCTCTTTTGGGGTATATTCCTTTGATGATTGATTCATTTATTTTCAATGAATGCCATCTTAATGCAGTTGAATCATTAAATATCAAAAACCATTTCCTTTCCCTTGAAATAAAAATCCAAATAGCCTTTCTCTCGGACCATGTATCAAGATTCTATCCCTTTTATGCAAGTATTAAGGTGTTTTTTTCACAACTATAACATGTGGGAAAATAATTCTTTATCATCTTTCCTTTATATAACATTTTAGTAGTTGTTGTCTTGTTATCGTACTTCCTTCCAAATCTATAATACACAGATAATTTTTCCTTTTTCACCTTAGCACATGATATTATGTCCTCATGTGATTTTAATGTATCGGAGTGATGTTCACTTCAAAGGATTGGAAGAAGACCATAAAATATTTGATCCTTATTACTCATCGGATCTTATGCATCGGTGATTTTCTCATTCCATTTATTATGTTATATTTCAAAATAAAGGCATACTATATTTTATGTTATATCATTGTGTGACATAATTTATAATCTCAAAAGTTGAGAAATACATATCATAAATTTAAAAATGGATACATAGTAATTCTCAAAAACATGGTCTGTTTTGGATATTATTCTAATTTTATCCTAAATAACTATATTAGGGTGATGCTACCTAATCTAGAATTCCAAAAAAATAGTTTCCATTATTTGTACTAAACATTATCGGATACCAACATTAAAGACACCAAACCTAGTAACCTAGAAATGATGCCTTATTATATTACATTTGAACAAGAGACCATCGATAACATCCCTATAGATAAAATACTTTAGTAGTTTTTTTTAAATTGATATGTAAATTTATTCCACATTTCAATATAAAATATATAATTAATCATAATTAATAATTGAAAACACAACTATTCCCTTTGAATATCCCTACATGCTAAACATAATATACATCATAGAATATTTCAGAAACATAATATATTACAAATGTGTGATGTAAGATAATCACTAAGGGTTTACATATATTTCAAGCTGTCATTAATTATCATAAAGTATTATGGAAATGTAAATAACTGAACATATTCCATTTAATTAATAACTTGAGAATAATATAAAAGAATAAAAGATGATTAAATAATACTATATAAATAATAAATTTCTCTCGAAAACCTTTCAATATATATTTCTATAGTCGAATAATTTAATAGAAATAAAATAATAATTTTATAATGAAGGAATTAAAAATTTTGGACATCTACAACATACCATTATGGTCTAGGTTAAGAAGTGTACAAAAAATGGGCAATGAATTTTCCAAACCTCAGTCTAGTTTTATCTTGAGATCAATCTATTAATCAACAGGCAATACCGAGACTCCTCTAAAACATATTAATAATAATGAATTATTCTTCTAAATGTGTTGAAATATAGATAACATATAAATTTGTTTCGAACTATAAATTTTAATGTAAAAAACTTTCCCAAGTCATCAAACATAATCACATGCCATCTTGATATATATGGTGAATGATATCAAAATAGGATACCCCCATTAAAAATTTAATTAAATATAGAATATGGTATCACAAGAGATATAACTCATTAAAGATTAAAAATCAAAAAAATAATTTTTACATAGATAAATATTATTCTAAGATTCTCATTGAATAACTCATTATGAAAATATGACTTTCCACTTTGAAAATTATATATGATTAAAATAGAAAATAATTATAAGAGGATATTTTTCATTTATGATGAAATTATTAAATGTAAAAAATTTACAAATGAATTAAAAGGTCCTAAAATAATTCTGAAAATATCTTTATAAACAATTTTAAGGAATAAATACATGGAAGAAAAATATATTATAATGGAAATATTTGAAAGTTAATTTCAAAAAGAATGTACCTTAAAAATATAAATGTGACCACAAATGAAATGAATTTAGTATGTGAATACAATAAAATAGTAAAAAAATTATATAAAACCTAATATCTTAAAAATTAACTTCACACATAATCATAGTAGGACATTATAAATGGAGTATAAGTCTAACCCAATAAACTTAAATTGCGTTATAAATTCACTTACCACATTATAATTTCTTGAACTATACGACCTATAAAATTAATAATCATATTGTGAAACTTTTAATAAGAAAATGATAAATGGATTCATGAAATTATATATCAAATGTAAGTATATTTACACTACACATAAGGAAGTAAGTTTCTAATAATGAATTTATCACAAAAATAAAATATAGATGAGAAAACTCATACCTTTTGTCTAAATGAGTTCTTTACCAATATTTAATATCCTATATAATTAAAATTGATTCCTTTATTACTTAATTTAGGACCACTTAAACATTTATATGATTTATTTGAATTTCTGTATGTTCATTTATCTTTATTTAATTTAGTTAAAATGTTTAGTTTCATTGTTCTTGGAGTGTTTGTTTCATCATCAATTTTCAGCTCTATTTAATATAAATATAAGAGTTCTAGTAAAATTAAAATAACGAATTACGAATTGAAATTATTTAGTATTAATGTAATTACTAAAGTTTAAATGGTCCAATATATCATTTTTTATATTTTCTGATGGTTATTCATTAGATAAAATGTTTATGAAAATGTATTATATAAATTTGAAGAATCTTACAACCATAAAAAACATGGGTAATTTTTTTAATAAAATATTTATATATTTATTATAGAACATTATATGACTTATAATCTATATATTAAAATCTAATTACACCATAATAATGGTTTCATGACCAGACATGAATTTGGTAATGTAAAATAAAAACGCGTCATCCATAAAGAGGAAGATTCGAGACATCACAAACAATGATTTCATTTTTTTTTAAAAAAAAGAGAAGAAAAGAAACATGATGATGGATTTTATGTTAACATAAAAAACCTATATTATATATATGAATTTGTAATTATAATTATGTTTTTTGAAAGGGGAGGTGTGATGTGGTGTATAAAATAAAGGAAATGAATAATTAAATAAGTAGGATTTTAATTCTTGAATGTCGTCTAATTAAAAACCTCCTATAGAAAGATAGGTTTATTATTTTCTTAAGACCATATGGTTTTGTAAATGGTGACATGGCTTCGGAATGTATTTTTGAAGAATTAATACCATAATAAAGTGTTATAAGGTGTAAAAAGATTGGTGGGGATGGTATTTATAGTGATGGAGAGTGGTGTTTAGTGAATATTTTATTGATTAGTTTTTTTGATCAACTGTATCAATTGTGATGATTATTTTGACAATGTATAGTTACTAGAGAAATTGAGTTTATTATATTTGTTTCTATCCTTGTTGATACTTCATCCATGACTCAACAATTCATTTATTTAGTTATACTATTATCTAAATTAAATTAACATATTTCACTATTTATAACAAATTCTACTTTTTTAGTAAAATTCCATTAATTCACCATAGATATTTTTTTATGATTAGTTTTCAAAGTTGGAAGCTCATTAGTTAAAATAATTTTCTATATATGATAATTTTTTAAATTCAAATCATCATTTAATTGATTATTACATTGATAAAATAATTATTCCATCATTGTTTTACAAATATGTATTTTTATTATTTTTACACTGAAATTGAAAAATATATAATGACGTATGTAAATATTTTATATTTGAAAATAATATATATATATATTAGGATTTATGATGAATACCACCATATTAAAAATAATATAGTTATTAAAAATAGGATGGTGACATTTTTTATTTTCATTATCTTTAATAATATCAAAATGATTTCATAGAAAACTATCTGTTAGATGGATCAAATTAAAAAATTAGGTGTTAAAGATGGAATATAATTCATTGTATAATATTTGGTAATTTTTTTGGACAGTTTTCTAATTCATATTATTCTATATTTAACCTAAATAAACCATGTTAACCTTTAACACAGTCACAATAATTACCATGTTTACTATTCATACTGTTCAAAATTAAGAGTGGAATGTTTACTAAATTTGGAAAATCTGAGTCCGAAAATGTTACAAAATTTTCAATATTCAATAAATAAAATTTTCATATTTTAATATACATTTAAACATATAATATGTAATTAAAAACAGTTTTCCTAAAAATGATTTTTAAGCCCAAAATCTACTCGTAAACAATAATCTATAATAATGATAAAAATGATATAATTATATTATTTATATAAATGTTTAATTCTTGTAACATTCATAAGATATTAAAATAATAAATATAATATTTTATAAAAATATTAATTTTTTCACTATTCGAAAAAATGAAAATTTTCAAGAAAAATACAAAAATCGTCATATATTGAAATTTTGTTTATCTTTAAAAAATTAAAATTTATTTAGTAAAATAAAATTTATAAATTTGTAAATATTTAAATTTAAAAATTGTATTATGTGAAAAAGAGTTAAAATTTTTATTTATAACATGTATCTTTTTATATATTAAATTGAGTTTATTCCTATCTTAAGCCTATAAAACATATTGCATGAAAATAAAAACATTTGATTGAATATGTCACATATAAATATCAACAATATATTTCAATAATAGTGATTAATTTATTTTATTATGTTAAAATTTCATTTTTGTTCTAAATATAGTTTTTTTATAAAAACACAACCTTTATGTTCTGTTGGTTTTTATTTTTATTTATAATAAATTTATACCGAATGAAATCATTTTATAAACACATGTAAACAATATTTTCACAATTTATTTAATCTATTACATTATAAATATTCAAATATCTTTCTCATAACTATCACAATTAAATTATAATATTTAATCTTTTTTTGCCCAATGTTTTGTGCAATGTATGTTCTTGGAGAAGTTAAAATTAAAAAGATATGCACAGTAAAATATTCAGGTGTTTTATAAGAGGCTTTGAAATCAAAAAATGTATTGGATTCTCATCTTTTACCTATAGATCGGTGAAACATATCACCATAAAGCCTTATACCTCCTTAATCATTATTGACCATTAGTACTGTCTATGGATATCCTGAAAATTATTTCTAATACCAGGATGTACTGACCATCAAGATGAATGTAACTCTCTCATCAAATCATATGATACTATCATAGGAACCAATACCCATCCCCAATAAAATATAATTTCATCCACCTAAGGACCATATTGATGGTGTCTCCCCACACAATATGGTGTCTCTTATAACTAATCCATTTCGATTAGATAACTACTATATCATAATCCAATCCAAAATCCTGGGTATGATAGATGTAGAATTCATATATACTCATCCTTGGGATTCTTGAACATCTAGGTGAATAAATAAAATGTGTTACATGATCATTCAATCAGAACTAGATAATCACAATACCTCTTTCTACATATTTAAACTAAATGAATCATCAATGATGTTTCCCGTTACCAGTTTATAAGAAAATATGATGTTGACTGATTGGAGTTCTTTGATCAACCTCCTCTCCCAAAGGATCATGTCCCAAAATGAAATGATTTACATGAGGTTCTTATGGTCTATTTACACCTGAAAATCTATTAAATGATTGAATCTCTAGTATCTCAAAGCATGTACCACTGTAGCTAACTCCATATTGTGAGTACGTATATTTCCCTGATGCAGTCATGGATATCTTGAGACATCAACAACCACTACCTCATTCTTTAATACCTCTCTGAGTCTAATAGTAGATTCATCACATCATTGAATATATTATTTAAGAATAAAAGTTAATGTATGGATATTTGGTGAGGTTATACAGCCTTCCAACTCCTAAAAATACCTCTTTTAATAATCTAACCAACCAAACATACCACCATTTATGGACATCATGGAAATTGTACATTTCAAACAAGAAAATTCCTAGAGTAACCATCAATAATTACTATCTAAATATAGAAAACACAAAATCTCAAAGACTTTCTTAGGTTGTTAAAAATAATCCATAACTGAAACATTAAATAGGTCTACTGAAACTCCAACCTCTTATATGGAATTACTAATGATGTTCACATTATCATTCTAGAAACGTCCCTTGGTTATAGTGGCCTAAATCTGATTATATTTAAATGTAATTAAGTCGATGTCAATTTGTTGGACAAGATTGTATACTAGTTGAGATTATAGTATGTTTTAATTGATAAAAACTAGAAAACAATATTCTAGAAAAGGATGATTTATTCTATTCATCAACTCCATAAATACATCATGTCTGTTAAAATAACCAAACAACATCCCCATGAACTCATAGAAGACATAAATGATCATAAAGTTAGATTGAGGTATTTCTTAATGTCTCACCTTAAAATTGTTTTATCCTAATCTCAATCCAATTTTGTAGATTATCTTAGAACCACTCATCCAATGGAAGAGATAGTTCTTATGTGGAAGAGGATATCGTATCTACAACATCATTTGGTTCAATAATTAATGATCCACACATAACTATATGTTACCACCACTACATAGAAAAATGAATTGTAGATCCCCAAAGAGATTTACTAGGCCATATGAAATCATTACCTTCAAACTCTTCCAACTAATCCTTCAAATCATAAATTACTACTATTTACATTATATATGGTGGGATAGAAACTGGACCTCATCCAATCTCCACTGATATCATGACCTCGACCTCTCATTTGGACAATAAGCTATAGAACTAGTTCAAAAAAACATCTTATAAATGTTCTACATCTTGTTTAATATTCCCCTATATAATTATAAAATCATCTAGAGAATGAATAGTGATACGGGCTATGAGACAATCCAATCTTCGTGGAATTGGTCCTTCAGAACCATCCAAATGATCCCACTCACCATAGTGTGAATAGTTTTATCCTTGTGGATAGAAAATTGTAACTATAATCACATAATTATTGAAATAATCATGATATAGTACTTACCAATCAAGTACTATAATAAAATCAAAACAAATTATTTTTATCACAAATGGAACCTATAAGAATTGATAAAAACAAATATCTAGAGAAAAAACACCTTGAATTTTTTTAAATTATTTGGCTTCACTCACAATAGCGGATTGATGTTCCAAGAACTGCGCAAGATTTCAAAAACCGACCCCAATACATTTTTTAATTGAGTAGATAAAAATTAATTTTATTCTCATGTATAAATAAAATGAATGAAGGGTATATGATATAATAATTGTACCTCTGAGGTGAGATGTACTTTCATCCACACTAGGATAAGTAGTCTTCTTAACATGCAGCTGACTACACCTTATACATTGGGATACATTCTAACATTATGGAACTATTTCCTCTACCTAATATATATTCTCTTACACTAGGGTACCACATCCCCATCCTAAACCTGAAATAACATTGGAACACTAACGAAATTATTGATAATGAGAATCAATGTCCTTCTCAGAAATTTGTAGATATCCTAATCTACGTCCACTCCACATCTACAACAAGTTATTATAAATCATTTGAATATAAATCAGTCGACGTCAAGAATGAATGTCCTTTTCATAATATGGATAATAATGCTACTAGTACAATATTATTCAGCATTGGTATCACTGTAATGGAATACAGCTCTGATATTTTTTCCCAGATTAATGAATACACCACCCACTATCCCATTAGTGATAAATATCATCATGGTTCTTCTTTCAACTAGATGAAGAGATCTCGGTTAAACTGTCTAAAATATCATAGATATTTATTGGTCCCTCTCCCAAATTTCTTTTCATGAATATTTCCTAATTCATTACATCTTAATAGACACTCTAATGAAAAATGTTCCCCCTGTGACATGATCTAATAAAAAATTCAATCCTAAGAATGTCTCACCCAATATATCCAATCAACAACTAAGGATTATAGAATGATTTATATTTCAGTGAAGCTTTTAGTATATTCTATCTCTGACATTACCACTTGTGTAAAATATATGAACTTGCTAGACATATCATCCCTCAAGGACTCCAGATATAAGAGGATTAAAATATTCTCTTTGATGTCCTTACAAGATAACTTCTCATTCTACCCAACATGCTCTATAATATCCCATCAATTATTGATTGGTATGTGAACCATGTCTCAAGTAAGCTTCAACCACTTATGTTTGGGGTGATTCAGGTGTTTCATTATTATATTGACTAACTCAATCCATAACACGACTACCTTGGGACCGACCACCCTTGTTAAAATAGTCAGATTCCATAGACTATACTCTCTCTTCAGCTCAAACATCAAATGCACGATGTGAATTCTCACCCATTCCACATGGATCATATGACCCTCTGAATGTTTTCACAATTATAGCATCAATGTGATCCTTATGGTATTTTGTAAGATCAGAATCAACTCTTTTAGGATTATAAAAATTGAAAAAATATTAATTCTAAACTTGAAGATGATGATGAGGCATTTTCACTACTAGAAAAACACACTCCTTAAAAATTAGATAAGAATATGGTTACCCTCAACATGTTAAACAACACAGAACAACTAGATCATGGTCTCTCTAAAAATGGATTTCATGTGCTATACCAGGGAATAATATTTCATTTTCTCCATTATCATTTATAACATGTATCTCATATAAATTTCATATATGAAATTATATATCTAATGTAATAACTATTTCCCTATCATGAGCAATATTTGTCTTGGCATATCAATTTTTCTTATCATGATGCATGAATTCTAATATCGGGCCATAGAAATCCACAATTACAAATAATGAGAAAAAATATCATCATAAAATAATAACATCACAAAAAATTCTATTCTCAGAATGCAAAATAACATCACACTGTAACAAGAATATTACATAAACAACAATCTCATCCATGGGTTCATAGATTTTCCCTTGTACATGGGTTAGGTAATCACATGAAAAATATCACTACTATGTCACGAAATAATGTAGCCTATTTCCTATAGATCTGATAGAGTAATTCCATAGAATACAAAAAATAGCATACACATTGGATAAAACATTGTAACGTATCTTAACTGGACACACTCTCACATGGCTAAATAGGGATTGTTATAGGACCTCAATCATTAATCCGCATACACTATAGGCTCATTACTAATAGGGATGGGAAGAGTGTAGTGGGGTTACTATACCTTATAGTCTATAGAAAAAAATTGTTAAAACAATATAAATATATTTCAATTTATAGAAGATAGTATAAGTAATTCATATACAACTAGGAATGAAAGGAAGAATCAATCAATCAAATAATAGGGACCCATGTAATGACATGATAAAATGTATCAATTTTAAAAATGAAAGAAATAAAATAAAATACTCAATTGGTACAAATGAACCCAAAATACCTCAATCATGAAACACATATCGATCCCATCTCCAAACTGGTGACCATGTAAATGAAACAAGTAGAATTAACATCCATTTCCCTTCTTGAAACATACATTGATGCCGTATTCTCACCTACAAAATGATGACCTAAATAAGGAGTGATTAAAACATAGTAGGTAAACACCACCACCTCTATAAAAACATGTCTAATAATAATTTCATGCAATAAGTGATAAAATAGTGTATTAATTAAATAATTTAATACAATACATAAATCAACAATATTATATGGCATGCCAAAATTTCATTGTGTTTATAGAAAAAAATAACAATAATTTCGATGAACCATTCCCTAATTATAAAATCTATAAAATGCCTCTCAATAATCATTATAGCCTTAAATATAATTCTTTCATATAGTCCATTCATTATAAATTTGTGCAATCCCACTATATAATCATTTATGCATCACTAGGAATTTCCTTGTATATTAGCATTAATACATCAATGAGAATAGCCTAAAATATAATCCTTAAAACATCACCGAGATTATTCATATATATCTTCATTATTGTAACAGAAAAAAATATCCATATATATTTTAATAACAAGACCAAACTCATTGAGTTATAATAGAAAGGATATAACAACATCTCATTAAACACTTTAGTAGATAATTATGAAAATGAACCTTTTTCATCTATATGTGTTATTTTATATATCAATTGTCAATAGTTATGTCAATAGAATATAATCTATTACAGAATATATTTTTTAACCTAAAATTACATAAAATGTTATTTTATTTCAAAAAAACATAAAACTAATTTCCAAATAATTTTTTATCCATTGTTGTCCCACCCGAAAAGTATCTATAATATATGTTTTTAAATATATTGGATTCTATGAGATCTATAGAATAATATATCTCATTATTTGTCATCATCCATTATTTAGTGAATTATAGTGGAATCCATGGGGATATAATTATCGTTTCGACCACCTACCATATTTTAGTGATCAAATAACACCAAAAATGAATATCCAATTGGGGATGGATGTGAAATATATCAATGAAAAAACATAGATAAAGAAAAAAACATTATCAAAAAACCATTTTTTAGTTGAGATAATGTTTAGATATTTCATTGATAGAATAACGAGAAAAGGATATGAATACCAAATAAAGGCAACATACCATGGATGAAACACCTAAACGTGACATTTGGATGATATGAAATCACTCGAAGTTCAACAAGAAAATATCATTTACTCAAGATAAGGATGGGTTGAAGAGGATGAATGAAAAAATAGTAATTTAATGTCCTTAAAACTACACATCCCACTACATACACGACCTGAATTTAAATTACACAACCGTCAATACATAATTTTGAGGTAGAGTGAAATTATTTTTCCCTCGGAGTAATTATCCCTTATTGAACATCACATGTCATGTTACATATAATCAAGACACATAACCCATTCACACTATGAACCATTTCACATCATGAATGCCTTTTTTGGTTTTTTCAGGGTGGTAGTCACACTACATGTATTTTATTTAAAAGGAATGTAAATTCCCTACAGTCATATTACAGACTGAGAATCGATGAAAGATCCTTAACCATATTTGAAGACATATTAACCTATTGAAAAACCTTGAATGTTATAATGAAATAGTTATTCCTCAAATATATGTATTAATATAACTGAATTAGATTCTTAATTCAAACAAGGGAAAAGTTACTCGAACAATATGTTTTAAATACAATGGAAAAAACAAAATAATGATTACTAAAAAACTCAAAGAGGAACATATCAAGAAAAAAACAGATCATTCATGACCAGGAATAGATTATTGGACTGAGCTATAATAATGTTATATAATATTATCAATAATGAATAAATAAATTGGCATAATGAGAGTGTAACCAAAAACCAATAAAAATACATTTCTCATCGAGTTAAAAATGAACCATTGTTTGAAAAATAACAATAACACATGGATATTATTATTATATCCAATTAAAAAAATGTGAAATACAAGGAATATGTGAAAAATATCAAGGAAAAATCATATACTTATATTCATCGGAATCAAAAAACATATAAATACATCCAATGAACATACATTTTACAAAATTTAAAAACTAATTAACCATTAAACCACAATTTAACCAAAAGGATACACAAAAACATTTTCTAAATATAAATTCTATTTTGAAAAATATCAAATTAATTTGAACAAACCCATGGAAGGATTAAAACATTCAAAAAAATTCAAAACTCTACTGAACTATAAAATACACCCCTTAAAACAATATAAAAAACAAATAAATTGTGAATTAAATATTAAAAAATAAATCCTAATATCATTAATGACATTATTATAGATCAATGAAATTTTTCAAAAACCAATAATTTAAGGTTCTCTCAGATATGGAAATTATATTGAATTTTCAACCTCAAGATATAAAAACATGTTTTGTTAACTAATTTCACATGAATTGTTCACAAAAGATTCTCCAAAACAACTAGTAACATAATTATTTAAATTTTCATGGACATGATAGTCAGTTTACATGAATAATATAGTAAAATTATATAGGTTATAATGGAGTAAAACAATAATACATGGAAACTATAATTAATACTTTGAAATTAGATAGAAAAATACCCCAAAAACCAAAAAAAACATCTAATGAAGGTTAGAGGAGGGACATGAAACAATGGGAGGATCCACACTCATTCATGGAATGAATTTGGGGAACAGTGGATTGGTCCCCTAATAATGTTTTTAAAATTATACAAAACCTAAAATGGATTACATCATATGGTTTACAATTATTATTTACCCATATATGTAGTAATGGTGAAGATTATTATTATCATGAAATGTAGAATTTATATGGGTTTCACTACATGGATTATAAAATGGTACATCAAGCTATATAGACTAGGAATTTCATAATAACATTAATAATTCAATTCAAAACACAAAACACTCATGTGGAATATGAAAATATTAATTATATACATTAATGTGGAAATTCATAGTGTCATAGTCAATTCCCATATTTATTTATTTAAATAATTTCATGTTTTAATCCACTATTTTATTCCATTTTTTGAGTCATTGAGTGTAAATTATTCTATGATTTGATATTTCCCATATCTATTAAAATAAAAATGTTTTTACATTCATTAAAATTATAAATCATTCATTTCAGTTTATTTACAATAATCATCTATATTGTGTTCTCAATATAGATGGACTATTCTCTATCATCTTAGGGTAGTAAATTTTTGGATTCACTAAACCATCGGAGTCCCTGAAAATTATTTTATATTACCAAATAAATTCACTTATGAAATTATGAGTATTTCATGTGAGGTTTTTACAGTATTAAATCTTATTTATTCATACATTGATTAATATGAACAAGATATAAAATTAATTTTGATTACGATTTTTTATTTCGATGTTCTGGTCCTTTCATAGAAACCCATTATAGATGTGGACATCTTCACCTTGTAATATATTTCTCTTATAAATTTCCTATATTTATAAACTGATATTCTATTTAGGATACCAAATGAATAACATTGATTGGAAACTTCCTAGATATTTTCTCAACTCATACAATATTAATGAACATATGAAAAATTTCTAAGCACCATCACAATGAAATCATATGGTCAATTACTAGACTATATATCCTTATAATAATCCCAAAAATATTTTAATATAATGCACATCTTCATAAAGGTCCCCTGTTATGTTGTGTTCCTCTCTCCTAATTCCCAGATGTATTATAAAGTGTAGTCAAATTATTAATTCCTTCTTAGTGAATGATCAATTTATTCATTCAAAAAATCCCCTCCATTATAATGTATCATGGACCATCTACTCAATATATATACTCAATAATCAATTAAATCTAGTATTTGATATACTCTACCTCATTTTAAAAATAGTTATATATGCTATTTTAACCATATTCGCTTTCTACAGTTTATTTCCACTCAATAAATATTTTTAAATAATAGAATTTATGATTAATAATGTAACCCAAATAGTTATATTATTATCTTAAAATATAGGGAAAATGTAGAGAGAATATAATTAGGTAATAATAGTTATAGGACACCGAAAACATAGTGAACTTGTTTAAGCATCAGATCATTATGCTTCTATCCATCAAAATATAAAGATGTCATTCATTGTTTTCCCATAATATAAAATTCACAAAATCCAATTTCTATATGATTATGGATTGTTATGACTATATTTATATTAAATTTCATTTCTCACCTTATTCTATCTGATCTTGTAAACCCAATAACATCATTCATCTTTAAATATTCACTCGTTAACGAAAAAAGAAACTGAATTTCTTGAAATGTAATAATTTCTATCTTTCACTCCACATGAAACTTCCATAAATACACGAATACTTCTCAAAACATTATTAAGAAGTGATGTTCAAAATCTATCCTTATTCATTTATCCAATTGAAATGATATTCTTCCCACGATAAAAAATGTCTTATTTTTTTAGCTTCATTATTCCCCTAATATTCATTGACATATTGATATGTCCATTAAAAACATTATAGAGCTTCATCATACCCTATAAATATTATTCCAAAGAACCGAGATATATAAATGAATATAGATCCTTAAAACTAGTTTAATGGATGGATGATATAAATAATATTGTACAATGTAATTATAAACTACAAACTTTTATAACAACCTATAAAATTGTTTGACAATATTAACAAAAGATGAATTTATAAATGTCGATTAACTTCTAACGTTCTCCTTGAGGTTCATAAAAATGTTAATGATATAATATCTCATCTGAAAACTCTAATACAAAATATCATGGTCGGAAAACATTATTCTTCTACTTTAATGAGACTTCTCTTTTGATTGCATCATTATACATCTCTTATGTAGTGATTATCCTTTCATGTCATTATTAAGGGAAAAAAATGATGTTTCTTTCATTTACATTAAATAAAAATACTCATTAAGAAAAAATTAACATACTTCCTTAAATAAATTATATATTATTTAGAATTTTTTAATAAAATAATCTATCATTTTTCAAGAGTAATATAATAATTTTGATATTAATAGTATTTCTAGAACATAATAATTAAATTACCCATATATAGATTCTACATTCTCGAAGATTTTGTTGAAGTCATTCCCATGATTTTACATGGGTTATTTGTTCTATAACCATAAGAGGATCAACCAACACACAATGAAAAAACTATGGTTCATTGTATTTTCATTAACATATGTTATTCATTATATTTTTTTAAATTTTTATTACTTTATAAATGTTGGAAGAAATATTTCATTCTCGTGTATTTTTAAAAAACCCATCCAACATCCAATAAAACTATTATCAATATCGTTTTTCAATTGTATCCATACAAAAAAAATATTAGTTTTGAGATAAAATGGATCCATGAACGTAATATATCATCCCATACCATAAATTAATATGATTTGATATATTATATTGATTGTATTCACCAACATATATAAAAACATCATGTATGTAGACTATGAAATGTGCTTCGTTTAGTATGTCTAGAGAGCACTAAACCATGAACTCACTCTAATACACCCTTTTCTAGTGTTTATCTCCACTTTTTCACTAGTATAAGGGCCTTAAATCTATTAAAATTTCACACAGTAAATAATTAGGGAAGAAAAATTCAGACCTTTGTAGCCTTCCTCTTTCAACTAAGAATGCTAGAAGATGGAATCCCTTGATCACTAATAACCAAAAAAAGTAACCACATGTATAAAAATTTAAAACCTAAAACCTAAAAATTTAAATTAAGATTCAATCATAAAACATAAATTATGATATAAAAAAAATTTCTAACATGACTATGAAATGTTATCCTTCATAAATAAGAGAAACACTATCTCTTTAAATATTCACCAAAAGTACAACAATTAAAATAAAAATATATGTTCATTTGATTTTATTGTATTTAATTAGAAGTCTGCAATCAAATGATGAAAATATAAACTATTCATGTTATTGATCAACTATATATATGAATTATAGGTACTCTTTCTGTAAAATAGGTTTCAAAACCCTTCCACTTCAATAGAGATTCCATCATTTGGTATTGAACTAGATATCTCAAGTAATACCTTTGACTTTAACCACATGCACTATTTAATAAATCTAAAATGTCAATCTAAATACATACATTACTTTATCATCTTTAACGTGATTACACCATCAGAAAATATAAACTTCTAATTCTTCAAATTCATCCTTGAACCATTTTTATACTATTAATTGTAAACCATGTAAACCAAATTCCACTAACATAGTTCTAATGAATTGAACCAACGTACGTTATTTTTTCATTAAAAAGTTTTAATATCATAATTATTTTGAATAATTTTATTATATTTTATTTTTTATATCATGAACTATTTTCATAAAAAGATGCAAGAAACCAATTTCATTTATCTTGTGGAGATGTAAACTATGGGAAAAATTAAAATTTAGGATTATAATAATATTGATTCTTATAATATATACTATTATAGTATGATAAAATATCTTGTTTAATGATATATAATTTATTATTAACAATTTGAGTATTAATGTTGAAAAATATTTGATGATGTGAAATTAAACATAAAACATGATTTGGATTTTATCAATTACACCCACATATTCATGAATCAAAATTCAAGCTTGGGTGTATTAACAGAGATCATAATAATAATGTCATAATAAAAAATAATATAATAATATATAAGTGATAAAATACTATCCCAATATCATTGAATCATTTAAAATATCAACACATCGAATCTATAAATAAGTATTTTTTATAATATGAATACCATTCACCACACTACTATTTCTTAATCTCAAACATCATTATATGTGTTTGATAATAACAATATTGTCAAAAAAATAATTACTCCCACCAATATTTGTATCATAATCCAATATATGTCATCTATTACATGGGAATATCACTTCACCTAACATGTCGTGAATGCATCTTGTGATTCAAAAGAACAATTAGAATTGCTGTCATGTGATAGGAAGTATCTTTAATGGAGTCATTCTAGAATCAAATTTAATTACCATTAGAAGGATGTCAAATTTAAATAGACCCGATTTCACTACTCATTGATGTATGAATCATATCAGGGGATATAACAGAAGAGATAATTTCTTTTTTGTTTTTTACATACTTGTGAAAAAAATCTTACTGTTAAAATCTTATTACAATACTTTGAAAAATATCTTCCTTAGGAAGCCATCGTGAACATTAATTCACTATATTATGATGTAAACTTGTGTATAGAAACATTAGAAAATTAATTGTTATTTAAAAATTCATTGAAATTTAGTTTTAGGTAACCAAATAACATTATCTATATGAATCCCCGATAATAAAAATTATTGGATAATTCTACCTAAAATAATTTGATTTATTATTATTGTCCATTAATTATTATTTTCCTCTTCAATTTTCAAATATCTCACCATTGAAAATTCCCAAGTATATTTATTAATTTTGAAAAATGTATTTCCTAAATAAAATTATAAATATGCAATTATGGACTATATATATCCTACCATAAATAGGGAGATTTAGGATTAAAATAGAATTGAAAATTATTTTTAACCCTGACTTTCCATTAAATCCCAAACTATTTTTTGATGTTTTTTTTAAAATAACTACTACATGCCACAATCAGTGTTAATATATTCATAAATAATGGTAAATACATATACTTTATTGCTAATATTTCAATAATAATTATTTATTTCTTATTACCTTGTTAAGATTATATTATATTATATAGTCTTTATAAATTTCATTGATGGTTTTCTTTAGTTTTCCTAAGAAATTGTGGTCCCTAAAATCATAGTAATATAAAAATATTATTTTCATTATATAAAATTATAATTTTTATGGTAGAATAAAATATTATTATTGTTTAAATATTTAGAAAAATGGTGTTGGTATTCACTACATAATGATTTCGGATTTGAAAATTGCGGTTCAATTTCGGCAGCATAACGATATGAGATAAGGATTCATAAAAATTGTTAATGGCAGATAAATTTGTGTCTCGTAATATGTAAATGAAATGGATATTAAGGGGAGTCATATAGATATATATCTTAACATAGGTAATGGAATTTAAGATTCATAATAAAAATTAATAGCTTGAATGTAAATGAAGAGTGTGAAATTCCATTCAGAATTTCAGCATGCTAATGGGTAATAATGGAAGGCACCGATGAGAGAAAAAGGGGTATATCATCATTAAATAATAATGAAGAATTTATAGGGGTTGTGAGAAATAGAACCCCATTATTTATAATTCAAAATAATATGGCATAACAATATTATGAAACTTAGATAAAATGAAAAATGAAGGAATCCCTTTATTGGAAGTGTGATCCCAAAAGCATGGGAAAGGATTCATAGTGGCTTCGTAGGAGCTTGGGACACCTTTATATGAGTATAGAGAGAGGTGGTTAGGGTTAGGTCAAACTCAAAAGTCATTGAGTGAAGAGGAAGTGGGATCTTGGGTGGGATTATATAATAAAGTACAAGGAATTCTTTATTATTAAGGTTTGGGACACCTCACATTAAACTATTCAAAACCAAAAACAAGCCCCTTCTTTTTTCCCATGGTTTTCGTAAAAGTGGATTAGAATTCAATATTTTATATGGCCAATGTACTATCTTCTTAAAATAATATGGTTTCTTATTGAGAGGTGAGTCACACTCTCCGGGTAAACAATTTTAAAAGTCAAACTGTTTCGTATGTCTTGAAGGCCCCACTACAGCTTTTTAAAAGAAATCAAACAATCCCAGATTCAGATTATATTAATGTAAATAAATATGTTGGCCAAACATATGGTTTATATATTATTACACTACTATTGGGTCATTATGAGGTCATAAAACACATTGTATATTTTAACGGTATTTAATTTTTAATCAAAAATATGATTGTCTTAGAAAATTATGAAAAATAAACCATTGAATAATTTTGATGTCCTGATTGGAAAAATAATATTCATTTTATCTATATAGTTTTCTAAACATGTGAATTTTAAATTTTTAAATGAAAAACAACATTTGTCAAAAATTCATGGGTTTTGATAAAGACATATTTCAAACCATAATAAAAATTACAATTTCAATCATATAATTATATGATAATTTATATTTAATAAAAATTAATTTAATAATAATAATGATATTTTGTAAAAATAATATTTATTTCAAAAATCCATTAATTCATCAAAATATATTTCTAAGATGAATATTAACTAAAAATATCATTTGTGCTTTAAAAACTATTTACAAAGTTACAATAATAAAATGAATGTATATTATCAATAAAATAATTGTGATCATAATCGTAGTACTAGGGTATTGTAACACAGCCCCTTAAAACACATGTATAAGTCCTTAGGGTATGGTGTGTGTTGGTGACAGAGTCTTGGTGTGGCACAGATATCATCGCTTGGGTGGTAATCTCTATCAAATTCCACTTCTCCTATAAGCTTTTCTTCTCAAGCTTAAAATGGTGAGGCTCAGCTTGGACTTGGTTAAGAGAAAATTCCAATTATGCCACCACCTTTACGAGCTCAATCAAATGGGCTTTGTACTGGGAAAGTCAGAGTAAGTTGAATTTGATAAAGCCCTATATTTATACTAATCATGTGACCACTGTTCAACGGCTATATTAGAAAATGTCACAATTCATAACGGTATTTCAAAATCCAAAACATAGAAGTAAAAAAGTTCATATGTTTTACATATCCATAAGAAGACATTTAATTAAACCAAGATGGTTTTTCATTAATTATTTTTTTGATCGTTACAATCTTCCCCCCTTATGAAATTTCTCCCTCCAAATTTCCGTTTCCCACACTAAAACAGATGTGGGTTTCTATGTGTTATCACTTCTTCTATTTCCCATGTTTCTTCATCAAACTTGTGGTTTCTACACAACTCTGTAATGAGGGGAATTGTCTAATTTCGTATACATTCTTCTAAACGATCTATGATATTTAATGGTTTCTCCCCATAAGAATGATCATCCTCTAACTCTACTACCTCCAAAGAGAGTACATGTATTGGGTCTGGTATGTAATTCCTTAAGAGGGATACATTAAAGACATCATGTACTTTGGACATAGTAGGTGGAATTGCAATTCTATAGGCCACAAACCCGACACGTTCAAGAATCACAAAGGGGACTATGTACCTGGGACTTTACATCCATTTCTTTTTAAACATCATGAACTTATTCCACCGAGACATGTGTAAACATACCATGTATCGAAATATAAAATCATGGTCACGTCGATGGTTAGCTGCATAAATCTTTTATCGACTCAGTGCTTTCTTGATATTCTGGTGAAATTTTTTCACCTTATCCGCCATTTCATCAACGATTTCATGTTTTAGAAGATTATGCTCACCGAAATTATCCCAACATGTCAGTGTTCTTCACCTCATCTCATAAAGGGTTTTATATGGTTCCATTCGGATGCTTGAGTAGAAATTGTTATTATAAGAGAACCCAACTAGAGGAAGATGTTGATCACATCCTCCTTAAGTCTGTTGATAAAACTCTCAACGTTTCATAATGTGTTTTGATAGTCCACTTGTATTAGCCATAAGTTTTTTGATGATAAGTCATAATAATGATCAGATTAGTTTCCAGATCATGTTGAAGACATTTCCAAAAAATAGAGTTGAATCTTAGATCTCGACCATATATAATCGATTGTGGTGCGTTGTGTATCCTTAACACATCTCTTATGTATATCTGTACAGTTGATCAAATGGGGAATCCCCCAAAATTGAAATGAAGTATGAGGACACTATTAGATGATCCACAACAAACCATATTACATTGTTTCCTTTGGATGCCTTTGGAGTTCTGGTGACAAATTCCATGTGGAGGTTCTCCCATTACCATGCTGGTATGGGTAATGGTTGAATCATCCCCTTAGAATTATGTCTCTCAGCATTCACTTTCTGACACACCATTCACATAGATGTATATTCAGTGACCTCCTTCTTCATTTTATCACACCAATAATTCTCATAGAGATCTTGATACATTATTTTTTATCCTAGGTGGATGAAAAAAAATTGGAACTATGTGCAGCATACAAAATTTCCTTCTTCTGCTCCAGACTTGATGGAACACATAGTCCTTTGCCAAATCTCAGAATTCCTTCTTCATTAACATTGAACAATGATGATTTCCCACTTATAATATCATCAAATTTCATCTAAATTCACATATCATCCATTTGAGCATCCATTAACCTTTCTTAAAGATACAGTTCAGAAATCATTTGTGTAAGTATTGATGATATTACATTATTTATGATTCCCATGTCCATCTTTATTAAATCATAGAAGATTGGATCCTTATCAATTGTCATCATTGATATAATCAATGGGTCATTTATACTAAGAGAATATACCAACTTGGTTGCTTTCCCAAGGTGTTAATGGATTGAGAAGTCAAAATCTTTTATGAGCTCTGACCAAATTCATTGGCACATGCTCAACTCTTTCAATGTGAATATATACTTGAGGATTTTGTGGTCTGTATATATTTCACACTTCTATCCAATGAAATAATGCTGCTAAATTTTTAAAGCAACGATCACTGAAGCCAACTCCAGATTATGAGTTGGATAATTATGCACATGAACTTTCAAATTCTTTGATGTATAGGTAGTGACATTATCATTTTGCATCTAGACACTTCTCGGGATCATCATTGAAACATCACTGAATACCAAAAAATGTTCTCCACTTGTGGGTAAGGTGATCACAGGCATATTGATAAGCCTCATTTTCAACACATTGATGCTTTCTCCACAGTCATCATCCAAAAAAACATTACTCCCTTCCGAGTTAGCTTGGTAAGAGGGTTGGAAAATCGTGATAAATTTTCCACAAATCACCGATAATATCCATCGAACCCCCAAATTCTATTGATATCCATTACAGATGATGACCTTGACCATCCCTCTATTGCACCTGTCTTGGAGGGATCCACATATATCCCATTGCTTGTGATAATATGGCCATAGAATAAGACCTCCTTCAACCAGAACTCAAAATTTCAATAATTTAAATAGAGCTCCACTTTCTACCAGGTCTCTTGTATTGTTATTTGATGCATCTCATGATGATCCTTGGTATTTGAGTATATTACAAAATCATATATAAATACTGCCAAAAATCGGTGGTGGTAATACTTAAAGACTCTATTCATCTAGTCCATTAATATTTCTGGAGCATTAGTGTGTTTGAAAGGCATTAATATGAATTAATAGTGCCCATAAGTTGTATGAATAGCAGTCTTGGGGATATCTTCCTTCTTCACACATACATGATAATATCCCGACAACAACTCTACCTTGGAGATGTATTGTGCTCCATGAAGCTGATCGAACAAGTCATCAATTCATGGAAGAGGTTACTTGTTCATTATCATTTTCTTTTTGAACACATGATAATCAATGAAAACTCCCATTGGCCAATCTTCCTAATTGATACAGAGGACTAGTACACCCCATGGTGAAACACTTGGGCATATAAACCCTTTATACAAATTCTCGTATAGTTATTTCTTCATCTCCTTAAGATCCACAACAACAATTATATATGAAGCCTTAGATATTTCGAATGACCTAGATATAAGATGAATTGAGAATTGAACATCTATTCTAGGAGGAAGACTAGGAAATTCCTCAAGAAACACTTTAGAAAATTCCCTATCAATAGGAATGTCTTCAAGGATAGTTGGCTCCTCAAACTCAATAATATAAGCCAAATATGTGTGCTCATAGAGTAATAATATCCATGTTTTAGATGATGGCTCTAAAGAATATCCATCTTCCTCCTTTCACTGGTATATAATTGGGGGACTATTCTTTATATGGAGAGTGATTTCCCTATCATGTAAATTTATGTTGGCTCTATATAAGGAAATCCAATACATGCCAAGAATTAGATCAAATTCAACCATAGGGAGTGTGATAAGGTTCACTAAGAAGATCAATGTACAAATTATGATAGGCGAGGATTTATATTCAAGGGATGCAATGATTTATCCAATTTTTTTACTCATAGACATCTTTACATACATGATTTGTGGTGGTGTTAGGATTGTTCTACAAAACATTCGGGAAACAAATGAAAGTGTAGAACCCTCATAGAAAAACCTACCTTTCACTTTTTGATTCTAGTTCTGCTATATCCATTATATACTTAGGGATGACATAGTTAAATAGTTAAAAACATAAAGGGGAATCCAAAGACAAAAAAATAGGACGTATAAATTAGTTTTGTTTCCTTAACATAGGAATCTATATACTTTAATATTTTTTTCCATGATCTTATTACAAACATATATAGGCAGGGGATATTTTTATTCCGATAATAATGGTTTATACTAAGCTTGAAAATTTACCAATGCATATACCCTTTTAGTTTCATAACCAAAAGTACGGAAATGTCCATTGTCATTTACAAGGATACCTAGGGTCAAACCTGAAACTCCTTGTCAGAGTTTCCACTCCTAGGTACATCTTTTCCAGAGCTGCCTCTACATGCTCGTATCCATACTGGGTGTATTTTCCTGATGATCCACTTAATCAATACTCACCAAAACCTAGGGATGTTTTTATTATACATTGTCATATCCCTTAGGCCTTCACTATGGTTTTCTAATCTTAATCCAAAAAATAACTAAACCTATACTCTGATACAAACTTTGACAACCCATGTCTTTATTATACACATAAACATGATTTATTACATAAACACATCAATTGATACAACATAGAATATTGAGAGGTATAGTATCTTTTTGGATTTCAAAAATTACATAACTACATAAAATATTAAACACAATATCATTATTGAAAACTTCCTTTACTGAACCACTATATTCCCTCGTACTTACCATTGCATGGCATAACCTGAGGATATGCATAAAAATGGGTGAGCTCTAAAGCCCTGTAAGGGAATAGAAATGGAATAACATAAGGAATACAATATAGGATAGATAATAGGTATATAAATGTAGGACAAGAGAAAAATTAACATACTGGCTGGATGAATCATTATAATCATAATAAGGAGATGTCAAAACAACACATAAATTGGAATTAACATCAGCCCAAGCTCATTGCACATGAAGAATGAATAAACCATCATTGGAAATTAAGCACCAGTAATCCACTATTGCACTGGAATTAGAATTATTAAACACTCATTTCACAAGAAATATCATGATACTATACTTTACCCAATGTATTTATGCTCTATCAGGGCTAACCCTTCTTAAACATTTCATTTCATGCATAACTGTTCCACAAGATCAAAAAACATGAATTCATAAAACATCAAAAATTTATTCCATGATTTTTCAATGTGGAATTGATACATGAAACTCTTAAACCAATATGTAAATGAGAATAATGGTGAATACCCATGATAGAAAAATGGGCATTGTATTCACTAAACAGTGATTTTTTCTGGAAAAATTGTGATGCAATTTCGACCACATAACGGCGTGACATAAGACTTCGTAAAAATGTTTGATGGGAGATAAAGGGGTGTCTCAGAATATTTATATGAAATGGAAAGTAATTGGAGTCATATATATACTTGTCCCATCAAATTTGATGGAATTTAGATTCATAATTCAAAATATTTTCATAAATGTAAATGAGGAGAGAGAAATTCCTTACGTAATTTCGGTATTGTAAGAGGTGTATATGGAAGGAACCGATAATATAGAAAGGGGTATATTATCATTAAAACATAAATAAGACTATATAGGGGTATTGAGAAATCATACTCCAAAATCTATAATTGAAAAGTAAAAGGGAATAAAAATATTAAGAATCATGGAAAAATGATAAAGAATATATAATCCCTTACTTGGAAGTGTGATCCCAAAAGCAAGGGAGAGGCTTGACAGAGGCTTTTTCGAATATTGGGACACCTTGGTAGGATTATAGAGAGAGGAAGGAATGGGTTAGTCGAACTAAAATGTCTTTGAGTGAAGAGTATGTTGGATCTTTGGTGGGTTTATATAAGAAAAGAGAAAAAATTCATTATTATTTAGGTTTGGGACAGCTCACATTAAACTAATCAAAACCACAAACCAGGATATGGTTTTTTACCATTGTTTTTTCCAAAGGTTAGTGGAAGACAATATTTTATAAGTCCAATGTCCAAACATTTTAAAATAATAGGGTTGCTTATGTGGAGGTGGGTCACACTCTTAAGGAAAACAATTAAAAGAGTCAAAATGTTTTATAAGTCTTGAAAGGTCCACTAATGCTTTGTAAAATAAATAAAACAAAATAATAACATTATTTTAATTTTAAAACAATTATTGGACGAAAATAGTGTTCATATTATTTTATTAAATCACTATTGGGTCATTATGATGTTATAAAACACATTATACATTTAAGAAGTATTTAATGTTTTCCTAAATATTTGACCCTATCATAAAATTATAAAAAATTTACCATTGGATATTTTGGACATCCAAATTCCAAGAATAATATTCATTTTTTCTAAATAATATTCTAAATAGTTTAATTTTTTCTTTTAAAAAAATCAACATTAATCAAAAATTGAAGGGTTTTGACAAAAAACAGCTTTCGAACCATAATAAAAATTAAAATTTCATTCAAAAAATTATATGATCATTTATATATAATAAAAAGTAATTTAATAATAATAATGGTAATATTTTATTAAATATCATTTAATAAAAAAATACATTAATTCATCAAAATAGAATTCTTAGTTTAATATTACCAAAAAAATACTATTTGTGATTAGAATCAATTAACAAAGTAAAAAAAGTAAAATGAATTTATATTCTCTATAAAAGAATAGCGTACATAACCATAGTACTAAGTTATTGTTATATATCCCCTTAAACACTTGCATATGTCCTTAGGGTAAGGTGTGAAATGGTGACAGACCCTAGGGGTGGCTCGGATAACATCGCTTGGGTGGTAATATCTATAAAATTCCACTACCCCTATATGTGGTTCTGTTCAAGAATAACATATTGATGCTCGACATGAGATTTTTTAAGATCAAATCCGAATAATGCCAACTACGTTTTGTGCTCAAACCAATGGGCTTAGTACATGTCAAGACTATTGGATGAGGCCATCACTTCCAACGTCTAAGTTAATTGGATTTGTTTAATCCATTAATTTATACTAATCATATAATCACTATTCAATGACTATAATAGCAATGGTCACAATTCATAACGGTATTTTAAAATCCAAAACCTAGAACCAAATAAGTGTATACATTATATATAACTATAATGAAGAATTTTAGACAGACCAAGATGAATTTTCATTAATGAAATTTCAGGACGTTGCAGAAAAATCACTAAATGAATAGTTACCTGAATATTGTAATAGTAATTACGCATTTAGAATAGTAAATAAAATTTTGGATTTGTAAAAAATATTTCAGAGTCCGTTAATTAAAAATATATGGAATTTATGTCAATATAAATTTAAAAAAATAAAAAAAATGATTAAATAAATATTTTATATAATTAAACAATAATAGATATTTTTAAAAAATATAAATTTTATTTTCATCACAATTCATTTTTTATAAATTCATAAATTATTATGCAATTTTATTTTATTAAAATGATTTCAAATAAAATGAAATTCTTTATATAATTAAGAATTTAATTATTAAGAAATTATATTAATTTTTTATATGTTTATAAAATTTGACCATGTCATAAAATATATATATTTTTTAAAAAAATAGATTATTTATCAGATTAATTTATCATAACTATAAATATATTTTTATAAGATTCATGTCAATTTTGGAATTAGTATTTAAAAATTTTGGTGAGGTTTAGTTTTTTTATTTATCATAAATAATACATTATTGAATTAAATAACAAAAACTATATAGGAACTTTATTATCAATTACATTATTAGATTATATTTTGAGGATTCTAGAACATATATGAATATTTTGATGCACCATTTTATCTCCAATCACAATAACATTAATATTGAATAAAATATTTGATCACTAATTGAAGCTAAATTTTTAATTATACTATTTTATTCTAAATAATAACTACCCTCCCTATATAATTACAAGCCTACTCCATCTATATATCGTAACTTTCAAATAAAAATCCATATCCCTAACTTTTTATAAATACCATTAGAATTATTTAAACTATATTCTTGTGGGTTCTTTTTCATCAAATGTCCATTCCTTGAGTCTATTTCATGTAAAAAATTTTGACATCTAAATTTTATGATATCAATCTCATATGTGCTCTTATATTCTCTTATATTCTTCAAAATAATCCAACTATATAATTCAAATCTTCAATAAAATATATTTCTATCATATTCTTAATGAAATTTTGTCATTTTAATTGAATAAAAATTTCCAATATCCTCTCATGTATTTTATAATATAAGAATCACCCATAAATTATCAAGTCATCGCATTTAATGAATCCATATTCATTTTTTTCTTAATATACAAAGGGTATTATATTAATAATTGTTTTATTGTTAAATAATACCTTAATAAGTATGTTTTATTTTATTTCATATTTTGACATTGATTAATAAACATTAATATTAAAAAATGTCAATTATGATCATCATTGTTTGAAATATCACCCAAATAAAAGAACAATCAATTGATATCCTTTATACTCAATCAAAGATTCAAATTGTTAATATTATTTTTATGCCACTTGATATTCATAGAAATAAATGGGCTTGATACCATTACACATATATAAATATGGATTCATTTTCATTGAAATTCTATAATCTTCAAAAAACAATCATTGAATCCATGGAACTATGAAAACAACATTATCATGATGTTTAATATAACAACCATCTATTTAAAAACATAGAAATTACAAAACATTTATGCAATACTTAAAAATTATTAAAATATATTCCCAATGAACGTAACTAGTATACTGGCTTTGGAAACATGGAAATATAAAATTAGTACATATGTGAGCTATATTATCTCACACTAGGCTCTTCACAACTACAAACCTTCATTGACACATCAAATATTGTATATATCTTTATAACCATGGGAATGAAACAAAAAAACTGGGGAGATAAAATGCTCGGTAAGGGTAAACCAGGGAGATATGTAAGAAAAAACATCCATATATGGTTATTAGAACATGATCCTGAAAATAAGAAGATCATACCCAACATATCAAAGATCATAAACAAGAATCATGGCATATAGATTGGCATTTCATAAGACATGGATTAAAAAGGAAATATAGGACATGATCCATGAAATCATAAAAATGGATTGAGACATCAAATTATTGAAACACGTTAGAAAAAAATGATTTCCATAGTATCCAAGGCATCAATGTCAGGACCATCTTAGGGACAAAGTCCTTTACTTAACCAGGTGACCCCACTTTAAAACATGTGTTACTGAACTAAGTAAAACATCATTCTAACCATGTATTACTAAACCAAGTAAACCCTTATTCTTTCCTTGTATTATTGAACATATTAATCCCTCATTCTATTAACTTATAATTAAACCTATTACACCATCTTTCTAGACTTGTATTACTTAACAGAGTAAAACCATATTCTATCCCACTATTATTGAACTGAGTAAACCCTTATTCCATACTTATCTATCTCATTATATATAAATAATTACCCAATGCATTGGAACGAGATTTAGGACCCACCCATCACATAATGAAATCATACATACATGTGTGATAAGATCATAAATAACATATCCTAACCCATGAAATTAAATTATTATCATAAACATGTAAACATATCATAACATGAGGAAATAGATATGTTTCATTATCATTTCATCATAATCATAACCCATAAACAGAATAGGGTATCAAAAATCATATAACCCATAAATGAGAAACAAGATTCATAAACATATTAACCATGAATCAGTAATGGGTTTCATAATGACAATGTAATTAATCATAACTCATTCATAGAAACGATACGAATGGAAACATTAGATCATTTCCTAGAAAGAAAATAGTAATGCTAATAAATGTCATCTTATATGGAATATAATTTTAAAGTATACACTACAAACATTTCGTGAGGAAAATATACTTTCATGTTTGAAAAAATATTTTTAATGAATAATACCATTTGAAAATAATTTAAATAGAAAATACATTTATAACATAAATAGAATAACTGAAATTATTTTGAAAAACTATTTCCTTGAAAAAATTTAACATAAGCTTCAAAAAATTTTAAAAAAAATCATTCAAAACACATGAAAACTTTTAAATAAATCATGAATTTTTTTTAAAAACGATTACATTGAAAATAATTTATATCATAAAATAAATCATGAACACATTTTCAAAATCATTTTCCATGAAAAATTATAAAAAATAATTCAGAACTTTTTTAATTCCTTTTCATTGAAAATATATTTCACACATATAAATATATATTTAAAACATTTTTCATATCATTTTCTATGAAAACATAAAAATGTTTTGAAACCCATTTCATTGAAAACAGATGGAAAACATTTAAATAAGGCTTGAAAACATTTTGTGATCAATTTTTTTTAAATAATGTAATACAAGATTGAAAACATTTTGAAAACAATTTATCTTGAAATATACATTTAATAAACATATTTATAATGATGAACCGTTTAGAAAATTCAGAGGTATAATTGAATAAATGGTTGCGGAAAAATGTGTACATGTCAAAGGAGGTCAAAAGAACATTTTGTTTTCACTATAAATAGTATAAAAGAGGTTCCTTGTTATGAAAGTTACCTGAAGATTCCTTTGAAAAGACTGGTAAACGAATAAAATGTTATAAATTTCATTTATATATTATATGGGAATGTTATAATGTTATTAGAATCCCTATTTAGAAAACATGGATTTCCAAATGAATTGTTGTTAATGCCGGGTATTCTTAAAAACAATTTCTTTTCTAAATTATGTACCAAAGATATGGAAATGGTAAAAATACATGACTATAACTTGAAGTATCATAGTATAAGGAAACTAGTGAATATTATTGGGATATGTACTGTATGAACTTATCAAGGGAAGCATAAACATAAGCAACGTTGAAAAGAAATGAGATTGTCTCAATACACTATTATAACTTTCTATATTAGGATAATGTTATCTATGTAAGGAAAGGTAATAACATGAATCATATAAAATCATGAATAGATTTAGTTTCATTATATGGAATTTAAAATTAATTTATATTAACCATAAAAAGTTATTTGGTTTATAACAAAACATGAGCATCAAAGAAGGAAAATTGAGAAAAAAACATTTTTTTAAATTTGGAATCATTTTAGACATAAACACCATGGAAAAAATAATCTTCAAATTGGAATGTGAATACAAATAAATTTTAATACATTATACATATAATAAAATCAGTGGATGTATATACACCACACAAAATGAAAGAATGGTGAACATAGCATATATCTCCCAGGAATAAAAAGTGATATTAAATCCCATTACCTCGTGTCTTGAATCTCTCCATACTCATACAAGATTCATGTATAATAAATATAATATTAATAAAATTGTTTAAAAAAATAATAATATCATTTTTATTATCATATATTATTTTATTTTGACTTTATATTACCCACTTTTTAATGATCCAATGACATGGTTTAACTTTGGGTAATATTCGCTTTGTTCTTCACATGTTTCTTAATTTGTTATATCGTTGATCCATATACATATATCATGATTCCAGAATGTATAAAATGATATAAATATCATTAATATCTATAACAATTATATTAAAATAATCTATGGTTTAATAATTTATGTAATGTAATACATTGTTCACAGAGACGGTTAGTCATACGTACGAATAAACATTGTTTTTTGTTTTTATTATCGTATTGAAAGAAAGTATGTAAATGATATAATTATATATATGAATTTATATATATATAATTAAAAATTTAGAATAAATATATAATTTATATCATATAATTTCATTTAACACATCCTTAATACATTCTATGTGGTGTGTGAACGAATCACATCACTTTGTGGGGTTGGTAGTCCACACATCCTCAAACGATATTTTGGTGTTTACACACAATGGAAGGTTAAAATATATGTTGTTAAGATAAATAAAAAATATTAAGGACATAATAAATTTAATATATTACATATATAAATATATTTTCCTCCATAACTTCTACCATGATTGGCGGTAAAAGAGAAAAAACAATCGTGGTTTCGGAGGCAATAATTTACAGTACACAGAAATCATATCTTCAAAATCCATTAGATAGATGTGTGTATATGTGTAGGTATTAAAATCTTCATAAAAACACCATATTAAAAATATTTTACATTTTCACAAAATAAGGGAATAAATAGAGTGTAGGTGTGGAGAATGAAAATAATGGAAAGGTGCTTGAAAGATGATTTTACCTCTTAAATGGGTAAATCCTTATGGTTTGAGCAAAAAGGCTTCCTTAAGAGTTTTTATTCTCAAATTGTTGATCCAACGTATAATAGGGGATAATTTGGAAGAAATTTAGGAGTGTATTGTCTGAAATTAATCGAAATGATAGGTGTGAGTAATTGGTAGATGTTGTGGGCTTTTATTTGGAAGGAAAAGGACTCTCATAGAATATTTAGAATAAAATTATAAGTGTAAATGTTCGCACCAAAAAAATTAATTCAAATCCTAAAAATTCAATAATGGATTTTTTTTCAAATATATATGGACATACAATGGGTGTTGTAAAAGTTCCTAGTTCATTTTGTCACATAAATTTACGGTTCAGTCCATAATTTATCTTAATTTGGCCTTAACCGTTGTGATTAATTATAATCACATTTACTAATCATTTAGGTCAAAAATTAACATGGTTTGAATAGACTAAAAAAATTAAACTGAATAAAATAGTTTATTTTTGATTTATGAAATTACAATAATAGAAGCAGAAAAAATATTATTAATTCTAAACCCCCATATGGGATAAATAACGTGGTTTAAATGTAGGAAAATGGTCAAATGTTTGTTAAGATTTTTTATTCTGTTTCATAGGGAAGTTGATCCTACTGAATTTCATTAAATTATTAGATGTAATATTAATATAATTAGACATTAAAACTTATTTATAATATCAATTATCATTAATATTTTGTAATATAAATAGATTGTTTTTAACTAAAACGTTATATTTTTCACTATTCATAAAAAATAATGGTTCCCTAAAAAATCCCAATAATTAAACCTATGATTATTTATATGTTCTAAATTAAAAAATTATTTTTATTTGATCAAATAAAATTTGTAAATGTTTCTAAAACATCATTCATTATTATAATTAGTTCATTCGAGAAAAATATTTTTTTAAAAATAGAATGGGCATGAAGAAAAATATTATCTTGCACTATCAATATGTAATATTTATATAAAACAAAAATTATTTGAAAATTATTTATCACTATGTTTAATGGATAGGTTATAATTATCTTATTTAAAATAAAAAATAATAAAATGGTATGTTATGTGTAAACTCATTGTTTCATTAATCGTACAACATGTCCGGGTAAATTGTAGTGAAAACCAAATTGGTATTGCGTGTAACGCAAGCATAGTAAGTATTTCATGTGAAAGTGAATTTTGACATAGTGTATTAATATATATATACATATAAATATATATAACTATTTCCATTTTCATGTGAAATAAAAAAATTGAAAGATAATGTAATTCGAAAAAAATAATTCTCAAAATCTCAAGGTGTTACATTCTATCCAATTTAAAATTAATTTCTTCCTAGAAATTTATTGTGGCTAACAAGGTTTTAATAATTGAAATTTTCATTCATATAAACCTAAAAAATAAAAATTGATACTAAAACATCCATATAAATTGAAAATTTAGAACCATAACTGTTACCCAATGTAAAATATTAATTGGTTTTTACATAAGAGAACATTGGATGGGAGTGAAGATTGGACATAGAGAAAAAGCATAAATATATAAGGGTGTGATTTAGGTAATAAATCACAAACAAGTAGATTATAAAATTAATTTTGAGTTCATCAATGTAAAGAATATATGACTATTAAAAAGTCTATCAGCTGAATGAAAGTTAAGGTATTAGGACAACATTTTTTTATCACTTTTGTAACATGGAGTAATTCTTGAGAAATTTAGATAAAAAAATATCATTATTGGGTTGTCCTTTGAAAAATATCTAATATATACATTACCTCATAGAATTCATTTCTAGAAATTTACATTGATGAATAAATAACAAAAGTACAATTTTAATGGATCATAAGGCCAATAAAAATATAAAAAGTTTAACTATTTATCTCTTAAAATAAAGAAGAAAAAAAATTTATACATAAAAAAACCAATAGTTAATCATAAATATTTATTCATTACAAATAAATACACATTAACCATGACATCACATATGACGGTGGTAGGAATGAAATCATTATTTTCCTTTGGTCCTGGATTCGAGTCCCACGACCTTTCCACACATGATTGGTTGTGAGTCGGCATACATGATGCCCATTTTTAAGACAACAATAATATAATTGATAATATGGACATACATAAAATAAGGTTAATCAATGATAACCCTTATAATCATGGTTTTTAAAACAAACTCAGTGGAAAAATAGTTCTTCTGGTTCTTTATATAAAATTTTAATGAATGGTTAACATTATATCCATTCTCAAATGTGACAATCCAAAACATTAGAAAGAGATTCATGAAATTACATTAACATTGATTCCCCAGTTCAAAAAAATATATCTATTGCTTCTCAAATTCCATTCCAGTTAATAACCTCATCATATATTTTCTTGAAACATGGTAACAACTTGAATTACTATAAATCATTTTGGAAAACATGAATGATTCAATATTACAATGTATATTAGATTTACTCCTTAAATCCAAAAATAATGTATGCCTCATAAATGATAGCATAGAATTCCCATAAACCAATCCTTACTTAGTTAAAAGGTAATAAATACAATATAATTTTCTTATTCATATCCCATGTTTATTTATCTATACAACATTATCATTACATAAAGAACATATTAAGGGTTACATTACCTTAATTTAATTATCATATTGTCATTACATCACTTCACCAGTCCAATATAAACTTGTATATACTAAGAGAAAAACATAAGTTGAACAATCATTGTATATTTTATTATTAATAATATTATAATCAAAATACATAAAAATAGTGATCATTCCACTTCATCCTTATTACATTAACAATGATTCCTTCATCATATTATAAAATTCTTTTTTCCTTCATATTTCAACCATACTCTCTTTATTATCCACAATGTATTGATTACTCACACCACCTTGTAGATTATATTCAAGAATATTCCTCTTTGTACATCATGTGGCATAATGTCCTTTTAGTCTACACATAAAACACTTAAAATTCGATGATGACTTGTGGAGGCCAATATTCCCATCCATTTCGTTAACTGAACTCTTTATTTTCCCCGTGTATCCACATTCTTTGTGTTCATTTTTCAATAGTCAAAACAAATTCTTGTTCCTCTTATACATTCACTTAGGTGATTCTTTCCACAATACCTAGATAAAATAAAAAGAATCATATTTCCTCCACTGTATCCATTAACTAATATCATAGATGACTCTTTCATTCTATTCCATGTTTACTCCAAGTGTAGGTTATGTTAAACATTTTTAATATTTTTCTTTGAAAACTAAGAAGGCATGATTTTGAACTCCTTCAATCCGTTGATCACCCCCATTGACTGCCCATCATATCTTCTCCCATCATGTTCAACATTTGTCAAGTTCCTTCTAGTTTCTTCCATTGAGTAAAATAAGGACTATAGTGTGAGCCTTGATTATCATAGTAAAAAACCACATAGTCATGAAAAGAATCGCATATAGTATTTATAAATCTGTACAAACTCCATATTATATGGAACCTCGGGTTTATCATAGTTTATTCATAGCTAACATATATCAAAATTCATAATGATGGTTCATGTAGAGTTTGTGTAATCCCAATGAATATCCTTTAGGAGTGAAAAACAAGGTGTGCAATAAGGGCTATTGTCATGTACTAGATTACCCATGCTAGGACCGGAACTTCTTGGTGGAGTTGTCACCCCAAGGTAAATTTGTTCCAGAGCCATATCTACTGGTTATATTCAGACATGGATTTATTTCATGGAAACCACATAGTATATCCTTTACCAAAATACTAGGATATTTTCTTATAAATTTCATGGTCATCAAGTTGATACCTAAACATGTTTTTCAGGGTTATCACTAATAATTTCTCATCCTAGTTTCCAAAGGATAATGTTACCTTGGAAATGATACCAATTATAGAGACCCTTGATTTATAAACATATACATTAAATAATTTTTTTTAATAATTAATCATTATAGAAATATATGGCCAAATACCGTAGTTTTCATAGTTCCTTTGGAAACATGAAAATATAAAACTAGTAAATATGTGTGGTACATAATCTTCCACTAGTTTCTTCATGACTTTCACCCTTCCCAAACAAGTTAATGATAATATATATCTTCATGACCTAGGGAATAAACATAAAAATGGTTGAGATTAAATTCTCAGTAAAGTTAAACATGGGGACATGTAAGCATAATCATGAGCATAAGGTTTTGAAACATGATCCTTGAAATATAAGACCATAACCTGCATAACAAAGAACATATAAATTAATCCTATAATAAATATTGGTAGTTATTAAGAAATGAATAAATAGTAATTAAAGGACATAATCCATGAAATCATAACATGAGAGGAAGACATGGAATTTTTAAAACACATAAGAAAATAATGATTTCCATAGTAGCTAACGATTCAATACCAAGAACATAGTAGTGTAAAATGTCTATTACTGAACTTGGTAACCACCGATTCCAACCCTGTATTACTTAACTGAGTAAAACCCCATATCATCCTTGTCTCACTAAACTGACTAAACCCTCATTCAATCCCTATATTATTGTACTGAGTAAACCCTCATTCTAGTCTGGTATTATTGAACAATGTAATCCCTCATTCTGACCATGTATTATTGAACCATGTAAATCCCCGTTCCTACCCTGTGTTACTGATGCATGTAAGCCTTTGTTCCAACCATGTCTATCTCATGATATATAAATATTTACCCAATACATTGGTGGGAAATATAGGTCCCCCCAAACACAAAATGAAACCATACATACATGTCTGATAAGATTCTAAATATAACACCACTATCCATAAAATGAAATGAGTATTATAAATTTGTAAACATATTATAACACTTGGTAATAGATAGTTTTCATATCATTTAATAATAAACATAACCCATCAATAGAACCAGGTTTCAAAATCATATAACCTGTGAATGGGAAACGAGTTTCACTAACATATTACCCATGATGGAGAAATAGGTTTTTTAAAGCCATGAGATTAAGAATAACTCATTCATTTAATGGATATGAAAGGAACCGTTAGATAATTACATATAAATTAATAGGGAATATCATTAGATTCCATCTTAGTTTGGAAATAATTTTCATGTATACTCTAAAAACATTTCTTTAGGAAAATATCCCTTCTGGTTTGAAAAATTATTTTTTATAAATAAAACGATTTAAAAATAACTTTTATAGAAAATACATTGAAAATTTATTTACAATACATGAAATTATTTTGAAATCCTTTTTCTATGAAAACATTTTAAATAATCTTGGATCATTTTAAAAACCTCTTTATCTAAAAATAGTTGAAATACTTAATTAAATCCAGAAAATTTTTTGAGAATAATTTTCCTTCAAAACATATAAAAGAGTTTTGGAAAAAAATTATTTGAAAATATTTTGAGAACTTATAAAGACAAAAATAAAACATTTTTAAAATCATTTTCCCTGAATATTTAGAAACATTTTGAAAAAAAGTTCTTTGAAAACACATTGAAATCCTTTAAATAAGGCTTCAAAACATTTTAGAAACAATATTCCTTGAAAACATGTAAAATAATCTTGATTACTTTTTGAAACATTTTTTATTTAAATATATTGAAAAAACATTTTTTTAAAGGTCAAAAATTTAAATACATGAAAAGGGAGCTTTGGATAAATGTTGTGGGGTAAATATGTACACGTCATATGAGTTAAAAAGAACTTTTATTTTTCAAGGAAAAAAGGATATAAAAGTGACTTGTTCAGAAAGATAAAAAAATATTCCCTTGAAGAAATTCATAAAAGAAAAAAATTACAAAAATTTATTTTAGATATTATAGGGGAATGGTATCATATTATTGGAAACCCTTTTTAGAAAACATTGATTTTCGACCGAACATATTATGAGGTCTGGATTTCCTAAAAACACTTTATTAACTAACTTATGTACCAAAGGGAAGAAAATGTTAAAAATACATGATTATATCATGAAATATTAGTGGACAAGGAAACACATGAATGTTCTTGATATAATTATCTTAACATTTTATCAAAGGAATCATAAGCATAAACAATCTCGAAAAGCCATGATAATGTCATTTTAAACTCTTATAACATGTTATCATGGGATAATTCTCTCCATGTAAGGAATGGTAATTTAATTAACCATATAATACTATCAAAATAACAATATTTTTGTCATGTCATGTAAAATGGATTTATATTCACCTCACAAAAGAGTTTAGGTGGATAAAAAAATGTGAGTCTTGTAGAGGGAAAATTAGGACAAATTATTTTCACAGTTTTGAATCTTTTGAAACTTAATCCCCGTGAAATAATGATCATTAAATGGGGATTTGAATACCCATAAATTTAACTAAATGATACATATAATACAATAATTGGTAGTACATACAACACATGAATATAAAGAGTGTAAAATATTGCTTATATCTCACAGAAATTATAAGTGAGATGAAATCCACATACATTGTGTATTAACTCTCTCGGTACCCATACATGTTACCTATATAATGCATATAATTTTACTATAAATATTTTACATAATAATAATAATATATCTATTACCAGATTTTCTTTTACTACTTCCTAATATTTCTAACTTGTTAATGATCATATGTCAAGGTTTCTCTTCGTGAAATATTCACTTTGTTCTTCACATGTGTCTTAATTTGTTATATCATCGATCCATATTCTTATATCATGATTATAAAATTTATAAAATTATATTAATCATAGATATATCCATTATAATTATATGAAAAATATATTATCATGTAATGATGTATATAATGGAATTCCCTGTTTATGTAGATGGTAATCCGAAAATAGGAATGAACGTTATTTTCCGTTTTTATTATCATATTAAATGAAAGTTTGTAAATGACAGCTGTGTATATATTTATTTATTTATATATAATTTGTTAAAAAATAATGAATATATAATATATACCATATATTATAATTAAACCCATCATTAATACATTATATGTTTGTGTGATTATATCACATCTCTTTGAGGGGGCGGTAGTTCATGCTTCCTCATACAATATTATCATACTAAAACAAAATGTATGGTAAATAGTTGTCTTTTTAAAAAAAATAAGATTAAAGAAATAATAAATATAATATTTTACATATTTAAATATAGTTTCCATCAAAATGGACAACATGATTAGTGGTAAAGGAGAAATGATCAATCATCATTTTTTCAGTTAGTAGTTCACTATACACAATTTTTTTTTCTACAGACATTAAATATATATATGTGTAAGTGTATGTAAGACCCATTTCATGAAATCATACTATTATGTAGATTGTTTTGGTTTATTCACACCATTAGTGAATAATGAGTGTAAAGAGGGTAGAGAATGAAAAACAATGGAACGATTCTTGAGAGAAGATGATACCTCTTAATCGGGAAACTCCTTTTGGTTTGTGCCAAAAGGCTTTTGTGATATAGTTTCTGACCAAAGGGTGGATTCATGGTATAATGGATAATTTTTCAGATGAAATTTGGGCAGGACATGGCCTAACATATGTGGTTTTATAGGTGTAATTAATGGGTATATCAGGTGTCCTTTTATAGGGATGGAAAAGGACTCGCATGCATTTTTTTAAAACAAATTAGGTTTTCATATGTTCTTACCTAACACAAGTCAGTTAAAAACAACACAACACTGTAATGGTAGATTAATGGATTAAATAGGGACCATTAATGGGTGTTATAATAGTTTATAGTTCATTTAGGCCTTTATTTTTAATTTTTATTCCTTAATTAATCATAATTTGGCCTTAACTTCTGTGATTTATTTTAATCACTATTAATAATTGTTTTGATCAAAACTAAACATTGTATTATTATAATATAAAAATTAGACTGAATATAATAGTGTATGTAATATTTTTGAAATTACAGTCACATAATTGGATAAATTAAGATTAATGTTAATCCCACATATGGGATGAAATAACCTGGTTTTAATGAAAGAAAAATTTTCAAAAGTCTCTTAAGATTTTTTATTCATTTTCATAATGAAGTTGATCCTAAGGATTTTATTTAAATTATTAGATGTAATATTCATATAATGTAACCTTAAAAATATTTATAATATCTTTTATAATTAATAGTAAATAAAAAAATGGACGTTTCTTAACTAAAAAGCGGTATTTGTCACTATTTGTCAATAAATGAAGTATCTTAGAAAATTTAAAAAATTAAACCAATGATAATTTCATTTCTTTGAATTAAAAAATATATTTTATTTGATACAATAAAATTTAAAATTTTTTCTAAAAGTAAATTCATTTTTAAAAGTAGTTCATTCGAGAAAATGATGTCTTTAAACATAAAAATGACTTTACCAAAAATATTATCTTTAATTATCAATTTGTTTTATTTATATAAAACAAAAATATTTAGAAATTAGTTATTACTAAATTTAATGGATATATTATTATTATCTTATTTAAATAATTAATATAAAAATTAAAAGTCTCGTAGAAACTCAGTATTTCGTGCATCGTACGCCAAGTCTGTGTTTCTTGTAATGTAATCCATGTTGGTATTCTGTGTTTCACAACATAATTTGTCATTACTTGTGAATATATTAAATGAATAAGTATTTTAATATATATATATATATAATAAATATTTATTTTTTTCATTTATAATTATAATATATATATAATGAAAAGATAATAAAATTCTAAAAACTAATTATCAAAATATCAGCGTGTTAAAGTCAATATGAAATTAATAAAATAATAAAACTATAAAAAATTAATATAAAATAAATAAAAAAAATATATTTAAATGAAAAAATATTATAATATACTATTTAAAAAATTTAAGATGATTATTTAAAATTATAGATGTGCATACTAAATTAGTACAAACATGTGGTATGGGTACTCCAAAAGTACAAAATTTTCCTTTGAGTAATGGTTTTTTTCATTATATATCACTGTAAATATTATTTTCAATCATAAATATTATATATATATTAATTATATTTGCATTTATTTTATATTCTCATTCTATTTTATGGATATTGAAGTATTTGGAATCCCCTTTAAACTTTATTCTTTACAGTATTCCCGAATAAATAAAATATTCCATCTCATTATAAATTCCATGTTCTAATTGTTAGAATTAAATCATCATTAAATGTTAATAAAACTAATTATAATTTTATGAAAAACTGTTTTTTCTATTTTATGGATGGGATTGTTATTTTACCTTCATTTTAATTATTTTTCACATTTATTAAAGATGTTTATCTCTATACATACTTCTATATTATTATTTTTTGTATTTTTTTCATAAGAAATCATATTCATGAAATATTAATCTCTATTTAAATATTCGTGTTGAAAAAAAATTATGCCAATATTTTATTTTGATTCATATTGATATATGATTAGTAAATATGTGAGAAAATATTATATAAACTATTTTTTAAATGGTAATTTCTTATACATTTTATTAAGACATTATGTCGATATTTGGAACACATATAAATGTACATAATATTATATAATTTGTTTGAAAGGGATTATATATCCACCAAATGATATTGGAATGTTTTTCATTTCTTAAAATATTATGTATAGTGCATTAATAATATTCCTAGAACACAACTTTATGTTTTCTTTTAATTATTAGTTTATATAAGAATATTTTATCATTTCCTAATATTATATATTCCATAGTCAACATATATTTCAACATATACATTCATATCATAGCATATATTTGTATATTATTATTTAATCCATGTATATTAAATTTTTACCTTTTATATGGTTATTAGATGTATTATTACCAAACCAATATTTACTTCATTTTATTAAATAATTGTAAAAAGTATAAACTATATCAAAATATATTTTAATGGTAAATTTTATATTGTTCCAAAATTGATATTCCTAATATTACGAGATTAGGAGTCATGAAACTCTTCACGGTACTTGCACAATTGTCTCATTTTATTAATAACTACAAGAATCCAGTGGAATCACCACTTACCCCAAGAGATAAAAAAATATTGATGAGTAGATTAAATATCAATGGAATATATATTTTTGGTTTATTATTTGATTATATAAAAATAGAAAAATTTATTAAACCTATTTAGAATATATTTTATGTCCTAAAATAATCTAAAAAATTATAATTAATTTTATAGCATACAATTTGGTAGTGAAACTTTAATAAATGGTAAAAAAAATAACTAATAGAAAAAATGGATAGATAAAATCAATGAATTTTAATAAATTGTTTAATATATTTTTCCAAAACATTTTCCCCATTGTATCAATCATAAAAATGATAATTGTTTTCTTCTAATAAATAAAATGGATAATGCTTCTATTATGTCTTATAAAAAAATGTTCACAAGTATTTCACGGTATTATTCATGAATTTTCAATAATCATGAATGCATTTTAGGAAAATTATTTATTCTAATAACTCTGAATTGTAAAAAAAATTATAAATCCACATATTTAATTGAAATATGTAATGAGAATGAAACAACCTTAATGATGATATGGATAATACTGATAATCAATGGCCATTTTAGAATTGATAAAAAAAATTGGGGGAATATAGTATAATTCAGTAGTATAAACAAATAAATATCAATGTGGGAAGAAAATTCAAATAAAATCATGTCAAAAAAGATAGATGATTATTTTTAGAATATTAATCAAAAAATAACATTTAAATTTTCTCTATGGAAGAGAAGTTCTTCATAGTTATAATTATTAAATTGAAAAGAATAATCTAACTTGAATGATTGAAGAATGAATGATTCCGATAAATTATTCACTATGGTACAATTTTCTAAATATCTAAAACATGAATAATTTAAATTTCATAATACAAGGACAAGGTCATTTAGGGTAAATGAATACATCAATATCCATCTCTAAGGGAGAGTGTATGAGCATATGATATCATAACTACTTATTTGGATCATGAAAATTATGTTAACACATGTGAAATTATTTTTCATTCAATAATGAGTAATTTTATATTTAATTATTATTATATAATTAACTATTATAATGTATATTTAATTTATTATTAAAAAATCACAAAAAACATCCAGGATGATTTAGGAGTGATAATACTATAGGGTTATTTTTTTGAATCCAAAGTAGATAAATCTTCCCAAATTAAAATTTGTGTGAAAATTGTCTTTGAATTCCTTATTATACTCTATTTTTTTGAATTAAATTCTATAATGGAAATGATCATTATAACTATATAATTATCCATCATTAACAAAAAATAAAGTTAAATCACATTAAATATTCTGATAAGTATTGTAGTCTACATTAGTGCTTGAATAATAATACATTATCTATATTAAAATCCTTATCCACTATAGAATGTTTTTCCCATTTTTGAAAATATATATTTCAGAAGACATTTTAGATAAATTATTAGATCGTCAACAATGGTATTATATTTTGTAATGGAATATAGTGACCTATTCATAGAATAGAAGCCTGGTAATCCATTAAATTGAGAAGAAGAGTTATCAAGTCCAGTAATTATGATGAATCTACTAATATCTAATAGTTACTATATAATTTTCTTTATTAAACAAGAACAACTAATAAATAAACTATAACAGATAGTGGAAATGAGTTTTTTACTCCCTAATGATTCACCATGATCTTCACCTATCTTATTTGTCAGATTCATAAATTTTCCAATGTGTTTCAAAATTAGTTATTATGAATTTAAATTTCTAATTTTAAATAATATTTATTCTCTACAATGGATTTTTGAAATTTTCAATCCACTTATGTGGGGATATGTACATGTAAAAGGTTTATCATGTGTGCATGTATCATAAATTTAATGTAAGGATAGATAATATTGAGAACACTGCTATTTGTTTTTTTTATTGAAAAAATGTGTTCAATGTGGTTCCATTAGTACAAAAAATTGCCAACATTTTTCTTCAAGAACACGATGAAAAAATCCCTTAGAAATAAAAAAAAATTATAAGATCTATTAAAAGTAAATTTTTTAATCATAATGAAATAATAAATATGATGATAATTTGAGTATAGATATCATTATTGTGATAATTTTTATGTTAAATGAAATGTAATGTAAATGTGACCCTTTGATCGAGTAACTATCATTTGCGAGTCATGTTATCACAATGTCAGTAACATCTATGAAACAATTAATGATAAATTCAATAAATAAATATCATAGATGAACATTTATGATAGAGATTAATAGATTTTATATATTATCTATAAAATATTAATGACATTTGAGTGACTTTTCAAAACTATAAAATTCGCTATCCATATTAAATTTGATGGGACTATTACGTTTATAGATGAATTATTTTGATGTGAGAATAATGTAGTAAAATAAATGGATAATAACAACACTTATAATACCACTAAACTTAACTAGTGATGTATTTTTAATATACATTTAACCTTAAATGAAATCATTTTTTTAGTCATGAAAATTGAAAATATAATTTCATAAGAATAAGGGAAGAGAAATGTTCTGGAAAAAATAATAATACACATGATCCATATTTCATTATTCATAACATTGAACATTTCAATGAACTGACTCAATTGTAGGATTATAGACATATATACAAATCAGTGGTGACTAAAGAAAATAATATCATATAATATGCTCAACATACATCAATTTATAAGGTTTGATATGATCAGTGAAAATTTATTGAGCAATCTATTCCATCATGGGAAGATAAATAATATGGATGTTGATTAATGTGAAGAACATCCTAAAACCTATTCCATAAAGAGTATTAAGATTTATATTGTCTTTATTAGTATAATAGGGCACAACATTATAATATGAAATTTTTTTAAAATGTCATAAATTTAGTAATTGATTTCAGCATCATCTATTCTTATGATGGATAAGAAATCATAATGGTTGAATATAGAGATATATAAGAATTTTTATACTATATGGAAGGGTATATAACATATATAAATATGAATAATGAATATTTTATGATATTTTGATAAAATATATATATTTTATCAGATCCTAATATAATATAAAAGTTACTCTATGATTCTCAATCATTATAATTACATATAGAGAAGGGGATAAAAAATTGTATAATGATCACCAAATGAATTTATGGTTGGAAATATAAAGATTAATATTATTTAATAAAATAAAATTTTCTAGGTATTCTATAAATTTATAAGATAAAATAATAAATCTATGCCAATGATGAAAAAATTACATATTCCTATATGGAAACTGGAGGAAAATGTTGTTTATTCTTTCACATGTCTTTTGATCATATAAAAATTATATAATTTCATATGGATTTTATTAGACCATTTTATATTTAATTTTCACTACCTATCCATTTTATAGGACATAAAATAGGAAGAAAAAAATTTATATATATTTGATATTCCATGTGTCTTCATTTGATAAAATTAGTGATTATTTATGATAATGATTAGTTGTTTCAAAATATATTTTTAAATTTTCATTGACATTTTATTAACAGAGAGTTGAACATATTTAAATCAATTCTTCCTAATACTGTTTGATAATAAAAATGAACTGTATACAATCATAATGTTTTGCAGAGACCATTATATATAGGCAATACAATAGGTTATGATGAAAATAAACCTTTGGTGGTGCTGTCATACAATAATAGATCCCAATAAACAATTGGGATGGGTCCTTTTGAAATCCTTTATTTGAATAAATTTATATCTCTTATATATTTGGATAAAATTAAGTAACCTAAGAATTTAAATCATGATATATTCCACAAAATTATTGAGAATGTAAAATAAATTTTGTAACACATCAATGTATCTATTATTGAATATAATTTAAACATTGATAATAATCAATTATTCCTAGATTTTGACATTTGTGACAATATTTTTCTTCATATGGGAAAGATAATACCTAGATACATTTACCCATTTGAAATCCAATCTCTCATTGGAGATGTGACCTTTTGAATATCTCTATAATAAAACCTATATAATGTGTACACCATCCTTCAAGTATCCCTACTGAAGATGTAAATATAATATCCATCATGTCTTTTAATTCCATAGTTGCTAAAGACTAAGCATGATCAATCGTATTTTGAAAATACTATGTTGATATTAAATCATAGACAAAATTGACTACACAAATGGAAAAATACTGATGCGAACTGTGAAATCATATATAACTACTGAATTCTTTATGTATTTAGTTAAAATTGTTTTGAGGAATATATATGTTAGAATAATGTTTTAATATAATAATAAATATTAATAACTAATTCAAATATTTTTGAATCACATTATTGATTACTATTTGATGACATAATATTTTATTCTAATAAATTCTTCTAATAATTTATTCTAAAATATATCTCACATGTTCTTATTAATACCACCCTCATCAAAAAATATATATTAACATAAAAGGAAACCTTAAATTCAAATAATCAACCAAAATATATCCATAAATATTTTGAAAATTTTATAGTATTTTTGTTATTTATAATATCATTCCCTTACTCCATGCATTGTATCTATGGATGATATATCAAGAAAGAGGTTACTATCACAACCATAATATTTTTTGTTATCTTTTATTTCTACAAAAAATATATATATTCTATACATAATGATATAGTAATATAAGAATTAAATTTTTTAAGAATCCACAAATTATTTATAGGTATAGGTTTTTCATTTCTAGTGTTTTTGTGAAAAAGAGAAGAATTTAGATATATAACAAGTATATGTCGTGTAGTTAGTAGTAGACATTTTATACCCAGTTTCCATGGTAGACTGTGTATTGGTCGTGTAACAGGTGAATACATGGCCATGTGGGGTGACCTTGAGACTACCTAAACTGGGCCGAATAATGGTATATACACACTGGGTTCTTTTAAAATACATGATATGTACTTTTCTTTTTAATTGTAAAATCTGACTGATTTCACATAAAATTGGAAAAAACACCTTCTTCTCCACTCATCCCATCTAGAATAAACCATAAAGAATGAATCTTCGCTGATTTCTTGACCCGTCGTTTGTTCTCCGAATCAACCTTCACGGATTGCATTGGAATCACCACTGTGAGTTATTCCGTCTTCTTGATCCTTATTCCATGATTTCTCTCCTCTCGTGAGATATCATTGGTTGAGCATTTTTGGGATTTTTTTTAGATCTTATGAAATGTAGGTTGATTCGAGGGCCAACAAAAGAGTATATTGATCGTACAACACCATGGTAGGTGGATTCTTCCTTTATGTAGTTAGTAAGTAAATATTATGTGAAAAAGTGCCCAATACCCTAGATTGGGGTATTGAGTGTTTTTTGATTTTAACCCTATTGTTTCCTGCTTTGCTTTTTGGCCTGAGTTAGGGTTGTTGTTTGTAAATAAGAATATTTTCTATGCTATTGAGGTGTTTGTAAATATATTATTTGATTTTCACCATTGGGACTAGAATTACCTAATAGGTTGTTTGCTTTCCATGCCAAGTGTTTTTAGGATGGAGTGTTTTATCTGATTTTGTGATATTCTTTGTAGTTGTTTATCCAAGTAGTTCACGAGGCTAACATTGGTTTATGAACTCCGTACGTGAATGATTAACATAAATAGGGTTACAGTAACCTGTTGTAGTTAGACCCTAGGGGGGATGGATGCTGAGGTCTTCCCCAGAGTTTCTGTTTAATTTTACATTATGAGACCATAGGGGGATGGACTTGTGTGCTCCATCAGAGTGTCATCATTTCCATGTTGCAAGACCACATGGGGAATTGGACTTTGAGTGCCTCCGGAGAGTTTCTTTAGTTACCGTCATGAGATCATAAATGGAATTGACTGTGATTGCTTCATTATAGAGTATTTGTTAATGTTGAACGAGAGGGGTCAGACTGTGTGAACATACTAGAGGGTTTCTTGTGTTTCATTGGATATTTATCATGATAAATGAAAATGGATGTATTTGAAACTATAGGATTCATGAATTTTGAGTAATAACATGTTTATTTCTTTTTTATATATTACATTCAATCTATAATCATTGATTATTAGGCACATTTATTTTGGGTGGTTGCCATTTGGGATTCGTCTCACACCCTTTTTGGGTCATGTTTTTGGGCCCAAACATATTATATTGATCCAGGAATAGATAATGGAAATATTCCTTATACATCAGGTACTTGACTCTTGTAGATCTGGTGAGAATGGTTCCAAGCCGATGCTTCTGATACTGCTTAATTTTTTACTTGTCTTCTTTTGTGCTTTGGTTTAGTACTGTATTTCATCATTGGGACTTTTTTAGATTATTTCCTAGACATATGTGACTTTCATCATTTATATATTTTCCCCAGTGGTTTATTTACATTCAGCCATTCATTTTTTACTGTTGTATGGTATTATTACTGCTTTCACTATTTTTATCTGATTATTTTCCGATGCATTACTCTACCAGTAACGGAATAGTTTCTCCATTATCACACCCAGTGCCCACTTTGATTGTTGGAATCCTTTGTCATTTGGGGTGATGCGCTTGAGTCCATGTGACCAACCAGGTATGGGGAACCTCTGGGCGACACCCGGAACCATGATGTTACAATGTGGTATCAATGGAATTACATTGTTCTTTGACATACTGTTTGGAGCCTATTGTCACGACCCATCCTCGGGGCCCGTGCCGTGACTACCCCAAGCCTGACTTCCATAGGCCAGGGGCTGGTGACAAGCACCAAGGGCGTAAAATCCCGATAACTGGGAAGGCATTGCCTTTTTAAAAGAAAACAAGCACCACAGAGTACAAGCAGAAACAAAACCCAAAGTACAAAAGAAAAGCTGAAAAGTAAATGGGCCAGAATACAAACCCAAAAGAAAGTACAACTACAACTGATCAAGGTACAACAGAAAAAAGACAAACAACTGGAAGAGGGAAGCAGCTCCTGGGTCGTCCTCCTCGGGTCCTACCTAAAGGGTAGGTACAGATAGCACAGCTCCTGGTCATCCACCTCGGATCCTACCTGAAGGGTAGGTACAGATAGCCTCCTCCGCGCTCTCGTCCGTCAACCTCCTCTATGAGTCGTCTCGTCGCGTAGTCCACCTCCGGGTACTGAATCGTCATGTAGTCCACCTCTGGGTACCGACTCGTCGTGTAGTCCACCTCCAGGTACCGACTCGTCGTGTAGTCCACCTCAGGGTACCGTCCAGTCCTTGAACACTCGGCCTCCATCAGTACTTCCCGTCGTCTGCAACCAACACAACGAGGTGTGGGCATAGCCCGTGTAGGGGTGAGTATAACGATACTCAGTAGGGACCCCGAGACCCTCAAGGTCTCACTAAACCAACAAGGATAACCATAAGAAGATCTCAACAGATAACCTCTACTTAGATATATGCCCATACATATACCTAAGTTATCAAGTAACCCATCTCAATCATGAGGAAACACAAGGATTGTTAAATCAACGGATAACCACTACCCAGGTATATGCCCATACATATACCTAAGTTATCAAATGACCCATCTCAATCATGAGGTAAACACAAAGATCAAAAGTCTCAGCTCAAACCAGGATTTTCATTATCGAAACTGTAACTGCTGAAGAGCTCCGTCTCTGGAGTGTACATTGGTCCTGTCACGACTCTGAGGCACTGCTCGCTAACCTAAGACTGCTGAGGTACTCCTCCTGTCGAGTACTGTGAGTTTGCAGCCAACTACCAGGCGCTCCGTCCGCTAGGGGTCGGTCGCCAAATACCGGGCACTCCCACTAATAGCCTACAGAGGTACTCCTCCTGTCGAGTACCGCGGGTTTGCGGCCAACTACCGGGCGCTCCGTCCGTCATGGGTCTTTCGCCAAATACCGGGCGCTCCGTCCACTGGGCTAGTCGACTCACTCCAAGACAAGTCGGTCAAGCAGTCGTCAGGTCTCAGCCGGCTACACGGTCTCCGTACTCCGCATGCTCGTCTCCGGGAGGGTCCGCTCCACGAGCTACTGGTCGATAATCCAAGTATCACAATGTCCCGTAAAGAAGTATCTCAAAGGACCACCTCGTCATAGGGGTCTCAACGCAACAGACGGCGCATCAATCGGACGCACCGTCTGTGAGTTATTAGCCTTTTCGTCCCAGGGGCCCGTTTGGTTTTGTGTGCGAACCAATCCGACCGTAACTCAACTATACCCCGAACACTCATAGGGTATACTCATAGGGACCGTTTCTCAACGAGATCACCAACGCCGCTGATGGTTCGTCAAACGATCGTTCTGTCAGAAAGGTATCAGCTTTTCCGTTCCAGGGGCCCGGTTGGATTTCGCTGTGATCCAACCCGGCCACTATCCAACTGCATCCAAATCTCGGCGAAGGATGCCAAAAGTTCCGTATCCTCAACAGGAACTCAACGCAACAGACGACACATCAATCGGACGCCCGGTCAGAGAGTTATTGGCTTTTTCGTTCCAGGGGCCCAGTTGGATTTCGGTGCGATCCAACCCGACCACACTCCGTCGGCATCCAAACCTCGAGAGGAGTAAGCCAAAAGATCCATCTCACTTATAGTAATTCAACGAAATAGACGGCGCGTCAATCGGACGCCCGGTCTGTTATTTATTGGCATTTCCGTCTCACACCCACCCTGGGAAACTTCCCAGGAGGTCACACATCCTGATCACTACTCTAGGCCAAACACGCTTAACTATGGAGTTTTAACCCCGTAGGCTCCCGAAAAAGAAAAGTGCACCTTGAGTATGGTATACTGAAACGACCATCTCGATCCAAGGATCGCGTTGCCGCTGACGGCGAGTCGTTTGGAGGCCCGTAGCCCAAGATACGGGCATTTGACCGAAAGTGGTCCGAAAGTGGGGGTCTGGGCCCGGGCCGACACGGCCCGACCCCCATGGGTCGGCTGAACCGGGTCGACCCGCCCCGGGCGGTGACCCGGCCCGAAGACCCGGCCCGGCTCGGAAAACCCGGCCCAGCCGGCGGCGCGGCGGCGCGGTCCGGAGCGGCGTTGGGGCGCAGCGGCACGGGCCGCTGCGGCGGCACGGTCCGGCGCGGTGGTGCGGCCCGGCGTGGCGGCGTGGACCGGCACGGCGGCGCGGCCTGGGCGTCGTTCGGGTGTCGCGCGCGGGGGCCAAAGCCCCCCCCCCCCTCCTTTGAGAACCGCGGCCCCTTCCTTGGGGCCGCTTTTGAGACCCGGCCGGGGGAAATAAATTCCCCCGGTCTCCACTGTCCGGCCGGCCCGCACTGGCCAGCCGGTTTTGCCAACAAGGACCGGCGACGGCCGGTCCTTCTTTCGCCGACACCGGCGGCCCGGTGCCGGCCGCCGGTCATCTTGCTCCCCCGCGGCCTGGAACCGTCCGCGGCCTATGCCGTCCGGCGCGATGCGACGGCATCGCTTCCCTCCTCCGCGGCCCCACTCCGGCTGCGGCGCCTTTCACTTTCTTCGACGCGACGCGACGACGTCACGTTCTTGGATTTCTTTCCACGGAGCGGCGCAACGGTGCCGCGCAATAATTGTCGTGTGATTCCCGCGTGGTGCGACGGCACCACGCCATCCCGTTCCATCCGCAAGGAAACAATTATGAACATAGGAGGGGGGTTTGGCCGTATTGGTGCGGTCCGGGCCCCCCTCTCGTTAGACAATAACATTTAATCCTTTATCCTCGATGTTCGACATTCTAGAATCAAGAATGGAAAATAAATAAATAAGATATCAACAATCCCCTACCTCGGATTCAAGTGCGGAGCACGCCAATCAAGCCGTGGAAGACTAGCGTTGCGGAGGTCGAGCGTCACGGAAATCGAACGTCGTTTTCATTGACGTCGAGGTGCGTCCGAAGAGGTACGTCGCTGGAGAAGCTTCTTAAGCTGACGGAGATAGTCCGAGGAGGAAACGGCGTCTCCTTTCGTTGACATGGGAAGAAGATCGATGAAGCGGCGTCGTCGATCTTTGGAAACACACCGGCTACGAAGAAGAGAAGCGACGTTCTTCGTCAGAGCTTAAGTGTTCTTCGTGTTCTTCATCAAGGTTGAAGAAGATGGAGAGAGCTTCTCAAAATCTCTAAAGGTGGCAAAGGAGACCAACCCAAAATAAATTAAGCTTAATCCTTAATTTATTTACACAACTATACATTTGAATTTCAAAAGATAAGAAACAAACCATTAATTCGTAGAATTAATTCAAAGAAAGAAACAGCTCATTTAATTTACGGAAAAAAAACCACCCAATTAAATGGTCTGTTAAGAATTTAAGAAAACGCATCAGTTGACTTTCATAAAGATGGGTTTTCGCGGGTGCGTTACTTAGCGGAAAGAAACGGTGGGGCTCGTGCGGGCCCCACCTCACAAATATCCTACCAAGAGGGTAGGATATTTCTGGATAGTAACTTATCCGATTCAACTCAGATTAAGCCGCTTTTAAGTGGCTTCAAGTGGCTTCCAAGTGTCTTAAGTGAAATAAAATAATGTTTTCGCAAAATTATTTTATATCTTAACTTTAAGCCCGAAAATTAAAAACCACACCCGAGCAAACGCAACTCCGGAAGAGGCGTTTCTAAGAAATTAACGGCGATGCGATTCCATCGGTGCCCTCAGAATTCGATTCTGAGCACCGGTTCAAAAGTTAGAAAAACCCGCTCGTCCGTTCACTGAATGTACCCGAGCCAAACTTTGGAAATTGATTCCGGGCACAACGGGCCTCGGAATCAGGCGCCGTCAAAAACTGTGTTCTTTTAAAATTCCAAAGAAAATTAAAAAAAATTCCATGGAATTTACAGGTCTTTACATTACTCCCACCATAGAGCTTTACGTCCCCGTAAAGCTTCACCACAAACTTAGGGAAACAAAGTGGTACTGAGCACGCATCTAAGCCTTCCGCTCCCGTGTGCTCACCTGGAGGTTCCCGCGCTGTCAAAGAAAGTGCACAAGAGGAATCGACCGTCCTTCTAGGATCTTCTCCTGTCGATCCCCGATCCCCACAGGATCCTCCGTAGAAGACACTCATCGCCACCGTCCAGCTCCTCATGGTCGATGATATGCGAAGGGGTCGAGCACGTATCTCCTTAGTTGGGATACATGGAAAACGTTGTGCACCTAGTGCAACTGAAGTGGATGGGCCAAGCGGTAAACCACGTCGCCTACCCAGCTGAGGACCTAGAAAGGTCCGTTGAACCTCGGAGATAACTTGCCTCCCTGGCCACATCTCCGTAAACCTTGTCGAGGTGAGACCCGTAAGAAGATGTGGTCGTCATCCTCGAACTACAGAGTTCTCCATTTCTGTTAGAGCTGAAACTCAAAACGACTACTGCTACGAGGGTAAGGTTGACCGACTCAAGAGTGATCAGTCGCACCCTCCTGTTCAAGAGTTACCATGCACTGCATGGGGTTTCCTTTTCCGCCGACCAAGGAAAACCCATCCCGACGTTTGCCTAAAACCTTCAATTTAAGTATGAACAGTTATTGCCCATTCCATACTCAAACTAACATCGTAAGGCCTCGACGCTGCCACCAAGAGATTCCAACCAGAACTCTCGCCTCAAGGGTCTGACCACACCGTCGACGTAAGTGTGATTATCAAGTCTCCTCCCAAGGTATCTCCAGATGTGAGGGTCAAGTCCACGGCTTACCGGAAACACTAGGTCTGGAACAAGATTTGTGAAAGCGAGGAATGATTCATATTGACGTCTGTTACTACAGAAGATAGTAGTGGACACAGACTGTCCCTTGAATCATTTCTAGAGCCATTGGGTCACACTCCTTGACCACATGTAGCCACACTCTTCCTCCGCCCTCCAGCTCCCTGAGCCTGGCGGGAATAACTAAGGCGGGTGGTTGTAGCATGTTTAGATGTACACCACCTCATGCTGCTCTCCTAGCTCTGCCTCCACGTCTTCCGCTTCACAGACTCTTCTCTATTTAAAGATACCTCTTCATGAAACATTTAACACGCCCGAGTCTCTAAGACTGGCACCGGTTCCTTGTTTCATACTGCACTGTGCAGTCTTCATCCGCTCCTGAATGAACTACACCTCCTTTAGTCTCACAAGAGCTGCTATGATATTTTCTTTGCTGATAAGAGAAATCTGGTCACATCCCCTAGATGAACCACATTCGTTGCCTAATACAGTCAATCCTGACATAAATGATGCATTCATGTCATGGATGACATTGTAAGGCCTCGACGCAACTAGTAAGAGATCCAACTGTCACTCTCACCTCCAAGGGTCGAGTCACACTGTCGGCATCAGTGTGAGGTCACTGGGTCTCCTCCAAATGGAATCTCAAAAGTGAGGTTCAAGTCAACAGTAAAACCGGGACCACTCAGTATCAACCAAACAAAAAGGACAGGAAAGCAAACAAATATAAGTGTCTTTTTATTATTGCAGCTCATAGTACAAAGACACGAATACAAAAGCATCATGGAACTAGAAGTACAAAGGACGTATCCACTAGTTCCTCTCCTGTCCACCTGCTCTCGGTGCTCCATGACCATAGGACTCAGCTGCCTGAAGCTAAACTCTCCCATGTCCTCCTGTCCCCTACGGTCGGGGTGGGCCTCCTGGTGGTGGTGGCAACATCCCGAAGCGTCGTCCACCTCCAGCTGCACGGCCAACTCTTCTGCCATGGCTGCCTGCTCCTTGCAGTCCGCCCTGATCGAACCTCTGCCTTTGCCTCGGAGATTCTTCATTTAACTGCTGGTCATCTGCATGGCGGGTCGGACAGTCACGTGCCATGTGACCAATTCCACCGCAGGAGTAACACTGTCCACTCTCGGCACGTCTGGCTCTGACTCCACCCCGGTTTCCCCACACAACTGAACCTGAGTCGTGCAGTCGGCCACCGGTAGGTCTGGTCCTCTTGGACCTCTGTGTCATCTGTCTACTGCCTGCTGCAGAAGACTCTTCCGCAAGCCGGCTAGTGGTGGGTCCTGCTACTGGAGACTACTCAGCAAGGAAACTCTCCACTAAGAGGGCTCTCTCCAACACCCCTGTCTACGTCGGAAAGCTGTGAGAAACAACAGAAGCTCTAATCTCTCGCCTGAGCCCCTACTCGAAGGTTCGGGCCCTGAAGAACGGGTCTCGTACCATATATGTGGAGTACCGCGAGAGGTCTGTGAATCTCGCTGAGTACTACGCCACTGACATGCTGCCCTACCGCAGCTGAAATAGCTCCTGTATACGCACCGCTTGAAGGGTGGCTGGTATAAACTCTGCCCGGAATAGGCTATCGATGTCTTCCCATAGAAGTGTCGCCTCGTCATGCATCTGAAGCATCAGGCTCCACCATCTTCCTGCTACTGCCTGAAGAAGGTTGGCAGCTAGGATCACCATAAAATCTGCCGGCGTCCCCACTAGCCTGAAGACTCTCACCACAGCCTCCAGCCAATCCTCAGCCACCTGCGGGTCCGTCCCTCCCTGGAACCTGGGTGGCCTCTGGTGCTGGAACTCATACAGTGCGCTCAAGCGACGTGCATCCTCTGCTGTTGGGGCTGGTGGCATCATTGGCCCAACGGGTAGTAGTACCGCTGGTGCCTCCGCTGGTGCCTCAACTAGGATAAGGCCCTATACTGAGGCCTCGTCGCTCGACGGGCTGTCAGTACGTACCACTCTCGGGGCTCTAGCTGGTCGTCCATGGGGAGGCATCCTGAAAAAAAACAACATGACACGGTAAAAAGATTATACCTGGTGAGCTGACCTGGTTTGAGCTGACATTTAAATAAAACATTTGGAAAACACACACGCAATAAGTGTTTTCGTTCACAAAGTCGGAAACCAGTTGTCAAGGTCCGGGTGTATGGTTACGCCGGCCGCCCGCACCAACACTGGACTCCCTGAACTGAAAACCACACTCGGTACCCTTAACACTATTGCTTCACATAAGGAAACATCAGAGTTATAAGTTCTGTGGTAGAACCGAACTCCTCTGATACCAATTTGTCACGACCCGTCCTCGAGGCCCGTTCCGTGACTACCCCAAGCCCGCCTTCCATAGGCTAGGGGCTGGCGACAAGCACCAAGGGCGTAAAATCCCGATAAATGGGAAGGGATTGCCTTTATTAAAGAAAATAAGAACCACAGAGTACAAGCGGAAACAAAACACTAAGTACAAAAGAAAAGATTAAAAGTAAATGGGCCAGAATACAAACCCAAAAGAAAGTACAACTACCACTGAACAAGGTACAACAGCAAAAAGACAAACAGCTGGAAGAGGGAAGCAGCTCATGGGTCGTCCTCCTTGGGTCCTACCTGAAGGGTAGGTACAGATAGCGCAGCTCCTGGTCGTCCACCTCGGATCCTACCTGAAGGGTGGGTATAGATAGCCTCCTCCATGCTCTCGTCCGTCAACCTCCTCTGTGAGTCGTCTCGTCACGTAGTCCACCTCAGGGTACCGACTTGTCATTTAGTCCACCTCCAGGTACCGACTCGTCGTGTAGTCCACCTCCGGGTACCGTCCAGTCCTTGAACACTCGGCCTCCGTCAGCACTGCCCGTCGTCTGCAACCAACACAACGAGGTGCGGGCATAGCCCGTGCAGGGGTGAGTATAACGATACTCAGTAGGGACCCCGAGACCCTCAAGGTCTCACTAAACCAACAAGGATAACCACAAGAAGATATCAACAGATAACCTCTACTTAGATATATGCCCATACATATACATAAGTTATCAAGTAACCCATCTCAATCATGAGGAAACACAAGGATTGTGAAATCAACGGATAACCACTAACCAGGAATATGACCATACATATACCTAAGTTATCAAGTGACCCATCTCAATCATGAGGTAAACACAAAGATCAAAAGTCTCAGCTCAAACCAGGATTTTCATTATCGAAACCGTAACTGCTGAAGAGCTCCGTCTCTGGAGTGTACAGTGGTCCTGCCACGACTCCGAGGTACTGCTCACTAACCTAAGAATGTTGTGGTACTCCTACTGTCGAGTACTACGGGGTTGCGGCCAACTACCGGGCGCTCCGTCTGCTGGGGGTCTGTCGCCAAATACCGGGCGCTCCCACTAATAGCCTACAGAGGCACTCCTCCTGTCAAGTACCGCGGGTTTGCGGCCTACTGCCGGGCGCTTCGTCCACCGTGGGTCTGTCGCCAAATACCGGGCGCTCCGTCTACTGGGCTAGTCGACTCACTCCAAGACGAGTCGGTCAAGCAGTCGTCAGGTCTCAGCCGGCTACACGGTCTCCGTACTCCGCACGCTCGTCTCCGGGAGGGTCCGCTCCACGAGCTACTGGTCGATACTCCAAGTATCACAAATTCCCGAAAAGAAGTATCTCAAAGGACCACCTCATCATTGGGGTCTCAACGCAATAGACAGTGCGTCAATCGGACGCCTGGTCTGTGAGTTATTAGCCTTTTCGTCATAGGGGTCTGATTGGTTTCGTGTGCGAACCAGTCCGGCCGTAACTCAACTATACCCCGAACACTCATAGGGTATACCCATAGGGACCGTTTCTCAACGAGATAACCAACGCCGCTGATGGTTCGTCAAATGAACGTTCTGTCAGAAAGGTATCAGTTTTTCTGTTCCAGGGGCCCGGTTGGATTTCGGTGCGATCCAACCCGGCCACTATCCAACTGCATCCAAATCTCGGCGAAGGATGCCAAATGTTCTGTATCATCAATAGGAACTCAACGCAACAGACGGCGCGTCAATCGGACGCCCGGTCTGAGAGTTATTGACTTTTTCGTTCCAGGGGCCCGGTTGGATTTCTGTGCGATCCAACCCGACCGCACTCCATCGGCATCCAAACCTCGAGCGGAGTAAGTCAAAAGATCCGTCTCACTTAGAGTAATTCAACGAAACAGACGGTGCGTCAATCGGACGCCCGGTCTGTTATTTATTGGCCTTTCCGTCTCACACTCACCCTGGAAAACTTCCCAGGAGGTCACCCATCCTGATCACTACTCTAGGCCAAGCATGCTTAACTATGGAGTTTTAACCACGTAGGCTCCCGAAAAGGAAGATGCACCTTGTGTATAGTATACCGAAACGACCGTCTTGATCCATGGATCGTGTTGCCGTTGACGGCGAGTCGTTTGGAGGCCTGTAGCCCAAGATACGGACATTTGACCGAAAGTGGTCCGAAACTGGGGGTCTGGGCCCGGGCCGACCCGTCCCGGCCGGCGGCGCGGCGGCGCGGGCCAGTGCGGCGGCGCGGTCCGGTGCGGCGGCGCGGACCGGCACGGTGGCGCGGCCTAGGCGCCGTTCGGGTGCCGCGCGTGGGGGGCAAAGCCCCCCCCCCCCTCCTTTGAGAACCGCGGCCCCTTAATTGGGGCCGCTTTTGAGACCCGGCCGGGGGAAATTAATTCCCCCGGTCTCCACTGTCCGGCCGGCCCGCACTGGCCGGCCGGTTTCGCCAGCAAGGACCGGCGACGGTCGGTCCTTCCTTCGCCGAAACCGGCGGCCCGGTGCCGGCCTCCGCTCATCTTGCTCCGCCGCGGCCCGGAACCGGCCGCGGCCTATGACGTCCGGTGTGATGCGACGACATCGCTTCCCTCCGCCGCGGCCCCGCTCCAGCCGCGGTGCCTTTGACTTTCTTCGACGCGACGCGGCGACGTCGCGTTCTTGGATTTCTTTCCACGGCGTGGCGCGACGGCGCCACGCAATAATTGCCGTGCGATTCCCGCGTGGTGCGACGGCACCACGCTATCCCGTTCCATCCACAAGGAAACAATTATGAACATAGGAGGGGGGTTCGGCTATGTTGGTGCGGTCCGGGCCCCCTCTCGTTAGAGAATAACATTTAATCATTTATCCTCGAAGTTCGACATTCTAGAATCAAGAATGGAAAATAAATAAATAAAATATCAACAATCCCCTACCTCGGATTCAAGTGCGGAGCACACCAATCAAGCCGCGGAAGACTAGCGTCGCGGAGGTCGGGCGTCGCCGAAATCGAACATCGTTTCCGTTGACGTCGAGGTGCGTCCGAAGAGGTACGTCGCTGGAGAAGCTTCGTAAGCTGACGGAGATAGTCCGAGGAGGAAACGATGTATCCTTTCGTTGACACGGGAAGAAGATCGAAGAAGCGGCGTCGTCGATCTTCGGAAACACACCGGCTACGAAGAAGAAAAGTGGTGTTCTTCGTCGGAGCTTAAGTGTTCTTCATGTTCTTCGTCAAGGTTGAAGAAGATGGAGAGAGCTTCAAAAAAATCTCTCAAGGTGGCAAAGGAGACCAACCCAACATAAATTAAGCTTAAGCCTTATTTTATTTACACAACTAAACATTTGAATTTCAAAAGATAAGAAACGAACCATTAATTCGCAGAATTAATTCAACGAAAGAAACATCTCATTTAATTTACGAAAAAACCGCCCAATTAAATGGTCTGTTAAGAATTTAAGAAAACGCGTCATTTGACTTTCATAAATACTGGTTTTCGCGGGTGCGTTACTTAGCAGAAAGAAATGGCAGGGCTCATGCGTGCCCCACCTCACAAATATCCTACCAAGAGGGTAGGATATTTCTGGATAGTACCCTATCTGATTCAACTTAGATTAAGCCGCTTTTATGTGGCTTCAAGTGGCTTCCAAGTAGCTTAAGTGAAATAAAATAAAGTTGTCGCAAAATTATTTTATTTCTTAACTTTAAGCCCGAAAATTAAAAACCACACCTGAGCAAACGCAACTATGGAAGAGGCATTTTTAAGCAATTACCGGGGCTGCGATTCCACCGATGCCCTCAGAATTCGATTCTGAGCACCGGTTCAAAAGTTAGAAAAACTCGCTCGTCCGTTCAGTGAACGTACCCGAGCCAAACTTCGGAAATTGATTCCGGGCACACCGGGCCTCGGAATAAGCCGTCGTTAGAAACTGCGTTCTTGTAAAATTCCAAAGAATAAAAATTTCCTTGGAATTTACGGGTCTTTACACCTATATCCATAGATATGTAGGATTATGTAGTTGTAAATAATCTTTGACCAGGAGTAGCTAACCCGTGTATAAGGAAAAGAAAATTTACTTCGACTATTGTAATTTTTATGGTTTAGAAATTATTAAAGTTGATTTTATTTCACTGTTGGGTGATTGACATGTTTTTTGATGTTATCATTGATATTATTAAGGTTATATTTATGTTTCATCCTGATGAAATGAGGGTATGCCATGACATTCATCATAGAGGCACTTTCTAGAGATCACATGTCATGCATTCTTACCTTGCCATTTAGGATGCATTACTGATTGCATGTTGTTGTGATAGGTTTTGTGCAAGATATGAATGTTGTTGTGTTATATTCCTTAATAGAATACATTCTATGTGATAGGATATTTGGTTTTTTTAGGTTTCATTTTAAATAACATTAAACATTGGTTCTTTAGGTTTTATGGGTCCTCGTAGATCGTAATTTGGGGGATCATTACATTGTTATTACTTGTGTATGACATGAATAAGATGTCAATAATTAATATCAAGGAGTATGGGCCCCCACAAATCAGAAGATAGCACTTTAATATTTGTTTTAGTGTTTCCATCTGTTTCGAAGTTGTTTCTGAGTCTTTCTATCCGAAAAAATCCAGAATAAACGTTATGTGTTGATGAATATATGCCATGTATCCTTCTATTCAGGGAGGAACTTTTTTCTTTAGTACACATCGTGTACTATAAGTACACGCCTTGTATTCCTTCACTGTGTGACTGAATGTGTGTTAAGAGACACATGGTTGGGTTTTGTTTTGTGGACCACGCTATGTACAGGATGTACATGCCATGTTGTTGAGACCATGTGTCCACCTATGTGACTAATGACACTAATGGATGAAACATATGATATACACGCTGTATCCATCTTGAACATGCCGTGTAGTGTGACCCTTATATCCTACCATGTGACTAATGACACCGTTTTGTGAAATCCATCATGTAAATGTTGTTTCTGTCACATACACGTTGTATAGAGTCAACCATGTCTCTGATCGAGTTTCGAACAACAAGGATGGTTGAAACATAAGTGGAACACACCGTGTTCAGGTCAAACATGTCATGTAGTCTTGATCAATGAAAACCTTGTGGGTTATTCATGTATGAGAACTTGGGTAGGGGGAAAAGATTATTGTACATGCTGTGTCTTGGGAGAACTCGTCCTGTGTATAGGGTGTTACACGACCAGTGTTAGAAAAACTACACATCCATGTGAAGGCTTCATGAAACACAATGTGTAAGGGATATACATGTCATGTATCTATGTTTTGAAAATCTTGAATGTTTTTATTAACCTATTATTTTCTAGCACTTCTATGGTATATTCATTATTTTCCTTGAACAATGGTGTGTGATTAATCATACTGAGTCATGCCACCAGGAGGTCCTCTGGTTGTACACTAGATTCATGGTGGGGATCAGGAAATAGACAGAGTATATTAGGGAATACCTATAGATCCTCTTATCATGATTGTGTTGACACCAACCATTATCCTAAAATTAGGTGTTGATGCATTGTTACGAGAAGGCTTCATGAGGTTTTTGTATATCTTCAGGGGAGTACCGCAGCATGCCCTGTCAATGGAAGGGTTGACGTGGGACCTTCAAGAGTAGAATCCACCCACTTTCTCAGGGTATGGAGGACATCAGGCTGTTGTGTCACGTTTGGAAGCCATGATTTTGATCATTGAGCATCTGGAGACACCTCCTGAGAGGAGGTTGAATATCGTAACCTATATTATTTGGGATTACACAGTGAGACGGCGGGATGTGATCACATATTTATGATGCTAGCAGGTTATTACTTGGGTTGAGTTCAAATGTGCCTTCAATGATTAATTTTACCCAGAGTCTTTGATGAATGATTGAGCCCGAGAGTCAAGGAGTCTAGAACAGGGTACTCCTTCCATCTTGTAGTACACTTCTCTCTTCATAGGGTTTTAGTGCTTCACGCCCATTCCAGGGGGTGATGAGTTATTTCTGGCAATGAAGATTGAGGATGGTCTGAGGCATGACATTGGATCATAGGATACCAAAATCAGGTTGACTTCATCACCTGTATAATCAGACAGTTTCTGAACATAGAGCTCAATCTGAGGGATTCTGGGGCTATGAGCCATGGAAGCTCGACATCCAGAGTTGGTACCCCTTTTAATGACCGTCCGAAGTACCGCAGGGAGTCTACGCGTAGAGATCTGTGTAGGCATAATAATTTCTATGGTTGACCAGTGTTGGGAATCCAGTGCAGGAATAGTGGGAATACGAGGCCACATTTCCAAAGAGACCTAGTAGAGGCCCTATCATGCAACAAGAAGGATCATCTTCAGCATTTTAGTCAAATATTCTCACCATTTTATGGTGATATGAGAATTACTATGCATCCACATTTTGGAGCAGTGCCACCATTTTCTCACCATTCTTGGAACTGAAGTTCTTTTGACTGTTCTAGCTAAGGTGGATGTCACAGACGTGGTAGAAAGTTGGAAAGCATTCAACGACAATAGGGCAGACCATCTCATGGTAGTCAGTTAGTGTCACATGGGCGTGGTATAGGAATAACTTTTGCGGTGGAGTAGATCCAGCAGGAAAAGGATCCTGGACACTCTTAAATTCGAGGGACAATTCTAGTTTCCTCAGTTCCTGATTCTACACTTTTTGATACATGTGCTTCTATTAGTTTCATAGTTGTTTCTATTATGGAGATCATTGGACTATGTATCTTTTCTTAAGTTGATATCATGATGCTTGACACTCTGTTGGGGACAATAATATCTAGTGTAAGTCAGTGCAAGGAGATCTAACATGAGGTTGGTGGGTCTCACTTTTTAGGGGACCTTTATGTCTTAGAGATGATAGTCTATGATTTCATTCTTGGAAAGTTATTTCCCTTCTAAGCTATGGTGGATTGATATTGTCGTAGGGTGAGTTTCAGGTCAGCAGAGGGTAGTTTGTTTCTTCATAAGGGAAAATCGGATTTCCAGGGGAGTAGATCAAGACCTGAGCATAATGGGTTGGTCAGAGTAACAACCCATATTTCTAGTCTATATCTGGATGACCACGGTGCTTCACAGTTGGACATTCCTCTAGTGGTCGATAATTTCAAGGATGTCTTTTCAGAGGACATTTCAGTTTTTCATCTTGAGAAAGAGGTCGACTTTTCTACTAATATTGTTCTAGGAGAGGAACCAGTGACCATTCCTCATTAATGGATAACAACACCCGAGTTACATGACCTCAATAAGAATTTGGAGGAGTTGTAGGAAAATGGTTTCATCTAACCTATTACTTCTCCTTGGGGTACTTATGTCATGTTTGTGAAGAAGGTGGACGATACCCTCAAACTTTGTGTGGATTATCAGAAGCTTATCTAGTTGACAGCTAGGAACCGATATCCATTGATGAGGATTGATGATCTCTTTGATCAACAACGAGGATCATCGGTGTTATCAAAGATTGAATTGTGATCTGGTTATCATCAGTTGCATGTTAGACCATTCGATGTAAATATTAAAACCTTTTAGAGTAGGTACGGTCTATTCGAGTATATAGTTATATCGTTCGGTCTCACGAACATGCCTACAATTATCATGGATTTGATGAACTATGTGTTCCTTCCATACTTGGATTCTTTAGTGGTAGTCTTGATGGATGATATCTAGGTGTACTCTCACACCTGACACAACCAGGCTACCCATCTTGATTTCATTTGGAGTACATTGAGATCATTAGTTATATGGAATACACTTAAAATGCCACTTTTGGATGGACCAGATTCACTTCTTTGGTCATGTTATCTTAGAAACAAGAGTATCAATAGACACATGGAATGTGAGAGTGGTAGTATCCTAAGAGAAGTCGGGGAACCTCTTTGAGGTATAGAGTTTTGTAGGGCTACCTTAATACTATAAGCATTTCATGCAGGACTGTTTAATCCTAGAAGCGTCACTGATAGGTATGACTAAGAAGGGTGTGAACTTTTTATGGTCAGATTCTTGTGAGTCAGCCTTTCAAAATCTTAAAGAGAAGTTACCATCAGTATCGATACTAGTTTTTCCATATCTAGGAAAGTGTTAAAATGTATACTCTGATGCATCAAGTATCGGGTTCGGAGCAGTGCTTATGCAGGGGGAAGGATTCGTTACATGTGGGTATCGGTAGTTGAGGACATATGAGAGGATTTACTAGACACATGATCTCGATTTGGATATTGTTGTTCATTATTTACACTATGGGAGACATTACCTGTTGGAAGATCATTTTGTGGTTTCACCAACCACAAATCTCTCATGTATTTGTTTACTCAATGTGATATAAATCTAAGACAGTGGAGGTGGGTTGAGTACCATCAGTCTTTTGATTTTATGCTTTCCTATATTCCTCGTAATGGAAAAATAGTGGCTGATGCGTTGAGAAGGAGGACATATATACATGTAGATCAACAGGCTAGTTGTGAGTTATAGATTATGGATCTTTTCTCTGAGACACATGTTATGGTGCACGATAGAAAGGGTTAGGCGATTCATTCTTCTGTATCTATTACCTCTACTCTTCTTGATTGAGGGTAAATGAGGAATCTATCATATTATGAATCCCTAGATCTACAGTAGAGTGTGTTAGGAGATGTCCCTATTCATGGATTAATGGTAGGAAAGGATGAGATCTCGCTCTATCATGGGAATGTATGGGTGTCAGCAGACATACATGAGAAGATAATGTGGGGCATTCATTCCTCAGTTTGGGAAGTTAATCCTATCATCACCAAGATGTATTGAGATCTACACCATCAGTAATGGTGGATAAGTATGAACAGATTTGTTGATGGCATTTTCATGAGGTGTTCCACCTGTATGCAGGTGAAGGTGAAGTATCAGCGACCAGCAAGGTTTTCGCAGAAGTTACCCATTATCGAGTGGAAGTGTAATGATGTCACGATGGATATCATGATAGGTTTCCATGGTCCCCTCAAGGGAATTATGTAGTATGGGTTTTCATTGATAGAATCATGAAGTCTTCACACTTTTTTCTAATCTAGGAGACTATTAGTGTTGATGATCTTGGAAGGCTTTACATCTGAGAGATTTTATATATAATTTGGGATCCAAAATCTATGGTTTAAATAGGGATGAATGTTTTATTAATGGGGTCTATTAGGGACTACATAGGGCTTTGGGTACACATGTACTTCTAAGTATAACATTCCATCCCTAGATAGATGGCACATTTGGGCATATGATCTAGGTGCTGGAGGAAATGCCACAAGAATGTGTCCTACGTTTTGGATGATCATGGGAGAAGCACATTAATATTTTGTAGTTTTCCTAAAATAATTGTTATCATGCAACTATTTAGCTAACAAATTAAAAGGATTTGTACTGTAGGCCATGCCGATCAGCCTTATGTTGGATGGAGGTAGGAGTGGCAACTATGCTTCGACCTTGTCTTGTCCAGGAGACCACAGAGTAGACAGAGTTGATTTAGAAAAGGATGGATACTACTCAGTCATGATAGAAGTATTTTTCTCATAGACGGAGATGTCCTATAGTGTTTAATTCCGGAGATCATGTTTTTCTACACGTCACTCTATAGTTGGGACATAAGAGTATTACGATATAGGAAAAGATTTCTCTAAGATAGGTTGTACCATTTGAAGTTTTGGAGAGAGTTAGTCTGGTGGCCTATCGGTTTCAGATACATTATAGGTACAGGACTATGCATGACGTCTCCCATGTTTTTCAGTTATGGCATTACTTTTCATACTTGTATCATATTTTTCACCCCAAAGAGGAAGAGCTGGAGGTAGCCGCATCATTTAAGGAGAATATTATCTGGATGGTTGATCATAGTGGAAAGGTTCTTTGTGGCTCTTCTATTCCCTTGGTATGGGTTCTATGACAGCACAGTTGAGTATATGTAGAGACTTGGGAGAAAAAGGCCAATGTGTGATCGCAGTGGCTAGAGCTATTTGAGGACACATCTTCGACTTGACATTTCTAGGGAAATTTGGGGAGAAAAAGTTTTATGTGGGAGTTTTTATGGACTTGGGTTTTTTCACGTATAGTTTCTTCTTTTCTGGTGTTTTTTAGAAAATGTTGAGAATCTAAAAATTTAAGAAGGACATGTCGTGTACCTGATTTCTGTGGGTGACCATGTTCTGGATGTGTAATGGTCGAGTACTTGGATGTGTGGGGTGACCTGGAGACCACCTAAAGTAGGGCCTGGTAAAGGCATATACACGCCATGTACTAATAAAATACTCATCATGAAACTTTCTTTTTAATTGTTAAATCTGATACCGGTCGCATATCATTGGAAGAAATACCTTCTTCTCAACTTTTCTTGTCCAGGAGTGCCTGTAGGGAATGAATCTCCTCCAAGACCCCGACTCAGCATCCGTCCTCTAAATCAACCGTTTTCGATTTCATTGGAATCTCCACGGTGAGTTCTTACTTCTTCTAGTGGCTCATTCCATGACTTCTCACGTTTTGTGTGATATCCTTGGTGGAGTGTTTTTTTCATTTTTTTAGATCTACCATGTTCTAGGTCGGTTCAAGGGACGACACTAGGGTATATCAATGTTAAAATTATAAGTAAAGTGGTTTGTGCCTTTCTTTAGTTAGTCTTTGAATATTATGTGCAAAAGTGCAAATACCTTACATGAAGGTATTTTGTGTTTAGGTATTTTAACCATATTGATTCATGTTATGCTTTTTATCTTGAGTTAGGGATCTTGTTTGTAAATAGGGTTACTTTTAATAGAATGGAGGTGATTACCAATGTTTTATTTGATATTCGTTGTTGTGTATAATATTTAATCATAGGAATCTTTCTTTCCGTGCATTGTTTTTTTGGGATGATGTTTTTTATTTGAGGTTGTGATATGCTTTGTAGATGGTTAGCCAAGTAGTTCTTGAGGATTAGACTGGCATTTGAACATATTTTGTGTACGATTGACATACACAGGGCAGTTGGAACCTGGTGCAGTTAGACCATAGTGGAAATAGATGCTGAGGGATTCCCAAGAGTGTTAGTTTTCTTTTACAATATGAGACCATAGGGGGGTATAATTGTGTGCTCCCTCAAAGTGTCTTTAGTTCCATGTTACTAGACCAAAATTTTAATTGGATGTTGAGTGCTTCCTCAGAGTTTCTTTACTTACTGTTATGAGACCATATGGGGAATTGACTATGAGTGCTTCTTCAGAGAGACATTGTAAAAGATGAACAATAGGGGTTAGACTATGAGAACATTCCCAAGTGTTTCTTGTGTTTGATAGAATATTATTTTTGATAAATTAAAATTTATGTAATCGAAATTGTATGGTTGTTTACTTTTGAGTAATTTATTGTTTATTGCATAATTTTACTTATTGTCTTCCATATATATATTTAGTGACTATTAGGCACAGATCTTTGGGTGATTTCCTACTGGGATTCCTCTCATACCTTGTTTGGGTCATGCTTTTGGGCCCAAACAGATTATATTGTTCCTGGTATAGATAAGGGAAATCAGCCTTCTACTTCAGGTACATGACTATTGTAGAGCTGTAGAGCGTGGGACCAAGCTGTTCCTTGCAATGTTGCTAGATTTGTTTACTTTTTTTTCATTTGTGATTTGGTTTCCTACTATATTTCCGCATTGTGATTTATTTGGATTCTTTCCTAGACATATACGACATGCACCATTTATATTTTTTCTCTAGTTGTCTATTTACTTTCAATCTTCCGATATTTACGGTTGTATGGTATCATTAATAATTCTGCTATTGTAATCTGATTATTTCTGTTACATTACTCTACCAAGGAGGGGATAGATTACCCACTATCACACCAAAAGCCATCCCTGATAGTTGTCATCTTATGTTGTGTAAGGAAATGCACTTGAAACCATGTGACCAACTGGGTATAGGGAACCTCTGGGAGGCACCCAGAATTGGTACGTTAGAAAATTATTCAAAAACCTATATTAATTACCACTATATAAGATCTTATAATTTTTGTTAAAATTAATGTGTCTCACAAATAATTGTCAATTGATTGTCTTTGTGGATGATGTAATTCATTTTTTATCACTACCTTCAAGGAATGATTATTATTTATTAAATGTTCAAATATGATAATTATAAGTATACTGTATATTTATTCATATTGTAGAATGGTCAAATAAACATAAATTTTATATATAATAGATTAAGAACATCATGGACAGAAAAACTGTTTAAATGAAACAACCATTAAAATATAACAATTATACTCATATATAGATGATTCTTATGAATTATATATTACATTTAAAACCATTGAAAAATCATGAATGACATGAACTTTAAATAGTTGTACATATATTATAGTTGTTTAATTTCATAGTAACATAAATCATTCTGAATAAATTGATGTGACATAAATCAAAGAAACTAGTATCCTTGAGATTGTAAACAGGAAAATAATACCCTAATAAGTTTTTTTTTGAAACTAAATAAAATATTAGACAAACCTAAAATATAAATTTATTTGTTTTTTAATCAATCATTTAATAAATATAATTTTATTTTTCCTATTATTTAACACATGTTATGGTTGAGTTACAAATAGAGTTTTTAGATCTCTTAAACAATAATCATTTATTTTAATAGGAATATTTCTCTCTATTTACATCGTTATAATTCAATTTTCATTACATTTACTTATCATGTAACTAGTATATATATTTTTTACTTACATATCTACTTTATTTTACTGCTCACTATTATATATATATGTGGTTTATATGTTCCCATATCACTCATCTCAATAATGAAAATCTAATTTAAGAGAATATTTCAGTCTCTTAGATCATCTCATCATACACTATTTAAATATTTATTAACTCAAAAAACATCTAAAAATAATATTTAAAAGTAAATCAATTATTTTTCATTATTTAATTGATAGAAAAAGCACTATGTTCTTACAATATATGAGGATACTATACTCATTATGTAAAACATTGTATACATGTTTATTTTTTATATCTATTTTCAGACTCAAATATTAATAATATTTTATAATATGTAATACATACTCTTCAATTATGATTCATTATTCATTTTTTTGCAGAATAATATATTTAATCCTAACATTTTTTCGATTCATTATCATATAATAAATTTTGACATTGAGATATGAAAATGTATTAAATTTTCATCTCATATACCTTTACATTGATTTTAACATTTGTATAATTTCTTATTGTGAAAAAATTATGCATGTCAAAAAACATATATGATGGTTGGGATTGGAATATTACATTACATTAATCTTTTAGGTGATATTTTTACCCGAATAGAATAGAATTGTTTTTTTGGTAACAACTGTGGCACACAATGATATATTTTCAAGTTATAGAACATTGGATTATTCATATGATGAAATATTATATTTAATTTAGTTATTATTATGATTCCATACTATTATGTTATCATATTATTTATCCCATGATACCACATTATTATATATGATCCATATCATCTTTGACATTATGTAATGCCTCTTAATAAATATGATTTAATTCATTATTACTTTTGTGACCTTATTGGAAATATTATATCAATGTTTTTTATGTATTACCCTAATATATTATTTGATGAAAATGAAGTTTAGTTGAATTTTTGGCACACATTAAAAATATATTCAAAATCAAAAAGTATTTATTTTCTAGGATCATATATTATTTGTTTAATAAACTAATCACACTAAAAAATAGATATCAGTTTTATGTTATACACATTAGAATAATATTAATTATTACATGATAGGTGTTTGAAACACAGGTTACATTGAAAAATTTAACATCAGAGGCAGATCCCTGTATACTGTAGGATATAGACTAGTGGCGAGGGTCTATGAAAAATGTTTTGTGAACCATACACATAATATCATAATTATAAAAATATATTTATATATATATATCATAAATATTTATATAAATAAAATCATTTTAAAGATATTCGATTATATAATGATGTTTTACAATAATCATTAAAATTCACTATCATCCAATGTTATTAAAAAACCATTTTATATATAGAAAAACATATAATGGTAAAATAGATGGAAAATGTACCATTATTATTCATTTAATTAGTATGTAATTATAAAATATAATATGACAATCCACCACTAAAATTATACATGGTAAAACATTGATAATGTATCTATAAAATTATTAATATATAATAAATTCCTCAGTTTTATATGATTTCATTCCCAAATAATATTATCGATATAATTTCCACTCATACACTATGATCTAAATGTATCTAGTTAGAATAAAATACATTATAATATAAATAATATTTATGAAAAGACATGAACTACTGTATCATGTCAAATTATTCTGAATATAAACAAAATATTCAATAGATAACTCATAAATAACAATTTCCAATAACCATGTTCTTATAATACAACCATGATATTTGAACCAAATATCATTATTTACTATTGGAAATTAATATTATGAGTTTTTCATGTCTAATCATGGATCCCTCAACAATTAAACTATCATTCCCATGAGAATTAATAGCAATATCATGAAAAAACATAATGCGGATAAATAGACCACCTCTTAGTATAGTGATATCAATAGATTGTTACTATATGAATTTCCCTCATTCCATAAGTATCTATGAATAAAAATTATGAGAATAAATATAGTTTGAAGTTATTTATCCCTGTATCTTACAAACTATTCATTAATTGTTCTGTGGTAAAAATTATCACTAACCATGAATGTTTAATCAACACAATTTGAATAAATGTAAATGAGATAGTAAAATAGAGTTCAAAACCCATTCCTTTCTCTCAGCTACCAATGAAGGCCTTGATTTATTATAACTAAATAATACATATACTACATTATGTATCTAATATCCCACAATTATTGCCTCATATGCAACATATGTAGCCTACTATATAATCTATTTACTATGAAAGGAATCTATGGCATATAATAAAACACTATCAGGTCACAAATTAACTAAACAAGTAATTCTAGTAGAACAAATCAAAAATACCATCTCATAGAATAAAAAGTATCTCACTATAACTATAATGTACAAACATAGACTCTAAAAATTAATAATAATAAAATAATAAACATTTTAATAGGGATTAAATTATTTTTAGGATTTAATTATACCTATTTATCTAGTAAAAACATATGGTACACCCAACACCAAACATCATCCAATTTCTTACAATTATTATAATACATTACAAATAATAAATAATAAAATAATTTAAATTCACATTCTATCAATTTTTAAAAACCCAAATATTTCTCTCTTAATATTTATTAAAAATATATTAGAATTTATTTTCATTAATATAAATGGTCATTCATGATAAATTCAACATAAAAATTTATCTTTTATAGAATTTCCTATAATAACTAAAGTTGTTATACCAGTAATAACAAAAATAATTATTATACCAGATACAAAAAAAATATATATAGATAAAACAATTCAATTCATGTATTTCTAAAACAACATAATTACTTTAATTGGTATATAATTGGCACAAAAATTATTATTTGATTTTCAAAAAATTATAAACATGATATTTGGAAATAATATAATGCTAAGATAACAGTTATAATAAAATAAAATTATGTCATAGTCATTTTAGCTTCAAGAGTGATCATTTATCCAATTAATGGTCAAATAATTTGACTTCTTTAAATAATAAAATTTTTAATTTTTTTAAGAAGAAAATAAAATGTATATAAAATTTATTAAATAAGTTATTGTTTATCAAAAAGAATAAGGAAGTAATATCTACCTATATAATCATAATGATATTATTAATAACATATACCTCAAATAATTTTAGTAATAATCTATATATGAACTCATTCTTAATTAACAATTAATTTACCAAAAAATCAATGTTCCCATTTAACAACCTAAAAATTGTAAATATTTATTAAAAAATAAATCATAGAATTATATTGATTACATTTTTTATTTAAAATCACCATTTAATCATATAAAAAATATATTAAATAATTGATATCATTAAAAAAGAAAAATAACATAATTGTTTTAATTATTATTGTAACTATGAATGTAGATGATTTTTTAGGATAGATTACTATTACGAATTATGTGTTTGGTTCCATTTTTTTATAAAGATAAGTGGCATGTTATTTAATTTTCTTATGTTTTAAATCCATGAGTTTTTTTAGATAATTTACTATTTGATAAAATGGCAAAAAAAATATTTTGGATAACATTAAATGTTATATAATGTTTAATGGATATTTTTTATGTATTAAAAATTACATTAAATTTTTGTTACACATTAAACATTATATTTTTATATAATTACTAAAAGGATTCTCCCTAACTAATATTAGAAAATTTTTAATTATGTCATCGATATTAACTAAAAATAGTATATTTAATTATGAATGGTAGTTTCATATAGTCAAACCTATTTTTTAAAAGCATATCAAGTTTAAATTATTCTTTAATAATCTAGTGGCATTAGTGCATATTTTTACTAGGTATTTTGGGGATGTAATTGAGACATGATGATGACGATACAATTATTTATAAGTCAAAAATGTACCTCAATAGTTTATTTTATAGTGAAATTAACCAAAATTAGAAATTTTTATAAATTTAAATTAACCATTAAATATATTCTAATTACTACATAACCCAAAAAATGTTAAATTGTATAATTATATTTTGAATATGTTTTTAATTTTTAAAAAATACCCTTTGAAAAGTGAATGTTATGTGTTACTTTTTATTTCATCAATATGAAATCAAATATTTTTAATGAATAGAGAATTCTATAATGGTCGTGATCAACACCATTCATGGTATAAGAATACATGGAATATGAATGTTAAATGATATATTTGAAGGGAATGGTGTATTAATCTGATTATGTAGTGATCCATTTAGTATTTTCATATGATTAAATGTTTATATAGGAATATACACATCATGAAGCCTCAAATAATGTTCATTAAAGATGTTCATAGATCATAGAACCTTTATTGTACACTATATTAAACATCATTTGTGGTTAAGGAGAAATTGTGTAACCAAATGTCCACATGGATCGACATTGAGAGAATTTTTATTTAATGACTATAATTATTATTAAATTTAATATAAATTTTTTATTTTTTGAAAGGTAATTAAATATTTCGGTAGAAATAGTTATCAGTAAATAATTATGGATATACACTACTAATTTAAACCCTAGGGTAAAAATAATGAACTTTATTTAGGGGATGAATCCATGACATGTGAGAAATGTTGAGATTGATTTTATGTAGTAAACTATAAAATATTGTATATTAATTTTTATTATAAATTATAAAGATGTCCAAATAATTGAATTTACTATCATCATACAATTTTATGTTAAAGGATAATAGGTTGAGAATATCACATACTTGTTCATCATGAAGAAAAATGAATACTTATTATTGATGTAATTTAAAAATATAAATATTCAATTGGGATGTAATTCATATAGAACACTAGAACAGGGAAATCATCGATATGATATACGATTTCTATCCCTAACACAATATTTCCCCTTAATAAAGGTAAATAATTTTCTTCTCTATTTTTTTCTGTAATTATAAAAATCCTTCATCGAAGAATATATATTCAGTTATAAATGAATGAATACAGTATATTTTGATAAATATGAGTTTCATTCTAAGTAATCACATAATATAAAATTTCATTTCAATATTACAATGATTGAAAACTCAAATCTAATTACAAATAAAAAAGATACCCAAATTCAGATCATTATCATTCATTTTTTGATTAATCAACCTAAATAAAATTTTCCATAATTTATTTTCTAATCAGAAATATATATTCTAGTTAATTAATAAATATTAGAAATTTATAAATTATAAACTTCAATATTTGTGAGTTTTATAGTGTTTAACATTCCACTTGAATCTCCTTTTATTCTTATCAAGGTTCCAATTATGTTTTACCCTATTAATAAAAAAGATCAGGCTATGTTGTAGTGATGGGAATTCAATTGAAATTGGAAAATATCAATTATAAATCCTTCAAGTATATTAATGAATGGATTATATTAACACCCATTGTCCGATAATTTTAACAAGGTTGGAGTCATGTTATCTATTTTAATGCCTCTAGATCGTGTATGAATTGTGTTCTCATGAATGGTGATAATGGTCTGGCTTATCGATTAAGGTAGCTGTGATCATAGGAAACTAATTACCAAATGCATGACTAGTAATTAGAATAATTGTTTCATGGCATGAAAAACATCAACTATTATGTCGTTAGTGAAATTTATTCACTCTTCACTAATCATATGTGTTTGAAGAATGTATTTTATCATAGAGGCTTGAACAAGATAAATAATTGGTGGATGGAATATCATCTGGTGTTTTGAATTAAACATAATGTATACACCCTAAAATGAGAATTTGGTAGAAGAATATTTTAGTTATATATCTTTATTCACTAATTTGAATTAGGAATATGAAATTAAATCTTATAAAATTATATGTTTTCATCCCTAAAAATACTAATAATTAATTTTCACAAATCTATATCTATAAAAATATATCTATAAGTATCTCTATAAGACATTGGATATTTAATGGTAAGAGTGTCATAGCCATTCATGTAATATAAATAAAATCTATACATTTTAACAATTAATCATGAAATACTATAACATATATAAAATAGTAATGTTATATAATAGTTTCAGAGATGAAATTTTTAATCCCTCTACACCTATTAACATAATTATCTAAATGAAATCGATTCTCAAAATTATAAATAAGAAATAATTTTTCCTCACAAATGATGATTTATTTAATTTATCTACATCAACCACCTTAGATTCTCTACTATGATAATTGATATACCATGTGTTAGATTCCTATAGTCACCCCCACCCACATTATATAATCATTTTTCGATTTCAATCCATCATCACAAATACCCAGGAGTAAAACCCAGAATTCGTTATCATTTTTAATTTTTTTATCAATAATTTTTTTTTAAACACTATATTTCATTTGATGGATGGATCATATGCTGATAAAGATTAACCCTGATTAATTATCCTAAGTTTTTCCTTATCTATGAGGATTTCAATTATATGGAATCTTTCTGTTATTTGACATTATTAGTGATTCTATTTATAGATTATAGAATTAAAAATTAATTAATGGTGTCTTACAACATATTAATATAAATAAATTACATATAGATGGTTTATATATGTTCATCAACCCTGATCTCTACATCTATAACACTATTTCCCAATTAGTAACTTAATTAATATAAATCTTTAAAATATTATATATCTTAATTACATGAATCATAAAATGAACATATGAGGATTTTAATCCTCATTTATTCAATATAAACAATTTTCAAATAATAAAAATTATTTTATTATCTTAATAATATTACCCATAGATTTCTAATCAATGTTTTATATTCATTATCATATATATTACATATGTTTTTCCAATATGATATATATATAATATTATATACGAGAAATTTTTTTCTAGATTCTAATAATATTTCATGATTATAATGAAATTTATTATATGGTTCTCTCTTGTTAACCCACTATATTCCATTTTTATTAATTATTTAATTTTTATTTCTATACCTTTTAACTATTAGAGACATAATGATTGGTCTAATAATTCAATTATAACTTAATAAAATAGAAATAAATAGAATTATTATGGTTACATTAATAATTGAAGTCATTTTTAGGGAATTTCCTAATATATTGTCTAACTTGTATCAATGAATTTTTATAATGAGTTTATCTCCAAAAATATACTCTTATGATTTCATGTACTATGAATATGATATCATTACATATTTTATAGGTTGAGAAAATTACTTTGTGGAACTAGGATGATATGAGATTCACCTGTGTATATAAATGTTTCCCTTTAACAATACAATCAATACTCTCATTATATAATCTTAATAAATATTGTAAAATAGTATAAAATATAATATAAATATGTAACAATTAAATATATGTAGCTCAATAATATCATAACCCCCTCTGGCGAAACCCCTTTCTAAGATACGATCCTTTTAATGAGATATATCTATCTCATTTTCAGTTAATTTATAGCCTTTTCTTATATTGTTTGAGTCTTGTATTGGGTGTATTTTGTGAATTTTATGAGTATTTGGAGGTTATTTTGGTAGTTCAGGATTGGTAAACAATTTTTCCGAATATTTTTGTGCAACCAAGAAAACATATAAAACCCAAATAGAGGTAAATTTCATCGTAGGGGAATGGTTTTACAAACTGTGCACGCTTTTAGTTGAAATAGTGCAACCCTTTGATGAGTCACATGCTTAGGGAAAATAGTTTTGAAAATTGTGTACCCCATCCTAGAATATGATGTACTACATTTTTTTCATTTGAAAAATTAATTTACATTCCTGAAACCCCCAGTTATTATAAAAAATCACCCTATCATGACTGTAAATTATTTCCTCCAAATTTTGGAGCCATATGATGGTTTCCAAGCCTACTCAAATGCCTTTAATTTAGAATCAAAGTTCCAATTAATGGATTCACACCTCTTTTGGTATATAATATAATCTAATGTGGTCTAAAATCTCTTATGTCTCTCATTTCATTAGATGAGTTTTGTTTTTCCCTCCATTTTTATGGGTTTAGTTCTATGTTTTTATAGATATTATTATTTTTTTATCTTTTTAATATCATTTGTTTCTAAATCAATTGTACCACTGTGATCTTGATCATTCCAAATCAAATTGGGCATTTCTTTTGGGGAAAATGTTAGTCTTGATCTTGAGTTGGGTGGTCTAAATTTCAATTCCAACAGTTTTTTTCTAAATATAATTATGTAATTATGAAATTTTAATTTACACATTTTGAAATTTCTTATTAAATTTTATTAATTAATAGAAACCTAGAATTTAAGAAATGAGGGGATTATGAAATTGTTTGAAATATTGAATATTCAATTGGCGAATATTGGTATATTGAATCAAATAAGTGATAGGAATTATGGAATTGTTGTATTAACCTTAAATGTGTAATGGTTAATAGGATTATATTTTTAAAAAATATATTAATGGTGTGTTTCTAATATTTTTCCATCTGATTAATGTGAAAAAAAATGATTGAATTGATAATTGTAATGGAAAACATTGGCTAGAATGTTTGAAAAAAAATGATATTGATTCTTAACCTCGATGTATATAAAGAATGTTATTTATGATATATTGTGAATTATGGTATGACATGTTTGGGAAAATGAATGATGATTTAAAATCCATTATGTGATAACTATGAGCATGGGATATAGAATAATGCATCAAAATCCCATATTTGTTAACAATGAGGAGTGAGGTAAGGACTGTTTCTCCAAATACTCATGGGGTGATAGACATGACATTTTGGGCCCAATATTTTGGCACTAGACTATGGTTCCAATAGCCATGATATGAATATAAATTATATATTAAATTGATACCCATGTTTTAATGATTTTTAATTCGGTATGTGTTATGGTTTAGACTCCAAAATGGGTCGAAGAAGGTATTGATGGTCATGGTGTCACTATAATCTAATGACAATTATGTGGATAATTAATGAATACTGAATCAAAGAAACTACTTAAATTATTCATTAAACAATTATATACACTATTATAGGCCAAATATTTTTTTATAAATTGGCGAGGGTGGCCTTATGAGTTTTACTCAAACCATACTCAGGGTACGTGATCATTACATGAATAGGTTTCATTTTTTCCAGACCAGATATGTGAAATAATCCCATGATAGATGGATTATTTGGGATTGAGAATTGACGAGGTAACTATACATGATGTTGGGACAATAAAGGTGAGTTGATTGTGTGTCCTTAATTTTAGGTTTTAATTTTACACATGACACATATACAGCATGAAAAATATAATGTTTTGGTTAGGATATTGTATTCTTATTTTGTCATCATGTGACACTAGTATGATTCTTGTTATGATTGTTAACATGTAGTTTTTGTTTATTTATTTCCAAAATTTCACTTCTTTGATATGAAGGATCTGATTGCAGTGGATGCATGGAAGTTGGTGGGGACCAAAATTACCATTGTTGTAATGGATTACAATCTCGGATCAATACGATGATAAACACCATTATCTATGGATTATGATCAATGATTTAGACAAAAAAAGAAAATAAACATGGATCCTAGATATAGGATCTTGTGTATAATGTTTATAATTAATTTAAATAATTTTTATATAAACTAAATACCTGGACATTTGGTACCTTAAAAATTGATGATGTTGATCATTTGAAATGAACCTTACGGATTTTTTCCTTTTTCTTACAACGATCCAAACAAGAACTCATCTAGTTGTGATCTACAAATGTTTTGATGGTCTCTTATCGACACCACCCATTCTCTGGGTTCTAGCATGGTGAACTTAGTGTATTGTTCCAATCATTATAGATTACTTGTTCTTTTATCTTGAATAAACTCTCCTATTCATAAGAGGGGAGAGGAAAGGTTTCATGATAGAAATTTTTTTGGCATAATAATTCTCTCACAACCGAAAATTCGGTTCACTGGGCATAATGGGATAATAGATGTACCTATCTATTTAATTACAAGGGGTTTGAGTTACATTATTTAATTGTGTAATAGTAATTAAATTCATTCATAACCTTAGAGAAAACCAATGAAACATAATAACAATAATATAACCATTATTCATGGTGCACCAACCTACAAAAAATAGAATCATAAATGAAATATCGTGAAACTTAATGTTAACAATGTTATTATTATTTTTCCTTGTTCCAACTAGTTAAATATCTATTTACCATCTAGAAAATAATTATGTTACCAACGGACTGGCCACGGTCCACTCAAAATCCAGTTCCATTTATTTAAAACTTGAATATAAAAATAAATACTTTGTTCTCATAAATAAATATTATATTTAAAAACTAGAAAATTAAAATTTATTAAATGGTAAATAAAATAAATAAATATATTTTATTTAATTTTTGGGATCATTTTTACATGAATAAATTTATTCCATAGTCATGAGAGTAATATTTATTCGATTAATTAAATTATAATATAATTTAATTGACAGCACAATAAACATTTACTATGTCACCCTCTAGGATTGTTTATTGTTGGAATTTGGAAGGATTGCCTAAACTCAATGAGTACTATTTAGAAATGGGTCAAGGCACCCTAGAGAAGGAATTCAAAGTCACAACAATGAAATCTACTAACGTACACTCAATGTATAATATAATAACTTTGTCTCAATATCTCACCATATAGGTGTAATGATAGTGTCATCAACCTATTTACCTGATATGTCTTTCTTTGAAAACCTAAAATAAACTCGTCATTACACCATGGCCTTGGAATTTAGGGAGATATATCTATTTTAATAAAAGGGAAGATATATAAACTTCCATTAACATAAGGAAAAATCCTTCCTAACTTATCTATTAATAACAAATCATTCATGATGCACTGAACATACCCTACTTCCTTCCAACATTTGGTGTGATAGTTTTCATTAGTAAATGATAGTGTTTGATTTGTGGTGCAAATTAATGATAATTTTATTACCTAAGGACTATTAAACATTCTCACAGTTTGGAATATTTGATGACTCTGAATCATGTGGAATTCCTACAATAGGGTTTTTTCTCATAACCCCCCATCATAGTAATTACCAAGTGAGAAATTCATGAGAACAAGTCTCATCTTATGATGAATACTCACGCCTAAATGTCTGTAGACTATGTTTCCCATCATAACATGTCATCCCACCACATAAATATATTTATGAATATTATCATAACACTTAAAGGTTCTCATCATAGTGTGAAACTCTTGTAACCACATTGAGGTGAAAAATAATCTTGGACATTATTACATCATAGTAACGAAAAATACGGATACATTTGTAATAATATGTTTAATATATAAATAAATTAAATATTCATGTAATAAAAGTACAAATAGTTTGTTCTATCATACAATCTCAAAAAACACCCACTTCTGATATAGCCAACAGTCTACGACATTCAGTCCGCTACACCTCACATGATGATCATGCTTTTGCTGACTCAAGGCATTTTTCATGGGGCTAACCACACTGTCTTCTTGGGAAATGATTCCCACTACAACTTCACCTCTATAATAAAAATCCCTCAATATATTATACTTTTGATGTATGTGTTTTTTCCACTGATGTGACCTTGGCTATTTTGGGAGAGCCACCCCAGCAGTATTATCACAATTGAGTGTGATGCGATCTTTAATGATAGGTAGCACATCCAGCTCATAGACAAAGCTTCACATCCAAACTACTTCTTTAGCTACCTCAGAAGCTATGATATACTCATACATTTATATATAATCTGCGACCAAACATTACATTGATTTTTTTGAGCTCACGTAACCACCATTAAATGTGAGGATGTATCTCGTCTGCTACTTCATTTCATCTTGATCAGTCTGGAAACAATCATATAAATAATCTTTGATAACAACTTCCTCATTTCCTCTATAAACTAGAATAATATCCTTAGTATGAATCTGATTCTTAAGGATAGTATTGACTTCCATCCAATGGAGGTCACCGAAGTCTGCTTGATATCTTCTTACCACATTTAATGTATAGGCGACATCTATCCAAGTACATAGCATGATATGCATGACTGGCCCAATTGATGATGTGTATGGAGTATATTCCATTATCTCTCTTTTTCATGCATGTGAGGACACATTTTCATTGATAAATGAATTACATGTGAATCTAGAAACAATGCACTCTTGGATTGTTCCATACTAAATCTCTCCAGTATCATTACAATTTATGTACTTTGAGTTCAGCCCAACAATAGATTGGATCTATCACAATTGTTATTAATCCTAATAATTTATATTGCGTCACCAAAGTCTTTAATATAGATGCATGGATTATACCATGCCTTAACAGACTATAATACTATTATCTCATTTCTAATAAGTACTATGTCATCAACATATACTATTTGGAAAATGAATACATTTCCACTAAACTATTTGTATACATAAGGTTCCCATTAGTTATTTATAAAACCGAATTCCATTATGGATTCATTGAAATTAATTTCCATGACCTGGGTTCATTCATTAATCTATAAATATATTTTTGCACCTTTCATATCTTATTGGAATCCTTTGGAGTAACAAACCCTTCATGTTGTGGCTTATAGAAATATTCCTCAAGGATCCCATTATGGAAGAATATTTTGACATCAATTTTTCAAATCTCATATTAATGTTAAAAAGTAATGGAAAATAGAACTCTGATGTATTTTAGCATCGAAAATGGTGAAATAGTTTCTTTGTAGTCAATGTCATGATGCTATTTCAACACTTTTGAAACCAGTTGTGCCTTATAGGTACTGACTAGTCCATCCATGTCTATTTTCTTCTTGAATACAGATTGAAAACAATAAAATTTACATCGACTGGGAAATATACCAAAATCTAGAAATGGTTTTGGTACATGGAATATATTTTTAAATTCAGGTATTATTTCCACATGGAGGAATATGTTCCACTTACTACATCCTAATAGGTTATATGATCATTATTATAAACTAATAAGGATTCACCATCCCTGTAACTTGAAATCATTCCGTTATGGTTCTCTATCATCTCTTGTACTCTTACATATTATTTTTGCCTCTGGAATAGATCATTTTTTCACAAGGCTTCGTGGGATATTCTCTTGAACCAACTCATGGGTACCTTGAGCCTCAACTTCATTGCATTCTATCTCACTCCTACTATCTCTTTGGGAGATGTGCTCTCTCTCGTGGAATATGGTGTGTTGTTCCACTATAACCATTTTGACTTAGGGGTAATATATGTTTAATTATTTTATTTCTGTAGGGTATCCTATAAAGGCACACCATGTTCCTCAGGATGTATGTTTATTACATGAAGATTACATAACATATTCTTTGAAACTATACACATGTAAAGATGATAACATGGATTTCATTCCAATACAAAGCCCTTATGGAATACCATTTACCAATTTAGTTGGTAATAAGTTTAGTATGTGTGATGTTGTTTGTAATGCAAATCCCTAAAACGATAATGGATGACATGCATGACATGTCCTTGATATCACCTTGTCGAGAAAGGTGTTGTTCCTCCTTTCTCTTATACCATTCCACTATGGAATGTAAGGAAGAGCGATTTGGGATAGGATCCCAATATTGAGTATGTGAACAATGAATTTTTAATTAAGATACTCCCCTCCTCAGTCCGAGTAGAGTTTCTAAATCATCTTACCAAGATGGTTCACAACATCATTAATATATTCCTTGAATTGATGAAAAGAATATGACTTATAACTCATCAAATAGATATATTCATATGGACTAAAATAATTAGTAAAATTTATGAAGTATGTGTACCCGACCATTTCTTCAACTATAAATAGTCCCCACACACATCTATAAGAATAATTTCCAATGGATAATTAGACCTTTCACCTTTGAAACTAAATGGGTATTTTCTCATTTTTCATTGTAAATACGTGGGGCATACACAATGTAGTTTTAGATCAAAATAATTTAAATTTAAATATTAATGTAACATTATCTAGTTTTTCTCATTTACATGACCTAGTCGGTGATGCCAATGTTGGGTGTGGTATGAATTATGTGAATTACATTTGTTATCAATTTCCCTTACTTGATTTGTGTAATCAAACACATAAGGACCATTGTATAAATGTTCCATACCAAAAAATGCTATCTTTGTAAAAGAAGTATAATTCATTCCAGAACATGAAAACGAATCCATCTTTATCAAGTCAATATACATAAATAATGTTTTTTGTAACATAAGGAACAAAAAAATAAACCATTTGACACCAAGATCATTCTTAAGCTGGACAAACCCAGGAAATTCGTCACTCTTAGGTCTAGAGTTTGTATGGGCTACCACCGAGAAGGTGAAGATCATCCAAGAGCGGATTAAGACAACACAGATTAGAAATAAGTCATGTGCTGATAAGAGATGATGAAACTTGGATTTTGAGGAGGTACATCATGTGTTCCTTCGGTTCTCACCCCAATGATGATTGTAGAGATTTGTCCAGTGTGAAAAGCTATCTTCGAGGTTCCTCAGACCCTTTTAGGTCCTAATAAGAGATGGCGAGGTGGTTTACCTCCTAGATCATCCCCCAAAGATGAACGAGATGAAAAAAAAATTCCTTATGTCACAGTTGAGGAGATACATGCATTACCAATCACACATTATCGACTGGGGAAAGCTGGACATTATTGATGGGTTGACATTTGCAGTGTTCCTGGTAGAGAGAGGACTGACGTGATTAGGTCCTATGGTGATGGTCGATTCCTCTACTGTGTATTCAATGAGAGCATGAGAATTTCAAGGAGACAACATGAGAGGGGATGCAATGATTCATACTCTTTACCCCCATTTATTTGTGTAGTTTTTGGTTTTCCTTTTAGGAATGTAATCCCCAAGGTAGGGAGAATGTAATTTCTCAGAAATTTAGTTTAAATTGTTTTTAATATATGGAATTATTCTGAGACTACACACTCTAGTGACACCTGATTCCAAGGCATACAGATTCCGGAACAGAAAATTGAACTTTTATTAGTTACCTTTAATAAATGCACGAGAGAGTATTTATAACTTTTAAACTAGGGCTCACTATGAAAATCTGAGGACACTATTGAACTCAAAATGTTGGGATTCTCCTAGAATGAACATATCTTCATCATGAAAAGGCTGAGAAGAAAATTTATTTTTCATGATTTTCAATAAAAATAATAAATGAATTAAAACGAATTAATTTCTTTCATTCTCATCGTAGAGTGGCGGACAGAGACGCTATGGTGTAGAAACAATGCAGTGACGAGGCACAATACTTTTTGTTTAATAATTTCTCATTTTATACTATGTCCATATTATCATAATGACTCATTAAATGTGGATCATTATATGTGGATAATTTAATGAGCATAACTAATGGATGTAGTGTCACTGCGAGTTTGACTTCATTTAAAATAATCAATATGTTTGTTGAAAGAGAATTAGACATGGAGGATTATCTAATGGATCTCCAGTGAATCTCATCTCCAAAGAAGAACGATGAACATCATCATATCCTCATCTTCATCGACAAACCATCAAAGAGCAGAGTCGTATGCGACAACGTCGATGCCTTGAACACTCAAGGATGAACACTACGATATCAGACGTCAGATAGGTAGGTCATCGATTATTATTTCAATTTTCTTCCATGCTCTTCTATTTTTCTTGATATAGTGAACCCAGATCATCCCATGAACATGTTGATCACTGATTTATGCATTTATATGGGAGGGTGACTTTTCTTGGCAATTTATTATTCGAGATTAAATCTTTGCAAAAAATGTTTGGACTTCGATCCCCGAACCTCCACCCTGATTTAAATCTCTATCGCGGAGGGCCTGGGCTGACACGAACATAGCTCGAAAACCACTTCTCTTGCATTCTTGTTGGTCTCATTCTCGAAGTGAGATAGATCTATTCCATGGCCTGAGTATGGATGGCAGAGACCTGACAAACCCTTTGGAACATGTGGTGGAATGAATGGGCCACAGGAGTGCATCCAGTGGTCCTCCAAGAAACATGTTGGTGCTACAACACCAACGATGGCCAATAACGGTCCATGGTGGAGGTCGCAGGTGGAAGGTGGCAGTGCGCTTGTCGTTCCTCCACTGAGGTAGGAGGCTATGACCTATAGGTAACGAAGGTGGGATTCATGGCACTAGGCTGGAGTGGAAATACCAGGTAGGAGTTGCGGCACCAGGCGGATGCCGCCTGTAGGGGACAACCACATCTGGGCCTTCCAAGAAGCAGTCGTGTCTCTGTCCATCGTCCGTGGATGGAGGGGGCCGTGTCTTTGGGACCAGATAGATCTAGACACAGCTTCGCCATAACATCCCTGTTGGGCGGTGCACCACCAGTCCGCCCCCTTAGTGAACCGGGCTCAGGCAGGCGGGCTGCATCCCCAGCCCAATGGGTCGTGCCCCCAACCTAGGTGGCTCTACCCTTGGTCCAGTGGGTCACTCCACTGGCCCAGTAGGCCAGGCTGGTCTGAACCCAACATGCTAGACCCACGACCCAACATGTAGGACCCACACCGAGCAGGCCACCCCGCACTAGTAGGCCGAACTGCCACCCTTCAGACTGGGTCAGTCTCGACTGGGTCTCCCGTCGTCCTAGTAGGCTAGACCCTTAGCCCAACTGGTCTAGGTCCCGCGAGGACTATTGACAATACCAAACAGGCCAAGAAAGTCTAGATCGATCCCAACCTGAACTAGGTTTTGTCAAGTCTATCTAAATGAACTGGGTTATATAGGACCCCCATGCCAAGTTGGATGGTTCGGTCCAGTCAGGTCAGATCGGGGCCAATTGAAATGAGCCCCATAGTTTCTAAAACACATTTATCATCCAAAAAATGTGTTTGACTGACAATTATCTTACAGATTTTGGACCCTCTAGATGAGGATGATCTTTTGGAATGCTTTTCCGTGACATTCATGGACATCAAGACGCGAAAAATGTCTTGAGGATCAGTTCTCCCATGCTTGATACATACAGAACCCTTCAGTTGGATGAGTCCTGAAGACTATTCAATTATGGCCTAATGTAAAGTGGCTCTATGTGGCCAAGTAGGATGTGGGTGTGGAGTGGCTCGGTGTGACCCGACAGACCCATGGTACATGACCGGAGGAGTACCACAATTCATCCAAGGTGAGAAGTAGCTCTGTGTGACCCGGTAGACCCACGGTGGGGAGATTCTCTGTGTGACCCAGCATACCCATGGTACTTATCAGGGTTGAGTAACACAATAGTCCAAGGTTAGTGGAATGTGGTTCTATTTCGCCTGAAAGGTCCACTGTACAAGACAGAGGAAGAGTTCTCTAGTAGCTGAGGAGTTCGATGATGTGACTTCTGAATCTACTTTCAATACCCTAGAATATACCTGGTGTGAGCTGTCTTTGGAATTTTTCAATGATTTGGGGGTTGTTGTGTGGTCATTCCTTTTTGTTTTTGGAGAAACTAAAGAGTATTATGTTACTCATCCCTCTATGGGCTTCACCCGCATTTTTTGTGTCTGGTGTAGATAGTCGACGTTTAAGAAGAGACTTTGGTAGACCCAGACATAGACGTGGATAGGGAGATGATACTGAAAGATGATACAACGGTGTACATCGTGGTTTAGGACAAGGTGGGGCCTAGTAGGACAAGGCATATATGACATACTACTTCAGCTCACAGTAGATTCTCTACTCTTACGATCAGGTGGGGTTTTCTAAGGACGGCTATCAGAGCTTGTTTTTGTACATTGAGGTTTCAATTATTTTGTTGGGATTATATTTTGGCCCACTTTCCATCAGATGTACTTTGTACACAGTCGTTTTTTTGTTTACATGTTCCCCACATTATGTTTTATGGGACATGGATGAGTATTTGGGATTGTACAGGTACTAAGTAAAATTCCTCCCACATGTACATTGATGCCTTCAGCGCTAGTCATCAGCTGCTAGACTTCAAGAGGTGGACAAGGGGTAGTCATGGTAGTGGCCCTGGGAGACGAGCCATTAATAAGTGGATTCAATGGTAATATATTTTTATTTTCCACCCAATATTTAGTTATTATAGACACACGTTCATGGAACTCCTTCCTTTCAGTGACTCTCATTCAGAGCATGGAGATTTTATTAGAGCAATTGGCATGCTCCTTATGGCTAGACACTCCTACAAGTGTGAATTCAATGATTATACACCTATTCCAACAGTGTCAGATGACTCTATGAGGTGATATAATAATCTAGTATCTCATAGAAGTTAGGTTGAGGCCTTAAAATTTTAACTTGGGTATATACTGGTTATCCATTGTCCATGCTTAGATCGATTGTTTTATCTGTACAGTGTGGTCTGTCCGCTGAGATGGGACCAGTTTTTCCTTCACTGATGAGATGAAAATCCTTGAAGCACAGGACATACTCTCTTGGATGATGGTGTATCCAATACCTCAGCAGTTGGTTAACCTCACACTCGGTGTAGTTGATCACAGGAGTCCAATATTTTCTGTAGTTGTGGAAGAGTTTGAGGATTTTTTTCTTGAGGATGTTCCAGGACTACATCCTCCTAGAGATGTAGACTTTTTCATCTACTAATACCCCTAGATGACACCAAATACCACACTAGCATATTAGATGTCTACTGTGGAGCATCACGAGCTGTGGATATAACTTGATGTCTTAAAATATAAGGGGTTCATAAGGCCCATCGTTTCACCTTGGGAAGCCCCGGTGCATTTTTCTATGATGGTAGATGTGTGTTTGAATTTCTGTGTAGACATCTAGTGCCTGAACTATGTTACCGAGAAAAACAATTATGAACTTCCAAGAATTAATGACCTATTAAACAAGTTGATGGGAGATATGTGGGTTCAAAATATAGACCTCATATTTTTTTATCACCAGCTTTGGGTATGGGATGAGGATATTTCGAAGATATCCTTGAGGTGATGGTAGTCCCACAAGGAATTCCAAGTTATTCCTTTCATTGAGAAAAATATCATAGAAGTGATCATGGGTCTTATGAACATGATATTCTAGCCTTACCTTGACCGATTCATCATGGTCTTCATTGATGACAACTTTGTGTACCCTACGTCATAGGAGGAGATTTCTACACACCGATGGATAGTCCCTGATTAACTCTGAGAGAACCAGATTTTTTGAAAGCTCTCGATGTGAGTGTTTTGTATTTCGGAAGTCCAATTTCTGGAGCATGTCATCTCAGAGGCTAGAGTAGCGATGGATCTGGAGAAGATAGAGGAAATTCTTTTTTGGGAGCCGAACAGGAGATTGACTATGGTGCAGAGCTTCTTGGGTTAGCAGGTTACTACCACAGATTCGTGCCCAAATTTTCTAGACTAGCAGATCCCTTATCGGCATTGACATAGAAGTAACAACAGTTCATATGGATGGGGATATTTCAATAGAGATTCCATTTGGTAAGGAAGAAACCGACTAGTGCCCCCATCATGAGACTACCAGATGTGGGTGTTGGGTATATAGTTTAATGTGAAACATCAGGGACCAGACTGGGTTGTGTCATAATGAAGGAGAAAGTAGTTATCAACTATGGCTCATGCTAGTTAAGGCAGAATGATTATAACTACATGACCCGTGACATTGAGTTAGCAGGAGTGGTATTTCCCTTGAATATGTGGTGACATGAAATGATGGGTGAATAATTTATAGTTTACTCTGACCACAATAGTCTCAAGCATATATTCTCCTAGAAAGCCCTAAACCTATGATAGCGACGATGGATAGAGTTCCTTTATGACTACGACTTTAAGATAGTCTATAATTCTTGGAAGGGTAATGTGGTGGAAAACACACTTATTAGGAAGACCTATTTGCTACTACTGAGTGAGGTGATAGAGTAGTTAACCACGATGCAGGTATTATTCGTGGATAAAAGTGGAGCCTATTACATTTAGTTTATGACTTTCAGTCACCCACTCTTACAACAAGTTTGGGAGTCATAGATTGTGGATGTTGATTGTGAGGCCCAACATGCTCGGTTATCCTCAAGATATTCCTCTAATAGATTTTCGTCAGGTGGGGATCACGTCATCCTTTTTTTAGGACTAACAGTAGTACCAGTGACGTTGCAGGAGGAGGTGTTTAGGGAGTTCCATACTTACACATTGGCGGTACATCCTGGAGTGTAGAAAATATTCTAGGACCTCAAACATAATTACTAGTGGAAATGGATGACAAAAGTGGTGGTCGAGTTAATTTTATGATGCCTCACTTTTCAATATGTGAATAATGAGCATTTGGTTCCAATAGTCTTGACCTGACCACTCGAGGTTCTAGACTGAAAATGGTAGGGTATCTCGATGGAATATGCTATGGGGTTGCGATGTACATCCATATGCAATGATTCTATTTTGTTGATCATTTACCAATCACCAAGTCAGATCACTTCATACCCATTTAAGATCTGGGTCTGATAGAGGGTTTTGGACACATCTATGTTAATGAGATAGTGAGGATTCACGGGGTGCCTTTGGATATTTTCTAAGATCATGATTCCCACTCTATATCTCGGTTTTGGAAGGGATTATAGGAGTTATTTGGGAAACAACTTAATTTAATAAGATCTTTTGATCCCCAGATGGATCGTCAAATGGAGCGTGCCATACATACCCTAGAGGGAAATCATCGTTCTTGTGTCATTTACATTGGTCATAGTTCGGAGGACCAACTTTCACTGGGGGATTTTGCGTACAATAACAAATATCACTCCACCATTCGCAATGAACCATTCAAGGCCTTGTACGATTGGATTGAAGATCACCCAAATGTAGGACAGACCTATGGGAGTCGGCACTCATGTGTCCGTAGATGGTACGAGCTGCCATCGAGAAGGTGAAGAACATCTAGTAGTGGATGAGGACACACATAGTAGGAAAATTTCTTGTTCCGACAGGAGATAGAGACCCATGGTGTTGGTAGAGGGTGATCATGTGTTCCATCGGGTCTCACCCTGATGAGGATTACAGAGATTTGTTAGGGGAGACATGCTATCATTGAGGTTCATCAGACCTTTTCAGATCTTTTTTAGAGTTGGTGGGGTGGAATACACCATATCCCTTCCCCCACAGATGCAGTATTTGCATGATGTTTTCTATTTTTCACACTTGATGAGATATGTGCATGACCCATTGCACACCACCGACTAGGGGGAGCAAGAAATTGATGATACACTGAAATTTGCAGAGTTCCTGATAGAGATAGAGTACTACCATGAGTGGTTCCTATGTGGATGGTCGATTCCTCTGGTGCATGATAGGTAGTAGCACAAAAATCTCCAGGAGAGGACATGGTAGCGGGAGGCATAGATTCGTTCTCAATACCTCCATCTATTTGTTTAGTTTTTGTTTTTGAATTTGAGAACATAAATCCCCAAAGTGGAGAGAATTTAATGTTTATAAAATTTATTGTAAATTTTTTTATTGAATTTTTCTGAGAATGTTTTCTCTGACGACACATGATTCTTAGGCTCGGATAGCCTCCAAGAAGAATTTGACCATTTTTTAGTTACATTCAGTAAATGCATTAGTAGATTTTTTTAACATTTGAATTGGTGATCGAATTGAAAATCTGAGGATATCGTTGAATTCAGAATGGTGGGATCTATCTATAATAGACATAACCTTGTCTGGAAAGGTATGAGAAGAAAACATATTTATTTGGAAATTTTGAGAAAAATAATAAAATAATTTAAAAAGAATTATTTTATTTCATTCTCACCATTGAGTGGAGGATGGAGATGCTGCATTGTAGTGATGACGTGGCTATGAGGCTCATTAATGGGGTGTTAATAATGACTCATTTGATACCAAAAAATTAATATTTTAATGAATCATTAAATGTGTCTCAATAAATTTGGCTAATTTAATAAGCATGATTATTGGACCATAGTCATTGTGCTTTTGTTTTCATTTATTTTTTCCAACATGTTGTTGGATGGAGAATTTGACTAAGAGAATTATCTAAAAAAACTATATTGAATCTCATCTCCATTGATGTATGACGAACGTCAGTAGATCTTCTGCGTCATCGACACACACTCGAAGAGCAGTCCTGGAATTGGTGACGTCGATGCCTTGAACTCTCAAGGATAAATGATTTGACATTGAACTTCAGCGAGTTAGGGGTTTGATTTTTTATTTTAATTTTCTTCCCCACTCATCTCTATTTCTAGACATAATGAAAATAGATCATGCCATGAAGAAGTTGATCTGTGATTCATGCGTTTATTCGGGAGGGGAAATTTTCATAAGTATTTATTATTTAGGAATATTACATTGCATGAAATGATTGAACTTTAATCCCTGAACCACCCTCCATGATATAAACCTCTAACGCGGAGGACTCGGGCTGACACGAACAAGGCCTGAGCACCTCCACTCATGTGTTCTTGGTGGACTCATTATCTATGTTGTGGTAGTTCGATTCTGGGGCCAGAACAGTGATGGTGGTGTCCCATGGAACCCTTTGGCACTGACAACATGAAGAACGGACCATAAGAGCACACCCTAGGGTGTTCCAAGTAACATTTCGGTGCACCGACGGTCACGGGTGGAGGTAGGTGGCAGACCCATTGGAATTTTGCAGTAGTAAGAGGCCACAACCACCTGGTCATGGAGGCGGGAGTCAAGGTGTCATGCATGCACTGCATGGAGAAGACAGCCTGTGTCTTGGATGTCTAGGTAGTAGTTGTGCCATTGTTTGTTGAACACTGTATGAGGGGCCCTGCATCTGTGGAGACAACAGGTGCTGGATGTGGCTCAACTTTTGCATCCCATTCGGGCAGCGCCCCAGTGGTCCACCATAATGACAAATTGGACTAAGGCTATTGGGCCATGCCCCCAGCCTAGTGGGTGGCTCCTACAGCCTAGTGGGATGGACCCACGTCGGTGGGTCATTCCTACACCTAGAGGTCCGGACCCACATCATCAGGCATGACCAGTGCCCTTCAGGCCAGGCTAGAATAGGCTAGGTCGCTGAGCGACCCGGCAGGTAGGACCCTCGTCCAAACTGGGCCGGTTCAAGCGAGAACTATTGGTACATTCCATTTTCCAATCCAGACAAGACTGACCTCAATACGAACTAGTTCATCCAAGTCCTTCTAAATGAACCGTAATATTTGTGACCCATAGGTAGGGTAGGTCGGGTCGGTCCAACTAGGTCGGATAGGGCCCCATGGAAACTGGCCCCCTCATTACTTAGATGCCAGAATCCTGCAAACCACACATCTGATTGGTGAGATGATTGTGGCGTTGAGACCCTCTTAATGAGGAGGATATTTTGGCTTTATTTGTGGTGTTTTTTTAGATGTTGAGATCCTAATAACGGGTCGATGTGAGGTTTTTTCAGGAGTTCTATGTACAACACCATGAGGTTGGCTGAGACCTGAATACTAATCGATGATGGCCCAATGTGTAGTGGCTCTGTTTGACCTGCCAGTCCCGTAATAGGGACTATCTCAATGTGACCTGGTAAACCCACTACACTCGATTGGAGGACTACCTTAGTTCTTCCATGATGGGATGTGGCTCTGTGTGACCAGGCATGCCCATTGTGGGGAGCAGCTCTATGTGGCCCTACATACCCACAATACTGATCAGGGATGATTACCATAGTATTCCAATGTTAGTGGGATGTGTCTGTGTGTGACCTTACTGGACCAATGTACTAGATAGAGGAAGAGTTCTCCAGCTACTGAGGACATCGATGATGTGACTGATGATGCTACTATCACTACTCTAGAATATACCTGGTGTGAGCTGTGTAATACTTGGTGCTATGATTTGAGGACTTTTGTGTGGTATTTACTTTTTTGGGGGTCCCTACTGTGTATTTTTTTACTCACACATAAACAAGATTCGCTAGCACATGTTGTGTCTGGTGCAGGCGATCAATGATTTGAGAGAGACTTGGGTGGACCTAGATCCAAAGGTGCTCAGGGAGACAGGACTGACATATGCTATGATTGAGGAAATTGAGTCTTAGGACTATGTGGGGAACATTAGGGACCAAAAAAACATGAAATATAACTTTGTCTCACCGTAGCATCTCTACTCTTATGATCAGGTGGATTTTTGTGGATAGCTATCTGGGATCCTTTTTGTACTATTCTGCTTTAGTTTTTTTTTGGGTTTGTATTCTAGCCCAAATAAATTTAGAGGTACATAATAATTAGTATTTTTTTAGTATACTTGTTATCCCCATTTCTATGTGTCCTGACAAGGTTGGGCGTTTTTGTGCATACATGTACTCAGGGAAAATCCACCCACATGCATGTTGACGCGTTCGGTGCTAGTCGCCAGCCCCTGGTCGTCGGGTGGTGGTATTGGGGTAGTCACAACATCGGATTGATGGTATGGGTCATGAAAATATATTTTAATGGTTAGTTTATCTTGAGGTTGACAATCACACCCTAACCTTGGGGAGAAACACCTTAAAACTTTTGGGTTCATGTTTTCAACATTCCACTTGTCCACATTTGTATCTCATGTGATTGGTTTAATATTGGCTCTAGTTTGAACCGCCTCAACTAGCTTGGGAGCTCCATCCATTACATATTATATTCATCTCACATGTAGGTTAGGGATAAAAATGTGGTTCATATAATGGTAACCATGTGAACTTATGCCCTACATATTAGTGATGGGAGATGGATCATATGACAATAATTTAATTTAACAAATAAATTAGAAAAAACCCCTCACATACAATGGTATAGTCTACATCATGATCATCCCCATACATGAAATGAACTAAAAAATTAATAAAACTATTATTTAATTATATAATTGTTCTCATCAAGATAAAACGTAATGGAATCGATTAATTGTTATCATTAATTAATCAATCCTTTTAACTTAATTCCTTTTTGAATTTCCTAGAGATTCTAATCCTTCGATATAATTGTACCTCGGAGGTTACCCGGTTAATAGATGATCCAATGTACCCAAAATTTATTATATTTACATTCTATTTTACACTTCTGTCATATGGCTTAAAAAGATGCTTCAATTCATAGAGTAAAAACATGTATTATGATTTATAAATAATAAGTAGTTTTTAACAATACACAAACATTAATATTATAAACATTTGTAATTTGGTAATGTACATGATGTGTATTTATGACTACACAACAAGTACTACCCTCACTTTCTATCCCAAAGTACATGGATAGGGACTCTACAACTGAGGCGAACTAAAGATATTTTGGTGTACACATTGTATATAGTGGGCTACATGCTATTTTGTCTCTGCATTACATTGTTAGTTGTCGGCTCTATCCCTGTATGGGATACACGGATTGGACCCTATCCTGAAAGAACTACACAGTATGTCTAGTGGACCACAGAACATGTAATCCAGTAAGTGAGTTCCTAACTACCCTGCTCAACATGTGATGTAAAATTAATAACACCATTTATAATAAACGCACATGGATTGAGTAATTTATGAATTACTCTTAATGTGAAGAACACTGATACAGAGAGTGTAGTTTGTATTACATGTCATGTATGGTAGAGAATATGTCGTACAAGACCAAACACATGGCGTGCAGTTTTGTGTCCCTATGATAGAATCATCAACACCTCCTGATGAGTTCCTCAATTTAATTTTTATCCAAAAATTATTTGATTCTTTTAATCTACATGAAAGGAAAAATAATGGAAAGATGTTGATATCCAGATTACAAGAATGAATATCCAATATATGAAGAACTAAATTATTAAATCATCAATAATCAATGTATTATTTAAATAATTATAAACAATGATGGCATCCCTCTGATACCACTAGAAGGATCCAAACATTGTAGAAGTGTGGCGGTTGGTAGATCCCAACATTGCCTTTCTAAAATCGATGACAAATTGTGGATCAATAAAATTATATATCCTAGTGCCAACATATTAAGATCATATATATAGAAAAAATAAGAAAGGGGAACATGATCTTAGATAGAGGATCTTGGTCATCATGTTTATAATTAATTTAAATAATTTCTGCTGAAATTTAATACATGGATCTTCTGTACTACCTTCATTGATGATGTTGATCATACAAAATGACCCTTATGGACTGTTTCATTGTTCTTGTGAGGATCCATAAAATAATCCCTCTAGTGGTGATCCACACATTTTCCAATCACCTCCGATTGACACCACTCATTCTCTAGTTGCTAGAACTGCAAAGGGAGTGTCTTGTGTTAGTCATTCTTGACCACATGTTCTTCAGTACTAAATAGTGTATCTCAATTTGAGTAAGGAGTGTGAGGGATTGTACATTGAAATCTTTTGGATACAAAATTCTCTCAACACCAAAAATATGGTTCACCAGGAGTAATTACAAAATAGACATACATGCCTATTTAAAGACACAAGGTTTCGGTAAAAATATTTAATTATATTAGAAAATTAAATACATTCATAACCTTAGATGAAATGGATGAAAAATAATAAAAATGAAAACACCATTGTTTTTGGGTTTCCAACATGAGAAAAATGGAATCAAAAAAGAAATACCATTCTAAATACTGATAACAACATTGTTATTATTTTTACATAGGCAAACTAGTTAAATATTTATTTAACATCCTACAAATAATTATTTTATTATAGTACTGGCCTAGATCCTCGATAACTTCACATCCATTTCTTGAATAGTAGAATAAATAAATAAATAAATTATTATCTTTCATAACTATTTTATTTAAAAACTAGTAAAAAATATTTATTAAATGTTCAATAAAATTAATAAATATATTTTATATGATTTATAAAATAATTTTATCGTGAATAAAAATACAACATGGTAATCAGAATAATATTTCTTCCATTAATTAAATTCATATATAATTTAATCGTTGTAAAAGGAAACACTTTTTCTGTGACCCTCTTGGATTATTTCTCATTGGATTTGGGTGATCTTTCCAAAAGTCGAAGAGTACTCTCTAGAAATGGGTCATGCCACCCTAGAGAAAGAAAAAAATGTCACAACGACAAAATCCACATATTAACACTCACTGTGTAATATAATACCATTTTCTCAATATCTCATCAAGAGGGTTTCATGATAGTGTCATCAACCTGTTTTCTTGATACGTATTTCTTTGACTACCTAAAATAAACTCATCATTACACCATGTCCCTATAATTTATGGATCTATTTCTATTAAAATAAATTTTATAAGATAACATCATCTATAAAGGGAAGGGAAAAATCCTTCATCGACATATGCATTAATAGCATGTCACAATTAACACACTTAATGTACCCTACTTCCTACTAACATATGGAATGACAGTCTTCATCAATAAATCAATGTGTGTGAGCCATGACCGGATGAATGATAATCTAAACTTCAATTGGCCATTACACATGCTCTCATATAGGAATATATGATGAAACCAAAAAATGTAAAATTCCTACAGGTGCGTTTGTTCTCATAACCTCTTATCATGGAGACTACAATGTGCGAACTTAATGAAAAAAAGTCTCATCTGCAAACATGTATTCGCAATTGATGGTCTTTATACTATGTATCCCATTATAATATGTCATCCTACCACAGAACTATATTTTACAATACATTCAAATATATTCAATGTTCTCGTCATATATGGGAATAACTATGACCTTGTAAATGTGACTAATAATCTAAGGCATTATTATATCACAGTCATATAGAAAAATGAACTATTTGTAATATGTTGTTTGATATTTAAATAAATTAAATATAAATATAATCAATGTACAAACAGTTGGTTCTAGGAAACAATCTCTAACATGATAAAGGGGTAATAGAATCCACCTGTAATATATTTTACACTCCATATTAGTTGAAAGCCTCTAGAAAATCAGGAGGAATGCATATGTTAATGTAGATAACCAGATTGGGTAAACAACATGTTCCACCATGGATGGGACATTAAAATGTGGTGTTATAATATTATTTATAATTTATTTTCTTTTATATTACTATTTGAGAAATGTATATAAGAGATTAGGATGGGACATGTCATGGTTTTCAGATCATGTATGGGAATAGTTACCCATATATGGGGGAGAAACCACGTACCCAGGGTGGGATAGATGATATTGATGTTTAATGTCAATGTTGAAAATTATTTCACATTGAGTGATGCACTTTTTGTTTGATGTTGTCTTCTTCTAGAGATTTTACTCATGAAATGAAATGGAATGACATTTTTGTAAACAACTAACATTCTAGGCACTATTTATTTTAATGTGAAATGCATAATTTTGTAATAACATAGAAAATAAGGGTTTGGGGAGAATTTTCTAAATTTAAATTACTTTCTTTATTATTTATTTTAAATTAAAATTAACCCTATTGTGATATTTAGATATTTTAAATGTTGCAAAATTTTTTAATTTGAAATTGATAAATGGGTTTATAATGAAAAAAGTCAATTTTAATTTTTTTACCTGTTTTTATCCATGACATAGATGTAGGATTGTTGAGGGTAGTGATAGTTCCCTTGTGTTTACCGTTTGCTGGGTTATGGGGGTTGACTTGTTATGAAATTATGTGAAACCCTTGTTAAATGTGTCAATTTCTTGTTATGTGTCATAATATATGTTCTTTTTAATTGTATGGATATTCTTCTATAATGATTCTTATTGATTGGATGGTAGGTGGACATGGATATAAATTATCCTACATAAGTATAACCAGAGGCTAGGATAGTTCTATGTGGTGAAGTAGGAGAATAGTTTCCTGAGAAACATTATTTCTTTATGTAGTTTATAGAATGATACACATAATGGGATCTAAAAAGTATTTTATAATTGACTCAATAATTTTAGATACATAACCCTTCAATATTTACTAGATAGTGTGGTCTTGTGGTTGTTGAGTTTTGGATTTATTATATCAAAATTATTTTGGACCACCTAGAGAATACTACAGAGAATATAGCCAAACTAGTGATGTTCCTACAACACTTTTAATATAAATTTCATAGTAATGAGAGTGAAAATATTTTTATGGGGATGACCTAGGAAAATATTTCCGTTATAGAATACGAGGGTCAATCCACATATTTATAGCATTTTGTTCTTGTGTTTGAAGGGGATGAGGATGATATAAAAAAGTATTATGATGATGGTCTTAATTGTTAGATAATGTTCCAGTTTAATATATATATATATATATATATATATATATATGGAATATTCTTTTCAGAATTTTTGTAACATGCTCTCATATATGAGTAGAAGATTTTCATGACATGTCCCCTGGGGCCAGTGCCATGCCTACCTCAAACCCGCCTTCCATAGTACAGGGGATAGGGACTAGCACCGAAAGGCATATTCCCTTATACTGGTAAGGCATTGCTTTTATAATCTGTAAACACACAGAACCAAGAACACAACATGATATGAACACAAGTAAACATTATAGTAAAAAAGGGTTTTTACAATTAGAAATATATGGGCCTGAATACAAGACCATCTTGAATGTACAAGAAAACTAAAAAGTACAAGTAAACTAGAACAACTACTGTGAACACCCACCAAGAATCCTACCTAAAGAGTAGGTACAAATCTCGAATGGTCATCTATATAGTATGCCTCGTCTAATGTCCACCTCTAAGCTACCTCATGTCCTGGTACCTTCTTCCTCAGTCAGCGTTGTCTGTCTTCTATACCGAACACAATTAGGTGGGGGCATAGCTTGAGCAGGGGTTAGTATAACGATATATAGTATGGCCCCTAAGACCCCCGAAGGTCTTAGAAAATCCACAAAGGATAAACCAAAAAGCATTAAAACAACTGACAACACAACATAGGAATATGCACATACATATACCTAATCTATCAAGTATACCATCTAATTCGTGGGGAAACTCAAGGACCAAATCCTTCTCTAAAGTAAAATTGTTCCATGAAGGAATGAATAAAATGAAGGAAAGACCACCAAGGTAAGTACCACATATGTGACACCATATAGATGAATACCACAAATTTATCACTACAAAGGTAACACCACAAAGGGTATGTACCATATAGTTTGTGCCACACAGAAGAATACTATAAAGGTATCATAGTAAAGGTAATTACCACAAAGGTACACCACACAGAAGATTACCACAATGGTAAATCCTCAATTCATACCAATTATAACATAGGTGCAGTAGTAAAGATGATACGATGTAACTACTGAATCATATTACTCTGTTATGTGGTAGATCCACATAGGATCTAAAATCATCAGACCCACGTAGGATCCTAGATCATCAGAACCATTTAGGATCCTAGTACAGCAGACCCACGTTGGATTATAGATTATGCCCACATAGATTCCTTGAGAAGATCCAAGAGGGATAATAAAACATTGACCCACGTAGGATCCCAAAACATAGACCCACAGAGGATCCATTTCTCATAGTACATCTAACTATAGGGTTCCCACACAAAGCTCGCTTCATTATGGGAGGATCCGCTCCTCATGAAACCAGTAGATACTTCAACTGCATTAATGTCCCATAATGTGGTATCCTAAAGGACTACCACGTAATAGTGGTCTCAACGCAACAGACAGTGCATCAATCGGATGCTCAGTCTGTAAGGTATTGGCCTTTTAGTCCCAAGGGCCCGGTTGGATTCGTGATTGATCCAACCCGGAAATTCTACAACTTTATCCGAAACTCATGTTCATTATATTAAAAATACCATCTCGATACAAGGTTTTTGGCACTGCAGACGGTTCGTCAAAAGGATAACCATAGCTCAAGATATGGCTGAATGAGTGAAAGGGTTGAAAATGGTCCGTGTCCGTTCCGACCTGGTCAGCCTGACCTGTGTTTCGTCCGGGGTCTGACCGGGCAGCAGGGTCAGCCCTACAGTGTGGCCCATAATGCCATCATGCTGAGCAATTCGATCGGCTCCCGTCTAGCTGGACGACCAGCCCTCTTCCGCGTGGTGTGGTCGCGCTGTGAACCATCACTGGTGGCTGATAGCAAGTCAACCGCCTCTCCATCACCGCCACAGCCCCCGGACACTGGCCGAGAAGACACACGCTGTTGACACTGTTACACGTCCGACTGTGGGTCGGCCTCCATTGCCGCTCGGCCACATCTGATAGGCCGCGGCCCTTATCCGGTGGTGCGGTTGTGCCGTCACCATCTTCGCATTCTCTGAGTGTGTCAGTTGCCACTCTCGAGCCCCACCAGTGCCGGTCATCATCATAGGTCACCAACGACATTCCTCGTGTCACTGAGCATGCCCCGTTGGACCATTCTTCATATTCTAGACTTCTATACTCATCACGAGATGTCGCCATTGATTTGAAACCACCACAATCCACAATGGTTGTGGAGAGGTCGGACCGTGTTCATTTGGCCTGAACGCTCTGCGTTAGAACAATAACAAGTGGCTTAATTGTTCTTGAATCTTGAATAATGTCAATAATTGTGAAAGTGAAATAAAAATAACAAACCCTCCCTTGTTGTTTGTTGGAGGAGTCAAGAGGTAGAAGATGAATTTTTTGAAGAACATCGGTGTTTATTTCTTCCACAAAGTGCTTCCGATCTGAGCTCGGGGTCAGTTCCTCGTTCTTCATTGGGGAAGAAAAGTTCTTCATTGGAGAGAACATTTCTACACAATTACATCAAGATCCTTTTCCAATTAAATCCTCCATCCTAATGAAAATTAAGATCAAAATTATTAAAATTATTTCTAAAAATTAATAAATTTTCATACATTTAATTAATTATAGTTGGCTTAATTTATTAATTGGAGAGTTGAGAAGTTTTATCCCCTTAAGAGGAGTTCAGGTGGTCCCCACCACCAAGAATTTAAATAGGGGTTATCTAGAAAGGGTGGTACCCACATCCATATATTTAAGATAGAGGTGTTATAAATAAAATAAAAGTTGTACTTTATTTTATATTTTTTCCACGAAAAACATGAAAACTAACTTTCACACATGACCAACTGCGGTCATTGTGATATTCTCCTTAAGTGAATATCAGTGTTGTGAGTTCAATGGTGTCCTCATATTTCAATTTTGAGCACTTCTTCAAAAGTTATGAAAACCCGCTGACACGCTTATTGAACATACATAAAAAACATCAGAAATTTATTCTGGGCACACCGGGCCACAGAATCACGCGCTATCAGTTTGCACAGACTCATAAAATTACCATATAATTAAAAAAATTACAAGGAATTTCCGGGTCTTTACAATTTCCCTACCTCAGGGCTTTGTAAACCTGAAATCCACATCACAAAAACTAGGAAAACAATTGGGGATACTGAGCATGAATCTGAGCCTCCCGCTCCCATGTTATTTCATGGAGGTTCCTGTGCTACCATCATACATTCACCAAAGGTATTGATCGCCCATGAAGGACTCTATCATGCCGATACTCAATCTCCACTAGAACCTCTTTAAATGTTGACCCATCGTCGATGTCTAGCTCGCCCCAGTCAATGAGTTGTAAATTGTCGTGCACCTATCTACTTAGCTGGGATACAAGGAAGAAGTCGAGCACCTGGTGTAGCAGAGGTGGAAGAGAAAAGAGGTAAGACACCTCTCCATCTCTACTAGGGACCTGAAACGGTCCAATGAACCTCGGAGATAACTTTACACCTCGGCCATATCTCTACAAACCTCATTGGTGTGAGACCCATAGAAAGACGTTGTCACCATCCTCGAACACCATAGTTCAATGTCACCTATAGGAATGAGACTTATTCCAACTCTTTGCAGTCTTCATCCACTCTTGGATGATCAACACCTTTGATGTGGTAGCTTTTACAATATCTGGTCGCATGAGTACTAACTCTCCATGTTCAGTCCTATATAAAGGTAATCTCCATGGTCAGCCGTACAATGCCATGAAAGGTGTCATCCCAATGTTGGAGTGACATATGTTGTTGTATGAAAACACAACCAAGGGAAAGTGATCCTCCTAGCTACGACTGAATTCTAGTACGTAAAAAAGAAACGTATCCTCGAGGGTCTGAATGGTCTGCTTAGTCTGTAAATCCGTCTGAGGATGGAATGTGGTGCTCAAACAAAGAAGTGTCCTAAAAGCCTCCTGTAACACCTATCATATCTCGGAAATGAAACATACATCACGATCGGAGACAATAATCAAGGTTAGTCCATGTATCCTCACAATCTCATGCAAATAAAGGCATCCCAAGAGCTCTACTGAACACTGCCCTCTGATCAGTAAGAGGTAGGATGACTTGGTGAGTCAGTCAACAATCACCCAGATAGAATCATGAACCCTAGATGTACATGGAATTAATATCACTAATTCCATGTATATAACATCCCACTTCCAGTATGGGGCATATAAATATTGATCTATGTCTACTGGTACCTGATGCTCTGCCTTTACTAGCTGAAAAGTGACGTAGTGAGAGACAAACTCTACTCCTGCTTTTTTCATTCCCGTCCACCAGTGTTGTAGTCAGAGGTCATGGTACATCTTCTCCACTCCTATATGTACCGATAGAGGGGATTTGTGGAACTCCATCAACACTTCCTTCTGAAGTGAAACTAGTATCATGGTACATCCTCTAAAGAGGATGACGTGCTCCCCACCATCATAAAATTTATCAGGTTCCTGTACAATTTATATCATAGCACGTCAAGCCTCGCAGTTAGTGTCCCCATGCTACGCCTCCCGGACTCTCTAAAGAAGTGGGGGATTGAATGTAAGAGAATGAATAAATGATATTCCATCTCGTTCCACAATAGATATCTGCAAAGTAGTCATCTTCTCAGTTGCCTCACCTAGCAACTGTATACCTGATCTCCTGCTGAGTGCATCTGCTACAACATTCCCCTTCCTAGGATTATAGAGTCTCTTGAATTCATAGTCCTGGAAGAACTCAAACCCAACGTCGTTGTCTCGGGTTTAGGTCATTCTTTGAGAAGATATACCTGAGACTCTTGTGATCTCTGTAGACTTTAAAATGTTTTCCCATCAAGTAATGTCGCCACATTTTCAACGTGAAGACCACTGCGGATGACTACAGGTATTGGGTAGCATAGTTCTGGTCATGTTGTCTCAGCTGTAGAGAACCATAGATGATAAATTCTCACTCATACATTAGGACACATTTCAGCCCGGTCCCTAATGCGTCACAGTAGACTATGTACCCAACACCCTCCTTCGGAATCCTCAAGATGGGGGAACTACTCATTCTCTGCCTCATCTCTTGAAAACTCCACAAGAATCTCTCTGACCACATGAATGGTTTCTGCTTCTTCATCAACGCTGATAAAGGTACTGCAACTCTGGAGAAATATGGCACATACCTCTGGTAGTATCTGGCCAAAACCAGGTAACATCGTACCTCCATCACACTCTTTTCTAGCTCCCAATAATGTACCGCCTCAATATTCGCTGGATCCACCACAACTCCAGCCTTTGAGATGAAATTTCCAAGAAAGTGTACCTCTCCTATCCAGAACTGGCACTTAGAGAGATTACCATAAAGATGGTGCTCTTGGAGTGTGTCCAGAACTATCTTCAAATGAAAATCATGCTCCTCCTCGGTAGCCGACTAGATCAGAATGTCATAAATGAACACTGATACAAATCGATCAACGTATTTCTGAATGATTCTGTTCATGAGTCCCATGAACACAGATGGAGCATTGTTCATGCCAAACGACCTAACCAAAAACTCATAATGGTCATGCCTACATCTAAAAGTCATATTCTGCACATCCTTGTCTCATACTCTGAACATGTGATAGCCTAGTCTTCGGTATATCATTGAGAACCACCATGCTCTATTCAGCTCATCAAAGAGGTCGAAAATCCTCGGGAGTGGGTACTTGTTCCGCACGGTCACCTGGTTTAGGCGACTATAGTCAAAAAAAGTCTCAAGCTCCAATCTGCCTTATTGGTGAACAAAATATAGGCCTCCCAAGGAGAAACACTGGGATGGATGAACCCCTTACCCTATAAGTCCTCTAGCTATACCTGTAACTCACAAAGCTCTGTGAGAGCCATCTGACGTACTGGTGTAGATATCGGTGAAATCTTGAGGTACAGTCCAATGTATAATTCCACCTATCTATGTGGATGTAGACACAGAACATCATTAGGTAAGACATACACATATTGTTTCACCACTACAGGATATCTCAGAAACTCCACATTAACCACTCTAGGGGTAAGGCTATACAACTAATGAGTGATCATCTACATTCTCCACCAGGTAAGTCTATCCTCTACTGAAAAGGATCCCTTCTCGTCGGTGAAGTTAAACCTAGTACAATACAGGTATACACACAACACATGGGGCCTAATACAGTCAATATGTGCATAGACTATATATAACTAGTCCATACCCAAGATGACTTCGTAATGCTTCAACGCCTCTACTAGGAGACGCCAGCTGAAGCTCTCACCTCCTAGAGTAAACTCACACTGCTGACACAAGTGTGCAGTCATCGAATAACCTCCCGTAGAAGTCTCTAGACATAAGGATAAATCCTACGGCTCCACCAGAATATCTGAGAACCAAACGAGGGTATTGTCAATAAAAGTATCACTGGAACATGTGTCTATATTTACTGTAGCTAAGGTGGAGTAAACACAGATCGTACCTCGTATCACCTCTAGAGTGCCATGGATGTAGGCCTCAACTTCCTATAGCTAAGCTCACCCCTGTCCACCTGCTCCCTGTGGTCAGGGTGGACCCCCTAGTGGAGGTGGCGGTAACATCTCGAATCGTCACCCACCACCAGTTTCACAGCCAACTCCTCTACCATGTCCTCCTGCTCTCGGCGGAACTCCTCGGTCAAACCTATAGCTCTTCTTGGGTGATCCTTAGATCGTCTTATGATCATCTGTATGGTGGGTTGGGTTTTCACAAGCCATGTGACCCTGCCCTCCACATGTGTAACACTACCTGCTCCTCGATTGACTTGCTTTGTATCCGGTGCCCCATGCAACCAACCCTGAGTCTTGCGGTTGTCCACCTATAGGTATAGTCCTCTTGGACCTCTATGACATCTGTCTACTGCAAGATGCAGAATACTCTGCTCTATGACGCCCGATGGTGGGTCTCGCATGAGGAAACTTCTCAGCAAGAAAACCCTCTACTAAGAGGGATTTCTCTAACACCCCTCCTGCGTCAGGAAGCTAAAGGAAATCATTAAATCCCAGATCTCCCGGCTGAGTCCTTGCTCGATGTTTTGGGCCCTGAATAATGGGTCTAGCACAATTTCTGTGGAGTAGTGTGAGTGGTCGGTGAACCTCATTATGTACTAAGTCATAGTCTTGCTGTACTGCAGTAGATGAAGAATCTCAGGTAAGCGCACTGCGCGAAGGGTCGCTGGGACAAACTCTGCACGAAACAGGCTGTCAAAGTCTGCCCAAAGAAGTGTCACCTACTTGGGAACCTAGAGCATCAAGTTCCACCATATTCCTTCTGCTTACTGTAAAAATACTTGCGGCAAGGAGAACCATGAGATAAGTTAGAGTCCCTACCAGTCAAAAGACTCTAACCACGGACTCCAACCAATCCTCAGCCGTATGTGGGTCCATCTCACCCATGAACCTGGGTGGCCTCTGGTGCTGGATCTCGTTCAACACACTCAAGAAGCGTTCACCATCAGCTGTCAGGAGATGTGGAATCGGTGGCCCAACGGTTAATGGTACCATTTGTGCTTCGCTGGTTCCTCTAATAATAAAGGTCCCTACAACAAGGCCTCGTCAATCGGTGGGATATCCTTGTGTAATATACACAGAACCCTAGCTGGGTCTGCATAGAGGAATCTTGAAAAAAAACAGGTGTTCCATGGTCAATAAGTTATGACTGGCGACATGACTCAATGATATCACAATAAAAACATTTCAAAACACACACGCAATTAGTTTTTTCGTGCACTAAGTCATAAATCAGAAGTCATGGTCCTGGTGTGAGGATATGTCGGCCACCGCACCAACACTAGATTCCCTAAACTGATAACCACACTCATAAAAATTAACATTATTTCTGTTAAAAAGATCAGAGTCCAATTTTAGGTGGTATAATTGACTCCTCTGATACCAATTTGTCTTGAACCGTCCCCCGGGACCCATGCCATGTCTACCCCAAGCCCCCCTTCCATAGGAAAGGGGCTGGCGACTAGTATCAAAAGGCGTATTCCCTAAAATGGGGAAGGCATTACCTTTGTAAACTATAGACAAACACAACCAAGAACACAACATGATATGAACAGAAGTAAACTATATAGTAAAAAAAGAGTGTGTAAAATATGAAAAAGGGCCGAAATACAAGCCCATTATGAAAGAACACGAAAACTGAATAGTACATGTAAACTGGAACATCTCCTATGAACACCCCCCAAGGATCCTACCTGAATGGTAGGTATTTCTCTAGAATGGTCGTCTATATGGTATGGAACGTATAATGTCCACCTCCAAGCTACAACCTCTCATGGTACCACCATCCTTAGTCAGTGTTATATGTCGTCTTCCCCAAACACAACACGGTGCGGGTGTAACCCGTGTAAGGGTGAGTATAACGATACCCAGTAGGGACTCCGAGACCCCTGAAGGACTCATAAAATACACAAAGGATAATCAACAAAGCATGAAAACAACTGACAACCCTACTTAGGAATATTCTCATACATATACCTGATTTATCAAGAATACCAATCTCATTCATGAGGAAACTCAAGGCCTAAATCCTTAGCCAAAATACAACTATTCCACGAAGGATAGAATAACACCAAAGTAACACCACAGAGATAAGTACAAAAAAGGTGATGCCACACATAGGAATACCACAAAGTTATCACCATGAACATATGTACCACAAAGGTAACACCACAAAGGTTAAGTACTGCATAGGTAATTCCACACAGAAGAATACCACAAAGGTATCACCACAAAGGTAAGTACCACAAAGGTACACCACCAAGAAGATTACCACAAATTTAAAGACTTATCTCACACTAGGTATAACATAGGTATGGTAGTAAAGATTATTAGATGTTACTACTAAATTATCTTACTCTATCAAGAGGTAGACCCACGTAGGTCCTAAATATTTAGTCCCACGTAGGATCGTAGATCATCAAACCCACATAAGATCCTAGTATAGCAGACCCAGGTAGGATCATAGAGTAGTCCCATGTGTATTCCTAGAGTGTATCTAAGATGGATAATAGAACACACACCCATGTAGGATCCCAAAACATAGACCCACATTGGATCCCTTTCTCAAGTTACAACTAGCTATAGGGTACCCGCACTAACTCGCTTATTTCCGAGAGGATCCACTCCTCGAGCCATAGGTCGATAATCCAACAACCAAAAAGTTTCATGATGAAGTATCCCAAAGGACCGTCACGTAATAAGGATCTCAACTTACTAGACGGTCCATCAATCAGACGTCTGGTCTGTATGTTATTGTATTTTTAGTCTAGGGGCCCCTGTTGGATTCATGTTCAATCAAACTCGGCCATATGCCGACATTATACAAAAATAAAATGGGATATATAAAAGTACAGCCTCGATCCAAGGTTTCTTTCACCATAGACGGTTTGTCAAATAGATGCCCGTAGGTCATGCTATGGCCGAAAGAGATAAAAATGTCGAAACTGGTGTGGGTACGATCCAACCCGGTCAGACTCACCTGGCCTGACCCAGCCAGGGCTGACTTGACCCGGTTCGAGTCTACCCATCCTGACCGGGGTCAGGCTCGGCCTGCCGGCACGACTTGTGGTAAGGCCCACGATGGTGGCCCGTTGGGCAGTCCGTTCAGCTCACGTCTGGCTAGATGGCCCGCCCTATTCCATGTGGCGTGTTCACAAGAAGCACCATCTCTAGCCACCAGCAATGTGCCATTAGCTCCTTCATCATCGTCGCGGCCTTGCGTTGCTGACCCTGCACACCGGGAGGCGTGGACACACCCCTCCCCCACCGTCACGTGGTCAACTGTGAGTTGGCCACCACCCTCTCTTACCCACAGCTGATGGGCCAAGTCCCTTCTTTGGCAACACAGTTGTGCCGCCACCGTCTTCGCGGCTCGCCGGTGTTCTGGCTGCCACTCTCGGGCCCCACCTGTTTCGGTTTCCATCATGGGTCACCGGCGACATTCCTCGGGTCATCAGTCATGCCCCTATGGCCTGTTTTTCATTCCATATGATTCCATACACATCTCAGTATGACACCATTGATTTAAAAATACCACAATCCAAAAAGGATTTAGAGATGTCAGGCCATGTTTATTTGGCCCGAACCCTCGACGTTAGAATGGTTAGAAGCAGCTTATTTGTTCTTGAATCATGATGAACGTCAAGAATGGGTAATGGGTATTCAAAATAACAAACCCTTCCTTCTCGTTCATTAAAGGAGTCAAGAGGTAAAAGATGAGATCGTTGAAGAAATTTGGTGTTTGATGCTTCCGTAAAGCGCTTCCGATCTGGGCCCAGGGTCGGTTCCTCATTCTTCATTGGAGAAGAAATGTTCTTCACTGGAGAGAATGTTTCTCCACAATTCTCCCAAGCTCCTTTTCCATCAAAATCCTCCAACCCAACACAAATTAAGATCCAACTTATTAAAAATTGGCCTAACAATTAATTAATGTTGACACATTTAATTAATTGTAGATGGCTGAATTTATTAATTATAGAGTTGAAAGGTTTTCCCCTATTAAGAGGGGTTAGGGTGGTCCCCACCACCATGACATTAAGTGGGGTTTTTCTAGATCGGGAGGTCCACAACTCCCTCAATTAGAAAGAGATGTTATAAAAATAAAATAAAAGTTGTTCTTTATTTTATATTTATTTCTATGAAAAACACAAAAACTCATGTTCACCCTCAACCTACAGCGGTCAAGGTGAAGGTCTCTTTAAGCGAATATTGGCATTGCGAGTTCAATAGTGTCCTCAAATTCAAATTCCAAGAACCGGTTCAAGAATTACAGAAACCCACTCACACACTTACAGAATGTACTTAATAAAGGTTTAGAAACTCATTTCAGGCACACCGGGGCCCGAAATCACACTCCTTAAATTTTTGCGAACTCATAAAATTCCCATATAAAAAAAATTAACATGAAATTTTCAGGTCTTTATAAACATGAACGATTCCTATAGTGGAGAACATATGGTTACTTCTCCATGACTAATGGGTATGTCTTCCAATAGAAAAATCATCACTATGAACATGTAAACTAGGGATAGAGTAAGAATATTGTCTAGGTTGTATGGTATGTAACATTGAACATTAATTGTGTGATCTTCCATCTATGCTATAGGATGGGTCACATTCATAGATAGTTCCCCTAACCTCTAGTAGAGTTCCAAGATTATAGTAGGATGAGACATCTATATCAGTTTTGTTGGAATCCAAGAAATATTTTTAATGAAGGATGTCCTTTGATGAATTAGAGTTTCAAAGAGGGATCCTTTAACCCATATCAATCTCAAAGTTGGTGTTCTATTGCTCTTGGTAGTTAATGTAGTGGATGTGGTGCATCTAAAAATGAGTAACCGTATCTGAAGAGTGATGTTTCTTAGGGGGCTCAGACTGTGGCATTGAAAATAGGGGAATTATAGTTGCATGTAAACTTACTAGTACATGTGGATATCAATAATGCACTATCGATAGTCAGATGTACTATAAATATTTCATCTACATATTTTAGTTACTTATTTGATACATGTGACACTCGTTATTATATATTTATACAACTTTTGAATTGGTTGAGTCTAGATATTGAGTTATTGATTGGGGTTATGAAAATCGATAAACCATTTAGAGTACAATCGAGAGACATCTATTTGTTCAAGGGGTGCTCTCTCGGGGATGGAGAGTATTGTTTCCCATGGTATCTCTAAGTCCTTCAAATTTTATGAATTAACATGATTTTGGGTATGGAATGGTTAGTAGAGTGGTGATCCCACAAATATTCATACCATAAGGTGACTTTTACATCTCATTTGGTTAATTGTTATGTACATTGTGGATAGTGGGATATATAGGTTGTTCGTGTAGGGATAGTTAATCCTCACAATCGATTATAGATAAATTTATTGGCTTCAGGACTATTGTTATATGATGGGCATGTAAATAATGATTCATTTCCACCAAAAGGATACTAGTACCATGACGTGTTTCCTGATGACTTCGAAGGGATTCCACCTGAGTGGGATTTAGTGTTTTCACTTGAGGTCACACCGAGGGATGTTCTTGTTTTTATAGAATTGTAGAGAATAGAACCAAATGACATTTGGGACCTAAATAATAATTTGTAATAGTTAATGTATAATTCTTATATCTATCCAAGTATGTCACCTTGAGGTTCTCTCATTTTTGTAAAATACAACTGATGATACATTACTCTTATGTGTTGAATACTGGAAGTTTAACTAGATGAAAGTGAAGAACCAATTTCCACTCCCATGTATCGATGATACAATTTATAAGTATAGAGGTGTTTTTTGTTCCACGTTATTGGATTGAGATTAGGGTATCATCTGTGGATATTTTGACCTTCAGATATAACATAGATAACTTTTAAAAGAAGGTATGGTCTTTAGGTGTTTTCGTGATGATGTTTAGGATAACAAACACTCCAGTAGTGTTTAAGACCGTGATAAACTGAATATTCCATTCGTACATGGATCATTTTTTTTGTGTTTGTGGAATATATATTTCTATACATCAACACTAATTAAGATCATTTCCAATATCATTACATAATCCTAGTTACAATTAGAGAGAATTGGATATACTCAATTCTATAAAAGTTATAACTATGGTTTGATCATTAACATTTCATGGGTAACATCATCGTAGAGGAAAGTGAGATAGTTTATATAGAGATGGAGCATGTAGTTATTTATTGGGAGCATCCAAAGAATGTTTTTGATATCAATATCCTTTTGGGCATAATAGATTATTACGATAGGTTCATCCATGATTTTATCCAATTGGAAGTACCAAATTGGGGAATGACCTGTAAGGGAGAAAATTTTTAATTGTCTAGATCATAAGATAATAAATTGAAAGTTTAAATGATGTGGATAACTAATACACTGATCATTATACCACCTAAACATGTTGATAATTTTATGGTGTATTATGATCTTTTAGGAGTTGTAATTGGAGTAGTGTAGATGGAGGGAGCATGGTTTTTGGTATATGGTTCATGAAACATGAGGTCACATGGACAAAATTACCCTATTAATGACTTCATGTTAGCTATAGTGGTTTATTCTTTGTTTTGATGGAATCATTATCTGTTATGGAAGAAACATGTTGGGTATATTGTTCACAATATCTTAAATTATATCTTTTCTCAATAATAAATGAATCTTTGATAGAGTATATGGTTTGAATATAATATTAAATATAAATTTGACCAAGAATATAAAATAAGGAAGGGAAATAGTGTTATTGATACATTGATAATGCAATTAGAAACTCATTTAGATTAAGAGTCTAGTATATAGACGATGATTATGGATTTACTGGATGAGATGCATGTTTTTGTTCATGATGTCATGGAAAAGATGACCCACATATCGATTTCAGTAGATTCCACCCTTTTGAACTGGATATGTGAGTGGTTGTTTGAGGATTCTGAGTATTTTTTTCTAAATAATATAAGGTAGGGAATGAACTTCTGATTAGTTTGTAGATGATGTTGAGATCATATATGTTTAATGTTTTGATTTTGTTCCAAAATTTAGGTGAGAGGAGATGATATGTGAAATTCATAACTTAAAGATCATGATTTAGCTGAGATTGACCAAAATGTCCCATGACCTTTTTTGTGAAATTTATTACACAACACATCAACATGATATATGTATAAAAACATTGTATAAATTCTCATTAACATACTTCCAAGATTCCATTGGCATTTTATAACATCATGGGATAAACTCAGGACATACATAAGAAAGAGATGACCCTGATTTACCAACAGAAAAATAAACAAATAATAACATATGTATAGTTAATACATGTGATCCAAGTGTAATATCATGGTAACATAATATGGGTGTGAATTTTAATCATGAATAATAAGGCATCATATAACATGTTTTCATAAGGGAAAAATGGATATAGAGACAACATTTAACATGATGACATATACATTGGTCATGGATAACCACTGTGACATCATAAAATTATAGTAAAGTCCCATAATATATTATTTTAACTCCCAAATCTCGTACACATTATATCACGAGAATAAAACACTACCTAATACATTGGAATCAAATCTGGGTGAACCCATTATTTTCATATCATATTTAAGAAGTTGTGTTCTGCATGAGTCATAAAATATAAAAATACCTTTCATCAGTTTTAATCATGTGATCATGGAAGTTGGGCTCTACAAACAGATGTGTAGAATAAATTAAGGATGTATACATCAGAATGAATACACTTGAGTGAAAATAATTATTGGTGTTCATAATAAAAATATTTGGCATGGAAATATCATAGGAATATTCCAGTGGCATAAAGGGATACATATTAGTTAATTAGAGGGATTAATGTTAGTAAAAGTGGTCTCTACTCAAATATAATTAATAATGTTACTAAAATTAAGTCGTGAAGTTGTATTCCAACATAATAAATTGAAACAAATAAATAATATAAATGGATATTATTAATAAAGAGGATAATACAGGATACTTTAACTTTATAGGGGGCCTATTAATTCTTGGTAGGAGATTATTGAGATATTAGGCTCACCATAGAATGAATCTGGATATAGAACAGTAGATTAATATCACTCTCAGGGGTTTTTGAGTTATATTAAATGGGTGGATGGCTGGGTTTATATAAGAATAGATTGGAGAGTTATTTATTATTTTTCCATCCTCCGTTTGGGGATCTATTTGAAAATGAAATGAAATCAACAAACCATACCATTTTATCACATTGATTCTTCTTTTGGTTTTTGGAGTTTTTCATTTTACATCTTTAATTATTTATCTAATTAAATGAAAACTTCTGGAAATAGGGATGAGATTCGTGGTTACAATGAATTGGTTTTAAACCCTTACAATATTATATTGATTTCGTAGGTTTCAATTTGGGTTTATAAATTTAATTAATTAATTTTAATAAAAATTTATTTTAATGCTAATATATATATTAGTTCATAGATAACATTTATGGAATATAATACATATCTTTATGGTCACAATTACAATGAACTGACCTTAAACATTTATTAATCTTCAGTTTAGTAATTAATTTAATTTATTTCACATTGAATATATTTCATGTTTTAGAGTTTTATAAGGAAACCCACATAATACTATGTAAACACATATAACTAGTGTCCATTATTTCTTTAATATAAAAGTTTACAATAAATAATGTTTTTCTTTCAGGGAAAATATTCATTAATTTCCTTATGATTAATTCTATTTCCATTACTATCCTTAAATCCTATGAATTTTTTTTTTCATTTGGGATGAAAAAAAATAAATATTAACAAGGTGTACATAAATAAATAAACTCATTAGTCCATTTAAAATGAGAAAACACAAATAACATTTACCATTATATTCAGTAATCTTTGAGAATAGGTAGAAAAAAATTTCTCTTGAAAAAAACACAGCTTTTTAAATCAAGAAAATCATTAAGACTCATATGTAGATATTTAAATCCAATCCATATAATATAGATTACAAAAATTGTAACAAATTTTAAACTAGAATATCAATTAATCAGAGCCCAGAAAAATCCATTGGATAAACCCTTTCGTGACTAAATCATTATTTATTTTTAAGACAATGAAAATTACTCAATGCATTGAAGCGCTATCTAGGAGCTCCCATAATTTAATATATAATGGGATCACATGGATAAATCTAGGATTCCCCATCATATAAGCTATATCAAGATCACTAAATTCTATTTGTGCCACCCCATTTTATAAGTTGTAATGAGCTCAAACAATGTTATCTGTGTCAACCCATCATATATGTCTCATGTTCTATATCATAAATAGAAAATTTTTATTCTTTCACTTTTCCCTCACACCTCATATAAAAAAATCTTTCAAACTCATTATCACATCAATTTTTGATATCAAATTACCCTTTCCCATTAAATCTATATTTTCAATATTAAAATACCAATTCCTTTTAAAAAAAATTTGATACCAGGATACGTAAAAAAAGAATATTTTTATTATTGAATTACATATGTAATATTTCAATGGAATCTAGAAATTACATATTAGTCACTATAGTGGAAAATTTATTGTTTCTGTGTATGTTAGGAAATATTTTTGTCATTTAACAAAATATTATGTATAAAAATCCTAAAAATCATTATTTTGATGAATATTAATAAAAAATTATAAATTTTAATTTGTAATTGTTTTATTCCCATTTAATAGAATTTATAAAATTATTTTAAATATATTATCATGGAATGGAATGATCATTTCAAGAGATACATTTAAATTATATTAATTTATAAAAATGACACACACCACTTTGGAAATACCAAAATCCTAAGAACCATGAAAAAATAAAATTGTAAAAAACACTAAATAAAATTTTTATAGATGAATTCATGATATATAATGTAAAATGGGATATATATAAACCTTATAGATGAATATTGGTGTATAAAATAATGATATTCCTCAAATATTAAAAATTGAGATGATGTTCCTTACGTTGAGTCTAATTCATAATATGTGTATTTATATTACATAATAATAACCATAAGTAATCTATTTAATTTATTTAGAACATTTTTAACTATTATTTTTACTTTATTTTAACTTATTATAATGTAATATAAAATTATTTAATCAATAATATTTCTATCGGATGTTTTGACAATATTGGTTTTATATTTCATAGAAAACTTTGGTAGGTCGACATTAGTCAAAGGGGAAATTATTTAAAAATATATTGAATACTAATGATGGAATATTTATATTATATCCCAAAAAAATTATACTTTTAAAATAAATCACTTAATATGTTTAAGTAAAATGAACTAGTTTTACCATCATGAAGATGGTAGACTGTACATACGCATGAGAAATGTTTTAATTTTTCAATTATAATTATGGAATAAATATATGTAAAATTAAAACTCAAATAATTCTTATTATATGATATTTAAATTAATATTTAATTATATATACTTATATATACCATTATTCTTGTGTGGTGATGAAAAAGTGATTCACATTGCTTTAAGGAGGTGGTAATCAACAAATCCATGAATGATATTATATCTTTCTTAGTGAGTGGAATTTTAAGAAAGTAAATTATATATAATAAATATAAACTGATAAATATATCTATAATATCATAAATATTACATTTACATCGCATTTATTAATCATATTTACCCTTATTATATTCCATTTAACATGTTAGTGAAATCGAATCACAACGCTTCGTGAGGTGGCAGTTCAGAAAACATAAGACTGAAATTATAGTACATATTTAGTATTGGAATTTAAAAGGGTTATATATGATATAATTATTTAATATGTATAACTATGTTATATATATCATATTACAACATTATATTCATCATTATACCCAATCATGGGAGGCAACAATGAAAAGTGAATGATATTATTTTGCGAGACGATAGTCTGCTGTACGCACGAATGTTGATTTTGTATCCCTTATTATAGATTAGTGTGTAGTTGTAGGTAAAAAACAATAATAATAAAATTATATTGTATGGAATAAACATAAGATGTTTTATCACCACAATATGTTAATTATTTCTGTGGTGGATAAATAAATAAAACAAAAATGCCCATTCATGAACATTTCCACTTCTTCGGGTATATTCTTTTGGTTTTCTCAAAATACCTTCCTTGGATGGATATATAAAAAATGTAATGATCATTGGAGTATATTCATGAAGTGGAATAATTATCAGGGTAGTTATTGTCTAATCCAATTTGTTTGGATGGTGTGAAAAGAGTGGGGATGAAGACCTTTTATAAATTTGGTGTGTGGCACAATTGGAATTCTTTGAAGAATTGAATTCCACCCATGTTGTATTCATGTAACCAGGACACAATTGTGGCCAATAATTGATTTAATTTGTTTTAAGTTATTAATATTTCCAAAAAATGGTCTGTGGACAAGTTTCTATGTCATTTGGCCACATAATCATAATATTTTACTACTAAGTAAACTCATTTTTACCTTATTTACACTAATTGTTTTATTTTGTTTCTCTAATCTAATTTTAAAAAATATGTTTAACTTATTTGAAATTATTTATTTATTCTAATTCAAATATTGAATCTAATTTTTCTAATTCTATTAACATATGTGGTAAAATTTATTTTAATATCAACCCCACAGATATGATAAGACAAAGAGATTTTAAAGAAGAATATTTTTTAGTAAATGACAATTCTTTATTAACACTATTAAAGAATAATCATTACATGAAACTCAGTTAATATTAACTTTTATATAATATATAAATTTTATTTAGAACATTCCCTGTTATATATTATTTTATTGAATTAAAATGTTGAAAAATTATGTATTTTAAAAAATATTTTAATATAACCCATTTTTAGACAAATAAAATATTTAGTGAAAAAATAATTTTGATAAAAAACTAATTGTTATTATTAAATATAAAAAAATAATACATAGGTTGCATTAAATAAATATTCAAAAAATATTAATTTTTTAATTTCATTAATTTATTAAAATAAAATATATTTTTAAAAAAAATTGTTATTTTCACTATTCAAAAAGAAATCATTATTCTCCGAAAGATCCCAAAATTTCACCCAATGTAAATTTAAAAATTATATATGAAAAATTATATTTATATTATTAAATAAAAATTCAAAAATTTAGTTGTTATTAATTTTTATAAAACCCTATATGAAAAGTATTTAATTAAAACAATTTATGTTTTGATTAAAAAATACGTGAGTTTTTAGAACAAATATATAAATATCTAATTCATAAAAACAAATATTAAAATGATTTAGTATATCACTAATTGGGTTGTTAAATCCTATTTCCATTTTATAAATTTTAACCTCATAATTTTGGTCACTTATTATAAAAGTGGGGTATAATTCCCTTAGAGAATTTTCATTTTCACATGCTTCTTCTCCAACCATATTGCATTTCCATTAAATCATAAAATAGTTAATCACCATATTAAATATAAAATTTATTTTGTAGTCTAAAATATTATATATTTTCTTCTCATATTAGATATCCTCTTAAAACTAAACTACTTCCAGGATCAAATCATGATATGAATCTGAAACATATTTCATTATAATTGAGACATGAAATATATTGTGTACCTGAGATAAACTCTGGTGGATTGTCAAAGAGTAAAACAAATCATAAATTCACTAAGATTTTATAAATTCCAATGAACCATAGATATTACTTTCACATTTTAATAAAACACAGAACACATTCCTTTGAGAAAATTTGATAACTAGATGATAAACTACCTTGAATGAAGGTTCTTTCCTCTATTTATGTACATAGCCTTTCATCCTAATCTAATATGTCCCATATGAAACTCAATAAACTATAACTTTTTAGACATTTACTCTACCAACTATAGTAACAACTACTTAATTTCTCCTAATTCATCCCTAAATTATGTTGTATGACACCACTTTCCATATAATTCGTCAAATGCATCCATTTCTATACTAGAATGAAAACTGGTTTTTAAGAAAACTCAACCACATAAAAATGTTAATCCAAAAAAAACTGGTAATATATTAAACAAGAACTAATCATACCATATATGGGGTGAATATTCTGATAATTATTTACATCATATAGAGGATGAAATGCATTAATTGAATTTAATTTAGTATCTAATGACATCTAAAATGAATTCCAAAAAAATAATGTGATCCTGGGATCATGGCCTGATAAAATATAGTGAGGAAGTCCATATTCCATGAATATATCATTTAGATAATATTTAAAAGGATTATATAAATCCATTTTATATGTAATTGGTAGTAAATTTGAAATATTTGTTAATTGGTCAACAATAACCCATGTCACATTATTACGTCCTGATGTCCTTAGCAATCATACCATGAAATCCATGGATCTAAATTTTGATTTACACTACATCACTAGAAAAGGATGAAGCATCACATTTGGTAATTTTCATTTAATTTAACATACATACAAGTCAAAAAAATCATTGTAATGTCAGTTGTATCTCATTTCATTCCATCCTATAAAAATACTCTCAATGGACTCTATAAATCCTCATTCTTCTTTAATGAATTAAAATTATGTAAAATGCTCCTCAATCAACAAATTTATCCTTAACTATAAATAATTTGGAATAAATAATTTTTTAGAAATAATAAAACACCTTATTAATTAGTGTTAAAATCAAAAAGCATGCCATTCTTAACAAATTATAGAATTTACAAAATAACAATGATCCACTTTTTGATATATTTTAATTCATTATAAAAATTCCCTCTCTACTAAAACCATAATCAACATCGAGGATATCCCTACATACACAACTTCTAAGCAAAAAATCATCAAATAATTATCCACGAGGTCATATTCCAAGGCTAAATTTGTTAATGTAACATATCCTTTTGAACTCAAAGAATATACGATATAGTATTATTTTCAAGGATCATAATTAATTGGGATATAATATTCCATGATCAGTTCCATACAACTTCTTTGTCTCATTTTTAGTTCCTTCTGAGTGAATATATACATTAATATTTTGTGATTAATATATATTTCATCCATTACTCCTTATATATGATTCCTCCTAATTTTTTATGATAAAAAACAATTTCTAATTCAAAATTATGTGTACGTTTATTTAACTAATGTGTTTTCAACTATCATAAAGCATAAGAAATTAGTGATCACTATAAATTAGAAAAAACCCCTATTTATTCAATCAAGCATCACTATGGATGAAGTAATAATTTTTTTTGGAAGGTAGGTCTGAGGCAAGGGAATTCCCCATTCTTATTTTCTATTCCTGAAAAGAATCATCACATTCTTTTATACAAATCAATTGAACTCTTTTTTAAGTTATCTTTGGTAGTGTTCTATAAAACAGAGAAATGTTTAAAAAACAACCACAATGAAAATTTCTAGTCCTGGGAATTCTATAAATACTTTTTTTAATCAAGGTCTATAGTTATTCTATCATTCAAAACTACATGTCCAAGTTAATAAATTATTTTCAACCAAAATTCAAAAATTTTAAGTACCATATATCAATTATTTTTTTATGGTTTGAAATACCACCCACAAGTGTGTTTCATATTCATAATAAATTTTTTAATATTCAAAAATTTCAACAATAAACACATTAAAAACATTTCCTTGAAATCATGAAAACCTCTAGTAATAAAATTCATAAATAAAGAATGTGAATTAAATAACCCAATGAGAAAAACTAAAAACTCATAGCGCCCACATCTATTCTCAAATGTAGTCTTTAGAATGTATTCTTACTTCACATTCAACTATTTGTAACCTAACATCATGTAAAACATAAATTAAATACAAATCACTCTATATATGATCAAAAATTTAATTGATATGAGTCAATGGATACATTTTCTTAACAATGATGTTATTCCAGTCTCTATAATCCATTGAATTTCCCATTGATCAAGTTTTTTAATAATCAAAATTTGATCACCCCATGGTGAAGCACGTGGTGAGATGAGACATTTATAAAACGAATCCTACAATGGATTTTTAAGTTATTTAATTCATACATGAGTCATTTTATATGAGGGTTTTGAAATTATTTTTCCATCAACTACTGTGTCAATAGTAAACTGAACTTCCAATCAAGAATAACTCCTGTAATTTCATCTAAAAACATCCATTAATTAATTTACTACAGGTACATAAATGATTTGAATCTTTTCTGTATTTTCAATAATGTGGTCTTGGTAAATTCCACTGCCATCTATAATCAACTTCTCAATGTCATGGTTATTTATGAAATCGTGAAATCGTTGAAAAAAACATTACTATCACTAAAATATATATTATCCAGATAAATTGAAAGCCTATTCATAGAAAATATTATATGAATATATACTATGGATAGTTCAACATTTTTTTTAGAATGAATTACCTACTAAATAAAATAGTAAAATTTTAATAATTATAGGTTATATTAATACTTTCATCTTAATTATTCACCAAAATGACTACCTTATTTTCATAAGGTGATTTTATTAATTTAGATTCTAATTTCTCTGAAATGAAAAATGTAATGATCCAGGGTCAAAAATGTATCATAAAAATCAAATACATAGGTAGCATACATATCACCACATCATTTGGTGGCCCAAAATATATTCTTATTGTTGAAAACGATATTGATTCAATATTCTATGTCCGATCATTATGATTTTCATCCTATGAAACTAAAATTAGACATCCATTAGCATAATGACCCATCTCATTTGAACTAAAAATCCTCACTATTGAATGGATATCGGTTTCCGTATTATCTTGTGGTTCATGAAACATTACCTTACATTCATGATCCATTTAACCAAAATTGGAACACCATAAACACATCCTATATCTTATCAAACATTCACTAAATTTTTTTCCTCACATTTAAAATTTTGGGGACATACCTAGAGACTTATTATAATATTTATTCTCTTTTTCCTACCAAATTGACTTTTTCTTACTCTTTTTATCTTGATGAATACACTTGTCCAAAAACCCTATATCAACATACTTATCATAACGAACCACATTATCGTAACACATAAAATAACTAATGGACTATTGTCTATATAACCATGGAGTTGTTTCTAATTAAAAAAATTAACATTACAATCAAATACATGAATAAAACCATGTACATACATGGCTAATCATGTGATGTTTGTGTCATACACTACTATAGAATCATCGCATTTCTTACAAAATTCCATGAATTTATTCTCCATCCATAGTAGAATACCCATAGAGAAATATTTATAAACGAGAATATCATTTTATTCTCTCCATTATATGGAATCAAGTTCAATTTTTATTTGATTTTATTAACAAAATACCACCATCGATCAACATCACCTTTATAATAATAAACAGAAAGAGCTAAATTTTGATGTTCCTAAAATCCCATGACTGTAGTGTCATGGATTTTCTATGTATTATTTTTAAATATTTTATAGAAGTACTACGAGACTATTCTTTGTGATGACGTGTGATTTTTAGGATCGAGGTGCCCATAATATATATTTGAAATCATTTAGGCTTTAAATAGTGTGTGGTAGTCATTTTCCTAAAAATGTGGACTAGCTATTAAATAGGTTTTGGAATCATATATCTGAGGAAACCGTTGTGTTCAAAGTAACGAAAAATACCTTATTTGGGACCAAATATTGACCAGCACAGGTCAGATACAAAAGTTAGTTTCTAGTCATTTAAAATGAAATGAAATAAATCATTAAATTATTTGATTTATTTTTCCCCAATTCATGGATTAAATGACAAAAGAAGATCAACCCACAAATATTTTAATCAATAGATAATGCATTCTTATGGGAGGGATATTATTTCTATTTCATTCATGGATTTTGATTCTGAGAATTAATCCACAATAAATTATTTTTATTGAATTGATTCTCTATATTTAATTCTACTAATATGTGTAGATTGATTCAATAGAGAACAACAGCAGAGGTTCATTACTCCATTTGTTTATTGCATTTCTTCCTCCTTCTCCCACATTCTTCAACATATTCATTAGGTGAAGAACAAAATAACGTTGTGAATCATTTTTACAACACATTGATCGAAATCAAGTGATCGGACCTCGCAAAGACCTAGAGGAAGTACGACGAGGATAGCAGACGACAATTCTGCTCAGGTCAAGGAGGATCATTCTTCGAGCATTCTTCATGCGAGAGTATCAGGATTCCTTCTTAGGTCCTATCATAGGATTGAAACCAAAAGGAATTACCTTCAGCTATTAGGGTGACCATAAACAATTAGTTTTGAAGAAATTAGGTAGTTAAATCCAAAATAAAAGTATCACCCAATGTGCGGTGATGAACAACGGTGTTTCTGGAAAATACCGATGAACACTGCGTGTATTCTAAAGAACACTCTATGTGGGACCGGCATAGTGGTGTATTGGCATTCCATCATACTAATGATGAAGGACACATTAGTCTCCCAAAAGGACATGGTGTGTGGTACCCATCCAATGGTGGTCAGAGTTCCGAGAGATCGGAAGAGTAAATATGGAGTGTTACCATCGACATATGGAATGTGGGTCCTCAAAAGGGACACGACGTGTATCTTGCTAGATACATGGACATGGGTTGGAGTACATGACATTTACTCCCCCACATAGTCAGACCTTGATAGAAATGTAAACTACCATTGGTACAAATACATAGTCTGGAACACACTGGTTCAAACCGTATATGGGCACATGGCCAGCGTACATCGTGTGAACCCAAGATACCCGAACTTGGTGTGTGACCATTCTTACACGCTATGTATAAATGTTTTTACATGAAATGTTATCCCGACTCAGGTTGTTGTACATGAGTTGTTCCCAGTGTCAAGGGACACGACATGTGACCTCTTGTACACACCTTATACTCGCTTCAACATTGCGTGATATTCTTTTCCACCATTACATGGACTAGTTTTGTTTGACATAGTCCCCCCTCGCTCATTCATGGGATGTTTACGTGTTTTTTTCATCAATAATAGTTTGATCCCTTTATGAAGACTTTCTGAGGAATATCTAGGTATCTCTTAGAGAGTACCTATAGGGTCCTAAAAAATCTACAAAATATAAAGAAGATATTAACTTAAAATTAGTGGAAGAATCTACCCAATCATCATCAATAATTTAGGAAAAATATGTAGAATGTCTAGATAAAATTTTAATGGACCCAACCAGCCTGCGTAGCAGTTCTTCATCAGTGGTATGCATCTGGTTCTTCGAACACTGCCAACCACGGACGTTGTCATTAGAAAAATGGGGGCGGATCTCCTACGTGGTCGCAAACCAAATGTCCAGCGAAGTGAGTCCAAACCAGTTCGCAATCACAAAATGTTCCAGTCGCGAACCAACTAGTTCGGCCCCCAACCACAGACCGCATCATTCACGAAACATAAGCAGATCCCTAAGCATCTGCAAAACACCACCATGACTGAGTTGGTTCATGGGAGAGGTACATTCAATATACCCTACAAACATCGGGTTGACTAAGTCATCCGTCGACTGAGTTTTTTGTCACAAGCCTCTGCAAAAGGTGTTTCATGACCATAGATACACCCCTTTCCACCCACTATAAAAGGACATAGGGGGGTAGAAGAAAGGGGTTACATGATTGAGGATAAAATTCATGGCGATCAGATCATTGATGGAAGGCATCATACTTTTGGAGAAGGAAGAGGCTTTCGACAGCTTAGGATTTCACGTACAGTGATTTTCTGATTTTCGAACATGAAACATGTATAAACTAGAGGTGAATTGTTAGGAAATGACAAACAAATAAGTATATTGGTAAATTGAGAACCTAAAATTTGTAAACTGTGAACCATGTCCCCTATGCTGATTCACTCCCTACGAATAAGGGAACTTATACCCCTTCATTGATCCAATGAACTATATAGCACCCCCCCCCATGGGTGAAGCTCTGACCAGTGCTTCCTCCCACCCGCCGCCGCTCGAGCGGACTCCAGTGTCACGTACTAATTTGGTATGCCAACAAATCCTAAATTCCCCTACCACTCTGGTATGTGGGATTCCCCTTAGTCTACCTACCACACTGGTATGTGGACAACATCTATATTAGCATAGAACCTACCTACGTGAACGACGCCAATCCTCATATGGCCATGTTGTCCCCCAAGGCCTTCACTGTTTCCATCCCCCGAGTCAGATAAGGCCCTTCCAATTCAGTTTGATCCTCCGAAATTACTCTCATAGCCTATCCATCGACACCAAGCTAAAGCATATCCCGAATCCAACTGACCAGCATGTGTAAACCATTAGGCACATTAACATGCCCTCCTGAGTTCACATACCCATGGTAGGTGGAGACAAAGGGATTACCCCAACCCTTTACCAGACATCCAGAACATTCCTGGATTTACATACGCAGGGTAGTCCATTGTCTTAGCTCATGAGACCTTTTGAGCCTCTCCACTCTTCATGATTGAGGGATCATGATTGAATTTCTATTCAATGAGAGCTAACAATGAGAAATTATCCCCTCCCCTAAAGATAGTAACATGGAATCCCTTCTAGGAGTAATCCACACACCATCCTCGTCGGATGACAATAGCCTTTCCCCTTTCATTCAGGAAGGTTCATTGTTCGGTTCACTTTACCATCATACCATGGCCCCATCTGACATGACTTCTACCTTCATTTTCTCCTCGACACCAGGGGTAATTAATGTCTCATGGTCTTGGACCTCCCCCTCAGCCATCATCTTCTTATTCTCCATTTACTAAGGAAAAGGTGTGTAGATTTCTGAATATTTAATATTCTCTTATTTCTCACACTGGGCATGTCTCACGTGGGATTAGAGATTTGTGATGGTCACTATGTATGTACAATGACCATGGTAGAACAAACTATGTGGGGTTTTATCCCTGTCCCCAAAGAAGGGAATGTAGGAAACCTCCTTGATGTTCAAACCCCAATCAGGCCACCAACCACATGTAATCCCCAACCATAACTCAACATGGGTTTCCAATCACACCCTCAATATGAAACTATCGCGTGTAAGACTTGACCTTCCAAAACTACATATACCTTGATTCCTGACCAACCAAGATATATAGAATACCTCTCGAAGACATAAGCCCTACTTCTATGTATGACACAAATCTATCATTATCTGAAGGTTTCCACATTCCCCTATATGGATTATTCCTAGTCCCAGGTAATCACTTTACCTCTTCCCCTCTAGGCCACATCGGCAGAAGTCTCACACCAACCATGACTAGAACTTGTCTCCTAGATGTTCGTGCCACATGGTGTTAAACTATATGGTTAGTTCCTTGTCACATGAACTTAAAAGGTGATGTGTCTCGTTAGTTGGGACTGAACTACATGGATTAGGATTCATTTCATAATGATACGTAGGAAGCCTGTATTAAAGGTTTGATCCAAACACTCAACTCACTCTCTACCCCACTAGATGAGAATATACTTTAGATCTCCCAATTATAAGGCTTGAGATCAGTGTTGTCTTATCAGACTCAAACTTCATCAGAATCGTTAATCCAATGAGGGATGGAAAACCTCATTTTTAGACTATTTTGAATCCATGAGTATACATGTAACTTGCAACCCAGGGGTAATCTGTGTATATTATGCTTGGGGATAAACCTATGATTCGCGAATATATGAACATTTATTACAGCTATAATAGAGTGAATAAATCGGAAATAATTCACACCAAAATGGCGTGATGATCCCAACGTCCCATCCTCTTGACCAATGGGAGTTCTTACGTGTCGTTGGCCATATCACCCAAAGAGCGACTGCCTTTAGAAATCAGTTCCATGGATTGTTGGATAGAAGGAGCTTTGGGGGTTTCGTGGCTGCTCGAATAAACCCATTAGAGACCAGGATATTCCACGGAGTTAGAGAACCCGATATAAATGACTATAGGTCGCCGACTCCCTTAAATCATACACAGGAACTGATCACGCCCCCATCGCAGCAAAACAAAAATGGTGAACCTGACGTGAATATTTAACCAGCATTATGGATTTACCCTAATATAAAATTCTCCATTATAATAAATAGATGATTAATATCTGACGGGCCATATTGTTCTTTCTCTAACAAAAAAAATGAATCATATCATGAGCCTTCAACCTAGGTGGTGAGAAAATCTGACTTCATGCCCCATATCTTTCTCAAAAGGAGGGACAAGAAAGTTCAATAATTACACATGGGATTATGGGATGATAAATTGACGGGTTATTCAATTTCTACATTCCAAATGATTTAAAGGTAGGCAAAAGATCTTTTTTAAATCCAATGGTGTTGCAAAGGAATTCATAGACATGCACGATTATCAATTCGTAGACCAGAACTCTCAATCAGTTGAAGACCCCATCTCCCACCCAATGTCTTAAACATCAGGTTTTTGATGCACTGATCTATGAATACCACCTGAATGGTTCTCTCCAAACTATATAGATAGCTGTGTACACCCACTAGTCAGCTAAGTCCCATCGGTCACCAGTCTTGCAGCGGCCAAAGGAGAATATCCATGCATTCCCTATAGCCGTCTTGAACCATTTTTGGTGCATGTCCCCAAAACGAGATAATGATTACCTACCTTATCTTAGAGAGGTGCATGTGGTCGATTTCGATTACTTAATCTCCAATGGGAGGGGGTTCCGCTCAATTTCTCTTGCTGGAAGACGTCACTAAAACTATGCCATGACCTCGTATCCTCACCCAGATGAGTATACCATCATGAGGATCCATACCCATGCTCCCCATGTTCATACCCCTCACACCTCCGCCTAGGGTAGCGAACATAAAACCAGGAACATGTCACCACCCTCATTCTTGAGGATGAAATCCAATACTTAGACATGGATACATATCACGGGCATGCCCATGCCCCTGTACTCTCTTCGAAATCCCGCCATCCCGACCTGGGGGAAACCTATGAGTTGGGGCACATCCCTTACAAGCCATGTCAAGCCTGTCACCCATACAAGACAACACCTACCCGAGAGGTACCTCTCCCTACTCGGGATTATGGAGCCCACCAACCAGAAGTGGGGTCAATCCATCACCATCCGGACTATCTCCTCAAGATTCTCCTGACGCCCACCATTCCAATATGCTGGCGATCAATAGTGTTGGAACCATGGCCATCTATGCATGAATTGGAGAATGGTTTGTGTTTGTTTTCAATCCTAAGAGAAAGTTTAGAATGAGTTCCAAATAAGTACTCATACAGGTCAAGTATATTACAACATTGATGATGGCACATTTTTCTAGTGTCTTCCAAATTTCTGGACCTCAAATTTGATAAAAGGGGAAAAAATGTTTTTTGGTAAAGGGACTTGTGTGCCAGACATGTGTCACCCAAGTGACTTGCACGCTGAGAAAGGACTTGCACCCTGATTCCTTGGAGGATTGGAAAGTTGCGCACCATATGTTTTTCATGATCAGAGCTTCAAAATATGGCAAAGTAATGAGGGTCGTGCAAGTTTTGGATTGGTCTCACAAGTGAGTAGTGCGACAGAGGCTTGGGAAGTTGGAGTTGCGCGCCGGAACATGCACACCGAGAGGAGGCATGCTCGCCACTGCTCAAGGTGTCCATTTTTCCTATAAATAGAGGACCACCCCACCACATTTTGAACAAAGTTCAAAAGTTAGAGAAATTCCATGCTCCAGTCATGCAGGTGTAGTGGTCGCGCAAGTGTTTGTGGGTCACGCAAGTATAAGTTTCATGACAGTTGTTTACGGCACGTCAAAACCGGTTTGGGTGAAATAGAATGTGAGTCGCACAAGATTGAAGTTATAGAAGTGGGTTTCCTACAAGTAGTTAAGGTAGACTTGAGCGCTAGTTATAAATTTCATGACATCTTTCAAACTTGTGCACCGGCCTAGAGAAGCGCACCAGTTGTTGTTGAAGTACACCCGTCTTTTTGAAGCTACACGAAAGCTGGATGATTTCCTGATACGTTCTTTAAAAAGTGATATTAGTCTACTGATGAGAGTTAGACTTCAAGAGAGAAGACCCATACAATATATGATGCATTATTTTCCAATGATAAAGATACCTTCACGTCTATAAACTGAGTGGGACTTCACCTAAGGCAGTGAGAAAGGGGGTGTCAACTGGAGTGACCTGAGGGATGCAGTGAGCTATCCCTGATCCTTTGTAAAGGAAGTGTGCCTGGGATAGAGTGATTGTCCCTGAACCATTGTAATCCAAAACTAGTGAAGAATAGTGGAATTTAGTATGACCGAAAACTTATCGGCCTATGCTCCTTGGACGTAGCCCTTAGTGGTGAACCAAGTAAAAAGTGATGTGTCATATCTTTGCATGTGAATGCTTTTCTTTTAGATCATATTAATCATACAAGTTTAACAAGTTCCTACCATCGTGGGAACACGATCCATCTCTTTAAAAGAATAATTTTCCACCCTGATTCACCCCTCCCCTCTCAGGGTGTCCTGGGGTCCTATAAGTGGTATTAGTGGTTAAAGGTTGCTGGTGTTGAATCTATCCTTTGACGTCATGGAGAATGAAGTCAATGTCAGGGGAATCCCTCTCTTTGATGGAAGTATTTTTCAGATTTGGAAGAATAGAATGAGATATCATCTAAGATCCATTGTAATGGATGTTCAGTTTTCCACCATGGATGGTATACCTGTTAATGATCCAACAGGGCTGGCTATGACTGATGCCGATAGGAAAACTCTTGATGCTGATGTTAAAGAGCAGAATGCTCTCACCGTAGCCCGTTCTGATCAGATCTATCAAAATTTAATGATTTTCACCTCAACAAAGTCCATATGGGATAATCATTAAAATATTTATGAAGGAGATATAAAATTAAAGTAGGAAAAACTAAAAGTCCTACACAACAGGTTTGACGATCTAATGATGCATCCTAATGAGAATGCAGATTCATTCTTCAATCAAATTACTGAAGCTATGAGAGCAATTAGAGGTCTTGGAGAAGAAATCAATGACGTTGATATCGTAAGGAAAATTTTGAGAAGAATTCATCCTATGTGCAATGCAAAGGTGTGAGCCCTTGATGAAAGAGATCTATCTAAACTATCTCTGGATGTTCTTTTAAGTATTCTAGTGGAATATGAGATGAGAGTCAAATTTGAAGATGTCACGACTCATGTAAGAAAGGAAATGGAATTCAAATCCATGGGCAAACTGAAAACATCAAAATATAGTGGTGGTGAAGATAAAGAGGAAAATGAAATTATTTCTCTCATCACCAAGAAGCTGAATAAGGGAAATGGTTCATTCAACGATAAGCTACCTTTGGCATGTTTTCGTTGTGGAAGAGTCGAGAACATTGCCTCTTAGTGCCAAAGAAGGATTTATGATGATGAAAGTGAATCAGAAGACAATGAGGAACCTAAGAAAAGAATTTACAAAAAGGGAGACTTCAAATATGGTAAGATGATGAAGAGGAAGAGTTTTTTCTAAAAAGAGGATGATGATGATAATGAATTCTGTGATGAAGAAGAACCAGAATTTAAAACTAGGAACCGTGCTTCCATGATGGCCACTGTTGAAAAATATGAAGATACCGGTGGAGAAAATCAGTTGACAACTAGTGAAGATCATGAGTTACCACATTATAATTCTATTAGTAACATCAATATTAAATTTAAGAGTTTCAATAAGTGGAAAACAATTTTAGAAGAATAAACGAAATATGTTGATCAACATGAAGCTGAAATTGAATAGCTGGAAGATTTGGTGAAAGTATAGTCTAAAGTTACTGAAAGAAATGATAATGTAGTGGATCTGAAGCTGATAATTGAAGGTCAAGCAAAGGTCATCAATGAACTCACCTCTATACTAGAAGAAAAGTCCAAGACTACTGAGCATCTTGAGCATAATGTTGAAACTATTATTAGTAAACTTGAAAAAGATTCAATTTCAAAAAAAAACAAGGAAGAAAATACAGTTTGGAAGGTTATCAAATGTTGAGCTATCCGAGAGAGAAAACATGGCTCTAATGTAGTTGAATAGATTTTAAATGATCAAAGACCTGCATGCATGGAAAATTGTGCAATTGGATGTGCGGCAGAATTTTCAAATGCTACAAATTTAGGTGGCCAAAATAAAGGCAAGCTGAAAGTGGGTGATGTGGGAAAGTCTTCTGAAGTGATGAAACAGAAACACCCAATTCAATCTGAATGAAGAAAAGAAGATTATCCTCAAAAATTGTGGAAAAAGTATCCCTCATACTATTATCCCATAGAATAAGTTATGTAGGGAAATTCTGGTGAGAAGACATTTCCTCTAATGAAGTGTCAGTTTTGTGGCTATTTTGGCCATACCATGTCATATTGCGAAAAAAAGGAGCTACATGAATGAGGAAGGTCTGGGAGTCCAAAGAAGGATAAAAAATTAATATCCTAATAGTTTTAGAAGAAAAAACTTCTATGGATATTGTTTTAGTTGTTATAACATTGTTCATAAGGCTGTTAATTGTAGGCAGAGAAGGGATATGGACACCTCATACCATATTTCAATGCAAGTCAAATCTCGTCGTCATGATAGTGTTGCTCTAACAAACATGTATTCTCCTCTCGAAGAAGACATCGACTATGAAGAACCAATGTTCGCAGATGAGATAATTGAAAGGCCACCAGTGCTCTATACTCAATCCAACATCTCATGGAAAGAAATGTGGAAAATTGAGAAATCCAACCTTGTAGAAGTATCCCTCAATGCTACAAAGAGAAGCAGTACCAGGATTCTTGATAGTGGATGCTCTTCCCATATGACGAGAAATGATTACCTTTTGAATATCATTAAAAATAAGGTTGATGGAACAGTGAGGTTTGGTAATGGTGGTGCTATGAAGTTTAAAGGTAGTGGGAATACTGCTCTCACTAATGGAGAGCTAAATAAGACCGAATATCTTTATGTGGATGGTCTACATGACAATCTCCCCAGTGTGAGTCAACTCTATGATTTAGGTCTCGTAGTAACTTTCAATAAAAAAAGGTTGCACTATAAAGGGAAAAACATGGAATTCTCTTATGAAAGGATATATAATAGATGGAAACATATATCAGGTTGACAGAAAAGTGAACTCCTGCTATTTGTCTGTTGAAGAAGAAAACAATTTGTGGCATTAACGGCTGGGGCACATTAACCAAAAAATCATTGAAAAGATATCTTCGCTGAAGATTTTCATAGATATCCCCATTCTGAAATGTGAGTGCGAAAAGTGTTGTGATGCTTGAATTTGTGGGTAGTTGTTCTACAGTTCATATCGGCCAAAGAAGAAAAGAGCATCTCATATTCTTGATCTAACTCATACAGATGTATGTAGGGTGATAAATGTTTATGGAAATCATGAAGAGAGGTACTTTGTCATTTTTATTCCTGATTACAATAGAATGGAATGTGTTATGGTCATTCGTAGGAAACTACATGTTCTTGACTGGATGAAATCATATCGGCAAATCGCGGAAAATGATAATGGAGGGACAATCAATGTGTCGCGATATGACAATGGAGGGGAATAAACATCCATTTATTTTGAGAATTACATAGAAAAACATAGAATACAGTATGAGGTAGCTGATGCGAGAACCCCATAGCAAAATGGAGTTGTTGAGAGCTGGAATCGACAAGCTGATTGAGAGTGGTATCTATCACCATTACTGAAAGCTGTTAAAGCCGCAATGCACATTCATAATTGAACATGGATTTATATAGGAGAAACAAAGACACCATATGAATTATGGCATGGAAGGAAGCCTTCATTGAAATACTTTCATGTTTTCGGAAGCAAAGGTTATATCCGAAATAAAAAAGGAAATCAAGGGAAGTTTGGTGACATTGCTGATAAAGAAATTTTCTTGGGTATCCAATGAACAAAAAAGCCTACAAGTATTTCAACAAGAGACTAAGAAGGATTATAGAACGAAGTTATGTTAAGATAATTTAAGAGAAAACCACAAATACTTCAAGGACATCATATTCTATTGAGATAGAAAGTGAGGAAGAATTTGAACATAGAGAAAATACAAATACAGAAATAGAGGAAGTTGTACGAAACACTAAGCAGTCACATCATGATGTTGACTCAGAAGAAGAATTTGAAGAATAAACTATTGCTGGAGAAAATTCACCTGAACCACACAAGATAAATCGTAGAGCTGAGACTGATACATCTAACATAATTGGGGATTGGAGTACACCCACACAAGCATTTAATATGAGGAATAACATGCAATCAGAATTTCTGTCAGTTGTATAGCCATCCACATTTTAAGAAGATTCAAAAGATGTATCATGGGTGAAAGCCATGAATGAAGAGTTAGAGAAGATTGACAAGAATCAGACATGGTATCTTGTCCAGAGACCCTAAGGTCACAATGTGATTGGTAAAAAATGGTTCTTCAAGAACAACTATGATGAGCATGGAAGTGTTATCAGAAAAAAGGCACGACTGGTATGTAAAGGATACTCCCAGATTGAAGGCGTTGATGATGTTGAAACCTTTTCTCCAGTGGCTATAATGGATCCAATTAAGATATTCCTTACCATGGGACTCGAAATAGGATTTAATGTATATCAAATGGATGTCAAGACATCATTCTTGAATGGTGCCCTCGAGGAAGAAGTCTCCATTTAACAACCAGTGGGTTTTGTTTTTTCGTATTGATGAAACAAAGGTCTGAAAACTCAAAAAAGATATATATGGTTTGCAGCATGCACCACAGGCGTGGTACTCCCATCTGTACTCTTATCTCATGAAGATGGAATTCAAAAGAGGACGAGTAGATCACAATCTATATGTACAAAAATCTCCAAAAGATCATTTCATGGTTCTGGTCTACGTAGATTATATCATATTTGGTGGCACCATGCAGAAATCAGTGGAAGAATTTTCCAATCACATGAAATCCTAATTTTAAATGTATATTATTAGGGAGATCAAATATTTCATGGGGCTTCAAGTGATTCAATAGAAGGATTACACATTCATTTCTCAGGAAAAGTATGCAAGAGAGCTGCTGAAGAAGTTTAATATGAAAGACCCCAAACCAATGTCAACTCTGATTTTAGTTGGAACTAAACATGGAAAGCATGAGGATGAGACCTCTGTAGATCCCACCATGTACAATAAGAACATTGGAAGCCTATTTTAACAGACATCGACATGAATAGATATTTCCTTTGCCACATGTCTTGCAACCCACTTTCAGAGTAATCCAAAAGAGGAACATTTGGCAGTTGTCAAAAGAATCATGAGGTATATTTAAGGTACTCACAATTGTGGCTTATATTTTACTACATGAAGAAATAGTGAATTATCATCATTTTATGATGCAGACTGGGCTGGCGATGTTGTGGACAGAAAGTCCCCTAGGGGTGGAGCATTCTATATTGGGAATAAATGTGTTGGATGGTTGAGAAAGAAACAAGAAAGTACTTCTCTTAGTACTGTTGAAGATGAGTATATCTCAGTCACAAAGGCATGCACTCAACTACTATGGATGATGTAGTAATTAATAGATATTGGTGATGAGGTGAAGCAACCAATGGTGATTTACTATGATAACAATAGCACAATTGATCTTACAAAGAATCCTATTCAACATTCTCTTACAAATCATATTGAAATTTGGTATCACTTTATGAAAGAGATAGTTGAACAAGGCGTGATTATAATGGATCATGTAGGAATTGATGATCAAGTGGCTGATATCCTGCCCTGGCCACTATCAATGGCTATAATTGTGAAGCATCAGTTAAACCTCGGTGTTCAGCCACCTCCTAGTGCATAAGGAGGTTACAGAAATCCCTTCTTCCCAGTTATGTTAACTGTTTTTAATCTATTTATGGATGTGATTTAGGTTTGTGGGGAAGATACTATTTAGGGGGAGTCTGGTTTGAGTGGAACTAGGTTCAATTACTAGTATTTGGGTTTATTTTCAATGGGGGAGAAAGGAATAAATTTAGGCATGTTCAGGCATGTATTGATTTTCTGACACTGTAAGAGAATTTCTTGGGCGTTATTGAGAATTCCAAAACATGGGAAGAAAGGAATAATTTTAGGCATGTTCATGCATGTAATTCTTCTTTTACACGGTAAGAGATTTTCTTGGGCATCATTGAGAATTCCATTACTCGGGATCCAAATTCATGTTTTCTCTTTTCTTTTCTAAACCGAGCACTGCTCACGTAGACATAGAGTGTTGGCTGAGTTGATTCTTGTGTTTTTGGTTTGCATATGGATGGTGATCTATTGAATTTATTTTCGTATTGCCAACAAACCCAAATGGGGGGATTGTTGGAACCATGATCATCTATCTATGAATTGTAGAATGGTTTGTGTTTGTTGAAAATTCTAAGAGGAAGTTCATAATGTGTGTTAGCAAAGTACTCATATAGGTCAACCAGATAACAACATTGAAGATGGCATCATTTTCAAGTGTTTTCCAAATTTCTGGACCTCAAATTAGATAAAAGGGGGAAACAATGTTTTTTGGTAATGGGACTTGCATGCAAGACATGTGTCACCCATGTGACTTGCGTGCTGAGAAAGGACTTGCGCACCTATGCCTATGATGATTGGAAAGTTGTGTGCCATATGTTTTTCAAGATCAGAACTTCAAAATATGGAAAAGTAAATAGGGTCATGAAAGTATTGGTTTGGTATCGCAAGTGAGTAGCGTGACAGAGGCTTGGGCGGTTAGAGTTTCATGCCAGAACATGCGCGTTGAGAGGAGGCATGCACGCCACCATGTAGGGTGTCCAGTTTTCCTATAAATAGAGGACCACCCCTCCTCATTTGAAATGAAGTTCTAGAGTTAGAGAAATTCAGTGATCCCATCATGCAGGTGTAGTGGTCGCGCAAGTGGTTGCGGGTCATGCAAGTATATGTTGTGCGAAAGTTGTTTGTTGCGCATCAAAACTGGTTAGGGTGAAAAGGAATATAAGTCACAGAAGTTTGAATTTTTAGAATTTAGATTCATGCAAGTAGTTGAGTTATACTTGCACTCTAGTTATAACTTGTGCTCCGTCTTTGAAACTTGTGCGCCGTCCTGGAGAAGCGCGCCAGGTGTTGTTGAAGTATGCCCATATTTTTGAAGCTGTACGAAAGCTGCAAGATTTCCAGATATTTTTGGTGTAAAGAGAGATTTGTCTAATGGTGAGAGTTGGACTACAACAAAGAATCAACATACAACATAGGATGAATTTTTTTTAATGATGATGAGACATTCACGTCTATAAACGGAGTGGGACATTACCTAAGGCAGTGAGCCAGGGGGAGTCAACCGGAGTTACCCGAGGGACGCATTGAGCTATCCCTGAACCTTTGTAAAGGCTATGAGTCGGGGATAGAGTGACTATTCTTGAACCATTGTAATCCACAACAAGTGATGAATAGTGTAATTTAGTACGACTGAAAACATGTCGGTGTATGCTCCTTTGACGTATCCCATAGTGGTGAACCAAGTAAAAAGTGTTATGTCATCTCTCTGCATGTGAATGTTTGATTTCTGATTATATTCGTCATACAGGTTTAACAAGTTCCTACCAATGTGGGAACATGATCCATCGCTTTAAAAGAAAATTTTTCCACCCTAATTCACCCCTCCCCTCTCAGGGTGTCCCGGGGTCCTACAAGTAGGTGTGCATGTATCTCTGCCACCATAGGCCACCGACTCAAGTTACTGGGACCCCAATATTTGTAGTTCCATCTCTCTATGGATGTAAGTACGGTCTGTCATCCAGATTCCATGAAAAATAGACAAGTAATATGACATATCCCATCATAGGGAAAAACTCGTTCACCTACCCCGAAACAAGAGGATCATTTGTATCCACTGACCACTGGAGGACCGGAGTAGTACATTCCTACTCTGAAAGCATAATGGGCCCTCATACCCATTCCATCCAAGTATGTCTCTCTACATATCCATGAAACTATGTAAGAGAAGGTATCAATCCCAGATAATATCTTACAGACTTTCCAGAATGTAATTGCATCGGCGACAATAGCAAGGACTCGAGCTAGTCAGCCTGTCTTCCAAATTTAGGTGACTCATCTAAGAGATGAGATAGCCACATCAGTGTAGATGAGCATTCATGTGTCCACCAAGGCGGGTCGTCTGTGATATCCCGCGATACAAGGGCAACCATATTGAGCATACTCACTCATTACAATAGGGGAAACCCATCCAACCTAGATGATGATATAGTGTAGGCATATATCCCTACCAAAACACAATTTATTTGTTGGCATATCCCGACAGTATCACGGGACCCAATTAGATAGGACCCAGAGGTGATGGTTGTTATCAACAGCAGACGGTCCCCACTGTCCACAAGAGAGCGCCCTGAATGCGTCGATGGAAGCAGGAAAATAATGAGGGGGTCCATGACTCTGCTCTTCTAGAATTCGGGGTTCTCAACACCACCTAACATGCCTCAAATTATCGGAATCATAAAAACCCATTACAATAATATGGGTTTGACAGTAGCAGTTTCGGAGGTCATCCCCGCTATGTCGCTACTAGCAGCAATGAAATTCCTCCACAGAGCACCCATGAGGGCCTCCCACATGGGTATATAATGATTGATCATGAGAGTTACTATTTCGATGTGAGTCATAGAAGACCTCCATGTGTTTATATGATCGAGGGGTAAGATGGTCCTCCACATTCTACGGTCTGACCAATTGGTTCTCTGCAGGTTATATGCTGCAAAAACTCTCTATACAATGAGACTACAGATTATGATGGTAGTAATCAATATCATAGTCTCAACTGCAGAGGCCCTCCTCACATTGATATCTCATCATTACAATAAGGTATTTCCCTTGTTGTGGCCTACCCTGAAGGTCCTCCCCAGGGGTTACGTTGCAATGATATTTCACACAGCCAGTAATCAGATTTTGGTGGTAGTCCTCACCCCTGTAAAAATGGAGGTCCTCCCAATTGAGAACTCATGCAATGAGAAGTACATCCCCTCATTGCGGTACATTCTAAATGCCCTCCCTAGGGTGTTACCTCCAGATATTACCCCACCAATAGTTGTGATGGTATTCCTCACCATCACAACAGCTATGATGGTAGTCCTTTCCATCATGGACACTATTTCCAAGGTCCTCCTCGCAATGTCCTTAAGAAACAATAAGGACATCCCCTTGCAGCAGTGTGTCCTAAAGGCCCTCCCTAGGAAGCACAAAAAATGTCAAACCATGATGGTCATCCTCTCCACCATGACAGCAATGTTTAAGTCCCTAAACGAAATGGCCTAGAAAAGAAAGAAGGTTATCCCCTTACTACAATCCATTCAGAAGGTCGTCCCATCGGTAGGCACAACATAATTCTGGAAGCCACTATAGTAGTCCTCCCCACTACAGTGCCAATTGCGGAGGTCCGCCCCGTAGTGACATATCATACGGACAGGAAGGTCCTCCCCCTGATGACAAAAATAATAAAGAAACCTCCTATGCTGAGGCACTCAGAAAGAGGGGATTGAGCATGTCAGATTCTTATTCAACTATCAATGACATCCTTCTTTAATAAGGTGATTGTTATGACCACATTCATCCTCTGTTCCACCTCATATCCTCCTGAATTACAATTCGATCCATGCCATCTCATCTACCTCTGATCATACTATCAAGGATCATTTTAGCTAGGCTAATCAATTTGAGGAATCATTGGTGGAGGCACATGCTGCTGTATTTATCTGGAGGAAACATCTTTCTAGGGATGATATACCATCTACATTTTGACCGACAACTACCTCTCAGTTTGACATACCTAGAGTGTTTTTAAAAGCAAACATACATGAAATCCAATCCAATATATGAACAACCATTATTCGATTGAAAAAAAACTTCCTACCACATGTAGGGTATGTACATCATGTCTAAACAATATGAAATCTACTATGTCACATTATCCTATAATCCCTTCCTTTGGCACGAAGGCCGTGATCATAGAGGCACAGAAGGAACCATGAGTTATCCTTTCTTTGTGAACTGCACAAATTGCATCACCTTATTGATGATGCTCCAACAGGATTTCATATCCATGGATGGGGAGAACATGAGTCTCGACATTTCACTCCACTTATCATCCAGTAGAACCCATTCGGAATAAGTTATTTCAATTCCATCACATCAAGATGTAAATAAAATGAAGTCCCTATTCAATATAGGTGTCAAAACTATCAGAAACTGTCCTTGAGTAAGTCTCAAAAGCATCAAGCCCGACGAGATCGATCCATTCACAAACTCTTGAATCTGTTGCGGAATCACCGGGAGACAGAACGACAGAAAAACGAGAAAACGAAAGAAAGAAAAGCAACAATGAACACGGCGATTTACGTGGTTCGGGAAAAATCCCTACGTCCACGGGAGAGGCAGAATTTCACTATGATTCGGGAGCACAAAAAATTACAGAGGATTTCCAACATAAAACCCAAGCCCTAAAATGGGCTACATATGAAGAAGACGGTCTACTGTTCTGAAAAGTAGTCCGCGTTGCAACAGTGATCGGCGGCTCACTTTGTCAAAAGTGCTACAGTGTCTGTTGGCTGGAAGTCAAAAGCGCTACAGTACTGTTGACCCCGAAGTCCGCACCGCTACAGTACATGTCGGTGTCGGTCGGTCAGCTCCGCTACAGTGGTCAGAGATGCTACAGTGCCGAAAAATTGGGCCGGGGGCCTTCGGCCACCGGACCCCCAGAGCAGGGGCGCGTTGCCCCCTGCAACCCCCAACGAGCTCACCGCGGAGCTCGACCCGCGATAGTTGCGGGCCACAAGCATTCGGCCCAACCGGATCGGGCAACACCAATCCAACAGAATCATACTACTGAAAACAATTGGTAGGCTTCTTGACTAAGATACACCAATATGTGATGAGTTCATTAATCCCTAGAGGGAATTAATTCACGAGTGAACTCAGCACCAGGTACAGATCACCATCAAATGGGAGCATGCAAGATTAGGCAGAAAGCGATAGTAGTAGTAGTTACCACAATACAGGACCAACCAAATCCTGTAGGGATGGGGGAATTTTTAACAAAAAATTCCCTGGTAAGACCAAAAATAATGGGAAGAGGCTCAATGTCCAAGGAATTGAGCAACCCCAACCCCCAGGGCATGGGAATATTTACCGCAACAATATCCTCCCCCATGAGAATTATTATTCTATAATTTGGGGAGTATAGTATGAAGGGGATGTTCTTTTCTAGTATTGTCCATGGAAACACCATCCCCTCCAAGAGGGAGTCATGACATATGGTCACACCAAGGTTCCTTCTGCATTACCCTTTGTCAAGAGACTGGAAGACAATCTCAGGACAGAAGGGGGAAAATAGTATGAAGAACGGAAGGTCCTCTTCATAATAGTAAGATGACACCACCTCTATGTTGTATTATGAATATGTCAACATCATGGATGTTAATACAATAGATGGAACTAATGATGATGTAAGTCTGGATGAATCAGTAGAAGATGGTTATATTCAGGTTGTGATTCAAAATGAGCATGTAGGCATGCACACCATGAACTAGAGGGCCACCATGAACTAATCTAATCTAAAAAATCCCCCTCCACATCCAAAGTGATTCGCTAATAGATATAGGAATGAAGGATAGGGTGTCTTCAACATGCCTCCTTATCTCAACACAAATAATCCTCTCACACTCATAGAGGGGTTCGAATGGTAGTAGGAGGAATGAAGAAATAAAGGTGGATTAAAGTCGAGATACTCTAGAGGAATTTTCCTGTCAAAAATGTTCCCCAAGATGAGTCACAGTACGCATTTCTAGCAAGTGTGCCTCAACAGAAATGGTTTTCCCAGGTAAATGAAACAATGTCTGAGCCCCTGCCCAGTGCGGCACCTAGCTCATCCAACTTCATAAACATGGATTCAAAATCATACAAAGACCTCCCTCCACTAGGGAAAAACCCGTACCGAGTTCATCTAAATAATTAGAAGGTAACCCCGATGGAATATGTGCCTCATTTACCGACAGAGCCAACACTTCATGTAGTACCCCAGCCTATACCTGTTTAGGATCAGGTGCAATAGAATGTAAACCAGGGTCCCACCAACACCATCGAAGAACATCCATATCGATTAAATGTAATGGAAGTCCAGTTTTATCTGATACATCCATAGAGAAAGACTGACCAAGACTGAGTGACCATCATGAAACCTCCACTAAATTATGGGTGCTCTATGTTCCCTAAATTCAATGGATCTATAGACAAGGGACAACATTTTATGCACAACATGTCTTATTGCAACCTTATTATGGGAACACTAGAACCACAAGATGTAGTGAAACTTAGATTCTTCATGAAAGCATTACACCGTTCGGCCTTTATCTTTTATACAAGTATTCCATCTCAATCAATAAAATCATGGAAGTATCTTCAGCAACAATTCCTATTCCACATCACCTCAATGTTAACCAAGATGATAGTTAGAAACCTCATGATTTAAAAACAAAGGGAGACTAGGAGGGTCTCAGACTTAATCACGTGATAAAAGGTTCTAACCTACTATAAGAATATGATACTTCCCCAGGATGAGATGATTGATATATGCATCAACAACCTCCATGATTAGCTGTGAATGACACTCATATGAGTGAAATTCACCACTGGATATTAGGACTTCCCTACTATTGCCTAATGAATTGAAGACTCCTTGCAACATACTAATATCCATTCTTGAATAGCCTTACATGATCCTACTAAGAAATGCAGTAGAGACTAAGCATCCTCTATCATGTTCATTCCATCCCCCCTCACCTACTCCACCACCTAGGCCTCCGCTGAATTGCCAATGGTCTCTAGTGTATCAAGGACCACCTCCTCCCCGGTGAGATGATCAAAGAAGAAATAAGTGAAACCAATTTGTGGATTGAATAAATAATTTTTACTCGTTCTATGAGGACCATGTTCCTGGATATTTTATAGCCTCCATGACTTGAAACTTTCTCCACATACAAGTTCCATTAAATTAAGAAGATGTCAGCCTTGACAACAGACCCAATTATTGACCCCACCATCAGATGTTGGGACACAATATTAAAGAATGATTCATCTTCAAAGACCTCCTACAAAGGATGGTGAACTCATGGCATGCCAATCTAGTACCTCCAATGACACATGTAGCATATAGTTCTACCACTGACCCAGATGATGGGGAGGATTGGCATAACATCATTAACAAAAGGGAGTATTAATTTTATGGTTTGATTACTCGGAAGATGGTCAACCGAGTTCATGGCATAATCTAAGCTCAATTTTAGCAACCAGTTGTTCCTCCAACAGCTCGTAATGCAACTGATCTTCCATCCTTATCCCCTCAACCATCCACAATCTGGTCATCCATGTGTAATCATAGAGGGAAGAAACATGTAAAATATGAAATGTATGTCATAGGGACAATGCTGGCCTTGAGAATTACGGATTTCATGCCCTTGGGCATGACACAATGGGAACCGACCAACCAAACGTCACCACTAAAGGCATACAACCAGGATAATATATCATATAATAAGGAACAAATCATCAATTCCATCAATGTTTTCCATTTAATGGATGCATTTTCTGATGAAGAGTATGGTTATGAACCCGAGTTCCTAAAACCAGATCAGGGGACCATAATGAGGAACCACCGAAGATGTGGATACCAAGGCAGACGTATCCATGGCCAGAACCAACCCAACGGTTTTACCCGAGCTCAAAACGTAAATATTGCGAATAATCACATTTGAGACCTTCAATAGATGCAGAAAAAGCAATAATATTCTCATGGACCGATGAGCAGCCACTCTGGCCCCATTTTTCTACAGTACCCATCAGAGGAAGAACTAGTGTCTAGTCTCCTAGGGCGCACAAGTAAACCGAAAAGGTCAAGTTCCTAGAATAAATACCACCAACATCTCTTTACCCCATGATTGGACCCTCCTCATCTCATGGTCCATCCCCTAAATTTCCTGTGAAAGAGAACCCACAAATGGTGAAATTACGGCCTCTAGAGAAAAAGTATGATATCATAAACCAGATGGCCTCAGTACCAACCAATATATCAATCCAAAATTCCATGAGTGTGTCAAGAGACCTTAGGGAGGCACTCATAGAAGCCCTACTCAGCCCCCCGGAATTTCAAGACAATGTTGATTCCGCTGAGATATATCGAATGGAGACCATCACAGATGAATGTAATATAGTGATTTTATTCACCAATCAGAATGAATATGCCACCATGAGAGGAAACATCAATCCCATATATGTGTCTGGAATGTGGAATGATGTTGATGTCCAGAATTTCTTCATCGACAATGTATCTATATTTAACCTTCTCCCACTGTGAACACTTCGTAGGTTGAGACACAATGGATAAATATGACATCCTCAACCACAACACTCTTGGGTTATGACAATAGAGAACAGAAACTAGTGGGATGAATCAAGATGAGAACCCATTTTGGCAACCTTGTGGTGCATTCAGATTTCCCGGTGATCGAAAAAACATGACATTAAACGCCCTGTTAGGAAGGCCATGGTTGAATCAACACATGGACATTACTTCTTCCTACAACAAGTGTATCAAATACTGTGTTGATGGACAAGGTGGGACATTTCGAGCTGATAAGGCCCCTTTTGAGCTATCTGAGTTGCATTACAACGATGCTGGATTTTACGAGAAAATGGGGAAGACATCTACAATGGATGGTATTGATTGGGTCCCCACCCCAAACGGCCTCGAAGTGGTTCTCGAAGACCCCCTAAAATAGATCGGTGAAGAGTACGTGCTTCCGATCAACCATGTTGAGAGATGGAATCGATTTCTGGATGTGTATTTAGCTATTCTCATGATCTCAGTTATGACAGATGAGTATGGTATCACATAAGCCATTATTGACCCTCAATCTGAGGAAACATGCTTGGGCAGGGGTTCCCACGACCCATCCATATAATTTCAAGATATCCTTGCCACTCTCTCTGAGGCGATAGAAGGAAAAGATGCTTGTCACCCCCACGAATCTCCCTCTCCATTGGTTTCCTAATGACTAATTGAGTTAGAGGATGATGCTTCCTCCATAGAGTTTCCATGAGACATATTGCCTATGAGCTCCGGATTTCCCACATCAAAAGCTCTCTCCCACTTAGAAGGAAAAAAGGAGGAGTTTTTGCGGGGAGAAGAGGAAGAGGACCTTAGAGATTTCCCTCATGCATTCAAAGAGGGTATCTCTACAACTACTAATGTACTCAGGGTAATAAACATGGGTACTGAAGAAGACCCAAGACACACTCTCATTAGTGAAGCCATGTCGTCCTAGGAAAAAGAGGTATATTCCTCCTTCTTGAGGAAACATCGAGATATTCTCAACTATAACTAAACATAAATTCCAGGACATGATATTGAGGTTGTGACACACCACCACAGCCTTCCAGAAGATCTTCAAGGCTATAGGCATGCTTTGAGAAGGATGCACACCACACATGCAGCCATGATAGAGGATAATGTAGACAAGAACATCAAACCAAAATTCATTCGATAGGTCCAATATATCACTTGGATGGTCAAAATAGTCCAAAAAAAACGAAAATGGAAAAATCCACATCTGCATCGATTTTAGATATTTCAATTGGCACTAGCCAAAAGACGATTTCCGAATCTTGATCACTGAAATATCGGATGATGTGACCGTTGTATATGAGGCTCTCTGATTCATGGGTGGTTATTTTAGATATATTTGAATCATAATTTCCAGTGAAGTTTAGTGTTCACTTACTTCAAGGGGCCCCCAGGGAGTATTTTTCTACTGGTTCATTCCCTTTGGACTGAAGAACGAAGGTGCCACATATCAATATTACATTAACTGCATTTTCAACCCATTCCTGGGGATGTTTTTCGAATTTTATATTGATTATTTGTTATATAAATCACGAAATCACTCAGACTACATGTCTGACCATAAAACCATCATTATATAACTTCAACACCACTACCCGGAGATGAATACATTGAAATGAACCTTCAGGGTTACCTTAGAAAAATTTCATAGCTTTATCGTACACCTTTGAGGCATCAAAATCAACCATGATAAGACAAATAATATCCTTGGTTGGCCACATCCCAGCAACCTCAATTGTCTGAGAGGACTCCAATGACACTTGCCCTATATCAGGAATTTTATTGCCAACCACATCAGAAAGCTTATCCTTTTTACTACGATGATGAAGAGATGAGTTACATACTAATGGATAGATTATTTCCAAGAGGCATTCAACAACCACAAAAAGTACATATTCATTCCACCAATGCTCATGCCACCAGTTGAAGGAACTCCACTTATCTGGTATGTGATGGCCTTAGAGAAGTCCCTAGTAGCATTCCTCTTGTATAAGAATGATGCTGGTAGTGAAAAAACCTTTATTCTCTCAGTCGAACCATGAATTATGCAATGGCCCGGTATTGAAATATAGAGAATATATGTTTGGATCTAGTCTTTACAGCCCAAAAGTTGTGACATTATATATAACATCATAAATTCTATCTGATCTCACATAGTAATCTGGTGAAGTACATCCTCTACCATCTAATACTGACTGGAAACCTATCCTGATTGGAAGTCGTCATCTGAAAGTCTAACAACTGGTTTGTGCGTTAAAAAGCTATCAAGGGACATGTGTTGGCAGATTTTCTAGCAGAGCATCTCTCAATAGAGACAGCCTCATCAGATGTTGAAATCCTCAATAAAGATGATTTATCTGTTCAAAAGAATTTTGGGTCGTGGGAAATGTTCTTTGATGGTGCATCCAGAAGCCCGAATGGTAAAATAATGGAAGAACCCATGTTTAACAAAGTGGACTGGGAGTCATACTCAAATCCCCAATGTAAGTGGTTTTTCCATATTCCTTCCTCTTGTTAGAAGGATGCACAAACAATGATGCGTAATACATATCCCTCATTGTCATTCATGAGCCAGCACTACATGCACAAGTGCAACACCTTAATGTAAAAGGTAACTCATAAATGGTCATCAACCAAGTCAATGGTTACTATGTTATTAAGAAAGGGGATTTGATACCCCTGTTCGACCACATTCGATGATTAATGGAAGAGTTCCCAATATTACCAACAATGACCTAGGTTCCCCTATCTCAGATTGCCTAGACCGATGCTTTAGCTAACGCGGCCATTGACCTTGCTGACCCATACCAGGATGAAGTATTTTTCAGCATTTATCATTGTCGAATGGTCGTTCCATTGGTTAAAACTAACACAGAAGAAATCGATTAAGTTAGCCATATCCCTGATCTATATTCTCCAACTACCAGCTGCATGAACCCCATTACAAACCACCTTTTAGGGGAGAACATCCATCATAAATTTCTGGAAGTGAGAAAATACAGATATGGGACTTCAATTTTGTCCAATATGACAACAAATGCCAGCAGAAGGTCCTCTACAAGCGAGGCATTGACGAAGTCCTTCTCAAATGCATTGATGGAGAAGATATTGTTTCATTCATTAATGTACTGCATGCCAGAGTCTATGGTGAACATCAATTGGGATCCATGAATTCTCATCAGATTTGAAGCCTTGGATACTATTGGCCCACCTCGGCATGAGATTGTGCGAACATTACCAAGAAATGTAACTCCAGTCAATTTCATGATAACTTCATTACTCATCCCCTGGAGCTACTTCATCAAGATGATTACTCTTGTTCATTATCCATTAGAGTAATGGATGTTGTGGTACCACATTCTCTCTCCACGGTCACACAATTCAAATATATTCTCATAACGAATGAATTCTTTTTCAAAGTGCATAGATGTTGAACCTCTTAAAGAAGTCAGGGCAAGAAGCATCGTCAGCTTCATGAAAACCAATATCATCACCATATTTGATGTCCCTCATACAATAATGATGGATAGCAGCACTAAATTCTGCTTTGCCAAATTGGAGAAACAATACTAGGAATATGGTATCAAGACCAATTGTTCATCCCGTTACCACGCCGCGACCAATAGACAGATAAAGGCTTTCAACAAGACCCTATCTAACATACTCTAAAAATGATGGAATAAGATAATATTTCATGTCTATACAAACTCATCCATGCATTTTGGGCCTATCAAACCACAACTCTCCCCACTACCCAGGCTACTCTGTACTCATTTGTATAAATAACCGAAGCATTTCTTCCCATTAAACTCCAATTATCATCAATCTGTGTTTCCATTTGTGATAAACATTCTGATGATGAGCATGTGGAAAAGTGATTTGATGAATTGGAATGACTGGATGATAAGTGGTTTTTCACTTCTCACCACATAGATTTATATCATAACTGGATTGCACGAGCCTTCAATAAAAATGTTCATCTTTGGTCTTTCCTTGAAGGAGAATTGGTATCGGTCTTCTGGACCCCGATGATACCTTAAGAAAATCCAATGAAGCTAGAGCCACAGTAGGAGGGACAATAAATCATACACAATTTGTATTCCAATGGATTATATGCCCTGATCTCCATGGATGGGCACCTCACCACCGCTCCTACAAACACGATATTTCTGAAAAAATATTTCGTGTAACCATATTTGAAACTATCATCTGAGCGGAAGGACGTTAAACTACCTAGCCATGAATTTTCTTACGTCACGACAATAAAATACATAGTTGAGTGTCCTTACTTCATGAAAATAAACTTCATAGTAAATGGTCTGAGGTGCAGGACGTTAAACTGCCAAGCCCTAAATGTCCTCACTGCATGACAGTAAACTACATAATAGAGTGTCCTTAATACATGACAATAAACATTATAGTAAATCATCTGAGATGAAGGATTCTAAACTACAAATCCCTGAAGGTCATTAATGCATGACAACAATCTGCATTGTAGAGTGTCCTTACTTCATGACAATAGACTACATAGTAAATCATCCGAGTTGCAGGACGTTAAAATTCCAACAATGAATTTCCTTTATACAGGATAATAAACTACACAGTAGTGTGTTCTTATTTGCATGACAATAAGATTAATAGTATATCATCTGATTTTTAGGACATTAAATTAAAAATTCCACTCATCCTTACCACACGACATTAAACTGCATGGTAATTCGTCCCTGCAACATGAAAATAATTTGTGTCACTTCAGTACAAACCTTATGACACTAAACTAAGAGAAAGATGTCTTAGCCGCATGACATTAAACTAAATAACGAGACAATGACTTCACCTAAGAAAACATTGAGATCTTGTAAGTTGTCATCCATTGTTCCATGTTCAACGAAATGCGTACATCTTGATTTCTTCCCTTGCAGTATATGTAGAGATTCCAGGATTTATGTATCCTGGACCAAACACCATGAAAAAATGGCCCCCCTCTTATGTGTGAGTTATATTTTCAAAGGAAGACCCTTTTAATTACAAGTTATTTGAGAAATATGTGAGACATGATTCCTTCCCTAGAAGAATACATAGCGCCACCAGGAGTTATGTACATTCACCTAGCCACCCTCATGAAAAGAAGATTGACATCCTTACTGTATGATGCTAAACTGCACGGAGCCTGTCCTTTCAACAAGACGCTAAACTGCAATACACACTTTTTTCATTTTCACGTCAATTTTACCCCATCCATACCACATGATGTTAAAATACACATATTTAAAAGATGTTCCCCATCCTTATCGCATGAGGATTAATGGCACGAAAATCCTCCTTACCGCATGGTGATAAAATACATGACAATCATCCTTACCACATAACGATAAATTTCATGTCAATCGTCCTCACCACACGATAGTAAAATTCATGGTACAAGTCATAATCCACACAAGATACACGGTAAACCATCGATGGAACACTCCTTGATCCTATGGATGCATCCTTTTCATGCATTAGTCTCCCTGAACCATTGGATTTGAGATCATCAATATCACCCATGTCCATCAAGAGTGGATGGTCATCGACCTACGAACACCGTTGCATGAATATGCATACCATTCCCTTAGTGGATCTGAATATTGATCACCCTTGGCCTATCTACCAAAGGAAACTCTTCCTGATAAGAATCTCTTTATAGCTATGTATGCTTTCTTTCCCTAGATCCCCCATATCACATTTACCTATCCAAAAAATTTCCGGAGCAACGGTTTACACATTTTTTCCCTTCACATCCAAAAGTTGCAAGGTTATCCCTAACTGGTTAGCTTATGTATCCACCCATGGTTACTATGATGATAGAAATCAAAAACATAACGTTGGAGCTATGCTGTATTAACCCGATTGACAGTTGCAATATAATGTTTTCCTGTATTCTTGGACACATCTCTCCCCATCTTCCACACCTTGTGTCATGAGCGATACTGGATATTCATAATAATTCATGGCCATCATAGGTGGGAATTCATTGAACTATGATCAACTTTTCATGAAAATGAATACTATTCCCACAACAACTATGCATATTGATCTCCCCTGGAATGTCTACCAAAGGCAAGTCTTCCTTAGGAGATTCTCTTTAAATCTATATATTATTATTGGACATATATCCCCCACACCACATATCCTGATTCAAGAGACCCTAGGATTATATTTTACATCTTCACCCCCCTTTCTGATCAGAGCACGCCAGTGAATCCTATTTCGATTATCCCATAGGTAACCATATAATCAGCCAAAAGTGGTCCAAACTCTTCAACTATTAAACTAAGAACAGATCGTCTTTACCACACACCATTAAACTGCATGGAATAATATATTAGACCATTCATAGTTTATGTCAGTGCGGGGAACTTCCTTATCTTCGTAGACAAATGCAGCCTAATATCTCCAACATGACTAGACATACCCTTCCCGTACCTCAGACTATGTGACCTGGATAATCATGGTTCCTCACAAACCACCAATGCCATTGGACATGGATGTTCATTGACCTGCAGACACCTTTACATGACTATGAATGCCATGCCTTTAGAGGCTCTTCATATTGATCACCCCTAGTATGTCTACATATGTAATGTCGGCATCATGAGACATTCTTCCTTCCCCTATATTATCAGTGATCCTAGATCCCTCATAACATTTTTACTCATCCGAGATGCCCCAAAATCATTGTTTACACTATTTGGATCCTTCTCACATTTTGGAAATGTAAGGGTTTTCAGACCTGGTTACATTCAAGTCAGAAGTAAACTTCAGGGAGACCATATTTACTGCATGACGTTAAACTGCACATTATTTATATATATATATATATATATATATATATATATATATATTCCCTCTGTCATTTCTACATGATGTTAAACTGCATTGTTAAGAATGAACCCTTCATGGGGTAAGTCAGGAAAGGAGGATTCCCTCTCTTCCTCGGTGCATGGGTCATACCTACATGAATCTTCATCTCACACCTACGTAAGAGGGATGAATTCACTCTTCCTAGGATATTAAAACCCAAAATGAATCTCCCGTGTCCAGACACCCCCTCCCCATGATTCATACTCTGTAAAAAGAATGAATTGAACTCCAATTAATCACCCCTAGTGTTCTTGAATCCCAACTTCCCTGAAGATTCCCAGCTATGGGAAAAATACAACCATTGACCTATGGACACCTTTGCAGAACTATACATACCATTCCCCTAGCAGATCTGCATATTTTTTCCTGTGGTCCATCTGCCATCGAAAATTATTCCTTCGGAAATTCTTCATTTTTGAAGGAACCTTGGCCTATGAACCCTCATATCCATCCCGAGATTTGTAAACTCTCTGATATATAGTTTAAAAACCTTTCCACAATCACATCGGGGTATTTTGGGACATTTCTAGTTAAATACCTGAGAACTAGGGAAATCCATTCAATATTGAAAGAATTTACCATCTACATGTCTTTAAACTGCGTCATGCTCTAACACTCCTTCATGAAAAATGATTGTGGGTAGGAGTTGTTTCCTATCCATTTCAATGATTGATATGAATGTCCCTAAACCCATCAGACAACATGTCCCATTTGAGCCACCCCTAGTGGTCATTGTAATCCCAACTTCTTTGAAGTTACCCAGCCATTAGAAATAGACAATCATTGACATAAAGACTCCTTTTTACGGCCAAGCATACCATTCCCTCAGTGGCTCTGCAAAATGAGGCACATGTCCCATTAAACAATGTACATTATTCCTTAGGCATTTCTTTTCCAACCTCTACACACCCATTTGGCCCCTATGCCACATGGAATGCCCTTCATGTTGTTCACACATGAGTACAAATATTCCCCCATGAAGGGTATTAAGGAATCCAAAATCAGTAAAAACACCATCAGGGACCTCTCCCAACCACATTTTTTTAAAACTATTTTACCTAAAATATTAGTAATGACAGTCTCGTTTTGGGGAAATTAAACCTCTATCATAAATAGGTATTAAAATATCCAAGACAAATACCATAAAAGGTTGTCTTGGGAAAAGGCGGAGTGTCAGCTCGCCAATCCTACACCATGTATGGCCTCGAAAAAAAATGAGCAATAAAAACTCAAGAGGTACAAAGCACGTTAGATGGAAAAACCACAAATGGCGGCCTAAGACAAAGTCGAGCTATACCCTCTAGGTCCACAAAAAATGGGCCTAGAAAAACAAATAAGGTCTTATCAGAAGAGACACAATGTTTTTAGGGGTTTCCTATACATTCCTAGAAATTGTCAAACTGTGCTCACTGGATCCCTAGATCCAGGAAAAATTTAGAACTGGTTATTTTCATTTCAATTAGATTTTCCCAAACTATGGTTAATTTTGGTTTGGTTAATTGTTGTTCATACAACAACCATTTCAGTTAATTCATATCGTAGGATAAAATATTTTAAATGTATTTTGGAGAAGAATATTTTTTTTCTCGTAAAAAATGGTATGGAGGGACTCCACATCCTAGAGCCTCTTCTAGTAAGGAAGGATTACTACATGAGGCTTTCGACAGACTCAAAAAGTTGTAAAATTCTTTGGTGAGGATCATTGATAGCTCGATGGAGACTCTATTAGGTGGTCATCTTTGCCTCATAACCTACCTGAAATGCTTCATCCTTTTGTGCCAACTTGGATCTCACCCTCATATCCTCCTCTACCTTTTGTAGCCCATATAAAATTGTAGTTGCGACACAAGCCCTCTCTCATCTCAGTCGCTCCTACTCCTGTGTCAGTTCATCAATTTTTTGAATCACCTACTACTGTTCAAGATCCAACACCTCGACATGATATCATTGCTTTGAAAGATCACAATATAGCCTTGTGACTACCCCGAAATGATCATGAGCTTCTATCATATGAAGTTGACGTGTGGTGGCAAGGTAGGATTCCACTTCAATGGAATAAAGACAATACTCAAGTCCACTGACATTATCTCAGGCAGTGTGTAACACCCCGAGCTTCCATGATACGCTTCTCATTCAATAATGCAATAGCTTGCATGGTACGCAACTTCGAGTTCTAAAACACCGCGACTAATCAAAGTAGCTGTTATGAATAGTAATAACCACTTTTTAAAATTATAGAAATTTTATATTTCAAAATGGACTTCATTTTTGTATTCGTAATATCGAAATTATCCTATGTTGAATTTTTGGTATTTTTCTGAGAACTTCTAATTTTTTATGAATAGTGAAAAATACTTAAAAACAACTTTTTTAATCAAAATAATTTATAGTGATAAATTATACTATTTAGTGGTTTTAAATTATAATTAGAATATATTTTTACCATTTTATCCAATGGTGGTCATTAGAATTAATTTAACATTGAAATTGGGCATGAACAATTGTCAACCTTTTGATATAAATTGTTTCTTAAAAACACGCTATTTATTGTGACATCGGGAATTAATTATAAAATTAATTAATGCAACTTATATGTTTGGAATTTTGTAAAATAGACATCATTTTTGAATTCGGAATATCAATTATAGCTTAGGGTGAAATTTTGACATTGTTCTGAAAAACTTCAATTTTTGATGAATAGTGAAACCACTAAGTGGTAGTTAAATAACTGATTTTTCATTTAAATGAAATATTACCACTTCTGTGTTTTGATTTTAAAAAATCCGACATACATGGTTGTCATTAAGAAGTAAAATTTGGTTCAATGAGATTAAAATAATTTTTGGTGAATAGTAACTTTTAAGTTCTTAATCGCGATTATAGGTAATTAGTGTAGTTTAAGGTAAAAATAATGTTTTAATAACATGCGATGAGCTTGAAAAATGTCCTACCCTCATTGGATGTTCCATGGCCGACCCAGACAATCCATGGGTCAACTTGGGGACCCCATGGAGCCACTTTAGTTGGAAAATGACATAAATACCTTTTATTTAATGTTAAAGTAAAAAATGACACAAACATAAAATGTTTTACTAAAACAATTTTTACATGGGACTATACAAGTCATATTTTTGACTATAAATAGTCATTGGAAATAAAATAAGATTTCCTACATCATAGTATTTTTTTTATAATTTTTCGACATTAAATAAATTAAATTATTTATGACATCATGATGATGCAGCGATGACCTCATTATTTAACGATTTAAATAAAATGAGAAGATAATGCAAAATCCAAGGCTTACACTTGTCCAAAGCCTATTGGATGAGGATATTCCGAACCCTTATCACCTTATCCACGAATTATATAAGTGTGGGACCTTTAGAATCCGAAAATAATTCTGTAATAATGTAAATGTTCCTTACTTTCCAAGAGTGACCCTCCTCTCCTCTTATAAAAGGCCCCCAACTCTACCACCTCATTCAGACTTTCAAGCCATTTGGGTTGGACAACCTCTGCACAAATACTCTCCCAACTTCCCCCTCTTACTCCTAGAAGCTTCACTTTGGGAAGAACCCTTCCCTAGGAAGCCTTTGTCTCAAATCAAAAAGAGTTACCCGATTTTGAGGTAATGTCTTCTCTAATGTTATTTTGTTTTATTTTGCTTCTCCAACCCCATAAAATCTTTTTATTCATTTCTTTTGTAACAACACTAGTATCCTCAATATACTAGTATGTTTTTATAAGAAGGATTCGAGCTACACTTACACACGCCTACATCTAATGGTTAATGAACATACGGTTTCTGTGGATGGTGAATTTATGCCTCACGAAACGATGATTGTTCAACACTCATATAACACCTTCAAAGGTGGCCATTAAGATGTAACTATATTTATATATGATATAAAATATGTTTATGATTTACTTATTCTTCTTTATTTCTCATTTATGACATACTTTATGATTTCCATTATGGGTAAACACGATAATTTTATTTTAGGAAGTGCGGACTACCGCCCCCTCAAAGTGATTTGAATCGTTAATGCCATATGTGGGATGTATAAAGGATGGAGTAAATGGTGTTATACACTATATTATACTGGAATTATATTATACATTTATATCATTATGATTTCATTCCATTAAATATGAAATAGAAATGAAAGAAGTGTTCATGCGTACGTACGGCTTACCGTCTCCATGAACGGTGCATTTCATTTCTTACCTCTAAATGTTACATAATATTATAAATGAATGTATATAATGGATATATATGATATATATGACATCTAAATCATGAATATAATTCTGGAGATAATGGATATTCTACCACATAAACAACTTGTAATTATAAGAAGTTTATTGTTGACTCAAGTACCAAAGATTGACAAAACGACCGTTATTAACTTAAATAATTACATAATGTTCATATCATTGTAATAAGTGATATAAAAAGGATAATGAAATTTAAAATGGTTCTTAATAAGGTATATATTAACTCTAGTTTATTATTCAGGAGGTTAAAGAATGGTTGAGTCAAGTCAGACACGAGGTAAGGGAACTTCTTAACCCAATTTCTATTCTTTGGGTTAATCTCCTACTTTCGAATTATGTCATGATATTATTATGTCCTATCTTGTATTTTTACATTATTTATGTGTACTTATAGTGAATACACATTATAGATGTACTTTATTTAAAAAAATGATCTTTTTAAGGACTTCGTCTCAATCCCCTTTCATTGAGGCATATTTGGTTTTATACACAACTTTCTTTTATACGGCGTATAAACCCCATTGACTTTTACGTTTATTCAAAAGGAATATTTTTTATACGAAGCATTTTTCTAAATGACAAAAGGGAATGTTTTTCTTTCCGTACTTATGCGGGGACAACGACTTATCTGCCGCTGTGACCATTATTTGAGTTTCGGCTTCCTCTACAAGCCATCATTTTTTAATGAAAAATAAATTCAAAGTTTTAACTTTCTTTTATTTTGGTATTGAAAATGTTTTTGAAAGCATTTTTATTATATCAATGTGTTGTATTGATATCTTGTGATTGAAATGTGGAAATGTTATGTTTCCTTTATGCATGTTTTATGTGATACGATTATGTTATTGTTTATGATATGTTTAAACCTATTCATATGAGGAATGTATTGGACTTAATAAGTGATGGGTGGAGCCCGCTATAGCTCCTCGATGCATCGGTAGGTCTGATGAGACAACTAGACATGGAATTGGCCGAGGCCCTTTCCCAATTTGATTTATGGTTTTGGCCGAGGCCTTAATCATTTTAGACGTCTTGTCCAAGGCCTTGAAAAAATGTTTCAGAATGTCTGGCATTATACATTCCCTCATTATGAAAGTGGTTATTGATATTGCATGTGATTATTCGAACAGTAGAATATCCATGTGAAGAAGTGAATGGCATTATCTCATTTTACTTTTTCCATTTTATGCTGAAGTTCATGTTTAAGAGGCTTTTGTTTTAGTTAAACATTGCCTAAAATGTTTATGTTTATTTATGAAAGCTTCCGCAATATTGTTATCCTTACTGAGCATCTGAACTCACCCCTTTCAATGTTTTAATATTTTCCAGGATGTGAAGAAGTATTTTATGAATTGCCTGCAGGGATAGTCAGAAGAGGATATGAGTGTGGACTATGAAGACTTTGTTATTAGTCTTTCACTTTTTGATGTAATGCAACATTTATGAATGTATCTAGTGTTTCCAAGGCTACTAAACTAATCAGTCTTTTGAGACTTGATCTTTTGTGATCATGCCAATGTTACGAAGTAATGCATCGACTCTGGGTAGCTGGGGTCAGGGCTTTACAGTTGGTATCAGAGGCAGTTTAGTACTAACCTTGGAAGCTAGATTTAGATAAACTCTGATTAGAGAACATAGCCCGAAGATAGATTTTGAGGATTAGTATAGAAGAACTTCCAAGAATTTTGGTATTATAGAGATTTTGTGAGTTTTCCGAGCAATACATCCCTGTCTGGATACGAGCAGGTAGAGGCGGCTCTGGCACAGATGTACCTGGGGGTAAAACCTGAAAACACCGCTTTGAGCTAGACTCGAATGGGAACTGGTGCACGACAACGGGTCTTGCTGCACTCTTGGTTACGACACTCCCAGGGGATATGCTTAGGATAATTCTCATTTTCTTTACAAACCAATATGAAGGGTTATGAGTATATATACTTCCTCAAAGAAAACATTTTTATGGATTATATCCATAAATAGTTCAATTTATGTTAAGTATTTTACAAGTATGGAATTATGTATTTTGATTCATAAACTAATCTAGTTTATTCCATTTTTTAGAAATGGAGCCTAGTGGAAGGAATGGAAACCGTATCAATGCACGCACTCCGTGTAGGGATTGCCCTCCTGCTCAAGATAATTATTGTGGAGCTGGAGATACAACTGGTGCTGATCAACTTATTACCATACTGGGACAACTCACTCAGGTTATGTATAATAACCTTACTCATATGGAGCACCCGGATCCGCAACGTGGAGGATCAATGTTAGACGGCTTCATGAGGAAACAGCCGACAACATTTAATGGGGGTACAAATACATTAGTAGCTGAGCAATGGATAAACTCCTTAGAGAAAATATTCCACTCCTTAGGGAGTAGCGAAAGGGAGAAGGTTGTCATGGCAGTTTACCGCCTCACTGGAGATGCCAATCAGTGGTGGTCGCTGATTCAAAACACAAAGGAAGATGATGACGTATTGAATATGGAATGGAGCGAGTTCAAAGAGCTTTTCTTAGAAAAATACTTTCCTTGTGACCATCGAGTAGATATGGAAAGGCAATTTCTAAGTCTGAGGCAGAAGGAGGATGAGAATGTCGCAAAGTATGAGGCTATCTTTACAAGGTTAGCGAGGCATGCTGTTGATTATATACATAACCCAAGAAGTAATATTGATCGTTTCTTTGATGGGTTAAAACCGTTTCTCCGTCGAGCGTTAGTCTCACAAATCTTCTTATCATACGAAGATATAGTCTCATGTTCTATCAAGACAGAAAAGGAATTATCTAAGTCTTATGACAACAAAGTAAAGCAAAAGAAGAAGAGAATGGTGAAACAAGAGACAGATAAAGGGAAAAAGGGAAAGAAGGATTTTCCATTGTGTGATAATTGTGGGAAGAATCACCCTAGTACTTGCCTAAAAATAATTGGAGTTTGTTATAAATGTTGAGAAAAAGGTCACCAGGCTCGTGATTGTAAGGGAAAGAAAGAGGCTATCAATGTTGAATGCTACAATTGTAGAGAAATGGGGCATTATGCAAATGAATTTCCTAAGCGTCAGGGAAACTTACCTCAGAAAAGGCCAAGGGATCAAGGACAATCTTATGTTGTTACTACAGTTGAAGCAGAATAACTAATGTGTTGGTGCTTTTGGACTCATGGACTATATTCTGGTTATTAGAATAATGTGATATATATATAAGGATTGTACTACAGTACTTGTTGTTTCAGTAAGGTTTTAATATGATGAAGGTAATTATATTTTTATTATGTGACAATAAGATAAACTTTACTTTGTTTGGGGAATCTGATAAATTGATTTTGGAATTAAGAGACCTTTTAGAGAAAGTTTGGACAGAGGTATTTTGGATAACTATAAAGGTTGGGATGGTTTAAGTTGATCTTTGGATAGTATTGTTTAAGGTAAAAACATTTCTGAAGATTATTTTTGGAATATTATAATACTATAGTTTTAGAAAAAGGACAACCTGTAGGGTGGGGCATAACCCGTCGTGTCGGACAAAGCTGCAGGAATCGAACCCACAACCATAGTACGACAGGCCTTTATTTCCTACCACTAGCCTACAGGAAGTCCCTGGTTATTACAAAATAATTTTACTAATCTAAATGGTATGTGTTAACATTTGGAACCTTATACAATTAGGATAAGTATAATATTTTTGAGTTCTATTATCTTTTTGAGTGAAAGATGAGTTGAAGGTTGAAACTCTAATTGTCAAGCATAAATATATATATACCTATCTCTTATTCAATGAATAAATTAATTCTTAAACTTTAGTAAAGGGATATTAAAACAAAAAAATGTGTTATCATAATATTTTATGTCTTGTTGAACTGATGATATTTTAAATCAACATAGATTGAAGGATTTGAGGCCCTCAATTTGACAGTTGATTGTGATTTATGACCTCAATCACTCCCTACAAATATTTACGTTTTTCCTCCAATTATATGTCTCTAATTGCCACCAATGTTCTCCTAATCGAGATCATAATTGGTTGGTGACTTTTTCATTTCCCTTTCCCTCTTATTAAGGCTAAATTTTATTAATCTTATTTCTGATGTGGGTATTCCACAAAGGTATTTTCTCTTTTCAACCTTTTATTTTCAAAAAAAAAAATCAAATTGCGAGGACACAATTTATTGAAGGAGGGGAGAATGTAACACCCCGAGCTTCCATGATACGCTTCTCATTCAATAATGCAATAGCTTGCATGGTACGCAACTTCGAGTTCTAAAACACTGCGACTAATCAAAGTATCCGTTATGAATAGTAATAACCACTTTTTAAAATTATAGAAATTTTATATTTCAAAATGGACTTCATTTTTGTATTCGTAATATCGAAATTAGCCTATGCTGAATTTTTGGTATTTTTCTGAGAACTTCTAATTTTTTATGAATAGTGAAAAATACTTAAAAACAACTTTTTTAATCAAAAAAATTTATAGTGATAAATTATACTATATAGTGGTTTTAAAGTATAATTAGAATATATTTTTACCATTTTATCCAATGGTGGTCATTATAATTAATTTAACGTTGAAATTGGGCATGAACAATTGTCAATCTTTTGATATAAATTGTTTCTTAAAAACACGCTGTTTGTTGTGACAGCGGGAATTAATTATAAAATTAATTAATGCAACTTATAAGTATGGAATTTTGTAAAATAGACATAATTTTTGAATTAGGAATATCAATTATATCTTAGGGTGAAATTTTGACATTGTTCTGAAAAACTTCAATTTTTGATGAATAGTGAAACCACTAAGTGGTAGTTAAATAACTGATTTTTCATTTAAATGATATATTACCACTTCTGTGTTTTGATTTTCAAAAATCCTACATACATGTTTGTCATTAATAATTAAGATGTTGTTCAATGAGATTAAAATAATTTTTGGTGGATAGTAACTTTTAAGTTCTTAATCGCGATTAGAGGTAATTAGTGTAGTTTAAGGTAAAAATAATGTTTTAATAATATGATATGAGCATGACACATGTCCTAACCTCATTGGATGTGTCATGGCCGACCAATAAAATCCATGGGTCAACTTGGGGACCCCATGGAGCCACTTTAGTTTTAAAATGACATAAATACCTTTTATTTAATGATAAAGTAAAAAATGACACAAACATTAAATGTTTTACTAAAACAATTTTTACATGGGGTTATACAAGTCATATTTTTGACTATAAATAGTAATTGGAAATCTAAAAAGATTTCCTACATCATAATATTTTTTTATAATTTTTATACATTAAATAAATTAAATTATTTATGACATCATGATGATGCAGCGATGACCTCATTATTTAACGATTTAAATAAAATGAGAAGATAATGAAAAATACAAGGCTTACACTTGTCCAAAGCCTATTGGATGAGGTGATTTCAAACCCTTATCACCTTATCCACGAATTATATAAGTGTGGGACCTTTATAATACGAAAATCATTCTATAATAATGTAAACTTTCCTTACTTTCCAAGAGTGCCCCTCCTCTCCTCTTATAAAAGGCCCCCACCTCTACCACCTCATTCACACTTTCAAGCCATTTAGCTCGGCCAAACTCGGCCCAAATACTCTCCCAACTTCCCCCTATTACTCTTAGAAGCATCACTTTGGGTATAAATCTTCCCAAGGAAGCCTTTGGCTCAAATCAAAAGGTGTTACCCGATTTTGAGGTAATGTCTTCTCTAATGTTATTTTGTTTTATTTTGCTTCTCCAACCCCATAAAATATTTTTATTCATTTCTTTTGTAACAACACCAGTATCCTCAATATACTAGGATGTTGTTATAATATGTATTCTAGCTACACTTACACACACCTACATCTAATGGCTAATGAACATACGGTTTCTGTGGATGGCGAATTTCTGCCTCACGAAACGATGATTGTTCAACACTCATATAACACCTTCGAAGGTGGCCATTAAGATGTCACTATATTTATGTATGATATATAATATGTTTATGTTTTACTTATGCTTCTGTATTTCTCATTTATGGCATACTTTATGATTTCCATTATGGGTAAACGCGATAATTTCATTTTAGGAAGTGCGGACTACCGCCCCCTCAAAGTGATTTGAATCGTTAATGCCATATGTGGGTGTATAAAGAATGGAGTAAATGGTATTATACACTATATTATACTGGAATTATATTATACATTTATATAATTATGATTTCATTCCATTAAATACGAAATAGAAATGAAATTAGCGTTCATGCGTACGTACGGCTTACCGTCTCCATGAACGGTGCATTTCATTTCTTACCTCTAAATGTTACGTAATATTATAAATGAATGTATATACTGGATATACATGATATATATGACATATAAATCATGAATAGAATTCTGGAGATAATGGATATTCAACCACATAAACAACTTGTAATTATAGGAAGTTTATTGTTGACTCAAGTACCAATGATCAACAAAACGACCGTTATTAACTTAAATAATTACATAATGTTCATATCATTGTAATAAGTGATATAAAAAGGATAATGAAATTGAAAATGGTTCTTAATAAGATATATATTAACTCTAGTTTATTATTCAGGAGGTTAAAGAACGGTTGAGTCAAGTCAGACACGAGGTAAGGGAACTTCTTAACCCAATTTCTATTCTTTGGGTTAATCTCCTACTTTCAAATTATGTCATGATAGTATTATGTCCTATCTTGTATTTTTACATTATTTATGTGTACTTATAGTTAATACACATTATAGATGTACTTTATTTAAAAAAATGATCTTTTTAAGGACTTCGTCTCAATCCCCTTTCATTGAGGCATATTTGGTTTTATACACAACTTTTTTTATACGACGTATAAACCCCTTTTACTTTTACGTTTATTCAAAAGGAATCTTTTTTACACGAAGAGTTTTTCTAAACAACAAAAGGGAATGTTTTTCTTTTCGTACCTATGTGGCGACAACGACTTCTCCGCCGCCGTGACCATTATTTGAGTTTCGGCTTCCACTATAAGCCATCATTTTTTTAATGAAAAATAAATACATAGTTTTAACTTTCTTTTATTTTGGTATTGAAAATGGTTTTGAAAGATTTTTTATTATATCAATGTGTTGTATTGATATCTTGTGATTTAAATGTGGAAATTTTATGTTTCCTTTATGCATGTTTTATGTGATACGATTATGTTATGGTTTATGATATGTTTAAACATATTAATATGAGGAATGTATTGGACATAATAAGTGACGGGTGGAGCCCGCTATAGCTCCTCGATGCATCGGTAGGTCTCATGAGACAACTATACGTGGAATTGTCCGAGGCCATTTCCTAATTTGATTTATGGTTTTGGCCGAGGCCTTAATCATTTTAGACGTCTTGGCCGAGGCCTTGAAAAAATGTTTCAGAATGTCTGGCATTATACATTCCCTCATTATGAAAGTGGTTATTGATATTGCATGTGATTATTCGACCAGTAGAATATCAATGCGAAGAAGTGAATGGCATTATCTCATTTTACTTTTGCCATATTATGTTGAAGTTCATGTTTAAGAGGATTTTGTTTTAGTTATACATTGCCTTAAATGTTTGTGTTTATTTATGAAAGCTTCCGCAATATTGTTATCCTTACTGAACATCTGAGCTCACCCCTTTCAATGTTTTAATATTTTCCAGGATGTGAAGAAGTATTTTATGAATGACCTGCAGGGATAGTTAGAAGAGGATATGAGTGTGGACTATGAAGACTTTGTTATTAGTTTTTCACTTTTTGATGTAATGTAACATTTATGAATGTATCTAGTGTTTCCAAGGCTAATAAACTAATCGGTCTTTCGAGACTTGATCTTTTGTGACCATGCCAATGTTACGAAGTAATGCACTGACTCTGGGTAGCTGGGGTCGAGGCGTTACACAGCGACCACAGGTTTAATTATGTCATAGATGTCATGATAGTGAAAGCTTTCGAATCACAACACTGTGAATATGTTGTGACGTCTGATCAATTTGGCTGGTATATTAGCTAGTGGAATTTGAAAAATAAGTCTCTATATCATTGCCAATTCCCTCTGACGAGCTGTTCAAAAGCTTGAAATATCCCTTCGATCAGCCTCAGGATAACACCCGACGGATGAAATATATTCAGGGATCAATGACACCAGAGAAGGACAAGATCCAATTTTGACCATAAGGTTATATTCTTCAACATCCTACTCCTCAGCTCAGGTAAAGGATAAGATTGTGGTTATATGTGGGATATCCAACACCTGCGGTTGTGTCCGTAGAGCCTAGAAAAAAAATGAAGTAAATAAGTTCCCCAAATATGACAAGGGAAGAAAATGAGGCTTTTCATAACGAGATTCAAAACCTTACCTCAATTCCATAATGGGTTGTGTTTAAGAAGCTCTTCACCACAACTACCACCCAAATAAGATGATTTTGTGTCCACAACCTGTAAAGGAGTCGCAGGGACCCCTGGAAGGGCCTAAGACCTGAGGCCATTCCCGAGACCAGCTACTTCCAAGACAGTCCCCGAATAATTTCCTATGGAAATTGAGCTCATGTAATTGTTCCCCCAGTAAATAAGATGATATACCTCTATATGTTTTCTGGAGCCAGGGTAGTATCCTCTCTCGCAAGCCCTTCCTCCCATGGACTGTGGGCCATGGAATCCGGGGCAGTAGACTCCATTATATCTGAAAAAAATTTAGCAGTCGGGGGTTATGATTGCACTTCACTCCCATCAACTATCGTCAATAAGGGTGGATCATCTTCCCCTACAGCAGTGGGGGTCGTGTAATCTACAGAAGTCTCAACCCACAATTTCCCATCCTCCATCGAATTCATAGTTGTCAAAATCCAGATAGAGACATGCATATAGCTGGATTCCTCAATAGGCCCCACCCCATTACCATGCTCAATCATGGATGTAAGAAATTCCTCTATTATCAATGTGGAGGGAGCCACAACCACTTGGGAAATTGGAACCTGATTACTAATTGGCTCTACACCAAAGTTCAAAAACAGTCAATAACCAACAACCTCAAAGCATCTTGATTTATAATCAGAGCACCATGAATAATTATTACACGTGATCCCATGTTTGATATGTTTGGATATCCTAGATTCATACTAATGTTTATTGATTTTCCAAGGAGATAGATCACCACATGAGACACTGTATTGAGTGGTAGGATTGAATTACTTAGTCGGTTCTATAATGGTTTCCTCCATATGGTCAGTCGCGCTAGGAGAGCCTTCATCAATAACCCCCATAGCTAAAGGCAGATGTTCTCCCACTGCAGTACCTTGGGTGGGGGTACTTCGGGGAAGTTATCACTTCATGGGACTCCTCATCATCCGGAGGCAAGCAAGAGGATGTTATAATCTTCACAATACATAAATAAATGGCTGGTATATATAAGTAATATGACATCATCAACAGAAACAGATGGCTCAGAGTGTGTAATCATTAGATCCACTTATTCATACCCATAATGTTAGTTCATAGGTGAGTGAAAGTATTTATACATGCCTTTATAGCATGAGAATACCTCACCAAGATCTTATTCAACAAAAACATAAGTTGGAAAAAAAACTACTCTAAGGCCTGGAATCTTGAAAGGCGCCTCTCGAAGAAGCCTCCAGATATCATTATTCGAGCCACTGGCCCTCATGTCATCCCAAAACCACCATTCATCTAGAAATGAAGTTGTAATGGGAATAAATTTCCTAGGGGATCAACATGATGAGGTGGATCAACAGTAGAAGCTGGGGGGTGCCTTTATTCGTGACTGGTTCCTAGGTTCCCCCACCTCCTTGGAACTCTCGGAAAAAGCACATTTGTAGGATTACAAGTTTAAGGAATGGAATTACCTTACCTTATCCGTGGTAGGAGGAACAATATGATATTCATCCCCCTAAAGAATGATCATTTATCTCTTATTCCACATTGGTCACTAATAGTAACATGGATTGGACCCTGTGGGTTGACCCAGATTAACCACGACGAGCATGGATGTAAACCTCGAGATCTTGAATATACTATTTTACCCTCTCTAGTTCATCATCATAAAAATATGATAAGGAGCATATATATATCCCATATCACCAAACAACAATTCCCTAACTTGGAGATATTCCCAAAGAGCATGATGGTATTGAGTACGAAAGGACTAATGACTTTTGAACACATTCCATTACTTCATATCCCTCGGGAAGGAAACATAAATGGATAGTACTAGATGACCCCTAACTACATGTTCAATAGCATGCGGAGAAACCCCCTATGTGTAAAAACTTTTCCCAGGAGCACATGGACAATAGGATTCTGGAGAACATTTCCTGGCCTACATAGCCTAGAAACCACCTTATGATTTCCCTTACCCATTGATGGTTTCGAGCTTTGAATAGTGGGTACCATTATTCCCAACTAGCCATCCTGGTATGACTTCCACCATGAGTCGATGTAGTTTTTGAAAATGAAAGGTATAGGGTCAACAAAATCAGGAGTCTTGACCTCACAAGCGATGTTCTATAGGGTGATAATCAGCCACAACTACCTAGTTAGCATCAGATGTCGATTATAGAGGGAACCATTGAGGGAAGGGTGACATAACATTTGATCAAAACCAAACTAATGACCAAATTTTCAGGGCATGTACCCTTCACAAATAACATCCCTGCCTATGCGAGCCACTAAGATACTCTCTCTCATGGAAAAGAGGTATCCTCTCTTGGTAAAGTCCTCTGATAAGGAAATAATATTCATGCATTTTTGGGAAGGGTAAGGATAAAATTTAGGGTTATAATAACTAGTGATTTTCCTGGATAGCTGGTTTATTTTTGGACCATTTAATGTTCTATCTTATCTTGGGTAGCCCATACCTTAGGCATAACCCCATTAGTCAATTTCAAGTATGGACGGAGTGTAGCAGCATGAATGTGTAAGGGGTTGATGAATTTGTATAAGTTCTTCATGTGCACCCCTATCTAACCCTAGAGGATTCGGAAGGGGTCATCCACCTGATTTGGTTGCATCCCATCAGTGATATGGCTGAGTAATTGGTAAATCCTAGCCAATACCAGAATGGCCAGGTTGATGCATTTTCATGTGGCCAGATGCACCACTATAAAAAAATGTGGAAGCCCATACTCCACCAGACTCACGTACCGGAAACAACCATTCACTCAGGTACATAGCCAGTAAGGCCGCAAGTCGATGAAGCTGATTAACATTTTACACAATCTCGCAGGACCACTTGTTTAATTGTCCCTCTTCTATAATTGACTAGTATGTTCCCCCTGCCTCCATGATTCCATTGAGGGACAGGAAGTGTGCCTACATGGATGGTTTATAGATTTGGTGTTTGTCCAAATGGATTCAATCTATTTTGGATAGGGGATGACCTGTTTTTGAGAAACCTATTTGGATAATGTCGGAGCTTGATCAATGAGTTGGTTCAGCAAAGGAGGAGTTGCCTCCTTATCTTCCCATGCAGAAGTAAGAGGATAGTATTCTTCATATTTATCTATGATGATGTTGACTTTGGAGACCATTGAGATGTCCCAAAGCCTAATTCCAACATCCCTATTGACTAAGTGGAAAATATTGGTATCTGTGATTTATCGACATAGGAGTCGTGTGGCATGTGCAGTGGTCCAGTGGGTGTAAGACTGGGATACCCAGACAGCTTTATACAACCCACAATTCACAGTTTCACATGGAACTCCGCATAGATCTGGTGAACCAATAAGGGCCACCCCTAATCCATCAATAATGTGCCTCAAGCTAGAAGGTCTCGATCCAATGACTATCCATGTTGTTCATTGAGCATGGAATTGCATGCAAAGATCTAATGACAATGAATTACTCCATCTGGATGATGTTGCTCAACCATTGGGGACACATGAATGTGATTCCACACAGACCCAGTAGCTTTGTCCAATAGTTTATGTTTTCAACTATGCGAGATCCTAGCTCTAGGGATGGTACTAGATATTATCCTGGCCACAAGATTGTTTTCACAAGAATGTGATGGGATCGATGTATCCGCTAATAGGAAGAACCCATAAGCATGAAGGATGTAGGAAAATGGGTATTTGTGCCGAGTCTTAGGGAGTAGATTGGATAAGAATTGATGCAAGTGGGCGACATGAAATTCATACTCAACTGAGATAGCCATATCCTTTTGTCGTTGATTGACAACCAAAAGGGGAGCAGCGACAAGCCCAACAGAAGATCGCCGAGGAACCATGTTTTCTTCCTACACTAGGAAACCATAACAAGGTTTAGTCTAAAGGATTATATTCAGTAAAATTCCAAATATTGGGAAAAGGATCCAAAAAAGGAAATTCAAACTAAGAACTGCGAACTGACACCATAGTTGGTTCGCGATGCCCATATTCTGCGAACGAGCGGTACACAAAAGCGTTCCGCAGAATCCTCACCCATAGAGCAATGTCCATCAAACCGCATACCAATCCCTTAAGAATGTTCTCAAAATTCAGGACATAAGTAATGTTATAAATGAAAATTTCATAGTTTTAAGGGTAATTCTAGTATGCAGACCACTTAATCGCCTAGTGGTTTTCCTATGTTAACCTACGTGACTCAAATTTTAAATATGTTAGAGTTTAGACCATAGATGGAAAATTACTTTGCAGATGGGGGAGAACGCCGAAAAAAGATCAGTTCATAGAAGTTGAAGCCGGTTAGTGGATGAATCATTTCACGAATGAAACTGTACATGTAGGCGGTGCATGAAATGAGGGAACAAGAGAGCTTTTTGCTGAAGGACCCAGTAAAATAAAAGTAGTGTGGAACCCTTTATATAGGAATGTTCCCCCACTAGACCATCACCCTACCACAAAACACTCTAGTTTCCAAACCACTCTACATCAGAGTAAACTCCTCTTCATTCTGATCAGATCTAATTCTGATGGGGGGGAATTTGTAGGGTCAAAAAAACAGGAGAGGGGAATGAAGATACTACTTTAAAATCAGTGGATGAATACACCCAATATTAATCAATATTTTTTTCAAAACTAAAAGATTTCTCAAAAGAAATGGTAAAGGTCCTAACTAATCCATTTACTATTTCATCATCAGTGGTACATGACTGGTTCAGTTAATCGTGCCACCCGCAGAGGCTGTCATTCTCGAAATGGAGGCCGAGCTCCTATGTGGGCATGAAAAAATGGTCGGCGAAGTGAGTCTGAACCAGTCCGCAGTTGTGAATAATGATAGGCATGAACTAGCCAGTACCCCCCCCCCATGCAATATGTTATTCAAAAAATGGAGGTGGAGCCCTGCACAACCGTGAAGCACCCTCGTGAATTAGTTGGTTCATGGGTGAGGTGCATTCAATATACCCCATGATCCTCAGGTTGACTAAGTCATTCATACGCTGGGTTTTTTGTCATGGGACTCTGCAAAAGGTGTTTCATGACCATAGATACAACCCTTTCCCCCCTCTATAAAACGATTATAATGAGGAGAGGAAAGGTATCAGTTAATTGAGGAACATATTCTTAGAGATTGGCTCTTTGAAGGAAGGCGTCAGACATTTGGAGAAGGATGAGGAATTCGAGAGCATAGAATTTTCCATACCACGAAGTTCTGATTCACGAACCCTCAAGAGGTAAAATTGGGGATGAATTGTTAATAACCCAATAATGAAAAGGTAAATTGGTTAACTAAGAACCTAAAACTGTTAAACTCTAAAATATGGACCATACGCGGATTCACTCCCCACGAATTGGGGATCATATGCCCTTTCTTAGTTCTAGCGTGATAAGTAGCCCCCCCCCCCCCCCCCATGCAGGTGAAACCCTAACTGACACTACCCCCAACTGCCACCGCTCGAGCAGACTACAACACCGAATACTAATTTGTCACGCAGACCAAACCCAAAGCCATGTACCACTCCAGTATGCAGGATGCCTCTCAGCCTACAGACCACACTGGTACACGGTCGACCTCTCCACCAGTGTCTCACCTACCTACCTGAAGGGATGTACTCTTCTTATGGCCATGTGGTTCACCATGGCCTTCGATGTTTCCATCCCCTGAGTCGGATAAGGCCCTTCCAATTAAATCCAATCCTCCAGAACCCCTTCATTAACCTATCCATCAGCACCAAGATATGGCCTCTCCCAAAGCCACTAGACCAGCAGGATGAAACCTCAGGCACATAAAAGCGTCCTCCTGATTTCACATTCCCATGGTAGGCAGAGAAAAAGGGGTTACCACATCCACTAAATGGACATCCAGAGCATTCCCGAGATCATATACCCATGGTATCCCAGAGTCTCAGACAAGGAGACTCATTGTGCCTCTCCACTGTCTAGGATTGAGGGATCCCGCTTTCTTTTCCATCCAATGAGCCCCGACGGTGAGATCTTCTCCCCTCCCTTGAAGAGAGTAACATGGAATCTCTCCTAGAGTAAACCGCACACCATCCTTGCCAGAAGAAAATAGTGTTTCCACTTTCATCTGGTAGGGTTGATTGTTTTGTCCCATTTACCACCATACGACGGCCTCTGCCGATACGACATCTACCCTCATTCACTCCTCGACACTGGGGTGAATGAATGTCTCGCAGTCTCGGCCCTCCCCCTTTGTCATCTTCTTCCTCATACCCCATTAGTAAGGAAAAATTGTGTGGCCTACCAAATCTTCCACATTTTCTTATTTCTCACACTGAGCATGAGTCACATGTTCTTAGAGACTTTTGATGGTCATGGAATTTGTAAAATTTCTACGGTTGAATGAACTATGAGGGTTTTAATCTCCATCTCTTAAGAATGGTATGTTGGAAAACTCCCTGAGGTTCAATCCCAACTCAGGCCACCAACAACATGTAAGCCCCAACTATACCACAACATGGGTTTCTAATCCCGCCCTTGACAGGAGACTATCGTATGAAATACCTGACCCTCTAGAACTATGTATACCTTGATTCGCAACCAACTAGGATATGAATGAAACCTCCCTGAGTCATAATCCCATCTTCAATGTATGATACCCATATATCCTTATTAAAATGTGGCCTCATGCCCCTAGAAAGACCATACTCCAACATAGGAAATGAATTATTCTCAGGTCCTCTGGGCCACTTCGGTGTAAGTCCCACACCATCCTTGAGTAAGAAAATGTCGCCTATACATCCTTTCCACCTAATGTTAAAATATATGGTTTTGTCCTCATCACAAAACATTAGAAGGTGATGTGTCCCATTATGTGGGACATAACTACATGGATATTGATTCCATTCGTAAGGATACATATGAAGCCCATACTATGGGTTATATATTAACGCTAAAGACACTCTCAATCCCCCTAGATGAAAATAAACTCTGGAGTGCACAATTATAATACTTGAGACCAGTGATGTTTGCAAAAACACAAAATAAATCAGAATCGTTAATTCAATGATGGATGTAAACTTCAAAAGTAGATTGTTTTGAATCTCTGCATATACCTGTGACTTCCAACCCATGGGTAATCCATGGATACAATTCTTGGGGATAGAACAAAGATTCATGGACATATGAACACATCTTAAATCAATAATAGATTCTCAAAATAGGAAATAATTCTCCCCAAAAGGTGCTATGAGCCGGACAATCCATCCTCTTGACTAATGTGAGTTCTTAAGTTTTGTTGGCCATATCACCAAATGAGCACTTGACTTTGGAAATCAGTTCCACAGATCATTGGATAAATGGACCTATGAGAATTTCTAGCTCTGTGAATAAACCTGTTGTAGACCGGGTGATTCCAAGAAGATAGGGAACCTGATCGAAATAATTAAACAGCACTGACTCCCTTTATTCATACACGAGAACTGATTACATTCCCTTCGTCGTGAAACAGGCCCGTATGAGGATTCTATATCCATTCTCAATGCTCGGTAGAGTCAGGTTTTGACGTGACCAATCCTACATGATACTGATCCTCTACATAGAAGGTGGAATCTTGATGAGTTGTGTTATCCTCCATGACTCTAGAAGTTATACTCATAAGTTTATTGTGGTACTTTCTCAGTCAAAAGTGCATTCTCTCGGAATGATGGTATGTGTAATCTTTTTAGATCTATTTTTGCATATATCTATATCACAAGGATTTTTCATAAAACAATACTTCTCAAACGGACATCATCAGAGCTATCAGACCAATGGAGTGAGTTCTCCCTGACAATGCTTTGTGGAATATTTGAACTGAATCCCTAGCCTAGGTATGTGGTCGTGTGACTTGTCCCAAGACTACGGTTCTATGTTTTGAGTATATCTAGATGTATGTTTCTTACTATATTCTCAGTAGACATATAATATGTAGATATTAATGTAACATTTCTTTGTGTATTGATTTTTTCTTTTTTGGGTTTCCTAATTAGTATTTCCATACTCATACCTACAGAGGCTTTTCCCACATATGTCGTGTCTTGCGTATAAGAGCAACCTATTGACAGAGTCCAGGGTAGACTAGTACTAGACAATGAGTTTTGAGTTTCTTTTAGGATGAGGTGTTCCTACACCTAGGAGTAGTATCCCCTCTTCCACTATTTTCTTATAGGTTGGACTTTATATTTTTCATAATCTTTCTTTCTATGGGCTTGTATTCTGACCCATTTGAATTTCAGCATATTACTTCATGTGTACACTAATGGATGGGTTTTGATGTAAGCATTTATTTTTTACTTTAGTGTTTTTTTACTTTTTAGCATATGCAGGCTTGTAGATGTGTTCATCTATATAAGTATCTAGGTAGTTCCTCCCATTTTAGGGATATACCTATTTAGTGCTAGTCATCATCCCTTGGCCTATTGGAGGCGGGTTTAGGGAGTTGCGGCACATGCCCCACTGGGAATGGTCATAACACTGTGGTATCGAAGACAGGTTGGATCTACCATAATAATAAGAGTATGTGAGATCAGGTTGGGAAAACTGTGTAAATTGTTTCGAGCATAGATTATAGGCTAGGGACCCCAATGTTTTTGCGGGAATCTGACGTATCAAAACACTAGGACTCTGATAACCTTATTTTCGAGTAAATACATGAAAACAATATTTGAAGGGAATCAAAATAATGGTACATGAATCATATAATAATGGTTTTTCTTTTCCGTTTTCATTGTTTCTACTTTGCATGTATACTCATTGACCATGGTACATCATGTTTCTTTACAAGATGACTCCTTGATGTATGCTTGATAGGATTCACCAGATCGATCACAAGGATGACTCCCTCAGTGACAGGGCATCGATACAGGGACTAGTTCCCCAGACCTTACCTCCAGGTTTTTCACCTACTATACCATCACTAGAGGAGCACCATGTAGTTCCTGCAGTACCAACAGATGAGGGGAACATGCTGAGTGCACTCTATGAGTTTTGGAGACACAAACCCCTTAGGTTCTAAGGCAATCTTAATCCTCGGGAAGCTGAGGAGTGCCTCGAAGTGGTTACCCAATTTTTTCGTCTAGTTATGACATCAGAAGACTAAATGGTGATCCAAGGAGTGATACCTATTTATGTTTTTGAGGTATGATGGAATAGTTTATCACATAGACTCATGATGAAGAGAATCATTCATGGAAGGTGTTAGAGATACTCTTTAGAGAGGATTTCTCTTTAGTTATGCTAAGAGAAGTGTGTATCCATGAGCTTCTTTCGATACAATAGGGTAGTTTGGTGGTGGTTAACTCTTCATTGAGGTTCACCAACCTATCCAGGTACTCGATGGATATATTCAAGGATTAAAACACTAGATCTATGAAATTTAAGTGGGGTCTATGATGGGAAATCTGAGCTAGTGTAGTGCCTTTATGTATTTTGAATTATGCTAGATTGCTCGAGTGGGCCTTGGTGAACGAGAGCTTATTTGGGGAGAAAGTATAGCCATTAGAATTCAATAGTAGGAATGCAGGTGGGTAGACCTCGGCAGAAGGGAGTTGATGGCAGACAATTGGATCAGGATGTGTGAGATGTCATTAAAGGGCCCACGATAGTGGGTCGAATGTCTAGGTATCTCAGGATAGATCCAGTAAACCAAAGGAGATGAGATGGTAGTCGTGCAACGATAGAGTACATAATGTTAGAGACTATCCAACCGGTCAAGCTGTAGATAGGGAGGCGGTGGATGGACCACCGAGGATGAGGCAGAGAGTGGAGTAGAAAAACCACCAGGTGGCGGACATGGATGAGGATCAGGGATATCTATAAGTGGTGGTAGATACTTTTATCTACTTCAACCACCACCCCCATGTGGTCTGCACCAGGCTCAGGGTGGTGGGGGAGAGGGGTGGGGAAATCAGCATTCGGTCGCGGTATATGACCCAGTGACTCCAGAGATGATCCGAGGTATAATATGTGTTTATTATACCTTAGATGTACAAATCATAGACACGGATTCTATACATTCATTCCTCACCACATGTCTTGTGAGAATCCTTAAGATTCCATTAGAGATGTTGACTAGACCCTTATGCTTGTATACACCTATGAGAGGATACTCAATGATCTTTAATCTTTGCAGACAATGTGATATTTCTTTTGTAGGTGAGTGTTTCAGTTGAATCATGTTAGTGGCAGTGTCAAGGCCTTACAATGTCATTTTATGTATATATTGGTTTTCTTTGGTCCATTCCCAGATTGGCTGCCATTGGTGAAGAGTGTGGTGTGTATGAAATTATGGAACGAGGTTATCCTTTATTGTTGAAAAGGAAACAAATGCAACATTTAATGAGATCTTGCCTAGGAGGAAGAATCCAATCACTCTTGAGGTGGCTAGGCATACCATCATAATAGTAGATGTCATGAGATTCTAGTTCCCAATATTGGTGGTAGAGTATGAGGAATTCATTCTAGTAGATGTTACATGATTACCTCTCTACTAGGAGATCAACTTCTTTATCGACTTACACCCCATGATTACACCAATATCATCATTAGCATATTGGATGGATCCCATAGATATTTGAGAGGTGAGGGTGCAGTTGGATGTTTTTCAGAGTAAGTTCTTCTAAATACCCAATTATTCACCATGGGATGCCTCAGTTTTGTTTGCCAAGATGGTAGATAAGAGTTTGAGGCTGTGCGTGGATTACCAACTCCTGGATCTATTAACAGTTAGGAACAATTATCCTCATCCATGGATCCATGATATCGTTGATCAACTCAGAGGGGTTTGATGGTTCTCATAGGTTGAACATCAATAGGTTTACCACCAGTCATGGTTAATGGATGATGATATACAGAATATGGATTTTAGATGTTTCTACGGTCCCTATGAGTACTTATTGATGCTTTTGGCATGGAGAACACCCCCACATTTTCCATGGGACTTATGAACTTGAACTTCCAGTTCTGCATAGACTGGTTCATAATTTTCTTCATCAACGACATCCTTTTGTACTCAGAATTAGAGGAGGAGCACGCGAGACACCATCAGATGGTTCTATACATGCTCTGAGAGCACCAAAAGTATGGAAAAATCTCAGCGTTCCAGTTTTGGATACAAGCGGTCAACTTTTTAGGAAATTTTATCTTCGTCGATTGAGCAGTAGTGGACCCAACCATGGTCCAGACACTGTGGACATTGGAACCATCGTAGAGTGTGACCGAGGTGCAATGATTCATTGGTCTTGTATGATACTACCAAATATTTATCCATTATTTCTTATGGATATCAGCAGTGATGATATCATTGACCCTAAAGGGGAGACCTTTTGTATTGAAAATGAAGTGACCTCAGTCATTCCAGCAGTTGTGGAAGATTATGATTAGTTCACCAATCATTAGATTTCCATAAGAGGGTTTCAGGTGTGTTGTTTTCCAGAATACATTAAGGATCATGCTTGGTTGTGTCTTGATGAAGAGAAAGGTGGTGATTTTTTATGGTTCATTCCTTCTCTGGATGGAAAAGCATAACTATGTGTCCCTTGATGATGAGTTTGTAGTGGTAGTTTTTGCATTGAATTTGTGGTGATACTGCCAGATGAGCAAACAATTTGTTTTCTACTCTGACCATAAGAGCCTTAACTATATATTATCACAGTTATATATGATCTTGAGGTAGAGGTGATGACTAGAGATCCTCTAGTATTAGGACTTTTAGATCATCTATACTCATGGGAAAGGGAACCTTTTGGAAGATACTCATATAAGGAGATCATGTTCTCACCTGCTGAGTGGGGAATCTACCTAGATGGCCTAACAACAATTATACCTCATGGTTGGAGATGACACAACTTATCTCCAGTTGATGGTTGTCACCCTGCCACTTTTATAGTGAGTTAGGGAGGAACAAATCGGTATTATGACTATGAGACATTATGCGCTTAGTTATGCTCATGACATGTTCTAGATGGATATTTGGATTGTTGGGAGCACACATACCATTTCAGAGGGTGCATAGTTGTACCAGGAGTGTTGATAGAGGAGGTTCTGAAGGAGTCGAATAAATCCCCTTGGTACTAAGTATTGGATTAGAGAAAATGTAAAAGGATCTCCAGTGTTAGTTCTGGTGGATATGTATGAAGAAGGAAGTAGAAGAGTTTGTTTCTCGATGCCTTATGTTCCCACAAGTGAAGGCAATGTACCAAGATCTAGTAGGATCAGATCACCCCTATAAGCTCTATAGATGCAGTGGGATGGAATATTAATGTACTTCTTGATGAGAATACAATGAATTTCAAAGAAACATGATTTCATCTGGGTGATCGTTGACAGGACAACCAAGTGTTTACACATCCTACCTATCAAGGAGTAGTGTTTCATTAGGATATTTGGATGCCTTTATTTGTAGGGGATAGTCTGGATTCATGGATTCTATTCGATGATAGTATTAGATTACAATGTTCATTTCATATGACAATTTTTGAAGGGATGAGGGAAGATTTTGTGACTTAGCTATGCTTGAGCACAGTCTTCCATACCCACACCGATGGTCAGACAGAGAAAACCATTCTAGTTTTGGAGGATATATTGTGAGCCTGTATCATAGATTTTGGTAACAGTTGGGAGGACCACCTACCACTCTTGGAGTTCACGTACAACAACAACTACAACTCCACCATTGGTAAGGCGCTGTTTGAGAACATATATTGGGGAATATACAGGACCAACCCTATAAAATCATCAATAATGGGTCTAGAGTTGGTATGAGATACTACATAGAAGGTTCATATCATCCATGATTTTATGAAAACTGCACAGTGCTGGAAGAAGTCTTATACTGATAGATGGAGGAGTCCCCTGGAGTTTGAGGAGGGACACCATGTCTTCCTTTGGGTGTCACCTCAATGAGGGTTGTAGATATTTGGTTGGGGTAGCAAGCTATATATGTGGTTCATTGGACCTTTCTAGATAATGTGTAGCATTAGTGAGTGGCATACCATCAGATCTATGGGAATCATTGAGTGAGTTCTCCTGGATGAGTGTTCTATATAATCATCTAACTTAATCCCTTGTGTGGGTTAGAGTTCTTGTGAGTTGTATCTAGATTATGGGTATGGGTTTCAAGAATATCTAGATTTGGTTCTCATACTATATTATCAGTAGTCATAAACTATATAGAGCCTACGGTATCTTTACTCTATAAATTTATTTGTGGTTTTCATGGTTTCCTAATAGGTATTTTCATACACAGCTATGCATGGTATTTTCCCACTTGTGTCATGCCTTTTGGTGAGGAGAGACCATTAACGGAGTCCATGGTGGACCACGACAGACCCATGATTTTGGAGTTACATATAGGATGTGGTGTTCCTACGACTATGAGAAGCAGTCCCAGAACTGATTCTTTTCTTAAAGGTTGTACTTTTTAGTTTTCATAATATTTCATTTTGTGAGCTTTTATTCTGGCCATGTTTACATTCCCCACTTTACTTCTGTTGTGCTCTATTGGTCAGGTTCAGTTTTATGCATGCATTTTGTTCTGTAGTGGTTTTTACTTTTCAGCATCTTTGGATCCGGAGATGTGTGTGTGTGTGTGTGTGTGTGTGTAGGTACCTAGTTTATTCCTTCAATGTTAGTGATATGAATACTTTGTTCTAGTCACTAGAAATTTCCCTATTAGAGTCTGCCATAAGGATTTGCACGATGAGATCCACTAGGACGCACGATGATTATGACTTCAACAATCATTTCATGAGGATTGACCCATCCTTCGTGTATCATGAGGTCAAATTATCCACTGAAATGAAGTGGATTTCAACTCATGTAAGTCTCCAAAAAATATATGAACTTTTATGGTAGATTGGGTTCTTCTCTGACAGGTATATCACAAACATTCATAACTTCTTTCGATTGATACATCTCTACAATAAACATATTATTTTTATATTCCAAACATCTTCGTTATGCTGATCGGAAATAACATTAATCGCTAATTTACTTCCCAATATATCATCCATGTATCCTCTATAAAAATTAATTTCTAATAGATTTAGTTTAGTGAAAAATAGATTATAAACATCTAATGATTTAAAATTTTAATATTAGCAAAATGTAAAATATATAATGGGATTTCTATTATAATTATTCTAACCTCCAAAGTTGTATAGACCATCCTTTGACACTAAAAATAACGATATAGACTTAAAAATTACATAATCATTGTTTTTAGTAATTAATTTACGTTATTTTACATTGAGGTTATTTTTAGGTTTATAATTTTAGAGAATAATGTCACACATTATACATACAAACCCACATAATACAAAGTGGACAATGCCTCTTAGTTTCATTTTTTCCATTATATAAAATGTTTCAAATAAATAATTATTTATCTTCTTGGAAAAACTTCTAGAAATTCAAAATTACTTCTTTATTTCCCTTAATGATCATTAAATCCTATGAAGAAAATTAAAAAAATTGGATGAGAAAAAAAAATACATGTAATGGATACACAAAGGAGGAAATCCATTAGTCTTGTGAAATCATTAAATATCATATAATATTTACCTTTACCTTTGATGTTCATCAAAAATAAAAAATAAAAAATTTTAACATGAAAAAAAACATTTTCTCTCAAAAAAAATCATTGATTCCCATTGAATGAAATTAAAAACCCTTCTTGGTTACATAGATAATGCCATTCAGAAGATGTTTTAATCCCATGATTGAAGTAATTATAGGATAATTAAATCCATAGGAGAAACACTTTTGGTAAATCCATCCTTTTTTCTTCGTAATAAATTTAATGTTTCCCAATAAATTGGATTACTATCTGGTTTTACCCATATTTTAATCATTAATGTGATCACTAGGCTCTATCTAGGTAACATTGTCCTATAAGATCTGCCATGCTCACATGGACCTATCTAAGATTTCCCTTGTATAAGCTGTAAATGGCTCACATGATGCTATCTGGTCTACCCCATCATACAACTATAATGTACCATATCTTGAATAAAACGTATTTATTCATTTATTTTTCCATTATAAAACAATTTAAAACTCCTTTAAACTTATGGGCAATTAAATTTTGGTTATTAAAATACCGATTTCTTTTGAAAACCCATTTTCAATATATAAATATGGATTTCATTTTAAAAACCACTTTTAATAAAAAATATCCCCAAAAAAATGGGATCTTCATTGAATTAGCCACCAAATATTTCAAAGGAATATAGAAATCACATATCGGTCACGATGGTGGGATAGTCGTATCCACTGTGTTCGTTATGATATCCTTTTATTGTTTCACAAAATGTTTCTTATAAAATATATAAAAAAATTCATTTGAAATATATATAATATAAAGTATAATAATTATACAACAAATATTTTGTATCCATATAAATAAATTTCAAATATTAATTTAATTACATTAACACAGAAGAGAAATAAAATTTGAATGTGATATTTAAAGGATGATATCTGTAGGAGAAAAATCGATGTCACATTGGAAATATTTAAATCATAATAAATGAAAGAATAAAATTATAAAAAAATTAATACCATTGGAAAAGATAAATTTGTGAAATATTATGTCAAACGGACTATATATACACCATATCGAATATATAGGTGTATAAAATCATGGCATACCACAAAAATAAGAGGTTTAGTCAAAGTCTATTACATTGAGTCTGATCATCAAATATATATTTATACTCAATAATAACAAAATTATATTAATTATTTACATTATTGAAGAAATTATCCATGAATAATATTACTATAAATTATCTTTTTAATATTTTATGTATAATTAATAATTTAGTAAATCATATGTCAATTTTTTTGACCATATTCAGTTTATATGTCAAAATTGAATTTAGTATGCCAATTATGGTTATAGGGGTGATTATTTAAGAATATATATATATATATATATTAATAATGATGAAATAGTTATCTAAATTATGCATTAATTATTATTTTAAAAGTAATAATGGATTATATTTGTGAAAAATTAATAAATCTTACAATCACGAAGGTGGTATGTCATATGAACTCATGAGTAACGTTTCAATTTTTCAATGATAATTTTGGGAATATGGTAAATAAAACATATATGTCATGTATTCTTATTATGCAATTAAAAATAGTGTATTTAATTATATATATATATATCATCTTTGACATGTGGTGAACAAAAAGTAATCATGTCACATCAAGGATGTCGTACACCACATGTCCACTAGTGACATTATCATTTTTTCAATGACTTAAAAGGTGTGAAAATAAAATTATATATAATAATTAATTAATGATCAATATGTAATAAATGCCTTAATTATTTCATTTATATCACATATATTCATCATCTTATCCATTATCATCTTCCATGTAATGTGTTAGATAACATGAATCATATCACTTCACAAGGTGGCAGTCTGTCATACACACAAACAATGTTTTCATACACATTATGTTTTGGAATATAAAAATTTGATATATTATATAATGAATCTACATGTATTATTATTTTATTTATATCATATATAAACATTATATTCATCATTATACACATCTGTGAGATGTGGTAATAGAAAAAATAATCAACATCATTTCGCCAGGCATTAGTATGCCTCACATGAAAATGATGATTTTGTAATCCATTTGATTGAACTATGTGTAGTTTTAGGTAAAAAATAATCCTAAAATATAATAATTATTTACAAAATACTATGTGTATTGGAACATAATGTTATATGAATATTTGATGTGGTGTAGAAATAAACAATGAAAACACTCAGTGATGATCATTAACACTTCTTTATGTATCTTTTTTTGGTTTTCATAAAATGCCTTCCTTTGTTGGTATTCTGAACCATGTAATTCATATAGAAGAATAATGATCATTTTTAGAATAAATTGGATCTAGAAATATCCAAAACAATATTTTCATAACATATGAAGATAGGGGAGAGTGTGTGGAATATTATATGTTTGGTGAGTGGAACACCTGTAATTCTATGAAAAAGTGAATTCCACCCCTATTTACTTCATATCTATAGGACCCAATAATTATCAATTATCAATAATATAATGGTTATGGTTTGAATATGAACATAAAATCTTTATTCTACATGTTTCTTGGGTAATTTAGACACTTATGTATTATGTTTAATGACTAAGTAAACTCATATTTATCTTATTCACTGAAATTAATTTTAATTCATGTCATTAATAAAAAATTTAATTAATAAATATGAACTAATTATATATTATTAACAGTTATGATTCCAAATATGGAATAGATTTTTCTAAATTAAATTCACATAAGTGGGTAATTTTATTTTAATATTAACCCCATAGACACGATAAGACAATGTGTTTTTAAGCAAAGTTTTTTATAAAAAAGATGACTAATTTTTAAATCCACGAATAATAATAATCATTACATGAATTAAAATCAATATTTTATGACATATAATATATAAATTTCATTTGAAAAAATACCCATTATATGTTATTTTACAGAAATTAAAATGTAAAACATTAAATAAATTATTTTTTTAGAAATAACTAGTTTTTACACCTACAAACAAACATATACTAAAAATAAATATAATGTCAATTAAAATAATTTAATTAGATTAAAAATAAAATAAAAATAATTTTATTAATTTTAAAAATTATTGAAAACATATTAATAATTTTAAATTAAATATTTTATAAAAAATATTGTTTATACAAAAAGTAGTATTTTCAATAGTGACTGAAAAATCAATGTTTTCTAAAAAACCAAAAATTAAAAAAAGTGAATTTTGATATTATGATTTAAAAATTATTATTCATTTAATCAAATTAAAATTCAAAAATTTATATGTTAATATTTTTATATATTTCATTATAAAAAATGTTATAATTTAGGAAATTTCATTTTTCATAAAACATTTATTAATATTTTTTATAACTAATATAACTATCTAAATTATAATAATAAATAAGAAAATAATTTATTTTATAATTACCTATTTTTTTATAATTATTATGTTATAAAAAATTGTATATTTATATTATAATTAATTTTTATCAAAAAGTTATACTCTCTCTCTAAAATTTGTGAAAATAATAACCATTGGATAATTTAATATGATGATTTAAAAAAATTATTTTATCCAAATAATTGTCTACACATTGGAATTTACAAAACAAAATTAAAAAATCATATTCATTATAAAATACTCACTTTTTTACCATAAATGTTTTCCAAATCTTATAAAAATTATTTTTGAATTTATAAAATTATATTATAATAAACATTTAACAAATATTATTTGATTAAAATATTCTACTAAATTGTAAATAAATTTAAAAAAAATTGTTGAATTATTTACAAGGATCATTGAGATTGAATCTATTTATTTCCCATAAGATCAATTTGTTTTTTATCGCCTTGAAAACACATTCTATCAATTATACACTTTAATCATTTTAGAGTATGAGTGTAAGGTTAAATATATCCATTAATTCATTTGTAAAAATAAAATATGTAAGAATAAAAAGTATTAGGGTCTAGATACAAAGTAGTTTATTATAATAATCAATGCTCAATAATTAAGGTTCGATAAGTTGAGATTATATTTGGGTGGTTCGATGTACATTGTTTGGGACATGATCTCAATGAGTTTGATCGTCTCCTATAAATTGTTTATTTTATAGTTCATATTTGGAATCATGGATTGGGATTGATAAATAAAAATTCTAAATGATTCTATATCCTTTATAGGTTCTGATAAATGGGCTTCATATGGTACGATCTGGTTGGTCAATTCAATAAACCCTTCCATATGTGTTAATAATTCTTTATCAATACCCTATCTATTTACTAAGAATTATATCAATTATCAATAACTATTTTATCATTTGTTATTATTATTGAATTCTATTAAATTTGATATGGTATATTGTCTCAATTTTAAAAAGTAGTGTATTGTATTTTCAAATCATCATTACATGATATGAAATTTAGCACTTTTGAGATATGGACTTTTATTTATAATTGTTTAGTTTATTAGATTATCCACAAAACCAAACACATCACATACCTCTGATATTTTACACACATGAAAAATATATTTATACATGCAATTTAAATTGTTTATTCCATGTTTTATTAAATAACTCCTTAATAAATACAAACCATAGATCAAAGGGCCTTTCTTCGATGGGAGTCTAGGTACATAAAGAAAAAAAATAAAAAAAATCATTATTTTAATCATCATAATGATCACATAAATTATTTTTTTATTCAATAAATACATATAATAACATAATGAAAACATAATAGGGGTGAGATATGGACATTAGTATGGGGATAAACATGTTAAAGAAGCATAAGATATGATCCTGAAAGAATGACATGATATCATGTAAGGGAAGTCCTAAAAATAACCATATGGGATAATACAATAAAATAACATATTCAAAAGATCATTTAAACATAGAAATGTCTCTACAACATAAAATATGACACAATCATATTTCCAAGATAACTGTAGAGACAACATCACATAGTGGATAGAGTCTCATCATTGATTAGGATTAATCTATATTCCCATATATATTATATCATTATTAATAATCATTTACAAATGAATTAGAGTTATACCATGGTTCTCCCATCATATCATGTGCATGAATATGTATGACACATATGGAATCAAACATATGGAAAAAAAGTAGTGATTAACTATAGAAACAAATGGGTTTAAATATCATTTCTAAAAGAAAAACTAGAGAAATATCATAATTCATTGCAAGAAATTTTGGATGAAAATAATCATGGATATTAATATATGAAAAATAATCATTCTTTAAAAAATAGGATTACCATGCCAAGTAAATATGTGAAAAAGAGTGCATAGTAAACTATATAATTGTACTTTCTAAGAGTGATTTTAAGGATAATGTTTAATAATATATAAAAAATGAAATGAGATAATTATTTTATATGAAATGTAAATGTATCTAATTTTTCTTCAATAATAAAATTTCAATTTTTTAATCTAAGTATGTGTTTAATAAAAATTATGGAGAGGTAGTTTGAATAGGGTAAGAGATAGAGAATATCCCATTAATTGGGTTTTCTTATCAAACAAAATTGTTAAGGGTTCGTTCATAAAGTGTATATACCAATCAAAAAAGGTTAATTTTTATAGTAATATATGTCTAGGACATATATACAGAGTTTGGAATTCTTAATTTTTATAAAATAGGGAGATGAATATAACTAAATGAGAATAATAGTTAATCCAAACAAATATGGTGGTTCAGATAGACCCCCTTCTTAATGATCAATAATAATTCATCACTATCACATATTATTCTGAATAATCATATTTAAATTGTTCATTAAATAATTATAAAACTATTACAAATATAATTTCTTTATTATAATTGTTTTTTTTAATTTACAACCATTTTAATGATATATGTTGTGTAAATTCAAAGTTTTGAGGGTGCTTCTATTGTGGTTTGAGGGTCATATGACTTGAGGATAATTATTCATATTAAATTAATATGGGGATACAAATATTTTTTTTAATTAAATAATATTTTTTTCTTCAATAAATTTAAATGGTCCCAAATATCATATGTATTATAAAATACATATGCTTCATTTAATAAAAAACATTATTGTTATATTGATATTTTATTTTTGTAGTTTTACTAATAACAATATACTACTATTGTTTTATTTAATAATGTGTCCATATAATCCATAAAAAATGATAAAAAATATATTATATATATATATATATATGTCATTATATACCATTAAATGTGAATTTAAACTATCCATGAAGGATGTAATGAAAAATTTTTACTCATCATTTGTTCAGGCGATATACCGATATAATATAGGAAACAATTTCATTTTAAAAATTGGAGGAGAATAGAAAAGGATTATTGCTATAAATTACAATAAAAATATAAAATTACATTATATATATGATATATGTGATAATATTCCAAATTATTTGATGTAATGGAAGAGAAGACAGATTATGAGATATATTTATAATTGGTAGTTTGAGAATATTACGCGATGAATGCAGCCTCCATGAAAATATCATTGATGAACAAGGAATTGGTATTTTAGTGAGGCAATATAATCTAGAATATTGTGGATAGTATTATGAAGATAATTGAGAAAAAATACTTCCATATCCAAATCATGTAGCATTAGAGGATATTGGGAGGTGATGGGTGGTATTTATAATTGGAGAAGAGTAATGTTTTTTAATATAATATATTACATATATTTGTTCGAAAATACCAATAAAATTGATTCATGTTAATATACATTGTAATTTTAATCCTAATTCTAACTAATGGGTTCTTATATCATTTATATCCCAAAAAATCAAATATTTATCTTATAAAGTTAAATATCTTATTTTTCCATATTTCACTATACACAAAGATTCATTTATTTTATAAAAATTGTAAAAAGGGTCCTTATCCATTTTATACATTTAAATTCCAAAACTAATTTCGATGTTATAAAAATAAATTCATAAATAATTGATATTTATTATAAAATTAACATCATTATCAATGTGTAAAATTTAAATTATTATATTTATATAAATTTCTGATCGATTCAAAAATATAATATACTCTCATTAAATTATATTATATTTATTTTATAACATAATATGAATTTGTAAAACCAATTTTATGAAAATAAACATTACATAATATTATTATTAATTTATAAATATGATAATAAAACATATTCATTTTTCAAAATTGAAATAAAATATTATATAAATTTTAAGCAAATATTTACTAGTATAAAGATATATATATATGTCATGTTTTTATTTTATATGATAAATTAAAATTAATTTTCACCAGAATATTTTATCACACAATTATATTGGTCATTAGTATTCCTTAGGGTTTTACTACAATTCCAATGATTATATTTTATTGGTTAGATAACTTTTACAGTAGCCTGATTTTCAATAGTTGTATTCACTAAATACAATAAATACCACATTTTTAATTCATTATTCACTCAATTATATTTTCATTGATGGTTATATATAATTTAATTTTAAAGATTAATACTACTTTAATAATACCATCCTTCATTTTTAAAGTCATTTTTGTGAGTGAAATTATTCTAGTAGATAGAGAATATCAAAATATTCATAATTTAGTTATCATATTTTCTACTTATGTACAATTATAATATATTCATTTTTTATAGATATACATATTTTCCATTGTAATTTGAAAAATAATTATTACATAATTTTATTAGTAAAATACTATAGTGTTTGAGATTTATAGAATAGTACATTACAAATCATTGTACCATTATTTAATCAAAGTTCCTAATCCATTTAAAAAATAAAATGTTGTTACATTATTACACACATTTGAAACTTATTCCCTGAATTTATTTTTTAATACAATGGTGAGAATAATTGAATGGAAATATTTTTTACTTTTTTCTCTCATTCACTTTTGAATCCTAATACTTATTGCCTTGTCATAATCCAAAAGGACATCAAAATTTCCCTACAAGTAAAATCAAAATACAAAGTTAACAAAAAAACAAACATCATATTTAATTAATTAAATTTAATATAAATGTTGGTCATTGATAAACCAATATATAGAGATAAAAAAGTTTATGTAGGATTATAATATAATTTATTTAATAAAAATGATTAAATTTGTGAAGTATAGATGTGTTTCATTGATTAATAGGAAGAAGAACAAAGAGGAAGAAGATTGAATGGTTGTAAATATAATTTTTTAAAGTGTACCAATGTTTTTTAGTATCATGGTTCCGATGCAATTGAATTTTATTAAATAAATTTATTACTTCTTGTTTTATATTATGTTAGAGTTAAAATTGATCCAATAATCATGAAATCCCCTCCCCAACTGAGATTGCTCTTATTTCCAATTGTGTTGTAATTTATGGTTTTTATTTTTTATGTCTGTTTTGATACATCATTAAAATGGTTTCCCAAGATGTATAAATAGTCATGGATCTATTTTAGGTAACAAATTGTTCTAATTTAAATTACCTTTCACATTCAATTAATAATTTTCATGAAAAAATGAAATGTAAAGAATTGGAATTGAATAAAATAATTAAATAAATCTAGAACATGAATAAAATTAACTAAATCCAGCATCACCTTCCCCCTATGAAACAAATCCCTATTTAAAGAATAATTTTATCCCATCGTTATATTGATTATGGAGAATGTTAAATTCAATAAAAAATAATGAATTAATAAAACTGAAGATAAATATGTGGAAGAACCTATAAAAGTGACACTTCTTACCCTATACTTTTCTCTCATGTTCAATCCATGGAAGAAATGGATACCATCTCTAATAAAAAAATCTATAGTCGGATTGTGTTGAATTAATTTTTCCATAAATTTGGACCATAATGTAAAATGGGTCCATCCTATATAATGAATGGTGGTCTTAGGTTGTTAATGGTTTCCTCTGTGGAATGATATGTTGAATCCGGTCATTAATGGGTTTGTCTTGATACATTCATGAAATTTATGGATTTGATGACCTGAATGTATTTATCCCTCTTCAAAATTATTTTTATCAACTTAAAATTTGGTCTATTTTTCATGTCCTATACATTTTTCACATCATATAATGTTTACAATAATAAAATCTTATGTTTCGTTCTAAAAAAACTCTCTTTCAGCCCAGTTCTTTAATTTCAGCGTATAAGAGTGTTCCTCATGAATCCTTTATCATAAGAATGCATTTTTTATCTTTTCTTGAGCTATGAATCGTAAAATAATTCCATTTTAGTTCAAGTTTTCCAACATTGGTAGTATCATACAATTTATCAGAAAACATATTACAATATAAAGATAATGGAAAAAATTATTTATATTAGATAAATGATGTATTAAAACACCCTAACATATATACCTGAAAAATAAATATCATAATATCCCCATACATGAATTTAATATTTTCTTAGTGGAAGAAATATCAATTTAATAATAATTACTCTCACATTATCATGATTTAATTTCTATATTAATAAAATAAATTTAATAAAGTTTAAATTAAATATTAAATCACCATAGAGAATAATTAATCGATGCATATTTTTTAAAAAAAGAAATCAAAAAATGTATTTTGCTTTTTCTTTTTTGAAATAGCCAACCATTTTCATTTATAAATTATTATAATTAATTTAATTATTAATAATATTTCCATTTGAATAATAACATGCTTTTAAATTTGTCACTATTCATCAACGCAAAATTATAAATATATTTTGTCATATACCTCAAGAAAATTACAAATACATATGGATTGAATTGAATCTAACATTTCCACCATGTAAATAAAAAATTTAAATAACTTTATTTAGTGCATCACAATTTAGGATCAACTAAATATTATTCATTGGGTATATAGGTTATGGATGTAAAACATGTAAAACTCAATACAGTCGTTATCATTAAGGTATTTTTCATTAAAATCCATAAAAATAGATGATAATATTCTCTCTCCCCAGTATGTCTAAAAAAGCTAATAAATGTGTTAAATGAAAAAATGAAACAACATTTTCTATTCTCCATTTACTTTGATTATTTTTTTTATTGAAAATGTGTACTTTGTAAAATTATCCCAACCACCAAAAAACACCAAACGCTCAAAATATGACACTATTTATAATTTTTTTAACAAGATCAATAGTCATGCCCTTTTTATTTTTATATTTCTCAAGACACTCCTTATTTATCAATTATAATTTTTTCATGAGTTATCAAAGTATGTACAATGAATGTGACTTCATAAAATCCCATAAAACGTACCACATTGTTATAAATTAAATAATGTCTTCCATTACACCAATCATTCAATCCACCACTATTTTTATTTATAACCTTGATAATTATATATATGAATGTGGTAATGGATGAAATGGTCATGTAACATATATCTTTCCTAACAAGGATGTTTATGATTTGTACATGACTACAAAATGTTTAATGTAAGGTTGTTATTAGAATATAGAATAAATATAAAATGTGCATCAATCAATTTGAATGTGATATTTCTTCAATATTAGTTACATTAAGATGGAAAAAAAATTTTAAAAGAAAACATACTGGAGTCTCATAAAATTTATTGTAAATAAATGATGGGAATTATTTTTCTAAGATGACGTCTCTAGAATGAGAATTAATGGTTGTGAAAATCAATCATGGAAATTAATATTAATAATATTAAAAATTAGGAAAAATATTACAAATTCATAGCTATAAAAAATAATAAAAAAATTTCCTTTACAATGATTAACATTATCCCTTCATCATATCATCATAAATACTAATACAAATACATATCTATAAAAATTATTATCTCCATTATTATAATAGAAATTCATAGAAAAAGAAATTTAATGTTATTTCACTACATGTATTCTATTTATTTTTTGTCACCTAGATTGGTTGAGTAATGAAAAATAAAATTCGGTCATGAAATTGGATGTTAAAATATCTAAAAATTTATATATGGGGAATGGAATAGAAAATTGAAAAATGAATTGAATTATTCCCTCATGAATGACATTTTAATGTTGGTTGGACATGTTATTTATAATCTAGATTCATGTTGGGAATGGATTACATCATGTGAATTGTGATCATTACGTGTAATGGTCCTCTAGTTACATCATGTACTTTCTGTAGACTGGTTCCTACTAGGGCATCGATGGACCAAAAAATTGAAAATAACCAAGTTAAATCCTCGACCAATGTCAATGATGTTTGGAAGATATTTATGTTGAGTGATTGAGAACCTTAAATATAAATAATAAATAAATAAATAAATAACTCATGTTGGCTCTAATATCACATTTTTTAAGTCATTGTATTGACATTAATTCCATTTTTTCATCACAACTAATAAATTTTTGGAAATATTTTTCTTTGTTGGGGTGTAAAATGGTATTTATTTTGAAAAGTCTACATAGGTCGAATCATGTTCATAATATCAAAATAGACTAATTATTTCTGATTGTATATATTTCAGAATTTAAATTATGAAAATTTTCCATTACATACTTTATACTTAATTTCTAAATTGAAATTCATATACCAAACATACATATTTCATTTTCTAAAATGTGATCAAGTTTTTCACTACATTGATGTCAGCAATATAACTCTTCAGATTCTCTTTCATCATTTTAGTGTTTCTATGTTGAAAATACTCTTGTATAATAGTATTTATCATGTGTACCTATTCACTTTCAGTGATACCCTCAACATTGTGTATTTTTACTTTTAAATATTCCTTGGATAACCTTATATCACATTTTATAATCTCTATATCAATATCAAAACATAGTTGTTCATAGTCAACTATCAGATAAGGTCATCCTCTTTGTACATGGATCAACGAACACCTGGTTTCTAAATATAGTATCTCTAGATGTAGTGTAATTATCTCCACATCGATATGTACTAATAACAAGTTGATTGTATTGTTGAATTATTCCTCATTAATCCAAATATCTTCAATGATCACTCATGGATATTTCACTGTTGAGCATGCCAGTTAGAGTCCAATTCTAGTGGGAACCAATTTTTATAGTCCAAAACACATAAATGTGATATACTACATGATATTTCAACTTTCACCTAAGTCACACACAAATTTACAAAAATTTATTAGCTCTGAAAATATTATAATTGAAATGATAATTAGATCACATTACTTCTTATGTATGTTGATTGATACCATTCTTGAGAAACCATGTGTGAGTGGGATTGTTCCAATTTCCACCATTGTCTTTATATGTCACTAGATCATTAATAATATTTGAATAGATAATAAATTTAGTGACTAATTGTATAAAATTGAATTTTATATGAAATTGTTAAAATTTTCCAGAAAATTTACTTTTCTATGTGTTGATCCTCACTTACAATAATTTTTCTGGGGAAAGTATAATCAACTTGAATTTTAGTGGGTCTTATTTAGATTAATCATCTAATTTCACCATACATTATTCTAGATTGACATTATTTTAATCTATCACTTTAATTAGTTTGGTGTTACCCTATTTGATCATACCACTCCTATAATAAATTTAATTCAATCATTATGTGGGTGCACTTCAGCGCACTGCAATAATTTTCCTCATGGCATATCTCTAAAATTAGTGGTTATTTTACCTACTTTTCATTCGGGGGTTCATATTTCCTCCCTCATATTTAACAAGTCATAATTAACCTTCTTATTGATACACCATAATATTTTCCAATTATCCATAATTTCATTTATTATAATCCCCAAGGATGTTTTCAATGTTTCAAAATCCACCATTATAGTTTTTTCTGTCTCGGGAGTGAAGGTCCTTGGGGTGTTTGGAATCACTATTTCATCTTATATTATATATTTTCTTAGTTTTATTATTGAATCCAACCTTAAAAATTATTCCAATGTTTATAATCAGTGTAATTAAATTTTATTATATACATACCTTGGGGTTGTTGTTGCTCACTAATCATTATGTACACCATTATTCATACAGTTTCTATCTATTTATATGTTGAGTCATTGTTGTTATTGTCCAAGAAAATAAATATTCATTTTATCCCTCAAACATGCCACTGTCAGACTTTTCATTTCAAATTTTCAAACGGTTTGTATCTATCCACATGTGATTTCATTATCAACGATCTTCCAGATGTAGTATCTATAATGCACCTATCTCCATTAAAATATTCCACAAAGAATTTTTTTTCTTTTTAGGAAAAATTTAATACCATGATATGGTAATTTATGATTCATATACTTATACATTTCATCATTATAGTATATATATTCATCTTCAAATTAACTAAAATGTAGAATGTTTTACATAAATTCCACATTTTTAGATGTAATAAATAAAGAGGCAAAACATTCCATGATAGATCATCCCATTAAGTGACGGAATGTGCTAGAAGGCTTTATATCAACTCAAGATCTCAACCCTATAATAAAAATTGGAATTGATGGTGTCTCACCATTTCACTTGAAACATTTAGAAATTAGAAGGTATCACAGAGATCATGACAACTTCCTAGACGTGCATTTTGATCATCACAAGGTAGTCCCTTGAATTTCAAACTCTTTATGAACATATTAATGGTAACATGTTTTATATTATGGTAATTATTTGTGATGAGAGGCTCTATGATTCTTGGTTATAATACATTATTTTATGTAAAGACGTAGTATAGGAGAATATGTAGCCTTAGATCTCTTTTTAGAACTCCTCTAGTGAGTAGATGTTCTATTTTACCAACCATGGTTGTAGTGAATTTTCATTTAGGGTAATGTTTTTGTAGTTATTATAGACAATGATCACTTTTCATTTTCATTGATTTTTGTAATCATAAATCTAATGTTTTAAAATCTGAAATTTTAGCAGGAACACTCAGGAATAAATGCGCAAACGAATATAATGAAATCAAATTAATATTTTCCTAAAAATAATTATAACCATCATTGGAAATGATTTTAGTTTTTATAGGCCCTTATGTTTTTATAATTTCCCTCTAGGTCTAATTAAAGATAAAAAATTAGAAAAACTAGAATTTTTCAATTAATTAATTAAAATGAATATTGTTGCTGGTCGAGGTTAAACCCACATTGATAGTTATATTAGATTAGTTATGCTTTTAAAATATTTTATTTAACTAAAATGAATAAATATGTGATTAAGTGATGGGTTAAACTGATTTTAGGTATTTTTAATGATGTAGAAGCATATTTATATTTTTTGAATAAGTATAATATTAATGCGTAGTAGTGTAATGTAGTTTTAGGGTAAAGGTGAAATTGGATTTTTGAAAATAAATTGATTAATACATGTTTGGAATTGGATTCTAGATGATATTGATCCATTAGATATTGTATCCCATCCTCAAAAAGAGTAATCCATGGATTCTCATGTTCTATTATTGTTTTGTTTTTTGGAATCGAGTTTGTGTCGATGCCATATTTGATACTTGTTTCCCTAAATTATTCAATTTTTTTACTTTAATTCATGGTATATAAATTCCAAATTTTAAATTCCTTTTCAAATTCAAAGGTAAATGTAAATTATTAAAATAAAATAAGGGAATTGTAATTGAATAGAAAAAATAACAATCCAAAAAAAGATAAAAAATACATAAATCTAATGTATCCTTAAATTTTTTCCTATATAAATAGATCATAAGTCGAATTTTACCAACTCATCCTATTGATGATAGTGTCATCGGGATTTAAGAAAACAAATAGTATCATAAAGAAACCCAATGACAATGTCTTGTATGACCACACAACAACGCAAATTCTCACCCTAAACATTGGTAATCAGATCATTACCTTTTTTATTATAACCTCCTCCATATATAGATCTACCAGTGATCATGTTGAATTTAATATTACATTAATAGGTCCCGTAGTGGGGAATGTGTAAGCCCTTTGTAATAAATTAAGGTCTCTGGTTTTTAAAGGTTGCCTCTATCCATTGAAATGTTGAATCTTCTCATTATTAATCCTATCAAGGTACATTCATGTTGTGTATGGATTTTATGACATTAATTTTCCAATAAATAATCCAAATTAATTTTTATTTACATCACACAATGTATTTGGATCATTTAATCTTATATTTTTATGTCTTTTATTTTTTCCATAATTTGAATTTTATTTTTCTAAAACCAAAATATCTATTTCTTCTCGATTCAATAGTTTCACACCCTAGTGTGTTCCATATGTATCCCTCGTCAAGGGAATTATTCATTTATATAGTTTCATGTTAAGTCTCAACAAAATGATCCATTTTGGTTCCTTTTTGAAAATATTGGTTTTATCCATCCAATTATCACAAAATATTATAAAAGGTACAAATATAGGATATAAAATCATTTATAATACATAAATATATTTATTTTATAATTCCAATATATAAACACAAATATAATTTTTCCAAATTACATTGACTAGGCTAGTTGTATTGTTTCATAAAACATTATCTATGTTGTTTAGGATCTTTATTATTTATCCTCATAAGAGGGATCACATTCCATTTATACCACCACAGAATTCTATACATGTGATGGATATGGTATTTAATTAGTCAAGAGTGATACTTATTATAAATCATGTACTCATTGTATGGCTGGTCAGATTTTGAATTGATATGTCATGGATTTAAGGTTATCATGATTACCAAATGGGTCGATGCACCTGGGACTTTTCTTTCACTTTTCAATAGATATAATGAAAAATCACTATAGAGTTAGGTAGATTAACACATTTTCTCAATCCTCAATCTTTAGGTCTTAATGACAAATGAAATTATAAATATCTATTCACCATTGAGAAACCTTGATGTGCTACTAAATGGTCTCGACCAGCTTGTTCATTTCTATGATCATAAAAGGTCACACAAATATTTGTTCTATATCTTCATCCTTGATTGGTCTTTTTCAACATAACTTCCCATAATTGGTCTTATACAGATCCACTTTGATTCATGGGTGAATGATGTAATTAAAATACAAGGGGGAGATATTTGTACCATCCTTCAATAAAATCCATTGATTGTACACTATAAATGTAATCTAGTTTTTGGATAGTCATCTCATATTATTTTATCAGTTTAGGAGTGATAATAAATAATTATGTTTGAATAAAAACATAGATAATGTTTCAAAATCTTTTTAAATGTAAAGGTAAATCTCATATATTGATCAGATACAATCAACTGTAGTGTTCCAATTAGCCATACCACTTCTCTAATCTATATTCATACTTGTTTATTGAATTGCAATTCCTTTAAAAATTAAATTAAGTCATAAGAATTTGTAATATTATATACCCAAAAAAAGTTCATCATTTTTTTGTCTTTTTAATACCTATGAAAAAATAAATTTTTTTGTATTCCCATTTCTATGTGGGTATCGATAATAGTGGAACAACATGATTAGAAATTTTGATTTAAACCTTCACCTAATGACTTTGAATTCAAAGTGATGTATATTCTATGATGTACTTCTTTATATTACCCCACCAATATTACTCTCAATGATCCTGATAGGTCTTCATATGTCATGTTATAATTGTGATATTTGATCAATTGGTGTCATTAAACAAATAATTCTTCATAAAATGATTTTATTATACAGATACTGTAACACCCCAGGTAAATAAATAATATGACATTTTTATATTTATCCATGTTTGTGAATAAAATATTAATATTACTTTAAAAAGGACGCTATGCTTGATGGCGTACCCAACACGCAACAATGTTTTTCTTGGGAATCTTACGTTGCACTCTAAAAATAAAATAACATTATTTTAAATAATAGTTAACGCCTGGCCGTTTTAATGGAGGGAATGTACAGAACTAACTAAAAAATGATTATATATGTTTGTCAAATATTTTTACTTTTTGCAATAAATGTTAGAGGATTAAAAATGCGAATGAATCCAATTTTAAGCGTAAACATTCTAGTATTCTTTAAAAGGTCGATTAACTGCCCTTTGATGGCGAACCTCTTTTAAATCCACTTTTTTACAATTTTATGTGTTATATTTGACAAAATAAAATTCTTCTTTATAATTGGGAAATCAAAATTTACTTTGTGTAAATTTTTGGTATCATTCCGAAAAAGTTCATTTTTTAATAATAAGTGAAAAATGTTGTATTTTAATTCAAAACCTCTTTATAATATAATTTATTTATATGATTAGATTATATTTTGAATTGTTTTTAATTTAAAATTATAATATATTTTTACCATTTAATCCAATAGTGGTCATTGAAATTAATTTCACTTTGAAATCGAAATTAAACTAGTGTCAATCTTTTGATACTTATTGTTTCATAAAAACACGCTATTTGCTCTGACAGTGGGAATTAATTATTAAATTAATTAATTCAACTTATATGTTTTGAATTTTGTAAAATAGACTTCATTTTTGAATTCTGAATATCAAATATAGCTTAGGGTGATGTTTTGGTATTTTTTTGAAAAACTTCAATTTTTGATGAATAATGAAACCATTAAGTGGTACTTATAAAAACTGATTTTCCGTTTAAATGAAATTTTGCCATTTTTGTGTTTTGAATTTCAAAAATCCGACATATATGGTTGTCATTAAGAAGTAAAATTATGTTCAATGGGATTAAAATAATTTTTTGGTGAATAGTAACTTATTAAGTTTTTAATCGCGATTAGAGGTAATTAGTGTAGTTTAAGGTAAAAATAATGTTTTAATAAAATGAAATGAACTAGACACATGTCCTACCCTCATTGGTTGTGTCATGTCTCACCAAGACAATCCATGGGTCAACTTGGGGACCCCATGGAGCCACTTTGGTTGGAAAATGACATAAATACCTTTTTATTTAATGTTAAAGTAAAAATGACACAAACATGAGATATTTTACTAAATCAATTTTTATATCAGGTTATACAAGTCATATTTTTGACTATAAATTGTCATTGGAAAGCTAAAAGTATTTCCTACATCATAGTATTTTTTTATAATTTTTAGACATTAAATAAATTAAATTATTTATGACATCATGATGATGCAGCGATGACCTCATTATTTCATGATTTAAATAAAATGGAAAGATAATGTAAAATATAAGACCTAAACATGTCCAAAACCTATTGGATGGGTGTATTTCGAACCCTTATCAACTTATCCTCTAAACACATTAATTTTGGACCATTAAAATTTTAAAATCATTCTAATATAAAGTAACATTTCTTTACATTCCAAGAGTGCCCCTCCTCTCCTCTTATAAAAGGCCCCCACCTCTACCTCCTTACCCACACTTCCAAAGCCATTGGCTCATCCGAACCCTGCCCATTTTTCCTATCCACATCCTTATATAACTACTTGAAGCCTCACTTTGGGCATACGTCTTCCCAAGGAAGCCTTTGAGCTCATATCAAAAGGAGTTACCCAATTTAAAGGTAGTGTCATCTCTTGTGTTCTTATGTTTTATTTTGCTTCTCCAACCCCCTAAACTCTTTTTATTCATTTATTTTGTAACCAATACAGTATCTCAAATATACTAGGATGTTATTATAAGAATTATTAGAGCTACACTTACACAAACTTACATCTAATGGTTAAATAACATACTGTTTCTATGAATGACAAATTTATGCCTCACGAAACAATGATTGTTCAACATTCTTCTAACACCTTCAAAGGTGGCCATTAAGATGAAACTATATTTATATATGATATATAATATGTTTATGTTTTACTTAAGCTTATTTAATTTTAATTTATGGAATACCTTTACTGTTTCCATTATGGGTAAACACGATATCTTCATTTAAGGAAGTGCGGACTACCGCCCCCTCGAAGTGATTTGATTTGTCAATACCATATGTGGTACGTATAAAGGATATATTTAATGATATTATATATGATACCATACTGGAATTAAAAATATATTATGTATCATTGTGTTTTAACTCCATTAAATATGAAATAGAAATGGAAGTAGCGTTCATGCGTACATACGGCTTACCGTCTCCATTAACGGTACATTTCATTTCTTATCTCAAAATGTTATGTACTATTATAAGTACATATATATAATGTATATATATGTAATATATTACTTATAAATGATGGATATCATTCTAGAATTATAACATATATATATATCTTTCATTTTGTTTTAATTCCATTAATATGACAAAAAAATTAAAGTAGCGGTCATGCGTACGTACGACCTACCGTCTCCATGAACGGTGCTTTTAATTTTTTTTCTCCAAATTATATGGAATAGTATAAGATCAATATATACTGGATATATATGAAATTTAAAACATAAATACTATTCTAGATATGATTTACCTATAACTACATGGAAAATTATTTTCCAACAAGTTCAATTTTTGACTCATGTAGCAGACATCGACAAAAACGTCTGATATGAACTCATATTATTAACCAATTATTATGACATTAAAATATGTGATATAAACTGAATAATAATCTTTATAGGAGTTCCTTAAGAAATTATAAATTCACCAATGTTTATTATTCAGGAATATAAAGAAACGAACAAGACATGTTGGACTTGAGGTAAGGGATCCTACTCCTCTCTTTCTTTTTAAGTACACTCTTTTATGTCATTCCTTTTAAGCTCATATTTCTTATGATTGGGATGTTATTTTATATTAATCCTACTGTAATTATTATGTTCATATAATGAGAGACCCAATTTCCTCTCATCAATCCATTTTTGAAGTTTTGAGTGGCGCCGTTAGGCTGCTGAATTTTCGTAAGTGATCTAACCTCTCTCTTTATTTTTAAGTACTCTCATTTATTTTACTTCTTTTAAGCTCCTCTTTGTTATGATGGGGGATGATCTTTTATATTCCTCTTTCTGTACATTTTATTTTAATATGATGAGAGACCCTATTTGATATCATCAATCCATTTTTGGAAGTTTTAAGTGGCGCCTTTAGGCTGCCGAGTTTTCGTAAGGGATTTTTCATCTCACTTTTATTCCTGTGGGATTTATGCAACATTTTCCACAATTTACTTTGAGTGGTGTATGTACTGCACATTATATTACTCATTGTGTAATATAATTTCATTTATGAGTATTTACATCAATGTTGTATTGTCTTTCTTTCACGGGGTGTATGTTTCGAAAGATACCCAAGTCGGTATGGGAACCTTTCACCATCCACTTTTTAAAAGAATTCTTTTGTTATGTCATTTAATTCACATACTATTATATTGGGATATGTTCTTTTATATCCTTATTGATGTAAATTTTATGTCCATGTGATGAGATACCCTTTTTATCTCTCATCAACTCTTTTTCTGAATTTTGAAGTGATGTCGTTAGGCTGTCGAATTTTTGCAAGGGACCTTCTTAACCCAATTTTGATTCTTTGGGATAAACTTCTACTCCTTGAATATGTCATTATATGAATATGTGTGAATGTCCTCTGATTTTTTTACACATAATATCCACTTATATTTGGTGTATTAATTTATCACACATAATTATGTAATTGATTTATCCTTAATCCAAGGATATTGTCTTTGTATATGACTTCGTCTCAATATCCATTCATTGAGGCATATTTTGTTTTATACACAACCTTCTTTTATACGGTTTATAAACCCCTTTTACTTTTACATTTATTCAAAAGGAATTTTTTTTATACGAAGCATTTACTAAAAGAAAAAATGGAATGTTTTTGTCGTACGTGTGCGGTGACAACAACTTCTCCGCCTCCGTGACCATTATTTGAGTTTTGGCTTCCTCTTCAAGCCATACCTTTTTTTTAGAAGAATAATAAATACCATGTTTTAATTTTCTTTTATTTTGGTATCGAAAATGGTTTTCATAATGTTTTTATATCAATGTGTTGTATTGATATCTTGTGATTGAAAAGTGGAAATGTTATGTTTCCTTTATGCATGTTTTATGTGATACGATTATGTTATGGTTCTTGGGCATTATTATGAAGACGGGTGGATCCGTGAAAAACTAAGGGTGGGTGAGCCTGATATAGCTCTCCACTGCATTGGGTAATGCGAAGGAGAGAAACGTTAAGGTTTCTCTAAATAGATTTAGGGAATTTACTATGGTGGGTATTCCAAACCTAACCAAGAGGGTTACTCCCTATGTAAGAATGTTATGAATACCTCAAGTTACCTTTTATGTCTTCTGATGTCTATGATTTATTCATGATTTTATGAGGTATGTTAAAGTGCATATGTTTTATGGGTAAAGTATGATTTCATTCTTATGTATACATGTACTCATGTTTCCGTTCCATATTTTTATATCCCTTACTGACCTTTTTATGCTCTTCCCAAGTTTTTGAAATGTTTTTCACAGGTCAAGGGAAGGGTACATGATATGATGATAGTGTCAAGGAAGTGTCAAGAATGAATCCATGTTTTATTTTAAATATGTTTCTATTGATGGTAAAAATTAATACTATCTTTTATGTAACCACTTTGTTTAAATGTGGGATGTAATGCAAGTTTTATGATCTAATTCTCTAAAACTCTAAACCTGAAAAGATCATGAATGTGTAATCTCGTAATAACTCAAGATTAAGTAAGGTTTAAGGCTGGGGCCTTATAGTTGGTATCAAATTTCGGTTTAGATAACTTTAGAGGTTAGGGTATTCTCTAAGCACAATTGAAATTTCCATAATGGATAGGATTTAAGAAAGTGTCCTAGTTTAAGATAAAGTGAATGAGTAAGTATATCTTAGTGTTTATCTTCCTCATTATTACATGATGGTTTTGTTGATATACTCACACTGACATTTCTGTTTTTAGTGAATGGATGGATCTAGAAGGCACCAAAGTGACAATAGGTTTGAAGGAAACAGTGGTGGTTCTCTGATTAAGAGACTCGATGAAATGGGGGATTCAATAAGGAAACTCGGGGTTGTTCTAAACCAACTATCAATGAGTAATGATCTACAATTTGAACCTTGGTAAGTTCTGTAATGCATCATGTACGAGATGACCAATCGATGCAGAAGTTCAGGTAATAATTATAAAGGTAACCATTAGAGTTTATATGATCCTTACTTTTGAGGTAATTATGGGTTATTACATGTTATGATGGAAAATGAAAGGCATGAGATAAACTTGAGGTTAAAATATGTTATGATTATTTTTGAAGATTTTATCTCGTTTTGGGGAATGTTTTAAGAATTATATTTTTTTGGAAAAAGGACAACACGTAGACCGTGTGACAACCCGTCGCGCGAGACAAATCTACGGGAATCAAACCCACAACCAAAGTGAAACTAGTATCTATCGCCTAACACTGGACTACGTGAATTCCCTGGTTATTTTGACTAATTCTTTTTAGTTATATGATTTTATGAATTAAGAGTAAGTTGATTTTGGGTTATCTATGGAAATTTATTAACCTATCATGGAGGATATGTGATTAGGTTAATTACTTTTTAGTACGAGACTTTAAGAGAAACTTATGTTGTTTGGAGATAAATGTTACGATTTAACTTGGAAGACTATGTGGCTAAATCCTTCAAATATTTGGGTTTCAATATTATTTTGGTTTACTTTGAAGAATTATATGGACAAATTGTTTATCAAATGGTCCTCGTTGAACTTTGGGTTTTGTTGGAAAAATTTTGGATATTAAGAATAAATTTTCTTTTTATAAAGGGTTATCCTTTTCTGGATTATCTGATCTTGTACTAAACTTTATGGTTTTGGTTTTTGTTAAAGTCTAAATACATGGGAAGTATATAGTTCTCTTTTGTGGATTAGGTGATTCTCTATAAGTTGATTATAGTACTCTTGGTGTGAACAAGTCTTCCTAATTACTCATCATTTGGAGAAAATATGAGTTTGCGTAAGAAATATAATAAAACTTGGAAGTAAACATGATAAGTGATTATGTTTCCTTATGAATAAATTTCTCAATAAAAAGAAACATAAAACAAAAATTTTGTCTATTAACATTTCCTACTGGGGAATCGAATACAGTTTAACCCATCACATGTATGTGATTTTCTTGTTGTTAACTTTCTCCTAGACATGTTTACTGTCACTCTCCATCAGAACATGACCCTTTGTTTTCTCCTCCATATCCATATTTTCATACTTGGAATCCTAGTATGGGTTAACTCGGGTGACATTTTTACTTCTCTCCCATTCTTTTTAAGTGATTGTTTTACCGACTCTTGTTCCGATGTGGGACTTTCAAGGAGGTTTCCAAGCCAAATTTTAAAATTGCGAGGACGCAATTCCCAAAAGGGGGAAGGATGTAAAACCATAGGAAAATAAAGAATAAGAAATTTTTATATTTATCCATATTTTTGAATAAAATATTAATATTACTTTAAAGGGGACGCTATGCTCGATGGCGTACACAACACACAACAATGAGTTTCTTGGGAATCTTACGTTGCACTCTAATAATAAAATAATATTATTTTAAATAGTAGTTAACGCTTGGCCATTATAATGGCGGGAATGAATGGAACTAACTACAAAATGATTATATATTTTTGTCAAATATTGTTACTCTTTGTAATAAATGTTAGAGGATTAAAAATGCGAATGAATCCAATTTTAAGCGTAAACATTCTAATATTCTTTAAAAGGCCGATTAACCGCCCTTTGATGGAGAACCTCTTTTAAATACACATTTTGAAAATTTAATGTGTAATATTTGAAAAAAAAAATTCTTCTTTAGAATTGGGACATCAAAATTTACTTTGTGTAAATTTTTGGTATCATTACGAAAAATTTCATTTTTTAATGAATAGTGAAAAATGTTGTATTTTAATTCAAACCCTCTTTTTAATCTAATTTATTTATATCATTAGATTATCTTTTGAATTGTTATTAAAGTAAAATTATAATATATTTTTACCATTTAATCCAATAGTGGTCATTGAAATTAATTTACTTTGAAATTGGACTTAAACTAGTGTCAATCTTTTGATACTTATTGTTTCATAAAAACACGCTATTCGCTCTGACAGCGTGAATTATTTATTAAATTAATTAATGCAACTTATATGTTTTTAATGTTGTAAAATAGACTTCATTTTTTAATTCGGAATATCAAATATAGCTTAGGGTGATGTTTTGGTATTTTTCTAAAAAACATCAATTTTTTATGAATAGTGAAACCACTAAGTGGTACTTATAAAAACTGATTTATCGTTTAAATGACATTTTTCCATCTTTGTATTTTTAATTTCAAAAATTCTACATACATGGTTGTCATTAAGAAGTAAAATGCTGTTTAGTGGGATTAAAATAATTTTTTGGTGAATAGTAACTTATTAAGTTTTTAATCGCGATTAGAGGTAATTAGTTTAGTTTAAGGTTAAAATAATGTTTTAATAAACTGAAATGACCTAGACACATGTCCTACCCTCATTGGATGTGTCATGTCCGACCATGAAAATCCATGGGTCAACTTGGAGACCCCATGGAGCCACTTTGGTTGGAAAATGACATAAATATTTTTTTATTTAATGTTAAAGTAAAAATGACACAAACATGAGATGTTTTACCAAAACAATTTTTATATGGGGTTATAAAAGACAGAGTTTTGACTATAAATAGTCATTGGAAAGGTAAAAATATTTCCTACATCATAGTATTTTTTTTATAATTTTTAGACATTAAATTAATTAAATTATTTATGACATCATGATGATGCAGTGATGACCTCATTATTTAATGATTTAAATAAAATGGAAAGATAATGTAAAATATAACTATTACACCTGTCGAAAACCTATTGGATGGGTGGATTTCGAACACTTATCACCTTATTCTCGAAACACAGAAATGTGGGACCATTAAAATCTGAAACTCATTCTAATATAAAGCAACATTTCTTTACTTTCCAAGAGTGCCCCTCCTCTCCTCTTATAAAAGGCCCCCACCTCAACCTCCTTACCCACACTTCCAAAGCCTTTTCCTCGGCCAACCCCTGCCCATTTTTCCTCTCCACATCCCTCTATAACTCCTTGAAGCCTCACTTTGGGAAGAAGTCCTCCCGAGGAGGCCTTTGAGCTCAAATCAAAAGGAGTTACCCAATTTAAAGGTAGTGTCTTCTCTTGTGTTCTTATGTTTTATTTTGCTTCTCCAACCCCCTAAACTCGTTTTATTCATTTATTTTTTAACAAAAACAGTATCTTAAATATACTAGGATTATTTTATAAGAAGTATTTGAGATACAATTACACACACCTACATCTAATGGTTAAAGAACATACTGTTTTTGTGGATGGCGAATTTCTGCCTCACAAAACGATTATTGTTGAACATTCTTCTAACACCTTCAAAGGTGTCCATTAAGATGACACTATATTTATATATGATATATAATATGTTCATGTTTTACTTAATCTTATTTATTTTTCATTTATGGAATGCCTTTATGGTTTCTATTATGGGTAAACGCGATATCTTCATTTAAGGAAGTGCGGACTACCGCCCCCTCAAAGTGATTTGATTTGTTAATACCATATGTGGTACGTATAAAGGATATATTTAATGATATTATATATGATACCATACAGTAATTAAAATAATATTATGTATCATTGTGTTTTAATTCCATTAAATATGAAATATAAATGGAAGTAGCGTTAATGCGTACGTACGGCTTACCGTCTCCATGAACGGTACATTTCATTTCTTATCTCAAAATGTTATGTACTATTATAAGTACATATATATAATGGATATATATGTAAAATATTACATATAAATTATGTATATCATTCTATAATTATAACATATATATATATCTTTCATTTTGTTTTAATTCAATTAATATGACAAAAAAATTAAAGCAGCGTTCATGCGTACGTACGGCCTACCGTCTCCATGAACGGTGCTTTTAATTTTTATCTCCAAATTCTATGGAATAGTATAAAATGGATATATACTGGATATATATGATATTTAAAACATAAATACTATTCTAGATATGATGTACGTATTACTACATGGAAAATTATTTTCCAACACGTTCAATTTTTGACTCATGTACCAAACATCGACAAAAACGTCTGATATGAACTCATATTATTAACCAATTATTATAACATTGAAATATGTGATATAAACTGAATAATAATATTTATAGGAGGTCCTTAAGCAATAATAAATTGACCAAAGTTTATTATTTAGGAATATAAAGAAACAAACAAGACAAGTTGGACTTGATGTAAGGGATCCTACTCCTCTCATTCTTTTTAAGTACACCCTTTTATGTCATTCCTTTTAAGATCATCTTTCTTATGATTGTAATTTTCTTTTATATAACTCCTACTGTAATTCATATTTTCATATGATGAGAGACCCATTTTCCTCTCATCAATCCATTTTGGATGTTTTGAGTGGCGTCGTTAGGCTGGTGAATTTTCATAAGAAATCTAACCTCTCTCTTTATTTTTAAGTACTCTCCTTTATGTTACTTCCTTTATGCTCCTCTTTGTTATGATGGGGGATTCTATTTTATATTCCTCTTGATGTAAATTTTATTTTAATATTATTAGAGACCCTATTTAATCTCATCAATCAATTTTTGGAAGTTTTAAGTGGCGCCGTTAGGTTGCCGAGTTTTCGTAAGGGATTTCTCATCTCAATTTTATTCCTGTGGGATTTATGCTACATTTTCCACAATTTCCTTTGAGTGGTGTATGTACTGCCCATTATTTTACTCATTGTTCAATTTAATTTCATTTATGATTATTTACATCAATGTTTTATTGTCTCATTTTCACGGGGTGTATGTTTCGAAAGATACCCAAGTCCGTAAGGGAAACTTTCACCCTCCTCTTTTTAAAAGACTTATTTCGTTATGTCTTTTAATTCACATAATATTATGTTGGGATATATTCTTCTACATCCTTATTGATGTAAATTTTATGTCCAAGTGATGAGATACCCTTTTTATCTCTCATCAACTCTTTTTCTGAATTTTGAAGTGACGCTGTTAGGCTGTCGAATTTTCGCAAGGGAACTTCTTAACCCAATTTTGATTCTTTGGGATAAACTTGTACTCCTTGAATATGTCATTCTATGAATATGTGTGAATGTCCTCTGATTTTTTTACACTTAATATCAACTTATATTTGGTGTATTCATTTGTCACACATAATTATGTAATTGATTTATCATTAATCCAAGGATATCGTCTTTGTATGGGACTTCGTCTCAATCTCCTTTCATTGAGGCATATTTTGTTTTATACACAGCCTTCTTTTTATACGGTGTATAAACCCCTTTTACTTTTACATTTATTCAAAAGGAATCTTTTTTATATGAAGCATTTACTAAACGAAAAAAGGGAATGTTTTTGTCGTATGTGTGCGGTGACATTGACTTCTCCACCGTCGTGACCATTATTTGAGTTTTGGTTTCCTCTACAAGACATACCTTAAAAAATACCATGTTTTAATTTTCTTTTATTTTGGTATCGAAAATGGTTTTCATAATGTTTTAATATCAATCTGTTGTATTGATATCTTGTGATTGAAAATTGGAAATGTTATGTTTCCTTTATTCATGTTTTATGTGATACGATTATGTTATGGTTCTTGGGAATTATTATGAAGACGGGTGTTTTCATGAAAAACTAAGGGTGGGTGAGCCCGATATAGCTCTCCAATGCATTGGGTAACACAAAGGAGTGAAACGTTAAGGTTTCTCCGAAGAGATTTAGGGAATATACTGTGGTGGGTATTCAAAACGTAACCAAGAGGGTCACTCCCTACGTTAGAATGTTATGAATGCCTCAAGTTACCTTTTATGTCTTATGATGTCTATGATTTATTCATGATTTTATGAGGTATGGTAAAGTGCTTATGTTTTATGGGTAAAGTATGATTTTATTCTCATGTATACATGTACTCATGTTTCATTTCCATATTTTTATATCCCTTACTGAGCTTTTTATGCTCATCCCATGTTTTTGAAATGTTTTTCACAGGTCAAGGGAAGGGTACATGATATGATGATAGTGTCAAGGAAGTGTCAAGAAAGAATCCATGTTTCATTTTAAATTTTTTTCCGTTGACGGAAAAAATGAATACTATCTTTTATGCAACCACTTTGTTTAAATATGGGATGTAATGCATGTTTTATGATCTAATTTTCTAAAACTCTAAACCTGAAAAGATCATCAATGTGTAATCTTGTAATAACTCATGATTAAGTAAGGTTTAAGGCTGGGGCCCTATAGATACTCATGACCCAAATATTTAAACTCATTCTTCATCAATTTAATTCAATGATGATTCACATTTTCTAATATCTTACACCTTCTTCTAGACATCCAAAACATCATTTCCATATTCTGTACAATTGTTTGGTTAAGAAATCATTTGATAAATGACAACTGATTATCTATCATTCCAGATTCCCAATTCCTTAATTTTCATTTTTAATTTTATCACATCCCTCTAATATCATATCATTGATGAGTTTATTATATTTAATCTACTTAGAATATATTCAACATTATTTTCATTGACATGATGGTGGTATTTTTGGTAGTCATAGTTATTGATCCATTTTATCCATCGTCATTGTTGTATATTAAGGTCATTTATGTGAATATACATTTCAACATCCATTGATTTAAGAATATTTTTCTCTTATCCCTATAGACTAAATGAAACCAAATCATCAATGTGAATATTTTTATACTAAACACCTGATCATGAGTTGGATAGTTTATCTCATGATAATTCGACATTTTTAATGTTTTTGTTGCCACCTTATCATTATTCAGGTGTACACTACCCAACCCTTTATTTAGTGTATCACTGTAAACTATGGCGCGTTCACCAATTTTTTGTTTTGCATGTATTGGAGCAATGACAAGCCTATTTTTTAATTTTATAAATCTCTCTTCACATTCATTTTTTTATATAAAAATTAATCCTTCCAATTATTCTTAGTCAATGGGTTTGATAATCATTAGATGTTTCTCAAAAATTCCCAGTAATTCCCCACTATTTGAAGGATGCTATGGTGCTCCATTACATATGTTTTTCAGTGATACTAACTAACTTCCATTGTTATAGAGTGTTCTATGTATAAACTTTTTCCAATGATAACATTCACCATGATTGATACTTCCTCTATCCAGAATTCACATTTATGATACATATAATATTACTTATCATTTTATAAGAGTATAATATTCATATACTACTCATTCTACTCATTTCCTTTTGAGTATATAAATTTAAAATCAATAAATATTAGGAAATATATGATGATGTAATCCCTACAGTCTATATCCATTGCGTCAAAAATATTTCTACTGAATTATTGAGTTCGATTGATATCACTAATAACTCATAGTGTGGAGATCACATTCATTAATAATTCATAATATTATCATCCTTTATTACAATTAATTGGTGAAATAATTATTGATGGTCAATCTTATATAATTATTTGGCCCAACATAGTTGATTTAAGATGTCATCAATATTCGAAAGTGGTTACTAATTTGTTATCATGAATTTTTGGAGATCATAATAATCAATGTACATGTTCATATACCCATCCTTATTCATGACTATGAGGACTGGTGAACCCCGTGGTTAATCGGTAAGTCTTATAAATCTATTTTTTCAAGTTATTGTGTAACTATAATCACTCATACATACAAATAAATGGTGTATAATCTATATTTCTCTTGGAAATGTGGAGTGATCTATATATAATATCAATTAAGAACTCATAATCTCAATTAAGATGATGAATAAGAGAGCCATTTTGGAATACATCAATATAGTACTACATAATGGGATTTTTTTTCATGTATGACTGTATCCTTTGTATAAGGAATTTTGGATTGATATTTTTTCTCATAATGAAACAAATCCCCTATTTATATGAGTAATACAATGGGGATTCATCCTCCATTATGCACTTGTATATAATTAAGGGATGTCTTCGAATATGAAGAGTGATCTCCCTCTCCTAAAAGATGATTTTATTATTATATAATGACAGTTAGTCTATTCCCAATAAAGCATTATACTTCAATAGATGACGTATGAAGTGATTTTATCAGAGGTTAATTACAATAAAATTGTCTGATGAGGATCTGTATACATGGGATGAAACAATTTATCAATTTTTGGCTCTCATGGATAACTCAACCACCATTATATAATGTGGTCTTTTAATAGTACTACCAAACATTATTGATTTGAATGAATTTATAAATATAGAATAATATTGTAATATTGAATCTATAAAATGGATAATGAGATAAAATGTCACTATTTTTCTGGATCAAGTCATTTCATATATCAAAAATTAAAATAGATATATCAATACTCTAAATAAAAATCATTTAATAATGGAAACTGTTAAAATATTTGAAATCACATATATATAGTCAATTAATAAAAAATTATGAGTCTAAAGGTCTCCATATTGATAATCGATGAAAACCCTTCAAATATTCTTTCTAAAATAAAAAAATCTATTAAATCCATTCATCTATTTCACATAATGTATTTTAATTTTCTTTAAAATATACAGAACGACAGTCAACACAGGTGTTCAAAAAAGAATCTTTTTTTATGAAATAGATGACGATCGAGTAAATACCCAATAATACCTTTTTAGGGTTGTTGTACCTTATTACAATTTTTCTTGATAAATGTCAACTTTAATATCAATACCTGGATTCAATTTCATAGAATCCACTCTCTTTATACATCATCAAAATTTCATACAATTATACCATACCATGACAAATCCCTCGGACAATAAGTAAATTACTATAGTTATAATTCACAAAAATAACAACAACATACCCTAAAAATAACAATAGAAAACCAAAAATTCATGATAGAGGATTACATGATACTAAACATAAACATAAAATGAATATAAACCAAATATCGAGAGTCCTAACATCATTGGGCGACAATGTACAAAAAAAAAATAAAACTATAAAAAAATATTATTATTTAAATCACCATAACACGTTCGTAAAAATAATTAATCTCCTCAATTTACATTGTATTACTAGGGGAATACATGAAAAATTATGTGTCTTATAATTTAGAGTAAGGGGAAAAAATTATAATGAAGAATAAAATATTTGTCAAAATGTACAACATGATATAATGCTAGAAAAGAACAATAAATAATCTAATAGAAAATAAAAAATGAAATTTGAATCATAGGATCAAATTGGAATGTCAAAATTACATATAACGTGGAATAAAAATAAGTAATGTCTAGATCCCAAGTCAACATCATGTGGTGGACATAGCCCCATCATGGGTTAGCCATACTTTTGAATCCAATACATATTATTAAATGAGATATAACTGTTACCCAATTCATTTGATCCCTTACTGGGAACACCCATCATGAAATTTACATGAATATTTGTTCCATATAATAAAAAAACATTAGGGACAAGAAAAATGTTTACCCATGGATGTAAATATGTTTTATTTTCATATATTATAAAAAAAGATATAACATCAAAATAATTTCCATGCCATATGGTATTAAATACTTGTTGGATTTTAATAAATGAAGAATAAGTATAGTTCATAAACAATGGTGTCCATGTGATTAAAATATATAAAAATGAGTGGGTTGGTAACATTGGAAAAAGGTATCCTGAATTTGTTTTTAGGGAAATGTGTAATTAGTATTTAATAAATGAATGATTATATTAATGATCATACAACAAGAAATTTTCTGAAAACTTTTTTCCATAATCTATTGGAGAATTTGATAATCCTATGATGGTTTATGTGATTTTACTTAATGGGATAACAAATGGGGAATGATATAGATAGTTTCCCTTTAATCAGATATTCTTAATGAATAAAATTTAAAAGGGAACCGTTCCAAAATATATATAACCATTAAAGAATAGAGAATTTACATATTTATATTCGTTGTTATATATATATTAATGATTAAATAACATAGATTTACATAGAGTTAATGTTATGTATTGTGAGAGAAAGTTTAACCACAATAAAATTGGGTTGTTTTGAGTTATCCCTTACATTTTGATCAAGATTTATCTGAATATAAAAATAACATCATGAATAATCTTATTAACGTAATTAATTACACAAATAAGAAATTTTTTGATATATATTTCATTGTTTATAATTGTTTTTTGTTCATTTATAACTATTTGATTGTGATATAATGGTAAAATTAATATTTTGAGGGTGATTGTTTTATGGTTCCATTGTGGGATCACTTGAGGATAATTATGGATATTCTAATGAAATGGAACTAGAATTTGAAAAAATATACTATATGATTTTTATTACCTAATATAATTAATTTGGTTTTATATACCCATATGTGATATGATAATAGAATGATTCATTTAGATAATAATAATAATTTCAAATGATTAGATTATTTTGACTGTTTTATTGAAAATAAAAATCTACATTCATTTTATTTAATATTATGGATATAAATTAATTCAATAATATTAATTCATATATAATACAATTTTTAGTAATTCTAAACAATTTTGTGTCAATTTGATCTAACCATTATGTATGTAATAAAAAAATAAAACACATCCTCCATGGACAATGAATCGACATAACATTAGATATGGATCTATATTTAGAGTAAGAGCTGACGGGAATGAATGGAAGGGATTTATATCATTTGAAATGTAATTTTCTAGAATATATATGAAATTAGATGTATTATTCCTTATTATATGAGGTATGTGGGAAGAAGGTAAAATAATGAAATAATAGAAAGGTAGTAAATTGATAATATGACCAAATGAATGATGTATCCTTGAGAAAACCCATATGGAATATGGAATTGGACATTGGGTGAGATAAAATACACTATGAAGCAGTGGGAATATTGGGAAAATATTTTTTAGTATATTTTCAATGCTCTATGTCATATAATATATTACAAAAATTGGAGGTCAGGGTGGTATGTCTAAGAGGATGAGAGTGGGGTTTTTAAATATAATATAAATTAGTTTATTGTTTTTGAGGAATATAACCAATAGTCATTATTCATGTGACTATATAAAATAAATATTTCATGTAAGTTAGAACTAATGGACTATTATATCGTCAATAACTTACAAAATAATTTATCATCATATAATTATGAATATCAAATTTAGTTCTATGTCAATATTTTGAAAGAGAAAGAAATAATATTAGATAAAAACTAAAAATATTATATAATCAATTTTCAATGTATAGATTCAAAAAAAATATAATGAAGACAATATTATAAAAATAATAAAAGTAATTTTTAATTTAAATTCTAATTTATTAAAAAAAATATGATTTTTAAATTATGAACAATTTTATGACCAATTGAAAAAAATGTATGGTATCATTAATTTATATAAACATTATTATATAAGGTAATATTAAATTAAACCCCAATTATAACTAAATTAAAATTCATTTATAAAATATATTTTTTATAAAAATGAAAATAAAACATATCTAGTATCCAAAATACAAACACCAAATTAATCAATTTTAGATCATTTACATTATTTTACCATGAATTGTTGATAAAATATTTTCATTATATAACATACGTAAATATTAGTTTAAAATTCTTTAAATAAAGATAATATTCTTATAGATAGGTCACTATTCCAAAATTCCATGTTACTTATCAAGCTATAATGTTATAAATGTTATATTACTATAAAATGGATAGATTTGTAACTGTCAAATTAGTTACCTAATTCCAATAAATGCAACATATTTCATACCTTATTAGTTAACATCTATTTTCTCAAATGGATATATATACATTAATTATGAATATTGATATTGAATTAATTATATTATGTTTCATTTGTACAATTTTTTTGTGAGTGAAATTATTTTGGTGTATCAAGATTATCCAAATTTTAATATTTTAGTTATCTTATTTTCTATTTATATAATGTTATAATATTTTCAAATCTTATTGATATATTTATTTTTACGTTGAATTTCTTAATTATTATATTAATTATTTTGTTTTATCATGTTTTGCATGGGATTTATGTTTTACTATGTTACTATGTAAGATAAAATTATGTAATTATAAGGGTATTCCATTAATAATATATTTAGTCATTATAAATACATCAAAGCCAACTCTCTATAAAATTATTTTGATATCATCATCAATCACAAGGTTCTACAGGGACACATGTGATAAAGAGGACCAGCCTCCCTCGACTAAACCTCTCCATTTAATATACAAAACTATATAACCCATTATGTTTCCCATGGAAATGTATTGTTCTAGAAAACATACAAGGATCCACTTTTATCCCATCTCTAAGGATGAATCCCATCAATATAACATTGAAATGGAATTAATCCATTCTATGATTATTTTACAGCATCACCAACCTTATAGGTAATATCATTCTATAATCACACCATGGATATCAAAAAATATATATATCACTTGTTAGCTCAACTAATACATGTCCCTAGACATCCATCCTACCACTAATTTCCAACAATTATTAACCCACTATGTTATGGAAATTTTAGTTTGGGAGAAAAAATGTACCACTCAGGAATCCCTTATTCTTTGTAATATGTGGTATCTCTATAATTTTTATGTCATATACCTTGGAAAACCATTAGAATATTTCTCTCCCACTATTATGAGGGATCTAAGTGATCCTACAAAAAAATTGAATTGAAATTCACAACATATCCTCCCCTAATATGTAATTTTAAAAAATCGGGAATTATATATGTTTATAAATATACCTAGGATCACTAGTGGTAATAATTTATTGGAATAATCATTAATGAACCCCTTATAGATCATGGAATGGAAATAATATGAAAAACATAACAACTGAGGCTCGAGTAAGTCAAATTATATCCTATAAAACATCATGGAAGGACAATGATTTAATGGAAAATAAAATTTCTACCCTTATAGAATGGGGAGTTAATAAAACTTTGTAAATTGGACAACGCCATACTTGAAAACTTAGTGGTATGACCGTCATATGCATTCGATATATGAGAAAGCGATATAAAAATTCAACGAATGAATTACCTCGACTATATTATAACACTAACCTAAAAAGGTAAAACATGTATAAAAACACATTAATATGAAAAAACCCACATGATATGTTCAAATAGTGGTAATTATTATATGAATCGTGATTTATCAAAAAATATCCCACTCTAGGAAAAGAAATAATAATTCCATATAAATTTAACATCCACAAAGGCATAGGTATTTAAAATATTTACAATAGAATTTATCCCTTAATTAGGTGATGATGATCAATTAATGAATATGATAATGTTTTTTTCATTGAATATATATTTCAATTTCTGTAGATGTTGTAATATATTTTCGGGTGATATGATATGATGTGAATCAGTTTCTAATATATATTCTAATTTATATGTTGATATATAATTATGGGAAGTAATAAAATCCAAAGGGACATGGTTTTACCAATATACCACACCCATCCTATATGTAATAATTCAAACTTTTACATGATGATTTTTGGATTGTTGACCTATGTATGAAATATATTTTTTAACAGAAACTCATAAAGTATTGTAAATTTTTTATTAATTCTTTCTTAATGGCTTGTCCTGATATTAGACATGATCCTGTCATTTTAATTGATAAACTGAAAATCATGTGATTTTAATAATAATGAATATGTTTGATAAAATTTTATATTCATGGGCGTCATTATGTTGAGGGTTATCATAGAGCATAGATATCTATTGAAAGACAAGGATGAAAATTGAAAAGACTGCATATAATAAGAGAGTGTTGGTTGATATTTACATATTAAAGTCTATAGTTGTTTTAATAGAGATTAAATGATTCAAAGTAAAGTAGATTATGTGAAAATGTTTTTTAGTATTTAATACATTATTCATTATGATTTCAAATGATCAAGTCATATATTTTGAAATTATATAAATTTATAAAACATTGAAACCAATTTCTAATTTATAGTGTTTTCTATTTAACATTAGAATCTATTTACATCCAAACTATATTTTAGTGTAATTACAATTTGATAAAATATGTAAGGATGTTTTTTAATTTTATTATTACTAATTAATTAAAAAACGAGTGTATAAATTGGTATCTTATAGAACATAATACCACCTGAATAATGGTATAGATTGTTTGTGTCTAGAATTTTTAATTATATTATAATTTTTAAAAAACTATACATAGGTAACGAGCTTTGCGATAGTCGATTTCATTTATTTTTTAAATTCACTAGTATCAAAAATTTTGTAATAAGGATATGCATTTTTAACATATATGGAGTGGAAAATCATATTCAATACTGTAGTTATTTGATAAATGTTTATGTGTAATTTTATACCATTCATGGTGGGTTTTAGGAATGATTTTCTTCACGCAAAAAAGATAATTGAATCTCATAGAATGGATTTTCAAATTAATGCATTGGTGTATTACTCAATGGTTTAGGAATTTAGAACATATAATTTTTCAAATCAATACGAATTCATTGATCTCAATTGATATTATTATTAGTAATATATGTTATTGGGATTATTTTTAAACTTTATTGATTATAGAAGAATGTGTATATAAATATCTATATTAACTAATTGTGCATGAATGCGAATAATAATCCTTAGACTATTTTCCATTTTATTTTAGGAATCATTTTTCAATGATAATAAACATAAACTATATCCATAAATAACTAAAATATATTATCTTCAAGGATGTTTTATGTCATGTTTCCTTCAATTAATTTTGATGTCTTTAGAAATTTGGGTGCACTATATCCCACTGAAAAACATCTATAATTTTCCCATATTTTCAACTTAAATTATATTATGACCAATTTATGGAATCTAGAAGGTAAAAATACATTATTATGAGGATTCAATGACATGAGAATCGATAGAGTATGACATAAGGAATGGTGAACTATTATGAATGGATAGTGATATAATTATTGTAGTTATGGACTGGTAGAGGTTATTTTATACAATTCGACATAAGAAATTTTGGGGTATTAGAAGATGATATAGATTACCTCTAGAAATGTAGGAATGTAAAAAAACTTTGTGATGGTTACAAGTATTGTGATATTGATAAATAAATTAGGAAAATAAATCATCCACTATATATATAATGTATGGTTTGAATATTTCATTAATTTCCTAACTATGTGAAATGCTTTACTTGGAAACACACCCCACAAAGGATTTATGGTTATCGATCATGGTAATTTATTGAATATAAATATCAAAATTTGTGTTTCCATGGGTAAAACATATTGTTCATTATAACTAAAAGACTCAGGATGTCCCTTAGTATGAGAATGATTAATAAACTATCTCCATGCATAGTGTGATATGATGGATACAACAGATAATATTAGACAATGTATCATTATTATATAGTTTCTAAAAAAATTTCTTGGACATTAGAATTTATTAAAAAATGTAATTATTTCTAAGATAAATATTCAATATTAATTTATAATATTGTCTAAAAAGATGTAAATTACATATCAGATATTAAAATGATATTTTTGATGGTATATTTCATATTTTTTAGATATTACTTTTTCTTTTGTTACTACAAATTAATATGACAATATTGTGTATGTGTATTGTACTGTTAAACATCATGTTCTTTTAAATTGTAATATTTTTCGTAAAATGTGGTAAATTGTAGGAACATTTATTTTTTTTACTTGGATAATTTATAATTCTGATATATTGAAAATTACAAATAAATAAACGTATGAATACTTTTGAAATTAGTTCAAATAGAAATGGTTTTTATCAGTGTTCTAAAAATAAATGAAATAATCTAAGAACATGAAAGCAGGATTTAATGATAAATTTTTATAGTATATGGAAAAAAACACAATTGGTGATTCATTAATAAATTGTGAATATATATCACTCATAAATTTCTGTAATATAATGTTATTCATTTTCATTGGGATGAAAATATATTGTCTTTTATAAAATAAATACTGATTATTGGATATGAAAAATGTATAAAATTGTTTTTTGAATTATAGAAATTGTATTTTTTTCATAATAATATGTTTTGGTACATATGGGAATTTTATATGAAAAATGATGGGTTTAGAATTTAATAACTTTAATAAGTGTAAAATGATGACATTTCACAAGGATAATTTAATTTTAACATTGATAAATAATTTAGTGAATTATTATATAGGGATAATTATAATTTTCAAAAAATATCCATAATGGATTCACTAGATGTGGGAGAATCAGTGGAGTAAAATCTTTTGGGATTTCTCCAAAAATTGAACATCATTCGGGGATATCATGATAAACAACAACAAAATTTGGATACCATTTTTATTTATAACTAAATATTATAATGATATTTAAATAAATTAAAGTTTATCTATAGCATTAAAAGGTAATGATAATTTCAATATGATATACTAGTGCCATCTAAAATAATTAAATTACTATCAACCAAGAATAAAAAAACATGTGAAAAAAATATATAAAAATAAATTAAATCAGCATAAAATGAAATAATAAAACAATTACTAATATAAATTTAAAAGAACATAATTTCACAAATAATTAAATGATATATGAATTATCCTAAAATATATAATAACCCCATTATTAACTACTTATAACCTATTTTAGCATTAAATATACATTAAACAATGTTGTCAAAAGGTGAATTAAATAATTTTCACCTAAAATTCCCCAATATATAAGTACTTCCTAACCAATGTAAATTAATTAATCATTTTCAATGGAAAATAATAAAATTATAAGGGTAAAAAACAATAATGTTATAGTGAATTATTTATCAAATAATATTTCACCCATAGACTCACGTGTGATTGAAATTAAAATACCCCATTAAAATCATAAAAATTCAGTGAAAAAACCACATCATATTATACATAAGGGATTGAAATAAATAATTTTAAAAATAATTAATGAAACAAAAAAATTATCTAACATGAATTCCAACCATATCATTACATATAGGTGATATGAAACACATAATTAAAGTCATAATAAATATGAAATCAGTTTTGATTGTATGGTTTAATAATTACATGAAGAGTAAATACCTCATCCAGTAACATAATGGAAAATTTATACAATATTGAATGAAAAGGGATAAAAAACAAGATTAGGATTATCATTTCATGGTCAATGTAGATGCATATATTTGAGTTTAATCTGAATTAAAATGTATAAATCCAATGAAAATTAGAAACGATTCCACAAATTGTTTTATTAAAACAAATATTTTAAAATGGAAAATATAAATTATGTGATAAATTAAATCAATTTAGTAAAAAACATTAACTACCTCAAAGTTGAATCACAAAGCTAAAACATAATAAAAATTATTACCCATTAAAAAGAAAAAAAATCTTTATAAATTCACAATTCAGAAAACGTTTAATGGATGAAGTGGTTTTAATGGGATTTTCATTATAGAACATTTTAGTACATTAAAGAAGACCATATCCCATAGACATAAAACAACAATTCATCATTAAATATCAATATCAAGGTGAATGAAAATAATTATGAATTTTATGTAAAAATAAATTTTCAATTATGTAGTATATTGACATGTTTTAAGGGTTATATGAAATTGAAACAAAATATTTTACACACAAAAATATTTTTCAATATTTTATTTAAGGGTATCACTCCCACACACATAATTTCAAACATTGAATATATTTAAAATCATATAATGTAAAATTAATTGATGTAAAAAATAATCAATTAAGATGAGTAATAAATTATTTCCAAAAATAAAATAATGAAATCATTAGATTAAATAATCTATTTTACTTGGGTTGGTTAAAAATTAGATTATTACATTTAACATTGATTTAAACATTATAATTCATTCTTCAAATGTTTCTAAAAATTTAAAAACAATAAAAATATAATTAAAAAATTTATTCATATATGTATTAAAAAACTAAAGGTTTAGTTTATGATGTTTTTAATCAAAAAAGTACCGACATGAACCTTCTTCGGATTCGATAAAATTTGGAAATATGCCCATTTTTAAATGCATATATAGGATCATTATTTATGAATGAATAACCAAAAATTATATTAAGACCAAGAGTATAAATCCATCAAAAAATAGTTATCAAAACAAAACAGAAATTATGGCTTTGTATTCTAAAGGAAACTAAATAGAAAAACTCAAAATGAACATGGTTTGTCCCCCATGAGTCAGTAAATTCTATATCATTAGTTAAACATCATATGAAAATCTATTTTCATGCACAAAAATGGAATCGAAACCCATTTTATTCCCATAAAAAATGTTTTACTTTTTGAATATTTACCATTATTGGTCAATATTATTCTCCAACAATTTCATCAACTCCATTCATAAACAATATAAGAAAACTGACTTTTCTAGACCACAAAGATTTCAATTTTCCAATTATGATCTTATATATGAAATTAATTTGAATGTCCTTTTATACAGCTTCCTATTTTCATATTATGAATAAATGAATCCTGAATAATATTATTCATATCCTTATAAATGTTAACATTTTCATGAGAGTCTCTTAAATTATCATACAACTAACTCAATAAAATAAGTCACATTTCTCATACAATCATAAAAAAATTAACTATTTTATTGACTAATATGAATTAGTTTTAAACTCCTCCAATTAATGACATGATTTCCAAGAACAAAGTGTATGTGGATAAATTTCAATTTGGGTTTTGAAATAATTTCTATAGGCATGCAACCCTTCTTCTAATTTCAATGACCAACCTTTTCCTTAACTATAAAATGGTTTCTCTAAAAACAATTAACTCCAAATTTGAAATTCCAATTATTCCACTCGATTGTGGATGGAATGGACTTCCAATATTATAATGACATCTATATTCCCCTATAAATTATTTTTACATGTAATTTATTTAATGATTTCCATTATCTATTATAAATGATTTTTGAACCTTGAATATGTGAAATATATTCTTCTTGATGAGTTTGATAACACTGTTAGTATGGTTATTTGAGAGTGAAACAAATTCAACATATTTTGATAAATAATAATCAACCACCAATATATAAAAATACTCTAATGAATATAGAAAAGGCCAATTAAAATCAAATCCCCAAACATAAAAAATATTATCTTCTAATATCCCATTATGTGGAAAATATTTATTTATTCCATCATTACCCAGCCTTAGACACTTATCACAAAAAAAACTATGTTCTTATAATTTTTCAAAACTATGTCCAACAAAAACTAACTTCATTGAAATTTGGATTCATCCTTTCAGCTCCATGATGGCCACCCCAAGGTGATGTACAAAAAACAATAAGAATGGAAAACATCTACTCACTTAGAACACTCCATATCAATATCACATCATCTTATCTACTATAATATAAAGTGTCAACCCACATGTTTTATATAATATTAGAAATTAACATCTATATATAATTTTAAGAAAAATAATTATGAATTTGAAATTATTATATAAAGATATTGATATCTATAAACATATCAGATAACATTATAGAGACAGTGAGTAGCTGCTCTTTAGGAATAGAAGAATTAATATCCCTTCAATCTTCACATTGGCTATTTTAGAACATATAAATATGATTTTAAATACAATTACCATCTCTCTATTTTCTAAAATCTCCATATCCAACTCTTTCACCATAATAATCCTATTTATGAGTGTGAAATTGTCTTTACTTGTTGACAATAGGTAGACTAATGAATAATGGTCTGTAAATATTATGAAATTAGAACCAAAAAGGTATAATTAAAATTTTCAATGGAGATAAAATGATAGTTATAAAATCCTTCTTAGTAGTGTTATAAATATTAAGAGAATAATCAACTAGTTTGATATCATAATTAACCTCATATAATATCTTTTCTATCAGCTATCATATAATAACTCTAATAGAAATGTACTTGGATGACTCATAATTTAAAAAATAAATTTCCAATAAGGTTAATTTATGATGGATAATCAAATGATTATTTATATGATAAAATTGCATCATTTGATAAAATACTTATCAAACATGAAGATTGTATATTTGACCAGTTAATAATGAAAGGGTTTTTATATTTCGGGAAAATCTTGAATAATCATCATATAGAAACCAAAACTCCTTAAGTAGCATAGATCATCTATAGAATTTTTATGAGAGAAAAGTTTTTCAATGACCTCAATATTGGTAGTATCAACCTATGAACACTTAAAATAGAATTTATATCCCATAATTATTCCATTAGTGACCAAAAACAAGAATTTATCTCAGTTTAGAACAATGATGGTCTCTAATCATCTTCCTAAATACAATTTCAAAATTCGTAAACAGGTCACATATATACTATAAAATATAGAGAAATCATCCATTAGTACCTCAATATTCTTATATATAACATAAAAAATGATATACATCATACATATATGACTTTTATTTGGAACACCACATAATCCCAAGGGATTTCTCAAGTAGGAAAATTTCCAAATGTTTCCATAGAATGTAGTTTTTGCCTAATAATTTGGTGATATTGAAATCTAGTTGTAACTTGAATAGCCACCCAAGAAATAAAAAATCACATTTTTTAGCTATCCTCTCTAGAATTTTATCAAATAATGGAATTAGTATATGATACATTCTAATCGTAAAATTCATTGCTCTACAATTATTGGAAAATCGCCTCTTGGTTGCATTTCCAACACGAATTTTCACATTTTTCTAATTGTTAAAAATAGTAAATAAAACCTTCTTAGGTACTACATAGATCTAGAATACCTAAGAGTTTCACGTATTGGGGTATATGACCCCAACATCAATAATATTCATAATATCTTCTCTCAAAATTTATTCCATACTTGTGTTCAATCTCTTCTAAAACACTACTCTGGGTTTATGATCATGTTCCATAAATAACCTACACATACATAATATTAGAGTAATATATTTAATAACTGATAAAGTGTATCCAATTTCTATATTTTTTTACTTCATAAAAGATAATAACTTTCACTCTTATATTTTATCTAATCTAGAAGAAAAGATGATTGTTGATGAAGAATGGCCTAGGTTTGTTATCAAGTTGTGGTGCACCTTAGCAGGATGGGAGAATCTTCATCATAAGAGGTACATGGTCTTAAACATATTTCTTAATGTGAGTATGATAATCTAACAAAATATTTATTTCATGTTGAAAAATATTATTTTACATGATGCTGTTTGAGGTGGACACCTAATTACAGACATTGATTTGATTAGATTAAAAAAAACTCTTCAGAAAATTCACCCGAGTGTTTCAAAATATCTCCCTCACAAGAATGAAATTGTTCTATATCTTTTTATAATGTTGTAAATTCAACAAATAACACTTCAAGGAATTAACTATGTTCTAGAAAAATGAATTAATTTCATTAAAATTATATAATGCAGGAATGATGCTACTATTAATTTAATGAAGATAACCCATATTTTCATTTTTAATTTATCTATATTATTGGATTGAATTATTTTCATCATATACAAGAGTTTCTTCATATACTGGTTTTTTGAAAACCTTTTCATCTGTATTTAATGTGTCCATTAAATCCACATTTTTAACTTTTGAATAGTTTTCACAAAGTATTGGTTGATTAATATTACTAAACATATAGAACTATTCTTCATTATCACAATTTATAAAAATCATACTACCTTTAAAACATTGATAACAATTCCTCCAATAGAAAACAAGGGCATGCCATGAGGTATTGGTGCGTATTGATCACACATTATTTCAAGTACATGAATGTCTATAAGAATGAAAGTATTTCAAAATCCTATAACAATTTTATTAAATATTACAATGGGATGGGTAAAAATTTGGTTAGTAAAATGTTATACCATAATATTATGTAACAATTATTATAAACCCAATTACTGAAACAGTGTGAAATGAAGTAGATTTATGCATTCACCATGGTCACAAAGACAATTCAATTGAAAAATATCCCCCAATGTTAGGTGAATTACAAAACTACATGGATTAGTAAGATTTAGTGGGATTTGATTTGATATACAACTTTTCACTATTCACTAAAGTTTTATATATAGCAGTCTTCCAAAAAAAATTTATTTTTAATAATTATATTAATTGATTTAAAATATGAATTAATTTGAATAAAATATTAGGTGAAAATAATATAAACAATTATATTATTGAAATATCAAATGAATTAAAACAAATTAAGTGTTTTACTCTTGGATTTTAGTATTTATGTAATGGGGACACATTCAAAAAATCTCTTATGAACATTTGGAATTATACCTAATTCTGTATCAAATATTTTATTCCCTTTTTTATATTTTGGAGTTTTTTATTCCATATTTTATTATGAAATAACTTAAAGTACTTTAGTTTCAATATTAATGTAAATATTAATATGCTGAGTGTTTTCAATATTTTTTAACATATTCTCCAATATTTTTCGTTTAAACATCCCTATGGTTTTCTCTGACCACATATTGAGTTTCTAAACACCTCCTGCTGACCAAAACCATTGAAATATTTCTCAGGGACTCTTATTTCATGAAAACATCACTTTATCCCACAAATATACTTTCTATCCATATTATAGAATTCAGTTTAATGATATATAATTTTAGATTCATGTTCAAAATGTTGAGATTTTTCCCCACTCATCATTTGACCCATCACAGACACAAATTGTCTCTCAATACACATTTGGTAATTAAATGATTTATCCATTTTATTCAACTTGTGGTTTGGAATAATGAGTAAAATCAATTCGTTATTTTCTTATTATTCCTTTTTCTTTTTAACAATGGTTTGGATGATTTTTATCACCATATTTATAGTTATATAAAATTGAGCGTCACTAGAATGAAATCTAGAAATGTATCATTTAAAATTTTCCTCCACTTGTCTTTTTAAAGTCATTTAAATGTTTGTAAATAATTTCATATGTCTTTGAAAATCACACATATATAACAATTATATTTAATTGATTTATTTTCATTTTAAATCCTAAAATGTTTTACAGTTTAGATTCTATTTTGGGTCATTATAGATGGATGTTTTTCCAAAAAATATTCATGTGGAATGTAATTTATATGCTAGAATGAGTATTATTTATTCTTTTATTGACTCTTTCACTAGTATTGTTTTACGAATTGTAAGCATGATTGATGAAAATTTTCCACAACCCCTTATTGGTATTATCGTTATTTTTCCCCTCTACATATTGATTAACCAAATTATGTTATGAGAAAGAAACCCCTTCAAAGAAGGTATCCATGAGGATATGAGACGAAATCTAGTAATGGGGACACTAACTAAAAAGACATCTAAATTAATTATAAATTCTATTTAATATATTATGTATCATATTTAAAAAGTCACTAATTGTTATTCTATGCTCTACATTATGTATTTTGAGGAAATAATATCATGAAAAATTAATTTTAAACATTATATATGTTTTCAAAAATATTTTCATTTAAAGATAAAAACTACTTATTTTCATTTCCAAAAAGGACAAGAGGAAAAAAATCCCAATCATATTCTCATTACCATTGAGTAAATAAAAAATAAATTTCTGTATTGTTATTTAAAATTCCCTAATGAAGGTAAATGATTCCTCATAAATAAACCATTAAGCAAATAAAACATCAAAAAATGTGACTATTATGCACAGAATTTCATTCTTAGAATGTATATACAATAGAAGGTGGATTACTAGACATGTAAGGGATTTCAAACATTATCATCATATAACTTTTAATATTAAAATTTCGTCATGTTTTTTATATTCTCATTATTAAGTCATTCTAAGAAATTTCCCATTTTAATTTACTTTTCCCTTCATTAAACTATTAAATGTTTTTCTATTTCCTAATATTGAAAATCTAAATTTTTATAGAAAATAATTTAAACATGGACCACAATTTTTTTAATCAGATAACTAGGGAAAATATATTTACAGTTGTTTTGTTAAGTTAAATTATGTGAATAATTTTTTATTTTTATTTTTTTTAATTTTAAAATTATTTTTGGACTCATAAAGAGTTATCTAAAAATAAATCCAAAATTTTTATGGATAATTATTTCATGAACTATAACTATAAACATAAAAAATACTAGAAATCAGAAATAATAGAATCAATCTGTTGGGGAATTAATATTCAATGTGCATTTAAGGAATGATAATAAAAAAACAAAAAAAACAGAAAAATGAATTCAATACTAATTAATTTTTTAATAGAATCAAATATGATAAAAATATGATTTTATAATTGATAAATGAAAATAGATGAATGATATAAGATGGTTTGAATATGAAAAATATTGAAAATAAAGGGTAATTTATAAGTCATCGTTTAAAAGAATTTATTTTGTCGTGGTAAAATGATTTCACACACTTCTATAAATAAAATTTGGTCAATCTCTTTCTCTAAGAGGTAAAAATATTGATGGATGATTCCTGGAGCTCAAAAAATTCAATAAAAATGAATCCATGAATGTTTTATGTAATCCCTATCCTAAAAATCTCATCGATAATTATAAAATTATAAAAAAATTTAAAAAGGCACATAAACTATTTACAACTACAATTTAACATGTCATACGACTATGATATACCAAAAATGGTGATGTAAAAAACTAGAATAAATAAAAATGAAATTTTAATCCACATGATATTTTCTATTCCAGTAATAATTTTGAAATCAAGAAGATTAAAGACAAACATATTGAACAAAGACTGAAGATGATGATGAGAAATCATTCTTCAATTTTTATATTCTTGATGAGATCATGTCTACATGCATCCCTCAAATTTTCATTACTTCATAATTCCTAATATGTGCATCAAAAAACTAACGAAGGAGTCCCCTATTATTTTATAATTATTATTTTTCTTTGAAATAATTTGATAGGGTCACATGTTAGTATCCACCTATAGAATGGTTTTCTTTTCCTTCTTATGTCACAAGTATAATAACTCTAATAAGACTATGACACAAGTCCTGATACTTGAAAAAGTAATCAATTTTTTAGATTTCTTCATTCTTTAATATCATAAATTCCCAAAAAATGACTCCATATTAAAAAAAATTATGTTGTATTTGACTCACCATATTCCAGAACACCTCTACTGATCACACTTACTGATCATTATCTTCACCACTAGATCATATAACAGACGACCTGCATTCTTACTTGATAAAAAAATACTTATTTCGCTCCTTTTTGATTAGTATGGTTATTAAATAATCCTAAAAAAACTCATTATGTTAATCAATTACACTACCAATATTTCATTTCTCATTTTGATCTCTTTTATGAGGAAACACATCATGTATCGCAAGTGCGGCCGAACTCAAAACAATAGAAGAAGAATTCATAAACTGATTATTTCCCCATATTTTTATTTCAAGCATACAAACAAAACAACACACATCAACACAACACATCTTATTCTTCAACATCCCATGATTAGGATTGCATCTGAATAATGGTCAAAACATTAATTAGACTCTACTGGATCACAATGACCACTATAAATCAATGGATTCATGAAACCCATATATACAACAATAATATATTATCATGCATGTCTCTAACTAGTAATATGGTGATCCCATATTCATTAAATCTTCTTTATAAAGTAATATCATTGATATATGAAAAACCCCTATAGCTTAACATGACCATCATTACTGGAATTCAATTTTTCGATCTTGAATTATTCTTCGCACTGGTTCTCCTTGTTCATAAACCATCAAAATATAGTAGACTATATTTTTCAAAAATCAAAAAATATGGTTGAATGCACTATATTTGATTCAGAAAATTCATGATATAGGTCACTATACCAATGGTGGAATAATTTTGTATCCTCAACTTCATCCATCATGATACAATAATTGTGTGTAGCCTCATAGATCTTCAGGAAGTCTGCCCATGGACACAGTGAATCATCATTGGTCAAGCATTGATCAACATATATGGATTTTCCAATCAGGAATATGGTTCAATCTCCCTAACCATGACTATACATGCCTTGCAGGTTGGTAAAACATTGATAATATTGGTTCAAATTTTCGTTGTATGAATTTTCATAATATAAAATGGGGGTTATAACTTCCAAATGGAAGTTGACACACACTACAATTAAAAGAAACCATGAATAAAATAACATGGGGTCTTGACCCCATGATAATCCACAAAAAACCCTCTTTTCGCTCCCCATCCACCTATAAGGTAAAAATATCACATTATCTAAAGTTGTATTACACAGAGATTATTTAATATCATGGTTGGAGCTTCTATTTATCTAATGGAATCATAATTTGATTTAATAATATATTATCCATTAAGAACTAGAAAAATTATACACATAAGTTACACCAATTCGATTAGAGGATTTTATCTTATTAGGATAAAGTGTTGTATCCATAATAAAGATAAAAGGATTTATACAATTAATTAAAATAATATTAAAATTCAAAATAAATAATTCCAAATGAAAAATCATAAAATCAATAGTTTAAAATAAAATAACTTAATAATTTATTTTAAATAAGTTAAAATTACACTAAATAAATAAAAAACAGTAATCATTAATAAATTTAAAATAAAAAAGGTAAATATTACAATTTGAAAAAAATAAAATTATTAATTAAAAATTTAATTAAAATAACACAATATAAATATTTCCAAAAACCTAAAAAACAATTCTAAATTTCAATAAACCATGGAAAAATTAAAACAACAAAAATTTATATTTAAAAATAAATAAACATAAATTGAGAATAAAATTCAAAAAAGTTAAACATAAAATCAATCAATTTAACAAATAATTCAATAGTTTTATAGTTCTAAACCTAAAAATTATAACCCAATAATAAATCGCTTAAATATTTATTTTAGAATTAAATATATATTTAAAAATAAAAATAATTTGGAAAATATCATGGAAAAAGGGTCACATTAATTATATTGTGGAAATCATATCCATCCAAATGTACCCTAAAAAAATAAGGTTTTCCATCACAGGTGATCTATAGTATTAATAGGATATTATAAATATAGGGTTTACAATAATTTTAAAACTCTATGTTTATAATAGTATAATTCCAATTATTTTTTATTCTTTTTCACTAACACTATAAAAATTCTGAAAAAATGAATTTTCATTAATAATATCACATGTTCATTCAAAACCCACTTTGATATCTTGATTTTTTGAAGAACCATTTATCATTTCCCATTGATATAAAAGATAATAAATCATGAAACCAAAAAATAGTCCTATATCCGCATCATATTTATCCTATAACATTCACATTCAATGTATATTATTGATTTAAATGTGCTAACAATAATTTTTTATCATAACATCATTTGGTCACATCCTCTTCCATTTAAAAAATTCTTCTTTAACTTTAACATATTTTTCATTCATTGAACACATCTTAAAAAAATTTCATTGCTGATTTAAAAAAATTATTTAATTAAAAAAATAGTATTTTGAATAACACATTGTGGTTTCATAAAGTGATTGGAATCAATTTAAACCATATCTAGAATGTAAAAACCTTTTAATTGGATTTCAATGTGTCATAACAAATGATATTTCAATGTAATATTTTATCCTCTATAAATCTACATTCTCAATAATATTAGAATGACTTCCCCTAACTAATATAAAAAATAAATATTAATTATACATAACCATTAATGTGAAATAGTTTTGACATATCATAGATACATCATATTACCATACTCACTACCTCATATAATGAAACTGACATCTCCTCATAGCGGTGATCACTGAACCTATTAAATTTCGCCATCAAATTATTATAAGAAAAATGGAAAAATTATCTTCAACCGATAAATACTTATGAATATATATATATATATATATTACATAATAAAATTTATCTCATCCATTATTAAAATAACATAAAAGATTAATTATTTCAAGAGTAGTAAATTCATTAAATGATTTTTATTGAAGGGAAAATCATCAACAAAGAGTTTTTCAAAGTATCTAATAAATACAAAAATTTTATATTACTATTAAATAAAAATATATCAAACATTGTAGTTGATTCATATTTTGAAAAATTGTACCACTTTAATATAATTTAAATCATCTTCAGCAGATAATCACTCATTAGAAATTTCAGGAACTTACCATGTTGACCAATTAATATATTTTATGATCGAATTGAAAAAATGAACTAAATGGAATTATTGATCACCATAGAGAGGTGAATAGTTCTCAGAAAATTTAGATATACTACAAAATATTTTAACATAACCAAATACGACGACCAAAATTGAATATATTGTATGGATTGATTAAAAATTCTACAACAATGTCAATTATAGAAAATAAAGGACTAGTAATTTTAAAAAAATAAATAAAAACAAATCATCAAACATTGATTAACCAATTACCTATATAAAATAAACTATATATATATATCTCATGTTGTAAACATCATACCTTATAACCACCTTATCCCTAAGCCCAACTAACTCAAATACCCATTGCCTCACTATGGTGCCCTTCCATTTCATGGATCAGAAAAAACATGGTCTATACAGACAAAAGTGTGTGTGTATAGTCTGATAAACATAATCCTAATGTGATCCCACCAAGTGATATGAATGTGATGATAGCATAATAACCAAAAACAATTACCAAGCGTATGCCCTAAACACGTCATCACTACTCATATAATCACCTAGGAACCATCCATGTGTATGACCCAACCACATCATAATTTATCCACGAGGAACCTCAGATAAATACACATCTATTCACCAACCCATCTATTGTTGACTCTCCTTCCCCGACGCAAGCATCCCTACCAAAAAAACCATAAACATCATGGATATGTCCTATAAAAAGACTATTAAATATGGAATTGAACTACATTGGTTTTGATCCCTTTCTTTTTAACTAAGAATGTATAAAACCTCCATGAGTTTCAATTCCACCATTTTCCATGTGTGATATTCTTCCCCCATGTGGAAACAATTAGCCAACCAATCCACCACACTAGAAAATTCACATATGTCTCCCCAAGAAGTTAGTCCTATGATCTTAACTATCTTAACCAAATGTTCACATATATCTCAACCATATTTTATTCTTGTGACCTGATACATTTCAATATTATTTTATGATACATATCCATAAGTTATAAAGCATGTTACCCAGTCAATCTAAATAGAACATTCTAATCATGTCCCCATAAGATGTTAATCCTTAACTCTACCTATGATTGGAAGAAGTTACTCCATTAACCAACCTATCACTGAGATATGTAAAACATTATCCAATATGATACCCATAAGATTTTAAACAATCACCAATTATTTAACTAAATACAATAAACCGTCTACCATGTGTTTCCCATAAGAAATAAAACCTGGGAAAATCTCCACAAGTAGTTAAACATTTGACCAGATCCTAATTCCCTACCCATTATAATAAACTTGTGATTCTCGAGGTAAAAAAATCATAAGACATACCACCAGAGTGTCAACTACCTCTTTGGTGACATGGGATTCCTTAGGAACAATTCATAATATTTATCATATGAGATGGATCCTACTTAAAAACTAAAATACTTCCCCTAAAATCATCCATCTCATGAATTATATGGGATTTCGTATGTTCTATGCCAAATATGCCTCATATTAGAATCCTATGACTTTAAAAAGAGAATAGCTTATAGGTCCCCAACACAACCAACATCCAAATATGCCTATAAATGAATGACATGATAATCTAATCTGTCAGAAGGTTACTATGATGTTGAGAAAAATGAAATATAATTAACTTTTGTTCAACTCGAGTTAGAAACCAGGAATGTGTTTCATGAACAACAATCAAATATACGTGTGAGTCCTAGAATATGATATGATATCAAAGCAATAATGCATTTAATGGGTAACTAACATTCCATTTTCTAGTTTTAATCAAGTATCTAACATCACCAATTGTAATTGAAAAGTTCACTCACCTTTGTAGAATTGGTTGTTAAGGGAAAATTATGCATTGCTTAAAAGATCCATGACCCATCTATGATGGAATTTGAATAAATGATTAATATATCTATGATATATGATTTTCATCATGATAAATATGAGTGGTCAATATGATATAAGAATTTAATAAAACAAACAAGTCATTAATTTGATAATCTTAACCAAACAAAATTGGATCCATCAACACTGATCACCATGAGGAATGGAATTTGAAAAAACTCCCAGAGAACTCTCATATGGTGAGAGTCTATTTAATCAAAATAATTACAATGAAAAAATTAATGGTTCTTAATGATGAAACTCATAAAAATAAATCATCATTTCATAGTTTTATACAATTCATGAAAACCCAATCTCTAAATATGTAAGCCTTATATGCTATGGAAAATCATCGTTTTTTGGACACACATTTTGGAAATCAAAATTAAACGATGTAAAATTACCATATCACATTATACATGGTTTGATGATAAATTTTCATTTTTTTCAAACTTTTTTTTAACCATGTTTCCTCGACTATAACACTATGATAACCTGAATAGTGTCTTGGAAAAAAATGAATGGTCATCCATACTAGTTCACATAACCATGTACAAAGCCAAAAAACTATAAAAACTCAAAATTTAACACAGTTAGACAATTTAAATGTCCAAAATAATTCATATATTAAAAAATTATATCCACACATAAATGTGATGTCACTATATGAAAATTCAACCCACGGTATCAATTTCCACCCCCACCCCAAAATCCAGTCCCATATGGTCGATTCAAAATGCGTGGATGTCATTTCTTCATCCTAAATTATTATAAAAAAACAATTTCATGAGAATAAATTTCATTCCACTGTAAAACCTAGACTATTAGAATATAATTTTCATCCAATACTATCTAATGAACATAAATAAGCATCATTGGTTCCTCAACCACATTCACATCTTATTATAGAGAAACATTGTCTTAATTCATTACATCGGAAGAAGCAGGATGACATTTTAATCCTAAGATATATGTAACTATACTAGACTAGTTTTCAAATGACAAGGGAAAAAAATTATTTTTTACTTCCCTAGTATTCTCATCAATCTAAAATAGGCCAACTTATATCAGATCAAAATTTACCTATTTCATGAGTTAATAGTGATCAAACTAAAGAGATACTCCCAATAAAAATTATTCATTAATTGGAAATTCATATGGAACTCAGTAATATATTTTGTAGGAGTTATGAAATATTTTTGAAATTACATATCATTGAGATGAAATAATAATTTCCATGGTGAATCCTCAAAATTTTTACGTCCCACAAGAGAAGATCATCCAACTACCAACCAAAAAAATCATATTTACAACACTGAATATAAAGAGCTTAAAAATCAAAATTTATAAAGAGGAATAGTAAAAATTATTATAAGAAAACATAAACATTACAAAAACAGTATCCCATGATCATCAAACATCCATATTTAATGAATGAGGTATATCCTACAAGATCCAGACCACGAGTTTTGATTGACCATCTTTCTATGGATGGAAATATGTAACGACCCAAAGTTTCATTAATGGAAATCCATCTTGATCTAATTAAATGTATCTTTATGTTTATATAAAATGTCATCTTCTTTTGTTTTATATTAAGAATTTTGATCATTGCTAATATTGTCGTTGAACAGTGATCACATGATCATTATAAATATAGGTCTTTAACACATCCAATTTTACTTAGACAAAGGATGTGATGGCCTCATCCAGTAGAATTGCCCCAAACAAAGCCCATTTATTGGAGCTCGAAAAATATGTGGCATCCTTGGGCATTTCTCTTGACCATGCCCAAACTGAGCTTCACCAAGTAAAGCTCGAATGAGACCGTCTATGGGAGAAGTGGAAGTTGATAGAAATTACCACTCGAGAGATATTATCCGAGCCACCCCAAGAGTATGTCACCATCTCACACCTTACCCTTAAGTCTTATGTGGATATTTTAAGGGGTTATGTAACGAATCAATAGTAATATGTTCATGTACATTATTTTTTATATAATAATGTATATACTTTCTTGACATTATTGATACATTGTAAATAGTTTTTAAAGTAAAAATAGAGTTTTTAATTATTAGTTAATTAAGAAATCTATTTTATCAAATTAATGGATTTTTTAATTAAATAATATCTTAATTAAATAATATTTTTATTGTTAAATAATTTTTTATTAAATATAAATTATCTTATAATTTTATGAATGCAATTGTAATTTTTATTAAGATTTGAAATATATTTTTTCAAAACCCGTGAGTTTTCGATAAATGTCGGTTTTTAATTTAAAAGTGAAAATTAACATATTTAGAAAACTATTTAGATAAAATAAATGTTAGTTTTTGAATCAGGATGTCGAAATTGTAATATGGTGAATTTTTCATAATTTTCTGAGTCAGTCAAATTTTTGAGTAAAAATTAAATACCGTTTAAATATATTATGTGTTTTATGACATCATAATGACCCAATAGTGATTTAATAAAATAACATAATCTTTTTGTTCGACCAATATATGTTTTACCATTAAAATAATTTTATTTTGGGTTTTTTGGCTTACTTTTCAAAGCATTATTGGACCCCTCAAGACTTATTAAACATCTTGCCTTTTTAAATTATTTTCCAGGGAGGTGTGACTCACCTCCACATAAGCAACCCCCTTATTTTAAGAAGTTCGGACTTTGGCCTAATAAAATATTTTTTTCCTCTTCCCTTTGGGAAAACCCACGTGCCAAAACCATTGGAGGGTTTGTGGTTTGGATTAATTTAATATAAGGGGTTCCAAACCTAAATAATAATGAATTCCCTCACCTTTCCTATATAAACTCACCCAAGCTCCCACTTCCTCCTCACTGAAAGCCTTTGAAGTTCTTCCAACTTCTTCCCAAATCTCTCTAGAATCCTCCCAAGGTGCCTCATGCTCCTAATAATCCTCTCACGGGACTCTCTCTAGTATTTGGAAGCACACTTCCAAGTAAGGGTTTTTTCTTCCTTTCTCATTTTTGTCCAATTTTCTTTAACTTGTTTTGCCCTTTTAATTACAATTATGAATGTTGGGGTATGGTTTTTCAACTCCCTCACACTAACCTCTTTATGTTTTAATGATGGTATACCCCTTTCTCTCTCATTAAATTCCTCCCATGAACACCCGTTACTATGTCGAAATTCCGAAAGGAACTTCTCTCTCCTATTTTTCATTCAAGCAATTATTTTGTATCATGAATCTAAATTCCATTTAAATTTTTGGTACATGTATATATATTACCAACATACTTTTCATTACATGTAAATATGATGAGAAACCCCTTTCTCTCCCATCATCCATTTTTATGAATTCTTATGTCACGCTGTTACGCAGCAGAAATCGCACTGATTTTCTAAGCCAATGTCATTGTGTAGTGAATACCATGCCAATTTCTCCATCAAGGGTATTCACTGTTATGCACGTTTACTTATTGATTAAAAAATTTCATGTATGATTTACACATTCCTTTATCTTTGAATAAATTATTATGTTTTATGAATCCATGTTTTATGAACCATGTGGGACACTTATTCATGAAATGAAATGTTTAAGAAGGGTGCACCCTTATAGAGCTCCAATGCATTGGGTAAAGAATAGTATCACGATACGTCATGTGCAATGATTGTTGACTCATACTAATTCAAGTGAAATTAGTGTTTACTCGTGCTTCATGTGCAATGAGGATTTACTCATGCTCCATGTGCAATGAGTCTTGGCTCATGCTAATTCCATGTTAAGTGTGGTTACCACATTTCCATGTTATGATTATCATGCTTTATCATTCCTTTATGTTCATGTTTCTCTTATTATATATTGATATTCCTAATGTCTAACATGTATTGTATTCCTCATGTTATTCCATATGTATTCCCTTACTAGGCTTTATAGATCACCCTTTTCTTATGCATGTCCTCAGGTTATCCCATGCAATGTTAAGTATGAGGGAATGCAGTGGTCATGTAAAGGAAGTTTTCAATAATGATGTTGTATTTCATGTTTCAAGTTTTTTATGGAATGATCCTAATCGCCAAAGACACTAAACCTCTTGATCTTCATTGTTGTATCAAGTGATGTTTTATGTAATAAATCACGTTTAAGTTGTAATAAAAAGCAGGGTGGTCGTAGTTGGTATCAGAGGATAGGTTTTGTTATTTTTTGGATTACGATTAGAAAACCCTAGTAATGTCTTAGAGACATGTCTAAGTATAATAGAAACATCCCTATGTTTTGGTAAGTACTTAGTATGTTTTTTATCAAATAAATACATCCATGTCTGGATACGAGTAGGTAGAGGCGGCTCTGGCCCAGATGTATCCTGGGGGTAAAACCCGAATACAACCCTTTGAGCTAGACTCAAACGGGAACTAGTGCACGACAATGGGAATTGCAGCATTCATGGTTACGACACTCTGGGGGGATATGTTTTGATAAATTCACAATATTAGTATGAACCCTTATTAAGGGAATTAAAAAAAATTCCCCTTAGAATTTATGTTAGAAATTTGATCATGAAGAGCCTAGATTGAAGCCTATAGACTCATGAGTTAAGGAAATAAATGTTTATTTATAAGTCATCAACTTTGGGCTTTGGATTACCCTTTATGTGTTACCCCTAACTTTCCTTTTATTCCATCCAATGGCTGATAATAGAAGGACTCGGGCTAACAACTGATGTGATGATCAATGTGATGATTGTACTAATGAAATGCCCAATCCAATGGGAGCGGGAATCGCAAACTTTGTCACGCTTCTCTCTCAGATAACACAAGTTTTGAATAGAATCACGAGTCAAGAGGAACGTTCAACTCCCCATGAAAGAACAAGTCAATATTGAGAGCTTCACGAGACAAAGGCCTCCTACTTTTAGTGGATCATCCGATCCCACGATCGCTGAACAATGAATCAACTCCATTGAAATTTTCTTCTCCATCCTTCAATGTTCTGAACAAGAGAAGGTTATCCTAGCGGCTTATCGTATGGAGGGTGTATCTCATCAATGGTGGAAGTTGATCAAAAATACGAAGCTTGAGGAGGGGATCGAGGCATTGGAATGGAAGGATTTCCAGAAGATATTTTTCGATAAATATTTTCTGCGCACCCTCCGGCTTAAGAGGGAAAGGGACATCCTTTCCCTAAAACAAAAAAGAAGAAGAATCTGTTGGAGAGTATGAGGAAAACTTCACAAGTATTGCACGATACGCTTCCATCTTTTTTGTTACCCCCAAATGCATAGTTGAACGCTTCTTTGGTGGTCTAAAGCCTAGCCTGCGGAAAGCATTGGCGATCGTGAATTCGACAGCTATGAGGAAATTTTATGATGTGCCCCCAAGGTCGATATGCGGATCAGAGAATCACATGGGTATCATGAGGATAAGAAGCGTAAGGTGGAATTCAATGCTGGTGGTCCGATGGATAAATCCAACGGTGCTAAAAAGATCCAGCACCCCACTTGCCAAAAGTGCGGAAAGAAGCACCATGGAAATAGACATAAGGGGACGAGTAAATGCTTAAGGTGTGGAAGAGAAGGGAACCTAGCTGTTAACTGTCGGCACGAAAGACCCACGACTGCGACAGGGGAGAGGAATGCTCCGTTCGAACCCCAACGCGTTGTTCAATGCTAAAAATGCAAAGAATCAGGTCATTTTGAAAATTAGTGCCCTAGTCCAAGGTTTTTCGGAGGCAACCAACAACCTCCAAGGAAGCAAGGAAGAGATTTTTCCGTCACTTCTGCTGAATTGAACCCCGAAAATGAAGTGGTGATAGGTACGCTAGTTATTCGTTCAAGAATAGCGAACGTACTTTTTGATTCAGGTTCTACAAATTCTTTTATATCTCAAAAGTTTAGTAGAACAATACCAGCACCACCACAAATCATGGAAGTGAAGATGTCGATGAATACGGAAAATGGGGAAATCATTGCATCCCATGAATATAAGTCCTCCCCTGTTATAATATGTGGATTGAATTTCCCGGAAAACCTCACCATACTCCCTCTGGTGGAGTATGATGCAATTCATAGGATGGATTGGCTTTCCTTATTTGGAGCCAACATAAATTTTAGGGAGAGGGAAATCACACTCTATAGGGATAATCGACCCCCAATTCCTTACAAGTGTAAAGAAGAAGAAGAATATCCTTTATCTCCATCATCTCAAGCATGGATTTCACTGCCTTATGAGCACACATTACTGGCTCAGATGATTGAGTCCAAGGAAGAAACCATCCTTGAAGAAATGCCTATTGTAAGGGAATTCACAGAAGTGTTTCCTGAGGAACTGTCTGGCCTTCCTCCTAGAAGAGATGTTAAATTCTCAATTGAACATAAACCCGGGTCTTTAACAATATCCAAGACTCCATATAGAATGGCTGTTGTAGAGATTGATGATATGAAGAAACAACTATAGGAGAATCTGTATAAAGGGTTTATATGCTCAAGTGCTTCACCATAGGGTGCACCAGTCCTCTTCATCAAAAAGAAGGATTGGTCAATGCGGATTTGCATCAATTATCATGAACTTAACAAATTCATGATAAAGAACAAGTATCCTCTCCCACGAATTGATGAATTGTTCGATCAGCTGTGGGGAGAACAATACTTCTCCAAGGTGGACTTGCGGTCGGGATAACATCAAGTAAGGGTGAACAACGAAGATATCCCCAAGACTGCTTTTCGTACAAGATACGGGCACTTTGAATTCATAGTAATGACTTTAGGACTCACCAATGCTCCATAAATATTCATGGACTTCATGAATAGAGTCTTTAGAGATTACCTTGAAAAATTTGTGGTAGTCTTTATAGATGATATTCTAATATACTACAAAACAAAGGAGGATCATGAGGAGCATTTAAGAACTATACTAGAGACCTTGTGGAAGGAGAAGCTCTATGCAATGTACAGAAAGTGGGAGTTCTGGTTAAAGGAGGTCTCATTATTTAGCCATATCATCACAAGCAATGGGATATCTGTGGATCCCTCCAAAACAGATGCAATTAAGGGATGGATGATTCCAACATCGGTAATGGTTATTCGTAGATTCATGGGGTTAGCTGGATATTATGGATGATTTGTGAGAAATTTCTCACGATTTTCCAACCCTCTTACAAAGATAACTCATATGGTAGTAATGTTTTCTTGGAGTGATGAATGCAAAAAAAGATTCAAAGAGTTGAAAAGAAGTCTTATCACTGTTCTCATGCTCACTTTACCCACAAGTGGGGAACGTTTTGTTGTATTCAGTGATGCTTCGAATAAGGGCTTTGGCTGTGTGCTGATGCAAAATGATAAAGTGATATCTTATACCTCAAGGCAGTGGAAAATCCATGAGCGAAACTATCCAATGCATGATCTGGATTTGGCAGCGGTGATCATTGCCTTGAAAGTCTGGCAGCATTATCTCTATGGGGAGAAATGTGAGATATATACTGATCACAAGAGTCTTAAATATATATTCACACAGAAAAAGATTAATATGCACCAGAGAAGATGGATAGAGCTCATCAAGGATTATGACTGTTTAGCCCATTACCACCATGGGAATGCGAACAAGGTGGAAGATTCCCTAAGTAGAAAAGATCTAGAGATTCTATCAATGATGAGAATTGAGAAGGATCCAATCTTCTAAGATTTGATAAAGATGGACATGGGAATCATAGAGAAGGGAACATCATCAATCCTTTAACAAATGATTGCTCAACCGTCCCTTTTGGAAATTTTAATGGATGATCAAAATAATGGTGTGGGAATTCAAGAAAAAGTAGAAGCTACCAAAAAATGAAAATCCTCAGAATTTAATGTTAATAAAGAAGGAATTGTGCGGTTTGGGAAATGACTATGTGTTCCATCAAGTCCGGAGCTGAAGAAGGAACTTTTGGATGATGCACATAGTTCAAATTTTTCTATTCACCCACGGAGCACAAATATGTATTGAGATCTCCGAGAAAACTTTTTATGGTATAATATGAAGATGGAGATCGCTGAATATACATCGAAGTTCCTGGTGTGTCAGCAAATGAAGGCATAGAGGTAGAAGTCTAAGGGGATGATGCAACCATCGCCCATACCATAATGGAAATGGTAGAACATCACCATGGAATTTGTCACCATACATCCTAGGACATCCAAAGGCAACAATTCAATCTAGGTTGTTGTGAATCATCTTACAAAGACTGCACACTTCATTGCTATTCGGGAGGATTTCTCATTGGATCAACTGGCATGGATATATTTCAGGGAAGTGGTAAGGTTTCATGGAGTACCACTATCTATTGTGTCTGACTGAGATCCAAGATTCACCTCTATGTTTTGGAAGAGTCTTCAACATGCTTTGAATACTGAACTGAACTTCAGTATGGCATATCATCCTCAAACTGATGTCCAATCCTGGTGGACTATCCAAACACTTGAGGATATGATGAGAGCGTGCTCAATGGTCTTTAAAGGAGGATGGGATCAACATCTTCCTCTGGTTGAGTTCTCTTATAATAACAGTTTCCACTCGAGCATCCAAATGGCACCATATAAAGCCCTGTATGGGAAAAGGTGCAGAACACCAGCATGTTGGGATGAGGTCGGTGAACATAAGCTGCTTGGACCAGAAATGGTCGAGGAAATGGTGGAGAAGGTGAAAACCATTCCGCAGCATATCAAGGAAGCCCAAAGTCAATAGAAGAGTTATGTAGATAATCGTCAATGAGACCTTGAGTTTAAATTTGGAGACATGGTTTTTCTACGCATATCTTCGTGGAAGAATATCATGAGGTTTGGAAAGAAAGGGAAGTTAATTCCAAGGTACATCGGCCCCTTCTAGATTCTTGATCATGTCGGGGATGTGGCCTCTCGAACAGCACTTTCGCCTACTATGGCCAAAGTACATGATGTATTTCATGTATCCCTCTTAAGGTAGTACATATTGGACCGTTCACATGTACTCTCTTCTAAGGTGGTACAGTTAGAAGATGATCTTTCTTATGAGGAGAAACGAGTGAAGATCTTAGATCATAGAGAAAAAGTTCTATGAAATAAGACAATTACCCTCGTCATGGTTTTGTGGAGAAACCACAAGTTTGAAGAAGCGACTTTGGAATTGGAGTAAATGATGAAGTTGAGTTACCCACATATGTATTAGTGTGGGAAAAGGAAAATTTTGAGGGTGAAATTTCTTATGGGGGGGGGATATTGTAACGACCTAAAGTTTCATTAATGGAAATCCCTCTTGATCTAATTAAATGTATCTTTATGTTTATATAAAATGTCAACTTCTTTGGTTTTATGTTAAGAATTTTCACATTTGCAAATATAGCTGTTGAACAGTGATCACATGATTATTATAAATATAGTGCTTTAACACATCCAATTTTACATAGACAAATGAAGTGATGACCTCATCGAGTAGAATTTCCCCATATGAATCCCATTTATCAGAGCTTGGAAAAGTGGTGGCGTCCTTGGGCTTCGCTCTTGTCCAAGCCCAAGCTGAGCTTCACCATGTCAAGCTCGAACGGGACCATCTACAGGATAAGTGGAAGTTGATTGAAATTACCACTCGAGTGATGTTATCCGAGCCACCCCAAGAGTATGTCACCATCACACACCTTACACTTAGGTCTTATGCGGCTGTTTTAAGTGGTTATGTAACGAATTTAATGTACTATGTTCATATACATTATTTTTTTGTATATAATAATGTATATACTTTCTTGTCATTATTGATACATTGTAAATAGTTTTTAAAGTACAAATAGTGGTTTTAATTATTATTTAATTAAGAAATAAATTTTATTAAATTAATGGATTTTGGAATTATATAATATTTAAATAATATTTTATTTTCATTATTAAATTAATTGGTATGAAATATTAATGATCTTATAATTTTATGAATGCAATTGTAATTTTTATTAAGATTTGAAAGCCATTTTTGTCAAAACCCGTGAATTTTCAATAAATGTAATTTTTTATTTTAAAATTAAAAATTAACATATTTAGAAAATTAAATAGATAAAATAAATTTTATTTTTGGAATCACGATGTTGATATTATCCAAAGGTGAATTTTTCATAATATTCTGAAACAGTCAAATTTTTGAGTAAAAATTAAATATCGTTGAAATATATAATGTGTTTTATGACATCATAATGACCCAATAGTGATATAATAAAATAATATATCTTTATGATCAGAAAATATATGTTTTACCATTAAAATAATGTGATTTGGGGTTTTTTTGGCTTACTTTTCAAAGTATTAATGGACCCCTCAAGACTTATTAAACATCTTGTCTTTTTAAATTATTTTCCATGGGGGTGTGACTCACCTCCACATAAGCAACCCCATTATTTTAAGACTTTTGGACTGTTTCCTTATAAAATATTGTTTTCCTATTACGTTTTCTAAAAATCATGGGGAAAACCATGCGAGGGTTTGTGGTTTGATTAATTTAATATAAGGGGTCCCAAACCTAAAAAATAAAGAATTCCCTCACCTTTCCTATATAAACTCACCCAAGATCCCACTTCCTCCTCACTCAAAGCCTTTTAAGATCGTCCAACCTCTGCACTAATCTCTATAGAATCCCTCCAAGGTTCCCCAATCTCCCAAGAAGCCTCTCAGAAGCCTCTCTCTAGCTGTTGGAAGCACACTTCCAAGTAAGGGTTTTTTCTTCCTTTCTCATTTTTGTCCAATTTTCATTAAGTTGTTCTTCCCTTTTAATTTAAATTATGAATGTTGGAGTATGGTTCTTTACCTCCCTCATACTTCTTTATTTATGTTTTAATTATGGGATACCCCTTTCTATCTCATTAAATGCCTCCCATGTACACCTGTTACTATGCCGAAATTCTGAAAGGAACTTCTCTGTCCTCTTTTACATTAAAGCTATACTTTTGTATCATGAATATAAATTCCATTTAAATTGTTGGGAAATGTATCTATATGACCTCCTTACTGTCCATTACATGTAAATATAATGAGGAACCCCTTTCTCTCTCATCAACCATTTTTATGAATTCTTATATCACGTCGTTACGTTGCCGAAATCACACCGATTTTCTATGCCAATGTCATTGTGTATTGAATACCATGCCCATTTCTCCATCAATGATATTCACCTTTATGCAAGATTACTTATTGATTATGAAGTTTCATGTATTAATTTCACATTCCTTTATCGTGTAATAATGTATTATGTTTTGTGAATCCATGTTTTATTATACATGTGGCACACTTATGCCTGAAATGAAATGTTTAAGAAGGGTACGCCCTTATAGTGCTCCAATGCATTGTGTAAAATATAGTATCATTATATGTCATATGAAATTAGCATTGAATCATGCTAATTCAAGTGCAATGAGGGTTTACTCGTGCTTCATGTTCAATGAGGATTTACTCATGCTCCATGTGCAATGAGTCTTGGCTCATGCTAATTCCATGTTAAGTGTTGTTGCCACATTTCCATGTTATGATTATCATGATTTATCATGGATTTATGTTCATGTTTCTCTAGTTCTCTATTGATATGGCTAATGTTAAACATGTATTTTACACATCATTTTATTCCATGTGTATTCCCTTACCGAGATTTATAGCTCACTGTTTGCTTATGCATGTCCTTAGATTATCCCATGCAATGCTAAGTACGTGGGAATGTAGTGGTCTTGTAAAGGATGTTTTCAATAAAGATGTTGTATTTCATGTTTCAAGTTTATTATGTAATTATCCTAAGCCCCAAAGACACTAAACCTCTCAATATACTTTGTAGTATCAAGTGAAGTTTTATGTAATAAATCATGTTTAAGTTGTAATAAAAAGCAAGGTTGTCATAAAATCTATACTAAATCATAAAATAGACATCATAACCCAAAAAACCACTTCAAAATCTCATATAATACTAGGATTCATGTCTTAGACAATTATATAGGTAACCACATAAATACTCACATTATCCTACCATTAAATGATTTTCATATCCCAAGTTTTAAGTGTCTCTCACATTTGAATATTGTGTAAAAAATTAATTATTTGATAAAGTGAAACATTAATAGAATTATTCTATTAATAAGTAGCTGGTAATCTAGTAAACAAATCAAGGGACAACACATCCCACCTCAAAACGAACATATGAAGGGGAAAAAAGACATAAATTATTTTGATTCTCAGACTGATTTTTATTGTACGTATAACAATGAGACATAATGTCAGGAACTAAACTCTTCAATATTGATCACTTGAACAACCAATTAATTCCATATTACATCTTCATAATTCTATGGTAAGAATCCCATAAGTAACATTCACATTCCTACATAACAGTCCTACTAACATATGGAGTTATGAATTCCCAATTTTAGATGAAAATAATATCTTCAAAATATAGTGACTAACTTTAAATGGTCTCCCGACCATATATTGATTCGATGATTTTCTGGAAATCAGAATCTATATACTCCACTTAATAAATTTACATGTGTAGATATGATGTCAAATAAACACTATCCAAAATAATACACGTCGCAACCCCTATCTCTTCTAGGTCTATTTATGAAATGTGACTCATGGGATTCAATTCCACATTATATTCCATGATAACCTATGTGTAATTATTTTTAAAAATAATATCAACAAAATAATTCCACTTTGCAGGGGTGTAGGAAATATAACATAAAATCATGTAATGGTTCTCCAACTAATTCCTATACCATAGGTTCATTTTTTCAATGATAATATAAACCCTATATTCTTATGGTCGAATAAATAGTGGCCCACTGTCCTAACCATAGTGTAACTAATACTTATGGACAAAATTAACTATATGGAGTTTTAGATCATGGGTGGGATCAATATTTTAATTTAATAATAGATGAATTCAAACATATGATACCACATTATTGAAAATATAATCACACATTCAAAACCTAGTCCTAATGAATCATTATAAACATCATATCCTGCACCACCATTATGTAAAACCAATATACAAGCTGAGATCAGAAATTTTTTCAATTGTTAATATGATTTATCCCATTTTTTCATTTAATAATTACTATAGATTATAAGTAATTACTTTTAATGGGGTAAATTTTTTGGTAATTCTTCCAGGTACCACGATTAATTACTACCTAACCACAAGAATTTTCATAACTCAAAAATAGTATGCGACTCCTATAACAAAAATACATCCATTATATTCTTAGTATTGACAGATGTGAAATATTTTGAAACAACATTATCAATGAATATCAATCACTGATTCTCAATGTAAAATTACATTGTCATTTCATAAATTTTTCGATTCCTCGTGATTCCAAAAACAATTTTTTTATCACCTTTTTCCTCACTGTATTTCAAATAAAAAATCAAATCATATAAAAATTTCACAAAAAAGAGTTTGAGGAACTAATATAATATCATATTTATCACATCCATAAAAAATATAAGTTCATTTATTATTGTATATACACATAGAATATATTCAAAGTTTCCATACCTAAACCTAAAATCAATATTTGGGATATCTGACCCCAAAAACATATACAGATGAAAACCAAACTAAGGGTTTGTCATTGAAGACCACTTCTCCTATTTAATTTATCATGAAGAACATCAATAAGAGGAATTGTATATTTATTCTTAGTCATCATCATCTTATTATTTTGAAAATGGACAAGAAATCAAAGAGTTACATAACCCTTCCTTGAAAAATTCATAGGAGTTTCTCAAGGAGATACACCTGGAAATAAATATATCATCAACATTAAATCATCCAAAAAAATATTGAATTCATTTATATCAGTATATTTTAAATTACAGATAGGAATAGTGATTATAAAAATATAGGAACCATATCAATGTAAAACAAAACCAACATTTTTGGATGATGACTAAAAAATCTTATAGGGAATAATTTGAGAAAATACATGAACATAAAATGATGATAAAAATTAATAGTCTCAATCTCTTGAATATACTCTAAATAAAATAATACAAAACCCAAATTTCAGCTGCGTATATCCTTCATAGAAATAATTTGTGGCACATTCACCTTAAAATACTCTATAGATACCATCTATGGTAGTAATGGACCCCAACTTAATATAAAAATAAAACTTAACATAATAGTGAATGAAAAAATAAATTCTAATAACAATGTCAAATAGATCCAAGTTAAAAACCTAAAAATATAATAATAACACATCACTAATGTTCTAGAAATAACATAAGAGGCTCCAAAAACATGACATTTTTTCATCTTAAGAGTCATTGTAAACTCCATAATGAATGACATGAGTTCTTTTGGAATTTTTAAAAGATCCCCAAAATGGATGGAAATTAATTAATTAAAGGAACCTATATAAATAAAATAATTATTATTGATGATCCAATAATGATCGTACCTCTATTTGTAACAAGTAATACATGAAATTCACCCAAAATATTCTCAACAACATTATACTTCTTCACAATACAATCCTACAGCTAAATCAATGTTGTCATTGAAATTTTAGATTGTATTATTGTTTCCTTCAGTGTGGATGAAACAAACTCTAAATGTGGTGAAGAAACATCCTAACCTATCATTTATTAATAATATTATATTAAAAATATCATTTGATGATTGAGAAAAAAATTCCCAGTATTCCTGGTCATTTAAAACAAATAACAAGTCATAAGAACACTATTAATGACTACAAATTTTCTATAGAATGTGTATTTATTACAGACACCACAATAACATCAACGAGTCTCATTACAATTCATTTTATTTCCATTTGATCCACTAAATATTCTACTATTTAGATATATAAGTCGAATAAAAGTTGAACTACCGACTATATCCTTTTTTAAAATTTGTTCATTACACACTAACTCATCATAGGTGACATTATTCTACATGAATATAAGAGATGATATATTTTTACTCAATGAAATATGAATTCTATGTGCCTTTATATATTTATTTATTGTTTTAAAAATGGTGGTGCCTTTTTCAAATACCAAAGAAAAAGTTATTATATAGAGAAAAAAGTTTTAAATGAGAATGAAGGAAGGAATATTATTACAATATTTCTCATAATGATGGGGTAAATCAACAGAAATGTCATCTAGCCATTTTATGTATTGGTTTACTACCTTATCAGCAAGACCATCTACAATAATGATCCCTTCATGAAAGTAAAGAGTTAAAATGTAGCTAGTCTCCAGAAGAAAACTAAGATAGTTCATCCTATGCGTAGTAGTGCCTAGAAAAATGCACCAAACCATTCTAAATAACATGGAAATAGTGGTCGAGTCACATAAAATCCAAATATTATTCCAAACCTTTTTCATAGAAATGTAAATGGCATAGGTCACAGACATCATTTATGCTACCAGAGACGAGTTGATACCAGAGCTTCGAAAGAAATATATGAAACACTGACCAAGGTTGTATCTGAAAATATAATCACAACCCGCAGGTCCTAGATTTCCTTTAAAATCACCATCAACATTCAAATTAATCCAACCTCAGAGTAAGTTTTTCCCAAACAATTCAAATGTGTGTCTATGGTGATGATAGTGATCATAAATACGAAGATGATGGAGGTTCTGAAGTCTGTAATAGTGTTTTCCCAATAGGCCTTCTAAATCTAGGAAGCTTCTTAATTGGCAATGAGGATCCCCGTTCGACCTGCATTAAGACTGGATAACAAATTATTATGAAGACTAACATATCCATCATACCAGATCACATGGAGTAGCTTATTAATAGTAGTTAAGAAAATATTTTTGACTTGTTGATAGTTTAAAAAATCTCCACATTTCTTTAGTTAGGAGCTAAATAAATCAATAAGTTACTATTTACAATAAAAAATGTCAAAAATATAGTTCCAAAGAGATGAAGTCGTAGCACAATACAGAAATAAATGGTTAGTATCTTCTCTATGTCAGTTAAAAATATGAAATTTAGAACAAAGTTGATTCCCAAAATACTGAAGATGAACATCAGTGTTGACTCTATTGTGAGGAACATACAAAACAATTGTAAGCCTTATGAGATTAATCCAAGGATTGTAAAAATAATTCAACCAACAGAAGTTAAGAATAGAATTAAAAAAATATGTTGTTATAAAATATTTTTGAATCTATGACACCATTATGAGAACATTCCCAGATAAGTAAATCCTTAAAATTGATGTAGATATAATTTTCAACAACATAAATAATGTTATAAATATGGAAGATGTTACAAGAATTAATAAAATCCCTTATAGTAGAATTGGTCTTCTCTGGAAGTGTATGGGGAGGCAACCAGGAGAATAAAGTAACACTAGTCTAATTTCCTAGCCAAAAGTTCAGGGAGGATTCAGTTTTAACCATCCATCTAGAATTATTCATGATGTAGTAAAAATATTGTCTAATGGAATTACAAATGTAAAATTTAATATGATTTATATTTCCTTTCATTAACTTAGTAAAGAATTTTTATTTCAGAAAAGTGATGGAATTAGAGTTGTTGTAACGAAGCCTCTATGTGATTATTTCTTGAAGAGAATCATGAAAATTTTGATGTTTTTTATGCCAAGACCACCCTTATCTTAATGACTACAACATGTAGCCCACAGAATGGTCAGAATATTCCTTTCAAGAGTTAATCCTGCCCAAACAATGTTTTTTATGTAAACAGTTATTTTCATAAGGAGATGAGTAGTTAATTTGTAAATCATCACTGAGTATTAAATTTTAGATATTATTGTATATTTAAAATGATATATTTGGGAAATAATAGAGATGTATTTACACTTCCATATGATTTTTTATTTATGATTTTTCAAAAGTGGTGGAAAAGTAACTTGATTTTGGTATTCTCCAACAAATTGGTACATGGAGATATATTAAAGGGAAGGATCCTCCGTTGATGACTATGTTATTGATTATATTGCCTTTTCTATTTAAAGGATAAAAATTACCAATGAAGATAATGGATTTTTTCTAGATAATTTTTTGGCCAAATATTTTTTTCTAATGAGACAAGTCATTTTTTAGATTTTGAATATTCCTTTTATAACCTTTTATGATCAAATGGAGAGAAATATATAGAACTCTATATAATAATTTTTTCATTGATGAACAACTAGATAAAAATGGACTTGTATTCCTTCTCCAATCCCACTTTTTTTCTTTAACTAGATGATATTGTCCTACCACCTCTTCCTAGGTCCCCTGAGATTATGATTATCATACTTCGCCATAATACATGATAGATTCCTTAATAGTAATATATATGATCAATCATATCTAACCAATCCTCTGATTTCTATGGTTCATTAATACCATGATTGTTTAGTGTATTGATGTGAAAAATTATAGAACCCTATCAATTACTATTATATGTACATTTTTATATCTCATTTGATAGAGTTTTAGTAAGTGGTACATATCATTCTGAAACATGAACTACACATATTATAGCCTCCAAAATGCTCTGATCAACATGGGGCCTCCCTCATAGAGAATCACCTTCAACATTGTCCTATCATTTATGAAGAATTATTCTTGGTGGCACGGTACTATACAAATAAATGAATGGATACCATCAAAGAATGAAGAAATTTTAATTTTCAACAAAGATAACTTAAACATGAAATGTAAATAGATCAACAGCAAACATATATGAATCATTTCTGAACATTCTATAGTAACTTAAAGATCATTATAGAGAGAACTATAAATAATATCTCTTGTAATTACACCATAAGTATAAAGAATCCTATATCATATCTACGAAACATAATATAAAATGACAACACGAGAAGATCCTAACATTGATTCAAATTGTTTTATTAAATTTCGTTATAAAGCATAAGTATAATTTTATAATTGTTCATCCATAAGATTCAAATAGAATTATTTATCCCCATTGGTTTTCTAAAAGATTCTAGGAAAAAATTATAACAAATATAATGACTTCTCCCAAAAGGATATGACACCAACATGGAATAAAAGATATGTATGGTTAAAAATGATAGTAGAGATCCAACCATATAATAGAAATAATACATTAGGGAAAAAACACACCAAAAACAATGTCAATGATTTATGATTAAACCTTGAAAGAAATGTAATAATCGTAATATATTATTCATTTGGGAAACATACCCAATTACTCGCCTCCAATGTTCAAAAAAATTCTTCCAAAAATAATGGGCTCCTAACTACACTAATTTTTCCTCTCATGCATCAGTAAAAATATGCTCTAGATATAACATTGTGTATGCTCAATGTGTTAGAAAAATAAGACTTGTGGGATTCCATCAATTTATCTATGAGATTTCATAATTGTAAAATCCATTTATTTTCATTTTAAAATAGGAGAATAAATGATATAAAATTTTCAAAATTTAATAAAAACAAGGAAATTCATCCTTTATAATTGCTTACAGATTTTAAGCATTTGAAACAATTTTCAAAGAGTGTAAAAATAGATATATAATTTTTAGTGAATTAATTATAGAACTACATTAAATAATATAGTAATAGAATGTACCATTGGTTTAATATTGGTCTACAATAGTTATGACCTTACCCAAACTGATCAATAATGACTAGTAAACACTAAAAAATTCCCTGGTACATTGAAATAAATATTATAAGAAAACACATATATGTGAACCCCCCAATGATTCCAAGTAATCATCTCCATTAAAAGACATCCTAGGGATCATATGAAAAACCAAATGTATATAACACCCGTTAATTCATGGAAACAATTCCATACATTACCCCAAATTATGTAACTTAATCTTACATTTTATAAAGAGTGAATTTTTTTCCAAAAATAATATCACATTTCAATAATTAAAATAAAAATTGTTACGCTAAATCCATTATTTGATACCCTATTTTCTTAAACAGAATAAATGATTATTAAAATAAATCATTAATTATAAAATACATATGGTAAAACCATTTTATATAAAAAATAACCATATATGAATTTCCTTAAATTAGTTATAATTCCCATAATTTTTTAAAAATCAAGTTTAGTGTTATAGGATAATACATAGATTATATAAAAATAAAATTACATTAAATCTCCCAACTCAAATTATTAATAATCCAACCATTACATTGGATCAAAAAAATATTAAGAGAGTTTTATTAATTACGATAATATCCTAAACAATTAAGCCTATAAAACATATAAAATTCAATGATATCAATGTCAACAAATAATAAAGATAGAAAATATAAGACAACAATCTTGTATATTCACGCAACAATAAACTAGGATCCAATTAATTACACCTCTTCCAGTGACTGATGTAATCATAACAGAATTAAATCCTCAAAAAATGAATGCATTCTTAATAAACCAATTATTTTAAAGTATACATATAACAAAAAGGATAGATATTGATGAAAGGTGTTACATGATGAATAACATAGCCATGAAATTAACAATTAATATCCAACAACTTGGTATTTGTCCAAAAAAACCTTTAGTATGATATGAGTAAACTAAAACAACAATATGAGTCTTCTAGGATAAGATCCCATCTCACTGAGGGGATATAAAGGGAAAAAATAAGTCTTTAAGGTCTTAAAGATGATATTTAGATTAAATAATTATTCCCTCATAGTTTCTATTAATTGGATACCAATACCTGGAGCATCGATGGGAAATGCTTGGATCCTTTATTATATATCATTAGGAGAAGTCCACACGGTTTCTCATAACCATGCTCCAACCACAAACCATCATACAGGACTCTAAAACATGCCATGTGGAATAATTGGGCGACCTATGCAGTTTTCCATAACTATGATCCTTACCAGGTATAGCCCTAAAAATATAAAAATTCCAAAATTTTACCGAAAAACAACCCATGAAAATACCAAAATAAGGAATGGTAAAAAATGATGTTAACAAAATAAATTAATTTATAGGTGTGGATAAACACCTTCAATATCACAATAATAACCCCAAAAACCCATGAATGACATCATTAGTAACATAAATATCCAAAATTTTTATTTTTTCACATATAAAAGTTTCAAATTGCATTCATTCTAAACATGTTTAGTCAAAGAAATGATTCATTATGGAAAACTGATATTCCTAGATTATAATAAATGATGAATAATGGATGAATAATTAATAATATTGAAAATATTTCCCATAAGAGTATCTCATAAAGTCATTATAGATTTACATATCATAAATAACCCTAATATATGTTATAAACTAATTCCCAACACACATGCTAAATCGAAAAATCATAATAGTAATTAAAAATCAAAAATATGAAACAAATATTTTATACATTGAAACAAATATAAAATACAAGTAACACATGCTTAACCAAGAGCATTATACTTTTAAAAACACCCCAAATTATATACACTATATTAATAGGAAACTAATTTCCCATAATATATTATAATTATCTTTTTTATTAAATTTTTATAACCCAATATGATAAAAATAATTGCATTAATCATGAGTTTAGGGATTAAAATTAAGAAGAATTCATGGAAATTATTTTGATTATACTCCCATTATAAACCTTAGTATTTTCTATTTATAATTATGAAATATTTAAGTAAACTAATCCACCTCTCCTTCCTTTTTAAAAATATAATGTAATTTTATGAATATAATTAAATTCAACCATATCCTTTATAAAAAAAATTTGTTACCAATTTTCATTGAATTTGAACTTTAAATAGATTTCATGACATATATTTGGAACATAGGATGACATAGCACAATAACATGGGTAGATTCACTTCTACATGGATATTTCCAACATGAATACTCATGTCCAAATTTTTTTGTAACTCATATGAAAAAATACATTACATCTTCTACTAAAATTAATGTAAAATTATTCCATTTCTTCATATAACGCATATCATAATTATGTCATAAGAAACAAACATTACTCAATACGGATATTTTATAATCAATATTTCCAACCTAATTCATATGATAATATATAAAATAGGTCATGAATTAAATTAATTTCATAAATCCATCCCAAATTGGTTGTTTTATTGATATTTATTTTGAATTTTTTTTATTACTATGAAAAAAGAATATTGTTTTGTACTTTTATACCATGGTTTAAATATTCATGTATAAACTACATATGATCTAAAAAATATTAGAAAACTCCCAATATATTAATTAAAAAATATAGGATCAAATTAACTTTCACAGTCATCTATTGAGATATAGTTTCCCATTGGAATAATTGCGTAATATAGTTGTGTAGATTCTATTCCAAACTTCTACAAATTACATAGATAAATTTCCATTGATTGAAAAATAATATTCAATCACATAATAATTATTTTTACATGTGGTGTTTCATTTATTATAGAATGTCTTCATAAAACATTTCTTCAATATCAATGATTAAAGAGTCTTGGAAATTTCATAATATATAGTTATGATAATATTTTCAACAAATATCATTAAAAAAATTTATGTTTCATTAAAATAAATAAATGAGAGGTTATTTCTAACTCACGATCATCTGAAATTTAGTGACACAAAGCATTACATATTTTTTTATACAATAAACTCATTTCTACTTTTAATCTATATATATCCTGTTTCAAATTTAAAATATATGCATTATCATATCTATGGATGAAACCTTATTTTTTATAATATATACTTCCTCATCAATATCACCAGTATAGTAGACCAAAATAAAATCAACATTAAATACCTTATATATTAATTATTTTATGATGAAAAGTTAAATTAATATGTATTTCTGTATAATTGTTTTTAAAATTTCATCTATATGTTAATTTCTTGAAAACTATGATATAATTTCTTTAAAAAATCCTCTTATTATATATCGTCCTTTATCCATTTTCAAATATCTTATTCTGAAACACCAACATTAATCTTCTCCCATAATTTATTATTGGATTACGAACCAACAACAACATGGTATTCATCTCAACTATATTTTAATTCATAATTCATGGAAAAATCTACCAATGATCTTTTTATTATTCTTTATAAATTCTATAACATGAAAATTCAAAAATACAAGGCCCTAGCCTTTAATGTTACATAATATTATTTTAGGTCAACAAATCACAATGAGGATCTTTCCATGTATAGATTTTTAAATTAACATTCCATAACTATTCCATAACATCTCAAATATTAAAAATTATACACTTCTACTAACTATTGATTTTTTACAATATTAAACACTTTAAAACATCAATTATTTTTTTAATTGAAATCTTTATAAAATTTATGTATACTATTTTCTTTTTATTACTCATCCTTATACCCTGTCAAAAATATTTCATAGTCATGGGACGAAAAAAAAATCTCACTAATCGATATAAATAAATAATAATGCCTTTTGTCCATGAATATTTAAACTCATGAAAATAATTAAAAAATCATACATTTTAACCAAAAAACATAAGTACTTTGACAAAACTCATGAAATAATAGGATTCATGAATAGCTTGTTAGTATTCATAAATCATAAACGTAAATTTTTAAATTCATATCATAAATAAATTTAATCTTCCATAGCTATATAGTAAATACCCTTCATAGTTATGTTTTGAATACCAATTACAATATATTCCATAAATATATTAGGAGAAACATTATAGTTTAAATTAATCTCATTACCTAATTCATTAGAGATATATCATGGGTTCACCCACCCTCAATTTTTTATGGAACCCCTCATTTACTTAAGAAATTCCAAAGAACCATATCAGAATAATAGAACATAAAACTAGCCTAATGGAAGAATAAAATTTCAACATTACAATCCCAAGATATCATTCCAAGATATTTATATAATCAAAATATTATTAAAACCATTTTAAATATCGAAATAACTGAAATAGGAATATCATTTTTATTTTTATTTTTGAAATGTTTTGGCATGTTGAGAAAGCCAAATATATAATAATGTTTACAATAGTGGAAATGTCGTTATCTCCTTATACATTAAAAAACATTCATTTTGTCATTTTTTAATGAACATCATATAAAAATATTTATTTGAATGAAAATAAAATGTCAAGGGGGTTAATTCTAAATAGTATATAAGAAGTTGGTCTATATTATAGAAATATGCCTCATTGAAAAGATCTTGAGGCGAAATCCATTACCGTGAGTTGACTCAATATATACAACTATATATTCTGGAATAATAAAAATATGTTAATGTATTGTTGATATATAAAACTTTTCAAGTTTATTATTATTTTAATATCACTTATTTCAATGTTATAATAATTACATAATTTTTTATGTTCATATTGGACGTTCACTCAATATTCAGTACGTGATTTGAAAATGAAATATTCTTGATGTAAATAGTCAAAGTGATTATTATTACCTAATAACTCGAATAAAATTCATGATATAATAATCATGTCTTTAAATCAATTATACTTTTTAAATCAAACTATTCATTTATGTTGGGAAAAATGAAAATCGTGATAATCATGGATAGAGTAGGTCGTACGTCTGTATGAGTAACATTTCTATTTTTAATTCATCATTATTAAAAAAGGGTAATTATTATCCAAAAAATATAAAATGATAATAATATAATTAAAATCATAATAATTATTTAAATATACATATATATTTCATACATGTCATTATATGGAAAAAACGAGTCACATCATTTTGTGGAGATGACCGTTCACACGTACGCACGAACGACGTTATCATTTTTATATGAATGGAAATTAGAATGTAATTGATATGTCATTATCATAACATGATTAATATTTCATGAATATCACACAATAACATTATGGGAGACAATTATATAAACTAGATGAGATCAGTTCGCTGAGGTGATAGTTCACACTGACGCACAAATGATTAAAGTATTTCCCTAATTTATGGATGTAATGATACTTTTAAGTGATTATATTAACATAATAACATCTAATTATATTGAGGATATGGGGGTTAAAATTTTATATTGTAATAAAAATATTTGAATAAAGTGGTAGAAAAAAAATAGAAACACATAAATAGAAACATTACCTTTCCATCAGATGATCACCTTTGTTTACAACTAAACACATATATGAAGGGTGTTCTACCAAAACTAAGGTCTCATGAATGTGGTTTGGGATTAAATGAAGTGTTTGGGAAGATATTAGCTGATCCAAATTGTTTTTGAGGTTTGATTAATTATGGGTAATGGGTGACTATTTATATGATATGGGTGGGGTACCCTTGGAATTATTAAAAGTATTAAATTAATATAAATTAAATTTATAATACAAATAGTCCAAGAATATTTTATTTATAATAAAAAAAGATCTAGGGTCCAATCCCAACAATATATATAAAATTTGTTATTTTTTAATATGTTTTTAATCCTTATTATTTACTTTTAACCCTTATTTTAAGATTTTCAATCATACAATGCTATCATATTGTTTACACTTTTCAGGTTCATGCAATTACCCTAACATGCCAAAATACAAATAAAAGTTTCAATTCTAAAATATTAGGAATTATAATTACATTATTTATAAATCTTTTATTTTTTTTGGGAATTTAATAAAATTTATTAAACTATAATATAATTTAAAATAGAAATAGTGTCAATTCTGACATTATTCTGTTGTTGACTTTTAAAATATATCACAAAAGTAAGATAAGTTTAATCCAACTCCTTTAAATCATCACTAATATGTAAAATATATACATCAAATTCATGGATTTCATAAATAATGTTTAATAATATTTATTTTAATATTTATAATATCATTTAAATTATTGTTTCATTAATTAAGAAATTACTACATCATCATTGTGTCATAATTAAATTAAATTATTTAATCTGTAAAAATAATTAATATATTACGATGTTGTATGTAACTATTTTATATTTTAAATGACTATTACAGTAAAATATATCTCTTGTATTAATCCATAGTAGAATAGTTAACTTTTTTTAAACAAAAGTGAAACAGAAATTAAAATTTATTGAATATAATATTTTAAATGTATTAAAGTCTTCCAAGTGGCTCCAAGTGATCCTAATATCCACCCTAGGTTGATCATGGTTAGAATAATCTCCTCAAATTAAATTAGAACTACTGTTAGAGTATTTTTTTTATTATTATTATATTATTACCATTTATTACCTTATTTACCATTAACCTTGATAAAACATTTATTACTAATGTTACTATTCATAATGTCAAAAAATAAAAGGGGCCTATTTACATAATTTAGAAATTATGATTCCAAATACTGAATCCATTTTTTTGAAATATAAAAAATAGAATTATTATTAATTAAATTAAATTAAATCCATGTAGTCCATAGGAGAAAATGAGTTTCGTTAATGTAAAAACCTTCATAAGATTAACATGTGTTTAAATCTAATTTCATTGTGAAATTACATCAAATGTCCCAAATTTTATTATATAATAAAATAATAATCAAATTATACATTAAAAACATTTAAAAATTCAATCTATAAAATTATATGAAAATTTGGTTTTGAATTAAAATTCAGTATTTTTCATAATCCATTAAGATATGAATGATATTAGAGAAATACCTAAAAAACAATGAAAGTAAATTTCAATGTAAGTATTGAAAATAATAAATCTTTCTTATAAAATATTACATATAAAATTGTTAAAAAATATAATTAAAATTGGGTTCTCCATAAAAATGTGGTAAAACTTATTATTAAAAAAATTATTTTATTTTTTGTTTTAAATTAGTTTTATTCTAATTTTTATCCTTTAAATTATATTATAATAAAGTAAAAATATGTAATAAAAAGGTGATTATGTAATATAATTAGTTTTTCTCATCCTGACCAATATGATGGATAAGTGAAAACTACCCTTCGAAATATTAATATTAATAATATATTATTTTTTTGTATAACTCAGTCTTGTGGGAAACGTTCGATTTCGGAAATATCCATTGTTATGTGTTGAGTACACAATCAGACATTGAATCCCATCAAAAGGAAAATGAATAACTAATTCATAAATATTAATATATATGATAAGGTCTTATTTGAAAATTACCCAGGATGTTATATCCTTCCCCCCATTTAGAAATTTCATTTTGCAATTTTATTTACATATCAAATATGTGGATGTTTTTATAGTATATATAAATTTCAGACTATCAATTCCCCTCTTCAATGAAATTGTTTTTCAAAACAACCATATCCTAAGGAATCTCCTTTTTCTACAACATTTTCTCTTTTTTATAAATAATATGGACTAGATATTACCTATAATAATTTTTCTCTTCCAACTAAACTACAACTAGACTCAAAAGTTGAGATAGATACGACATATTACTTCTTGGCATGGAATTATGAAAAACATTGTGTATCATGTATAAAAACAGAGTTAAATCCACACGATAGAAAACTGATCCAACTTTATCGTGAATTTTATATGGTTCAATGGACTATTTTCTCAACTTCAATTTCTTTCCAAAATACATTACACTTTTCTGTGGGAAAACATTGTGAAAGATATGATCACCAACCTCCAAAGAAAGATCCTTCTTATAATATCCACATAACTTCTTCTCCAGCTCTAATCCACCCTTATGTGTTTATTAATTTATGGAACTTTTATACTATCTCTTCTACCAATTTCTATCCCATTAATATCCTTTCTAATACGTTATCAAAAAAATATAAACTTTGACACCGCCTTCCATATAATGAATTAGCTGATTCCATCTATATGCTGATATGAAAAAATTTATTATAAGTAAACTCAACCAATGAATTATATTGATCCCAACTTCCTTGATAATCCCTTGAACAAGCACCTAGCATTTCTATTATGTCTTGAATATTAAATTATTTATGGCTATTTTATTATGGATGAAAAAATATAAAGAAATTTAATTATGTACCCACCAATATATTAGGGCCTATACAAAAATTAATAGTGAAATTGGGATCACAGTTAGATTTAATGGAGAGTGAAACTATATATGACCTAACTATCTCTGTAACTATAACTGAGAAAGTTAATCTATAGGTATATTATATAGAATATGAAAAAAAATATTTATTCAACATATCAATAATAACCCAAATCAAATAATTACCTCTAGAAGTCTTTGACATCCCACTATGAAATACATGGATTTATTTTCCCTTTTCCATCATAGTATTAGTGATAGGTGATGTATCCCATTTGGAAACTACCACACTTCATTCACATGCAGACAAGTCAAACAATTCATAATAAATTTATTAAGAACTATTTTCATTTTATCAAGCCAGTAATACTTTTGAATGTCTCTGTATATCTTAGTACAATCGGAATGAACTGAAAACGGAGAACTATGAGCTTCACATATCAACTCCTTCTTAAAATTTTAATAATAAGGCACACATAATCTCTTAAAAAATATCAAAAAAAATCTATCAATGTTAAAATCAAGAATCTTACCCTTTTGAACAAATTATATCTTTTTCTATAATTCACAATATATATTCTATGCTTGATAGATTATGTCTGATAGATATTATTTCAATGAAACCCAAAAAAAAATTGTAGACATTTCTTACACCAGTAACATAGAATCTAAATTTCATTAAATCATTAAAAAAATATTTCATTATATTTTTAACATGGTTATGGTATTATTACTTTTCAGACACAAAGCATCATCCATCTTATTTTCTTTTCTAGGCTGGTAATGAATTGTGAAATCATAATCCTTGATTATCTCTAACCATCTTCTATGTCTCATGTTAAATCATATCTGAACGAATAGATACATAAACATTTTGTGATCAGTATATATTTCACATTTTACTCCATATATATGATTCCTCCATGTTATTAATGAAAAAATAACAAAATCTTATTACAAATCATGTGTAGGGTATTTTAGATCATGATGTTTTAACTGATGTGAAGAATAAGCAGTTACCTTACCAATCTATATTAGGTACAATCGTGTCCATTAAAAGAATCATTACTATTCATTAAAGATTCACCATTTGTGGATGGTAAGCCCATAAATAAATCATTCACCAATAATATTTTCATTTATTGAATATAATCCTCACATTCTTTTTTCTATATTTTATTAATATTTTTTCAAGTTAACATAGTCAGTGAGATTGATAACCATGAAAAATTTTCAACAAACCTACTGTAATAGCCTTTATATCAAAGAAAAAAAAAGCTCAGTTATTTTTGTTGTTCATGGCCATTCATCAAAAACATTCATTATATTAGGAAGAACAATTAGATAATCCTTAAAAACAACTTGAATATGGAAATAAATTTTTTGAAAAGAAATTAATTCTTTATGAATTTCCCAAATAATTTAATTTCATTCATGGTTTCAAAAATTACTGTAACATAACATTCATCATCCTTTATACTGTTAGAATATACCAAAAATGTCATCAATAAACAAAACCACACACTTATCAATGATCTGAGGGAAAATTCTATTCATAAGATCCATGAATACAATAGTTGTATTTGTTAATCCAAATAGAATAACTAAAAATTTATATTGGACATATCTAGTACTGTCACGACCCATCCCCTGGGGTCTATGCCGTGACTACCCCAATCCCACTTTCTATAGGCTAGGGTCTTGCGACTACCACCAAAGGCGTAAATCCCTAAACAAGGAAGGAATTGCCTTTATAACTGTAAACACACACAACATAGCACACAAATGGATACGAAACACTAAGTAAAACATTATAACAAGAGAGAGTGTTGAAAAGTTAAGGGGCAGAAAATACATGCCCAAATGTAGAGTACAATCATAACTGAAAAGAAAAATACAACTGAAAGATGAAAAGTAGCTCCTGGATCATTCACTAGGGATCCTACATGAAGGGTAGGAAAAGATATCCTCTTTAGAACTCCACGTCCGCCATTCTTCTCCAGGTAATGACTCATCATGAGGTCAACCTATGGGTACCATCGAGTCTTTATAAACTCAGCCTCGGTTAGCAATGTCTTTCATCTGCATCCCACACAACGAGGTGCGGGCATAGCCCGTGCAGGGGTGAGTATAATTATACTATGTAGGGACCCCGAGACCCTAAATTTTTGTCAAATTCCAAAAGGATAATCCACAATGTATGAAATCAATAGATAACCCACTTAAGTATATGCCCATACTTATACCTAAGTTATAAAGTAACCCATCTCAATCATGAGGTAAACACAAAAGTTACTGACTTTTTTCAAAAAGGTATACAACTTTTGTAGAGAGTTAGTGGTGATTAGATATAATCACTAAATCATTTATTCTGTCGAACCAACGCAGGATCCCGGAACAGAAATTAGAACTATCAACCCCACAGCGGATCCAGGAACAGTTGTCAGTGCTGCCGAACCCACACATGATCCAGGAACGGCGGCCAGAACTGTCTAACCCGTACAAGATTCCGGAATAGTAGTCAGAGCTATCGAACCCACACAGGGTCTTGGAACAACAGTCTGAATTGTCGAACCCACACAAGATCTAGAAACAGTATTCAGAGCAATTGAACCCACACAAGATCCAGGAACAGTCGTCAGAGAGTAGCCAACCACAGGGTTTCGCACAAAGCATGCTTTATTTCGGGAGGGACCGCTCCTAAAGTCAAGTGTCGATACATCAACTTCAATTAAGTACCACAAAGATGTATCCCCAAGGACTACCACGTCATAGAGGGTAAACCAAAAAATTCGTGTCCAAGGCACAGATGATGAGATGTCCAACCCTTTTACCAAAATATACATGGAGTGTTGGAAAAAGGTACATGTCGTGTAGTCAAACCTCATGTAATACCCGTGTGAAATGGATTGTGTCGAAAGGCTGGTCGTCTAGGAAATTAAGTACATGACGTCTGGTATGGTTAGATGTTGTTGACACTTCGTTCTATCATAGAGTCCAACGAATGGAAACAGGGAATAACTAAACCACAAAGAGGGTCACCCTTTAAAGGAAATCAAAAAAATTGACAAAGGCATGGACTAGGAGCTCATTTGGATTGAGGCGCGCAAGTTACTTGCGCACCACACATGTCACTTGTGCACCACCTATGGGTCGCGCAATTCACTTGTGCACCCTATGTTTTTTTCCATCAAATGTTCATGGTGTCCTATAAATAGCCACTATGGGACACCCATTTTGAGGATGGATTTTCCAAAACTCATATTCATGCTCTAGTCGCCCAAGTCTTCAACTCAACTCTTCTAAAATCTTCTAAGATAACATTTTACCTAGAATTGAAGGATTAAAGGAGTAGGATAAGGCCTAAGTGTTTAGAATTCATCAACACTTGCATGCCAAAGTGTCTAGACCTCTATAAAAGTGGAAACACTTGCATGTATCCTTACACTTTCGATGAAACTTGTGCTCCTCCCTTTTGAAAACATCTTAGGATGTCAGTAAAGGCCTGAGTTAAGTCTTTCCCAAGTATTACCCTACAGATTCTTCATCACCCAGGTGAACCCATTCCACGCAAGTAGACTTTTTCGGCCAAGACATGTGCACCAAATGATTTGCGCAACCTAAACTTGCATGTCAACTTCATTTGTGTGCCTATATCACGTTCAACTCTCCTCTTCAAGATATTAGCCCTCGAACCTCTTTTCAAATCCATTTAAGTCATGGTTCCTTTATTGTCTTCCATATCTGAAAGGAATTATCTGATAACCTCTCCCAAAACCTCATGAATTACAAGATTTATGTCACCACAGTTATAGGATTCCTCTATATAAACTCATCCATTAAGATGATAAGATATTTTGATTTAGGGAATCCTTTTCAAGAGTAATCCCCAAGTTCCCTAGCTTCGGACCTTCTTCTTATGAGTAAGCCCCAATCATATTTTCCTTCAATTTGGGCCTCCTTCTCAGAAGTAAGCCCCACGTTAAAAGTCCCCTTAACCCAGGTCTCCTTCTCAAGAGTAATCCCATGTCATAGTTTCTTTTAACATTTGGCATCCTCCTCAAGATTAAGCCCTAATCTTTAATTATTTTTGATTTGGGTTTCCTCCTCAGGAATGAACCCTAATCATAAGTCCTTTTTTATTTGGGGAATCCTCCATAGGAGTAAGCCTCGGGTTAAAACTTCAAATACCCATAATGTACAAATACCTCCATGGACCTTGCTCAGGGGATTATTTCCTGAAGTGAGTCCTAATATTCATCTACTTGTGTAGTCATTCATACGTAAGCCCAATATCATTTCTCATGATTGCATATTTCGTCCCACCATCTTCATGTTTACTAATACCACTTTTTTCTCACCCCGAGCATGACTCACATGATCTTAGAGTGTAAATGTAATCACGTCATCTCTTTTTTTGGTCCATTAACCATGCATAAGCCCCATATTTCTTCACCTGAACTACGTGGAGATTGATCTCTATCTTAAATGTAGAGTACGTAGGAATCCTTTATAAGGTTCAATCCCATCATTAATTATTTATTTTTTGTCCCATATAATTATAAACTATATCCTTCTTATTGAACTATGTGGGTTCTGATTCCTTTTTAATTAGGATACGTAGGTAGCCCATCTGTGGGTACAATTCCAACTCTGAAATAATCTATGCCTTTCTGAATGATAGGAAACCTCATGTTCCCCACTAAGTGGATTTAAAACTATTATGGTCATCATAATGACCAAGATATTTCTATATTATATATTTAAGGATACCATTGACCAAGAATCTCTAATATATACGGATGATTCTCTATTTCTGAAGAACCTCAAATATATATAAATGATTTTCTAAATCCCATAAATATCAATCATCAATTTCAAAATCTAAAGGAAAACATAGTTTAATGCTTGGTGACTTAATTAGGATTCGTGAAAATAACATAAATCTATAAGAGAGCCCTGAAGTAGGCAATAATTCCCCCCAAAAAGGTGTAAGGATCCTGACCTCCCATCATCTCAGCCAATGCAAATTCTTAAGCCTCGTCGATTCACAACTAATGAGAACCTACCTTTGGAAAATATGTCCAAAATGGGTATCGAATCATTGGATGATTCCGGGTCAATGAATAAACCCGTTAGAAACCAATTAAGATGTTCAAACCTTAAACAAACAAGGTCATCCCCATTTCTAGAAGAAACAAAAAAATGGTGAACTCGATGTGAATCCTTATCCATGTTAAATGATGTTTTACTTATTTTTTAGTCCCCTATTAAACTCAATATGATGGTCAACCAAAAAATAAATAACATATGTGATTATCTAAAAGATGTAGTTTGGATAGACTTATCTTGATTATGTTTGCTATATCAAACAAGCACTCTTTTGAAAGATCTCTTTGCAACAACAAAAAACAGCTTCTTTAAGGTTCACACCTGTGATTTCCTCGGATGCTACTCCTGCTGGATCCTCGTCCGCTCTGAGGATCACATAACCTACTCGCATCTTCAATGTTGGGTCTCGAATGCATTGGTAAGAGAATACTGCCAACATGGTACTATCCTATCTCTGGAGGCCGCTCGATAAGCCCTCTAATTAAACAACTCACCTTGGTTGTCCGGACAGCGACGACCAGTGGTAAAGAAGCAGGTGGTGCTAACCACCATATCCAACCGGTTCGGGTCATCATCCCGGGAACGAAATAACCAGTACCTCTCATATTACAAGGAGGTGAATGAAGAGTTCACTCAAGGACTTAGTTAATGAAGACATGAGTCCTTCATGGGGACTCCCACCAACAATCACCACTAGAATCGTGCGGTAGTGCACCCTCAACATGATTAGGGTATCACCTCTAGGTGTTCAGCTCATGTTACGCATACCCGAACATGCAAGACGAACCGTCAGAGGTGAAATTTGGCCAATAGGGAGCAGGTTCTTACCTATTACCCCTCCGGGGAAGTCCATCAATCTAACTGGATGACAAACAATGAGCAGACATATACACCCGTCCGTCCTGATTTCACTGCCCAGCAGACTCGACTGGCAGTAACACACAAATCCTGCCCGGAAATTCTAGCGGAGTACTATAGGTAGGCACATACACTTGTTTATAATTCATCATCCAGTCATCAAGCTCCTCTGACTGCATCCAATGTTTTTCGCCAATCAAATGTGGTGACCACCTAAAAACTGACAGATAAACCTCCTTACACTCATCAATTCTACCAGCAGTCTCGTCTGCCGATATTGAAGGAAACTCATCAATCATATTCGGTGGAGAACACTCAGTATGCACATACACCTGTGACTCATCAAGCTAACCAATAGTCTCATTTTTTAGCACTCAGAGATGTCAATTTGAAAGCTCCAATTACCAACATGAGGCAGACACAACTTTCTTGCCACACAAATGAGTACTGTTAGAATTCAATAACAGGAAAAGGAGGACAGGGGTAGGAACACACACCTACTCTAATCACGGAATGTATGTATTTTCCCATTACATCAGCTGAAGTAACCAAGAACATTCTGACAATGGTGAAAGAGTGGAAGAAAATCCCTTCCCATATTCAGGATACCTGTCAGAATATTATAACAAATTTATTGACATAACTAGGAATAAAACATAAATCTATCCTTATTAGTGGATTGACTCATCAACCCGTCACCCCAAAGAAGATATAGACCTCATTTACAGTCCAGGAGGGTCGTGGGGCATACTCCCACATGTCTTATGGACAGTCAATTCGGGCACATTCACTCGATTTCAATAGAGATAATCAGCCTAACCTGACCATTTCTCAAGACCTGGCACATACACCTGCCATAATAACCAATTTCATCACCAAGTGGATTCCAAGGTGAGTAAGAAGTCATTCAAGAAAAAGACCCATCCAACATAGTTAAAAAATCAAGATCCAATCTGCAATAAATCCTTGCTCAATGCTGGAGTTTTTGAATCCATCAGACAATTATTTGTTGCAACTCAAGATTCTACTCTCCCATTTAAAAATTCAATAAGTAACAATAATAATTCTGATGGTCTTCCTCAGACACATCCTCATGAAAATTTGCTTAATAACAATTAGGTCAATCTTGAATTATCATCTTTAGATAAGAGCCATGATAACCCTCTGCTTGGCCAGAACACCAAGGAGAGAAATGTTTCTTCTTTTTTTGTAACCCATTGTGGAGGTCCTCCACATGATGATGAATTTAGCTATGAAAGTCCTCTCCGAAGTGGTAATTGTCATTGCCTAGAAAATTATTCGATGAGAAATCCAGTATCAAGAAAGTCCTCATATCTTGAGGCACCTTCAAATGTGAAGCTAGTCATGTATTATGCCTTACCTATTATAGGTTAAATACTTTATCAATCACAAGATATCTCGGGTGTAGGTCATTCTCCGAACCACCGCTAGGTCATTCATCTACTAATTTGACAAATTAATTCTCTACAAATCTTGTTGAATCCGAGGAAGCAAAAAAGAAGCACCAGATTTGATCCAATCAGGTAGAAGATTCCTCATCAAATGACAAAGAGGAAGTGATGAGTATGATAAAACAATTGGAGAAAGGTGAAATACCAGTCATTTTTTGACCTTTGGCTCACTCTCAGTATGATATTCCAGAAACATTGATAGAATATTTTATTCATTATATTTGTATCAACATGTGGAAAACTATTTGTCACTCAAAAGAGAAAATATTAACTTATGATGAATATCAAAATCATGTAATGGTAATAGAAGGGTTGAAATGACTTATTGACATATCATCTCTCTCAGTTTCCCAATACAAAAAATTTTAAAAGTAGCAGAGAGGCCTTCATCGTTCATGCCATGGCGCATTAAAAAGGTTGTGATAGTTAATTACCAATTCCCCATCTGGTATTCATATCAGGGGATGACGTGTTCATGGAGCATTTCATTTCAATCTGCTCTCCAGTAAACAAATCCCACCAAAAGTGGTATCATGAAATTTTATTGCCCATGGTTGTCCACAAATAACTGGTTTTGTGTGTAATCAATGGATTGCTCAAGAACATGCCTCAACTAGTTCATCCCAAAGTCAAGAATATAAATAACAAGTTTTAAAATTACTCTACCATCATGAAAATTAGAATATCGAACAGGCTTCTCATTTACAGCATCCACATCATTAGGTGACAGAAGTATCAGAAATAATCCAATGGTCATCTGAGCCAGGTGATTTGAGTGGATGTCGGAGGATACATCTGGCCAATTTCCGGACTAAATACCACAAAATCAGATGAGATTTTATGAAACATTCAGCTGTATCAGCTCAACATCCACCTCATCTTCCCAGGCGATGGAATCTTCTAATCCAACCCTCTAGATCAATAGACAGGATTCAATGAGTTGAGCAGGAAAAATAAAAATAGTTTCAGTCCACCAGATTGGGGACTTTTCAAATTTTCAGTTTCTTCCTTAGAAAATGATAGTTTTCTCTTGATTAGCGAAGATGCCGGAAGAGAAACACATAGAATAATTATCTAGAAATTCACTCTGAATTATGGTTCATCAAAAAGTTCCTAAGGGATCAACCAAACATAATGAAATGTCTCATAAAGGACATGGAAAAAGGTAGTATCCTAGAAGTGCTTAAAGAAGGGATGCAATGTGTTATGCATCGATAAATGTCATTAATGCCATTGTTACTAGTCCCCCAGAACATGAGGCTCAGTCAGAGGGATATAATGAATAATTTCATGTTCAAGAGCCTATAAACACATTAAAAAATAATGGAGGTGTGTGTACCAGAATCCAGAGGGTTTCCCATAGGCAAGAAATTCCTTTGGGTAATTCTATTCCGTACTCTAGAAATGCACATGCCAGGAAAAGTTTAAAATTCTGGTTACATCCCACCCTTCCTCTGGAGAAGGCAATTCACTCTCATTAGAATAATGTTTCACATAGCAATAAGAAGAAATGAAGGAATTAAAGAGGTTAAATGTAGAACTACATCAAGGTAGTCATCCTCCTAAGCATGCTGGAGTTAATCAATCAAAGGAATTTGTTGCCGCTGCTATAAAGGATAAAGAATTTTCCCCTTTACATGTCCACCCTCACAGGTCCAATCCTATGGGTCATATGCGATAGAAACAGGAAATATTACCATCAGTGGTAGTACCGGTTGCCAGAGCCGATGAAACTCCAGTTATTTCACCTACTCATGTCCAAGCTCAACCAGATTTTTCTCAAAAATTAATGACTAATAATTAGTCATTAATATCATGGTTGGAAGCTATGGAAGGTCGATGTGCACAGGTTAAACCAGAAAAGTGAGCTTACCCTGAAGATTCCATGGAGGGAAAGGAAAATCCATGGCAAAGAAGGTCAACAAAATTAATGCTCCAAATGGTTTTGAAAAGATTCCAGTAAACCCATTCCTACATGTGAGTACAGATTATGTGTTTTCCATCAATTAAATTGAAAATATAGACCTAAATCGAAAAACTCTTATAGAAACTTCTCTAATATCAATTACTAATACCAATCCATAGAGGATGGGAGAAATTGTTGGTGTTCCAAGAAGTGATGGAAGCGTAAATGGAGATGTCTTCCTTTCATCCACTGAAATCCAGCGATTCTATACATCATCAACCAGGACAGAAGAAGATATTGCAATACCATAAGAAAAAATGTTGCCAATTCTCAATCCATCATCTCCTCTCTATCACACCAGAAAGACCCTTCAGCATTAATAAGATCAGAAATGGTAGCCTCTTCTTCAAGATATTCAAATTTTAACTTCTCCCTTGACCATGGAAATTCTGCTTCGACATGTACTATGAAAATACAAACAAGAGATGTGACACATATTGAAGAAGAAGAGGAATCTCTCATGGACGCTCCTCCAACATTTGAAGAGGGTATCTCTACCACTATGGATGAACTCATAGAAATAAATCTACGTACAAAAGAAGATCCATGCCCCACTTTAATTAGTGCAGTAATGAATCTTGAAGAGAAAGAAATGTAGACTTCATTTCTAAAGAAAAATCCAGATGTATTTTCTTAGAAATATACAGAAATGCCAGGTCATGATCCTGATGATTGCAATAATCATTTGTTTTTTCCAGAAGAACATCTAGGATTCAAGGAAAAAGAAAGAAGAACACACCCAACATATGCCTACAAAATTGAAGCTGAAGTTGATATTCTAATTAAGGCTAACATAGTCAGAGAAGTTTAATATCCCAAATGGATGGATAATATTGTACCTGTGAAAAAGAAGAATAGAAAAATTAGAGTTTTCATAGATTTCAGAGATCTTAATCGGAATTGCCCCAAAGATTATTTTCTATTTCCGATCAAAGAACTCGAAATTGATGCAACATCTAGCTACAAAGATATTTCCTTCATGGATGGTTACACTGGGTACAATCAAATATGAATGGCACTAGAAGAAGAGGAGTCTACAAACATCAAAGCACTTCAAGGTGTGTTTTTCTATCGGGTAATGCCCTTTGGCATGAAGAATTTAGGTTCAACGTATCAATGTGCCGTGAACCATATCTTCAAACTCTTTTTAAGGAAATTTTTTTAATTTTATGTGGATGATATGGTGGTTAAATCCAGAAAACGTTCTGATTAATTGACCGATTAGGAAATCATATTCAACAATCTTCAACAACACAATTTGAAGATTAACCCCTTAAAATGTGCTTTCAGGGTATCCTCAGGAAAATATCTCAGCTTTGTTTTATTCAATCATGGTATCGAAGATGATCTTGAGAATACAAAATTAACCCTCAACTTTTCACCTCCTAAAAATTTGAATGAATTAAGAGGACATAAAGGACACTTGGCTAATATTCGGTGTTTCATTGACAATTTGGCTAGGATGTGTTTACCTTTAACCATATTAACGAAGAAGGGAGTCACCTACCAGTAGACTAAGGAATGTTAATAAGAATTCAATATTTTCAATAAATATCTCTTGAGTCCACTAGTATTAATGCCCCCTATTGAAGGAAGACCACTTATTCTCTATGTGATAGCTTTAGAGTGATCATTGGGTGCCTTCCTTACCGAGAAGAATGAAGCTGGGAATGAAAACAGCCTTTACTATCTCATTCGGACTATGCATGAGGCAGAAACTCAATATTCAAGTATTGAAAAGTGCTTCCAAGAATTAATATTTGGTGTCCAGAAATTGAGACACTACCTACACCATCATGAGGTCCAATTGGTATCTCACAATAACCCACTCAAATTTATGCTTAGTCATCCAATGCTTATAGGACGTCTATCATGGTGGGTAGTTATTTTTCAGCAGTTTGATATCCAGTATGTGTCTCAAAAGGCAATAAATGGCCAAGCTCTGGCTGATTTCCTTACTGAACACCCATCTATAGAAGATACATCACTAAATATTGAACTCCATGATGAGGAAGTCTTATCTATTAAAGATTATCCCAAAACATGGAAAACGACTTTTATGGTGCCTCTAGAAGTCCAACAGGGAAGAAAATAAGAAAATCATAAATTTAACAAAGTTGGGTTATAAATCGTGCTTAATTCTCCACAAAAGGCAGTTCTACCCTATTCCTTCTTATTTTTTGAAGGAGGTACAAAAAATGAAGCAGAATATCATCCTCTAATTGTAGTCTTGGAATTGGCACTTCAGGCATATGTGAATCACTTGAATGTAAAAGGTGATTCATATTTGGTAATCAAACAAATCAATGGGGATTATGCCATCAAAAAGAAAGATTTAATCCCTTTGTGTCATTACATCAAAGAGTTAAATATAGAATTTACCTCATAACCATCATTTTATTATGTCATGCAATCACAAAATGCCCAAGCTGATGCACTGGCTAATGTAGCCACAACCTTGGTAGATCTATATCGGGACAAAATAATCATCAGTATTTCCCAAAGTCGTGTAGTTTCGCCTTTTCTTCATATAAGAACATAGAAAATCAATGAAATCAGTACCATTTTTGAACCATATAGTCATACTATAGGATGGATGACACTTATCCGAGAATACCTTCAAAATGGAACACTCCCAATTGATAGACCCGGTAAAGAACATGTCTGGTGACGTGTGGTCAATTTTACTCTTTACGATAGCCCGGATCACCAAAAAATTCTCTAAAACCGAGGTTTTGATGGAATTATCTTCAGATGTATTTATGAGGAAAAGACAATGGATGTCATGAATGAAGTACATATAGAAGTTTGTTTTGGCCACCAGTTTGTCCATATACCCTCTAGTCATATTTGAAGGCTTGGATACTTTTGGCCTTCAATGATGCAAGATTGTGTTGATTTCACTAAGAAGGGTCATTATTGCAAATTATGTGACAAATACATTCATCAAGCTCCAGAGTTTCTTCATATGGATATAGACTCCTAGCCATTTTCTACATGGGGAATGGATGTAGTAGGACCTTATCCTCCGACTACAGCTAAGAAGTTTAAGTATATTCCTACTGCTACTTATTTATTTTCCAAATGGGTAGAGGCAATACCTCTCAAATAATTCACTACTAAAATAATTGTTAGCTTTTTTAAATCCAACATCATTACCATATTTGGTGTTCCTCATACCATATTGACAGATAATGGAACCATCTTTTATTCATCCAAGGTAGTAAAATTGTATCAAAAATACAATATCAGATACATCCATTCATCTTTGTATCATGCAGTGGCCAATGATCAAGTAGATGCATTCAATAACAATCTTTCAAACATACTTCAAAAGATAGTGGATAATGATAAGAAGTCATTTCCTTATAAAAATTTTCATGCTCTATGGGCTTATCAGACAACCACCCGCACTGCTACATGATCAAATCCATATTCATTGGTATATGGAACAGAAGGAGTCTTTCCAATTAAAGTCCAATTACCTTCGCTTAGAGTCACCATTTGTGATATGTTATCTTCAGATGAATGATATAAAAAGAAATTGGATGAATTGGAATGACTATATGAAAATAGATTGGGTGCACTACACCATTTAGAAGTCTATCAGAATCGAATAGCACGAGATTCCAATAAAAAAGTTCATCTTCATTCATTAATTCATGGGTAATTGGTATTGGTCCTCATAACCCCAATGAAACTGGGAAAGAAGCCTCTAAATCTTGATCCATAGTGGGAAGGACCTTACTCAATACATAGGGTATACTTTAATTGAGCTTTTTCTTTAATCTCAATGGATGGAGAACACATTTCAACTGAAACCAATGCAAGATTCATGAAGAAGTATTTTCTATAACACAAATACACCCATTGTACTTGGTGGAGAACATTAAAATGCATATCCCCTATATCGTCCAACTTGACATTAAAATGTTCCCCTCTATCATCCAACATGATGTCAAAATGTGCCCCTCTATAGTACAACATGACGTTAAACTATTCCCCTATATCATCCAAAATGACATTAAATTGTGCATCGTCCGAGCTGCAAGACATTAAACAACAAAGCACCCCATGTTAGTGACACATAAAATTAAACTGTGATCGTCACTTGCACAATTGTCTTTTAAAATCTGTAGCCATGCGTGCCATGGGAAACTAATCATGCATAATCCCCACACCATCCTTCGTGGTCATATCATTCATGACAAGATCATCAGGTAAGTTACTGCTTCTTGTTTCTCACACCGAGCATTACTCATGTGATCTTAGAGTAAGCTTAGACCATGACATGTTCTCTTAGCCGCTAACCACGCTTATATCCCATCATCATCTTTGGTTCATTGTCCTCAATTACACCTTGATCGCCAAATCCCTCTGAATTTAACTACGTGTACTTTGATCATTGCCTCCTAGGCCGGTTATGTAGGAAACCTCCAGAGGATCAAGCCGGAAACCACTTCTGTCACATCGATTCTCCTTCACAACATACGATGTTGATCCGGGAAGCCCCCATCAACCGTCTTATTTGTTTCAGTTAATATTCATTCAACATGCCTTTAAAATGTGCATGTCACATCTTCCTAGCTATATGACATTAAACTATATAGTTCCCCATTGTCTATGATACAAGACCTTAAATTGCATAGCACTGGTCCATACGTATGACCTTAAAACCTATTTTCAATTTTGTCCTGTATGAAAATAAACTACAGCAATCCCTAATACCCTCACACGAGAGGAATCATCATTGACATGGTATCCAAGCATGTCATGTTCCAAGAATTACGTGAAACTTGATTCCCATCCTCAGGGGATACGTAGGAACGCTCGGGCATTCCTCGAGTCCAGTCACGAGCCTTTGGGCCTAACCCCAAACTCCACTTTTGGTCCCTGGGCTGAAAAGTCTTCCTGAGAGAACATGGTGTTATGTGGAACACCCCGGTCATTATTCACATCAGGTTTGTAACAATTGAATGATGAGTCTCCCTGACTATGGTCCAAGCTCTATGACCCTAAACTAAGATCTTCCATGCTCTCTCCCTACATGACGTTAAACTGCATTTCAATAAAAATGTGTGGCTTGATTCTCATCCCAATGAGATACGTAGTGACATCCCGAATCTCAATTCAGGACCCAACAACAACATTATAAAAATAATATTCATCATCTCCATAACCCTTTTCTTAACTTCTGGTCACAAAATTTCTGATACTAGAGAGTTCTTTTTCCTCTCTATGTAGCACATGACCTTAGGTTGACTTGCATAAGTTGTCTACATAACATACCTATCATCCCAAATGATTATATTATTTGACTATGCAGCTTATGACCTAGTTGGCCCTTCCAAATTAATCCCCCATAACGGTTTTTTCAATTAGTGGTAACATCATTCGTAGGAGAAGCCTCTTTTGTCCCTCTTGGTCTTAACGGCAAAATGTAGTGATCTGCAAAAAACTTCTATCCTTAATATATCTCTTCCATACACTTTTTCAAGATCTAAAAATATTATGTCATATAATGTTTCTATCTATAGTTTTAGTCCTGTGATTTAAAACCAAAAATACCTATTTTCCTATGTTTGGGTCGGACCTTCGTAGAAGTCACATTCCTCCAATTATTTGAAAATTCTGATTGGAAATGTCCTCTCCATATTCAAATACCTTTCTCCATAAAATAGACTCTATACATTGGAAAATTTGGATCCCCATAAAACATTTTTAGCTTTTAGTAATAGAAAGTCAAATTTCTGAATGTTCTTTTTCCCGAATATGTAGCACGTGGCCTGAAGTGGCCTTGAATAAGTTATCTACATAACGGACCTGTCAGCCAAAAGATGCTACTATTTGACTATATAGCTTATTCACTAGTTGTCCATGAATAATTTTTCCCCCATAATGGGTTTGTCAAGTAGTTGTAACTTAATTCTTAGAAAAGTCTTTCCCTAATTCATTATAGCTCTTGTCCTATGTCATTCATCCGATTCAAAATTTCTCAAGTCACAGTTTACAATTTTCCCCCTCCATACTTCAACATGGTAATATGTTTTAAGAAAAATTATCAAGAATGGAGTCAATATCATCCATTCGGTCAAAGATATTAGACCTTAAATATTAGCATTTTTATATTCCAACATGCATGACTTTAAACTGCCAATAACAAAAGACATGGAACTCATTATATTGGGATCCTATAAAGGGTACTCTGAACAAAAGTCAAGTCTCAGATCTCTAAACATACATTTTGTATGATATAGGAAATATTGAGAAATTAAAATATAATGTGTGTGATGTTGTTTATATAACCCTAGTAAAAATCGAACTATGTTTACTAGACACACTAGCTTTGGTAAAAATAAGAGCAATTATCAAGAAAATGAATGTACAAATGATTGAAGATGAACTATTTTTCATTGATGAACAAGATTATAATAACATCCATAGACTGGAGTGACGTCTCTTTTTTTGCAAAAAATTACATACAACTTTCAACATGATTTCTCATATATTTCATAGCATCCCAAGCATCATCATCATACATTTGATGTTCATTTACATGGACAAATTCACTCTCTTCATCTCGAAGAAGTTCTTATTTGTCATCTTTTATGGATTTTATACCATCCTCTTGGACTTCTTCCAATTAATTATGAAGCTGGTCAACATCCCCAGTAACACCATCTTGCTCTTGCTAAAGGTGCAACAGCTGGACAATCTTCTCCTTGATCTTTTTATTCATCTCCTTTAGCTTTACAGCATGATCAGCCTCAGCTTGGGACACTGCAGCCTTAAATTCATTGCTATTGAATAGATATCTAGCTCTGATTAGGTCATGACGACACCTTTGCTCTTGATCCCTCCTTTGAATGAATTGTTTCACTGCGACATGGATTTCTTGATATCCAAAAACACCAAGTCGCAGCATGAGGAACATGGATGAATGTCTTGGAATTTTTAAATGTAGCTCTTCAAGAGGCTCCTCAGATATTACCTTCCATATATTTTTCCATTCCATGAAATGTGAGAATTTTAGCACCATTTGCACCTCTGGATCTGATTTGGAATCACTATCACAAGGAGGAACATAGTCTGGGATTAATGATATGTTATTATAAATATGAAACAACCCTCTTTGTCTTTCTATCCATCGTATGGAAAATGAAATCACTACGTGGGCGTACGTACGAAATACCGTCTCCACACCGTGGTGTAATCTGTTTTTTCACCACCAGCTTACATGGAAGGGTATAACGGAAGAAATAATAACAATATATGATTATTAAAACATGATACTAATTATGAGATATTATATAATCAACTATAGTACCATTCAACATTTATAGGAACAATATCATCGCTCGTTTGTATGTACAGATTACCGTCTCCACGACCCGATGAGATTCATTCTTCAGGTTAACCAATCAAGAATTATTATAATCTATATATAGTAATAATCACAAAAGATATGAAAAAATAATTATATTGTAATTATGTACAAATATGTTTCATTTTCTTATTTTCATTAAATTCAATAAGGAAACGAAAGCAGCGTCCATGCGTACGTATGGCCTACCGTCTCTATGAACGTTGTATTCAATTCTATTTATCAATATATCAAATATATTTATATTATGAATATATATTATATATAAATCATGTTTTACATTATGTAATTATGTAAATCGGAATATAATTAATAATATCAAGAACAACAAGTCCAAACACGTACGATAAATGAAATGATTTTACCCAGAATGCTACTTTAACATGGAATTGAGAAAAGAACAGGTAATATAAAGTCATAAGTGATTCAAATATGATATTATAAATATTATTATGGTTCTTTTGGAAGTGAATAATATGTCTTAACCCAATAAAAAATAGTTTTGGATACATATGGAATAAATTGGACATAAGGTAAGGGATAATTTTGCAATCTCGTTTTTATCCTGAAATTGCTTATACGTAAGTATTTACTGGTGTTATATTTTTCATCCATGTCCATAAAATTGTTTTTCATAAAGTGTTTAAAATTATTACATGTATTTTTAATGTCATGTTTACCCTTCTTTGAATTTTACTTTGTGCATGGATGGAATCATTATTTTGTTTACCATATGAGGTACTTTTTGATTTTCCGTCAAAAGTACAAGAAGAATGTTTTTTTACTTATACAGAAAGAATGATTTTTTACAGTTTCATAACGTCTTATTTACATAAATATTCCTCTATAATATTTCATGATTATTTTCAACAAAATTATTTTCTTTTAAATTGTATGTCATTTTGAGAAAGAAAATGATTTGGAAGAAGAAAGGATATTTTTCTCAAGAATTTATTTCAACTGTTTTATGAAAACTATTTTACATCTATGTTGACATTATTTAATATGGTTATGTTTAAAGTATAATGTCTCTATTATTTACATGGTTTGATTTATCTTATGATGAAATGAAATCCATTTGTATTATATGGATTATGTTGTGAAGTGATGATGTTTATGAAACCCATTTTATTCTTTGGGTTATGATGAATGATTTATGATTATTTTGTGGAACACGTAAGAATGATTTTAAAATGAGAAGGGTGGGAGATATATCTCCCTCCAATTCATTGGGAAAATATTTATAATGAATGAGATAAACATGACCAAAATGGAAAGTAAATCTGGTTCAGTAATACCGGGCTAGTATGTCATGTAAACATGATTCAGTAATGGTCATTGTCCACTATGTTGGTCTTAGTATAAATTCCTTGGCTACTATGGAAATTAAAACATGTGATTAATGGTTTTCCACAATTACATGTTTTATTCACAAGAAATTTTATAATGATTAATGTTTATTTATGATCTATTCTTTAGATACTGCAAAGATTTATTTCACGACTGAAGATTTTGATGTTTAACCTTTATGTTATTATTTCTATGTTCAAATGTATATGGTTTGTTTTATTTTATCCATTCATAACCTTACATAGAATTTGAGCTCACCCTTTTTATGTTTTATTTTCCCCAGGATATAAAAAAAAGGATTTAGGTATGAAAACAAAAGGGGAAGATATTTATGGGAGATGTTGCAGATCTTTCACCATGATTAGAAGATTTTATTCCGAGTTTACAAAGACACTAAACTATTACGGTCCTTGGGTTTTTGTTTTTGTTTTTATTAATAATTCTATAAAAGTAATGTAATTTTCCTGTTCATCATGCTTGGGTCTCTACAATTGGTATCAGAGGAAATTTTTAGTTAACCTTTGGAAAGTAGGAAGTGGAAACCTTAGTGAGATCCCTAGAGATACCTCTAAGGAATGTCTAGGGATGTCTCTAAGGTTAAGTATAAATATAGGATATCTTCCTATAATTATTATAACGATTATGAATAACCTAGGATTAAACCTAAGATGTTAGATATTGAAAGTACTCCACCTAATTATTTTTCTTTCCTAGTCTGATATTTTAATCTCACACCATTCTTTTTGGGTTTTAGATAATGGCTACAAATAGGATGATTCATGTAAATGGAGAATATGATGGAAAATGGAATGATTTTCCTCATGAGAAACCATATGAAATAGTATTTGGAAGGTGAAATCTCATTATTATGACTAATCAGCAATCTCATAACATGATTAATAATCAAAACATTGGTAAGTTTCTTGACTCATCATATATGAGAAATATGGAGTTTCATGATGATAATAGAGGAAAGAAAGTTAAATTTCCATCATGTAAATCATATGGGAAGAGGCGTAAGGGAGAATGTTTCCAAGGAACTGTAAGATGCTTTGGGTGTGGAAAAGAAGGACACAAACCTAGTAATTGCAAAGTAAAAGGATCTAATAATACAATAGACAAGGATAATGGCATTTCTAGGACATCAACAACAGTTAAATGTTTTAAATGTGGAATGTACTGGAATTATGCAAACCAATTACCTAAGAGAAAATCTCATGAAGAGAATCAGAATGTTCTTATGAGTAGTATTTATGTTGGTGATGATGAAGAGATTAAAAATGATATATGAAATTAAAGAAGTGCTGAGAAATATAATGACGGAGCTCGGTCGATTGTTTAAGAAGGTTGTAGAATTATTGTATATTTATCAAGAGTTATGTCGTCTAGGTAATTTAATGGTACTATGGAATAATGAAAACTCAAACGATTATTACAATATTGTTTTTCCTAAAGTCTTTGATAGTATATGTTGAATTGTGCCGGTAACCATGAACGGTTATTTAGATATTTTTCGAAAGTAGATGATCTGTGTGTAGTGAAGGGATAAATAGGAAATAATATGTTTGATATTATTAATGAGATCTAAACTGATATAAGGAAAAAGTGATATCATTGTTTGAGTATATCGAAATTTTATGATTTTGGTATGTTGAAAGAGATAACGTTTGATAGCATTCATGTTTTCACTAAGGTTCAATGGGAATTAATTTTCCAAGAGAATACAAGATTAAGGTATTAACATGTGTGGAATATAACCAATAAGATATATATTATGATATATGGGGGATAAATGATGGTAATCACATGATTTGTATATGACCTCTCTAGTAATCTTTCTCTTTATACTATGAGATTGGATATAAGTATTTTGGATAATCCTAACGATTGGAATGGATTAATTTAGACATCAAATAGTATTGTTTATGGCTAGAAAATTTTGATATTATTTTTGAAATGTTATAATATCATAGTTTTAGAAAAAGGAAAACCTATAAGATGGGCTACAACCTGTCGTATAGGACGAGGTTGTGGGAATAAATCCCACAACCGAATTAAGGAAGGCCTTTATCACTTACCACTAGCCTACAGGAAGTCCCTGGTTAGTAGAAATTTGTTTTATTTTATTAATTGGTTTTATAGTTGAAGTATAAGTCCATTTTTGAACCATATATCATTAATATCACCATATATTGACTTATTCCAACCTTTTTATGAGACATATGGAATGACCTTACATTCTATCATGTGATCTGCTAACACATCATGAATGAACAATTCAACTTAATTTCTTTAAATAAGAGATGAAGTGGAAATTGTTCATGGAATGACAGACAATGATATTTCACTAAAATCAAGTAAGTATTTCTCCTTATGAAAAAATTCATCAAATTTAGGGAAGTGATAATGAAAAAAAGATGGTGTCTTATTACCCTCATACACGATGAATCAGAAGGTACCTTAGATCATCAAAAATTTAAGACTTTTTGATTTTTGGATTTTCCATAGCCATGTCCTCTACCACTCTTCATCAGAAGTTTATAGTTAGATTTCTATTATATATCCTTGTTTTTACCTATGTGGAATCCCAGTGCTGAGTAACTTTGGGTGACTGCTATGATACTTACATTCATTTTTAAAATGAACACTTAGTATTCCTTTTTACGATGTACATTACGATGAAAGAAACTATCAAGTAGTAAACCATTTATAACCTTGACGAATTACGAGGGGGAAATTCATTTTAAGGGGGTAGAATGTAACAACCCAAGATTTTATGAGATATATTCTTTTTAATTTCTCAGATATCTTCTATTGTACGGTACACCAAGATTATCTTGCTCTATATGCATCACTGTATTAGCTTGTAGTATAAACAAACACTATTCTTGGATTGTGTTGCAAACAATTTGAAGTTATTTTTAATAGAATTAATTTTACAAAACACTATGCATTGATATTTCTCGTGGTATAACTGAATGATATTATATGCAACACCAATGTAAGCATGCCCTATATGCAACCCTGACTTGGCTTGCATCACTCGCAAGAGAGACATTCCTTGATAGCTTGTGTTGTACACAATACCGAGTATCACCATACGAGATATTATTATAATATTATTATGAACTAGCCGTTATTAATAGTATTAACTACAAGATGATTTTTATAACATTATAAATCATCATAAACATTTTCTATATCATGGTATGAGAACAAAATAAATTTTTCAGGAAAAATATGTATTTTTCAAAAGATGTAGTTTTGTCATATTTTGATGGCGCACCCATTTTAAATCTAATTTTGAAGATTTTTATAAGTTAATTATTATAAAATAAACTTCTTCTTGTGAATCAGGATATAAAAATTTATCTTGGATAATGTGTTGATATTTTTCTAATAACATTCATATTTTGATGATTTGTTAAAAGACGTATAATTTTAATTAAAAACAAATTCTTTCTTCCAAATAATTTATATGGATAAATTATAATATTGAAAGGTTTTAAAGTATAAAAATAATATATTTTTACCATTTAATATAATTTAATACATTAATCAATAATTTTACATTGAATTCATATGTAAAAACATTTCAATCTTTTGCAATGTTTTTAAAACCAGTTTTCCCAAAAGCGGGATTAAAATACAATTACATACTGCAACTTCTGTGTTTTGAATTTGGAAAAATGGATTCCAGTTTTGGAATAACTAGGTCTATATTATGTCTATAGGAAACTATTTATTTTTATATATTTTGAATAGTAACTACGGTAAATTTTATTTACTATAGTTAAAGGTAAATCAAGTAATTAAGGGTAAAAATAATATTATAAAATTACTCTAACACATGTCATAATATAATTGGATAACTATATTTCATCATAAAATATACTTGGGTTGAAATGGAGTTTTTTAGATCCCAATTGTATGTGATTAAGACCTTTAATTTATTATTTAAATGAAAGTGAAATATGTATCACTCAAACGTTAATAATTAAATTATTTTTAATATAAGTGTATACAAAATATAAATTCAATTATAAATACAAATTTTAAAGATAAAATGTTTATCTTAATCATGGTAATTTATTTTTAATCTTTAATAAATATATTCTTTCTTTAATAGCTAATACATTAATGATGCAGAAATTATTTATTTAGTGAAAAGTCAATAATATAGTTTTTATTAAACTAATCATACCCATAAAATGCCCAAATACTTGACCAAAAATTATTGGTCGTGTAAATATAAATCGTATGCATCCAAAGGTCGATTTTTGACCATTTGGAGCCTTATAAAATCATTTATGACACTTGTATTATTTTATTTTAAATGATGTCAAATTTGTCACCTACATAATATAACAATTCAAATGTTGTGATTTTAAGATGATAAATTCGAGTAAAAGTATTATTATAAAAGATATTAGATTTATCCACATCATATTTTTTTATTTTTTATTTCTATTAAACAACTATGTATATTAAATAATTATTCAAAAATGTTGTAGAAATTGATTTTTAAGGGAAATATCAAATAAAAGGTCCTAAAAATAATGAAATAAATATTATATGAACTCTTTAATGTGATCCACAAATTTTCTAGATAAATATGTCATGTTATGAATCTCTTAAATCTTTTAGTTCGAACATATCTTCTGGGTAGATTTTATATAAATTCAAATAAATGAATAGTGTCAAAATTGACATTGTTGATATTTTATGAAAATAACATATTATTAAATTGTTTAAAAATCACAAAAATATTTGAAAATTAAAAATTGAAAATTATATATCCTTAAATGTAATAATATATCTAATTATCTAAAATACACAACACATATGTAATTATTTATAACAATTTAAAATTTTGAAATTTTTTACGAAAAATAAGATTAAATAGATTAAATAAGGATAAATCCAAATGACAAGGTGTAAAATAAAATAAAAAAATGTCTAAATTTGATTAGATGATTATATTACAACCCTATCCTATCTAATATACAAATTTGAGTCAGTTTGGAGGTTTTTATGTGGGTTTTGAGTTTATTATAAAGTAATATTTTAGAGGTTTCCAAAAGTGCCCCTCTCCTCTCTTATAAAAGGGAACATCCTCCCTCTCCTTCTCACAGCATTTTGAGACTGAAATCTCAGCCAAACCCTATCCATTTATCTTATCCAATTCTCTAGAAACATACTAGAGGTTATGGTCTTCTTAAAAGAGCAACTTTAGTTCCCTAATAGGAGGTTTAGAACATGCATGTCGAAGAAGAGATAATATCCTTTACTGATTCATTCTAAATTATTTATTCTTCTACTTCCTCTTCTTTATTTGATTCATAATAAAGTAATAAAATCAGTATAACTAATATAATTATATGTTATTATAAATTTGAAACAACCCTATTTGACCTTATATCCATCCTACAGAAAACGAAATCACCATGCGTGTGTACGTACAAAATACCATCTCCACGCCGTGGTGTAATCTGTTTTTCATCCACTACCTTAATAGGATAGGTATAATGGTGGAAATACTAACTATATATGATTATTATAACATGATACTAATTATGAGAAATTATATAATCAACTCTAATACCATTCAACAATTATAGGAATGATATCGTCGCTCGTGTGTATGTACAAATTACCGTCTCCACGACACGATGAGATTCATTCTTCATGTTAACCATTCAAGAATAATTATAAGGTATATATAGTAAATATTTATGAATGATATGACATTAAAATGATAATTGATTTATGTACATATATATTTCATTTACTTTATTCCATTCAATTCAATAAGGAAACGAAAATAGTGTTCATGCGTATGTACGACCTACCGTCTCAAGAACAATGTATTTAATTCCATTAATAGATCTAACATATATATTTATATTCTGAATATATATTATATATAAATCATGTTTTTCATTATGGAATTATTTAAATCAGGATATAAGTAATAATATCATGAATAACAAGCCCAAAAACGTACAATAAATGAAACGATTTTACCCAAAATGCTGCTTTAACATGGAATTGACAAAAGAACGGGTAATATAAAGTCATAAGTGAATCATATATGATATAATAAATATTATTATTGTTCTTTTACAAGTTATTAATATTTTTGAACCCACTATACAAGTGTTTTGGACACATACAGAAGAAATTGGACATAGGGTAAGGGATAATTTTTCAATCTCATTTTCATCTAAGATTTCTTATATGTAAGTATTTACTAGGGTTATATTTTTAATCCATGTCCATAAAAATGTTTTTAATAAAGTGTTTAATATTATTCCATGTATGTTTAAATTCATTTTTACCCATATTTGAATTTCACTTTTTGCATGGATGGAATCATTCTTTTGTTTACCATAAGAGGTACTTTTTGACATTTCTCGCAAAAGTAAAAGAAGAATGTTTTTTTACTTATACGAAATGTACAATTTTTTACAGTTTCATAATGCATTATTTACATAAAGAATCATATACAATATTTCATGATTATTTTCAACAAAATTATTTTCATTTAAATTTCATGTCATTTTGATAAAAGAAAATGATTTGGAAGAAGAAAGGATATTTTCCTCAAGAATTCATTTCATGTGTTTTTTCAAAACTATTTTCCATCTATGATGAAATTATTTAATATGGTTATGTTTCCAGTATAATGTCTCTATTATTTAAATTGTTTGATTTTTCTTATGATGAAATGACATCCATTTATTTTATATGTATTATGTTATTAAGGGATGATGTTTATGAAACCCATTTTTTTCTTTGGGTTATGATGAATGATTTGTGATTGATTTGTGGGACATGTAAGAATGATTTCAAAATGAGATGAGTGGGACCTATATATCCCTCCAATGAATTGGGTAAATATTTATATCTCATGAGAAAAAAATTCCTGGAATGGCATGTAAATCTTATTCCGTAATACAGGGATCGAATGGAAAGTAAACCTGGTTCAGTAATGGAGATTGTCCACTATGATGGTATTGGAAAAAATTCATTGGACACTATAGAAATCATAACATGTGCTTCATGGTTTTCCAAAATTACATGTTTTATTTCCATTCTATTTTATGATGAATAATGTTTATTTATGATCTATGCTTTACGTACATGTATGATATATTTCATGACTGAAGATTTTGATGTTTTAACATTATGTTCATGTTTCTATGTTCAAATGTATATAGTTTGTTATATTATTTCCATGCATACCCTTACAGAGCATTTGATCTCACTCTTTTTATGTTTTCTTTTCCCCAGGATATAAAGAAAGGTTTTAGGTAGGAAAACAAAAGGGGTAGATATTAATGGGGGATGTTGAAGATCTTTCACCATGATTTGATGATTTTGTTCTCCGTTTGAAAAGACACTAAACTATTACAGTCAGTGGGTGTCTATTTTTATTATGTATTAAGTATTTCACCAAATTACTAAAATTTCCATGTACATCAAGCTTGGGAATTTATAGGTTGTAAAAAATAAAATAAAATAAGACATGAACTTATTTTATTTTATTATTCCCACAAAAAACCCAAAAACTATTTTTTTCCCAACCATCTGCTATCGAGATGAAAGTCTTCATAAGAGAATACTGACATTGCGAGTTCAACGGTGCCCTCAGATTTAAATTCTGAGCAATGGTTCAAAAGTTAAAACAACCCAATTATATTTTTACTGAACGTACCTGAACAAACATCAGAAATTTATTCCGGGCACATCAGGCCTTAGAATCACGCGCAGTCCGTTTTTATGGACTCGTAAATTCCAATGTATTTAAGAAAAAAATTCCCACCAAAATTCTGGGTCTTATATTCTCCCCATTTTAGGGATTTATGTCCCCATAAGCTACAAATCGTATTAATGAAACAAAAGGGGGTACTGAGCATGAATCTGAGCCTCCCGCTTCCATGTGCTCTCCTAGAGGTTCTTGTGCCACCAAAAAACGCACACCAGATGCATTGCATGCTCGCACGTTGTTGGGCATGGGTGGAAAAATAAAATTTATACCTAAATTCTACTTAGGAGAGTTTCATGATAGGGTTGAACCACATGGAGGCCTGTTTTTGTGTTTGGTGTTAGAAAAAAAGAAAAAACAAAAACACAAATGAAAAAATCGAGCAAAGACAATTGGTGGTGTTGAAGTGAAGTGAATGAGATTTAGTGTGAAAAGAAAAAGGGAGAGCTAGTGAGTGCAAGGGAGTAGACAGAGAATCAAGAGAATTTGGGGTGCAAACAACCAATAGATGAATAGGGGGAAAGTCCACTGGCTGATTTGATGTTGTTTATCCTTGTTTATGCACTAATATTGTAAGAACATGGATCTGACTAAAAATAACCAGCCAGATTTGTCGTCTGATCAGTTTGTGATGAAACGGCTCTTACAGTCCCTTGACTATAAAATAATTCCATCCAATGGTGAAATTAAGTCAAACGTCACCGGGATCATATTTTCAGTTGAGTTTGGTGTGTCTCTCTCTTTCGAGAATAATTCACTTGTTAGTGAATTATTCAGATTGAAACAGATTGAATAATGGTACAAACAAGATCGTTTTTCACACGATCTTATTTTTATGAAAATAAGATTCTCTGTAAAAATGAGAGAGACGATCCAATTAATTGATGTAGTGGATGAATGAGACCAAAAAAATCAAATCATCCAGCTTATTCCCCCTGAAGGAAATTTTCCGGACAAAGTGGATGGTTTTAATACGACAGTAGAATTAAGATCAATGAAACTCATTTTGAAATAGGTAGCAGAAAAATAGAGCGCAAGAAAAAAAAATATGTTCCAACTCCCTGCTACTACTTTTGAAAGTCTTGTTCCTACTACTCGATGGTGGATGTGATGCTGGACTCCGCTCGATGTCCCACCCTGGGAATCGAGGGCTGAAAATGCTATGATCTTGTACTCCAATCTGAGAAGATGGTGTAAGTCGATCCTGCTCTTCTCTCTTGGTCTGGACCAAAACCCTTACTGCCTGTCACTCGTGATAGAAGTTTGCCCCGAATTGATGTCCTCTGCTCCTACTTAGCTCTGTTGATCTATGCCTCTCCCGCCTCTTGTGCATTCATCACCCAACTGAAGCCTCTGGAGTCTCCCTCGAAGAGATCGCTGGCCTCCACGTGGTGCTTTCACTGTGCTGCCCCTCCCACACTGGTCACCGGAGCAGTTTCTCCCAACTGAATGAAAATGAAATGTTCGTGATGAGATAAGTTCTTCCCTATACAAATCATCAAATCCACGTGGTGTGCTTTAATGTTCATTTCACCCGCTCCCGAGTGAACTCCATGTAAGTGCATCTCCCCTTACAATGAGACAACAAACGCACACGAGTTAACTAAAATAAAATGAAACTATTATATACTATATATTAATATTATTACTTAAATAAAAATACTTATATATATATAATACTAAATATTAATACTTAAATATGTAAATATAATAATAATTATTATTATGATATACAAATATTATATATAAGCTTATAAAAAATTAATAATATAACTATAATTATTATTGTACTAAATGAGATATGTATATATATATATGTTATAGTGTATTGTGTTTATATTATATGTTGTTATAAAAACTAGAATATAAAATAGAAAAGAGAATAAATATAAACTAAAAACCAAAATGAGGGGGAGAGGGGTCGGGTTTCAGCAGCGCCGGAAGAGGGAAGAAGGGGAGGGCTCAGGCTTCGGGTTCAGGTAGGAGGCAATGGAGAGATGTGGTGCAACGAGAAGGGGGAATGGAGGGCTACGAGCTTCAGGGCAGGGTCGTGGCAGCACAAGGACAAGGCCCGCTCGGGGTGGCTTTCCTACGAGAAGGGGGTTTGAGGGATGGGATTCGTGCGACGTAGGGGAGGAGACAGGGTGCTAGCGTTCGTATGGCTCCAACAGTGGTGATGTGGTGCAGCTCGATTAGATGGGTGCGGCGGCGCTAATGGAGGAGAAAGAGGTTAGGCCGCAGATGGTGTTGGTGCAGATGTGGCCCAGGGTATAGATGGTGGTGACGGAGAGATCCAGTGGTTCAGAAGGAGGGAGAATCGGCCTCAGCTTGGATTGGGGTTTGGATTTTGAGTTTTGGTATTGATTTTTTCACTTGATAAGTTCTTGAAATTCCATGATTCTTCGGATTTTCTGTGTTTGCTACTTTGTGAATTTTTTTCTACTACTTTCGTGATTTGTTGGTTCTTTCATGCTGCGTTGATAGTTGAGTGCACTGATATTGTGTTGTTGGTGCTGGAATTGTGAGAGAATTGATGTGGAACGAAGCAGTGAAGAAGCTGGAGAGTGGCAGGGGATTCTGTTGAGACATGCACCATGAGTTTCAATCACGATGAGACCATGAGGAAAGGGTTTGGCAAGGAGAAGGGGAATTCATACGGTGAGACGGGTGAGAGGCGGTGATTTTCACGGTGAGTCCGTGAGTAAATGGAGGTGTCACCGTGAGTAAAGGGTGGAGGTTCAAGAGACACCATGAGTGAGGCTCACAGTGAGACAATAATAGGTTCCAGTGTATGGGGAACTGGTGAGACAATAGGTGTGAAATAGTGGCACCGTGAGTGATGCTCATGGTGAGACTGTGAAGAGTGGAAACAGTGCCACCGTGAGTACATGAAAAATAAAAAAACAAGAAATTAAATAATTTAATAATTTAAATGAAACTAAAAATAGAATGACTTAAAAAAATAATAAATATGAAAAAATTAAATCATAAAATTAATTGTGTTTTATTTAAAAGATTGAATTTATTATAAATTATAAACGTACATAATTAAAAACAAACTAATGATACTTTCTTAAATTAATCAACCAATTCAGTAACCAATAAACTAAATAATTCATTTACTTAAAGAATAAACTTATTAATTGAATAAAATTAAATTTTTAAAACTAGTTAAATTATCAAAAACCAAAAACTAAACTGAGTTTTTTATTTACAATTTAAAGATTAATGAATTAATTAATTTAATAAATGAATTAATAAACTAACTGGAATGAAAAATTATACAAATAAAAGAATAAATAAATAAAAGTCTAATCCGTGAGACTAAACTTATTTAAGAATTGTTTAAAATGACACTAATGCACATTAAAACACATGTTTTTTACTAAAATTGACTATTTTACACAGAAAAGTATAAAAACACAACAATAATTAATTATTTAATAAAAACAAAATTTTAATATGAAAAAATCAATAATAAATACAAAAATAATGTGGTAAAGAGTATGAAAACACTACCACATCAAACTCCCCCACACTTAAAACCTTGTTTGTCCTCAAACATGTACATACACTTACATTAAAACAGAAATATGATTTGTGATGTTCAGTTCAAAACAAAGTGCATGACTAAAATTTAATACCCAGAGGATCAAAAGCAATAGTAGGTCAAGCTTTTCAAAGTTTTTCAAAAATGATGTCCTACCTAGCTTCAAATACTCACTGGAAGTCAAGAGCATCACAATCTCATACACTGTCAAGTATGTTAGGCCTTCTATGTGTATTCATTAATTGTCCTACTCCACCTTCCAGTTCATGTTCTAATTCAAGGAGTGTAGACAGGTTAGAAGAAGTGGAACTCAAAAATTAACCAAGGGCTCCTTCCATTCTCACCTTCCTCTAGGTTCCAGAAATTAAATTCCATTAAATTGATCAATTTATTGTTTCAACTCAAATGAAAATTAACCAAATCAATTTCTCCCTTCTTCAACTGGGTTCAAAATTCCCCTCACATTAATAAGTTAATTTTTGACAAGGCCACTTTATTTTTAAATTTCCCATCCATATTCCATGTGTAGAGCACTATTCATAGCACTTATTAAGATTTAAGATGGCTTTATTTATTCACTGAAACTCACCCAATGCACCTTGTCTCAGATACTCACCATGGGATCCCATTTTCTAGTTTTACTCCAGTTACAAAGGACTAAATTAATAATCATTCGGATTGACTTCCTAAAGTGATTGAATATTATTTAATAAAAATGTGAGCCCCTCTGTTCCAGTGAGAACTTCATGTTACTCTAAGTCATGATCCTCATTCCACAAGACCTATTTTTTCACACTCTTATCTTCAGTTCCTAAACAGAAAGATTCATAGAGACAGTGAACAATTACACTCAGCATTCATTCATACTTAACAGTTTCTGACTGAGTTCCACTCTCAACATCCAGCAAACAGTTATCCACTAAACAGGAAAAAAATAATGTACCATTGAACCTCCAATGACCATCATGTGTTGAAGGAATTTGAAAAACATTTGAAGGAATTTTGAACCATTTTTGAACCACTATTTTTTATGAATAAATTTGACCATTTTGACCATTTTTTTAAACAAACTCATGTTCAAGATGGGGGAATTCGACAAGACACCAGAATGACCCCTCTCCCCCACACTTAAAACCCAACATTGTCACCAATGTTGAATCTCAGGGTGAGAGATAGTTAATTTTCAAAACAGATGGAAAATTCAGCTGAAAGAGGTTAAGGAGGGGAATCAATGAAGTTAAAAAATTTCTTTTCCACACAAAAAATGAATGAAAATAAAAATAAAAACAACAAAAAAACATAAAAGACCAACCCCAATAGCCTCAAAAGCAACCAAGTACACTCTATTCGAAAATCATTCATGCTTTGAATGTTTAAAGAGTAGACAAAGATTTATCAATTGACCTTAAATAATAGCATGATTAACAATAACGTGCAACAACAACTCAATGAAGTTGAAAGCAATGGGTGTAAGGAGGTTCTACAAATCAGCTCAAACTAATTTTCAACTCTCTAGATACTAGCTGTTAAACACCCATGAAATAAAACACAGTCATTCCTCATGGATTGGGAGGAAGTCCCCCACACTTAGTTCATAGTGAAGAGGAAGCAAGTGATTGATATTGAAAATGGCAGAACAACACTTCCTTGAATTATTGGACCTTTCACAGTGGATTTCATCAACAGGTCCTCTTCAACATCGCTGGATTGTTACTCGTCTTCATTAACCTACAAATTAAAATAAGTAAAATAAGATTTCAGATTTTAAAGTGCAAGATAAGTAACCAAAGAGAGTGAGTAGAGAGAAATTTTATCCATATAATGCTGTGGATTTCTCCCTTGGGGTTTCTTGTCCATGTTTCTGGCAGCGAAAACTCTCTCTAAAATAACAATAGATCATGAGGCACCATTAGTAGTTATTAAATTCAACCATATAACAAGAAGAAGGGATTACTTTATTGAAAAACATAAAATAAAAGAGAAACTACAAAGCAACCATGGGATAGTTCCCATGAAACACTGAGTTTATAGTCCTTAGTTAGACTAGAATCACCTCATTCTTCCGACAGAGATATAAAAGCCAAGCCCTTTGGATTCCCTTCAAAGAAGTTCATTATTCTTTGACCATTTACTAGGAAAGGTCTATTATCATCTCAAATGAGATCAACAACTCCATTTACCAAGAGTCTAACAATGTTGAAGGGTCCTGACCACTTGGACTTCAAAATTCCTTGAAACAGCTTCAATCTAGAATTGAAAAGCAGGACCTTCTCAGAAACCTTCAAATTCATATTTTGAATGATTTAATCATGAAAATCCTTTGTTCTTTCTTTTTAAATTTCAGTATTCTCATAGGACTCTATTCTGATCTCATCCACCTCACTCAGCTCTAACAGTCTCCTTCACCAGCAGACATAAAATTAAAGTTAAGTACCTTTAATGCCCAGTAAGATCTATAATGTAACTCCACAGGTATATGACATGAATTCCAAAAGTGTAGCCTATATGGTGAAATCCCTATTGGAGTCTTATAAGATGTTCTGTATGCCAAAAGGGCCTCATCCAACTTCCTTGACCAGTCATTCCAAGAGCTCGACACCGTTTTCTCTAAAATCTGTTTGAGCTCTCTGTTTGAAACTTCTACTTGACCACTGGACTGTGGGTGGTATGTCATGCCTATACTATGAGAGCACCCATAATTATCAATCAAACCATTGAACATATAATTTTTGATGTGGGTCACATATCAGTGATAAATACTTGAGGCACACCAAATCTGGATAAGAGGTTTTTCTTAATGAATTTCACAACACTATCAGCAGAATTGTCGGGCAGAGATAATGCCTCAACCCACTTAGACACATAGTCCACAACAACCAAAATGAACTCATTCCCATAAGTGGATGGAAATGGTCCCATGAAGTCCAATCCCCACACATCAAAGATTTCAGCCTCCAGAATACCTTTTTGGGGTAGTTCCTGCCTTCTTCTAACATTTCCCAACATTTGACATTTTGCACTGCCTATAACCAGACTCCTAGTATCTTTGAACAATGTTGGGCAGTAGAAACCAGCCTAGTGGACCTTCTGAGCAGTCCTTTCTCCTCCATGGTGTCCACCCCAATGTGATGAATGGTAGCTCTCAAGTATGGGTAAAATCTCATCCTCAACCACACATCATCTGAGAATCCCATCAGCACACCTCCTAACGAGAAGAGGGCCATCCTAAAAATAATATTTCATTTCAAAAATAATACCCTTCCTCTGGTTGTGTGAAAGATCAATGGGCATGACTCCAGCTGCCAGAAAGATGGAATAGTCTGCAAACCAAGAAGACTACTGCACAGAAGTAGCAAATAATTGTTCATCAGGGAAATAACTGTTGATCTCTTTTGGTTCCCTACATGGGGAATTGGGAAATCTCGACAAGTGATCTGCAACCACATTCTCAGCCCATTTATTATCCTTAATCACTAAATAAAATTCTAGTAACTGGAAGGTCCACCTCCTGAGTATAGGCTTTGAGTCCTTTTTAGCCATAAAATACTTAAGGGCTGAATGATCTGTGAAAACTATGATCCTTGATTCTATCATGTACTCCCTGAACTTTTCCAAAGCAAACATGATAGCAGCCAACTCCTTTTCAGTGGTAGAATAATTCTTATGGGTATCATCTAACACCTTTCTTGCATAGTAAATAACATGAAGTTTCTTATCCTTCCTTTGTCCTAACAGATATCCTACTGCAAAGTCACTAGAATCACACATAACCTCAAAGGGGAGATGCCAGTCAAGGGCATTGATTACAGGTGAATTAGTTAATTTCTCCTTAATTAGATTAAATGCATCTAGACATGTCTCATTGAATAAAATGGGTGTTTCCTTAACCAGCAGAGAGTATAGGGGTCTAGAAATCTTAGAAAAGTATTTAATGAACCTACTCTATAACCTAACATAACCCAGAAAACTTCTATTTCTTTAGACATTTTTAGGAGGCGTAACCTTTGAATGACCTCGATTTTAGCATTATCGACCTCTATCCCCTTCTTATAAACCTTGTGTCCCAAAACTATGCCTTCAGTGGCCATTAATTGTCACTTTTCCCAGTTTAACACTAAGTTGGTTTCTTGGCACCTTTCTAACACGAGTTCCAGATTTTTCAGACAGTTCTCAAAGGTATCTCCCACAACATAAAAATCATCCATGAATACTTCAATAATACTCTCAATAATGTCTGAAAAATTACCATCATAAATCTCTGAAAAGTAGCAGGAGCACCAAACAAGCCAAAGGGCATCTTCCGGTAGGCAAATGTCCCAAATGTATAGGTGAAGGTGGTTTTCTCTTGGTCCTCAAGTGTAATGGAAATCTGGTTGTAACCAGAATAACCATCAAGAAAACAAAAGAATTCATTTTCTGCCAACCTCTCTAACATTTGATCCAAAAATGGCATAGGAAAGTGCTCCTTTCTTGTGGTAGTATTCAATTTTCTATAGTCTATACAGACTCTCCATTTATTCACTGCCCTTTTCTGGATTTGTTCATTCCTTTCATTAGTGACCACTGTCACTCAACTCTTTTTGGGTACCACCTGACCTGACTGACCCAGGGACTATCAGAAATTGGAAAAATTATTCCATCATCCAGCAACCTAATCACTTCTTCTCTCACAACTTCCTTCATGTTGGGGTTGATCCTTATTTGGGATTATACTCTGTGATTATACTCAGGTTCCATTGGAATTTTATTCATACAAAATTATGGACTTATCCAATTGATAGCAGCAATTGACCAGCCAATGACAGTCTTGTACTTCTTCAAAATAGTAAGCATATTTTTCCCTTTTCTGACCTCTATATTGGATGAAATGATCATAGGTAGGGTATAATTTTCTCCTAAAAAGGAATATTTGAGATGGACAGAGAGAGGCTTGAGTTCAAGGGTGGGTAGTGACTGGATTGAGGGAAGACACTTGGGCATGGGTGGCCCAAGGTCATCATGCTGCCTCTTGAAGAAGGTTGTACACAAGGATTTTTCCTCAGTGCAAGAGCTTCCAAAAGATATCTCCTCAAACATAGAATTATCTCTCGGGGTAAGAATATGCTCCAAGAAAAACTCATCTAGGTTATACAAAAATTCACCCTCACACTCATCAAAAAATTATCTCTCCTTTCTTGAGCTGATCCCCATGCAAGAGGCAATAGGGATTTCAGGTTCACTGTTGATTTCAGCTATCATTCCCCGAAACTCTTCCTCCTCCTTATCAAAAAAACTCTCAGCAGCTAACATCACATATTTTGGTAAAATTGGGTGGGTGGGTTCTTGGATTTTACTAAACACATTGAATTCTTCTTTCTCTTCACCCAAATTGAAAATCAGTTTCCCCTTAGACACATCTATCACAGCTCCCCCTGTGTCCAAGAAGGGCCTACCAATAATGATAGGAACCTCCTGGTCACACACCATATCAATGATAAGAAAGTCAACAAGAAAAAAGAGTTTTCCTACTCCCACTAACAGATCATCAGCCCTACCCACTAGATGAGTAATGGACCTATCAGTAAGCTATAACACAACAGTGGTGGGTTGGGGAACTTCTAATCTTAGGTGCTGGAAAAGTGATAGTGGAATCAGATTAATACTAGGACCGAGTTCACACAAACCATTGAACTTACAACATCTATCCCCAAATGTGCAAGGGATGAAAAAGCTTGCAGGGTCCTGAAGCTTAGGAGGTATCCTATTCTGCAAGCCTACACTACACTCCTCTATGAAGATATAGGTGGAAAACTCCTCAAATGTTCATTTGTTTAAACATATTTTCTTGAGTGATTTCAGATATGATGGGATTTGTATCAATGCTTTCAGGAATAGGATATCAATGTTCATCTTTTTAACCACTTTCAAAAATATCAACACTTCAAAATCATGAATTGGTTTCTTAATTCATTGTGGGAAGAGGATTGCAGGGGGAAAATTCCTCACAATTGGGGGAATTTCTATAGCTTCTTCTTCAAAAATTTTCTTCGCATTATTTTATTTGTTTATCAAGACATTTTCTTTGGGTTTTTGAATTGGAACAGCAGGAACTGGAGGAATTCAAGTGGTGCTATCCAGTTTTCCAGATTCAGGTTCTTTCAAATTTTAGTTTTCAGTTTCATCCAGTTTTTAATTTTCAGCATTTTGGGGTTCTTTCATAGGCTCTTGGTGAGTTTGGAGACCACTTATGGTGGTCACAGCCATGGAATACTCCCTAGGATTGGCTTCAGTGGTGCTGGGTAGCCTACCCTTTTCTCTATTAATGGCATCCCTAGCCAACTACCCCATTTAAATTTAAAATTTCCTCATCCTAGCATCCATTTGAACTTTATCAAATTCATTTTTGGTCTTTTGTTCATAAAACCTCCCTATCAACTGATGGAACATGTCTCTCACCTCATCTTTTGAGTTGGATGACTCAGCCTTTGGATGGGATTGGGGTTGGAATTGCTGCCTAGGAGGTTGATGGAATCCAGGAGGGGCAATAGGTCGATGGACTCCCTGCTACCTCCATTAAAGGTTCAGATGGTTCATATACCATGTATTGTAGTTGTTGGAAAAAGGATCATCCCTAGGCAGAATCCGAGATCCATATCCAGCAAAGCTGGCACTCTCATGAGGCTGGACAATCATATCAATGTTTGGACAATAGGTTTGAGAATGGACATACATGCCACAGTGGTGACACTGCTCCTTAAGGATTTGATGTGGGTTCTCATGAAACAACCCATCATCTCGGGATTCAGGTTGAGGAGCTGGGGAAGTTTATTTTCTAACAATGGTTATCCTCCTAGAGCATTTGTTTTGGGAGTTCGGAGCTAATGTGTTAAATATCTGTTTCAGCTCCTCAATAGTCATATCACTAAAGTCTCTTCCAGAAGACTGATCCACCATGGTTTGGTGGTAAGGGGTGAGACTATTGTAGAATGTGTCCATGAGTAATTTAGGTGTACATGGATGGTTTGGACACAGCCTAAGTAACCCTCTAAACCTATCACAGGCTTCATGAAACAGTTCTCCCTCATCCTGAAGGAATCTAGTGATTTTGTGACCAATCTCAGATAGCAACCTCCTGGGATAGAATTTCATTGTAAAGGCATTGTAAACTTGATCCCAGGTGACAAAGATCTTTTCCTATAACTATTGGAACCAAGAACTAGAATTTCCCTTGAGGTAGAATGGGAACACTCTCAATTTAAGCTCTTCCTCAGTGAGATCCATAAGTGGTAGCTGCTGAACACTACAATAGAAGGCTCTAATGAAGTCAAGAGAGTCTTCACAGGGCCTTCCATTAAAGGTCGGCAGTTGACTTCGCATGGATTCCTTGATTTCATAATTCCTAGACCTAGGAGAGTCTAATGCATGAAGGGTTTCTAGACATTAAAGGTAACAAGAACTATCTAATATTGTGCCTCTTAGCTATCTCATTCCCAGGTGGGTTCATCATTCCATGTTGGTTCACATTCTCAGGAAGTGGATTGTACATGTTTTCATTTCTGTTTTCCACCATTTTGACCTTGTTTTTGTTCCTTTTCACTTCATTGTGGTGCTTATCAATCTCAGGATTACCAGGTACTAAGTGTTCAGACTTAGACCTGGTTTTCATGTAGCAAGTTCCCAAATTTCTTTTGAATATCAATTTTTTTTGTAGTTTTTTTTGTGATTTATTTATGTGATTTTTTGGATTTTTATTATTTGAATTTTTGTTTGCTTTTTTTAATGCAGCTAGCCTCCCTGGAAACAACGCCTAAATTTTCATGCTCGCACGTCGTTGAACATGGTCGACAAACTAAAATTTATACCTAATTAATACTTAGGACTGTGGCAAGACAGGGTCGAACCACAGGGAGGCATGTAGTTGTGTTTGGTGTTCTAAAAAAATACTAAACAAAAACACACAAGAAGAAATCGAGTGAAGACAATTGGTGGTGGTGATGTGAAGTGAATGAGATTTTGTGTTAAAATAAAAAGGGAGAGCTAGTGAGTGCAAGGTAGTAGATAGAGCGACAAGAGAATTTGGGGTGAAAACAACCAATGGATGAATAGGGCAAAAGTCCACTGGCCGATTTAATGTTTTTTATCCTTGTTCATGCACTGCGATTTTAAGAACATGGATCTGACTAAAAATAACCGGCCGGATTTTTCATCTGGTCAGTTTGTGATGAAATGGCTCTTACAATCCCTCGACTGTAAAAATCATTCCATCCAAAGTTGAAATTAAGTAAAAAATCACTGGTCTCAACATGTCAGTTATGTTCGGTGTGTCTCTCTCTTTTGAGAATAATTCTCTTGTCAGTTAATTATTCAGATTGATACAGTTTGAATAATGGTATAAACAATATTGGTTTTCACACAATCTTGTTGTTATGAAAATAAGCTTGTCAAAAAAATGAGAGAGACGATCAAATTAAGTGATGCGGTGCATGAATGCGACCAGACAAATCAAATCAACCATCTTTTTCCCCCTGAAGGAAATTAGCCGGACATAGTGGATGGTTTTAATGAAACATTACAATTAAGAACAATGAAACTCATATTGAAATAGGTTGCAGAAAAAAAGAGTGTAAGCAAAACATATATGTTCCAACTCCCTGTTACTACTCCTGATAGTCTAGTTCCTGCAACTCAATGGTGAATGTGAAGCTGGACTCCGCTCAATATCCCGCCCTGGGAATCGAGGTGTGAAAATGTTGTGATCACATACTCCAATCTGGGGAGATGGTGTAAGTCACTCATGCTCTACTCCCCTGGTCTGGAAAAAAAACACTTGTTGCCCGTCTCTCCATATGGAAGTGTGTCCCGACTTGATGTCCTCCGCTCCTACTTAGCTCTATTGATCTATGCCTCTCCCGCCTCTCGTGCATTCATCACACAACTGAACCCTCTGGAATCTCCCCTGAAGTTCTCCCTGGCCTCCACGTGGCTCATTCATTGTGCTGCTCCTCCCACACTGGTCAATGGAGCAGTTTCTCCCAACTAAATTAAAATGATATGTGCGCGGTGATCTAACTTCTTCTCTCTACAAATCAGCAAATCCATGTGGTGTGCCTTATTTTTCATGTCACCTGCTCTCGAGAGAACTCCATGTAAGTGTATCTCCCCCTGCAATGAAACAACAAACGCACGCGAGATAAAAAAAATAAAATGAAACTATTATATACAATATATAAATATTATTACCTAAATAAAAATACTTATATATTTATAATACTTAATATTTATACTAAAATATGTAAATATAATAATAATTATTATTATGATATACTAATATTATATATAAGCTTATAAAAAATTATTAATATAACTATAATTATTATTGTATTATATGTGATATTTATAAATATATATATATATATTTGTGTGTATGTTATAATGTATTATGTTTATATTATATGCTGTTATAAAAACAAGAATAAAAACTAGAAAAGAGAATGAAAATATAATAAAAACCGAAAAGAGGGGGAGAGGGGTCGAGTTTCAGCGGTGCAGGAAGAGGGTAGAAGGGTAGGGCTGGGGATTCGGGTTCAGGAAGGAGGCAACGGAGAGATGTGGCGCGGCGAGAAGGGACAAAGGGGGGCTACAGGCTTCAGGGCTAGGGCATGGCGGCGCGAGGGCAAGGCCAGCTCGGGGTGGCTCTCCGGCGAGAAGGGGGTTTGAGGGATGGGGTTTGTGTGGCGCAAGGGAGGCGACGGGGTGCTAGGGTTCGTGCTGATCTAACAGTGGTGATGTGGCGTAGCTCGAGCATAAGGGTGTGATGGCGCTGATAGAGGAGAGGAAGGTTAGGCCGCAACTAGTGGTGCTGCGGATGAGGCCCAAGGTCTGGATGGTGATGTCGGCGAGATCCGGTGTTTCGGAAGGAGGGAGAATCGGCCTTGGCATGGATTGGGGTTAGGATTTTGAGTTCTGGTATTGATTTGTTCACTTGATAAGTTCTTGAATTTCCATGATTCTTCGGATTTGTTGTGTTTTCTTCTTTGTGAATTTTTTTCTACAAGTGTCATGATTTGTTGCTTCTTTCTTGCTGCATTGATATTTGAGTGCACTACTATTGTGTGGTTGGGGCTGGAATGGTGCGAGGATTTCTGTGGAAGGAAGCAGTGAAGAAGCTGGAGAGTAGCAGGGGATTATGTTGAGACATGCACCGTGAGTTTCAATCATGGAGAGACCGTGAGGAAAGTGTTTGGCAAGGAGAAGGGGAATAGATACGGTGAGACAGGTGAGAGGAAATGATGTTCATGGTGAGTCCGTGAAGAAATGGAGGTGTCACCATGAGGAAAGGGTGGAGGAGCAAGATACGCCGTGAGTGAGGCTCACGGTGAGACAGTAATGGGTTATAGTGTATGGGGAACTAGTGAGATAGTAGGTGTCAAACGGTGGCACCGTGAGTGATGATCACGGTGAGACCGTGAAAAGCAGAAATAGTGCCACCGTGAGTACCTGAAAAATAAAATAAAAAGAACAAATTTTATAAATTAATAATTTAAATAAAAATAAAAATTGATTAAATTAAAAACATAATAAATATAACAAAATTTAATCATAAAATTAATTGGGTTTTATTTAAAAGAATGAATTTATGAAAAATTATAAACAAACTTAATTTAAAACAAACAAATGATACTTTCTTAAATTAATCAACCAATCAAGTAACCAATAAACTAAATAATTCATTAAATTAAAGAATAATCTTATTAATTGAATAAAATTAAATTGTTAAAACTAGTAAGATTATCAAAAACAAAAAACTAAACTGAGTTATTTATTTACAATTTAACAAATAAAGAATTAATTAACTTAATAAATGAATTAATAAACTAACTGGAATGAAAAATTATACAAATAAAAGAATAATTAAATAAAATTCTAATCCGTGAGACGAAACTAATTTAATAATTATTTAAAATGACACTAATGCACATTAAAAAACATTTTTAAACTAAAATTGATTATTTTACACAACAAAGTATAAGAACAAAAAAATTATAAATTATTTAACAAAAACAACACTTTAATATAAAAAAGTCAATAAATAATACAAAACGAATGTGGAAAAAACGTGCACCAATGGTATCGACCATCCATGAAGTACCCGCTCTTGTCGATCATCAATCTATACTAGAACACTCATAAAATTATCCCCATCGTCGATGTCCAGCTCACTATGGTCGATGATGTGAGAAGGGTTGTGCACATATCTCCACATCTGGGATATGTTGTAGACGACATGCACCCAGTGCAACTAAGGTGAAAGAGGTAAGTGGTATGTCATCTCACCAACTCTGCTGAGGACCTGAAATGGTCTGATGAAACACGTATATAACTTGCCACCTTGGCCAAATCTTCGAAAACCTCGTAAGGGTGAGACCCGTAGAAATATGTGGTCACCATCCTCAAACTCCAAAGGTCTCTGTATCCAGTCATCCTATGACTTATGTATACTATGTGCCATCTTCATCCACTCTCAGATGATCTGCAACTTCTATGTGGTTGCTCATACCATCTCTGGTCCCACTAGTGCTGACTCCCCAAGGACTGTCTAGCACAGTAGCGATCATCAATGTCGACTATACAAGGCCTCAAAAGGACTCAGCCTGATGGTGGAGTGACAACTATTGTGGTATGCAAACTCCAACAATGGTAAGTGATCCTCCCGGCTACAACCGAAGTTGAGGACACAAGCACGCAACATGTCCTCAAGGGTATGAATGGTCCACTCAGTCTGACCATCCGTCTAAGGATGGAAGGTAGTCCTCAATCGAAGCTGCATCCCGAATGCCTCCTGTAACCCCATCCATAGATGGGAAGTAAACCGTGCATCATGATAAGATAAAATAGAAGAAGGTACTCCATGTAGCCGCACTATCTCCTATACATAATGGCGTCCCCAACTCTCTAATGAACCCTTCTCTCCGATCGGTAGGATGTGGGATGACTTAGTGAGTTAGTTGAGGATCACCCAAATCTAGTCGTCACCTCTGGATGTACGTGGATGTACTGTCACAAATTCCATGGATATCCCATCCCACTTCCACTATGGAACCTCTAACGGCTGAATCAATACTACTAGTACCTAATGTTCCGCCTACAATTGCTGACAAGTGAGGCACCGTGTGACAAACTCTGCTACTGCTTTCTTCATCCACAGCCACAAGTGGTGTCACCGGAGATCCTGGTACATCTTTTCTACTTCTGCATGTACCACTAGAGGGGATGTGTGAAACTCATTCAAAACATCCTCATGTAGTAAGACTAGACCCATAGTACGTCCTCTGAAGAGGACGACGTGGATCCCACCTTCAGAAAATCCATCGGGTTTCTGCCATGTGGTTATCTGAACATTCCGTGTCTCACAGTCAGCATGTACACGCTACACCCCCGGACTCAATGAATAAGTGGAGAAGTGACTGTAATAGACTGATGAAAGGTTGCTCAATCTCAGTCAACAAATGATATCTGTAAAGCATCTAGCTTCTTTGTGACCTCTCTTAGATAATGTATAATAGATATCCTACTATGTGCATCTGCAACAACATTTCCCTTACCAAGATTGTAGACTATCTCGAAGTCATAGTCCTGGAGGAACTCAATAAAACTTCACCGTCTCTGGTTCATGTCCTTTTGAGAAAAGATATACCTAAGATTCTTCTGATTAGAGCACACAGTAAAACGCTCGCCCATCAGATAGTGCTGCCATATCATCAAGGAGAAGACAACTGATACTGACTCTAGGTCATGGGTGGTGTAGTTTTGCTCCTGTTGTCTTATCTGAAGAGAACCATAATCGACCAAAGCTCGATCCTACATCAGGACACACCCAAGTCTGATCCCTAATGTTTCGCAGTAAACTACCTACCCTACACCGTCATCTGGAATCCTCTAGATGGGGAAACTAGTTAGCCTCTGCCTCATCTCACGAAAGATCTACTGGCATCTCTCCAACCATATTATGGGATGCCCCATCTTCATCAAGGAAGATAGTGGTGCTGCAACTCTGGAGAATTCTAGTATGAACCTCTGGTATTACCTAGCCACACCCAAGAAACTTCGCACCACCGTTACACTCCAGGGTCACTCCCAAGAAAGTGCCACATCAATATTCACTGGATCCTCCACAACTCCAGCCTCCGACATAACATGCCCCAAAAATTTAACCTCTCTAATCCAAAATTGGCACTTCGAGAGCTTACCATAATGTTGGTTCTTTTGGAGTGTGTCCAGTACTACTTGTAAATGGTAGGCATGCTCTTACTCAATAGTCGAGTAGATCAAATTGTCGTCGATGAAGATTACAACAAAGAAATCGTGGTATGGATGGAAGATCCTAATAATGAGTCCCATGAACACACCTAGAGAATTTTTTATGCTGAAGGGAATAACCCACAACATTTAGTTGTTGTACCGACACCAGAAATATGTCTTCTGCCCATCCTCATCTCAAAATCTGAGCTGGTGATAGCCTGATCTGAGATCAATCTTCGAGAACCACTGTGTTCCCTTCATCTGATCGAAGAGGTATTCAATCCTCGGGAGTGGGTACATGATCATTACGGTCACCTGGTTCAGGAAACGGTAGTCAACAAAAAGCCTCAATAATCAATCCTCTATCTTGGCAAACAAAATTGGGCCTGCCCAGGGAGAAACACCGGGCTGGATGAATCCCTTTCCCTGTAAGTCCTCCAGCTATACCCGCAACTCCTAGAGCTCTCCGGGAGCCATATGATATGTTGGCGTAGATATCAGTGTCGTCCCGGTGTACATGTCGATGTAGAAGTCCACCTCTCTATGAGCATGTAGACCTGAGAAATTATCAGGGAAAAAATCCGCTTACTGGTCCACCAATATAGGATAGCTCAGACTCTCCACATCAACTACACTGAGGGAAGGGAAATCCAACTGATGAGTGATTGGCTGCACCGTCCTCTGAGTAAGTCCTTCTTGTGCTACAAAAGGCTCCCTTCTAGCCGGTGAAGGTAAACCTGGTCCAATTAATGTGAACACAACACACATTGTGCCTAATGCAGTCGATCTGAGCGTGGACTATAGATAAATAGTTCGTACCCAAGATAACGTCGTAAGGCCTCGATGCCACTACTAAGAGATTCTAGCCGAAAAACTCACCTCGTAGAGTAAGCTCACACTACCGTAACTAGTGCATAATCATCAAATATTCTCCCGTAGGAGTCTCTAGAAATAAATATTGATCCAACGGCTCCATCGGAATCTCTGAGCACCGAATGAGGGCACTGGAAATGAAAGAGTGACTGGCACCTGTGTCTTTAAGAACTGCAGCTATGGTGGAGTAGACATGGATCGTACCTCGAATCATCTATAGAGCACAATGATCATATGACTTAGCTTCCTAGAGCTGAGATCTCCCCAGTCCATCTACTCCCTATGGTCAGGGAGGACCTCTTGGTGGTGGTAGTGGTAACACCTCGTAACGACGTCCACTGCTAGCTGCACGAACAGCTCCTCTTCCACTTCATCATGTGCCATGCGGATTGCATTGACCAAAACTCTACCTCTACCTGGGAGGTCTCTCAACTATCTGAAAACACTCACCACAGTCTCCAGCCAATCCTTAGCTGCCTGTGGGTCCATCTCACCCCTGTACCTTGGTGACCTCTGGCACTGGAACTCGTTAAACGCGCTCAGAGGGCGTGCACTATCTACTGATGGGGTTGCTGTCATCAGTTTCCCATAGGTAGTGGTACCTCTAATGCCTCCACTCTGATGGGGACCTGCACCGAGGCATCATCGCTTGGTGGGCTGCCATCTCGTACATAGACTAGAAACCAGGTTGGCTATTTGTGTGGAGGAATCTTGTGAAGAAACAGGTGCACCACGGCTAATAAGTTATACCTAGTGAGATAACTCAAATGATATCACAAAGAAGACTCTTCAAAACTCACAAAGAATCAGTTTTTTCATACACTGAGTCGGAAATCAGAAGTCAGGGACCTGGTGTATGGATACATCGGCTGCCACACCGAATCTCGACTCCCTGAACTGAAAACCTCACTCAGTATCCTTAACACTATTGTATCATATAAATGATCATAGTCCTATATTCTATGGTAGAACCAACTCCTCTAATACCAATTTTTCACGACCCGTCCCCTAGGGCCCGTTCCGTGACCTCCTCAAGCCCGCCTTCCATATATCAGGGGATGAAGACTAGCATCAAAGGCGTAAATCCCTAAACTGGGAATACATTGCCTTTATAACTGTAAACACAAACAACAGAGAACTCAACTGAATACAAAAAACTAAGTACAACTCTATAAAAAGAGAGAGTGCTTAATATTAAAGGGGCCGAAAATGCAAGCCCAACATTAAAGTACTAGTATAACTGGAAAGAAAAGAAGAGATGAAAGGTGAAAAGAAGCTCCAGGATCATCCACCACAGATCCTACCTGAAGGGTAGGTACATATAACTTTCTCATCGCTCCACATTAATCATTCTTCCCTGGGTACTGACTCATCGTGGGATCCACCTCTAGGTATTATCCAGTCCTCGTACACTCGGCCTCAGTCCGTGATGTTTATCATCCTTATACAACACAACGACATGCGGGCATAGCCCGTACAGGTGTGAGTATAATGCTACCTTGTATGGACCCCGAGACCCTCAAGGTCTCTCAAAATCCACTAAGGATAATCCAAATTGTATGAAATCAACAGATAACCCCACTTTGTTATATTCCCATCATTAACATATGTTATCAAGTAACTCATATCAATCATGAGGTAAACTCAAAAGTTACTCACTCATCTCACACATGTATACATATTATGAAGAGGGTTAGTGATGATTAGATGTAATAACTAAATGATCTATTCTATCAAACCCACATAGGATCTAGGAACTGAAATTAGAACTATCGAACCCACAGAGGATCTAGGAATAGCTGTCAGTGCTGTCAAACCCACACAGGATCCAAGAACAGCAGCCATAACTGTCGAGCCCGTACATGATTCCGGAATAGTAGTCAAAGATGTCAAACCCACAAAGGATCCAGGAATAGTGGCCAGAACTATTGAACCCACAGAGGATCCAGGAACAGTAGTCAGAGCTGTCGATCTCACACAGGATCCAGGAATATTCGTCAGAGAACATCCATCCATAGGGTTTCGCACGAAGCACGCTTGACATTGGGAGAGTCCACTCCTAAAACCATGTGTCGATACATCAACTTCCATGAAGTACCATGAATAAGTATTTGAAAGGTCCGTCGTTTCATAGGGGGAAAATCCAAAAAATTGGTGTCCAAGACACATAGGGAAAGATGGCCAAGCCATTTACCAAAAAGTAGACTGTGTGTTGGAATAAGGTACACACCTTGTAGTCAGACCTCAGGTACTACCCGTGAGAAACAGCCCGAGTCGAAAGGCTGGTCGTGTATAAATGTATGTACACAGTGTGTTTTATGGTTACACACCGTGTCCCAGAAACTGGGGTCAACTCAATGTACAGTGGCCATGTGCCCGTACGTGTCCTCAACCCATGTTCTCCAACCTGTGTAACTGGTACATGGGGTTGCCCATGTCACTGGACATCTGTGGCAGTGTGGTGGAGTAAATGCCCGTGTACTTCACCCTGTGTCTGTGTCTCCCTAGGATACAAGCCGAGTCTCACATAACCACCTCTGCCAAGCTGTATGAAGAGTACACACCATGTGATAGGAGTCACACGCTATGGGATGCGCGTCTGATGCCTGTAACCCTAACCACAGTATGCCCCTACTACACGGTGTGTTCTTCGGAAGTACACGCCGTGTATTCTGGATTTTTTCAGAAATGACACATCTAGACAGCCGCCACTCACGATTACCGTTATTCCATCTAAAAGTTCGATCACCACGAAACTGTAGTCTCTAGGTCGCCCCGAATATCCAAAATCATCATCAGTGTTTTCGGGCCTCCGATCAGCTCCGAAAACACGTAATGACTCTCCCAATCGAAGAATTGTAGAAGAGCGCTCTTCCCCATCTAGTATGATCTATCGCCCGCTATCTTCATCGCACCTCCGCTAGGTCATCAAGTTGTTGGTTCTTAAATTCGGGATCGTTGCGTCACACAATGGACCCGCAATATTCCATTGTTCATCACCCAATAAGAACACGATGAACACCACAAGAAATAGTGCGGAGAAATCGGGTCGTTTTAGTTTGGCCTGGTCTATCCGCATTAGTTTGATAACAAGCAGATCTAGAGGAATAAAACAACTTATGAGGAACAAGAATAATGTTGATCAAATCAAACACACCCCTACTATTCTTCTTTAATCGTTGACGAAGTCCTAGAAAGGCGGAAGTCGATTTGTTGTAGAAAAACACGTCCAACGACGAGGAGGTTCTGAAGAAGGAATTCGTAGATGATCCCCACCGGCGTTCTTCATTGGTGAAAGATTTTTCTCTCTTCTCCCCCATTCCACCAAATTGAAGAATACCAATCCAAAAATAATAGATTATGATATCCAATTAAATTATTGGCCTAAAATTCAAATTTTTTTAATTAATTAATTGAATGCGTTGGCTCAGTTACTTAACTTGGAGGATAGTTCAAATTAAGTGTAAGGGGAGTTTAAGAAGCTCATCTAAAATTAATGGAAGTTTGAGGGTTTCTCCATTAATGGGGTGTTTCAAGAGGGTTTAAATCTCGGGTGGTCCCCACCACAATAATCATGGAGAGGAAGTTAGGTTTAGGTGGGCCCCACCATCAGAACCTCTAATTAGAGGTTAATGTGTGGTGGTACCCACCTACAACTTCCTTATGGTGGTTGTAACAAATAAAATAAAATAATTCATACACTTATTTTATTTTATTATTCCCACAAAAAACCCAAAAACTCTATTTTATTCCTGACTATCTGCCATTGAGGTGAATGTATTCTTAAGCGATTACCGGCCCAGTGAGTTCAAAGGTGCCATCCGATTTCAATTCTGACAACCATTTAAAAAGTTATAAAAACCAATTGGTACGTTTACTGAATATACCCAGAAAAACATCATAAATTGATTTCGGACACAACGGGCCTTAGAATCACGCGCCGTCTATTTTCACGGATTGTAAAATTCCCATGTTTTTAATAAAAAAAATTCCACGAAGATTCCAGATCATTACAAGTATGAAAAAATGTATTTGGAATATATGCTTCATTTACTTTCAACTAATGTCACCCCATCCTAAAGTCAAACATTGAAATATATTGTTCTCCCTAGAGATGATCAAATCAATCTTCAATAAGAGGAACTGGAAATTTTTTCATAACTGTGATATTATTATAGACTTTATAATCAATTAATAGTCTCATTAAGTCAAATTTATGTTTGAAAAAGAAGTCCGGAGAACCCCATGGTGATGTACTAGGATGAGTAAAATCTTTTCCCAATAACTCATGCAACTTCTTATTCTACTATAAAAGTAAAATGTGATAAATTCAATAATAGGGTTTTGAAATTGGATTAGAATCTACCAATAAGTAAATAATAAATTCAACTTCTCGATAATGTATAATACTAGGAATCTAATCAATAAAAACATCAAGATACTCATTTACCACTATAACATCATTAATATGAATAGTTAATTTTATTTTATCAATATGAAAAAGATGACATTGATTTCAATCAATTACTTTTTTCTCAACTTCCTGATATTTTATAAATGGCAATGGTTCATTTGTTTACACAAACTGAAAGACTTTCTGAAATGAAAGAAATTTAACACAATAGTCAATCTTATCATGATAAACAAAAATCCCTTTAATACACATAATGAATTCAAAATCTACAAGTGAAAAAAAAGTTTATCAGGTAAATTCTTTCCAAATATAAATATAGGAAGATTATTATAATTTGTTTTTCCTTAAATTTTCTCCATAATTGTTTTAAATAGATGTTCTAGATTCATTTCCTAAGGTAGAATTTCAAATACACCAGAAATTTCTCAGAAATGAAATACTGTTATGACCATGAATCAAAAAAACATTGGAATATTATGAATAAATAAAAACTGAACTGGATTCCACTTCATTTTATGGCCCACCATGTACAAAGGTTGTTGTAATGGATTTCCCCCCACATTTCTTCTTATATTCTAGTTTATTCCCATTATTAAATTTATTCCTAAGACAATTTTTTACATAATTAACAATCTCATTGCACCTAAAAAATATACTAACTATAAATCAGATTCATTCATACAACTACCTTGGTTATTTTTAGTGTTGTTATTATCATTATGTCCAATTTTACCACATTACAATCACTTATATGAAATCCAAAGGCATTCTACGGTGGTTTTTACCACAATTATTACGAACTATTAATGTAATTGTCTTATTATAAGACTTATTTTTAATATGTATTCTATTTCTCTTTCCATATTTACCTTTTAATCAACAATTTTTAAAAAAACACATGATAATTAAATACACAATTCCCACATTCTCCACACATCGAAAATGTTTTTTATAAATTCCAAACTCATTATAATCTAACACCCTTCGATAATTTGGATTTAATGCTGAGTAAAAATGATTAATTTTACTATGAAGATCCATGATGAAATTTTTAGTGTACCTTTAAATGGGAGTAAATTTTTTTATGTCATCCACTGAATCCTTATCTTAGCTTAATTCAAAGAATTTTTTGGTATCCTTAGTCGATCCACATTAAGAACATATTTCTCAATAAACATATATTTGAATTCATCTCAATCAAACCATAAATCTCTTAACTTTACCTGATATTCGTAACCATTGAACACCACTAATCATCTTCACCTTCAAAACGATTGACAATAGGACTACCGTTTTGATTGTTTGAAGACACCATGAGATAGAAAATAATTTATAAGGATTTAATCCACCCATATGATAGAATGGGGTCATCTAACTCTATGAATTAGGGTGGATGTTGCCTTAACAAATTCTCCAATATAGACATTTCCCTCTATGGTTAATATTGATGATCTTGTGGATGGATTCCACTACCATTTATATCCGGATTAAACTATTCCATCACTGCAAAAATCTATTCAGTTACGATTCCGACTATCTCATTTTTCTATAAAGAAATGTTGTTTTCCTCTGGCAGTCATCTCATCAAAACTTCTATGATTCCTATGAGGAAAACTAGTCTGAATAAACTTATCTTATATGAAGAAATGTGGAAATATTCAAATTATATATCATTTAAATATAATCATTATGTAAAAAAAATTTATAGACAACATATTAACAATATCCTATGCCTTAATGCTATCTAAACTGACCTATGATACCAACTATAAGGCCCATCCTTAAACATTACATAATATTTTGATACATCAGTAATTCACATTTATGATCCTTTTAGGATTACAGTTCTGGATAATTAGGAAATAACTATTAATAAACAACTCAGATATTTCTAAGTATTCAATTTTTATCACTATCCATTTTAAGAAGATAAAACTCCTTAAAACATGATTTATTTATTTTTTTTCTAAAAATCTCAATAATATTCATTTTGACTTGTTTTTTTCTCTTACTCATCCTTATACCCTATGGATAAAATTTCAAAAACATGGGATGAACAAAAATATTATGAGTAAGGGATAAAAATAAAGAATGAAACTATTTGTCCATGAATATTTCAACTCGTGAAAACATGTTCATAAAATAAAAATGTTCACACACAAAATAAAATTTCATTTATATAACTCATGATACCATAAGAATCAATAAAACCTTTTCTAGAAATAATAAATTAGTTAGGCAACTTGTTTCATCCATATTATACTTACATATTATCTTTCACATCTACATAGGGAGTGACATTCATTGTTACGTTTTGAATACCCATCAATGTATATTCCCTAAATCTCAAAGGAGAATCCTTATCATTTTACATTATATCGTTAACTAATAAATTAAAGCGTTATCACAGCTCACCCATCCTTGGATTATTATATAACAACATGTACACATAATCAATTCCCTAGAACCAATACATAATCATAACACATAAAATAATTATAAAAGGAAAAAAACATTTCCCTTTTGAAATATAAAGTTATCATTTCATGATATTGATATAATTAACCCCTTTTTTAATACACTTTAAATAAAAAAATACCTGAAAAGGGAATATGGAATTTTTTAAACTTTTTGGCCTATAGATGAAGTAAAATATCATATAATGGTCATGGCGATGGAAAAGTTTTTGTTACAATATATATTAAAAAATATTACATTTTTCATTTAGTTAAAAGATACATATAATAATATTCATTTGAATGAATATAAAATTCAATGGGGTTTATTATACATCGTATAAAATAAGGGGGTGTATATTATCAAAATATGCCTCTATAAAAAGAGATTCATTTGATGTACATTACCGTGAGTTTGACTCGCCACATACAACATTTAAATTATTAAATAATAAAAATTGGTTAATTTCAAATTTCATGAGTACGTTTTTCATAAAAAAATTCCTTTTATATCACTTATTACCATGTTACTATAATTAAATAATTATTTATGTTCATATCAGACATTCTGTCGATATTTTATATTAGAGTCGAAATTGAAATTGAATTCATGTCTGTAGTCCATGTGGTCATAAATTCAATATCTACATAATAATATTCAACACATAATAATAATTTTTATACATCAATTATATTTTTTAAATCCAACCATTCATTTATCGTATGAAAATTCAAAATCCTTTTAATCATGTAGACGGTAGGCCATAGGTATGAATGAGTAACGTTTCCATTTATCATTGATCATTATTGATATAAGAAAATTATTATATAATATTTAATGAATGATCATTATATAATTAAAACCATAATATTCATTTAAATGTAATTATATATATCGTTAAAGTGACATAATGAAAAAAAACGAGTCATGTCGCTTCGCGGAGGTGACAGTTCACTGGCACATACGAATGATGTTATAATTTTTATTCACAAGGAAAGTATGAATGTAATGAATATATTATTATCTTACAATGATTAATATTTCATGATTATTATATATTAATATAATTATATCTTGTTATGGGAGAAAAATTAGATAGGTTTATAGAGGTGATAGTTCACACGTAAGCATAAATGATTAATTACTTTCTTATTTATTTTATGTGGGGTATGATTAAATCGATGATATTAATATAATGAAATATTATTATATTGAGTATACTAATGTAATTATATCATATTATAAAAATAAGTTTTGAAGGAAGTGGAAGAATAATTAAAATAGAAACACATGAAATAAATTCCTTTACTTCAGATAATCAAATTTCTTAACATCTTAACTCCACTAAGAAGGGTGTTTTTCAAAACCTAAGTCCTAAATAATGTGGGGAGGGATTCTAATAAGTGGTTTGTGTGGAGAATGTTTAAACTAAATGGTTTTGGTAATATGAGTAATAGAGAGTAATGAGTGTCTTTTTATAGGAGATTGGAGGGGTACCCTTCATATTATAAAATGTATTAAGTTAATATAAATTATATTCTAATTCAATATGGTCCCAAAATTAATTATTTCAAAGATAAGATGATTTTGGGTTAAATAAATATCATCCAATTAAAATTATACATGTATTTACTATTTTTAATCCATATATTTTTACTTTAACCATTATTTTGCCTCATTAAATCTTATCATGATATCTTTTTATTTTCAATTTTTGGGTTATTGTATGAATAATAAAAAATAAAAAACCAAAAAAATATGTTACAATTAGGAAATATTAGGACTTATCTTAACCATTTGGACGAATATTATAAATTTATTCATTTTATAACATTTAATAAGCTATATAATATTTTATTATATTAGTATTGTTAATTCTAAAACTATTCATTAGTTGACTTTTTTTTAAAAATATCATAACATCATGATAATTTCGAACCAACTCCTTTATATCATCACCAACATGTCAAATATATCCAATAAAGTTGTGTATGGCATAGTGTATGTCAAATTATATTTAATTATTTTAATGTTTGTAATAATATTTTAATGTTTATAATATCATTTTATTGATTATTTCATAGATTATGAAATTACTACATCATCTTTGTGTCATAATTAAATTTAAATATTTAATTTATAAAAATAATTAATAAATTACTATGATGTATTTAATCATTTAATATTTTAAATGACTATTTATATGGAAATTTGTCCCTTGTATAACTTCATTTTAAAATACATTAGTTTTTAGAAACAAAACTGTAACAAAAATGACTACTCGTTGAATATAATATTATAATTGCATTAAAGTAATCCAATATGCTATAAGTGGTATGAAAATAGACCAATAAAGATCATGATCTAAATACACTCATCCAAAAAAATTGTGATAATTTTTAGAGTATTTTTATATTACTATAATATTTTTATTACCATTATTGAATTTATTTACCTTTAACCATGGTAATAAAATTTATTAATAAAGTTACTAATAATCATATATGAAAATAAAAGGGAGAAAGTTTCATAATTTGGTCCTATTGATTCAAAATATTGAATCCATTTTTCCAAATTCAAAACCTATATTTTTTTAATTAATTGAAATTTAATCTTCATTGTCAAAACGAGTAAATGAGTTTTCTAAAATTAAAAAACAATCAAAATATTGGCATGTGTTTATATATAATATCAATGTGAAATTACTTCAAATGAAATAGTTGTTTTAAATGATAAAAAACGTAATATAAATATACATTAAAACAAATTCAAATGATATTGACAGAATATAAATAAATTAGATGAAAAATACAATTTTGAATTAAAATGTATTATTTATCATTATTCCTTAAAATATGAATGTTGTGAGAAAATATCCAAAAAAACAAATCAATTATTTATTTCCTTATTCTAATTAATATTTTTTTTAAATAGAACTTATAAAACCGTCAAAAACTAGATTTAAAATGTGTTCTCCATAAAAAGTATGTAAACTACATTTTTAAAATATTAGATTTATTTATGATTAAAATTTGATTTATTCTCATTTTAATCCTAATACATTTATTGGAAGAAACTAAAAATATTGAATAAATATGTGTAAAATAGTTATAGTTAGTTATGATCATTCTTTCCAATAAAATGGATAGATGATAACTACCATTTAAAATCATAATATTAATAATATATTATTTTTCTGTGTACCTCAGTCTTGTGTGTAATGTATGAATTTGAATAAACCCATTATTGGGTGTCTATTATGTTATTGGACATATAATCCCATTTAATGTAAAATTAATATTTCATTCATATATATATATATGAAATTATTATTCTTTAATTACCCAGGATGATACATGTGTGATATGTTTTCTAAATGATTGCCTTATTTGAAATATTTTTCCATTATCTATAATAAAATTATAAAACTGAGCATTCCTAGTTTGGTTTAATTGAATTCATTTTTTCTTGTCTTAATTAGTAGAAATTTTTAAATATAATGTTATTTATACAAATTGAATGAATCAAATATATTTTATGAAATTCTATCACACTCTCCAACTATCTATTAAATATTTCATAAAATTTCAAAAAAAATTCTTGACAGTCTCCTGAATTAAATTGTTAGTACAATAAATCCTCTTCATTTTTTCTAACTAAGAATTATATCACCTTCGTGAGTTTTCTACAAAAAATAATTTTTCATTTATATCCAATTTAACTCACATCAACTATTATTTACAGAAACTTACACATTTTTTAACCATGACATTGATAATAAAATGTATAAAAAATTTTAAAACTATATAATATAATTTTCATTTAGAAAACCTTGTAATGATACATTTTAATGTAAATATCTTATAAAAATTATTTTGAAATCATACCATTGTCCCAATCATCATTCACTAAAGGAAATGATAAGTATCCGGATCAACCACCATGGTTCAATAAATACCAAAATTGAACATCATTCATTACTAAGTCCAAATAATTTTTTTGAACAATATAGTGTACTAAACATATGTTGCATTTCATTCACCTCAATTTATTGAAAAAATAATTCCCTTATTAGTCTAGAACCATTAGCAATGTGACATCATATTATATAATTACAAAATTCTTTTTAATATGTACTTTTGAAACACTATAACTTCTATAATTCCAATTGATTATCTCCAAAATATCATCAACATATTTAAATTTGATGAATTACTTGTAAAAATTATTATTTTCCCAAAAATTTAAAAAATAATGAAAGAATATATGGAAGGAAGTTCCTACATTATGTAATCATGTGACCCTCTGAAGGAAATATGTTTGTGTAATCCTTGAAACATTATGTGATTACCTAAACACTGAAATAGGGATATTTAAAAAACATGAATTTCACATCAATACATGATCCATAAATTATAATTGTATCCCCCTTTTTCAATACATATGATCGATGTAAACAAACTAAATTCATGTATAAGGCTTATGTGATCTATGTGATTGTAAATGCTCAATCATGACACACATAATAGGATATATGATTGAAAATATATGAAGGGATAACACTATGAATGCTATAATTGATGTCATATTTACATGATATATATTATGTTATTGTCCATGAAAATGTCCCCTGACAAGTTGGCTTGATCATATGAATTTCATTAGACATGTCAGAATAATCATGGTATGTCCCTCAGACATGTTATCATAATCAGATAAAATATATTAGAGATGTTTTCTAGATCAAGAAAAGGAACTTAGATATATTGAAATAGACCATCAAAATCACTCATAAATATTGGTCTGATCATGATATTTTTTTCAAATATATTATCATTATCATATTATTTTCCATGAATATGTCTACTTAGTAGAGAAATGGAAATTAGATATGTCCTTATTAAATGTCATGAAACACAAATACACTATCATGGACATGATACTTGAAACCTAGTTAATGTACCCATTATCATGTGTGTCGCCCAAGACATGACATGGGTCAAATAAGGCTAGCAATGCCTGACTAATGACATAGTTTTATTTATCACTGGATAAGGGAATAAATCAACAATAAACAATCTGGTTATCACAAGGGTATTCTTTATATGTTTCATTTGTGTATAGAGATAAATAAAAAACATTGAGTTGCATGAAATTTGATTTTGATATGAACTATTGATCATAGAGAAAATATATTATCATGAAGAAACCCATTAATCATTTGAAGACCATATGATCGTTAGATGGACAATTGATCATGTTACCATGCCTCACAGTAAACTGAACCAATTTCAATCAAATGACTATATGTACACATTTACATTCTAGTTAATGTGACACGAAATAGATAACACGAAGGGGAGGCCACCTTCCCTTATGATGTAGATCTATACCTCCCTTATATCATGGGATTACATACAAAATTCAATGAAATCATCATCAAGGAATCAAAATATTCATTTCATGAATACATCCAGATACCCATTCCCATTAAAATGAAAAAATTGATATCACATAAACCATGTGACTCCAAAGGTATTACATAATTCAAATTACCACCCATATATCTTATAGAGTGCACGACTGCATGTAACCCATGTGAATTTCATCCCCCCTATGTGTTAATCATGCACTAATAATATATTCTCCACTAATTATGGACATATTATTTTCAATATTCTATTAAATATCCACCAACACAGAATAAATAATAGGGTGAATATGTCTATCATTCAAACCATGACACATTTCCCATCAAAGGGAAAAGGTTTTTTGAATAATGAGTAATATGATTCATATTATATATAGGATATGTAGAATACAATTTTTAATGTCCTAGCCACATAATTTCTCACATAACACATTTTCCCTTCACATAACAAAATCCATTGTGTGAGACCTGGAATACTGTTATAGAACCATATTCTCTATAACAGAAGTAATCACCCTTCATTTATATATTCTTCATGTGTCTTTTTCTTTAAAAATTCTTCCATTGATTTTTTAGACAGTTTACCTTTTATTGTATTTTTCCTCTCACCCCGATAATGACTCATATGGTCTTAGAGATACATAGTTCACATTAAAATATCATGGTTAATATTCTACATAATATGATAATCAGCCATTGAATAAGTTCCTATGTTTCTTAAAACATTGGGTGATATATCTTTTTAGTGTAATAATCAATTTCTACTCACTAGTGTGTTAGGAATACATGGACTTTGTGCACATTGATTCATATTATAATTAGGATAGTCAAAAAATATTTTTCAAGGTTTGAGCACTATAATTTTTTCACAATCATTATATGGCCTTCAAATCATTACATCCCTTTTGGGACACCATTAATTCTCTTGTAAACACATTTTCAAAATATTTAAGATAATCACCAATCATTAAGGGAATATTTAGTGTGTTTGTACTCTATAAATTGATTCATGTATCATTTATGACAGGATTTTTAATCATTTTTTTCTTTTTTCAAACACTAAACATGACTCAAAAGATCTTATATACCTAATATGATCAATTAAATCACATGTTAAAATTTTTTCCAAATATTTTAATAATCCTTTTTATAAGAACCTAACATTCATAAATTCTATAGTAACAATCCATTTTATTTCTATAGTTTATCTCTAATTATCAATGAATTGATAACATGTGAACTATAATGACTATGATTCATTTTTAAACTATTATACATTGGAAATCATCCAAAGGCATATGATTAATTTCAAAAATAAATTTCATTTATTTCATTATGGATCTTTATCCTTCATGGATATTGTAATGAAATTTCACGTTAGTCTTACTGTGTAAGCTATGATAAAAATTATAGAATAACATCAGTGTGTATATGGTGCTCAAAACACCAAGATGACATGTCTGTGTATGCCTTGATGAAACATTAAGGATACCTCAATGTATTATACAATCTAAAACATTATAAAATAATTTATATTTATGTCATGTTAAAACATTAGTATGAAGTATATGCGAATCCCCTAATTAAAAAACCATGTGAACATAGTTTCTAATATCTATTAAAATATTAGGGTTACCATAAGGTGTAATACCCACTCAAGAATCAGAGAGGCCCCTATTTTTATATACCACAAAAACCTCTGGGAATCCCCAGCATATATACCATACACAAACATCAGGGACAATATAATTTATAAGTTCGATATAAACATTTGGGCATCCTCGCTAATAATCTTTTCTCAAACATCATGGAAACTTTACTTTGTAATATCCACTTCAACATTATTGATTCATCAGTGTGGAATACACTCTAAAAAAGACTCCTTACTCTGTAATACCCACTCAAATAGTATGTCTACCATAGTGTGTATACATTGCTCTAGAATTTGGGTGACCACAGTGTGTAGGCCCCGCTCAAACATCAGGGACACCTCTGTGTGAAATAATGGATTAAAACTTCTATGTACTTTAGTGTGTACGCACCTATCAAACAGTAGGGTAAAATTAGTTTTTAATCCCCACTCAATGATATGGGAAACCCCATATTGTAATACCTAAACAATTTAATATAATTCTAGAATATAATATTTCTAATCATTCAATTCCTCATATTCTCACACCTAGCATGAATCATGTAATCATATATACTAGTTATGGTTGTATCATATGAACACTATATGTTAGACCAATTTTGGACTCTTTTAATTTGTAATTCCTTTTACATCCACCCCTCTTTTTGAGTGATTTATTCCTAATTAGATATCTCAGGGAGAATCCCATACTACGGAACTACAAGGATTCTAATTCCTCTTATAAATATGATAAGTAGGAGACCTTAATAATTCCTCATCACTGTTTCTAATATTTAAATACCCTCATATATCTCATGACCAAATTAAATTAAACTACACATTAATTTTATCATAACTATGTTGGATGTGATTCATGTTCCAACAGAATTTATAGACAACATCCATGAAGTTAAATCCAAATTAAAAATCACCAATAATATTTGTAGATGGAAATAATATCCATATTTCCCAATTTATGACATTAATGTAACAACTTGGCCCACAGTCCACTTCACCCAATCTTTAAATAGGTTAGTAAATTTTCCTAATGCACACCTCACAATATTTTAAAGGCTACTGACATGTTGTGTGGGTATAAATGTGGTACAATTGGGAGAAAATACCATAATGTTTGAGTGGAACAATGGATATTAACCTAAATATACAAAAAATAGTACTTATAGTATGATATTACATAACGAATAAAAAATAAGTGGGTGTATAAAAATCCTAAAAATAATATAATTATAATAATCAACATGGATGCATCAAAATATATGGATTCATTGAATAATTTTATAAAATATGGTAACATGGTACATGAATATGTAAAAATTTTATAAAAAGAAGTATAAAAATTAAAAAATAATAAAAAGTTTCTTCAGAAGATTCTTGAACAATATCCCTCTCCTTTTTTCTTAATATCCATCTATATGTAAGAATATAAAAAACATGTTAAAGGTATCTTTCCCTTGTGAATTCCTATAGAGAGATAATCATTACGGGTAATATTGGAAGCCCAAGTAGGGTGTGAGATTAAAATATCTCTAGGAAACAACCAGTGGTGTATACACGTAATCCATGCAGTGATCAAATATAATTATTTTATAGGAATATGTAATTAATTTACAACACTGAATAAATAAATAACAAGTCCACACGGGTTCCTAATGGAATCCTTAAGGCTCTACCTAATTCAACACATGGTTAGGATATTTGTCTCTAATAATATAAAATATTTTTATTAATATTATATATATACATTACAATTATATATATAAACTTCATTTAGAATTATAAAACATGTGTCTGTATATGTAGGTGGCCAATATAACTGGAGTACTCGTTCTCGATAGATCATGGTATAACTTATTCATCCTTAACCAGTCTAACGAGCCCACATGATCATGCAATGTGGAACACTCCCAATATACAAATAAGAGTGTGTTACATTATGCATGGAACATAAGATAGTGAGTGATCCATCATATAAATACAATAAAATGGATGTGGCATGTAAATACCATCACCCAACTAGTGTCAGTGGTGATTGACATATTTCTGAACACTAGGTTTATTGGAAAATGATACCTTCATTCTCAACAGACCCCTTACCATCTCACCAAAACATCTTTAAAGGTATACTCCTAATAACAACAACTAGACATGAGGAAAAACTTATCATTTAACTCAATTGTCATGTTCAATTACAACTATCCTTTATAATTCAAATTAATCATTCAATGAATGATTATGCAACTAGCATGTCCAAACCACCAATCATAACCCATTTCAGTTAAAAAATTAGTTTTTTTAGGGTAATTATTACATCATTCATAATACCTTTCATATAATCAATCAATTTTTTATCTAAAAAAATGAAATTCTTGTTATATGGTTCACTAAAAATCATATTAGGTTTTGAAATTAATGGGAAAATTACATACATTTTTAATTCCGTCTAGTATGTAATCCACCATTTATATGTTATCCTTTAGTTCCAATTCCATTTAGTTCACTATAACAATTCATTTTGACTACACAGATGAATAAGTCTTAGAAAAACTCACATGGTTAATAATGAAATAAATTTTATGGAAATTTCATTTAAAATAAAAATGATGTCAAATTAGACTTCCAGGGAATTTGAACCAATTAACTATAATAGAAATTTCCATTTGGGACACCCAAGGGTTTACCATATAAGGTATTTACAATATCTAAACTACCAATCAGGGATCAAGGATCATATATTAAGGTGTTATGATAAGTTTTGTATGATGAAATAAATATAAATGGGATTATCTGAAAAAGTGGGAATATAGACCAATGACATTGCTAAAAAGGAAAAATCACAATGGGAAAATGATGTGATCACCTACCTCAATGACATTCACAACTCCTCACTGGATATCGGCCTCATATTTAAATTTGGTTGTAATATATTTAAGAAACAATCCTACAACATGAAAATAAGTGAAATGATTTTTCACCTAAATATCATGATAGATTTTATGATAAACTCTATTAGAAGGTATGATGAATGGATAGCATACCCCTTGGTTTCCATCTCCTTTGATGGATCTCGATTCCAAAAATTAGATTAGGGAGATAGATAAAAAACTATGAGGAAGGAGATTTGTGTTCTATGGTAGAAGATAAACCCATTCAAACAATTTTTTGGAGATCATAATTAATAAAATTTGATAAAAATTTAATTAAAGAAAATATAGTATATTCACCTAAAAAAATGGACCCACAGTTTAGGTGTATGGTTTTCAAACTATGTGAAACCCATGTGTTTTTAATTTATATAAGGGGAACACTACACCACTTTGGACCATGGATTACATGGTTTAAAAAAACTATGTGAACTACAGGTTCATAATGACTTTAGTCACATGGTTTTAGAGAAACCATGTATCCTCACTGAATATTTTACAGTAACCATGTTTCTAAGTTAATTAGCCTAATTTTCGTAACTCCAGGCTCTGAAGAAGGCCCAGATGCTCTTTGGACTTTCCATAGGTCCTACTATAAGATTTCCATGTTTGAACAAAGTATATAAATAAAAAAACTAATGGTCTCTTACATTATGAAATTAAGGGTTATTAAAACCACACCGCCATAATGGAACATTTCCCTAATTTAGAATTGTTAGGTGAAAGAGTTATCATTAGTTAGGTTTTCCAACAACTGAGCTTGTATATCATCTTCTCATTCCCAGGAATCATCCCATAAATGGCCATTCATCCAAAAAACCAATACACAAGGAACCAACCCATCATATAGTGTCTTCATGCTTCAACCCATAGTTCACATGGGACACTCCTCAAATAAAGAATCTACATCCTATTTTACCTCAATTTTATTAAAACCAAGTGACAGTTTTAATTAGTATCAGTTAAGCATAGATACAAGGAATATATCATGCATGGAATAGAATATCGTACGATGTCCCAACTGGTAAGCCACTTGCCTTATCCTTTTCAAAACCTAAAAGGGTCCAATGAGTCTCGATCAAAGATTATACTACCTCCAAATTAATCTATGCCCCAACATGGGAAACAAACACATGAGATCCTAGCCTCTAACCTCAAACTCGAGAGGTAACCAAGGTCTATTGGCATATGAATATTTTCTAGAATGATCTATTAAGATGAACTTCAAAATGAATTGGACCTTCTATATAGTGTCCTACATGACATGGTGTCCAATCATAATGGAAACCCCTGCCTCAAGCTAGCCGAGAGGTGAGAAGAAAGGCATTCCATACAATTCTTCATAAAGAGGCATCTCAATGCTGTCTTGAGAGTTGTTTCTATAAGTGAACTAATTGAGGGAAATGAGCTTCACCCAGGAACCTCTAAATTAAAAGACACAATCATGTAGCATGTCTTATAACACCAGAATTGTATTCTTTATTCATCCATTTGTCTATGGGTGATATGTAATTCCCATAAGAACCTATGTACCGAAGGCCTTCTCCAACCCCTTACAAAATTATTCTGTAAAGAAATATTCTCTATCAAGAATGATAGAACATGGATATCCCGGAATATGTACAACCTCCCTGAAATACAATCTTCCTTGACCATCTACTAATAAGGTCTATTTCATAGGTAATAAGTGTTCAATATTTGTAAAATAATCAATGACAACCCCCACTTTTTCTTTTCAATGTTTTGATATAGGTTAACCATTCACAAAATCCATTAAAATATAGTTCGATTTCACCTCCAGAATTAATAATGGGTGAAAAATCCATGTTGAATGTTGATGTTCTGCCTTCACCTATTGATAGGTTGAAACATGAGTGATGGATTTTGAAATCATTCATTTTATACCAAGCCAACAACATTAGTGTCATATATCGCTATAACGTTTGGGGACACATGGGTGAACTGACCATGTCGAAGCAAATAATTACCATGTTTTCTCTTCTCTAATGTCTGTCGAGACCCATATATGCCCATGAAATATTAAGGTATCATCCACATCCTTGGTCCAACATGAAAATGTACCATTATCTGAAATATTTTTTTTGTGTACAAGGCCCTTGGGATCAGATAGATGTCTTATTCATATCCATTCGATAAAATTAGAATTCACTCTTAGAACTAAGAGGATAGTCTGACCAAGGTCCTCTTGAACCTCGATGTGCATATATGAGAATAATATCGTGAGATTCCATTCACCACTATCCTCCTAAACTGCATTTACCAGGTTCATTTGCCTTAGAGCATCTAATATAACATTTCCATTACATGGGGTTTATGAATGATCAAAATCACTAGATTGTAGGTACTCAACCCACCCGCAATGCCTAATATTTAGAACTCACTGTGTAAAGATGTACTTGAGGACGTTAAGACTAGTTTATACCACAAAACTATCTCTATGTAAGTAGTTTCTCCAATAGCATAGGGAATGAACTGAAACAACTAGATTATGGTCTTATGTTGAGTAATTCCACTCGTTAGGCATCAGGTGAAAACCTGCATACAACTAATAACTAAAACAACATCAGGATAGATCCATCCCTAATATTTAATGCCTCACAATAAATTGTATTAATTTTACCTAGCTCAGTAAAAAATTGTATCAGTGCTGTATTCAAATGAGCCTTCATCTGATAGAAGACTTCCATAAAATCATCAAACCATACTATTTTATCAACTTTCATTATCGTGAATATAAGAGGTTCTACAAGGAATGATAAATAATGGATCAATTTCTTTATAATACCTAGATATAATTTAGAAACTATAAATGTAAATGACATTTTTTGGCTACTCCCAAGAAGCTACAGCTCACACATTTATAGGTCTACTAAAACTCCTCACTCCAAGATTATTTGACCCAGGATGTTGTCTTATAGATCTAAAATATTAATTTATTGAACTTATTATTAATTTTATTATCTCTCAGTGTATTCAAAATGATCAAAATATAGGGAAAATTGTCATGTATGGTGTGTGAATACACGATGATAGCATCAAACAAGGATACAAAAAATGAATCCAGTTATTGGTAGATGACATGGTTCATAAGTTTCATAAATATTATAGGTGCATTATTGAGTCCTAATGGAATAAAAAGATTCTCATATAGACCATAACAACTATGAAACTACGTTCAAGATATGTATGAGTTTTGAAATATACCCGGTGATAAAATAACCTCATATCTCTCCTTAGAAACACCTTCAATTATTAGAAAAGATCAACGTGGTTATCAATTCTCAAATATGGATACCGTTTATCTATATTGAGTTGGTCCAAACTATGGTATTCCACACATACCTTGAGGTTACCATCCCTCATCATAGAAAAAATATTTTTAAACCCAATGATAAGTGATGCGGCGTATAAATCTATTATCCTCCAGAACCTCAATTGGTTTCTAGAAATCTAGAATCTACATAGGTACCATCCTATAAAGATTAATGGTCCTTGTTGCTTCTCCTCAATCAATATAAATGGTAAACTCTACCTATTGCACAAATTGTAGTTCTATGAAATCATCAGAAATGACATGCCTATAATGATCCACTATAGGAGGAATGAGAGGGGGTTGTAACCCCTGTCCATCTAGGAAAAGTATAAAAATATGAGTTGTCACATTACCTAGACTCTTGTACTATAATCCTTCTTGTGTTGAACTAACATACCAATTTTTATTTTATACATGACTAACACCCTATGGTGATGTAAACATAACCCACAAATGATTTCCAAGAGAATAGAGAACAAATTCAACAATCATTAACCCCTTTCATTAGAATTTTTTTTCACACATTATGCAACAAACATTATCCCCTGTTTTCCCTAAAAATCTATTAATATTTTAATATTCGTACCCTTTTCCCATCAAGGTTGATAACATATATGTAAATATTTTTCATTGATTATAGAAGTACATGTGTGTAACCCACAACCCATTAGTAATTATTTAAAATTCATGAATGAAATTCTTATGATTTATAACGAATAATAATTTTCCATGTTTTGAATTAAAATATTATAAGGATTTTTTTAGAGGAAATCCCTAAGACAATGTGAGACTCTATGTCATGGTGATCCAATAAATGATATTTTATAAATATTAAATATTTAATATCATGCTTGAAAAAAATTCAAGAAAATGTCTAATAAATCGTAAATATATTTTTGGATCTAAAATATGCGGTCTTCACTGAGTTCATAGCGTTGGATTTTCCCTAGGCACAACATAATCAATTTAACCATTAGGACATCAGATACAAATATCCACAGAAATAAATAATAATATAAATAAATTTATTTTCTTATTTTATTATTCTGATACATATTAAATTTTTTCCTCAATAAATACATGATTAATATGAGATCTTATGGTTTGATGTATAACCCTACAGATTAGGTGGACCATTGGAGTAAAGTATTCATATTGAATAAAATCTAATCAAATCGAGATCAAGGACCATTATTTCATCAGAGATTTTGGATCTCACCATTTACAAAAACACATGATTTTTCTACTTTAATAATTTATCCAAACATCAGGTAGGATGTTTTATTTGTGTGTTTAGTTTATTTATCCTTGTAAAATATTGATCAATTCAATGAAAATTGTTTTTTTCACATATATTATAGATTTTATTTAAAATTTATTTATTTTTTCATGTAATTTATTATATTCTCATTCATCAAATTATACGAAATAAATTCATGGGGGAAAATGATAAAATCTTATAATTCATTGCTCACATTTTTTGGATTATGAAATTCCCCTTTCTATTCACACATTCATTGAGGGAAACTATATTGTAGCATGGATTGGATAATACCAAATATTTGATTATTAAACATCCATTATTCAACACAATAAAATGATACGGTGGGTATGAATCTTTATATGGGGTGTGAAAGAGGTACGGCGATGTTTGAATATAGTTGGGGAGGATCAAAATGGATTGATTCTTAACATTTCTTATTTTGGAACAACAGGTATTGGTTTTAGGTGTTTCCTGAGTGGTTTTAATGCATGTATCCCAACAGTCATTGAATTTAGGGGAGAAATAGACTTAGATATATGATTCCCAGTTTTAATAGTGATGGTGGTAGCATAGATAACTAATAGAATAAATCCTGACTTATATAAAATATTGAGTTACAAAAAAAGTAATTCACATATACACTCTTTATGGGACCCTCTATGTGATGCAAGGAGTTTCATGGAGTGAAAATATCACAATCCTTGTGAAATCTATCATAGTCAATATTAATTGGTCTAGCTAGTTTGTGTGTACCTTAGAGGTTACATTGGAATAGGTGGGTTGGGTATGATCATCACTACCACAGTATAATTGTAGGGTTGTGTACTTAGACATAGACAAGTGTACATGGGAATGGCTATAAGTAAATCTTTTGGTCCATTAAAACAATCATAATTATACAGGAATTGAAAGATTACATAGGAATGGTGTCAGCCAACCGTTACATGCCATATGTACACATTTTCATGATTTCTTACTTTTAGTTGTACATTTCATGTGAGGAAGTGAAACATCATTCGACAGGGGGTTGGATAGAAAAATCGTTTACTCCCATGTACATGTCGTGTACCCATTTTAATGGTATTTAGTGACCTTCGTTTCTAAAATTTCAACTCATATTAGTTGAGTATGTTTGATTTGTCCATCCCCTCAAGGGTATTGTGCATAATTATGTCCATACATTTGGATTTTGGTCCCCAATGAGGGATTATTCTCATATATGGTTTTTGGTTTCCATCCATGAGATCATAATGTAATCCTCTATCATTCCTTCTTATTCCCTTGGTGGAGTTCATGGAATCGGCTTTTCCTCCATGAAATTGGCATTAATCACCCATGTAGAAAGATATTTCCACTGGTTTTGCGGTTTCATTGTCATCTCATCCGCTACATGGATAGTTGATCAAAATTTGATTCATATTTTAATCGAATGGTCCTGGGTGTAAACCCAATCAATAGATATTGATATTCACAATCCTATTAATTTTCTTGGGTTGTGCAAAATTATAATTAAGTTATAGATGAGATTCATCATTGTTATCATCGATCCGGGAGTACGTTCTATCAGAATTGGTATTTCTTCAAGAAAATTCACGTGGAAAGAAATTTTTTTGAGACCACCTTAAGGGGATTCAACATCTATAGTATATACATTTTATTTTTATTATTTATATATCCATTCACTGAGCTGAATATTGTTGATTAGTTTTTGTTCACTATTTTCGAGGATTCCTATAGGGTATTGTTATATTCACCCATAAATTGTATATTCCTACATATGTCATGTATTATACAGATGAAAAAACATTTTATGGTCTCCCTAGAGAACATGTGGTCTGTGTATCATAGTTTAAGAAATACATACTAAGGTGTTTTCAAGATGGGTTCATTTAATAGTAGTTCCTACATACTGACTAGGTTGGATGGTCTAATTTTTTTTATGGTATTCTATTTTACCTCTTTATTTCTACTAGTACTTTATTAATGTCTAATGGTTTTGGGATTATATTTGTATTTTTGCATTGATTTAATTTGAATTAAATTTCATCTTTTTCAGGGAATAGAGATGTGTGCATATCTGTAGATACATTACTCTAATTCCTCCCTTGTGTGTAGAACACCTAATTGGTGTCGGTCCACATATTCTAGCCTATTGGATGTGAGATAGCTATTGTTGTGGGCCATGCTATGATGGGAAAAGTGATGACATAGTGGTATGATAAGAGTCGGTTCCAACATAGGACATGATTATATTAGATTGATTTAGGTTTTTTTTGGAAATTTAGTTATTTGTATAAAGTTTAGATTTTAGTCTATGGACTCGTGTGTTGGTGTTATGGCTACCAAATCCATACACAATGACTCTCATCCCCAAAACATTTCGTAGGAACACATTGAAATGTGTTGAATGGAAAATATTCATACATACATCATATAAGACGGGGTTTTGGTTTCCATTTCCATTTTGATTCATTTTAATAGATATACACTTTTACCATGGTAAATCATGATAACATTCTAGATGAATTTATTTTTGATAACATACTTGTGTACAGAGAAAATGTTAGGATGATGATGGTTTGAGTAACAAGACATTAGTTTTGGGATTCACCTCTGAGGTTTTTCCTTCCTTAAATTGATTATATAGATGATCATTTATGTGTTGAGTAGGAAATATCTATAGTTGGGTAGAATGATTGTACAGTCGATCATATAACAATTAATGAGTTCAAATTATGGAGACCACTAAGTTTGCATGATGATAAACACCCTCAGGAAGTATAGGATTCAATAGAATCACTAGTCCTGGATTATCATTCTTATGTGGGCCCAGAATTATTAAGTGTTTATATTAGAAAATATTTTAACCTATGGTGATGCGTTTATCACTTAAGGTACCAATAGATAGAACACCTATTTTGAGTATGTATCATGTGTTTCATATTTATATATCTCCCAACATTTATGGTGATCCAGGATCCCCCTTCCAATTTGGTAGAGATCTTGTACGAGATTGTGGTGTAAAAGTCCAACTTGTATAGAACCACTCTTAATGGTGGTCCTAGCATTGATACATCTCCATAGTGACAGAAGTAATATTTGGAGCATTGTGTAGGTAATGTTTTTATGGAAATATACATTATATATATGGAATATTCCCCCAAAAAGATGTGTTATTCTGAAATGATTCAAAACCATGAGGGAAATTCAGTGCCTCCCAACATGGATATTTTCATGGTGAGGTGGATTAATTCCTTTGAATTCTATGTTTAATGTTTTTTTATGTGCTAAGGTTTCAAAGTAAGAACTTTTTGTAGTGATCCATTTCTAGTGGTAGTGGATAACATTTGGTAGAATGAAATATAGTCTTCGAGTGAGGTTTGGGGTATGGAATGTGTCTCCACTACTCTAGAAATACTTATAGAACATAGTCATAAGAAACATTTTCCTAGACACCGCCCCTATTCACGACCTAAAAAACTAATGGGGAATTTATCTTTGACTCAGGTGCTGGGAGTTTTTATATATAGGATCAGTGATCGCTCATTTCATTTGATGGTATAACCTAGCATTGTTGTGAATGAGAGCCTCACTTGAAATAATTCTATAATGGTTGTGGGGAACAAAAATATTTTCATTATCATTGACTATTCATTTACCATCCCTACTCAGTTGATTTCTACCATTATGTGTAGTAGTTCATCTAGTATTTTGGGCTTGATGTTCGTTGTGTCAAAGTATCTTAGTCCTGGCATGATGTTCGCTGATGCAGGTCGCTATGTTAACCACTGACAGACATATAGTCTATCAAAATAGGGATACCTTGGAAATGCCTGGATGTGAAAAGGGGAATGAACTTGTAAACCACTTCTCCAAAAACTTCTGGATCAGGAGGTATGGTATGGTGGCTCTGAGGTCAGTAAGCATACAGAGCTAGGAGGTGTATCGCCTGAGGAAATCGTGCCTTTGAGGGATGAGCTAGGGGATTTCATTATGAAGAACTGCTGAGGGCATGGTATGCATAGCCGTACAAAGGTGTCCATGGGTCGATGACTTTCTACTTTCGAAGGCCATGATTGGTCATGAAGATCCATAATTATCCGAGTCATGGAGTCTGATGTATGGAAAGGATGCATCCCAAATGTTCAAGGAGTATCTCCATATCGTATCTCCATGTGTATTGGGTGGTTCACGACGATGTCAGTGTAGTTTAGTGTCATGCGGTAAGGATGAAGTCCGTGCAGTTTAACGTCATGCAGTGAGGACGAAGTATACACCTCGTGCAGGTTTGGTCTGTATACGGGGAAAGGGGAATTTTTAACATTATCATTCATGTAGTTTAACGTCGTTGGGAAAGGACGGAAAAATACTCCCTTTGTAGGTCTAGCCCATACACGGGGAAAAGGGATTATTTTTAAATCTTGCTATCCATGCAGTTTTACATATTGCGGTAAGGACAAGAACTACACCCCATGCTAGTTTGGTTCGTACACATGGGGAAATGGAATTTTTATTTTTCTTATTCAGGGGGGATAGGCCACGATGGGGAACCTTTTTGTCACTGCGTATCATGTGAGGGAAAGAATCAAGCCGCACGTAGTTCTCTGAAATAAGTACACCCCGTGTAGGGTCTGTCCGGACACTGGGGAAGGGGCACTGTTAAAACTCATTGTATGTGTGGTTTAACGTCGTGTAGTGAGGATGAGGGATACATCCTGCGTAGGTCTTGTCTATACACGGGGGGAAGAAGGAATTTATTAGGTTGTGGCTGGGCCAGGATTGTGGATCCCGGTGTCACTACATATCCTACTAGGGTAGGAATCAAGCCATACTTAGTTCTCTAAAATCTGTACAGTTTTACATCATGTGGTGAGGATGAGGTCCATTCAGTTTAACGTCATGTGGTTATGACGGGGGGTATTATTGGATTCCATGCAGTTTAATCGTCATGCGGTGAAGACGTGAATAAACCCCATGCAACTCTGGTCTGTACACGGGGGAATGGACATTTTTTTATTTTTACTTTTCTGGTGGTTGGCCCAGGGTGTGGAATTATGGCATCACTATGTATCCTACAAGGGCAGAAATCAAGCCTCACGTAGTTCTCTGAAATACGATACACCCCGTGCAGTTCTGGTCCATACACAGGAGAAGAGGGAATTTTTAAATCACCATGTCTGTGCAGTTTAACGTCAAGCAGTGAGGAGGAAATCCTCTTAGTTTAAGGTCATAGAGCTTGGACCATTGGGTGCTTGGCAGTTTAACGTCACGCAGCTCAGACGATCTCTGTGTATTGTAACGTCGTGTGGTGAGGATGTAGGTGACCCAATGTGAAAAGAAAAAGAAAAAGAAGGGGGGTCTACGCAGTTTAACTTCGTGCGGTGAGGACGAGTTCCGTGCAACTTAACGTCATGTGGTGAGGATGAGAAATACACCCCATGCAGGTCTGGTCTGTACACAGGGGGAGGGAGCAGTCTTGACTCTTATTATCCATGCAGTTTAATGTCGTGTGGGATGGACTTACTCTATGCAGTTTAACGTCATGCGGTGAGGACGTACTCCATGCAGTTTAACATCATGCGGTGAGGATGGGTTCCGTGCAGTTTAACGTCGTGAGGTGAGGACGAGTTCTGTGCAGTTTAACGTCATGCGGTGAGGACGAGTTCTATGCAGTTTAATGTCCCTCCCATTTGGGATCCAACTTTGGAGGCTTCCTTCTGAGTATCATTGGGGTCTGGAGGACCAAAATCAATTCTCCTTCTAAGAAATACCGGAGGCAGACCTTTTTCTTGAAGGCTTGTGCGATCTAGTTTTGGTACACTACCATGTGGTGCAGAGTGTGTAGCCGCTTCTTGTCTAGCTATTCCAATTCACCTAGCCGCCTTTCTGACTGCTCATCATCAGATAATTGATCACAGATGGCAACATGGAGTGAGGGAAATTGGAGTTCAATGGGCAGAACCGCCTCTATGCCATACACCAATGAGTACGGGGTAGTCTGAGTAGCGGTGCAGATTGTGGTTCGATAAGCCCACAATGCATGGAGGAGTTTATTCAGCCATGACTTCTTTTCTTTGTCCACCATTTCCTGTAGGATGTTGGACAGGGTCTTGTTGGAAGCTTCTATCTATCCGTTGTCCGCTACATGGTAGCGGGATGAGTGGTTAGCCTCGATACCATACTCTTGGTATAGCTTTTCCAACTCAGCAAAGCTAAAATTGGTGCTGTTGTCCGTAAGTTTAGTATGAGGGACAGGAAATCTTCTGATGATATTGGCCTTCATGATGCTGGAAATATTTCATTCCCAGACTTCTTTGAGGGGTACGACTTCTGCCCATTTGGAAAAGAAGTCAGTTGTCATGATGATATACTTTAGTTTTTTGGTCGTGACGGGAGGATATGGTCCCGCGACATTCATCCCCCAGACAACAAACAGCGAGGAGTACATAGTATGATGAAGTAACTCCGGGGAATGGTGTATGAAGTTGGCATTAATCTGACATGAGTGGAATTTTGCGGTAAAACGCTTGCAGTCTCGTGCCACTGTGGGCCAGTAGTACCCAAGCCTTCGAATCTGATTGGAATTCTTGGTCCCTAGTTGATGTGCTCCACACGCTCCTGCATGTACAACAGTCATGACAGAAGCAATTTCTTCTCCGTCAATACATCTGAGGAACACCCCATCAAAGCCTCATTTTTAGAGGACCTCTTGCTGGATCGCACTGCCATATAGGAAAAAATTGATTTCCCTTCTCTGTAATTGCTATCGTTCAGCCCTGTCTGATGGAAGCTCTCCCCGTTGAAGGTAGTTCGCAATGGGGGTCATCCAGCCATTGGCAGGAACGTATGGCTCAGGGACAGGACTGAATTCAGGGATTTCGTCCATCTTATCTTGAACAAATAGAAATACCATTCGATGATGAGCAATACTGATGACTGTTTCATCCCGGTCTCAGTCATCTAGGGTTGTGGCCACGTTTATTAATGCATCAGCCCGAGCGTTCTGGGATCGGGGAATATAAGCCAATGTTGATTCTGTGGAGAACTCGGCCATTATCCCTCGGACATGGTCAAACAGGGGGATTAGCTCCTCCTTTTTAATAGCATAGTCACAATTGACTTGCTTGATGACCATCTCTGAGTCACCTTTTACCTTAAGGTGGTGTACTTGTGCCTGGAGTGCGAGCTTTAGGCCTGCAATGAGGGCTTGATATTCTACTTCATTGATTGTACATCCCTCTAACAGGAGGAAGGAATATGGAAAAATTTCCTTTTCTGGGGACACAAGTATTATCCCCAAACCAACTTTGTTAAATCTGGGATCCTCCATCCTCTTCGCAGTGGAGCTTCGGGACGCGCCGTCAAAGTACATTTCCCATGCTGGGAACACCTCTTGGACCGAGAAGATAACATCATCAGGTAGTTCAGCGTCCGGTGTAGTGGTCCATGTTGAAGGATGCTCTGCCAAAAAGGCAGCTATTTCCTGGCCCTTATTGTCTTTTTTAGGCATGAACCGGATGTCGAACTGTTTCAGGATGACCGCCCATCGGGATAGGCATCCAGTTAGCATCAGATGACTGAGGATGTACTTGAGTAGGTTACACTGTGAAATCAAATAGACTTCATGATGCTCCATATAATGGCGCAGCTTTTGAACCGCAAAGACCAAGGCCAGACAGGTCTTCTCGATATTTTATTATCGAGTCTGAGCATCAATCATGGTTCGACTGAGGTAATAGAGACAACTTTCACTGCCCGCGTCATTCTTTTGTGCGAGGAAGGCTCCCAGTGTCAATCTAGGGCCGTCACATATAGAATGAGAGTTCTTCCTTTAATGGGGGGCATGAGCACTGTTGGGGCTATGAGGTACTTCTTAAAGTTTTCGAACACCTCTTGGCAGTCATCTGTCCATTGGTACGTGACCCCCTTCTTCATTAACCTGGTGAAAGCCAAACATTGTCCTGCCAGGTTGGCTATGAACCGCCTAATATAGGCTAGGTGTCCTTGGAATCCCCTCACCTCAGTGATATTTTGGGGAGGTGGCAGGCTCAGGATAGCCTTCGTCTTCTTAGGTTCAACTTCGATGCCACAATGGGGTATGACGAGGCCAAGTACTTTCCCTGAGGTAACCCCAATGGCGCATTTCAAGGGGTTCATCTTCAAGTTATGTTGTCATAGCTTGTTGAAGACAGTCTCAAGGTTCTATAGGTGATCCGAGCACTGTCTGGACTTGAACACTAGGTCATCCACATAACATTCAACTAAATTCCCAAGAACGGCATAAATATACGATGTATGGCACGCTGATACGTGGCGCCAGAATTCTTGAGACCAAAGGGCATGACCCTGTAACAGACTACCCCTTGAGGGGCCCTCAAGGTAGTGGATTCTTCATCTTCTTGGTCCATCCTGATTTGATTATATCCGGAATATCAATCCATGAAGGATAGAGCCTCATACCCATATGTTACATCAATTAACAACTTGGTGATTGGAACCGAGAAGTCATCTTTTGGACAATGCCGATTAAGGTCTCTGAAGTCAATGCAGATGCGGATTTGCCCATTTTTTTCTTGACGGGGATGATATTGGTCAACCAAATTGGGTGATGGACCTCTATAATGAAGCCTGATTTAATGATCTTATCAGCTTGAACCTCTATCTTGGATGCATGTGAGGGATGCATCCTTCTGGTGGCATGTTTGTAGCCCCGATGGTCTTCTGGAAAACCTAGGTGATGCGTCGGTACCTCATGATCAAGTCCTGGAATTTCCATGTAATTCTAGGCGAATACATACCGATGTTGCCTTAGGAAAAAAGAATATACCTCGTGTTCCTCAGGATACACGGACATGCTAATGATAGTGGGCCTCGGGTCTTCCTCGGTACCCAGGTTTATTTCCCTGAGTACGTCCACAATGGTGGAGATATCTTCCTCAAATGCGGGAGGTCCATCCCTAAGATCTTCCCCATATTCTTCTTGGAAATCTTCATCTTCATGGTCTGATGAGGAGAGATCTCTCATCACTAGTTCTTGGAAGTCCAGATGAAAGGATTCATGGGCGTCCTTGCTCGAGATTTCTCCCCCCGAATGAGGTTCAGCGGAAGTTCCCACATTTTCACACTCAGTTGTTATGGATGAATTCATGAGGACATCCTAGTGCGTGTCCGGACATGAACTCCTACTTTCCACATGGTTGATTGGAATGAAATAATCTCTTCCAAGCTTCTTGAGGGGGTCATCATGAACCATTTCCATGCCATTTGGAGCGGGGATTTAGTCGACGTCGTCGAGCAAAGGATTCTTCTTATTTTGCTCATAGAACCCAGAGTCGATGTAATGTGGCTCGGAGAGCTTGAAAGGGGCCTTTTCTGCATTCAACGTCCCTCTTTGTCCATTTACACAGTACTTGACACACTGGTGGTATGATGAAGGAACGACCATGTGCTTATAGAGCCATGGCCTTCCCAGTAGGGCATTGAATGTTGTGCTCTGCCGAACCACCAGGAATTCCGTGTAGGATACCAGGTCACCAAAATGGGTCTTTAGTGTAATCTGTCCCATTGGTTTCTGCTCACTCTTGTCGTAACCTGAAAAAGTTGTGGCTGAGGGAATTAGATCGCCCTCAATGTCGCCCAATATACGGAGTGTCCATAGGGGAAGAAGGTTAACTCTAGATCACTTTTCTATAAATACTTTTCAGATCTCAACACCATTCAATGTGCCGGACACATATAGTGGTATGATGTGTCCCTGAATGATGGCATCTTCGTCCCGATCGGTGAAGGAAATCACAGCGTTGCATTCAGCCGGGCCAGTCTCCGTCCGGTAAATTTTGGTCGTAGCTACCTCGCCTTGAAACTCCTAGGGGATGATCAAAGCTTCGATAAGCACATCCCTAAGGTCGGCTGACAAACTCAGGGCATCCAGGATTGACAACTTGGCTGGTACTGATGCCAGCTGCTTAAGGATATCATATTTTTTCTCCTGAAGCCGATGCTTCTACATTGGCGGGAGAGTCTTAGTGGGTGCTTTGGGAGTTGGAGCATTTGAAGAGGAAGGGTCGGCCGTGGGGATGGACATTGATGGTGTTCCTGTGTTTTGTGGACTTGTCCTGGCCGGTCTGTTTGTGCATACTAGGCTATGAGACACTTTCTCTTCCTCTGGTGGGTATCGCAGAACAACAGGGCCAGAGTGGCCGCTTGTGGAGGTAGAGGGGTACTCCCTCTCCTGCTGAGTCTGTTGAAGGGCATTCCCACGGGTTTCCGCAATATTGACGGTCTGGGCCGGGGTCCAACCATAGGGTTGGTTTCGGCCACGGGTGTTTCTCCCCTAGTATCCCTTACCTCTGCGGTTCCTCCTCCCGGCTCATCGTGCTAGGAACTCAAGTTTGTAGTCATACCATTTGTCAGGGAATGATTCCATGAGATGGATGACGTTGATAGAACCAAAAAATGGCACTTCATCCTCTTACAGGTCAACCTGGTCAGTTGTCTCTGATGGCGCGGTTTGGTGGGTCGGTTCCCGTGGAGTCAAATCCGAGAGAAATAATGGATTCCAAGGTCAGGACTAACCCTGGCCCCACCGCAGACTTCTACTCTTGTGATTGTTTCCTCCTTCGACTACGACTGGATGATCGACTCATAGTGGATTGTGAGGCCGATGTGGTCGGCTTTGTGGCTCCAGGGGCTGTTGGTGGAAACACCAGCTGCTGTAGTTGAGCTCAATGTTTACCCTGGGCTCGGTTAATAGTCTTATGAGTCATCTAGTTGTCAAATTTCTACCCCTGCTTGCTGGTGACTTTCTGCCACCCCTCCTCTTTGTCAGAGTCGGTGGTAGAGATCAATGCCACATGTGCTGGGGGTGGTCCCAGCTCGACATGTCCGGAATCTACAATACTTTGCAAGAGGTCTTTGAAGACGAAGCATTCTCAGATACTGTGACCCAACATCCGATGGTAGGGGTAGTAATCTGGCCTGTCATCGCGGCCGATTTCTTCAGGTCTCCTCGGCTCTGGGAGGTGGAGCAAGTTGTAGTTCATGGCGGCAATGAAGTAGGCACGAACTTGATCATCTCAAAATGAGTATAATTTTTGACTTCGTTCCTCAAACTGGTTCCAATTCAGTCCTCTCTGATCGTACCATTTATGCGGGGGTGGTCGCTAATATGCAGGGGGCCCTTGACAATTTTGTGGAGGCTTGAGCCGTGGAGTGGGCACAAGGGCCATCTTAAGTGTGACAGCGGACACTTCACCTCTAGGATCTCTTTTCACAGGATCCTGCGAGGCTATTCGTGACTTCGAATTTGTCTGCTGCAGGGAGTCCTCAATTCTCTGTGCATTGGCCGAGAGATGGCGGAAGCTAGTGGTGCACTCCACTGGTATGAGCGGTGTTCGCATCTCATCTCTATGATTATCGATGCATATGGATAGCATCTCATCTTGAGGCATTGGACTATTCAGAGAATATATCAGATCTTTCCATCTGGCGATGACATATGAGACCCACTCATTCTCCCTCTGCTTGTAGTTCATGAGATCACTGACCATTGTTTTCGGCAACATCGAGCTAAAGTAGAACATGAACTGTTGCCGGAGGTCCTCCCATCTCTTTATCAACTGGGCCGACAGACTCGTGTACTAGACGAAGGAGGATCCTTGCAAGGTCCGTACGGAGCATCTAATTTTCACTGTTTATTTTTGTTCTAGATTACCCATCATAGGGTTGCAATAGGATGCGTAGTGCATCAAAAGCTACTCTGGATCGCCTGATCCATTGAATATGGGGAACACAGGGCCCCCAAAATTGGGTGGAGGTGGTGTGTTGGTCACCCAATCTGGGTAGGGTTTCTGCTCCAGCTGTATCAGAGGGAATAAACCTTCCATCACTTCCAATCGAGCTATTAGTGCCTCGATGGTGTTGGTGAGTCCCTGGTTTACATCCTGTTGGGCCCGATCCTGGGCTGCCGTAGCTCGAGGCATTGCCTGAGGATCCGGATTGGCTAGCACCAAGGGTGCGCCTGCCATTTTTGGCACCATTGGAGGGGTCAGGCGTAATTTCTATGGTTTCATCATGAGTGGAAGGAAATCTTGGTATTCATCTAGATCCACACCTAGGTAGTTGGACAGGCCAGGAACCTCATTGGACGAGAGCCCTGACCGTATTTCATTTATCGGGGAAACCCATATCCTTTGAGGTGCACTTGCTGGGAGTGCATGATGCGGTTCTTCCAGGGACACACTTTCAATAAGGCGGTTCCTTTGGAGTAGCTCGACATTAAGCCATATCAATTATTTATTCTCTTCATCCTGTTGAGTGAAACTCTGTACGAATGTGAGTAGATCATTTTTATCAAGAGAAGGGGACGGGTTAATGGTAATTGTTCCTTTTTTATTATCCTTGTTGGAAGCTCGCAGGGTAAGCGGAGGGAGGTTAGCTGAAGGGGTGACCATATTTAAGGTGGCCATCTGGTTCCGAGTGTGCACACTTGGGGGGTGCGTCTTGAGTCGCAGCCTGACCAGAACTGTCATCTCCCGATCTGTCTAGATTTTCATTTTCCCCGGTGTCACCCACGAGGTTAGCCTCTATGGCGTTGATGAACGCATATTTCGGGGTGGAGGGGAAGTCATCTTCCAAATAGGAAGAGGATATCCCGTGTCTTTGGTTGGCCTTCCCATTCATGACATGGGATTTCCCTCAGTCTTCTTGACGAAGGGTTATGGAGAGAGTTATTTGATGAGACCTTATGGTATGCCATCCTCTCGTAGGGGATAATGATTCAAATGACGGGACAGGAAGGGAACCTCCACATCTGACTGTCCTCCCTAGATGATAGAATACCGACTCTCATGGGGGAGGATGTTGTTGAGGGGGTAATAATGCCCCTGCCCTGAGGGATGGGGTTGGCTCCGTTTTCTGGATGTTGAGTCTCTTCCCGGTTTTATTAGTCGTACGGAGGCATTTATTGTCAAAAATGCCCCCAGACCTGCAGGTTGTGGTTGACCCTAGATTGCTGCAGTGGCTGCAGCTATCGAGACCTGCCTGATCTCATGTTCTCCCCTTCGAGGGTGAACCAGATCTGCTGCCGAATTCACCTGCGGATCATTCCCTTCTGGGGAGGCAGGAAAAGATCACTGATTGGCCTCTCTTAGGAAGGAGTCCTGCTAGATGCTCTCGGTGGCCTGATTCAGGAGTTTTTGAATGGCTTGTTCCCACCGGGTCTGATGCTTCTGGGACTTACTCAAGGCCCGACTTTGTTGGTTGTGTTGTCTTTCCTGAGCATAGGGTCAACTGGATTGCCTTCTTACTGTGATGACGTTGCAATACACCATACCAAATGGGTTCTTTTTGGGTGAGGAGCGGAGTGAAATGAAGATCCTCGTGTTCCCCCCATCCCCTGATACGGACTCCCATCGGAGCGTCACCTATGAGGCGGCGTAGTTTGTGTAGTGCATGGAGGCAAGATGCCTCCATATTCCATTTGTGCCTCTCGTGGCATTATTGTCGCATCGAGGAAAATTCCTTTAGGTCGATGTGACGTAGGAGGTCACCTATAATCTTGACGTGGTCTCCATACCCGTCATTGGGTAGGAAGCTCGATTTCAGCCATCAGAGGGTCGTCTATATATTATGGTGGATTTCGTGCATGCATTCTTCTGAAAACTATTTGGGTATGTTGAAATGAGAGTTGGTCGTAGGACAAAACATTTCTGGTATTTCATCCCTGGAAACCTGTTTCCTCAGGTGCAGCATATCGGCATACTCCTCCGTTAGTGACTCCTCTACCTGGTCAGCCCAACTGAGATGCTCGCTGCTGATGTGGTCGGAGGAAGTGAGAATGGTAGGTATAGAGTCATTATGTGGGTGATTTATAGGTGGTTCAGAAGATGAACGTGGCCCTGGAACGGATCCTGATTGAAGAAGGGAATTGTTAGCGACAAGCTGGGAATCTGACATGCTTGATCCCATACTTTCTGAGTGCCTCAACATACGAGGGACTTTAGGTGCTTGCTCCGGCTGGGGGAGGGCCTTCCTGCAGAAATAATATTTCATCGCAGGGGGGAGCTCCATAATGGCGGCTGTAATGGAGAGGACTACCATTACTTCCTGATGCTTCACTGCATAGAGGAATTTTGTAGTGCACACCCTGGGGAGGACCTCCAAGGTGTGTCGCAGTAAGGGGAGGACCTTCTGGCTGTATAGTGTCATTACTGGGAGGAACATCGCAACAACTACCATCATGGTGAGGATTACCATCATGGCTTGATGTTTGACGCGCATCCTGGGGAGGACCTTCAAGACACACCGCGACAATGGGTGGACCTTCTTTTTTGCTTGCGGCCATTGCGGGGAGGACCTTCGCAATGGTGGTCATGGTGGCGAGGACTACCATCACAATTGCGGCAATGGTGAGGACTACCATTACTGCTGCCGTAGGGAGAATATCTCTGGGGTAAATTTTGGGGAGGGCCTCTAGAATGTACCGCAATGAGGGGAGGGCCTTCTTATTGCATGAAGTCTCTACGGGGAGGACCTCTGTTATCAGGGTGGAGAGGACTACCATCATGATCTGATGCCTGGCTGCGCAGAGTTCCATTGCAGCGTAATGCCTGGGGAGGACCTTCAGGGAAGTTTATGACAAGGGGAGGACCTTCTTTTCATGATAAGACGTCACTATGGGGAGGGCCTCCGTAGTTGAGACTATGATAGTGAGGCATACCATCACAATCTGTGGTCCCACTGCAAGGAGAGTGATTGCAGTGTATAACATGCAAAGGACCTTCAAGGTGGACCACAACAAGTGGAGGACCTTATTGCTGCTTGATCTTCTAGCCACATGGAGGGTTTCTGTGACTCGTATCAAAAGAGGAGCTCTTGTGATGGATCATTATATGACCACGTGGGAGGCTCCCACAGGTGCTCTGGGGAGGACCTTCAGAGCTGCTGGTAGTGATATTGCGGGGAGGACCTTCACAACTGCTACTTCCGCTCTCATAATATGGTAATGGGCGGGCATGGTTCTAAACCTTTGACGTGTGCTCGGCGGTGTTGGGAACCACAGCTTCCAGAAGAGTGGAGTCATTAACCCGATCTTTATTTTCTGGCTGCCTTCGGCGTGTTTGGGGTGCTCTTTTGCGAGCAGTGGGGACCATCTGCTATTGGCAATAGCCTTCACCTTTGGTTCCTTGTCTAATTGGGTCTCGTGATGCTTCAGGGATACGCATAAGAACATATTGACTTTTAGCAGGGATATATGCCTTCTCTGGAGTGTCCACCGTGATGGATGGGTGTCCCCCAGTTGGAACGAGTGAAGCTGCTCGATCCGGTTTCCCTTTCGTCACGGAATATGGCCGATGACCCTCCTGGGTTGAATCAAGGATGTAGATATGCTCCGAGACAGCTATCTCGTCTCTTAGATGAGTTGCCTCAATTGGGGAGATGGTCTCACGGGCCCGAGTCAATGATGTTTCCGCTGATGCAATTACATACTGGCAAGTCTGCAATCTATGATCTGGGATCGATACCTGGTCCTCCAACATTGCCAGGATATGTAGAGAGACATCATTGGCTGTAACGGGTATAAAGGCGCATTCCAGTATCGGAGCAGGAATGTCCTACTCCGGTCCTCCAGTGGTCAGTGGGTACTGACAATTCTCTTATGTCGGGGCAGGTGAACGAATCTGCCCCTGTATTGGGATACGCTGGTTTATCTTTCTGTTTACCGCCACATCGGGGTGGTGGGCTTTACTTTTATCCATAGGGAGATAGCCCAGCATATATTGATTTCCCACCGTATCGATTCGGTGGCCTTCATTGGCGGGGAGACGTGCCCGCCTATGATTTTCCGCCAAATTTGGGTGGCGGGATATTATGATCACCACCATATCAGGATGGCAGGTGTCTGAAGCAACTACCAGGAGTTGGTCTTGCAGGTGCCGGGTCGCCACCATGTCAAGCTGGTGGACTTCACGACCCTGGGTAGGGAGAGGTGCATGCCGAGTAAGTGACGTCCTTCTTGAGAGACGGGCATGACGGATCTCGGCGGGGATGCGCGCCGGCTCTTATGATGCCTCCATGTCTAGATGGAAGGCTTGGCAGGGGCGAACATGTGTAGGTGCCTGTTCGTGGTACGTCTCCATGGATGGGAAGCAGAGATCCTCCTCAGGGACCGGGGTGATGACCGGTCCCTGATTGTACGTCTACCGCCCTTGTTGGGTGGTCGGAGGGGCCGGAGCTCGAGGAGCATGGGCATGAATCCTTGGGGAGACATCCTCCTTAGCACGAGGATGTCGGGTCGCGGCGTGACCACGATGACGTCTTCCGGCGGGGGCCTTGGAGCGGAACCCCCGTTCGGCGGGGATGGAGTCCTCAACGTCGACCTCATCTGCCTCCCTATGATAAGGGAGGTACTCATTGTCCCGTTCTGGGGATAGACCCCCAAAACGGTTAGAGATAGCGACAGGGGCTGTCTGGATCCGTCTTTTCGGTCGCTGCTGGGCAGGCGACCAGTGAATCATGATATATTGGTGGGCGTGCAAGGCCGCCTCCACCGTTGGGAGAGTACCATTAACATTATACACTCGGATCAGCTCTTCTGAAACCCAGCATTAAATATGCTGGGTGGGGGATTGGGTCGTCCGTTGTTAAGGACGTCTCGTCCTTGCGTCGTTGGAAACGTGCACTTGTGAGTTCCTTTGCGATGCCATTGGATCAAAGGGAGTTCTGAAAGTAGTGCCTGCAAAACATTTTAGGATATACAAGCAACAAACCCGTCAAAGAAGCATCTCATAATCCCATGCGTAATTAATGACCTTGCTTGGCCCTCCTTTAGAGCATAGGGGGTCACAGGTTGGGATTAAATTGAATATTACATGTTTGGTTAAAGATTCACGTCGGGTTCACCATTTTTTGTTTTGTTCCTGTTTTCGGCCACAAAACGCCCAATGACTCCATATCCAATGATTGATGGACCTGCTTCCCAAAAGCAAGTGTTCGCCGGATGGTTTGACCAGCGACTCTTATGAACACACATTTTTCAAGAGGATGGGATGTCGGGCTCATCACACCCTTTATGGGGGGAATTATTCCGTGTTCTGGGACTCTCTTATAGATTTAAGACGTATTTATATGTTCACGAATCTTTGATTATACCCAAACATAGTATCCACAGATTTAACCTTGGTGGGCAATGACCAACTGGACGTAGGGGTTCATAATAATTTATGCTCGAGGTTTACCATCCCTCGTCGGATTATTGACCCCGAAGAGTTGGAACTCACTTGAGGCGGCACTAGGAGTGGCGTAGTGAACCAGTGTGGAGATGATCAGATCGGTCGGTTATTGGGCTTGAACCTCAGGGAGGATTCTACGTACCCTGCTTAGGAGAAATGGATCAAAGTCCACATAGTTCGTATATACAGTTTAACGTTATGCTGGACGAGGGTGGAACTCGACGTGAAGAAACGACCGAGTGGTGGGATTGAACCTCGTGGTGGCTTCCTATGTACCATGCTTTGGAATGTATCAAAGTCCCCATAGTTCGCTTTGGCTTGGGGGATACACTCTGTGGAGGCATAGAATGATGGATTGACGCTTACACTCTAAGGAGGCCCATGGTGGGATGTCATTGTCGATGATTCTTCTAAGCCCACGTGATTCATGCTTGGTTTGAGAAACAAGAGGCAGTAGGGACCAGATGATCACGTAGCGAAAGATGCGTCAGTGAGAAGCGGAGAGGGGCTTACGCATGGAGCTGCCCAGGATGATGAATTGAGGCTTACACTCTGAGTAGGCCCAGGGCGACAAAGACCAGTGGGAGAGGGAAAGTGGGTGCTCCTGTGCCTATCTCCTCTCTTATAGTGCATGAGGTCTTCCTTCTAATTTCTATTTTACCATCTCTGAGGAACCCTCAACAAGTGGAGGGGCAGAAAAGGGATTCCCGAGCACAGCTTCCACATTACCATGGAAATGTGAACCCAAGAATTCTTTCGGAATCCACTCAAGGGTCGGGGAAACCCCCTTTTCCCCTATTTACCATGGGTATGTGAACTCAAAATGGCGCGCTGTTGCCCCTTAAAGTTACCCCATGCGGATCTGGTGGCTCCGGTGGAGGCCATGGACCGGGGCCGATGAACAGGCCAATGAGGGAGTCACAGAGGACTTGGCTGGATCAGAAGGATTGGCTGTGAGGGACTGGCCGCGAGGGGTGATGTCCACTGTGGAGATGGTCGTCCGTGAAGGGTGTCTGCGGTGGAGTTGGCCACAAGGGACCATGCAGCAAAGGAAGCTATCTGTGAAAGAGGCTCTCCGTGAAGGATTATTTCTGTGGAGGAGGCTGTCTGCGAAGGAGGATGTTTGCGGATGAGATGGTCGTCCGTGAAGGGGGTCTGAAAATGGGCTGGCGCCCATCCTACATCGCGCCCGCAGAGGGGTTCCGCCTCCATTTCATGAATGACACTAGTCCATAGAAGGGGTGGCCGTAGAGGGACTTCTCCACGGAAGAGTTCATCCGCGGATGAGATGGGGTCCACGGATGGCCGCGGAACACCGCTGGGAGCGATTCCTCCAGCGTCTCCCCACGAGTTTTCACCCATCTTTCCTCCCATTGTCTGTCCTCCGTGTCTTTTTGGTGCCCCTTGGTGAATATTTATAGACTCATGAGGATTCAATATTGATGGTCTCAGGACACATTTTGCGGAAGCCCATGAAGGAACCCCCACACCCATGAACGACTTTGTCATCTGATATCTTTGGAACTGAGATCTGTGGAATTGATCCGCAGATGTGCACCACTCCACCTTTATCCTGCGAACAATAGTAGTCCGCGGAGGGGGAGGCTCGCGGTGGTGGACCGGTCTGGCGTCCATCTTGCCTTGCAACCACGGAGGCTCTCCGCCTCCATTTCGCGAACACCAGCAGTTCACAGATGGGGGGTGCCTCGCGGGGCCGGGCCACATTGTGCTTCCTTGGGACCGGTTCGCGGACCAGTCCTATTTGTGTCCCTTCTTTGATTATTTGCTCGAATTATTTGGGGGATTTGGGTAGAGTCTCCTTTGCAGATTTTTCATGACCCTATAGGGTTCCAGAATAATGCAGTAGTATCACATTGTATGATTGTGAATTTGAATATTAAAATAATTATTGAAATCTTATGGAATTATAATATGATATTCCCATTTTCTGTGGACATTTAGGACATTAAAATGGGTTGATGAAGTTATTGTTGGTTCTATTGACACCATCAACCTGGGGATTATGTGGTTCAATAAAGGATATTTGAATTATTTAATTATTTATTTTTACTTTATTATTAATATAACATCATATATTGTTCTAGACTGTTTATTCTTCTATATGCTATTATTGTAGGATTTCGGAGTTTTACTCACACCCTACATGGTCTTCATGATCGATACCTGAATAAACATCATGTTTTTAGGGTTGGATTAGAGAAATATCCCTATGTTTGATGGTTGTGTAGGGATTCGAGATGTAACATGGAAAACGGAACTGGAAATCATGTTTTGACCTACATGGAGAGTTGTATTGTGCCCTAATTTTAGTTTTTTATTTGATACATGACCCTTATATGGAATGAAATATCTACACATTGGTATACTGTTAATTATCAATGTTTTGGGATTGTCATGTGATATTCGTATTCATTAGTTATGTACTATTTTGTTAGTTTTTTTTATTATTTTTATATCATTCATTGATTTTCACAATTGTTCGTCATTGTTAATGTTTTTATTTTATCCCCATGGATTATATGAGGCTGTCATAGCTAGACAGCTATTACGACCCAGACTAGAATAGCCACCCGAATAGTGCTAGACAGGTCGGGTGTTACTTCTTTAGGCACACCTCCACGAATGCCAAAGTCTACCGACTAGAAACGAGGGTCTTATAGGAATAGTGGGGTGGTTGTACCATTTTGGAGGATGATAATGATAATGGTTCGAGTATAATAATAAATATGCAGTGTAATAAATTACTCAGCAAACTCGAACCAACCCTGTAGAGCGGAAGCACATTCAATATCGCTAAACAGCAAAAGCAATAAATACAAATAACGACAACATTAAGTAAACACAACAGCATTCTAATCACTTATAAATAGTACTACCCAAAAAAATCATCCCAAATCATTTCATACATATCTATAAGTAGTGGATCCAATCGATAACCAACTATAGATACATAAAAAGAAAGAATGATGATTCAGGAAATAAAGTAGAACAAAATAAACTCCATCTAGGCAAGACCATAATGTCTATAACATCTCCATGCTAAAGTTAAAATAGTCTAGATACTGAAGATGATCTCTTTGGTGCATGAAAATTCATAATCTCTGCACACATCCCAAAGGGCCCGTGCAGGGTGTGAGATGAATTTCAGTAGGATACCACCCAAAGGTGAATACCTAATATAAGTATTTAAGCATTAACATAGTTAAAAGGAAAAAAATAAATAGTACGATGCTTAAATAAATAGAAAACCACCGGTTCTCAGTAGCCACCATGGAGTGTCACTTTTATTGGCTAACGCTGAAAGCTCTGTCTTGTAACCTTACACCATGTGCCCCCTGACATCACGTGTCTCAAGTACCAATGCTTTAATGGAACACCCAAGAAATAGTAACCCAAAGGAACCACGAGTCATGTCCTCAAATACGCAACTGGAGGGACAATGATGTTTGTCCTCAAATAATGTAACTAGAGAAAAAGTGATGTCTACCCTCAAAATAATGTTATCGGAGGAATATAGATGTCTTCCCTCAAAATAATGGTGATCCTCTACCCACATCCCGATTGCCTCAACGCTATCCCCTGAAGGCTCTTCACCTCCCACGTGGATTATTATATTAATAACCCCCAATACAAAAAAGTACATATACCACAATAAGGGGGGCCTCTACCACATGAGTGGTCAAAAACACTTCATCACATAGTCTCTCTGTGTGTACACTACTCATAGTTATGGGTGAGTTGTAATCACCAAAATAGTATGCAAGCCACAACAACTCTGACACATTGTGTCCCTACGACCATGTAGTTCTTGTCTGATGGCCTCACCATCCCAGTAATCTGGGCCATGCCCAACCTTACAGTCATCATGTCTCTAGGAGATGCACATGAAACCCAATCCCATGGTCAAAACCACCAAATGTAAACCCATACCAGGCCAAACTATGATCAAAATCACTATAGACTATCAGGGCCATGACCAACACAACCCAAAGGTTCCAAAATATGGAATTCAACAATTACATATAAAAAACAATTAAAAAAACCCAAAAATATTTAAAAATATATAAATTGTTGAATGTGCCAACCAAGTGTGGACCAATACCAGCTCATGGATCTTTAAGGTCACCAACAATTCATATCAAGGTTCAATACACTAAATTCAATAGATTAATACAATACAAAATAATTATAACCATTTTGGAATCCCTCTACCAAAATGACCTGATAAGAAACGACCCCTAGCCTGGCCTCGCTCAAGAGAAATGGTAAAAGGGTATACCCAATGGCATTACATAGGTTAAATAAAAAATTAAACAGGAATTAGTAGTTAAATTAGCGTCTCTATAAAAATACTGAAAAAATCACCATAGGCCGCACCACCCAAAATTTGGAAAAAAATTGATTGCACCACCTACCTGAGACTCGTGTGATGATAGTACATCGATAAGAGCCTCCAATTAGGTCTAAAACATGGTAGATCTTGAAAATAATCAAACCCAATCAAACCCTTATAATATTTTCCAGATCCGAAATCAAGAATAATGTTAAATTGGAATCAAGGCCTTACCAAGGGGGTTTTAATAGATTAAACAGTGTTTGAATCCAGATTCGGATGAAGAAACAGGATGGAATTGAAGGTCTGATGGCCTGGCTCACAAAACCCAGTGACCCCTTATGCCCATTGCACCAAAATGAGGCTACTTCCCATTTTAACGAAAAAAATACACAGTGTGTACTTTAGGACTATAGGACATGTATCATTTTATTGTTCATAAGGAGGTTGATATTTCACAGAGGACTTCCTGACTGACTACACAGCGTGTACCAATGGTAGACGGTGTGTACATATTTACGCTGCCAACATCCCCAACAATCCATGTATATCCCCATACATGGCCCCTCGACTCGTCATGTAAAAATAGTACACGACGTGTACATGTTTAAAACATTCTACCCTACCAACTGGCCTACACACCATGTATGACCTCCAGACAGACAAGGGTACACAGAGTGTCTATAACTACACATCAGGTAGTATGAAATTATTACATGGTTATCACATGGTATGTACTTAGTACTCACATGGTCGGTACTCGACGAACCCATACACAACATGTACTCTAAAGTACACGACGTGTAGTCTAGAAACATCTATAACATCCTAGATTTTCCCACTTTTCTTAAGTACAAGTCAAAATTAAAACAGGGTCGACTCTATGACCCGTTCTAGAAACAAGGGTTTTTATAATCTCTATACCTTAACATAGATCGTCCCGGGTCTATAAAATGAAACATGGAGATAGTACCGAACATACCACCCCGAGTTAAGTAACCATAACTCTCCCAGTCTCAAGGGTTCTGGATAAATTCCTGAAGGGGCTCCCCACCTTACGAATCACCTAACTCAGTCTCAACCTGACAAAACTCAATAAAAGCAAAGGTTCACTATCCTGTTTCCTAGACCCATGGTCCTCTCGTGACTCATCGTCACCCCAGTGCCGCATTGGTGCTCCCATGTCGTTTCCAACCCCCAACATATCATGTACCACATCGGTGTCCGCCTTCACGAGGTCATGCATCCCATGTACACTAAATATTAAAACTGATTCCATGATCCTCAAGAAACCTGCATCCTCGATGCCCTGATAACAAAGGCACCTCATGTAACCTACAACCTCGACACCCCAATACCCACGACACCTCATATAATCCACATCATCGCTCCCACAAGGCACAAGGCACCACATCTAACCAGCATCCTCGATACCCCAATTCCCATGGCACCTCATACATATATATAAAAATATAGAACTCACCTGATATGGTGCCAAACCTAGTTACCAGCATCTAGTCAGTCCACACGAATCTTTTACACCATGTGCACTCAAAATAGACATGTCTGTACAGGTAATTCCAAAAAAAACATGGAAATCTTGGCCCCACCTATGGTGTACCTATAACCATCATCGTCTCAATAGCCTTCTCAGCCTCTGGAAGCTCCACGACCTGCACCTGGCCTGAAGTATTACTGCCTGAGGCCTAAACTACATGCGATGCTGCTCTAGCCACCAGCCACTAACCCCTCAGCTAGATCCCACTGTCTCTCCCACATCCTCCTCTTGCAGCTTAGACTCAGATACCCTCTCATAGTATCAAACCTGAACCAGCTCCAGATTCGACCATTTATATATGTCCCTCCCTGCTAGATGTGTGAGAAGAATGCCTACAAAACCTATCCAGATGCCTGACCTGTCCACATGCCCGGCAATCCTTTGGAGGCCTATCACACTGAGTCTGAACATGTTCGGGTTTCCAACAATGAAAGAAAACCACTGAAGAACTGCTATGAGGTGGTGTAGAGAAGTCATTGGAATGATTGTACTACTGGAACTCATCCCATCCTTGCTTCCTGCTATCTGAACTGTCAACTCAAACTATTACCTGACCATCTTGGGGATTATCCCTATGGTTTTCCTATTCTATGTGCGTTTAATTCACCTCCTCTGTGAATGATCCTATCATGAAGATATTAACCTAGATCCAACTAAACTGTCGTAATCTATGCTTGAAGCGCCTCACTCTTTCCGCATAATTTCTTACCATACCAGGTGCAAAAGCGCTAAAACTCTATGAAATTATCTTCATAGTCCATGAAAGACATGTCTCCCTACATAAGGCTGAAGAACTCTAGTGGTCTCTCATCGCTAGTGTCTCTTGGTAAAAGTGACCAAAGAACCTATCCTTAATGTCCTTCCATGCTAGTCCCTCGTTCCTGCATGCCTGAACATGCACATCCCACCAACGCTTCACCGGTCCTCTCAGCATGTACATCACCATATTGACCCTCCACCATGGAGGCATCTCGAGTTGCTCGAAGATCATATGCATGGTTTCTATTCAGTTCTCTACCACCTGTAGACCACCCTCTCCCTGAAAAAGCTGCGGGTGTGGTGACTAGAACTCTTGTGTCAGATACGCCATAGATGGATCTGGACACTATGCACCTCTCTCGATCCCCTACAAGACATATACCAGGAGAGCTCAGAGCTGGTCCTCGAGCCATGGTCCGGACGCTCCCAATCTTAGTAGCTGGTTTGCCTACACTTGATCCTGAACCTGATCCTGTCTCTAAACTTGTACTTACTGCTCCTGCTCTGCCTGTACCAGATCGATAACCTAATACTGCACATGCGGCACACTATCATCACCCGCCTTATTCTCTACCGAGACGTATAAGAGGAACCCGTTGAATACTATAAAGGGTCAGATAGCCCATATATATATATATATATGAATATATATTCAATGCAAATAAGGATAGTCGTACAAGGAAACACACAACTACCACTCTTACTCTCCCCTAATGCAAACGTGCCCCACGGCATCCCTACCTCATGGCCTTCTTACCTGCTCTCAAGAGAGCATTGAATCAAAAGTACCTCGAGCCATGCCCATCCTGAAAACCAAAGATTCCTCAAACGAATGACCTAGTCGCCAATACTAGGGATCAAAATCACCTCAACCATAGTACCTTCCTATCACATGAAATTATACAAGTGTATAAATCATGGCATAATAGATTTTAATAAATAAGCAATTCTATTAGGAATTTCACGTATTTACATTTCAATGAATACAAAGATGTGGGATTGACATTTTTCACATGGTATTGTCACTTCAAAAATCATATGTGTAGTTACGAAATTGAATTAACCTAAAAGGTTCCTATTAAAAGAAGAAAATTCAAACCCATCCATACGGGGCCATGGTTTAATTCTCCTTTATAGCATCGGGTCAAGGGTTACATATTACAATCAATAAAATCACACACCAAGTTAGCCACTGAGGATGAAATCATATAAACAATAATATGAGAAAAAGAAAACAGAAATTCCCACCCATGGAAACTAGTTTCATTCCTCATACCTAGGGCTGCATGAACCTACGCACAAGCTAGAAACCTAGTTTCCAGTAATAAACTATCTCCATTCTACCATATCCAAAATATTAAAACCAGCAGAAGAATAAAAGATATGTATCAATCTCATTAGTAGCTAGTGAATCACTGTTTCTAAATCTCTTTCATGAACTCCTCTGATACCACTTTGTAATGACCCAGATCTGAACAACCACCAAAAAAGTTCTAGATGGGTCGGGTATTACATACTTAGGCACACCTCCCCGAAATACAAAGGATGGTGACTATAAGTGAGGTTCATATTGTTATAGTGGGAAGGATATACCCTTTTAGAGGATAATAATAATAATGGTCTGAGTATAATAATAAATATTCAGCAGAATAAATGACTCAGCAGACTCCAAACAGACTCGCAGAGCAGAAGCACATTCAATATATTTAAATATTAGAATCATTAAATATAAATAATAGAAACAAAAAGTAAAAACTACATCATACTGAACACATATAAATACTACTACCCAAAAAAAGTTCATCCCAAAGTAGGTCATACATATCCATAAGGAGAGGAACCAATGGATAACCAACTATAGCTACATAACAAAAAAGCTTGATGATACAGGAATGTAAGAAGAACAAAATAAACTTCAGATAGGCAAGACCATAATGTTCATAATATCTCTATGAGACAACTAGAATAGTCTAGCTCCAGAAGCTGATCTCTTTGTTGCACGTAAATTCATAATGTCTGAACACATCTCGAAGGGCCCGTGTAGGGTGTGAGACGAATCTATATAGGATAACACCCAAAGATGAATACATAATATAATTATTTAATAAGGAATGTAGTTATAATGAAAACAGTAAATAGTATGACGTACAAATAAATAGAATCCCACTGGTGCTCAGCATCCATTATAGTGGGTCACTTGTTTTGGCCAACGCCGGAATCTCTGTCATGTAACCTAGCACCATGGGCCCCCTGACACCACGTGACTCAAGTACTGATTCTTCGAAGGCACACCCAAGAAATATTAACTCATAGGAACCATGATACATGTCCTCAAATAAGTAACTAGAGGGACAGTGATGTCTGCCCTCAAATAAAGTAACAGGAGAAAAAGGGATTTCTGTCCTCAAAATAATGTTATCAGAGGGATAGCTATGTCTTCCCTCAAAATAACGGTGAGCCTCTCCCCACAACCTGATAGCCTCAACACTATCACCTGAAGGCTCTTCACCTCCCACATGGCTTCCTATTTCAATCACCCCCAATCCAAAAGTTCCTAAAATGCAACTAATGGCGGCCTCTACCAACAAAAGTTGTCAAAACCACCACATCATGGAGTCTCTATATGTGCACACTAATCATTGTTCCGAGTGAGCGGTAATCACAAAAATAGTAACCAAGCCACAACACCTCCGACACCTCCTGTCCCTGTGACCATGCCGCTCAATCCTGACGACCTCACCATCCCATTAACCTGGGCCATGCCCAACCTGACAATCATCATGTTTCAAGATGATGACCATGATGCCCACTCCCATGGTAAAAACCACCCAAAGTAACCCCGACCAATCCCAACCTGTGATCATCATCACTAAAGACTATCCGAGCCATGCCCAACACAAACCAAAGGTTCCAACATATGCAATTCAACAATTACATATATAAAACATTTAAAAAAGCACTTAAATAGGGAAAATAACTTAACAATTGAATGTGCCAGCCATGTGTTGTCCAATACTAGCTATTTGGTCTTTAGGGTTTCCAAAAATTCATATATTGGTTTAATACAATAAACTCAAATGTTTAAAACAATAACAAATAATAATAACCATTTGGGCTTCCCCCTACCAAAATGCCATAATATGCAACGACCCCTCACCTGAACTCGCTCAAGAAATATGGTAAAATGACATACCCAATGAAATCCCATAGGTAAAATACACTATTAAACCATAAATAATAGGTAAATTAGGGTCTCACTCAAAAAACCCGAAAATGATCCATTGGCCGCACCACCACATTGTCTGTGAAAACATAAAAAGAGGTATGCACCAACTTCCTCAGACTCATGTGATGATACTCCTCTGATAACAACCTCTAATTTGGTCTAAAACATGGCAGACCTACAGAAGAATCTAAACCTCTCAAACCACTATAACTCTTCTACAACTGAAATAAATAAGAATGGATCCAGAGGAGTCAAGACCATACCGAGGGGCTTCCAACAGATTAAACTATGTTTTAATTAGGCCTCAGAAAAATAAACGAGATGGAATTGAAGCTCTGATGGCCTGGTTCGTGAAACCCGATGACCACCTATGCCCACTACCTCAAAACAAGGCTACTGCCCATTTTAACGAAAAAAATACATGGCATGTACATTAGGACTACACGTCGTGCATCATTTTAATATTCATAAGGAGGCTGATATTTCACCGAGGAAATGCCAAATGACTACATGGGGTGTACCTATGGTACATGGCATGTACCTTTTTACCCTACCGACATCCCCAAAACGCCATGTATATCCCCATAAACAACCCCTCTACACGGCGTGTACCAATATTACACGACTTGTACATGATAAAAACATTCTACACAGCCAATAGGCCTACATTCCATGTATGGCTTCACATGGTCAACGATACATGGTGTAACTATAACTACACACTGTGAAGTAAGAAATTATTACACGGTCATCACAAGACTTGTACTCGGTGTGAAAATGGTCGATACTCGCCTAACCCATACATGGCGTGTGCTCTGATGTACATAGCGTGTAGTCTGGAAATTCCCAGAACATCCCGTATTTTATGAATTTTCTCCGGGACAAGTCAAAATTCAATAAGGTTCAATATTTTGACCCATTTTAAAAACTCAGGTTCTTACATCACCATCCTCTAGCATATGGGGAGGTGTACCTGAGGCCATGAACTATCTGAATCATGGAACTGGAATGTGGCACCTGGTATAGGGAATTACAAAGTGGTATCAAATGAGTTTTTTATTTTTGGATGTCATGCTATTTTGGAAAGGTATAAGTGATATTGGGATGATTCGGGCCATAGTAATGAAATCGTGTGTGGGAGTTGCTAACCCATCTATATGGGGGAAACACATATTCCAATGGTGGTATGGTTGTTATTGATATATTTATTAATTGTTAGTTGTTATATCACATTGGTTGATGCACATGTTGTCTGATGTTTCTCTTTTATGATATTTTACTCATGTCCCACTATGGCAAAGAAGTCAATTATAGATGAATAATTCTACAAATTAAATAATTTTTTATCTGAAATGAATCATTTTAGGCCTGCACATAAAAGTATTATTTGGGTAAGTGTTATAATGAAATTTATATTCGTTCCTGGATTATTTAAAAAATTAAATAGTTCATAATACGAAATGGATAAATATAAAAGATTATAATTATAGTAATATAAAACTCGTAAAATTTAATTGTAATGGTTAATTATGAAATATGAATTTTTTTACCCTATTTTAGCCATGGATCAAATAGGAGATTATTGAGAGCAACGATAGTTACTTTTTTTTACCATTTTTTGGGATATGAGGGATTACATTTATGGAATTATGTAAATACATCTCATTAAAATGTTTTAATGATGTGTTATGTGTTCTATATTGTGTATATGTAATTTATAGACTTGCCTTCATGATGATGTTACTTGATTGGATAGTGGAAGGACATGACTAAAAATGTTTTTTCTCTATTATAACTGGAGTCTCTACTAGTTCTAGTCGAATATGCCAGAAATGGGAACCATGATAACTTTTCTCAAATTAGGTAGTTTGTGGGAAATTACCAAGGTGGAAAGTGAAAAATATTTATAACCTGAAATGGGTGATCAAGTTGTGAAACCATATTATTTCCACCAAAGTGGTTGGACATGAGGCATATATGTTCTAAATGGAGTTTATCTTTATTATCCTAGACCATTTGGAGACTCATGATAACAAGAGAGTAATTTTGGCTTCATATATGTTATGTGGTCAAGTGACGAGTTGATGGGATTTTCCGACTCACAATTGGGAGCTAGAGAACATGTTATGAAATGAATTTTAAGAGATGTTTCGAGGGATATTTTATCCAAAGACACACATACTGGAGAAAGAATCATAATTTATTTTTTCAAACTAAGAGAGTATATCTATTATGGACTGTGATGGTCACATTAAAAATTTTTATTTCTTTGTTCTATCATTGGAATGATATGAGGATATTGCAGTGAATAATTTTCAAGATTAAATATGATATTAAGTCCCAAGTTAAAATATTTTTTAGAAGTTTTATTGGAGTGGTAAGTTTGGATCTAATTTAAGAGTGGAACCCGAAGGGGGATTCGGGTGAAATGTAGGTGGTTTTGACCAAACGACCTTGAGTTATGGATTCTGAGAGTACGAAAAATTTATTTCATAATTATAATTATGGAAATATTAAATATAGTGTCTAGAAAGTATGATCAGTTACTCATATAAGTAATAGAATATAATTCCACATGTGTGGTAGGTCTGATCCCATTCTTAGACAGTGTCCATGGCCACCAGTGGAGTGTCATGACTATTTTAGGATTCAGAATTTATTTATCTATTGTGAAAATCTCTATCAAATGGGTTGGGATGGAGTAAGTAGTCTAAAATATAGTTTTGGAAAGGGGTCATCCACCACATAGAAATCTGGCAGCTAGAGTTCTTCTAGTAGTGTTACTAGTGGTAGTGGAGGTGGTATGTGAGGGAAATAGAGAATGATTAAGTAGAGTAGTGAAAAATAGGAGAACCAAGCTTTGGAATAGGGTATAGAGGAAGTATAATTCAATTCAATTGATCATCTACTTTTGGATTGATAAGTTGGATCATCGAAAGTCATAGGCATCATAATTGTACATTTCACACTCACTAGTGTATTGTGGAATTCCTGAACCTATCATTCATTTATATATTCTCAAATATTGAATGTTTTTAGTTTTCCATTGGAGTTTTTGAGTGGAATTATAATGATTGACACACCATTGGGAGTGTGTTTTAGGAGCATCAATTTAATAATGTTGTGTTTCATTGATGTTGGTGTGTATAATTTCTGTTGGGATATTAACATTATTTATTTTCAAGCATTTAAATGATTTTTAATATGGAAATGATGGAATCATTATGATCCCACATAAACTGATACCATAGGACATAGTCCATTATACCTCTTAAGGGAATTTATTTTTATCATGGAGAGCGGGACATCCATATATTCCAAGCAGGGATAGTATTGCAGCAACATGCGGAGCTCACCACCCAAGATTCAAATATTATTCAAGGTTATGGGGGTGTGTGGAATGATATCATTACACTTATATTGGATCAGTTCCATGATGTGTTTTCAAATGAATACTACTTATATCTATCCTAAAGAGTGATGTAGAATTTAAAATTGAGATCATTCGTAGAGATGAATTTGACTATATTCCATCATCTAGAATGTAACTAATATAGTATCATGATTATAAGACTCATAGGGTAGAATTTATTGATAATGGACTTATCAATCTGAGTTTGTCACTGAGGTGTTCTCTAGTTTTTTATTCTTTTATTGATAAAGGGACACTACATTTTTTGGTTTATTGAAAAGTAATTAACCAAATTATAGTGAAGATAGAAATAATTTTCCTTGTATTGAGTATCTATTGGAATAGTCAATAAGTGATCGTTGTTTCTATTAGATTTAATTTATATATACGTATCATTAGTTGATAGTTATACCATAGGATATACCAAATAATTAATTCAGATGAATGTATGTCCTATAGGAGTTCTTTGTGTTTTCATTAGGGCTAATGAGTTTTCCAAATTTATTTATTGTCTTGAAGAAAATAATCATTTTAGCATAACATAGTCAGTTTTTGTTTATTTTAGTGGATGACATAATGGTGTAATTCAAGGATCATGATGATGGGGCCCAACATAATTAAATCCACCTGATTATACTAATAGACTGTCAACAATACACCATGCTACCAAAGTGTCCATTCTGGATCGACATGGTACATTAATTTGGAAATTCCATATATATGGAATGTGTGATAATTGATACGATGAAGTTACATGAGATGGTTTCTTTTTAGCATCCCAAAAATGTTTTTAAAAAAATTAGTTTTCTTGTTATGATTGATCACTAAGTGAGGTTTATATCTCACATTTCCCTATTATAAGAACAAATTTTGTTCCTGAATTGGAAGGTAATTTTGTTTGAATGTCCTGGAGCATGTGATAATTCTTTCCAAGAGTTTAAGAATCATTTGAGTGACTCAATAATATAGATCCTAGTCAATCCGGGAGAGGTGTATACCATGTTTTTAAAGAAGTTTAGGATCAGACATGGATAACTATTGAAACAAGGAGATCATGTTCTGGCCTATGAACCAAGGATGTTGAGGCTATAAGTAAAAACATACACTATGTATGATCTCAAGTTAGATTCAGTGGTTTATTATTTAAAGTGTTGGTGGAATTATCTATTGGAAAAAATTACATTGTATACCAACCATAAAATAAGAAATTATATATTTTCATAGTGAGTATGGAATATTCAAAAATAAGGATGGATTGAGATTATAATAGTTTTTAATTTGATCTAGCATGTACACCTAATAAGGGAAAAAGTGTTGCCAATGATTTGAATAGGAAAACACAGACTCTTGTATTTTAGGAGTCCAATTCTGAGTGACAGTTGATGACCTTGTTGGTTGGTATGCATATTTATATTTAAGAGTTCTTGGAGTAGATTAGCCTTATAACAATATCTGTCGAGTACATACTTTTAAGACAGAACAAATAGAGTCTATATGGCGAACTGGTGTGTTTGGCCTTGATGGAAATACTTGAATATGGTGATTTACCTTCTGATTGGACAATAGATGAGGATGATATCATATATTTCTAGTACCGTGTTATTGTGACATTGTGTATTAATGAGTAGATGATGTGGGGTTTTCATGTCTCAAAGTGGGTGGTGAATCCTAGTATACAAATATGTAATATAAAATACATTTATATTAGGAGATTGAAATGTTTTTGGCATTGTGTTACACCTTTTGGTAGGTAAATGCCAAGAAATAACAACATGGTGGTTTACTACAACCATTTATCATATTGGAATGGAAGTGGGATGATTTTACAATGGAATTCATGTACAGCCTACCAAGGATGCATTAGAGGAATTCCATTTTATAGGTGATTAAGAGACTATCGAAAATATTAGCTCATTTATCGTATATCATGTAGACATTCATATAGAAATTTTTGGGGTGAATATATATTTGCGATTTAATCCATTTATATGTTAATATTTGGAGTATTATTTCATACCATGATTTGTGAGTTACTTCACACTTCTGGTATGGAATATATATGGAGTTGTGTACCTAGGTATTTTTAACATTTGATATATGTCCTACTATATATGGGAAAGATGAACTCACTATAAATGTATTTTATTATATGTTATGGGTGTGCATCCAAGTTCATGGTAAGTCCTTGGATATAAACATAGGAGTTGTTCAGCTTGCCTAAAATAATAGTTATTGGGTTAATAATCAGATGAAACCATATGAGGAATAATTTTTTACGTCATGAATATCATCATTATGCTAGATGGATGTAGGTAACTCCGAGTTGATGTGACCGAGTCACATGATTCAGATGTCAAAGTATGAGTCGATCATTTAAAAATGTATTTCAATATTTCTTTAGGGGAATATGTTGTGTGCTAATCATTGTTGAATAGGCATTGTTTTTATATTGAGATATCATGTATTTTATCAGATGTCACCAAGATTTAGACATTGTAGTTTATAGGGCAGGTCAATTTGGTGCACAAGTGTGCTGGACCATTTAATATTGTGGAGAGGATCAGACCAATGGAGTAAATATTAGACTATCCAAAAAGTTATATCACAATTAATGATGCTTTTCAGATTTCAAATTGTTTACATTATCCTCATGACCCTTATCATGTTGTCGATGTTGATGTTGTTGGTATAACGCTATACTGGTCTATTGAGGACCATTTGATTCATTTTATGAACCATAGTGAGAATGTATTTCCAGGAATGATTGTGCCGATAGTTAGGGTGTTATGGCTACATAGATGTGTTCAAGAGGAAGCAGGGTTTAGGGAAGTTGGCAATTAGGTTCATTTACCTATCATTGATTCTTCTAGATATTAGATATACTTGGAAATATGGCTCGAGGATGAGCTATTATAATGTTGGATGATTTTAAGATCCATTCCTTTCTAGAGATTCCTCATGCTAAATTTAAAGTTTTCATTTAACATTGTTTTAGCTATACCGTTTTTGGATCCTGTTTGGGCGTTTTTGTAGGTGAAAATGGATTAATTTTGAATCACATGGATTTTTGAATGGTTGGTACATAGTTTGGATAAATCGTGTGGTTTCCCCCCAAAACATGTGTCATCTTATTTGGAGAGAAAGGACTTGGACCACAGATTTTTCATTTTGTGCCCAAACCATGCGGCCTCCCTCTCCTAACCATTCACCCTCAATCAAAGGGGAGTTTTATGAGTGGGAATTCATTTTGAACCCCATGTTCAACTGAGTAGAAATCAGGCACACCATTATTAGGGGTGAACTCTTAAGGTGTGTGGTTTCTGAAATTTTACACCTATGCCCAAGAAATCATGCACGTGAGTTTTAAAACCCCGAAAAATTATATTAAAACTATTGAAACCATTGTATTTTACCATTAATAACCCTAGAACAACAATAAACTAATTCCTTTTATTTTGGAAACTCTCAAGAGGATTCCATGTCCCCTTGAACCCCTTTCTATTTGAATCAATGATCAAGTGTAAGGATCCCACCCCTCTTCTAGTATGTAATCTTTTATTGTTGGTTTCCCTTATAACTTATCTCTCTATCCCAAAAAACATGGATGGGTTTTCCACTATTTGTGATGGTATAGAAGTATTTCTTAATGGATCATGATCCTTTTTATTTTATTCTTATGTTACATTCTTAGATCATTCACACAGTTGTCGTTTTGATCCTTCTGCATCAAATTAATGATTTTAGTTTGGTGAATGTCCATCGATGACATTGAGGTAGGTGGTTTATTTGATAATTACCATAGCATTTATTATTAATGAACGTCTGTAATTTTGAAATTTCAATTTTTAATTAGTAACTGTAAATATAATGTTAATTAATTTATTTATTTTCCTATGTGACTGTGATACCCTCATGGGTCTCATTGGACACATTGCTGATATTTTGACAAGACGTGATGTAAACAAATGTAGTTTATTGATGTAACTGAAATAAGGATTTATAAATTATGCATGGTTGATGAATGAGGTTGTGAACATGGATGGAAAAGGAATTTATGATATTGGTTGACTAAAGAATTATGGAAATTATTGATAAATGGTTTATGAATATTTCACCACGATATATGATATTTAATAATGAGTTTTAGGATTGGGAATGCTATACCTAATACACATGGGGTTCCTGACTACCCCCATAGCCCCCCTGATATATATATATATTACTTGTGATCACTGGGTTATGGGATAAATAATAAACTCTAAATAACAATGGGGTGACATAAGGTGCTTTTATCTCCATTGTAATGTTTGTATTTTTTATATTAAATCATTAATGAAATACCATGATAGAATAAAATATGATATCCTTTTTAGTGGATGGCTCAGACTCTGAAATGGAGTGAAGAATATATTATTTTATTATCTGTCACCACGATCTCTGTTTATTTTCTTAATTAAAGGATACATTAATATGAAAATATTTAAACTAATTTTTATTCATTATTCTATATTAAAATTGAATAACTATTATATATTGGATGTTTTCTTAGACACCATTAGTGGTGGACTTTGCAGTGCTATAAACACCCTACTTGCGCTGCTAGATTTGTACCCGAACATAAGAAATGTTTATATGATATGATATGGGAAACAACCATATGTTAGAGGGTCAAGTTTGGATAAAAGATATATCATGTATGAGGAAACTATATATGATTTCATGAACTTCTTCAGGGGGGGTGTTAGTATGTAATTATTTATTGTTTTCATTTGACACATACCACTTATACAGAATAACCTAACTTCCAGTTTTGTTGTTAGTAATTTATAAAATTTTTAGGATTATCATGTGATGTAAGACATTATTTGTATTATATTACTATGGTTACTATTTAATATCATTTGGATATCATTCATTGATTTATATTGTTACATTGTTTTGATAAAGAGGGTATAGTCTCATCAAGATATATATTAAACCCTCGTTACTAGTTGGGATCCTCATGAATATGGGGAGGAATGCCTATGGCCATGTAACTAAATGGATTGAGGTACTAGAATTTTTCACCTTTTCTAGGATATTACAGTGGTGATGATGGAATTTCATATATCCCCTTTTGGGGGTATATCTATGTGTGGAAAATATGTACTTGTTCTTTTAATGTCAGTTTGGATGGTTGTGAATGATTAGTCGTGAATTATATTGTTTCTATAGATGAATAAAATTTTAGAATTTAATGGTTAATAAATAGGTTCTAGTGTGTTAATATAAACCCCGTGGGGTGCTATATTGGATGTTGGACGGGATACCCATTTTCTCCATAGTGGGGTTACCATGTATTTCTAGTTGACATGATTCTATCGGGGAGATTTTAGAATTACTCAATATGTATGCCCACATACTAGTTTCATGAGTGTATACTTAGGTATACATATTATTATTATTATATATTCATAAGATAGAAATGATTCATGGTGTTACATCAACAATAATTTCATATTGTGATGCTCGCTTCACACCGTGATTCTGAAGAGTATTAAAGTATCCCTTTGGGACAATGTTTCATTTGAGCATAGGTTTTACACCACAAACTTATAACCACCCTGATCAAACCATTCAGATCATGGAGGACATTTTGCAGGCTTTCATGTAAGAATTTGTCCATATTTGGGAGGATCAAAAGATGTTGTTGGAGTTTTCATACTACAAAAGCTACAATTTCACCATCGGTATATCATTATTTTAGGTCATGTATGGGTGACCCTACAGATCAGAACATTGTCAGACTGATCTAGGTGATTAAGCACTCATGGTTCCAGATTTGGTGTGACCTATTATAGATATTGTTTCGATGATATGTGAATGGATTAGGACATCAAAAAATTATCATAAGTCAGATATAGACAAAAAACAAAGGCTTTCAGAGTTTGTGGAAGGAGACGATGTGTTCCTAAATATCTCAACTCAATGTTTTTTATGATGATTTAGATGGGGTGTAATGTTGTCTCTATGGTTAATTATAAATTTGGATATACTTTATAGAGTTTTTGAGGTGGTTTATTTCTTATCTTTTCCACCATAGTTAAATAGGGTAAATGATGTCTTTTTTGTGTTGTAGACGAGGAGGTAAATTTAAATCTCCTCACTTTTCATTGACTAGGGAGGTATTGAAATTGGGGATGGGGATAAATTTTATTATTACCCAGTAGAGATAAAATATAAAAAAATTAGGGATCATTCATGGGTGATTAATTTCCTTATTTTTTTCAGTCACAGAACATGAATCTTTAAGAGTGATCTTGGACGTCGGAGTCCAAGATGTGATATGAGTGCCCCAACCTTTTTTGAATAATTTTTCCATTTTAGGATGACAATACCTATGGTTTAGAGAGTTTAGAAACTATAATTTTGTCATGTTATAATTTATAACATTTTGTGGGATATTTTTGGATCTAGTGGCTGAGACGATGTGAAGTTATGAGGCCTAGTGGGCCTCGAATTGAAATTAGAAAAATATTTTAAAATTTAACATCATGCAGGAAATTTTTTCTAAAAAATATGAATAAATATTAAATGAGAGATCATATACATAATCTAAGATGAATGATGAGTTTAGAGTATGAAATTTACCCGTGGAAAAATATAATCCCTATAAGTATCTGGTGGTTTGCTAAAATCCACAATAAGCATAAAAAATATAACAATATTTCATTCTTATCAAAATGATGAATCAGTGATCAATTTTCATCTATAAATATATATTATTGATGAGAATCATGGTTTCCTTTCTTAATATTGGGGATTTTGATGATCATTGGAGGAGATCATTTATGGGGAAAAGCATTGTATTGGACCATGATCGAGGACTATTACACCGTCGGAGTTCATGGATCTCACCAATGATTACAACATATGACAATTATTATTCATAGATCGATAAAAACTCTAGGTAGAATAGATGATTTATAAAATTCCATCGAATTATTGTTTTATTCTTTTTTCTGGATAAATTTAATGAATAATAATAGATTTGTGCATCAATGGTAGATTTAATTTAAAATGGATTTATTTTTTCATGTTTATTCCCTCTTCATTGCTCAAATTCAATAAAAATATACTATGCATGAAAATGAAAGAAAATTGAGGTTATTTCCATAAAATAGATTGATTTTTTATTTCTGTTTCTCTGTTTTTCTCACATTCATCACAAGGAATTCCATTTTCCTTCAGTTCAATGAATACCAGGTATTCGGTTGTTCCACGAATGTTCTTCAGTGAAATGAATCAATACAATGGGTACGACTTAGGATTAATGGTATGATCGAGGTGATATAAATATGATGTAAGGTTAGAGGTGCATCATAATAGATCCCAAGTTACATTTTATCCTAGTTTGGTGTAATCGTTACATACAACACATGTGGGGTTTTCATGATCAGATTTGATTCCTTTATACCAGGGATTGGCGGAGTTATGGGATCTAGGCCTCAAATCCATGATTTGTTACTAGAATTTATATAGTGGAAAAATAGAAAGCGATGAAAAGATTAAACTATAGGTTCATCAAATACCCATGTTAGATGGTTTGTTATTTAGAGATACACACCATTTTGGTCCCTCTATGTGCTGATAGGGTATCTGTAAAAATAAAAATTTATCATTTCTTTGTGACATCTATCTCAAACCATGTGAATCATTATAGTGGATAGGAATGTTGATTGAATGGGATATGAGAATGGTCAAGCCAGGGAAAAGAATCACCACTAGAGTAAAATGGTAGATTCATGCACTCAAACACTACTAGGTGTACCTAGAAATGTAAATTTTTTCATGGGGTGTTACACATGGATATCCAGAAGTGCGTAGGAATAGATAGATGGCATAGAAAGGGTTTCTGAAAAAATATACAAATCATATGTATTAAATATCATGATTTTTTTGTTTCACATCGCATAGGAGGTAGTGACACATGTGAATACAAGGGTTTGGATAGACATGTAGTGTACTCCCTAGTACACACTGTTTACTCATTCTGAGGGTGTTTTGAGACCTTAATTTCTTAAAATTAGACTAGAATAAGTTGATATTTTTACACTGGTCCATCCACTCAATATTACATTCCATTATTAAATAAACTACAATAGATTTTTACCCCCACTAGAGGATGAGTCTTTGATAGAGTTTGTGGTGTTCCTTTGGGATACCGTTGTGTGATCCTTAATCATTCCTTATTATGAACTATGTGGTGTTTGAGAATGTATAAATACCACCTAAAGAAGGGTGTCGATTCCCCATATAGGATTTATTTTTGTTATATTTTTTGATAAAAGTTTCATATGATCCCCTACATAGAGTGTTCATTTAGATTGGGTTTGTGGCATCCCCCAGTAGTCATGGGTGTCATCCACTATGTATTTATTGAGATCATCATATACTTGAGTGTTTTATTGGGTGTGGATCAATGATAATGGCCTTTAGGATGAGTGACTCAACAATTAGATTCTTTGAAAATATTACAATCATTATATTAGTATGTATCATGGATTAAGTTATACTTGAATGTGAATTGTTTTGATTAGAATCACACGGTTGATAGTTTGGTTGAAATAGTCTGGATTCATGAAGTCCTTCTTGTGTATATTTGGTTTTTTCCATTGATTTCTATATAATTTTTATTATTTAAAGAATAATTATTCATTGTGTTTTGTATTTTTAGGGTGTCATACATGGTGTTTTCATACACACTTCAACATGTGATCATCATGAATGTGTGATGTATTATATTTATGATAGACCTTTTGACGATGTCTTGGTAGGATACGGAGCTGGTAGGGAATATTTTCATCATGAAAGACCAATGTGTTTCTTGGGTGGTTTCAATTTAGAGTTTCCACCATCTAATGAGTATGTATGAATCTTTTTAATTTTTGTTTTTTCTTGTATTTGACCTCATTATTTCTTTCAATACTTTATTTTCACACTCTGATTATGTGATTATACATTCATGAAGGCATTGGTTAAATTTCATGACCATTTCATCATTTTATGAATTTGATATTTGTGTTTATTTATAGAAATATTATTCTAATGACACCGAGGTGTAGAATTTTACAACTGAACATTATTCTCATTCCCCTATCCAATAAGAGGAGGGTATGTGTTAGTTGCTTCTGTGCACAGAATGAGTAATATCGTGACTTGTTTTATGATCGATATGGAATATAAATACATGATAATTTTATGAATTTGATGGTTGGGCTTGAAATTATATATCCTATCATTAATTTGGTAATATTTTTATATAATTAGATCCCATGTTTGGTGAACACCACGTATATCTATGTACTCTATATTATTATATATAGGTTTATAAACATCAATTATTCTTATGATGCAATGCCTTATGTTTTCAAACATTCCTATAATTCTTTGATATTAAAATGTTATATCATTCTTTGATGATCATGGTTATAGTTCATGCATTTTTATGTCATTATGTTAGGCCAACTAATAACGATATATTACATTAGATTATTCCATTTTTTGATCAATCCCATAATGATCATTATACCTCACCCCTTTCTAATGTACATCCATAGTATATCCTAGTTGTTTTAGATGATCAATGTAATATAAGGGTATTTTATATATATATTTTAATTTTTTTATATCTATTTTATTTTTTTCTAATATGTATACAATTACAGAAATAAACCCAACAACTATATCTTTTCAAATTACGGTGTGAATCATAATGTACTAGATCATGAAATAAATTCTATAAAAGTTATGGTTTTTCATAGTTGGTATCAGATATTTTTCTAGATATTTTTGGGGGTAAAGATAATAAAACCATATTAAAAACCATATCGATAAGAAAAAATATTAAAAATTTGATAAATATTTTTAATGTATAGCGAGAGTGGTTACCAAGGAACAAAATATGAATCTATAATCTATTAGATAATATAAATCCATCATTTATATACAGAGTGATATTAACCACAAATGGTGGGGTTGGACATTAAAATGAAATATAGCTAGTCAATGACAATTACGCGGAAATACACACCCTTTTGACACTCATATGGGATATTATTTGGATAACTTCCAATAACATTATGAGTATTTATGATGGGAAAAAATTGATATAAAATGATTTAATATGAAATAGGTCTTGGATAACCTAGATCATGCACTAAAAGTTAGTATGTTATGTATTACATGTCATTTTTGGAATATCCATTGAATATTTTATAGTTTTGCTTTTTTGTGTTTACTAGTTTAAATGTCATCCTCAATAATATTCTTCTTATTGTAGTTAGTGGATGGAATTAAGAGTAATCGAGTAAACCACAATCAAGATGGGAAATTTAATGAATTCTCGTAAGAAATTACAAACAATAATAAAGATAGCGTCAATAAATCTATGAAAATACTAAATTTCTTTACTCAATTTTTGAATTGAAGCATGAATTTTGGGGAACACCCACACCCTCTATAAAATTTAATGTTTCATTTGTGAATTTATTTGGATAATGATTTTTATTATTCGTGGAACTTTTAATCCCTTATATTTTTATTAATGGATCAACTACATTACAAAAATCATCATCTTTACTTCAATTATTTTTTATATATAATATAATTTTAGTTACATTTAAAGTGAAGGTTGAAACAAAAAAATGGTGGATATCGATCAAGAATATTATACCAGAAGAATAAATATGTGGAGTGGAAATAATTCATTTAATTTTTTTTTAATAAATAATTTCCTCACACACATTGATTTATTATGGAGATGGAGTTCCTTTTCATGAGAAAAAACATTGATGAATCTATTATTTTCTATGAGTAAAATTTACCAATACATGAATAATACGCATCCAATATTCTCCTTGACCCCATTTATAGTGTTGACCACATTTTTTGTTTAATGAATAATATATAAATGCTTTTAAAAATTATACATTGATAGTTATGAAGAAATTAACTGATTACCCCTAAATGTCAAAATGATGGTTGATGAATCTCACGTGTCTCATGGTTTTTGAGATTTGATTTAGAGAATAGATTTTAATTCTGGAGGAGAAATGCAGATATATAGTTGTTCTAAGAAATCCTAATATACCATATGTAAAAAGTATGGGAGGAAGAATCATATATTTTTTTATGGGGTAAGGGAAATTATTAAAGTGCAGGATGGATAACATAGACAGTCAATGGAAATGGTTAAAATGCACTATTGTGATGGGATCAAGGAATGTTGCATTCAACCCTTAGTATAGTCCCCCCTATTTAAACATCCCATGGATTGGAAAATATTAAAACTATTTCACTAATATAAGTATTTTCAAGGATAACTAGTGACAATAACCTCTAAGTAATAAACAATAATGACATTCATATTCCATCATAACTACTGAGAATAATCCTGAAAATGATGTGTGAACAAGTGTGGAAGATTTGGATTAAATAATAGAGAACCTAGTACAGGATTATTGTCCTCCAGATTCATTCATATCATTATTTATAAATAGAACAATTCAAAAATGACCTCATAATATTGAAGATGAGTTATTGGGAAAAATGGAGAATGGAAAAATTAATACATCACATTTATGTAACCTCGACCCTCAAAACAGTTATGAATGATATTTCCAAGAAAACCATGTCATAATAACTTTAAAAAAATTAGAATATATTCTAGATATGGATTATATTTCCTTTTACTAAGAAAGCATACATTCCATGGAAACTAAATGCACTCTATATATCTATAATCACCCAATAATTATATATAATTATAAGGATTTAGGTATATATTATTTGGAATAATTATCATAATAATGGTTTTAATTCTATTATGAGTAGATGAGTCTACGCCAATTGGATGATACTAATGATAATATAAACCTTTATAACATTCTAATTTAAATATAATATGTTGATATATTCCTTGAAAAATCAAATTGTCTTCTTCCATGTTAAGAAGTTGTGTTCTCAAATGAACTAATACATAGATATTTTCTAATATCCTTGAGTTTATAAATAATAGATGATGTTGAACGTGAAGATATAGTGATTAATCAACTATAGAATCTAGATAAATGGGATTTATTCCCATGTGATTCACCTTGGGAAACACTGAGCTTTTTAATTAAGAATAAATATGGGTCAACGTGCCACAAAATTGATTTCACTAGGCTCAAAAATGGCATTATATGGAACTAGTATCCTCTGTGATGGATTGATGACTTGTTTGATCTACTGTATGGATCCCATTAAATCACTAATTTTTATCTTCAATTGGGATATTATAATATAATAGTTAAGAAACCTAATATTATGATGGAATTTTTTTATACAAGATATGATAATCATTAGTTCATAGGGATTAAACTTTTAATCAGTAATGCTCCAGTTTTCTTCACGGTCAATATTTATATAGATCGTATTGACAACGGGGATAAATTTTTGGTAGTATTTATTTATATTTTTATCTAAACTAATATAACGGAAGAACATGAAGAGAAGATAATTATATTATGGAATGTCTTTTGAAAGGAGAAGATATATGTGGAGTGTAATCAATGAAAATTTTATATATAAATGGTTTCATTATTTAAGAATTTTATCACCAGGAAGGTGTTTTCGAGGGATATATAAAGGATATAAGAAATGTAAATATGGAATATATTAACATCTTTGACATAGGACCATATTTTAATTGGATTAACTGCATACTGTTACTGATTTTTTAGAAATATATTATTATTTTTATCAAACAAAATAACCATTAAAACATGAAAGGGATTAATGTTTTTATTTATTATTAGGATTTCATTGAGTAATTAATGAAAAATTTAATGAAATATTTTTTTGTTGAGGTAACCTGTATGTGAAAAAGGGGCTACATTCAGTAGTAATGAATCCCAAAAAAATGGGGTTCTGTACTCATGAAAATTGAATAACTGAAATTTTATACCAAAGTCCAATTATGATCCATTAGAAGAACTAAGATACTCATGAACTATAATTGTCTATAATGATCTTCAAAATAATAATTTTGTGGAATTATCATCACCGATAGATGTTTGTTATATTTTTTGATCCAAAATTCCTCAAGAACTTTTTTCACACAAAATGATATCAATATACAAAAAAAACAAATAATTCTTATCATTGATTATTAATATTCAATATAATACCATCCTTTGATGAATAATAATGTGGTAGATGATGTTATTATATATAATTCTATAACACTACCTATTATGATGATTGAAAGGAATCCAATATTCTTGGATAAGAATAGTATGTATGTGAATATCATAAAAAGAACATAATCCAAACTATCACTTATAAAATTATAATTATCCATTCATGGGAGGATAATAAATGGCCAAAAATATGATATTTCATAGAACCGGGTTATTTTTTCTGGTATAGATCTTTTTATCCATAATTTTCAGTTTAAATGGTTATATATGGCCAAAAAAGAATTCCCATTGATGTTATGAATCTAATAGGGATGTCTATGGAAAGTTTAGATACCAGAACCCATGTTTTCATTTGAAATGGAATTTATCACATTTAGGGAAAACCACGTGAGTTGGGCCACATCGTTGTGCACCATGGTATACAACATTGACACTGGGATTCTGAATTTTTTTTCATGATTAGTCAAACCATGCGGGAAAATTGTGCGTCGCCCCCTCCTCTACAACCATCTATTCATGGTCGGCACACCATCTTCAAACCGTACGATGCATAGTTTTGGGTGATATAATATTTTTATCCTAATTAAAATTCTATTTTAACTGAACTTCTATCTTTTCAACCACACATATAGGTCTCCCATTTGAATCTCTTCTTTTATAATATACTTGAAATTGGTAGATCTTTTCTATCTGTGTTTGGATTTAAGTGTCACTTGTCTCATTGGATCAACATCAGTAAGATATCAATTCCCTTTTATCCATTTTCATTTTTATGGATATCAGCTACACAATTTCTATGGATTATAAAATGACCTATTATTAGTTTTACCATCATTTCTTCAAATTTTATTAATTTTTATCCTGATCTATGCCGAATTATGATCTTATACTAGATTAGATATCAACCATGTTCATAAGTTAGGTGGTCTTGTTCCTTCTGTAAAAAATATAGGTGTCTATAAAAATTATTATTTCGCACACTGAGTTTTCGGGCAACACCTTAAATGAATTTTTATCCTGGAATAGAAATTGTAGAAATATAATAATCAATTAATGATACCATTATTAAATGTTATTTGTGTCCAATATTGATTTAGACACACCCCGTGGGTGCGTCTTCTATATAAATAGACCACTGTGGGTGGTCTTGAAATATGGATTCCTTGAGGTGTTCCATTTACATTAATTGATTTTTAAATATTTAAAATGAATTTTAAAGTTAATATAATTGAACAATGTGAAGGGATTAACTGATCATCTCCCTTGGACCTTTCTTTGTAATGATAAGTTAATGCAATTGATTCTTGTTGTTGTTAAATTACAGTGTGAGTAATTAAATAGAAATCCCTTCATGCTTAGGACATGTAAAAAAATTTATTTATTAATCTTGAATTGACCATTGAATTGTTATCCCCATGTGAGATAGATAAATACTATTCCATGTAATAGTTTATTTATGTTTTAGAATCTTGTTATACTGATTTGACCACATGTGTATTTGCAAATCATGTCTTATAATATTGGCAATTGAATTGAGTCTCCTTTTCATGTGAGATTAAATTGAGATATCCTCTATAATGACTTGTCATGTTTAAATTAATTTTATTTAATGATTTTTAATTGTATAAATGATTATATTTCTTTGGTGACACATGAATTCACATGATAATTCCATATAGGGATGCAATTATATTGAACCTTGTTTATGCTTGATTGATACTTAGACTACCCAGCCGACTTCCAGGGATGAAATTCGAGGATTGACTTATTTACCATTTAATACATGGATTATTATGAGAATTACATTGATGTACACTATAAGCGAATTTGATCACTAATGAATGGGTGACACATGGGCTCCAAATGTGGACCCCAAAGATGGAATCCAATAGTATAGATGTTATACCACACCTAAAGCGATAGATGTGTTCTTGAGTATCACCATGTAAGGGATTGTAGGTTGTTTCATTGTATTACAATTTAAGTGATACATGAATTTAAATTTTATAATTACACAGATTATATTAGGTTCTAAATTGAATAAGGGAATGACATGATTTAAATGATGTGACTGTCGAGCCAATGAACAAGATTGGATTTTGTAAACGACTATACATTATGGGTATCCAATTTATGCATCCATGATCATGATTATCATGGGGAAATTGAGCTATGCGTCAGGTCTTGAAACATAATATTTAGATTACAATGAATTTTTAATTGGTCATTCTTATTAATGACACGAATGAGTGTATTTTATCAGTTCATTGGACATTAAAATAAATGGATTAAATTAACTGTTTATAAAATTTGAAACTAGATTATCTGATGATTAAATTTTAGTACACCATTTACTTATTTATTTACGAACTACCAACTCCTTGTTATATATATTTTCTTACAGATTGAAACCAAATCTTGGGTGGGTTCCTATTGGGAATATATCTCAAACGCTTTTTGGGACACATTTTCCCACCCAAACAGACTACATGACTTGAGTTATTGATAGGTGAAATCACCCTATGGTATGTTCTTGATTCTTTCATAGAAGTAGGGGAGAATGGGGTGGAGTTGAGGCTCACGATGATAGAGAGAATATTTTGGAATGTTTTTTACCTTGTTACATATATTGTATATAAATATTGTATAATTTTTTTGATTTTTATAGACACATAATACATATATCACCATTTTTTATATGATATTTCTTTTATAATTGTATATATATCAATCCTCAATTGTTTATATTTTTCATCTATATGTTTTAATACCTCCACTAATTTTATGTTACTAATATTACACTTTGCTACACTCTGGTGATGAGGTCATAGTCTCCCTACTGACACACCTAGTACCCCACTACTATTTGGATGCCTCCAGAATATGGGGATATGAGCTTGAGTCCTTGTGGCCACCCCCACCAAGGAAATATTTTAATGGAATCCACACCTAGAATGTTACAAAGAGTTATTCGGGCCACTTTCCTTGTTTGCAATAAATTTTATAAAAAATAAAATGTGATGGGTTTTAAAAAGGATTTTGTAATGATCTGTTCCGGGGTGTAATTATCCCATATATATATAAAAATGTCCATTGAATTTAATGGGTTATTAGGAATTTTGACTATAATAGTTGATTTGATTCATCTATTAGGTGATTCAATTAATTGTGATGTTATTATTGATATCATTGAGGGTTCTATATTATTGAAAATTAAAAATTCGTGGTTATTCCATCTCATGCATCATATAGGTACTTGTTAGGAATCACATTCCTGGCATTATTCCATGAAATTTTTCATTCATTAATTATTACATTCAATTTTTATAGGTTTCGTGAAATAAATATCTACATTTTTGGGTAGGATTTCTAGTTTTTGATATTGTGTGAATTAGGTGAACACCATGATTTGGTTCCTAAGAAGTATGAGCCATTATGGATCAAAATTTGTTGTTCATTAATCCAGCCTTCTAATGTAAATTGTGATCTAAATTTGAATGGGTATGAATTCATTTGTACATGAAATATGGTTTGAATGTGTAATTGAAATGAAAAAATAATTTTATTATGTAAGAAAATTTGACCAAACCCAACATTACAACTGACATATTTGTACTATCTCCTGATTATACTAGATTTTTATGTCGCCCATAATTGAATCATGGAGTAGGAAGTGTGGTGTGTTCTTATTAAGGATGGATTTTTCCTCTCCAGGTCAAATATCTTCTCTCTCAATTCCGAACATGGATATTGATCATAAATTGAGTTGTATTTTTTTATTTCAATAGGAATGTCACCATGACATCCACCAGTCGTAATCTAGTATGGTTATAAAGGCTACATTGTAGAGGCATTGGGATAGGGGGTATAAGTGGATACTCCCATCATACATGTTGTGTCACCAATAGTTGTACCAGACACAAGTTTTGAGGCATAGATCAATAATGGGTTGTTGTGAATTAGTAAGAGTTTTTAGGGATCATCCATACATTCCATGAATATGGAAGAGTATGCAAGTGAGTTTTAGTAGCATCATCCACCATCACATTTATGGGATAGTAGAACAAAGATGAAAGGGTCCTGAATAGAGACCATGCTATTTATCTTTGAGTATCTAGACACACGTATTGAGTTGATGTTAAATCTCATTATGTATATTCTGGGTGATTCAACCATGATGTGAAAACATAATATCAATCAGACTGATCATCATTAGAAGATGTCGATGATGAATTTTCAAATTTACTTATCTGATTAAAAGTATCCTAAGATGTTGAGGATTGATAGAGCCTAGGAGTTAATGAACCAAGAACATGGTTCTCTTTCAGTTTTGTATTAATCTAAATTTTCACTGAGCTCATGCACTTCACATATATTCTAATGGGTGATGATCAATTAAAATATAGTAGATTTATGTAGAGTCATAGCCATGAAATTTTATTGTAGAATAACTAATTCATTTGGACTACTATGTATAGAATAATGATATAGGTTCCTATAAAAAGAGAAACCTAAGATTGGTTGGGGTAGTGATCTAGGGAAATTTGCCCCGGAGATCTGGTAGTGCATCACCTGATAGTAGGAAGCATCCTATAAAGCATTCATGTGGTGATATTAGAAGTTTGATCACTTACTTAATTAGCTTGGGGATGTTCTACCAGTGTGGTACGTCAGGATATATGAACCCCAAATGTACGAGGGACCTAGTTGAGTGTCGACCTTTCAGGAAGATGGTTCATCTACATTGTTTATGTGAAATGATTTTACACCATTAGATAGTGGGAGAATATATTCAATGAAACCACTTTTATGGGAAGGGTCGCATGCTTGTCATCAGGATGGGATGAGGAGTACAATTGGCTGATGATTGTGGGGTGGTGGTCAGGGTCATGGTAGTCAGACCCCGATTTCACAGTGACAATCAAGAAGACATTCTCAAGTGAGCCATGCAGTATTACAAGATTTTCATCCTCGACAGATATATGCAGTGAAACTGACCATTGCAGAGAATGTTCCAGGACCTTCTACTATTAGAGGAAATTTTCTTGTAGAACTATAATATCTTCTCTACTTTTTGATATAGGGGCTTATCAATGTATTATATATTTTACCATTTTTTTAGAGAATTGGGATTAGTTTTCAAACTTCTCAGGGTGTTATGATGCTTGATATGATTTTGGGGAATATAATATAGGATTTCAGTCAACACAGGGAGTGCCCCTATGATATTTGAGTGTGTCATATCATATGGGACCTATATTTTCTCAAGATGAATGTTTTTCTACAAGATTCGTCAGATGGAATGGCCAGTTTACATTCATGATTTCATTTATTTCTATAACCAAATGGTGAATGTCACATCACCATAGGGTGGAATGTTTATTCACATGGGTGTATGTGATGTCTATGAAAGTCGATCTAGGACCGATCATCATGGGATGGGTGGAATGACAACCCACAATATGAATTTGTATCCTGATGATTGGGGAACCCATAAGGATTATTTCTTTCCAGTGGTTTATAATTTTATGTATATATTCCCAGATTTATTTTTAGGTTTAACTCTAATGGGATAGGTATAGTTCTCTATCGAACAATTTGGAATAGATTCAGCTATATAAATTCATCCTTATAGTATGACTAAGAATGATATAAAAGAGATCAAGAGACAACTATAGGATTTAGTGGCAAAGGGTTTTAGCTTACCCAATAGTAATTCATGGTGTATGATGTTCCTTTTTTGAAAAACGTGGTTAGAACACCTAGGATTTGTGTGGATTAAAAGAAAATTTACTAGCTGATGGTTATGAACCAGTATCCTCATTTGTGGAAAATTATCTCTTCAACCTGCTATGTTGATCTCAGGTCCACTAAAAAATTTATTTGAGATCGATTAACCATCTGCCTCATGTTAGACAATTATACATACCCAACATAGAATTTTGTTGTAGGTATGGTGTATATGATTATTAGGTTATACCATTCTCCCTCAAGAATACACTAGTAGTCTTAATTGTACAGATGAACCAGGTGTTCCATCCTTATCATGATTAATGTGTGGTGATTTTTGTAGATTATATCTTTAGTGTTTTCTCACAATTGAAATTTCTATGCCCATAATCTTGAGATTTTATCTAGTACACTGATAGAGCATCAGTTATATTCTAAGACAACGAAGTGAAACATAAAGATGGATCCAATTCAATTCACTAGTAACATTTTCTTATAGATAGGATTATTAGTTTACCTAGAGAATTTTGTAGCAATAGTTTCCTTGGAACAACCCCAAATCATATTTGATGTATCATTTTTCTTAGGTATGTCTGGTTAATACATTTGTTTCATCCAACAATTCTTATTATTAGCATCACAAATGATGGTGTTGAATAAAATGGGTGAGGAGTACGTGTGTATATATTCACATGAGAAGGCCTTTCAAGAGATGAATGTGATATTTACAAAAATTCCAAAACTAATTTCTCTAGAGAAAAAAAATAGTAACACTATTTACTTATATGTTTCAGGTATTGTTCTTGGAGCAGTTCCTAGGTAGGGTAACAGAGTTGTGACGTATGATTCGTTGAATTTGAGGAAAAAAGTCATGAATTACCACATGCATGATCTTGAGTGATCTATAGTTTTTCACACATTGATATGTTTGAGACATTACTTACATTGAGAGAATTTTAAGGTTTAAATGGACCAAAAATCATCAAGTACATATTTAATGAGCCTTATCTGAATTTGAGTAATTGAAGGTGGGTTCAATACGTTTAGTAATTTTATTTTTTTCTTGAATACATGTATGTTAATGGAAATGAATTTTCTAATGCATTGAGCATGAAAAATTGAATACATGTAGTTCAGTATGCTAGTAGAAAATGGAATCTCATAGATTCATTAAATGAGATGCAGTTGGAGGTGAACGATGGGTATGGAAATAATTTCCAATCATACATAGTTATGACCCCTATTCTTATGTAAATAGTGAGGATGATGTAACTATCGTATTAAAAAGGCCTAGATATATAGAAGTGTATGGCATGTGAGGAACCTCCTGCTAGTTATAACATTTGTGAGGATGATATTATCTATTTCAACAGTCTCTTGTGGGGTTTAACAGACACAGAAAAGGAGTTACTTTTGGATTTTCTTGCTTCTTCATGGGATGCCCACCCCTGCATCCCTAATAAGTATCATGATTTACATCACCAATATTGGTGGATAATTATGAAAAGAGATGATGCTAGTTATTTCATGAGGTTCTCTAAGTATCATCATGATAAGGAATAACACCAACAACCAACAGGACTATTATTGTAGTTACCCATTCCTCAGCAGAAATGTAATGACATCAAAATGAATTTCAGGATAGTTTTACCAAGGAAAACTTATTTTAATATTGTTTAATGGATCAATTTTTATAGTCTCATTACGGTTTCACATTTCCAGTGTATCCAAGAAAACCATCAATGTGGTTATGGATGTAAGGTTTAATATATATGATATAGAATGAATTCACAAGGTCCCACACACTATCATTTGTTATACAGACTCCAAATTTAATTTCTGATTCTAGAAAAGGATGTAGAGGGTGTTTTTTATATAGGTTTGTATGAACACAAAATTTGAATCTAAGAACAATGGGCAGTCCAAGTGGAAGATTAAGATTCTTGAGGACAATCTATGATCACGTGTCTTTTATTTCAGAGGCTCATGAGAGATACATATACCAATGTTTGAATTTTATTATAATAATAGATTTAAAGATAATATATTGATAGAACCTTATGAGTATTTTAAAAAAAATCTATTCTGATCACACCTATTATTTTATAGGTACGAGAGGAATCAATTCTTGTACCTCATCGTATTGAGGAGACCATAGAGTAGGTGAAGTTGATTTGGAAGCAGATGGAAACTGTGTTGTCCTGTCAGAAATAATATGTTGATCTTCGCTGATGATGTCTATAATTTGAAGTCATGATTTTATTTTTCTATGTACTTGACTAAGGCTGGTACATAAGAGTATCCAACGACAAGGTATGTTTTCATCGAGATACATTAGTATATTAAATATTCAGTGTAGATTAAAGCCATTGTCATATATGTTTCCATTACCTCATAGGTACCAGGCCATGCACAATGTATTCCATGTTTCTCACCTACTTTAAAAATTATTTAGACCCATATCATGACTATAATTTCTATCAGGTTGATTTATAGGTATATAAATCCTTCGTGGGGTGTCTGATACATATTGTGGATTATAGCATGAACATCCTACGATGTCACGTAAATTACTATTGTTTGGGTGATATGGATGTATAACCATGTCCATGAAGACACATGGAAGTATAAGGAAGATTTATGATCACAATGGTTAAAAATTAATCTCAGAACATGCTTGACCTCCCATAAGAGGGAAGTTCAAGGACATATTGCTTTGGGGGGGAGAGAGTTTGAATGAAACTGGTTCATCTATGAGGTTAAAAAATTTATTTTCAATAAATTCTATATTTAAATGTATAAATATTTCCTAATATGAATTCACATTGGTCTCATGTGGTTAATGGGGGTTTCAAGTGCTAGTTTGGAGCCCATAACCATTGTTTTTTGCGGAAATTTCTTGGTGCACGGTTAGTGGTAAACGTGTGACATTGGATTCACGACTCTTCACCAATGTCTGTAAATTTTATAGTGTCTTTTTCATGATTTTTAAATGTTTAGTAAAAACATGTGACATTTCCTCTTCTATAACAAACCAAATATAATTGGAAGATGGTTTTGAAATAATGTTCCTAAACTGTGTCATGCCATGTTCTGGGTGATTTTACCACTTTCCCCTAATTAAAAATATATTGAAACCCATTTTATATCTTATATCTCAAACAAAAAGGTCTCACATTGGATGATATCCATTGATAATATTTTTTAGTTTGTAGATCTTCTCCATCTTAGCTTGACCAGAAGAAACAGTCATATAGTTGGATATTCATCGTTAATATTTCAATTCCTTTATATCCATTATTCATTCATTTATATATTGGCGGCACAATTCATGAACAAGACAATATGTCATATTATTATGTTCATCACCCATTATTAATTTTTGTCCTTATTTGAGATGAATCAGGAGAAAGTATTGTATGATCTATCAACTGTGGACCTTTGGTAGGTGGTCTTCTATATTTTTAGAGAACACATGGTGTTTATATATGTCTTTCTACCACACACCAAATTTCCAGGTGTAAGCATAAATTAATATTTATTCTTGAATATAATTAATAGCCATTACATACTCAATTAAGGAAACTATAAATGAATGCTTAAGGTTGTGGAACATAAGTTAGACACATCCCTTTTGAGTTTCATTTATATAGATGGACCACATTGGGTGGCCTTGGAATGTGGAGAACATGAGCTTTGGGATTTCCTTTCCATGAGTTTTAAGTAGAGGAATTCAATTGTAAATGTAATTGAATTATTAATGTAGAAGGATTGATTGACCATGACCCTTTCTCATTAACTAGTAATGGAATGTTTAAGCACGTGATTCTTGTTGTAGTGAAATTCCCAAGTGAGTAATTGAATGGAATTACTTTTAATATTATACATTTATATAAAATCACTTGATCAATAATGAATTTAACTTTATATTTTTATTCCCATGTGATATATTTAATAATATATCATATCATATATTTATTAATAATGGGAAACATCTTATTGATATTTCCTCATGTGAGTATTTGGAAGCCATGTCTTCTATGCTTGGCTAATAAATTTATTCACCTTTTCAGTTGTAGTTTAATTCGGATGTTTGTTGTAATTACATGACACGTTTAAATGAATTTAATTTAATGGTTTTGAATTGTTTAAATTCTTATATGCAATGGTTGACACATGGATTCACATGAGAATTCTATGGACATATATAATTTTATAGAACCATTCTAATTCAATAGTAATACTTAGACTCCCAGGAAGACTGCCTATGTTGGAATCTACAGTTTTACTTGTATTTTATATCATACAAATATTCCTATGATAATTAAATGGATGAAATCAAGAAGTTAATTTGATCATTCTTCCAAGGGTGATACTTGGGCTCCCTAGGAGGCCCTCCAATGATGGAATTTAATTTCACAAATGTAATACCATACCTAGAGAGACACTTGTGTTATTAATGATCACTATTGATGGGCATGTTTGGTGTTGGTTTGTATTAAAATTACAGTGATACATGAATTAAAAATTTGGAATTTCATGGATGAGATCACGATTTATATATAATAAGGGAATGGAGTTGCATACATGATGCATTTAGAAGGACAATGCACAATCATGGATTCATCCTTTGTTTATACGTTATGGATGGTGTTTTTAGGCATACATGATCATGATTATCATGGGGATATGAGATATGAGTTGGGTATTTGGAATGAATATATACATTAGAATGAAGGGTTAATTGATCATGATTATAAATTACATGATACTGACTATTAAATCATCGACATAGATATTCAAAAAACTGATAAAAATAATTGGATATTAATTGAGCATTTGGATTTATGATGTTTACATTTGAGTACACCCTTTAATTATTGGATTATGGCCTAAACACTATCTTTTATATTTGTTCACCGACTGATTAGAAGTTGGAATTTGGTTGTTTCCTACTATGATTATATATCTCACCCAGTTTGGACATCCTTTGGGTACACAAATAGACTATATCATGATTGGTATTCATCAGATAAAGCACCATACTACATGTTATTGATTTATGATTAGGATTAGTGGAGTATGGGGCTATGATGGGGCTTGTGATTCAAGTTATACACTTTTATCCTTTTTTACTTTTGTTAAATGTATTTTCTTTCTTCCTTGCATACCTATTTTGAATTTTTTGTAGAGACATATGAAATTTATCCTTATTTTGTATAAGAAAATTCTTCAAGAATTTTTATATATCAGTATTATGTAGTTTACTTATGTAATATTTTTTTATTACATCATCAACATGTATTTTACTAAAATTCCATTGCCCTATACTCGAGTGCTAAGGGATTAAACCCTATATTCACACACCTAGGCCCTTAGTTCTAGTCAGGATCCTCTATCTTTTAGGGAGAAGTGATTGAGGTTATGGGGATACTAGGCTCAGGGAACAATTTAGTGGAATTCAGGTATGTGATATTACAAATTAGAGATATAGAGATGTTAAAAATCATTCTTATGTTCAAATTTTCTGAATATAGATTTATATATTTTTTGACATAGATATGTGTTCCATAAAAACCATAACATAATCGGTAACTTGTGGATGATGATCATAAATCATCCATATAAATTCAATAAATAAATACATATACATATTTATAGAGAGTTTTAATAAAAAACACATAGGCTGATAACATGAATAGTGAGATTGCCGAATTTGTATATTGATGCATGGTATGATAATAAATTTGGGCTAAAAAAACTAAATCTAAGGGTATGATCATACCATTACCCATTGTGAAATGGATATTTTAAAACATGACCATTTATTTGGTTTCTGGGATCCTTAACACATCTATAGGAATTAACACCATTTTTTAATATATGATCTTGCAAAGAATTCACATTTCATTTTTATCAAGGAATATTTATATCTGGGAAAACTCACTAGGATATAAAAATGTGATGTCATAAAACTGCATTGGGTAATATTTTATGTTTCATTTTATCATGATTTGTGGGTTAAAATGTGGTCCTAGAGAATCCATCAAAATGGTTGGATATTTAGATGAGTTATAGTACATTTAATCAACTTTAATTGGATGACAAATCTAAGATAACTATTCAAACTCTATATGATACGCTGAGAATATGATCTATATATTTTCTATGATATTATGGTTTTTTTCTTTCATGTAGGGGAGTTATAAATTAAAAAAATATTTATTATTGCATTAAAATGGATTTGGATGTGGTTTTGCATGGGATGAGGTGTTGGAATCAATCATGAGATGATGAAGTTGTTGAGAAGAATATGATTATTCTTGAGCTATTCCATGAGATGGAAAGGAAGGGGAAAATTAGTCATTATCATAAAAACACTATAAATCCAAAATAAAATATATAAAGATCATCATTGATATGACATAGAGTTTTTGGTAAGAGATAATGTGATTATTCAATATCAACATTCAAGAATTTTCTTGAGATTATAAAGAATGGAATGATCATTACATTATACATCGACCCTTTTTAATTCATTGATCACATAATGTCCATGTTCTATAAATTTTGAACCCCACATAATCATTCTATAGTAAACGATATTTCCATGAATCCCTATTAATGAATTATATACCTTATCACATATATTTACTAAATGTGGATATGGTATAGTTGGATAATGATTGTTCATATAACAATAATATAATGAAGATCATATATAATTTGATCATGGGTATTTGGAATTGAAAAAACCACTCAGTAAAAGTTTTGTAGAAAAAACATGAGATTGAGGAGGCCTTATAGGAACTAATATAGGCAATGAAATAGAAATACCCTAAAATATTTTAGTATATGAATTCAATGTTTATTGTAAAAATTTCTAAATAGGGGAATATTATAATGACCAAAACATTTATAACGGTAATTACATTTTGAATAACTAAATTTTATATTCTATAATGTATTTATTTAAAACACATGTACTATATTGGTAATTTTTATCTATTAAAAAATATATCATTTCATACAGGATACTATCTAGCATGTCATGAATCATCCCAATAAGGCCCGAATAGTGACTACTATAATCCAGCCTCCTATTTGTTGGGGCCTAGACACCTGACTTGAGTAGGTAAATCACTCACATGGGATTCAGTAGCCTAAAGAACATGTACACATGAAAAATTATCAATGCCTAAATAATTAGGAAATTTAAATCAACTGATAGACCATGAATTCATAAATCTAAATCTGAAAACCATAACAAAACTACAAGTATTGGAATGAAAATATTTCCAAATACAATTCCACTATAATGATTCCTTAAATAAGTGAAATATAAAATCATATATGGGGACTACTGTCAACATAATAGTAGGAAAAAACATTGTTTAGTACATATCAATATATATTAAATCGTCATAGTCTCTAGGGGATACCATCAAAAGGTCAATCAACTTCATAAGGTGAGTCACATTTTGTAGAATCCCATGGACATGTGAGTATAACAGTACCCTATCAAACAACCTAATGTCACTAAGAATGTAACAACATGAATAATAGTCAAATCTATAATAGTATATGTATACAAAAAATTTCTATATTATCTAGATATACTCTAAAGAGTCAAATATTATAAATTTAAAACAAAAACAATAATTCCATTCTAGGATTTTATACTCGAAGGATCTACATGCCACTCATCATGGGGAACACACTCTATGAGTCATGTAGTACTGATGGTGTCTATCTGAGATATACTTATAATTTAATCTCTCTATTAGAATTATACACATCATGTATAAAGGGAATGATTCAAATATGAGGATCGCACCTAAGCCATGTGGTATACCAATGACTCAATATAGAATAACCTGCTATGTAAAGGATTGACACCCCCATAGTGTTAGTCATGAAGATACTATGAAGTCCACATATGGAACGATGATGATATAGGATATCACTGATGATCCCATAAAAGGATTCCAACAACTCTTTGAATTAAGTCATAATAAATGGATCAGTATCCTAATTGTAGGGTGTGACTTGAAAATAACACTTCGTGAATGGATCATTGAAATGATCCCTAAAAATTATTTCCATGATAAATAGAATAAGAAATGTAGGCTATCATTGAGGGGAACGTGACATATACTAGTATTACATGGCATCTCATATCGATGTTAGGTTCTTCCCATGTAATGTGGATCATGTCTGTGTCAGTGTTCATGCTTGAGTACATGACATGTCTGAGCCCATGTACTCCTAAACATGTCCATGTATAGCTGGCCATTTCCGTGTATGGATTTTCATACACGTGTACCTCCCTGGGTACACACCCAACCACAATGAAATAGTTTCATGCTGGGTGATAGGGGTACCACCCCATGTGATACATAACATCACATAGAAAATGTATCTCCACACCAGGGGACCCACAACACAGCTATTACAGATTACACACCTTGTGTGTTAAAATTTTACAGAATCCATGATCTATATTGAAAATCATTTACCACTCTTCAAGACCTCAGTCTAGTAAAACATCTTAGTAAAAAAACATGTATTCACAACCATGATATTCATTCCATCATTGATCTCTAGGTTCTTTCCCTTATATTCCATTCAATAATCGTCCAAATACATTATATTTCATCACAGACCAAAGAACACAAATATCAGTTATCTCAAATTCAATCTAATCCACAACCTCATTCATTGTAGAACAATCCTATCATCGATCCAAGTTTGGATATTCAATATCAAACCATATCTTTATCAAATGGGTGTAAACATGATTATTTACTTGTATCTTGTTTGTACCACCAATGAAATTACGAACTTTTGATGAATGTGCAAGAACAGTGGGAGAAATCCTAAAAAACCAAAAATGGAATGAACCATGGACTAGTTTGGTTAGCCTTGAATCATTTATGTTGTAATGTAGAATGAAGAATCAACAAAACAATAAAATATTATAAAATAAAACACCTCAAATACACCCATCCTGTAGTACTACTGATCCTCAAGTAAATATTTTTTTCTGTCACGACCCATCCTCGAGGCCCGTTCTGTGACTACCCCAAGCCAATCTTCCATAGGCCAGGGGCTGTCGACTATCACCAAAGGAGTAAATACCGATAAAAATTGAAGGAATTGCCTTTATGTTAGTAAAAAAACACAATAGAGTGCACAAGATTAAGTAAGAACAAAGCAATACTGAACACGAAGTAAGTGCTGAAATGTAAATGGGTCAGAATAAAAACCCAAATGAAAATTATAGTACAATTGAAAGTCTATTACAACAATAGAAAAGTAAATCAGCAACCATCAAGTCATCCTCCAGGAAATTCAACCTAAAGGGTGGGTACAAATAGTCTCCTCAGCACCTCAGGTTTGTCCATTTGCTCCGAGTAGGTCTCACCAAGTGGTCCACCCCCGGGTACCATCCAACTCTACAAGCCTCTAACATAATCAGTGTTGTATATCGTCTGCATCCAACACAACGTAGTGCAGGCATATCCCATGCATGGGTGAGTATAACGATACTCAGTAGGGACCCCGAGACCCCCGAAGGTCTCCCCAAATCCACAAAGGATAAACCACAAAGAATAGACACAATCACAAAGTATCAACTAACCCAACATAAGTATATGACCATACATATACATTAGTCATCAATCCTAGTTCGACGCCAACTCTTAAGCCCAAGTACAACCCAATCCACACATGAAAGAAGTCAATCACATCAATGATAATGATTGAAAGACATGACTCAGCTCACACATGTATATTTCTTTTTTAATGTGATAAAGATGATCAGATGCCGTCACTGATTCATCTAAGCTGGCAGACCCATGTAGGATACTAGTCCATCTAAGCTGTTGGACCCACGTAGAATACTAGACTAGCTACATTGTTGGACCCATGTAGGATACTAGAACAGAAGTCAAACTGTCAGACCCACGTAAGATAAAAGTAAAGTAGTTGAACTATCAGACCCACATAGGATATAATTACAGTTGTCATCATCGTCGAACCCATGGAGGATTCCAGTACATTTTCCATCATCGTCGAACCCACGGAAGATTCCAACATGGTATTCATTGTAGTAGCATCGAGCTCTAGGGTTCCAGCACACAGTACGCTCGATTCCAGGAGGGTCCGCTCCTCGATCCAAGGTTTCGATACATCAACTATCACGAAGTCCAGAGTTGTTTTATCCCAAAGTTCCGTCTTGTCAAAAGAAATCTAACGCGGTATAAGGTGCATCAATCGGACACCCGGTCTGAGAGTTATTAGAATTTTTGCTCTAGGGGCCCAGTTGGAAACACGCTCGTTCCAAACCTGAAAATTTTCCGGAGTTACCCAAAACATACATAGAGTATCGAAAAATGACCACCACATAGTAAGGGTCCCATTGCTGTAGACAGTGCGTCGATCAGACGTACGGTCTTTGAGTTATTCACCTTTAAGTGAAAACAGGCTCGCCCCATTAGGCATAGTGGGCCGACGGGTCGGGTTAACCCAGGTTTGGCGGGTCTGACCGAGTAGAGGTGTCAGACTGGCCCGAACAAACATGCAGCTTGGCCGGCTGGCCGATTGGTCTGAGGCGGGGGCCGCGGCCCCCTGGCTGGCCGAACCGGCGGCGCAAAGCGGCGCCGCCCTCCCTAACTAGTCGTCTGAAGTCAGCAGACCTTCATGGCACGAGTGGCCTGCTCGGGCAGGCCGCGGGTTCTCCAGTGCTATGCCATCCTGGATTTGCGGCCTTCCTCCGCCCGACCGGCCAATGAGCCAGCCGGTTCTCCTGCCAAACTAGCCCACCCTCTGTGGGACGCGGTTCTCTGTAGTGTGGAGCCATGGGTATCTGCAGTTCAACCCTTCATCCCGGCCGGCGATGCCCGTCCGGTTCTCCCTCGGTCGAGCAGCCCACGGTTGCAGGCCACAGTTCTTCCGCAGGCAGCCGGCGCATGGCCACTGCTTATCCCACCGTCGCCTCTTCCAAGAAGCCTCAATCGTAAACAAGGAATCAATGGAGGGTCTTCGGGCCGTGTGTGTTCGTCCCACGCTCTCTGCGTTATGTGGTAGCCATTGGAAAAGGATTAAACAAGTTTTCATGAAAGAAAAAAGAAAAATTTTATTCAAATAAAATTGAAGCAATCCACCCTACCTTGGAAAACATTCACGGTAGTCGAGCATCTCAGCTGAACCGTGTCGATTCCGTCGACATCGGAGTGCACCTGAAGAAGAAGCGTTGTTGGCGACTTCGCGTTCTTTGAATAACAGAGCATTCTTCGTCGAAGGAGAAGGTCGTTCTTCATCGGAGGGTCGGTGTTCTTCAAAAACTCAAGAGATCTCCCAAATCCTCTCCACACAACGAATTCCCCAACAATAAAAATAATAGCTAAGGCTATTTTTTTATTCACCCATTTAATTCAAAATTAAAACCCTTTAATTAATTAATTTAAGAGTTTAATTCATTAATTAGCATTGGTTGGCAAATATTTTGGAGGGAGAGAGGGAGAGTAAAAGTTCTCATTCAATAAGGGGGAGATAATTGGGTGTTTAAGTGAGGTTATGGAGAGATGAATGGTTGGGGCTCGTGTGGGACCCACCTCTGAATTATCCACAAATGGGAAGTTATGTGGGTGTGATCCCCACCTATAACATTCCCATGGGAGGAAATAACCACCATAAATAAATAAAATTGTTCTAAACAATTTTATTTACCTTTTTAATTAAACCCCAATTTTTAACTTTCAACCCCCATAAAACACAATTGCGGTAAAGGTCCCCATAAGAAATTACTGGTGTTGTGAGTTCATCGGTGCCCTATGATTTCAATTCCGAGCTCCAGTTCAAAAGATATAAAAACTCGCATGTACATTTACTGAACGTACCAAAACAAAACATAGAAAATTGATTCTAGGCCCACCTGGACTCGGAATCATGTGTCGTCAAGAAGCCACAGACTCGTAAAATTACTACGAATTAAGAAAAAAATTTCCTTGAAAATTACGGGTCTTCACATTACTCCCACTATAGAGCTTTATGTCCCTATAATGATACAACACACACTAGGAAAGAAAAAGGGGATACTGAGATAGCTTCTGTTCCTTCCGTACCCACGTTCTCTCCTGGATGTTCCCGTGCTTCCAGCGAACATGCACCAGAGGAATCGACCATCTACGTAGGACCTTATCCTATTGATCCTCAATCTCCCCCGGGTCCTCCCCAAATGTCTCCCTGTCATTAGTTTCCAGCTCCCCGTAGTCGATTATGTGGGTCGGGTCATGCGCGTATCTCCTTAGCTAAGATACGTGGAAGACGTCATGTACCACGTGCAATTGAGGTGGAAGGGACATGTAGTAAGCCACCTCGCCTAATCTACTGAGAACCTGGAATGGTCCAATGAAACGTAGAGATAACTTTTCGCCCCAACCAATTCTTCGTAGACCCCATCTAGGTGAGACTTGTAAGAAGACGTGGTCGCCATCCTCGAACTTCAGTGGTCTCCGCCTCATACCAGCATAGGACTTCTGTCTGCTCTATGCAGTCTTCATCCGCTCCTGGATGATCTGCACCTTCTCTATCATCGTCTGAACCATCTTCAGTCCTAAAAGTTCGGAATCCCCAGGGTCTATCCAGCACATAGGTGATCTTCATGGTCGGCCATATAATGCCTCGTATAGTGCCATCACGATGGTGGAGTGGTAACTATTGTTGAAAGAACACTCCACCATAGGTAGGTGATCCGCCCAACTGCAACCAAAGTCAAGGACACATTCACGGAGCATGTCCTTGAGTGTCTGTATGGTCCTCTCAGTCTGTCCATCCGTCTGAAGATTAATGGTGGTGCTTAGATGCAGCTGCGTCCCAAAGGCCTCCTGCATCCCCTTCCAAAGCCAGGAAGTAAAGTGACTATCTCAATCAGAGACAATAGTCGAAGTCACACCGTGAAGCCGTATGATTTCCGGAACGTTGAGGCGTCCCAAGCTCTCTATTGAGCCCTGCTCTCAGATCGGTAGGAAGTGGGCCGACTTGGTGAGCCGGTCTATGATCAATCAAATAGAGTCGTGTCCCGTGGATATACGTGGATGCCCCATCATGAAATCCATGGATATCCCATCCCACTTCAACTCTGAGACCTCAAAGAGTTGTACCAAGCCTGTTGGTACCAGGTGTTCCACCTTTACATGTTGACAAGTGAGGCATCATAAACCAAACTCTTCTACAACCTTCATCATTCTAGGCCACCAGTGCTGTCGTCTGAGGTCCTAGTACATCTTCGCAACATCTGGATGTACCGCTAGAGTGGAAGTGCGGTACTCCCTTAGCACCTCCTCATACAGTGCAACTGGTACTATAGTGCATCCCCTGAAGAGGATGACGTTCTCCCCTCCTACATAAAATCCATTAGGCACCATTCCTAAGTATATCTAAGCACGTCATGTCTCATAGTCAACATCCCCAAATTGTGCCTCTCTGACTCGCTGAAGGAGTGGAGGAGTGACTGTGAGAGAATGTAGAATGGCTGCTCCATCTCTATCCACAAAGGATATCTACGATGTGGCTAGCTGCTCCATCATCTCTCTTAGAGCTGAATGATCAACCTCTTGCTGAGAGCATCACCTACAATGTTCCCCTTCCCAGGATTATAGAATATATCTAAGTCATAATCCTAGAAAAACTCAAGCCATCTCTATTGTCTCAGGTTCAGGTACCTCTGTGAGAAGATGTACCTGAGACTCTGTTGGTCAGAGTGGACTATAAAGTGCTCGCCCATCAGATAGTGTTTCCACATCTTCTAGGCAATTTCCACTGCTGCTAACTCCAGTTCATGGGTAGCATAATTCTGCTCATGTTTTCTAAACTACCATGAAACATAGGCGATCACTTCTCTCTCCTACATCAGGACACACATGAGTCCTATCTATGACAACCTTGCTTTTTATTACAACTTAAACATGCTTTATTACATAAAACTTCACTTGATACAACAAAGAAGATCGAGAGGTTTAGTGTCATTGGGGCTTAGGATCATTAGAAAAAAACTTTAAACTTGAAATACAACATCTTTATTGAAAACTTCCTTTACATGACCACTACATTCCTTCGTACTTTGCATTTCATGGGATAACCTGAGGACATGCATACGAAAAGGGTGAGCTGTAAAGCCTAGTAAGGGACTACAAATGGAATAACATGAGGAGTACAATACATGTTAGGCAATAGGCATATCAATAGAGCATAAAAGAAACATGAACATAAAGGCATGATAAAGCATGGTAATCATAACATGGAAATGTGGCAACAACACTTAACATTGAATTAGCATGAGCCAAGGCTCATTGCATATGGAGCATGAGTAAACCCTCATTGCACTTGAAGCACGAGTAAACCCTCGTTGCACATGAATTAGCATGAGTCAACACTCATTGAACATGAAGTTTCATGATACTATACTTTACCCAATGCATTGGAGCGCTATCAGGGCGCACCCTTCTTAAACATTTCATTTCATGCATAATTGTGCCACATGGATCATAAAACATGGATTCATAAAACAAAATCATTTATTCCACGATAAAGGAATGTGGAATTCACACATGAAAATTTACAATCAATAATTAAATGTTCATAAAGGTGAATACCCTTGATGGAGAAATGGGCATGGTATTCACTACACAATGACTTTGGCTTAGAAAATCGGCGCGATTTCGGCAGCGTAACGGCGTGACAAAAGAATTCATAAAAAATGTTTGATGAGAGATAAAGGGGTTACTCATCATATTTACATGTAATGGACAGTAAAGAGGTAATATATATACATGTCCCAAAAATTGAAATGGAATTTAGATTCATGATACAAAAGTATTGCTTGAATGTAAAAGAAGAGAGAGAAGTTTCTTTCGGAATTTCGGCATAGTAACGGGTGTACATGTGAGGCATTTAATGGGAGAGAAAGGGTTCTACCATCATTAAAACAATAATAGGGCAGTATGGGGGAGGTGATAAACCATACCCCGACATTCATATTTGAAATTAAAAGTGAAATACAACTTAAAGAAAATTGACAAAAATGAGAAAGGAAGAAAAAACCCTTACTTTGAAGTGTGCTTCCAAAGGCTAGAGAGAGGCTTTTGAGAGGATTCTTGGGAGAATGGGGCACCTTGTGAGGATTATAGAGAGAGTGGGGCAGAGGTTTGATGAACTCCAATGGATTTGAGTGGGGAGGAAGTGGGAGCTTGGGTGGGTTTATATATGAAAGGTGAGGGAATTCTTTATTATTTAGGTTTGGGACCCCTTATATTAAAATAATCCAAACCACAAACCATCCCATGGTATTTGCCCATGGTTTCTGGAAAAGGAAAGAGGAAAAAAATAATTTAAAAGTCCAAGGTCCGAACGTATTAAAAAATTATGGTTGCTTATGTGGAGGTGAGTCACACTCCCATGGAAATTAATTTAAAAAGGCAAAGTGTTGAATAAGTCCTGAGGGGTTCATTAATGCTTTGAAAAGTAAGTCAAACAAACCCAAAACCTAATTATTTTAATGATAAAACATATATTGTCCGAACATAAGGATTATGGTATTTTATTACATCACCATTGGGTCATTATGATGTTATAAAACACATTATATATTTAAATGGTATTTAATTTTTACCCTAAAATTTGACTGTCTCAGAAAATTATGAAAAATTCACCGTTGGATAATTTAGACATCCTGATTCCAAAAATAATATTTATTTTATCTAAATAATTTTCTAAATATGTGAATTTTCACTTTTAAAATAAAAACCGACATTTATAAAAAATTCACGGGTTTTGACAGAAATGTCTTTCAAACCTTAATAAAAATTTTAATTGCATTCATAAAATTATAAGATCATTTATATTTAATAAAAATTAATATAATATTAATAATAATATTTTACTAAAATATTATTTAATTCAAAAATCCTTTAATTTAATAAAATATTATTTTTAATTAAATAATAACTAAAAACACCATTTGTACTTTAAACACTAATTACAATGTATCAAAAATGACTAGAAATTATATTCATTATTATATAAAAAAATAATGTACATGAACATGGTGCTACTTATTTGTTACATAACCCCTTAAAATAGCCGCATAAGACCTAAGGGTATGGTGTGCGATGTTGACAGACTCTTGGGGCGGCTCGGATAACATCGCTCGAGTGGTAATCTCTATCAACATCAACTTTTCCCATAGATGATCACGTTTGAGCTTGAAATAATGGAGCTCAGCTTGGGCTTGGTCAAGGGCGAAGCCCAAATACGCCACCTCTTTTCCGAGCTCTGACAAATGGGCTTTGTATGTGGCAATTCTACTGAATGAGGCCATCGCTTCCTTTGTCTGAGTAAAATTGGGTTCGTTAAAGCCTTATATTTATACTACTCATGTGATCACTGTTCATCGGCTATAAAAGTAATGGTCACAAATCTTAACATAAAACTGAAGAAGTTGACATCTTATAAAAACATTTTTCATAAAGAGACATTTAACTGGATCAAGAGGGATTTTCATTAATGAATCCTTCGGTCGTTACAATATTCCCCCCTAAAGAAATTTCAACCTCGAAATTTTCCTTTTCCCACACTAAAAAAATGTGGGTAACTCAGCTTCATCATATCCTCCGACTCCCAAGTTGCTTCATCAAACTGGTGGTTTCTCCACAACACCTTGATGAGGGGCATTGTCTTATTTCATAGAACTTTTTCTCTACGATCTGAGATCTTCACTGGTTGCTCCTCATAAGAAAGATCATCTTCCAATTGTACCTCCTCGGAAGAGAGTACATGTGAAGGGTCCGGTATGTACTTCTTTAAGAGGGATACATGAAAGACATCATGCACCTTGGCCATAGTAGGTGGAAGTGCTAGTCGATAGGACACAGCCCCAACACAATCAAGAATCTCGAAGGGGACGATGTACCTTGGACTTAACTTCCCTCGCATTCCAAACCTCATGACCTTCTTCCACGGAGATATGCATGAAAACACCATGTCTCCGACATTAAACTCAAGGTCTCTTCGACGATTATCTGCATAACTCTTCTGTCGACTTTGGGCTGCCTTGATATGTTTCTGAATGGTTTTCACCTTCTCCACCATTTCTTCGACCATTTCTGGTCCAAGCAGCTTACGTTCACCGACCTCATACCAACATGCCGGTGTTCTACACATTTTCCCATACAGGGCTTCATATGGTGCCATTTGGATGCTCGAGTGGAAACTATTATTATAAGAGAACTCAACTAGAGGAAGATGTTGATCCCATACTCCTTTAAAGTCCATTGAGCACGCTCTCAACATAACCTCAAGTGTTTGGATAGTCCGCTCACATTGGCCATCAGTTTGAGGATGATAGGCCGTACTGAAGTTCAGTTCAGTATTCAGAGCTTGTTGAAGACTCTTCCAAAACTTATAGGTAAATCTTGGATCTCGGTCAGACATAATAAATAGTGGTACTCCATGCAACCGTACCACTTCCATGATATATATCCGTGCCAGTTGATCCAAAGAGAAATCCTCTCGAATAGCAATGAAGTGTGCAGTCTTTGTAAGATAATCCACAACAACCCAGATTGCATTGTTGCCTTTGAATGTCCTTGGAAGTCCGGTGACAAAGTACATGGTTATGTTATCCCACTTCCATTCTGGTATGGGCAATGGTTGCATCATCCCCTTAAACTTCTGCCTCTCTGCCTTCACTTGCTGAAACACCAGGCACTTTGATGTATATTCAGCAATCTCCTTCTTCATATTATCCCACCAAAAGTTTTCTTGGAGATCTCGATAAACCTTTCTGCTCTATGGGTGAATAGAGAAATTTGAACTATGTGCATCATCCAAAAGTTCCTTCTTCAGCTCCGGACTTGATTGAACACATATTATTTTCCCAAACCGCACAATTCCCTCTTCATTAACATTAAACTCTGAGGATTTTCCCTTTTTGATAGCATCCACTTTTTCTTGGATTCCCACATCATCTTTTTGAGCATCCTTTGACCTTTCCAAAAGAGATGGTTGAGCAATCATTTATGAAAGGATTGATGATGTTCCCTTCTTTATGATTACCACGTCCATCTTCATCAAGTCTAAGAAGATTGGATCCTTCTCAATTCTCATCATTGATAGAATAGCTGGATCCTTTCTACTTAGGGCATCTTACACCTTGTTCACTTTCCCAGGGTGGTAATTTATTGAACAGTCATAATCCTTGATGAGCTCTGTCAATTTTCTCTGGCGCATATTAATCTCTCTCTGTGTGAGTATATATTTAAGACTCTTGTGGTCAGTATATCTCTCACATTTCTCATCATAGAGATAATGCCGACAGATTTTCAAGGCAAAGATAACCGCTGTCAACTCCAGATCATGCATTGGATAGTTTCGCTCATGGATTTTCAACTGCCTTGAAGCATAGGATATCACTTTATCATTCTGCATTAGCACACATCCTAATCCCTTCTTTGAGGAATCACTGAATACCACAAAAAGCTCCCCACTTGTGGGTAAAGTGAGCACGGGTGCAGTGATAAGCCTCCTTTTCAACTCCTTGAAGATTTATTCGCTTTCATCACTCCAAGAAAACTTTACTCCCTTTCGAGTTAGCTTGGTAAGAGGGTTGGACAATCGTGGGAAATTTCTCACAAATCGTCGATAATATCCAGCTAACCCCAAGAAGCTACGGATATCAGTTACCGATGTTGGCCTCGGCCATCCCTCAATTGCATCTGTTTTGAAGGGGTCCACAGATATTCCATTGCTTGTGATGATATGGCCCATGAATGAGACCTCCTTCAACCAGAACTCACACTTGCTATACTTGGCATAGAGATTCTCCTGGCACAAAGTCTCTAGCACAGTTCTAAAATGCTCCTCATGGTCCTCCTTAGTTTTGGAGTATATTAGAATATCATCTATAAAGACTACCACAAATTTGTCTAGGTAATCTCTAAAGACTCTATTCATCAAGTCCAGGAATATTTATGGAGCGTTGGTGAGTCTGAAAGGCATTACTATAAATTCATAGTGCCCATACCTTGTACGAAAAGCTGTCTTGGGGATATCTTCCTTCTTCACCCTTACTTGATAATATACCGACCGCAAGTCCACCTTGGAAATGTATTGTGCTCCACGCAGCTGATCAAACAAGTCATCGGTTATTGGGAGAGGATACTTGTTCTTTATCGTGCTTTTGTTAAGTTCACGATAATCGATGAAAACTGCATTGACCCATCCTTCTTCTTGACGAAGAGGACTCGTGCACCCCATGGTGATGCACTTTGGCGTATAAACCCTTTATCCAGATTCTCCTGCAGTTGTTTCATCAGCTCTTCAAGCTCAAAAACAGCCATTATATATGGAGTCTTGGATATTGGTAGCGCCCCAGGTATAAGTTCAATTGAGAACTCAACATCTCTTCTTGGAGGAGACCAGGAAGTTCCTCTGGAAATACTTTATTGAATTCCCTCACAATAGGCATTTCTTCAAGGGTGGATTCTTACTTGGACTCAATCATCTGATCCAGATATGGACGCTCATAAGGCAGTAATATCCATGCTTGAGATGATGTAGATAAAGGAGATTCATCTTCCTCCTGACACTTGTAAAGAATCGGGGGTCTATTCTCCATATGGAGTGTGATTTCCCTCTCCCGAAAATTTATGTTGGATCTATATAAGGAAAGACAATCCATGCCAAGAATTTCATCAAATTCCACCAGAGGGAGTATGATGAGGTTCGCCGGGAAATTCAATCCACAGATTATAACAGGGGAGGACTTATACTCATGGGATGCAATGATTTCCCCATTTGCCCTACTCACCGACAACTTTACATCAATGATTTCTGCTGGTGCAGGGATTATTCTTCTAAAATTTTGAGATATAAAAGAATGCGTAGAACCTGAATCAAAAAGTACATTCTCTATTCTTGAATGAATAACTAGAGTACCTGTCACCACTTCGTTGTCGGGGTTCACTTTGGCAGAAGTGATGGAAAAAGCTCTTCCTTGTTTTCTTGGAGGTTGCTGGTTACCTCCGATAACCCTTGGATTAGGGCACTGATTTGAAAAATGACCCAGTTCTTTTCATTTGTAGAATTGAACAACACGTTGAGGTTCGAACATAGTGTTCCTCTCCTCTATCGCAGTCGCGGGTCCTTCTTGCCGACAGTTAACATCTAGGTGCGCTTCTCTTCCACACCTGAAGCATTTTCTCGTCCCCCTAAGGAAATTTCCAGGGTGCTTCTTTCCACACTTTTGGCTAGTGGGGTGCTGGAACTTCATAGCACCGTTGGATTTGTCCATCGGACCAGCATCATTGAATTCCACCTTACGCTTCTTGTCCCCATGATACCCCTGTGATTCTCCGATCTCCATTTCAACCTTGAGGGCACATCGGACAATTTTCTCATAGCTGTTGAAGTCACGGATCGCTAATTCTTTCCGCAAGCTAGGCTTCAGCCCAACAAATAAGTGGTCAACCTTGCATTCGGGGGTAACGACAAAGACGGAAGCGTATCGTGCAAGCCTTGTAAATTTTTCCTCGTACTCTCCCACAGATTCTTCATCTTTCTATTTGAGGGAAAGGAAGTCCCTTTCCATCTTAAGACGGAGGGTGCGCGGAAAATATTTATCGAAAAACATCTTCCGGAATTCCTTCCATTCCAAAGCCTCGATCTCCTCCTCAGGCTTCGTATTGTTGATCAACGTCTACCATTGATCAGCTTCACCCTCCATACGATAAGCCACCAGTAGAACCTTCTTTTGTTAAGAGAATTGGAGGATAGAGAATATCTTTTCAATGGAGTTGATCGATTGTTTAGCGATCGTGGGATCGGATGATCCACTAAAAGTATGAGGCCTTTGTTTCATGAAGCATTCAATAGAGACTTTTTCTTTCTTAGGGGGTGTTGAACGTTCCTCTTGACCCGTGTTTCTATTCAAAACTTGAGTTAGGTGAGAGAGAAGCGTGAAAAAGTTCGCGATTCCCGCTCCCATTGGAATGGGCATCTCATTAGTACAATCATCACACTGATCTTCACAATGGTTGTTAGCCCGAGTTCTCCTATTACCGGCCATTGGCTTGAATAAAAGGAAATTTAAGGGTAACACATAAAGGGTAATCCAAAGAAAAAGTTGATGACTTATAAATAAACAGTAATCTCTTTAACTCATGAGTCTATAGGATTCAATCCAGGCTTTTCATGATCTTCCTTCTAACATATATTCATAGGGGAATTTTTCCCTTAATAAGGGTTCATACTAAGATTGTGAATTTATCAAAACATATCCACTGGGAGTGTCATAACCAAGAGTGTAGCAAGGCCCGTTGTCGTTCACCAGTTCCCGTTTGAGTCTAGCTCAAAGTGGTGTTTTCGGGTTTTACCCCTAGGATACATCTGTGTCAGAGCCGCCTCTACCTGCTCATATCCAGACAGGGATGTATTTGTTTGATAAGCCACTTACTTAGTATTTACCAAAACATAGGGATGTATTTATTATACTTAGTCTTGTATCTAAGGCTTTACTAGGGTTTCCTAATCCCAAAAATAATTAAACCTATCCTCTGATACCAACTATGAAAACCCTTCTTTTTATTACAACTTAAACATGCTTTATTACATAAAACATCACTTGATAAAACAAAGAAGATCGAGAGGTTTAGTGTATTTGGGGATTAGGATCATTACATAAAAACATTAAACTTGAAATAAAACATCTTTTTGAATACTTCCTTTACAAGACCACTACATTCCTTCGTACTTAGCATTGCATGGGATAACCTGAGGACATGCATAAGAAAAGGGTGAGCTGTAAATCCCAGTAAGGGAGTACACATGGAATAACATGAGGAGTAAAATACATGTTAGGCAATAGGCATATCAATAGAGAATAAAATAAACATTAACATAAAGGCATGATAAAGCATGGTAATCATAACATGGAAATGTGGCAACAACACTTAACATTGAATTAGCACGAGCCAAGGATCATTGCACATGGAGCATGAGTAAACCCTCATTACACTTGAAGCACGAGTAAACCCTCGTTTCACTTGAATTAGCATGAGTCAACACTCATTTCACATGACGTATCATGATACTATACTTTACCAAATTCATTGGAGCGCTATCAGGGCGCACCCTTCTTAAACATTTCATTTCATGCATAAGTGTGCCACATGGATCATAAAACATGGATTCATAAAACATAATCATTTATTCCACGATAAAAGAATGTGGAATTCACACATGAAACTTTACAATCAAAAAGTAAATGTGCATAAAGGTGAGTACCCTTGATGGAGAAATGGGCATGGTATTCACTACACAATGACATCGGCTTAGAAAATCGGTGCGATTTCGGCAGCGTAACGTCGTGACATAAGAATTCATAAAAAAAGTTTGATGAGAGAGAAAGGGGTTCCTCATCATATTTAAATTTAATGGACAGTAAGGAGGTCATATATATACATGTCCCAACAATTGATATGGAATTTAGATTCATGATACAAAAGTATTGCTTGAATGTAAAAGAAAAGAGAGAAGTTCCTTTCGGAATTTCGGCATAGTAACGGGTGTACATGGGAGGAATTTAATGAGAGAGAAATTTCTATCCCATCATTAAAAAAATAAGAGGGCAGTATGGGGGAGGTGAGAAACCATAACCCAACATTCATAATTGAAATTAAAAGGGCAATACAATTTAAAGAAAATTGACAAAAATGAGAAAGGAAGAAAAAACCCTTACTTGGAAGTGTGCTTCCATAGGCTAGAGAGAGGCTTGTGAGAGGATTCATGGGAGCTTGGGGCACCTTGGTAGGATTCTAGAGAGAGTAGGGAAGAGGTTGGACGAACTCCAATGGCTTTGAGTGATGAGGAAGTGGGAGCTTGGGTGGGTTTATATAGGAATGGTGAGGGAATTATTTATTATTTAGGTTTGGGACCCCTTATATTAAAATAATCCAAACCACAAACCATCCCATGGTATTTGCCAATGGTTTCAGGAAAAGGAAAGATGAAAACAATATTTTTCAAGTCCAAGGTCCGAACTTATTAAAAAATTAGGGTTGCTTATGTGGAGGTGAGTCACACTCCCATGGAAATTAATTTAAAAAGGCAAAGTGTTGAATAAGTCTTGAGGGGTTCATTAATGCTTTGAAAAGTAAGTCAAACAAACCCAAAACTTCATTATTTTAATTATAAAACATATATTGGCCGAACATAAGGATTATGGTATTTTATTACATCACCATTCGGTCATTATGATGTCATAAAACACATAATATATTTAAATGGTATTTAATTTTTAACCAAAAATTTGTCTGTCTAAGAAAATTATGAAAAATTCACCGTTCGATAATTTCGACGTCCTGATTCCAAAAATAATATTCATTTTATCTAAATAATTTTCAAAATATGTGAATTTTCACATTTAAAATAAAAACCGACATTTATAAAAAATTCACGGGTTTTGACAGAAATGGCTTTCAAACCTTAATAAAAATTTTAATTACATTCATAAAATTATAAGATCATTTATATTTTATAAAAAATAGTTTAATATTAATAATAATATTTTATTAAAATATTTTTTAATTCAAAATAACTTTAATATAATAAAATATAATTCTTAATTAAATAATAACTAAAAACAACATTTGTACTTTAAAACTAATTACAATGTATCAAAAATGACTTGAAATTATATTCATTATTATATACAAAAATAATGTACATGAACGTGATGCTACTTATTTGTTACATAAACCCTTAAAATAGCCGCATAAGACCTAAGGGTAAGGTGTGCGATGGTGACAGACTCTTGGGGCGGCTCAGATAACATCGCTCGAGTGGTAATCTCTATCAACTTCCACATTTCCCGTAGACGATCACGTTAGAGCTTGACATAATGAAGCTCAGCTTGGGATTGGTCAAGGGTGAAGCCCAAAGACGCCATCTCTTTTCCGATCTCCGACAAATGGGCTTCGTATGGGGCAATTCTACTGGATGAGGCCATCACTTCCTTTGTCTGAGTAAAATTGGGTCCGTTAATGCCTTATATTTATATTACTCATGTGATCATTGTTCAACGACTATAAAAGTAACGGTCACAAATCTTAACATAAAACTAAAGAAGTTGACATCTTATAAAAACATTTTTCATAAAGAGACATTTAACTAGATCAAGAGGGATTTTCATTAATGAAACTTTGGGTCGTTACACTATCCCTAATGCATCACAGTAAACTACGTACCCTACACCATCCTCTAGTAGCCTCATGATGGGCACACTGGTCAATCTCTGTCTCAGCTCCTGAAAGATCTACTGACATCTATTTGACCACACGAAGGGTTTCCCCTTCTTCATCAAAGATGAAAGTGGTGCTGTAACTCTGGAGAAGTCTGGAAAAAATCTCTGATAGTACCCAGATAGACCCAGGAAACTCTACACCTCCGTCCCTCTCCTGGGTGGCTCCCAAGCAAGTACTGCCCTAATATTCACAAGATCCATTGCAACACACGCCTCTGAGATGACGTGTTGCATAAAGTGTATCTCTTGAATCAAGAACAAGCACTTTGAGATATTACCATAAATATGGTTCTCTTAGAGTGTATCCAGTACAACCCGCAAGTTGTTGGCATGCTCCTCCTCAGTAGTCGAGTAAATCAGTATGTCGTCGATAAGTACAAAGACAAAACGACTGAGGTAAGGCAAGAAGATCATGTTCATGAGGATACTGAACACTTCTGGAGTGTTGGATATGCCGAAGGGCGTATCCAAGATCTCGTAGTGGGCATAATGAAACCTGAAGGTCGTCTACTGCACATCCTCATCTCAAACTCTGAGCTGGTGATAGCCTGATCTGAGGTCTATCTTTGAGAACCATATTGATCCTTTGAGCTGATCAAAGAGTCCTTCAATCCTCATGAGAGGATACATATTCTTATCTATCACCTGATTCAGGTTATGGTAGTCGAAGCACAGTCAAAAGCTCTGATCTGCCTTCTTGGTGAACAGAATCGGAGAAGCCCGGGGTGAAACACTAGGTCTGATGAATCCCTTTCCTTGTAAATCATCCAGCTACACCTGTAGCTCACAAAGCCCAGAAGGAGCCATCCGATATGCTGGAGTAGATATTGGTCTTGTCCTGGGGTATGGGTCTATGTAGAAGTCTACCTCTCTGTGAGGAGGTAGTCCTTGAATGTCATCAGGAAAAACTTCCGCATTCCGATCCACCACAATAAGAAAACTCGGACTCTGCACATCAACTGCTCCAAGGATGAGACTAGACAACTGATGTGTGATCGGATGCCCTCTCCTCGGCATAATTCCATCCGGCACTTCTAAGGCTCCCTTCTCACCGGTGAAGGTGAACCTGCTCCCATCCGTGCAGATACACCACACTTTGCGCCTAATTCAGTCAATATGAGAATGGACTATAGAAAACCAGTCCATTCCAAGATGATGTTTTAAGGACTCGAGGTCTCTATAAGATGATCCCAGATGAAGTTCTCGCCTCCTAGAGTAAGCTCAGTCTTCCAGCACCAGTACGTAATTGTCAAGTCTGCTTCTATAGGAGTCTATAACTGTAAGAATCGAGCCAACGACTCCGTCAGAGTCTCTGAGATCTGAACAAGGCCAGTGGAAATGAAATAATGACTCACACCTGTGTCTAAAATTATTTCAGCAAGGGTGGAGTAGACATAGATAGTATTTCGAATCATCTCAAGTGCGCTGTGATCATAAGCCTCCACTACCTGGATCTGAGCCTGCCTCTGTTCGCCAGCTCCCTGTGTTCGAGGTGGACCTCATGGTGGTGGTGGTGGTAGAGCCTCAAAGTGTCGTCCATCACCCACTACTCGGCCATCTCATCTACCTCGTCCACCACCTCCCTATGGACTGCCAATGTCGAACCACTTCCTCTACCTAGGAGGTCCCTCCACTGTCTCTTACTCATTTGTATCGCGGGTCGGGCAGTATCGAGCCATGTGAATATGCCCGCTGCTTGCATAGCACTGCCATCTCCTCGTATAGTGGGCTCAGTTCTGGGTGCCCCGCACAACAGAACCTAAATCCAGAGGTCACTCTCTTGATGGGATGGTCCGCTTGGACCTCTGTTACATATGTCTACTGCCGGCTGTAGAAGACTCTGCTACATGTCGCCCGATGGTAGGTCTCGCTGCTGGTATTGGATTATCAATGAAGCTCTCCACATGAAGGGATCACTCCAGTACTCCCGCCTACGTCGGGATGATGAGGGAGATCATCGTAGTCCTGATCTTGTGTCTTAGTCCCTGCTCAAAGGTCTGGTCCCTGAAGAATGGGTCACGTAACATGTCCATGGAGCAGCACGAAAGGCCGGGAAACCTCACTGAGTAGTGGGAAACTGTCATGTTGGTCTGCGGCAGATGAAGTAACTCCGGGATCCGCACCGCACCAAGGGTGGCTGTAAAAAACAATGAGTGAAAGAGACTCTCAAATTATGTCCAAAGTAAAGATGCCTCAATGTGAACCTGGAGCATCATGTTCCATTATCTACCTGCTACTGTGTACAGGAAACTCGCTACAATGATCACCATAAGATCAGTTGGTGTCTCTACTAATCTGAAACCCCTGACAATATCCTCCATCCAATCCTCGTCTGCCAGTGGGTCCATATCTCCATGGATCCTGGGCGGCCTCTGTCACTGAAACTCATGCAACACACTCAGGCGGTGTGCAATGTCTGCTGCTGGGGCTAGTTGTATCGGTAGCTCAGCGGGTAGTGGTACAGCTGGTGCCTTTGCGGTAATGGGGCCCTGCACCAAGGCCTCCTCTCTCGGTGGGCTTCAATCTCATACGCAACTCAGAACCCAAGCTGGTTTCCTTCGTGTGGCCATCCTGAAAAGATACAGGTGCGCCACGGTCAAAACAATATACCTAATGAGCTGACAAAATGTATTCACAAATAAAACTTTTGAAACACACATCCAATCAGTGTTTTCGTGAAATAAGCTGGAAATCAGGCGTCGGGGTCCTGTTGTATGGATATGTCGGCCACCACACCAACACTGGATGCCCTGGAATATTAACCACACTCAATACACTTAACACTATTTTTCACAGAGACGTAATAATCAGAGTCATGTGTTCTGTGGTAAAACCGACTCCTTGGATACCAATTAGTCATGACCCGTCCACGGGGCCCATACCATGACTACCCCAAGCCTCCCTTCCATAGGCCAGGGGCTGGCGACTAGCACCAAAGGCGTAAATCGAGATAAAAAGGGAATGCATTGCCTTTTGATAGCAAATAATCACAACAAAGTACGCAGGCTGAAGTAGGCACAATGTAATACTGAAGACGAAGTATGTTCTGAAAGGTAAATGGGCCAGAATACAAACCCAACTAAAAAGTACAGTGCAACTGAAAGTCTAGTACAACAGTAGTAAAGTAAAGAAGAAACCACCAAGTCGCCCTCCAGGAAATCCCACCTGAAGGGTGGGTACGGATAGTCTCCTCAACACCACGGGTCCGTCCGTCTGCTCTGAGTACGTCTCACCAAGTGGTCCACCTCTGGGTACCGTCCACCTCTACAATCCTCTACCACAATCAAAACTGTCTATCTTCTGCATCCAACACAACGTAGTGCGGGCATAGCCCATGCCAGGGTGAGTATAATGATACTCAGAAGGGATATCGAGACCCCTGATGGTCTCCCATAATCCATGAAGGATAAACCAGAAATAAAAGATACAATCACAAAGTATCAACAAACCCTACTTAGTTATATTCCTATACATATACATAATTCATCAATCATAGTTCGGCTCCAACTCTAAAGCCCATGTAAAAACCAATCCACACTGGAAATAAGTCAATCACATCAATGATAATGATTGAAAGTCATAACTCATCTCACATAGTTATACTTCTTTCACAAAGTGACGAGGATGATCAGATGCAGTCACTGATTCATCTAAACTAGAGGACCCACATAAGATACTAGTCCAGCTAAGCTGTAGGACCCACGTAGGAAACTAGAGCAGCTACTCTGACGGACCCATGTAGGATACTAGAACATAAGTCAAACTGTCAGACCCACGTAGGATAAAAGTACAGTAGTCGAACTGTCGGACCCATGTAGGATACAAGTACTCTTTACATCGTCGTCAAACCTACATAGGATACAGTACATTTTCCAACATTGTCGAACCCACGTAGGATTCATCATGGTGGTTGTTGCAGTCAAAGGTAGCTCTAGGGTTCCCGCACACAGTACGCTCGATTCAGAGTGGGTCCGCTCCTCGAGCCATGGGATCAATACTTAAACTGTCACGAATTCCAGATTTGATGTATCTCAGAGTTCTTTCTCATCAAAAGAAATCCAACACGATAGACGGCGTGTCAATCAGATGCCCGGTCTGAGAGTTATTAGTATTTTTCCTCTGGGGGCCCGATTGGAAACACGCTCGTTCCAAATCTGAACATTTTCCAATGGTATCCAAAACTCACTTTGAGTATCGCAAAATGACCGCCTCATCGTAAGGGTCCTAGTGCCGCTGATGGTGCATCGATCGGGCGCGCTTTCATCAAGTTATCAACCTTTATGTGAAAACAGTTCCGACCAGTTAGGCATAGTGGGCCGACGGTTCGGATTAACCCAGGTTTGGCGGGTCCGACCCGGCAGGGGTGTCAGACCGGCCTGATGAAACACGCACTCGGCCGGCTGGACAAGCGGCCCGAGAAGGGGGGAATGGCCCCCCGGCTGCCCGAATCGGAGGCGCCAAGCGGCCTCACCCTCCCTAACTCACCGACCGAAGCCGGACGACCTTCTTGGCGCAATTGGCCTGCTCGGGCGGGTCATGGGTTCTCCAGCGCGACGCCGTTTTTGAGTCGTGACCTTTCTCCGCCCGACCAACCGATGAGCCGGCTGGTTCACCTGCCAAACCAGCATGCCCTATGCGGGCTGCGGTTCTCCGTAGGCGGCCGGTACTGGGCCGCCGACGTCAGAGTAAGGGGGACCGTCCTTGCCGGTCCCGTGGCGGCAACAACCGGCCGGCCGGGTTAGGCCGACTGGACAAGGGAAAAGTCGGGGGTTACAATCCCCCGGCCGGCCACCTGTGCGGCCCCATCAAGGGGCCACGGTTTCTCCACGTAGGGGCAGTGCACCCCCCGCGCCCCAGCGGGCCGAACCCGGACCCAGTTCGGGTCGACCCGGTTCGGGCCGACCCTTGGGGTATCGGGCCGGGTCGGACTGGGCCCCAACCACTTAATACTGAACCTCTTTCGGTCCGATGCCCATAAAATGAGCTGCAGACCTCCTATCGATGCACCGTCAGTTGCATAGTGATCCTTGGATTGAGAATTTTGTTTCCGTATATTACACTAAGGGTTTTGGATTACTTTGGGTTCGGTCGAGTTGGTTCGTACACAAAAACAATCGGGACCTCGGAGCGAAAACACTTATATCTTGAGTTCTGGACATCCGATTGATGTGCCGTAGACTTTGATAAATTTCTCGTGATGAGACGGAACTTTTGAATTACTCCGCTTGAGGTTTGGATGCCGTCGGATTGCAGTCGAGTTGGTTCGCTCACGAAACCAACCGGGCCCCTGGAACAAAAAAGCCAATAACTCACAGACCGGGTGTCTGATTGACACGCCGTTTGTCTCAATGAATTCCTCTTGATGAGACGGATCTTTTGGCATTCTTCGCCCGAGGTTTTGGATGTAGTTGGATAGTGGCCGGGTTGGATTGCACACGAATCCAAACGGGCCCCTAGAACGAAAAGGGATAGTAAATTTGAGACTGGACGTCCGTTTGACGAACTGTCAGCGGCGTTGGTGATCACGTTGAGAAACGGTCCCTATGAGAATACCCTATGAGAGTTCAAGGTACAGTTGAGATACGGCCGGGTTGGTTCGCACACGAAACCAACCGGGCCCCTGGGGAAAAAAGGCTAGTAACTCACAGACCGGGCGTCCGATTGACGCGCCGTCTGTTGCGTTGAGACCCCTATGATGAGGAGGTCCTTTGAGATACTTCTTTGTGGGACCATGAGGTACTTGGAGTATCGACCTATAGCTCATGGAGAAGACCCTCCCGGAGACGAGCATTCAGAGTATGGAGACCGTGTAGCCGGCTGAGACCTGATGACTGCTTGACCGACTCGACTTGGAGTGAGCCGACTAGCCCAGTGGAAGGAGCACTATATTATTTCGGTGCAGACCCATGGCGGATGGAGCACTACCTGTGTGACAGTGCAGACCCGTGGTACTCGTCTGGAGAGTACCACTGTAGGCTACTAGGGGGTGTGCACTACTGTGTTTGGGTGGCATACCCCGACAGGAAGCACTACTATGTTTGGGTGGATGGTCTGCGGTACTCGACAGGAGGAGTACCTCAGCAGTCTTAGGTTAGTGAGAAGTACCTCAGAGTCATGACAGGACCACTGTACACTCCAGAGATGGGGCTCTTCAGTAGTTATGGTTTTGATAATGAAAAATCCTGGTTTGAGCTAAGTTTTTTACCTTTGTGTATACCTCATGTTGAGATGGGTAACTTGATAACTTAGGTGTATGTATGGGAATATACCTGGGTAGTGGTTATCCGTTGATTTCATAATCATTGTTTTTCCTCATGATTGAGATTGGTTACTTGATAACTTAGGTATATGCATGGGCATATACTTATGTATAGGTTATCTGTTGAGATCTTCTTTGTGGTTATCCTTGTTGGTTTTAGTGAGACCTTGAGGGTCTCAGTGTCCCTACTGAGTATAGTTATACTCACCCTTGCACGGGATATGCCCGCACCTCGTTGTGTTGGTTGTAGACGATGGGCAGTGCTGACGGAGGCCGAGTGTTCGAGGACTGGATGGTACCCGGAGGTGGACCACACGACGAGTCAGTACCCGGAGGTGGACCACATGAGGAGACAGTACCCGGAGGTGGACCACACGACGAGACAGTATCCGGAGGTGGACTTCATGACGAGACGATGCTTGAAGGAGGTTAACGGGCGAGAGCGTTGTAAAGGCTATTTGTATCTACCATTCAGGTATGATCCGAGGAGGACGACCCATGAGCTGCTACAGTTCTTCCAGCTGTTGTCGTTTTCTGTTGTACTTTTGTTCAGATGTAGCTGTACTTTCAGTTGGGTTTGTATTCTGGCCCATTTACTTTTCAACACTTCTTTTTGTACTTAGTGATTTACTGCTGCTTGTAATCTGTGGTGTTTTGTTTACTTTTATAAGGCAATTCCTTCCCAGTTATCAGGATTTATGCCTTTGGTGCTAGCCACCAGCCCCTGGCCTATGGAAGGAGGGCTTGGGGTAGTCACGACACGGGCCCCGAGGATGGGTCGTGTTGGCATTCTTGGCGCAAGCGGCACGCTCGGGCGGGCCACGGGTTCTCCAGCGTGACTCCCTCTTGGAGTCGCGACCTTCCTCCGCCCGACCATCCGATGAGCCGGCCGGTTCTCTTGCCAAACCAGCCCGCCCTATGCGGGCTGCGGTTCTCCACAGCGCGGCGTCGGGGGGTGCCGTGATTACTCCTTTTGGCCCAGCCAGCTATACCTGGTCGGTTCTTCCTCGGTCGAGAGGTTCGCGGTTGGGGGACACAGTTCTTCTGCAGGCGGTCGGCGTACGGCCACCGTTTCTCTCGTCATCGCCTCTCCCAACCCGCCTCAACCACAAACAAGGAGACAATGGAGGGTCGTCGGGCCATGTGCGTTCGGCCTACGCTCTCTACGTTAAGCTGTAGCAATTGGCCAAGGACTGAACAAGGTTTCACGAAAAAACAATGAACAATTTTATTCAAATAAAATTTATGAAATCCACCCAACTTTGGAAAAGATTCACTGTAGTCGAGTGTCGTGGAAGAACGGTGTCGATTCCGTCGACGCCAGAGTGCACCCGACAAAGAATCGTCATTGGTGACTTCGTGTTCTTCGAATCACAGAGCGTTCTTCATTGAAGGGGATGTTCATTCTTCATCAGAGGGTCAGTGTTCTTCAAAAACTCAAGAGTTGTCCAAAATCCTCTGCACACAAAAAATGCCCCAAAAGTAAAAATAATGGCTAAGGAAATTATTTTTATTCACCCATGTAATTCAAAATTCAAACTCTTTAATGAATAAATTGAAGAGTTTGAATTCATTAATTAACAAGTGTTGGCAAATATTACGGGGGGAGAGAGGGAGAGGAAGAGTTCTCATTCAATAAGGGGAGTTAATTGGGGGATTACATGAGGTTATGGGGAGATGAAAGGTTGGGGCTTGTGTGGGACCCACCTCACAATTATCCACATATGGGAAGTTATGTGGGTGTCGGCCCATCAATAACTTCACCATGGGAGGAAATAACCACCATAGATAAATAAAATTGTTCTAAACAATTTTATTTAACTTTTTAATTAAACCCTAATTTTTAACATTCAACCCGCATAAAATGCAATTGTAGTAAAGGTACCCTTAAGCAATTACCCGCGCTGCGAGTTCATCGGTGCCCTCAGATATAAATTACGATAACCGGTTCAAAATATTGAAAAACCCACACGTCGGTTTACTGAGCGTACCCAAAAAAATGTAGAAAATTGATTACGGGCACAACATGCCTCAGAATAAAGTTCTGTTAGAAGCCACACACTCGTAAAATCCAGAGAAATAAGAAAAAAAATTCCTTGGAAAATCCAGGTCTTTTCATTACACCCACCTCACGGATTTATGTCCCCGTAAAGCTAAAACACACACTAGGAAAGAAAATGGGGATACTGAGCTAGCATCTGTGCGTCCCGCTCCCAAGTGCTCTCCTGGATGTTCTCGTGCTACAAGCGAATGCACACTAGTGGAATCGACCGTCTACATAGTACTTGCTTGTGTCAATCCTCAATCTCCACCGGGACCACCACAATTGTCACCCCGTCATCAATGTCCATCTCCACGTGATCGATGATGTGGGTTCGGTCATGCAAGTATCTCCTAATCTGAGATACGTGGAAGACGTCATGTACCCGGTGCAACTGAGGTGGAAGGGCCAGGCAGTAAGCCACCTATCCTACTCTACTGAGAACCTAGATTGGTACAATGAAACATGGAGATAACTTTCCGCCACGACCAATTCTCCGTAGACCCCATCAAGGTGAGACCCATAAGAAGATGTGGTCGCCATCCTTGAACTCTAGTGGTATCCACCTCCTATCAGCATAGGACTTCTATCTGCTCTGTGCAGTCTTCATCTGCTCCTGGATAATATGCACCTTCTCTGTCGTAGCCTGAACCATCATTGTTCCTATAAGTGCTGACTCCCGAGGGTCAGTCTGGCACAGAGGTGATCTACATGGTCCTCCATATAGTTCCTCATTTAGTGCCATCCCAATGGTAGAGTGGTAACTATTTTTGAACACAAACTCCACCAAGGGTTTGTGCTCATCCCAACTGCGACCAAAGTCAAGGACACATGCACCGATCATGTCCTTGAGTGTCTGTATTGTCCTCTATGTCTGTCCGTCCGTCTGAGGATGGAAGGCGGTGCTCAGACGTAGGTTCATCCCAAAGGCCACCTGCAACCCATTCCAAATCTAGGATTTAAAGTGAGTATCTCGGTAAAATACAATAGCTGAAGTCACACCGTGAAGTCGTACGATCTCCTTAACATAGAGGCGTCCCAAGCTCTCTACTGAGCCCTGCTCTTTGATCAGTAGGAAGTGGGCCAACTTGGTGAGTCTTTATACGATCACCCAAATAGGGCCGTGTCCCCTAGATATAAATGGATTCCCTAGCACGAAATACATGGATATCACACCCCACATCATCTCCAAGACCTCTAAGGGCTATACCAAGCTCGCTGGTACCTGGTGTTCCTCCTTCACTTGCTGACAAGTGAGGCATCATGAAATGAACTTTTATACAACCTTCATCATGCCTGGCCACCAGTGCTATCGTTTGAGGTCCTAGTACATCTTCTCCAATCCTGGATGTACCGCTAGAGTGGAAGTGTGGTACTCCCTCAACACCTCCTCCTACAGTGCAACTGTTACCATAGTACGTCCCATGAAGAGGATGACGTGCTCCCCTCCTATAGAAAATCCATCAGGTGCCTACCCTGAGGATATCTGAGCACGTCATGTCTCACAGTCAATGTCCCCATGCTGTGCCTCTCTGACTCGCTGAAGGAGTGGTGGAGTGACTGTGAGGGACTGTAGAAAGGAGGATCCATCTCTATCCACAAAGGATATATAAAATGCAGCTAGTTGCTCCGTCGTCTCTCCTAGTAGATGAATGTCTGACATCCTACTTAGAGCATCAGCTAAAATTTTCCCCTTCACAGTAGTATAGAATATATTAAGGTCATAGTCCTGGAGGAACTCAAGCCATAACCTCTATCTCAGGTTTAGGTCCCTCTGTGAGAAGATTTTTCTAAGACTCTGGTGGTAAGAGTATACTATAAAGCGCTCGCCCATCAGATAGTGTGTCCACATTTTCAAGGGGAAGACCAATGCTGCTAACTCCAGGTCATGGGTAGCGTAATTCTGCTCATTCTATCTCATCTACCATGAAACATAAACGATCACTTCTCTATCCTGCATCAGGACACACCAGATTCCCATCCCTGATGCGTCGCAGTAAACTACGTACCCTACGCCCTCCTACGGTAGCCTCAAGATGGGCGTACCGGTCAATCTCTGTCATATCTCCTGAAATATCTACTGATATCTATCTGACCACATTATTGGTTTCTCCTTATTCATCAAAGATGAAAGTGGTGATGCAACTATGGAGAATTCTGGCACAAATCCCGGATATTACCCAGCCAGAACAATGAAAATTCGCACCTCTGTCCCACACCTAGGTGGCTCCCAAGTATGTACTGCCTCGATCTTCCCAAGATCCAATGCAACTCCCACCTATGAGATGACGTGTCCCAAGATGTATAACTCCGAAATTCATAACTGGATCATCGAGAGCTTACCATAAAGCTGGTGCTCTCGCAGTGTATCCAGTTAAACCCGCAAGTGGTAGGAGTGCTCCTCCTCAGTAGTTGAGTAAATCAGTATTCCATCGATGAATAATACGAAAAATTGATCAAGGTAAGGCTGGAAGATCCTGATCACGAGACTCCCAAACACTTCTGGAGTGTTGGTTAATCCGAAGGGCATAACCAAGAACTCTTAGTGGCCATACCATCACCTGAAGGCCATCTTCTGCACATCCTCATCTCAAACACTGAGCTGGTGATAAACCTACCTGAGGTCTATATTCGTGAACAATATTGCTCCCTTGAGCTGAAAAAAGAGGTCATCAATCCTCGAGAGAGGATACTTATTCTTCACGGTCACCTGATTTTGGTGACGGTAGTCGACACATAGTCATAATCTCACATCTTCTTCCTTTTTGAACAGAATCAGAGAAGCCAGTGGTGAAACAATAGGTTGGATGAATCCATTTCCTTATAAATCCTACAGTTGTACCTGTAGCTCATGAAGCTCAGCGGGAGCCATCCGATATGTTAGATTAGATATAGGTGTTATCCTGAGGTGTAGGTCTATGTAGAATTCTACCTCTCTACGAGGAGGTAGTCCTTGATCTTCGTCAGGAAAAACGTCTACATACTGATCCACCACAAAAGGAAAACTCAGACTCCACACATCAACCGCTCTGAGGATGAGACTATCCAACTCATGTGTGATCGGCTTCCATCTTCTCTGCATAAGTCAATACTGCACTTCTAAGGCTCCCTTCTCACCGGTGAAGGTGAACCTACTCCTATCCGTGCAGATACACTACACTTTGCACCTAATGCAGTCAATCTGAGCATGGACTGTAGACAACCAGCACATACCCAAGATGACGCCGTAATGCCTCGAGGGCGCTACATGAGTATCCCAGCTAAAGCTCTCCCCTCCTAGAGTAAGCTCACACTGCTGGTACTAGTGTGTAATCGTTGAGTCTGCTTCCGTAGGAGTCTCTAGCCATAAGGATCAAGCCAATGACTCTGTCAGAATCTCTGAGCTCTGAACAAGGCCAGTGGCAATGAAAGAATGACTCACACCTGTGTCTATAAGTACTACATCAAGGTTGTAGTAGACATAGATAGTACCTCGAATCATCTCAGGTTCACTGTGATCATAAGCCTACACTACCTAGATTTGATCGTGCCTATGTACTCTAGCTCCCTATGGTTGGGGTGGAGATCCTAGTGGTGGTGGTGGTAGCGCCTCAAAGCATCGACCACCACCCGCTACTCGGCCAGCTCCTCTACCTAATCTGCCTCCTCCATGTGGACCGCCAAGGTCAAACCTCTGCCTCTGCCTGGGAGGTCCCTCTTCTATCTCCTACTAATCCGGACAATGGGTCAAGCAGTATCACTCCATGTGACCCTGCCCGCCGTATGCATAGCACTGCCTACTACTCATATAATTGGCTCTGTTTCGTGTGCCCCGCACAACATAACCTAAATCTTGAGGTCGCTCTCCTGATGGATTGGTACTCTTAGACCTCTGTGACATCTGTCTACTGCTGGCTACATAAGACTCTACTATATGTTTCCAGGTGGTAGGTCTCACTGCTGGTATTGGCTCATCTTGGAAGCTCTCCACATGAAGGGCTCGCTCCAGTACTCCCTCTTACGTCGGGATGCTGAGGGAGATCATCGTAGCCCTGATCTAGTGACTCAGTACCAACTCAAAGGTCTAGGCCCTGAAGAATGGGTCTTATACCATGTATGTGGAGTAGCACTAAATATCAGTAAAAATCGCTGAGTACTGGGAAACTATCATGTTTCTCTACCACAGATGATGTAACTCCGGGATCCGCACCACAAGAATGGTGTCAGAAAAAAACTACAAGCGGAAGAGATTCTCAAAGTCTGCCCAAATTAAATATGACTCATTGTGCACCTGGGGCATCATGTTCCACCATCTACCTGCTACTGCATGCAAGAGACTCGCTGGAAGGATCACCATAAGATCCGCTGCTGTCCCTACTAATCTGAAAACCTTGACAAAAACCTCCAGCCACACCTCGGTTACCTGTGGGTCCATCTCTCAATGGAACCTGGGAGGCCTCTGTCACTGAAACTCATGCAATGAACTCAAGAGGTGTGCACTGTATACTTCTAGGGCTGGTATTATCGGTGGCTCAGTGGGTAGAGGTACCGCTGGTGCTTCTTCTGTAATGGGGCCCTGCACCGAGGCCTCCTCGCTCGGTGGGCTGCCATCTCGTACGCTGCTCAGAACCCTAGCTGGCTGCCTTTGTGCAGCCATCCTGAAAAGGGACAGGTGCACCACAGTCAAAACAGTATACATGGTGAGCTGACACAAAGTATTCACAAAGAAAACTTTTGAAACACACATGCAATCAGTGATTTCGTGCACTAAGTTGGAAATCAGTGGTTAGGGTCTTGGTGAATGTATACGTCGGCCACTGCACCAACACTGGATTCCCAGGTATATTAACCACACTCTATACGCTTAACACTATTGCTTCACAGATATGTAATAATTAGAGTCCTGAGTTCTGCGGTAGAACTGACTCCTCTGATACCAATTTGTCATGACCCGTCCTCGGGGCCCATACTGTGACTACCCCAAGCCCTCCTTCCAAAGGCCAGGGGTTGGAGACAAGCACCAAAGGCGTAAATCCTGATAAAAAGGGAAGGTATTGCCTTTATGATAGTAAACAAACACAAAAATGTATACAAGATGAAGTAAACACAATGTATTGCTGAACACGAAGTAAGTGTTGAAAGGTAAATGTGACAGAATACAAACCCAACTAAAAAGAACAGTACAACTAAAAGTCTAGTACAACAGTATTAAATTAATGCAGCAACCACCGAGTCATCCTCCGTTGAATCCCACCAGAAGGGTGGGTACTGATATTCTCTTTAGCACCTCAGGTCTGGTCGTCTGCTCCGAGTACGTCTCACCAAGTGGTCCACCTCCGGGTACCGTCCAGCTCTACAAGCCTCTACCACGATCAGCGTTGTCTATCGTCTTCATCCAATACAGCGTAGTGTAGGAATAACATGTGCAGGGGAGAGTATAACGATACTTAATTGGGATACCGAGACCCCTGAAGGTCTCTCAGAATCCATGAAGGATAACCAGAATGAAAAGATACAATCACAAAGTATCAACCAAACCTACTTAGTTATATGCCCATACATATACCTAAGTCATCAATCCTATTTCATATCCCACTCTAAAGCCCATGTACAACCTAGTCCACACTATAAAGAAGTCAATCACATCAATGAAAATGATTGAAAGTCAAGACTCAGCTCACATAGGTGTACTTATTTCGCAAAGTGATAAAGATGATCAGATGCAGTCACTAATTCATCTAAGCTAGCATACCCATGTAGGATACCAATCCAGCTAAGCTGTTGGACCCACGTAGGATACTAGACTAGATACTCTATCAGACCCACGTAGGATACTAGAACAGATGTCAAACTGTCGGACCCTTGTAGGATACAAGTACAATAGTCGAACTGTCGGACCCACATAGGATACAAGTATAATTTTCATCTTAGTCAAACCCACGATGGATTCCAGTAAATTTTCCATCATCATTTAACCCACGGAGGATTCCAGCATTGTAGTCGTTGCAGTCACAACCAACTCTAGGGTTCTCGCACACATGGTGCTCGATTCCGGGAGGGTCTACTCCTCGAGCCAAGGGGTCGATGCATCAACTATCACGAAGTCCAGGGTTGAAGTATCCCGAAGTTCCATCTTTTCAAAAGAAATCCAACGCGACAGACGACGCGTCAATCAGACGCCTGGTCTGAGAGTTATTAGCATTTTTGCTCCGGGGGCCCGGTTGGAAACATGCTCATTTCAAACCTGGAAATTTTCCAAAGTTATCCAAAACTCACTTAGAGTATCACAAAAGGACCGCCTCATCATAAGGATCCCAATTCCACTGACGGCGTGTCGATCAGATGTGCGATCTTCGAGATATTCACCTTTCAGTGAAACCGGGCCAGTCCCGTTAGGCTAAGTGGGCCGAAGGGTCGGGTTAACCTAGTTATGGCGGGTCCGACCCGGTAGGGGTATCGTACTGGTCAGATGAAATGCGGGGCTCAGCCCGTGGGATGCGGCCCAGCCTGAAGGGGCGCGGCCTGGCCTGAGGGGGGCACGGCCCGGCCTGGCCCGACACGGCGCGACCCGGCCTACTGGCCGAGCGGCTCGACCCTAGGGGACCATGCAGTCCAAGGCATGGGGAGCGGCCCCCCAGCTGCCCGAACTGGTGGCCCCTAGCAGCGTCTTCCTCCCGAACCGGTCAGCCTTCTTAGCGCAAATGGCCCGATTGGGCAGGCTGCGGGTTCTCCAGCGCGGTGCCCTCCTGGCGCCACTGCCTTCCTCTGCCCTGCCAGCTGACGAGCCGGCCTGTTCTCCTGCCGAAGCGGCCCGCCCTATGCGGGGCACAGTTTTTCATATCCGGTGTCGTGGGGCACCGTAGTTCCTCCCTTCAGCCCGACCGACTCTACCCGGTCGATTCTTCCTTTGTCGAGCAGCCCATGGTTGTAGGACGCGGTTCTTTTGCACACGACCGGTGCACGACCGCCGCTTCTCCCATCATCTCCTCTTCCAACGCGACTCAATCGCAAACATGGAGATAACGGATGGTCATCGGGCCGTGTCCATTCGGCCCTTTCTCTCCTCATTATGCGATATCAATTGGTCAGGAATTAAACAAAGTTTCACGAAGAATGAATAAAAATTTTATTCAAATAAAATTGAAGCAATTCACCCTACCTTGGAAACGCTTCACGGTAGTCGAGCGTCGCGTAAGAATGGTCTTGATTCCGTCGACATCGGATTGCACCCGAAGAAGAAGCGTCTTTGGAGACTTCACGTTCATCGAATCACATAGAATTCTTCGTCGAAGGAGAAGGCCATTCTTCATCGGAAGGTCGATGTTCTTCAAAAACCCAAGAGCTCTCCCAAATCATCTCCACACAACGAATTCCCCAAAAGTAAAAATAATAACTAAGGCTATTATTTTTATTTACCCATGTAACTCAAAATTCAAACCCCTTAATTAATTAATTAAATAGTTTGAATTCATTAATTACCATATGTTGGAAAAATTAAGGAGGGAGAGAGGGAGAGGAAGATTTCTCATCCAATAAGGGGGAGTTAATTGGGGTTTTAAGCGAGGTTATGGGGAGATGAAAGGTTGGAACTCGTGTGGGAACACCTCACAATTATCCACACCTGGGAAGTTATCTGGGTGTGGGACCCACCAATAACTTCCCCATGGGAGGAAATAACAACCATAAATAAATAAAATTGTTCTAAACAATTTTATTTAACTTTTTAATAAAACCCCAATTTATAACTTTCAACCCGCACAAAACGCAACTACGGTAAAGTTCCCCAGAAGAAATTACCAGCACTGTGAGTTCATCGGTGCCCTCAGATTTCAATTTCGAGCACCGGTTCAAAAGATTGAAAAACCCACACATACATTTACTAATCGTACCCGAATAAAGCTTCAGAAATTTATTCCCAGCACATCGGGCTTTAGAATCAAGTGCCGTCCGAAACCACAGACTCGTAAAATTCCAAAGAAGAAAGAAAAATAATTTCCTTCAAAATTCCGGGTCTTTACATTTTCTATTATTCATGTCCATCATAGAAATTAGAAATGGAAAAAATAAATCCATATAAAATAACATCCAAAATTGATTTTGATCAATCAGTGGAAAGGAACTTATTCTCATTGATTCATGGAAGATATCTATTAATTTTAGTTTACATTAATTTTTGATCTTCTATATGTTTGTCATTATTCAATGGAATTTCCTACAATGTCTAAATAATGGAACTCCTCAATTTGTAGGGTTATGTGTCTAACCATGAAAATTTTATATAATCCAGATTTATATTTATTTTTAGGTCAATGGATTTGAATTATATTATTATTTAAAATTTATTTATTTAAAACATCCACCCATAACTATAACCCCACCCTAACACTTGACACATTCCACGATTATATCACACCAATGGTAAAACCCATTCTCCAAACACAATTGATTCCTAATATTTCTAACCCAAACCTCCATTAATATGTTTTTCATTTTTTTGAGGAAAAATCAACATTCATATATTTAATATATTTATTATTTTTTAATAATTAATTTTGGTTACACTCGGCCATCAAATCATGCTATATCTCAATTTATAGACTCTAATGTATATATACATTTATTACAATGCATTAAATTGAAAATATGAATGTTACTTTAGAACCACCTTAGGGGTCTACATCTAAAAAAATCCCAAAAAAAAGGCTATATGTTGAGATGCGAGTACGAAGCATGCATATAAGTCTCCCACTCATAGTTACACTCTTGAATATTCTTATGATTCTTCTAGTAATGTAGTAGGGGAATAAATATAACCTTAAGGATCAACTCTTACTAATCCTTGATCTCTACCAGGTACTCAGTAAATGGATCCTTATCCTTGATTCATATCTCTCCCTATTCGAAAATAAGAGACAGATCATGCACATTACTCCAAAACTAAAACATGTGAAATATTTCATGTACGTAGTATATATATGGTGCTAGATCAAATTGGTACATCACCTCTACAAATCTTGTATTATGTATAAAGGGTCAATAAGTCTCTATGATAACTATCCACCATTGAAAAATATCTATAATATAAATTGGTATGAAATATTTTTGAATAGAAGGTCTCCCTCCTCAAACTCTGAAGGACACCTTCATCTATAAGTATAATACATCTACCAGCTCTATGTAGTGCATGTCCCATCCTGAATCAATTTCACCTTCACTGAAGTGGATCTCACCAAATCTATTCCCATCAGTGCTGACTCGCTAGGTTCATTCCGAAAAAGTGATGAAAGTTGGGGTTTCCCATACAAGGACTCGAATGTTTCAAAAAAAATTATGGAATGTTCGATTTTTTTTATAAAACATCCGCTAATAGTAGGATATCCTCCCAATAATGGAAAAAGTCTAACATTCAATCTCGTAACATATCCTCTAAAACATAAATGGTCCACTCAGTCTGTCTGTCATTATAGGAGAAAATTGGTGCTCAAGTGTATATGTGTACCAAAACCATTCTATATTCCGTTCCATTACTGAGATGTGATGCAAGCATCACTACTAGAAACAATCTTCCAGGGCACTCCATGGAGTTTTACAACCTCTATTACCTAGAGGTGTACCAATCTCTCAACTTAAATCTTCTCTCGGATTTCTAAGAAGCGAGTTAAAATGGTGAATTGTACTATGATCACCTAGATTGCCTCATGTACCCTGAACCTAGATGGTAATGCATTCAAAGATTCTATGGATAACATATCCACTACAACTATGGAACCTTAAGGGGTCGATCTAAACCTACTAAAACCATGTTCCCAATATTCACTTACTGACATGTTAGAATTCGAGTGACAATATCTTCAACTATATTCTTTAATCATAGACACCAAATCTGATTTTGGAGGTCATGGTACGCATTTTTTACACCAATATGTATAGAAAAAATAAGATTTATGAAATTCTATCAGATCCTCCACTCATTACGTCACATGTACCAAAGTGTGTCTACTGAAAAGAACAACAATCTACCCTACTTAAAAAATTATAGTAGGAGTGGTTCTAGTGGTTATCTGAGTATGTAGGGTCTCAGAATCGATATCACCAGGAAATGAAACCCAAACTCACAGGAAATGAAGAGGGGTAACAACCATTGATTGGAGTTAAGCAATTGTATCCCTATCCATAAAGGATAAATGTAATGAGGGAAACTGCTATGAAATCTAACTCCCAAACTGATTACATTATATCACACTGAGGGAAACTTCTAACATGTTATCCTTCATTTTAGAATATAAAATATCGAACTCCTAATCCTGGTAGAACTGTTTCCATCACCCCTATCTAATGATTAGATTCTTCTGAGTGAAGATAAACATAATACTCTTGTTTTGATAATAGATGATAATCCTCTCAGCCATCATGTGATGTCTCCAAATATTTAGTTCTAAAATAATTGTTTATAACTCAAGATCAAGGGTGATGTGTTTCTACTCATGTGGTCTCAATTAACATGAATTATAGGAAATATTCACCTTCTTCTTCATCAGAATAAAACCAAATTGGGTTCTTAATGCATCGAATAACACTATGTACTTAACTACCTCCTTTTTCATTATCAAGATAGGAATTCTTGTCAATAAATGTATGAACTCATGAAAACCCTATTGTCACTTCTATTTCCACATCAAATGCATCCCCTACAGGAATCATTTGTCACGGTATATGATATAATATAAAATTTAGGAATGAATCTTTGATTATGGCCCTCCAACCCATGTAATCTCTCCACCTCTGTCATACACACATGAGATATCCAATCTAACACTACACATACCTTTGACAGATCCATTGTAACACTTTCTACTGAGTTAATGTGTCCAAGAAATTGATTCTTTGGAATAAAAATTGATCTTTGAGCTATTCAAATAAATCTATCTCATATAGATCATGTCTAGAATAATCTAAATTATTCTCATGTGGTCCTCCTCATACCCCATATACACTTGGATAATTTCAATAAAGACTACTAATAACTGGTCTAATAAGGGTTGAAATATTAGTTTCATGAGTCCCATGAAAACTTGTTGGGCGTTACTCAATCCAAAGGGAATCAACAGGTACTCATTGTGACCATAATTACATCTCAAGAACCTATTTGGTATATCCCCATACAATACTCGCAACTGGTGGTCACCTGATCTGAGGCCAATCATTGAGAACCATCATGCCCCTTTTAACTGAGCATAGAGTTCATTGAAACATTGTAGGGGGATAATTATTCATAACGCTTACCAAGATTAGACGATGGTAGTACACGCATAACCTCAAGATCATTTCCTCCTTCTTAGGGAACAACATGTATGATTCGGTCATGCAGAGGAAGCCCCAAATAGGTGGGTTTTAAAATTTTCCACTGACAATCGACATAGACTTGTCAACGTCGGTGAAGAGAAGCTCGATCAAGGTTGAGGATCTCTCATGAAAGGTTTTAACCACAAAATGAAACCGGAAAATACCTGGTTTGAATATGAAGCTGCGCATAACATCTGGTCATCATTTTTGATCATTTCTTGAATAATCTGAAGTCGAATAACTCTATATCATCCACACACATTACAAAGAATATGTGGGAGCACCATTAGTTGTAATCTGAGTGCTAGTGAGGAATTGCGATGACGCCCTCGATTCTCTAATGATCACTGCATTGCTTCACAAGGGATGCCTAAGAGAGTGCTCGATCTGATGTCCTTGGATCTAGAGCTTATCTATCTATAACATGGTAGAGATTATATGAGATAGAGCTCCATGAATAGTTATTAGAAATCTCCTCTCCCCTGATATTTATTGTGGTTAATTAAAATACTCGGTATCGACTCACCGACCCCGAATACATAACGCACTATCAATGAAATTTTATGGCTACTAAAATGAGTCATAAATATTTTTATCACTTACTTGTAATATATTATAATATATTACATGAAAATAATTGAGTAATTAACTAGACCTGTCGATCCCATAAATATTTATTGAACCATGAATAATTTAATTTTATTCAATTAATATTTTTCATGCATTTACTAAAACTCGTAAATACATTTAAATAAATTCAATACTCATTATTCTAAACTTGAATAATATGAATCCATTTATTTCATTGGTGATCGCTTTACCTTGCCCAAATCCTGAACCCCTATGGTTGTCCCCCCATGTCCAAAACTCATATTCAACTGAATATAGCAGATTATTAAATATGCTATTATGTGTGACACTCTAGGCCCTTAACCCGATAGCAGTGAATAATATTCACATACCAAGAGCTGGATATAGAAACCCATCATGGCCCTTGAAAAGATAAGGATTGTCATAGGAATGAAAACAAACCTACGAACACGCACTATGTAATATAATCTATTTGCATGTAATATGTAATAAAGAAGGAAGCACTCACGTGTCATCAATCTTCTCTTGCATTATAGTTTTTTATTTAATTGGATGGATTTACCATTAACTGCCATGGACAAGAACTTATAAAGGTAATTTCATCCATATAAACATTTCCTGAGATATATTACTACCATAACCGAATGTGACACATCCTTTCTTGACCATTCAACTGATTCCATGCCACCAACGACGCACTCGACACAAACTACCTTGCCACGACTTCATCTCCATGGTTTTGGTATTACATCAATGTACATAATAAAGTGAAAACACTGGTAATGATCTCAAGTTAGGAGAACAATACACATTATTGTCGATAGTAACATCTAATGGCACAAAAAACATGTGGAGTTCCTATTGGCATGCCAGTCCCCATGATCTCAGTACTAGAGATCACTAAGTACGAACTTCATGAGAGGAAGTCTCAATGCTTATGAGACCCCAACACCTAATAGTAAAACATCTACTGTGTCCAATCAGTAAGATGTATCTAGACTATAGAAACATATATTTAATATTAACGAAATAGTATCTAGAGGTTCTCATTCTAGCCTATAAACTAGTATAACCTTTTGACAGAACAATTAAACATTGGACATTACTATTTCAATATCGGATGAAGAACAATATACACTATAATGGTAAGATGACATCATGAATAGATAACTGTATACATTATATGGTAACCAAAATCACTGAATAGTTGGGTCTAGGGAACCCACTATTTCAATACAATACTGGGGCAACCATGGGAGAAAAAAGTAGGTTTATTGAATCCATTCCTCTACAAGTCCTCTGACTGCACCCTCTTCTCAAAAATATCAATTGGAACAATTTAACATTCTATAAATGATATCATGGTCATAACCTGATGTAGATCAATATTAAAATCAGTATCTAAAAGGGGTGGTAATCCTGGAAGATCTTCAAGAAACATATTGAATCTACTACACCAACAATCATGCTATACAACTGATGGGTAGTCACATTCACCCTAATATACTAGAGTCCATCCTAGGATTCCAAGGGTTTATTTTCACCCACAAAAGGAAAATATATTCCCATCATTTCATAATCACCACATCGTCTGTCTAAAATATTATATCTAGTAATGAACTTCATATAATAATTACATAACTATGATAACATCATAAGGCATCATCACTGATACAACGAGTTCCTAATATAATCTCCCACCTCCAAGGGTCAGGTCCAATTATTAACACTAGTGTATGATCACATAGTAACCTCTTGTATGAGTCATAAAGCATAAATGTCAAGAAAAAGGCTCAAACAATATATATAAGCTTAAATATATATGATTGGTAATAAAAGAATGAATCACACTTGTGTCATTCAATATTAAATTTTAGGTACAAAAAGTCATGGATCATACCATGTGTCATCCATAGAGCCTCTAGGTCATAATTCGGAACCATTTTCATTATCACATTCTCTTTTCCTTTATCTCAATGAGCCTGGTGTGAACCACATGGGGTATTGGTGGTAATAGGTCGAGATTTATACCACCTCCACCTAGTCTCCCGGTCCATCTATCATCTCTACTACACTACAAACCAATATTTTCTTCAGAAAACCTCTTTCTAGGCATCCCACACACTATCTCTCAGTCAGTCATATGAGAAATTGGATAATCCTTCATGGGATATATCATTGAACCACATGATCATCATTTACTTTTCATAGGATGACTAGACACATCCTATGAGACCTGACATATAGACCATTTGTCATATGGTTTCTTCCTAAAATGCATCGCAGATCAAGGTCCTTATGACAGACATCATCTACATGCTACCAAAGACTATGCTGCTATGTTCCCACTATCACCAAAAACTATATGTATCTACTCATCTTAGAAACTCCCAACCACCAAAGCTTGCATTAGAACAACAACATCAGTAGGAATATATAGAGGTATGATTATGTATTGGATTTCTTTATTCACTCCAATATTGATGTTATTATCCTAAAATAACATATCATGAAACATTTCCATTGAGTACCTAGAAAGGGTAGAAAACCTCGATGAATTATCCGTTATATCCGTACTAACCTGTTAAAGAATCAGATGATACTCAAAGAGGATATCCCTTATAATATATAGAAAAACTCATTTACGAAATGTTACTCAAACTTTGTCCATGAAAGATACTCCTCATCATATTAATATGTCACTAAACCCCACCATTTTCTTATCAAGCCATGGTGATGGTTCAACACTAGGACCAACATATGAACTATTGGTTTCCAAACAATATTGAAGACCTATATCATCGCTAAAAGAAAGTCTTCATCGGCCTATGGGTGGGGAACACCTCAGAAACATTGGCATATACTTCACTGAATCTGATGAAGCATGCTCAACATGTATGCCTAATCTTCTATTACTACGAGTACCATCTGTAGTTCAATAGTTTCTGGTATAACTAGATAACCACATGAAGGAAACATCTCATGAATGATCCCAGATATTGATGAATCTTAACTGAGGGTAGAATCATTGTGATCCTAATGCTGAATCCTAGATGGCCTATATCGTAGAGACACCCTGAAATTGACAAGTTATACCATGGTAAATGTGTATATATTGAGATATGACTAGTGATTGAAATGGAAACACAAACTCATTCTTATATGATTCATTTTCAATGGTTTTCCCCACAAATAGTGTCCTTGTGTTCTCCTTAAAAAGAAAGGGGATTAACAGCTTGGGGTATGAATACATTATGTGCCCCACCAACACTAGAGTCTGTGGCTCGAAATCTTAACTTGAACACATAATATTATTTCCACAAAAAAATAAATTAGGCATCACTCCTAATTTAGATTTAACTTTTTTTGATACCACTATGTTAACTCCCATTCCATTAGGGACCGAAATATGGCTACCCACATCCTGTCTCCAATAGGCATGAGGATGGTGACCAATATAGAGTATATATCTAACAAACAAGGGTGTCCATAGCCTAATTTATTGGTTCCCATGCACACATCATCAAGCCCATAAAATGTTGAAATGTAACAAAACTAAAAAAATATTCATCAACACATCTATATACCATGACCACAGTTTGAAAACAAATATAGGATTGAAAACGGTTCCAAATGCGACCACAAAACAAAGAGTCTGAAAACAATTCCAACTTGAACTTATTGATGGGGACTCCGTCCAAGATAACCAATGGAAGAAACATTAATTAGTCTGGATAACTAATCACCACCTAGTAATAGTCTCTATAAGACATCATTAAAAGGTTGGTCCTATAAAGAAATTATGTTACATTCATGAAATGCCCGTGAAGAGGGTAGTATAACAATATCTAGTCTGAAAACATGAAATAATGTTGCATTTAATAAGAAGAATAATAGTCATATATACACAGGTATATGTCTAAAACATATATGTCCAAAATATCTAGATATACATAAAAAATATAAATAGTATTAATGTAATTCCACAACCATAATTCTTATCTACGAAATCATTGTTGAAGGTTTCAGATAGAACTCATATTAGAGAACACACTCCATAAATTTGGTAGCACAAATGCAGTTTATCATATTTGTACTGGTCATCGGAAATAACTTTTATGATTATACACTGGAAGTCTATATCAAATGATACATAGATTATGATCACACCCAAGTCCATGGGTTATACCAAAAACCCAATCTAGAATAACCTGATAAGTAGAGGATCACTCCTGCATAGTGTCAGTCATGAGTATACCAAGAACTCAAAATATAGAAAAGTTATGATATAAGATCTTGATCAAGGACACATGGAATGATTCCAAGAACTCTATATATGATTTCCTACTAAAGGGACCATTATTCTTTGTGTGGGAAGAAATTAAATTCTAACCCTCCTATAATTGATCATGGGAACACTCCCAAATTAATCATGTCTAAGTTAAATAGGATTATGGATCTAACACAACATTAATGGGGTATAAAAATGTAATTTTAGAACCTGACATGTCCCATCGACACCTGGGTCTTCCCATTTAAATCAACCAATGTTCATTCTAGTGTCTTTTCTTGAGTGCATGACGTGTCTGAGCCCATGTAATCTTGGGAATGTCGTTGAATGGATGGATGTGTCTATTTATAGATATCCATGCATGTTTCCATGCATGTATACCACCCTGGGTTCTTTACGATGTCCCTAGAAATAGTCACACACCCTACGACAGGGGTAACACACCATATGATACTTAACTTTTCACATAATCCACAATTCCATTGTAGGGTCCCCACAAGGCTTGTGTTCCCAGATTACATGCCATGTGTATCATGATTTTCCAGAATCCCAGATCTAGATTCAACAAATTTGGATACTCCTCCAACACATGTTTTAGAAATGAATATCTCTAGAAAAGCATGAAATAATCCTAATGAGTTATTATATTATCGATCTTCATGTTTTGTCCCTTCTATCCCATTCAGGGTCTTCCACACATGTCTTTTTTTGTCGCACACCAATGAAAATGAGGATTCAGTATCTTCAAATCCATATCATATTTGAACACATTAATTGTATCTTTATCCCCTCGAAGATATAATCCTGGATCTATGACATCAAACCGTTATTCTATTAAAAAAGTGTGTTATGGTTGATTTTATAGTGATTTGGTCGAACAACCATTAAAAAAAGCATCAATGATGAACAGAAAAGAATGGTGGGAGAAATCCAGAATAATCACAAAGAGGAACAACGATTGATGATGTTTAGTTGTCCTTGATTTGTTTCTATTAGAACAAAAATCAGATAACCATAAATGAATAATTAATTCTCCCACTAAAACCATGTAAATAAACCCATCCCACAATATTACTGATCTGTGAATCAATCCATTAATCGATTGATTTGCAGTAAACATGGAAATAAATAAGCGTGAAATAAATCCAAATAAAACAACATTATACCATGATTTAGTTAGATGTATACTGATGATTGTATATGTTTCGTTTCATTTTTGATAACCTTGAATTATATAGCACATTGTTTGTCGATATTTGATGTAGTTACCATTCACCAATGAAATCTCCTCTAATTTCTCTCCAATGGCTTATTTATATTTGTAGGGTTGTACAACTGATCATAAAATTTTCAATTACTACAAATATATAGAGATTTATTAGGTTGGGGGAATTTAATTAAATTTATTTATTAAATTTATTTATTTCTTAAATTAATTTATTTAAGACATTTGTCAATGACCACGCCAAAACCCAAACACCCAATGTGTTTCATGGATATGTAATGAATAGGGTAAACAAAAATCTCTAAAATAAATTATAGCATCAAATTATCAATTTGACCAAGAATTGTTATGTAATTCCACTTTTTCAGGAAAATTATTGGTTTGGAAATTTAATATATTTAAATAATTAATTATGGGAACATTTGGACTTGAAATCACACAATGTCTCGATGCTTAGTCTCAAAAATAATTTTTATACATTCAAAAACAATACATGAAAGAAACCCACAGATGATACAAAACATCATTACCATTTCTAGTATTGTTATTCAAAAGATACTATTATTATTAGTACATATTAATGGTTATTATATAATATAATTAAAACATAAGGATGAATAAATTTCATTAACCAGTTGGATTGTTCAATATGGCAATGATTTATAGTTTCTTTTAAGGGAGAAAGAATCATTTGACATTTCCCTTGACAAGGACAAATTTCTCATATAGAAAATATTTATTGGAGAAGTTCAATTACATAGATATCACCTTCCAAACCATTTTTCTAGATGAAAAGAATAAATTAAAACTACACATACCTTTCATTAGACTATATATTGTATATTAATTTTTAATAATTTATTTTATTTAACATTTAGGATCTTTTTAGGTTTATATATTTAGATAATTATAAAATATCTCATATATTACAAAACCATATAATACAAATTGGACACATATGATGAGAATAAACTTTTAGACTACATGAAACCCTTTAAAACCAAACATAATTTCATTCAGGAAAAATTTTCGTTAATTTAATCATGACACCATACATTACCTTACCTGCGTTGTTAAAAACATATAAAAACCTTATATGAGCACAAAAATCATAGTAAATGTTTTAAGATAATAAAATCCATTAGTCTAATGAAAGCATTTACACTCATATAACACGTACCATTTTATTAATATTCATATGAGAATATGATATATACAATTTAACATGAAAAAAACAAACCTATTTTTTGAAGAGTAATCATTGAAACCCAATTTATGAAATTAAAAACCCTTCTCATTAACATATAAGATAACATTTATTAACCATTTTAAACTTGTTTTAGAAGTAAATGGATAATTCTAAAATATTTTTGATACCCCATTTGGAAACTCCATCCTTTATTTATTTAAATAAAAGGAACATGAACTAGTTAATTGGTCATCTATCTAGGTCCACCCTTCATTTGAGCTATAATGGGAGCACCCAATACTATCTAGGACTCCCCATCGTATAAGATGTAATGGATTCACCTGATTATATCTTGCCATATATATTGTATAAGCTGTAACAAAATCACATGATGATATATGTTTGGCCCCATCAAGTAATAATCATGAACCATTAAATGAGTTAATTTTTAAAATTATTTCACTTTTGAAAAACTATTTTAAAATCATAAAAAATTCACATTCAGATATAAAAATAAAATTCTCTTATAAAACACCATTTTCATTACCAAAATAAACATTTTTTTTGAAAAACCATTTTCAATAACAAACAATTGAAAAATGGATAAGTGGTTTTCATTTATAGTGACATGAAATATTAAGATGGATGATAGAAATCACATAATGGTCATGGTGGAGGAAAAGTGATTGTTGTTATGTAGAAGAATAATTCCTTTTGTCATCTCTCAAAATGATCCGTATAAAACATGTAAATATATTCCTTTAAAAATCATTGAGAATATATTATAAAATTTACATTGTAAATATTTTTTAAAAACATCTCAAAAATTATTTGAAAAACATGAACATGGATGTAGTATAGTGTTTTAATAAATTTTTTAAAAGGCGATTAATTTAGTTGAAAAGTCTACTATCACTTTGAAAAAATTTAAATCAAAGGAAACATGAAATAATAACATTATAAAAATATCTAATCCAATTATTACATATAAATTCATCATATATAATGTCAAAGGGGCTGTATATTCACCTTATAAAAGAATATAACTGTATAAAATCATGATATGCATTAATAAAAGGAAGATGAGACAATGTCCTTTACATTGAGTCTAATTAATTATGTTTTTCATTATCATCATAAATAGTAAATATATACTAATTGTTTACATTATTTGTAATATTTTTTAGGTTTAAAATTAATTATAATTTTCTTATTAACAATTTATATAAAATTAATGAATCAATTATGTTTAAGTCAGTTATTTTGACAATTTTAGGTTTATGAGTCAAAACAATTTGGTTGGTCGACTGTGGTCAAAGGTTTCATTATTTAAAAATCTATAGAACCGTTGTGAATAAATAATTATTATATTTATACATAAAATATACATTAAAATCCAGTAATGGATTTTTTATGAAAAATATACTAAAGTTATGATCATGGAGATGGTCAGTTGATGTACACATGTGTAACATTTCAAATTTCCTATTATCATTAGGGATAAAAGGTATATAAAATTTATCACTAAAAAATTATAATAGTATCAAAAATACCATATTATTTAATTATATATATAGACACACACACACACACATTTATATCTTTCCTATGATGTTGTGATAATGGAATGTAATCACATCGCTTTGAGGAGGCGGTAATGGACACATCCATGAATGAAATAATAATTTTTATAGTGAATGAAAATGTAAAATAAATATGATATAATATTTTTTGTTAATTTTAAAAATGTCATTAATATCATAATATGGATTCTATATCACATATAATCATTATTTTTACCCTTACTAACTTCTATGTAAAGTGTTAGTGAAGAACAACTACATCGCTTCATGACGTGGTAGTCACCCCCATGCATATGAATGACGTTATCTTATCACATACGTGTTGGAATATTAAAAGGATAAATTTTATGTAATTACTCCAGAGGTAATTTTTTTTAAATATCATATATAATCTTGATATACATAATTATATCTAACCATGAGGGGTGGTAATTTAATAACGAGTGACATAGCTTCATGGGGCGATAGTCTTACGTACATAGATATAATGATTTCACAACCCATTTTATGGAAGTGTGTGTGGGTTCTAGTGAAACCATAGCATACAAAATATCTATATATTTATGAAAAATAAGATGATATACCATCATGGTATAAAAATAATTTTATGGTTCGAGAAATAAATAATTCCAAAACACACAATGATGATAGTTACCTATTCTTTGAGTGCCTATTTTTGGTTTGCAAGAAATTCCTTTTGTGGATGGATTTCACCTATCATTAATGATTCTAGGGTTATAGGGGGGATGTACAGAAATAATCTTTTCCATTTATTGTTTAAACATATTGGTTTTGAAGCAGTTATGATAGGACTAGATGGGGTGTCCTTTATAAATGTGGTGAGTGGCACATTTAATTTTTTGAATGAGTGAATATAAAAGATATTTCATTCTAGTAAAAATGACCCTATAATGATCCATCTCAATCATAGAATGGATACGGACAAAATATTGATTTCAAATGTATGTCGGACAATTTTATATTTCATTTTGAAACTTCTTTTTAATGTTTATCCACTAAGTAAACTCACTTATACCTAACTCAAAGTAATAAAATTTAATTTATGTTCACTAATATGTGTGGTAAAAAATTATTTGACCATATTAGAAATTAGAAATTATTATGATTCTAAAGATTGAATCTTTTTTTTATATTTATATTATATAATTTGAATAATTAAATTTAATATTAATCTGGGAGATGCAATGAGAAAGTTTGTTCTTAAGAAGAGTATTTTTTAGGAAAGGATTATTCCTTAAAAGTTTGATTAAAACATCATATATAGTACTAGATAAGAAAAAACTAATGGAAATAAACTATTGTCCAGAGGGCATTACCCCATGACCATGACCTAATCACTTACCCTCCCTCACCACCCAATCCAACCGTGTTGGGGGGGGGGGGGGTGTAAGAAAAGATGATTCATTATATATTCCATGACTAATAATAATCATTAGATGATATTATCTTAATAATTTATTATATATAAACATTCATCATTATGTATTATGTTAATTTATTTAATACGAGAATCATTATGATGTTAAAAATAGTTTTTATACAAACATGTTTTTAACCCACAAACAAACTTATTGTAAAAACCAATATAAAGATGATTAAAAAGTAATGAAATGGATTAAATATCTAAAAAATAAAACAAATATTAAATTAAGACTTTATTCAATAAATATTGAGTCATTTTAGTAACTTATATTTATAAATTATTTTTAACAAAATTTAATATTTGTCATTATTCAATGAAAAATCAATATATTCTAGAAAATCAAAAAATTTATATCAAATCTAAAATTTAAAATTATTATATCAATAGATATATTTAATTTTTTGACTTAAAATTTTAATATTTATATCATATGTTTTTATATAAAACCATATAATAAAGTGTTTTACTAAAAAATCTATTTTTGAATAAACATTTATTCACATATTTATAATGAATATAAAAATATCATTTGATTAAATAAATATTAAATATTATTTAATATATAATTATTTGGATATCTAATTCCTTCCCCACATTTAGAAATTGTTTTTATATGATTGGTTTTCACTTATTCGAAAAATGGTTGTATCATTACCCCCTTGAATTTTCAATTTCATATGTTACCTCTTCAACCATACCATTTTTCAATAAAATAACCTCCTAGTGAATCAATTTACTCCTCTCTACATTCTCTCTATTGTAATTAACATGAACTATTTGTTCCTCTTAGTAAATATTCTATTCAAATAAAATACATTATGGGTCAAAACCTGAGATGAATCTGGAACATATTTCATTTTCATTGAATCTTGATATACCTTGTGTACCTGAGATAAACATAAGGAAAAAACACCAAGTAAGAAAATAATCCAGGTTTGTAAATTATTTTATAAGATATAATGAATCGTGGATGTAGATGTTCCTTTTTACCAAAATGGGGACATATTTTCCATGATGAAACATTGATACATACATGGTCACCTACCTCAAAATAATTATTATTCCTCCGATTGTAAACATAAATTTTATATCTTATTTGATTTGTAATCATGTTTCACTAAATTAATTGAACATTTCCATCCTTTTCCTATACCTACTCTAGTCCAATAAACATTATTTATCTTAAGTAATAACCAAAAGCTACAATTTGACACCGCTTTCCATATAATTCCCCAAATGGGTCCTCTGTATGATGAAATGAAAGCTATTATTATAAGAATACTCAAACAACAAAAGATGATGATACTAGAATCCCTAGTAAAACAATAACGAAGAATGAAGCATATGTTCCTTAGATTGAATATTTTACTCTAACTATCTATCAGATTGAGAATGAATAGTTTTACTAAAATTTAATTTAGTACCCAATAACATATATAGTAATTTCCAAAAAGTAGTTGTGAACATGGGAGAACAGCCTAATGCACTAGTTTGTGGAACTCTATAAAACTTAAATACATCCTTTAAATATAGTTGAGAATTTACATCTGAATATATTATATCTCAAATAGGAAGGAAAAATAAATATTTAGTAAAATTATGAACAATAACCCAAATCACATTGATACATCATGATGTCCTTGGAAATCCTACCAATAAATCCCTTGAAATGTTCTCTTATTTCAACACCTTAACTATAAATGGATGGTGACACACCTTTTTGAACAATAATTATACTTTAACCTATTTTCTATTTAAAAATTTCATGTTGAATTCAGTAATATCTCTTTCCATTGAATCCCATCATTATTACTCTAGAATATCTCTTTACAAATTAGTTCTTCCTGGATGAAGGGATAATGGAGTAATGTAATATTTAGTCAACCACTATTTCAAAATCTCAGAAACATAAGGCACGAATAGTCATATTTTAAATCATAAAACACTATCTTCAACAATATTAAAATTGGGGAACATACCCTTCTTAAGTGATTCTGCCTTTTCCTAGAGTGATTGATCCACTTTCTGAGCATTCTTAGTTCTTTTAGAAAAAAACGATTACAATAAAACATGAATAAAAATACAGTATAAACCATAGTATACATATTATTAGATTAAATTTAATCCATAACTAACCAAAGGGTCTCATTCTTAATGTAACATAATTAATGTACAATTAATTTTTTGAATCCAATCATTAATCACTTGTTTTTATCTTCCAAGTTGATAATGAATCATGCAATCATAATCATAGATCCTTTTGAGCCATCTTATCTAAATCAATTTTATTTCCTTCAGAGTGAATATATACTTAAAACATTATTGATCATTATATAGTTTATAATTAACTCAATAAAAACAAAGCCTCAATCTTTTTAGAAAAAAACACTGTAGAAAATTAAAAATCAAGTCTTCGGTAATATAACTCAGTTGGATTCAACATATATAATATGTAATAAATTTCCTTATCATCCTATATTATAATGAAACCATGTCATTTCAATGAATAATAACTATAGGATACTAATTCTCATTTTTAGGAAAGAATGTAAAAAATTGCAGAATATAACCATCTTATTTTCTATTCTAAAAAACAATCATCACATTATTTTTTCTGGAAGAACATAATTATTTTTCATGTTAACATAGATAGTGGGCTAGAAAACCTAGAAATAATTTCAAAAAACCATCAGTAGTAACCCACTAGTCAAAGAAAATTACAAATTTATGTGATAGTTTTTTGGCATTTCCCATTATTCAGTAAATATTCTTTAAGAAGTTTAAATAGTAATTCCATATTATGAAAGAATATATCCATGGAAAGAAATTATTGGAAACCATGATTCAGACATGATAAATTTCCCATATAGTATCATTTTTAATATTTTTAAAAGAATCATTCAGTGTATCTTAGCTTCTTATGGAATTCTAGAATATTCAAAAAATTCATCAATAAACAAAACTAGAAATGTAACATCCAAATGTTTTAAGAAGAAATTGAAATTCATGAAAGAATGATTCATTACATAATGATACATTTTTAAGGACATAGTTATAAAATAGTTGTTAAAAATAATTTTTTAGTTTATATGATTTGAATTTTGAAAAACCAACATACAAAATTTCGATTAGTATTTGCAATCGGGATTACTCTATGTTCTAAATTTCATATTTGCAATCAACATAGAGAGGATTTAAATCATTTCTCTCTCTCATGTGACATATCATCCCCTCTCGGGCATTTTATTCTTTCCATTTTTGAGATCATATGGATTCTTTTTGATACCATCAACATGTAGATTCAGAATTGCTTGGAGTTTTCTACGTCTTAGAAAATCAAAAACATATTGGTTGTGGTGGTTTTAGAACATCTTCATATTATCTGGTATTGTAGAAATGACCTAATTTTCCACATTAATTCTTTTAAATTTAATGCAGGGAAAATGAGAATCCTCATGCCTATTTACGAAGCGTCCTCTATCCAAAAATATCACATCAACAATTTTTTCCGTGACATTGGGATCATTAGACATGTTGTGGTAGAGGGGGTCTACCCTCGTCCCTAATCTACTCTTGAAGTGTTTTGGATTCCCCCCCCCCTCCGGTATGGATTAAAATAAATGTGGATGGATCCTCCAACGGCAAATCGGGTCCAGTGGGTTGTGGTTCCGTATTCAGAAATCACCTATACCAAATTCTTGGATGCATATATGGCTCTTGTTGTTCCTCTAATGCATTGGAAGCTGAGATGATGGGCGTCATCCATGCCATAACCTTTTCCAGATTACATAGCTGGAACAACATCTGGATTGAGAGCGACTCTACTACATTCATTCTGGCCATCTGGAATGGTACCATTCACCTTTCATGTCCTATTACCACCCGCTAGATGGACTATTTGAATTCTCTAGTTGGGATGAACTTCATTTCCACTCACGCCTTCCGTGAAGCCAACATGATCGCTGATGGGCATTCTAATCATGGAATTGTTCACAACTTACATTGGATGGATGATCTCCCTTCTAATTTAATCCCTTATTATGCTCGAGATGTCAGAAAAATTCCTTACTTTAGACTTGTGTAACCCCCCCTTTTTTCATCAATAAAATTTTCCTTCCTTTTGAAAAAAATTAGTATGTAATTCAGAGTCTGATAGCACAAATATAAATTTTAGTTAATTGTAACCTAAACATATGAATAGAAATTATACCCTTATAAATAGTAATATGTTCCTCATGAATTTTAAAATGGAAAAATTAATATTAACCTCACAAATTAATGTATAAAAATGAATCTTATAAGTGATAAAATAATCATTATATAAGTGTTGGTTTTGATGTAAGTCAAAAAAATTTAATTAAAATTTAATTATAAATTAAACAATATAGATGAAAAATTATTTTCATAAAATTTAATGATAAATTATTACTTTATATTCTTATAGTTATAATATAATTTTGTGAGACCGTGATTAATTTTTCTCGTTGTTATTGAATGAGTTATAATTTTAAAAATTTTATTTTTTGAATAAATTATGATTTTATTTATAAAATAAATAGACTAATTTAAAAAAATATTTTGATAAAATGTAGTTATTTTTTAAATTATACACATCTAAAAAAATTTACTGTGAATTATTGGGATTTTTCAGAAATACATGATTTTTTATGAATAATGAACTATGGTAATATACCACACATATATATATATATTATATCTTAAATACACAATTACTAGTATCATGGATGACACAATAACCATTTTTTCTAACTCAAATTCATTTTTTACTATTTTTTTCACATTAATCATGACTATTCATTGCCTTGAGAAATAAATTTAAATGCATGACTAAAAAAATGGAAACCACCTCCTCTCCTCTACTATAAATTCCACACTCACCCCCTCTTTCTATCACACCTCTCAGTCATTGATCATTGCCTAAATTCTAACAAATCCCCTTAAAGTGTATCTTTTCCATATCCATGAAATACTGGTCTCACAAAACGGACAATACCAAAAGCCATAAGGAGGATGTCAGGGAAAGGTGATAAAGAGGTAAAAAAACCTCTTTCATTTTCTATAGTTTTCTTTTAAATTATTTTCTTTTATTATACCCTCTAAACCTATCCTAATACAAGAGAAAATAAATCCCTTGAATTATATATATTCTGTATTCTTATCCTGTTCATGAAAAATCATACTCACTATTTTTCCTATCATATTCCTCTTATTCAAAAAAAAAACATCACCTGTGATGTGATTATTTAGCAAAATCTTGGGTGATGTTTTTCCATTTTCCATTACATCCTCAAATTATTGTTAAAAAAAATTAATGGTTAAAATAGATTTTAAATTGTATGATATAACCTATTCAATGTTTTGGAATTAACTAATACGCATGATTCTAAATTATATAATTAAACATGTTTGTGATTATCAATGAACCCCAAAAATGATATAAATGGATATCACTAATGATTTATCTAATGATTTTCCCACATACCATATAACCAAAATGATTTATGGAATAATTTAATATTAATGAAACACATTAAAACCGTTTCATTCCACTTTTTGAGTTTTTCTTCTATTTGATAAGAAAATCCTTTATAAACCGATCATGGAAATCATTTAATGAATAAAACCAAAATAAGGGAAATTATAAACTATTATTAATAAATGGGATGAATAATTATTAAACTAATTTTAACTATTTGGGTTATCCTTCTAATTAATTTATTTTGTCATGATAATAATTTGTGGGTTATGAATTAATATTATATTATGTTCTAATAGGTGGATTTACAGTGTATATACATATTCATATCATTATATTAATTATTGATTAAATTATATAGTATATGTAAGGGGCTCTTCTTTAAAAATCATCTCTAAAATTTATATTTTTTCAAATTCTGAAAGGAGTGTTTGAATGATTGTTTTTATGTTTTATTATTATGTAATGGTTCTTATACATTATTTATAATGAACGGTAGGAACTATATCTCCCTCCAATTCGTTGGGTATGTGTATGATGGAGGTCATCCATATGGTTACTCCAAGTGTAACTGCAATGTTTACACCATAATGTTTCCATGGGGTTATATTGTAAGGTAGCCATGAAGGTTAAAAATCATAATGTAGTAGCGTGGGTAATAATATATGTATGTAAATCTCCAAGTTACCTTTATTTTTTAGATATTCTCTATAATGTTTTATTTAAATCTCATGTTTCACTAAGTAATTATATATGGGTGATAAGTATGTAATTGTGAAAATGATTTAATATGTATGTAATAATTCATAGAATAATGGTTTTGTTTCATCTTTTATATCCCTTAATAAGATTTTTATACTCATACCATCATTATAAATTTTTTTCGGAGGTTATAAATATGTGTAAGATAATAAAGAATGCCAACTTAAATGTTATGAATATTTCTCAAATAAATTATATTGTTTTATTGTGTATAAAAAATTATGTTTTAGAAGAAATGGATACTATTTTAATTGTAAACGCTTTTTATGCTTTTGGGTTAATATGTATGAGTTATTTACAATCATTTTAATACACTAGAACGAAATTATATTTGGGAATTTAATGAAGTGAAATATAGTTAAAATATGTAGATTATGTAATGTTTAATGTAGGGTCCTTATAAAACGCATCATCAAGATATCATGTATAATTCTATTCATAATTTCCTTAGATAAATTAGGTGAATTATATAACCCAAATGTAATAACTATTAATTGATAGCGCACATATCTACTCTTATTTATATCATTGGAATGTATTCTTCATTCAAATTCAAATGATGGTACCCCAACCATATTTCACCATTCAAAAAATATTTATCTTATTAGAGATCATTAAACAAATAATTAACATGTTACATGGAAAAGTTTTTCTTAATAGGAATGTTATTCACGACCCGATAATAATTTCAAAGACTTATTGAACCCCCATTTTGTTAAAAAAATACGATAGGAAAACTGCGTGGTGAATTGATGGCTCAAATGAAACATTATATAATTACTCTTGCAATTAATCTTTCAATTCTAAAATTTCAAATTTATCTATTCTACAAGGGGTTTATAAATATTATGAATATCAGGTACTATGTGAATAGAAAAATCAACCTCTCAACCCAGAATAATGTCATGAGATTAATCAAGAAATACATCTATGAACATATTTAATAATTTATCATCACTAATTTTAATAGTTTCATTATTTTAAACAATGTGATCATGGTAACATTCACTACCACCCGTAATCAATTTATCAGTTTTTAGGATTGCTAAAAAAGGCACGAAATCATTTCACACAACATTATTTACAATGAAATATATCATATAATGATAAACCAAAATCTAATCCATAATATTAATGATATAAAATTCTTATATACCTAGTTAAATAGTATTTTTATGAATGACCATCCAAATAATAACAATACGAAGACTCCTATAAATCATAATTTATATAGTATTTCCACCTAAATTTTTATCCAAATATAAAATTTTACATTAATTAGGAGATATAAAAAATTTAATAAAAGAATTATATGAAATGAAAGAATGAAAACAACCAGAGTGACATAAGGTACTATAATAATTTTAATACACAACTTTCTTCCATGTTACCATTTCACTTAATAGAAAACATTAACTATAGTAGTAGAAAATAACATTTCTACACCGTTCTGTATCTAATCAAGATGATTTAAATCTTATTCACATAACCTCAAAAAATAATTAAAAAATTTTCTAAATCATTTCAATTAAAACATGTAACTATTGTATGGATATTAGTTACCCCATTATTTGGTTATTTAGGGATCATTCCTTTATAAACACCTATCGTATGAAAAACTGAACACATGAAAAAACACTTTCCAAATCGCATTAATCCTATGTTGAAATGTATTTCTCCCCACATAGAACATTTTGGGATAATTACCTCTATAATTAATTAATGTTTTTATAGCTTTTCCCTTCTATTTGTACCAGTAATTAATATTGTTATCTTGAGGAATATATATGACATCAAACTCTATCAGAACATTATAATGCCATCAGACCTTATTCTCGTGACATTTATATTATTATGATGGTATAACTATTCATAAAACTAGTTTCAACCCTATGTAAAATATATTAATTTCATAATCAGATTTTGGAATAAAATCTGGAACATACCTGAATAATATTACGATTTCTTCGTTATATGAAGCTACAAAATATTCACATTTCTACCACTATTTCATGCTTTTTTTTCTATCTTGAGATGATCAACCTTATAGATATTTTTCTCAAGGAAAACATTTTCTATATATCCCATTCCATGTAATCATGATGATACTTCTATATGGTACTCTTGATCAAATATCACTATTGAAAATCTTAAACATGAAAATTATATATGTATAGAGATTATTTTGTATTTTTGAATATCCCATGAAATAAAATATCTATTCTAGAGCATTAAACCATTCATAGGATACCATGGGGTAAAATGATCCACTGAAAGAGAGGGGATGTTGCCTCATGAAATGATCCACAAAACACATATTCATTCATGATAGATTGGGTTACCCTTTAACAGAAATACCACAACCAATTATTACTTGTGTCAACAAATTGATAACATCAAAAAAGTGTTCTATTATGAGTCCAACCATCTCAAGATATTTATTTGGAATAATATTTTTTGATTTAATACATGTTTCCACATTCCCGTGAATCATTTTGTTGGAAATCACAAATCACACAATCGTAATCCCATATACATTGTTCATCATGTGTGTTGTTTCAAAATTATAATCAATCACATTATATTTATTATATATTTTATTTTTATCATAATCATGTATGTTGATTACTCAAATTGTTTTAATTTTTTATATATATTGTAAGATGATTGTGTATTACATTATAATCTGGTTTCAAAACCAGATTATGCATTGTATTATAATCCAGAATCGTAACCTAATTATGTATTGAATTATAATCAGAAATTGTAACCAAATTATGTAATGAATTATTATCAGAAATCATAACTAGGATAAGTATCAGATATTAATCACCTACATCGAAACTACATATATCATAACTAGATCATGCATCGTGACCATGTGCATTATAACCAAGCTATGTATCACATCATAATTATCCATAGTAACTAGGATAAGTATTGTATCATACTAATGAAGAATTATCAGGTTATGTATTGTATTCTTCTCTATGAATTGTATTCTATTATATTAACTGGTTTAAATACCATGCATTTTAACCATGTTATGAATAGTTACTAGGCTATGAATTGAAGTCCCTATATGAATTGTTATCATTATAAGACTAGAAAAAAAGTTAAATATTGTAATTTTTAAATTCATTACACTATTATAATAAATTCAATACCAATTGTATGTATCCAATACTGATTGTTTGGTTCCTTTCCACATACTCTATTCGATCCAAAAACGATTTCATTTAGTTGGTTGTTTACCAATCAAAATGATGTTGTGTGTTCGGATTATTTTGAAATTTGTAATTCCATTTGTCCAAATCCCTCACATTTTATTGAAGAAATATGACCGTTGGAGAAAATATGATTGTCAATTACCGATTTCTATAAATAATAGGTCATTCAAACTAAAATACACATCTTTTACTTTCATCACGTTCTAGAGAGAGATATTGTGACTTTTATCAGACATCTTGCGAATTCGTTGTAGAAATAAGTTGTTAAAAACATGTTCCATGATCTTGAATTTCTATAAGTGATTTGTTTCTGCTTTTTGTGATCATTCATTTTGAAAATGATCATGGGATTTCATGGATATGAAGTCATGTTTCTGATCATCATATCGAGGGATTTAAATTTTTTGAATGACAGATGTGTTGATTACCTTCTAAATCGAGGGCTTTCAGGGATAGGAATATAGTCGTGCTGATCATCGTATTTACGGAATTCCAATGTGGTGGTAAGACATACCATTAATCCTCAGTGGAACGATAGACTTATTGTTGGGATAAAATAAATTTAGTACTTTTACATTTCTGCTACAATTTGTATTAGAAATGAAATTTTATTTTTTCATATTTCCATTAAAATTCATTTTAATTGTAACGGTTTCAATTATGAATATTTTATTTCATTTTGTTTTAATATATTCAATAAGCATTATTATAGAATCAATTTCATTTTTAGTAATATAATCATTTTTTTCAATTCGAATACAATTTCTCACATTACTTATAGAATTACATCATATCATATTTTTCTAATCCATGACATGTATGGTTAATTGTTTTGATTGTGAATTGTATTAGTTTAAGATCTCGTAAAACAATTTTCGTTATTATGTGTTTAAATAAAACGTTTCTAAACTTACAATTCACCCCCTCTTGTATTGTGCTATCTAATATATATATATATATATATATATATATATTATGATCCAAAAATTGGAATCATAGTAGTTTTCCATGGATTTTTATTACCTACATTATTTCTTTTGACAATATAATTGTATTTATACTAAAAATATTTTGTTAATAAATACTTAATTCACTAACATTTGATGTGGAAATCTATTTTTTTATAACATGGAAGAGTGAATATTGGATCAATTGACCATATAAATCCAACTAGACCACATATTATTAATGGGAATTATTATGAGTACTGGGGAGATCGAATGACGACTTCGGTTATTGGTACTAGAGTAGACAACTTTATCATGCTTACTAGAGGTTACAAAATCCAAGACAAGGAAATTAGTACATTCCCAAACCATGAAAAACAAGAATATCAACTATATTACATGGTTCATAATACGTTTTCATGTTCCATGACAAGGAATATATATTGTCAGATATCATCATGTGATGAATCCAATTGTAATACTTTCATAACGAGATAATAGGCTTAATGTACTCTGGATGCAAGGGGTTTTTGTGTCGAAAAATGGTAAAAAGGAATCATAGAATTTTTCTAATTTCTATGTTATTAATTACATACTGAACGTGAGAATGTTCAACCATATAGGTTTCATCATTCTAAGAATCAGGAATCTCAAATCCAGTGGTCTAAAATCACAGCTGATCATGTTTCCCGCATTTATCAGCATGTTTCGGAAATAGTATTTACGCTTGCGTAATACTGCAGTCAAGTCAGATCTGACATCCTTAAGGGAGCCCTTAATCAGTGATGATAAAATAAATAAGGTCAAGTTATAATTCAATCCAATATCAATAATGTAAGGACCGATCTGGATGTTTAGAAAGAAAAATATATTGTTAAAGGTAGTGATAATCCTTTTAAGCCATCAAAGACTACTTCGAATAAAGGAATGGTAGTTAATACTACAACTATAAATCCATCAAAGAAACAAAAGTTTGTATCAAATGATGTTACTTCAAAATGGAGAAAGAAAAATAGTATGTAAAGAAGGGGATCCTCAATTTTGATTGTATCCTACGGAAGCCTTGGATTTGAATGTAAGGTCTCATGAAACATTGAACGAAGAAGAGATAAGGAAGAGATTGAAGAAGGGAAAGTCTGAATCTATTTACATGGTAGTATTCCTAGAATAGTATAGAAAATAAAATCTTGAATTAATATAAGGGAACTATCTAGTAAGACCCAATTAGTTTCTGTAGAGAAAGGCATTGGGAAACACATTTCAGAACATTTGGATACAAAATCTCATTTAAAATAATTTGAATAAGAGGAAGAAAAACAAGAATAAGAAGGGAATGAAGAACATGATCAATAAGAAGAAATGGAAAATGATTAAGGATATGAGGAAATAAAAGTAGAATAGAAATAAGTTGAAATAAAACAAGTCATATAATAGAGTTCCTTGATGTATTATCCCTTTTATCCATCTCCTGATCCTCAGACCTCCAAGATAGTATATTAAAAGGTTTCCTCTATGAGATTAATTAATATTTGTTATAGTGAAGAGAATGAATTAGAGGAAGAATAAGATAATAATCAAAACCAATGAGATCAAGTGATCAGCACTGAGACACATTTTAGTGATCTCCCATAATACACCAAGGAAATAGATTTTGAAAGAACAATTCTTGTGAAATGGTTTAGGTACATTGAATAGGCTTTGAATAAATTAGAGAAGTTGTTACCATTTATTATAAAAGGAGAAGTTAGGTTGGAAATTCATTTAAATTCCCATAATGATAGATTGGATTCTATCATGGTTTTGTTGGAAATATATCCATGTCTTGTAGTAGAGTTCAATATTTTCAAGGAACGTTCTTCTAAGAACTATAAGGCTTGTAATAAGGATGTGATGAGGTCTTAAAACGTTGATGAAAGCCTCTATAACTATATAGTCAAGCTAGATGACACTCTGCATCATGTAAATGTTCAATGAAACATGTATCAAAAGTTGATTGCTGATTTGAATTAAAATCATGAAATCATTCAATGAACTGGTACCTCAAAAAGAAAGTATCCTCTTAAGAGCTTCTGTGTTTAATGTATAGGCTGGAAAATAAAATTAAGGTTACTGTTTTACACTCAAATAGATTTTTTATCTTAGAAATATCATACAATATTAGGTTGGATTTTTTCAATATCCCAGAAGTGAGGCATAATACTCAAGAAGTAAAACATAAATCCCAAGAAGAAATAAATCTACTTCTACATTAATGAATCCATAAGAATGAAATGGTTACTTCTAAACAAGATGTAAAGTTAAAGGCTCAGTAAGATGCTATTGAAAAACTCATGGTTGAAGAAAAGAAGTTCAAAAAGATTAAGCTCTCAATGTTTAATCTTCAGTAAAAATAAAAGGCCAAATAATTATGCTTGAACTCTTTTTGTAAAAACTTCTTTTTCAAGTAACAATTGTTGATTCATCCTCTATTTCAGTATCCTTTTGTAGGAAAAAAAAATTTCCCTATTTTTTTTGAAAATTAAAAAGGGGAAAAATTGTATTGAAAATAATAATTATTATGAATACATTATTAAAAGGTAAAAATGAAGATAATATGATCCCTAATGTTTAGATTTTAAACCAAGTGTGAAATATGTCTTATTCACTACTAATTTCAGAAGAGTTATTAAACTCCTGGGGAGACATATAATTTTTTTTGTTTGGTTTTGTGACATCCAAAAAGGGAGAGATTGTTGAATCAAAATGTGATTTGACATTCCCATCAATCATTTTTTTGGAAATCCCAAATCAGACAATCATAATGACATATATATTTTTCATCATGTGTGTTTTCTCACAATCATAATCAATCAATTTGTTTTATTATATGTCTGATTTTTTTCATAATCATGTATCTTTTTCACTAACATTTTTTTAAGTTGTTTCACAATCACAACCTGAGTGTGTATTGAATTATAATTAGGAAACATAACCTGATTATGTATTCCATTATAATCATGAATCATAACTAGATTATGTATTGCATTAAAATCCAAAATCATCAGAAAATTAAGTATTTCATTATAATCAGAAATTGTAACCAGATTATGTAATGCATTATAATAAGAAATGATAACTAGGATACGTATCAGATCATAATAACATGCATCAAAAACACATATATCATAACTATATCATGCATTGTAACCATGTGCCCCATGACCAGGCTACGTACTGCATCATAAATATGTATCGTAACCATGTTTAGTATTTTTTCATAGTCATGAATCATTACCTCGTTACATATTGTATTATAATATATGAAATGCATTTATGTATCGAAAAAGGTTTAAATACCGTTCAACAAAACCATGTTAATATTCATAACATTTAATAAATTGTAATCACGATATTCATTTTTATCATGATAATCCTAGAAAACACGTTTTTTATTTTACGTTGAAATGCATTACAATCTTATCATAACTTTAATACTGATTACTTGTATATCATACTAATTTTTTCTTTCCTTTTCACTTACTATTTTCTATCATAAAAAGATGTCATTGATTTTTTTTAACAATAAAAACAATGTTTTGTATTCTTTTTGTTTTGACAGTAGTAATTAAAGGTGTCCAAATGCCTTCATGTTTTTTAGAGATATATGAATGTTGGAGAAAATATGACTGGTGGACTATGATTCCAAAAAATAAAAGTCCATTAAAACTAGAATGAACATCTTTTTCTTTCATTAAGTTTTACAGAGAGATATTGTTGCATCTCTCTTACTTCCTGCGGAAGCCTTAAAGATAAAAGGAGTGAACATATTGTTACATGATCTTGAATTTCTATATGTTATTTGTTTCTACTTTTTGAAACCGTATATTTTGATAACAAGCGATGGATTCCAAGGATAAGAAGACATATCGTCGATCATCGAATCGAGGGATTTAATATTTTTGATAGAAAGATGTGACAATTAACATTCTAATAGAGGTATTTCAGGGATAGGAAGATAATTGTTCGGATCATCATATCAAAGTCTTACCATGGTGGTGGTCAGTAATAAATTTTATCCTAGGTTAAATGATACCCTTCTCTTTGGGATAAAATAATTATAATACTTATACTTTTCAACTTCTTTTTTTAGAAAGAGAATTGTATTATTTCCTATTTCTTTTCATATTCATTTAAATTGAAATTTTTTCAATTATGATTCATTGATTTCATATTGTATTAATTGATTCTTTACGCTGTATGTTAGAATCAATTTCATTTCGATTACTCTGATCATTGTAATCAATAAAAGTAAAATTGTTTAAAATTTCATATTTAATAACATCATATCATATCCATCGGATCCATACCTCTATGGTTAATTATATTGATTGTGAATTGTATATGTTTATGACCTCTTAAAACTATATTCTTTCTTATGTGTTTATATATAAAATATTAAAACTACATTTCACCCCTCTTGTATTGTGCCATCTGATATATACATATATATATTAGTATTATTATCCAACAATTGGTATCATAGAAGGTTTCCACTAATTTTTATCACATGATTTATTTTTGCAAACATTAAAATTTTATTTCTATTAAAAATAATTTTTTAATAACTATATACTACACTAACCTGGGCAGTTGAAAAGTATTTTTTTATAAGATGGAATTAGTGAATATTGGGTCCATTGATAATCTAAATCCAACCAGACCACCAATTTGTTATGGTAATTAATATGAGTACGAGAGAGATTTATGGAAATTTTTTGTTTTTAATACTGGATTAGACAAAATTATCATACATACTAGAGGTTACAAAATCCAAGACAAGAAAATATGTACATTCACCAGCCAAGATAAACAAGAATATCATCTAAATTACATGGTTTATAATACGTTTTTTTGTCCCATGACTAGGAATATATATAGTCAGATATCATCATGTGAAGCAGAAAATTATAACTGGAAGAAATTAGAAGTCAGAAATTTTGGTAAATCTAATGTTATAGAAACAAGATGACAAATTCTTCGAGAAAAATATCATGGGTATAGTTTTTATTATGTAGAACCATTATGCCAGGTGTACCAATGATTTAATAAAATCATCAATAGTCTATAATCTTTGGGTGAAAAGGATATTTTAATGAAGAACTTGTGTATAAGATAATTTATATATTTCCCAATGAAAGAGAATCTAAACAGACATATATTGATAAAAATAGGAAAGTTAATCAAATCACTCTTGAAGAGTTATTTGGAAGTCTTTTCCAAAATAAGAAAAAAATGAAAAGAGATTATAATTTTAGTAATATTAATAATGTTAATTGAAGTTTATCATTTACAACTACATCCAATGACAAGAAAACTGAAACAATAACTAGATCTAAATCTATAAATTCTAATGTTATATAAGAATCATGTGATAGTGATCACTCAGAGAATGAGTTATCCAATCTTTATCAAATTATGAACACCATTTTTTATAAAGAAAGACTTTAAATACATATTCAAATAGAAAGATAGTAAGTAAAAGAAATACATATAATTACCTTTTTATGAATGTAAAAGAGAATATCATATTAGACCAGATTGTCCTTCACTAAATGGAAAAGACAAGAAGGATAAACATTCTGAAATAAACAAGAAAAGGTATAAAAATTAAAAGAAAAATAAATTCTTCAATGAAAGTGATACATGCAGTGTATGTGGTGATGATTATTTATACGAATCCTCAGAATATGAATCTTCTGGTCAAATGAATATAAGACTCATAACCACACTAAATATTGAAAATCATTATTTCGTGTTTAAGGAACACAATACTGAATCACTTACAAATGTATATTTAAATGAAAATTACCTTAATGAGAAACAATATTAGTCTTCTGATGAAGAATATTATTAAGTTGATAATAATTTACCATCTTTTGAAGAAGTATCAATATTTTACATATTACATGAGAATGAGAACTCTAAAAACAACAAAAAGATTGATAAAGAATATTCCTGAATATCTATTATTACAAAAGAAGTATCAGATCATTCAAAATATCTTGATATTATATCTAATAATTTTTTAAATATTTCAAAACCCCATAATGAATTATGTTCTAAGAAGGATAAACATCCTATGGCCTTTGAAAACCCTATTTTAATGAAAAATTATTTTGAAACTAAAAAAAATTCCAAAACAATTTCTTATGAGAATTAAAATTTAGTAATTAAACTAAAATATGAAATCATTTCTCTAATAATACATTTATCCAAATTCAACATGAGATGAAATGAAAATGATAACATGTATTCTCTAATTCATCCTATAAGAAATAGTTTTGGAATTTGTTACACTCACTCAAATCCAATTTTTATTCATAAATATTTTGGTCCACAAAATTTATAATTCTATACAAAGTGTCAATGTGGTAGACACTAGGAAATAAATTGTTTTCTTAATAAAACACAATCATTTTTATTTCATAAAGCACATGTTGAAAAAAATGTGTTTTCATAAAATTATTTTATCTTACATTTCTTGAAAGAAATAATTTTTGGGATCCGAAAAACTAATTGTTTCTTTTTTAGGAAAACAAGAATCTTCCAACGATAAGAACATTTTGTACATGGATTTTGGTTGTTCTAGAACCATTATTGTAAAAAATTATTTCATTGAAAATATTTTTGAAATGAAAGGTGGAATGTTGACCTTTAGAGATAATGCTCAATGAATGATCATTGGTGAATGTAATTTTGTGCTTTTAGGAAATATTTTATTATCAAATGTCTCGTTTGTCATAGGTCTTAATAAGAACCTTAAATGAATAATTTAATTATGGGATGAAGGTTACCTTGTGAATTTTTGTAATGATAAATGTTTAGATCACAATTCCAAGGATGAATTCGTTCTTTATTCCTATAGGTGGAAGAATTTATACACAATCAGCATGGATGACCTTATGAGCCATGTCATACCTTGAGTAAGTGTAATTGAAGACCAATCCATGTTATGGAATAAAAGGTTAGGACACTCTAAACTAAGTACCCTTTGTAAACTATCAAAGAAAATACTCGGTAAGGATCTATCAGATCTGAGGTATGATTCTTCAAAATTTTGTGACCCTTTTAAATATGGAATTGAACATAAGAAATTCTTTAAAACAATAAATAATGTTTCCACATCTAATGAATTAGAGTTAGTTCACTTGGATCTCTTCGGTCCTACAGAAAATATAAGCATTGGAGGTAAGTACTATATATTTTATTTATATTATGACCACATTAGATTCACGTTGATCAATATTCTTGCAAAAAATCCAAATCATTTTTATATTTCAAAACATTTAGTGCCCATGTTAAAAATGACAATAAGATACCACTAATAACTATTAATAGTGATCATGTTGGAGAATATCAAAATTCATATTTGGAATACTTTTTCATATGAATGGTATTACTCACAACTTTTTAGATCATGAACCCCTCAGAAAAATGGTTTTGTTGAGAGAAGACATCATATTCTTTAATAAATTACAAGAACCATGTTGATTGAATACTCAATTGCTAACATTTCTGGGTTGAAGTTGTTATTAATGCATGTTATTCTATATATCATGTTTTAACTAGAATATTTATTAATAAACACATTATGAATATATTCTAATTCTATTATCCTTTGTAGAATACTGGAATTGAAAACTATTTCAAATTGTTGTAAAATGTTATTTTCTTAATGGTTTTGTACAAAAGATGTTTTTTAGAACAAACTGTTGGATTTATTGATTCAAAACATTATGATCATGTTTTTAAACATACCATAGCTTGGTATGGACTTAACAGTCACCTAGGTCATGGTATGATAGAATCACATGATTTCTTTTACTAAAAAATTATGCAAAAGGTATTGCTGACCCAACCCTTTTTATATAAATGGAAAACAAACATGTGTTGGTTGTCCAAATCAATGTTCATGAAATTATTTTCAGATCAAATCAGCTATCCTTAATTTATTATTTTGCAATTCTAATGAAATATGAGTTTGAAATGAGTATTAGGGGTGAGTTAACATGATTTTTTGTTTTTCAAATATCACAAAAACTCAATAATACCTATATATCTCATCATATGTATATCAAATAATTACTAAAAATGATTGTATAAGACAACACTAAAAGTATTAGAACTCCAATCGGTACCTCAAATACACTTTATCTTGATGATGTTGGGAAACCAGTGGATAAAACAACTTTCAGATGTATGATAGGATGTTTTTTATACCTAACTTCTGGTCTTCCAGCCTTAATGTTTTTTGTATTTTTATGTTCAAGATACCAATCAAATCCAAAATAATATCATTTAAAAGTAGTGAAAATAATTTTTTTCTACTTAATGGGAACTATGGATTTAGGACCATTCTATTCTTCTAGAAATGATTTTTGGTTTCAAAAGTTTTTCAGATGCTGAATTTTGTGGATGTAGAATGGATAGAAATAGTAAAACCAGAACATGTCATTTAATAAGATATTATTTAGTTTCTTAGTAATGCATGAATCAACACTCAGTATATATTTCCACTACTCAGGATAAATATGTAGTATGTAGAAGTTATTGTGCTCATGTATTTTTGATGGAAGACACACTAACTGACTATGGAATGAGTTTTTTCAATACTCAAATAGTATGTTGCAATAGTAGTTCCATTTTACTTATTAAAAACCATTAACACCACTCTTGTTCAAAAAAAAAATGATATTAGGGATCAAATTTTTAGGGATCACAAAAAAAGAGATATTGATTTACACTTCAACAGAATGAAATAACAACTGGCTGACATTTTTACAAAACCATTATCTTTTGATAGATATGAATACATTAAATAGAAAATATGAATTATCACTATAAAGTAGTCATTGACATCTATTTCTAGTTTAGACAATCAACTTACATTATGTTTCTTCTTTTCAAAGGGGGAGTATATATTATTTTATCTATTTTATAATTTATGTTTTGGATATTTCTATTTTTCAGTTTATCAGTATTACTTTTATGATTTATGTTTATCAATTTGACTATTTAATTTATTTTAATTCGGTTCACTATAATTGGTTTTACACTTTATTTTATCATTTTATTAGTTTTGGAATTTTTTGGTTTCATGACATTATCAGTTTCAAAATTATCAGTTCATGATCAAACTATTGATATTATAATACATTATCAGTAATAAATTATTGGAATTGACATAATCTATTAGAAGTTGATTATCGGTGTTGTATTACCTTGTCGAGACTAGAATATCGGTTGTAGGATATTATATCATTTCAAATAATCTGTACCAGCCTATTTGATTTTATCAATTTTAAAATTGTTATTGTTTTTACATTTTTATTGTTTGTATTGTTTTCAGAAGAATAATATACTAAAACCAATACATCTTTCCTGGTACGTCGAGATGTAAAACATATAAAACATAATTTTGGTTGTCTCAATAGATTTTTCTCATTTTTTTCATTTATATACTATTTTGTTTCAGTATGAATATGATTTTTATTTAATAAAAACCTCAAGCATTCGAAATAATTCATTACCATTAGATATTTTAGATATTATAATGGCCATCGATTCACATTATAAATGTCTTATCCCACATCTAACTCATATGATTTTCTCTCAAGACTAGTTTATCATCAAAAAGTCAATATGGTTTGAAATTGATTCCTATTGTAGCTTTCATAATCCGAGATCTACTCAAGTTTTGTAATCAGTAGAATCTTCAAGGTGAGAGATAGTCATTCATGATATAGTGTAATACTTATTCTCCAAAATAAATGCCTCCAAAAAAAATTTCTTCCATGACCTTTCAAGGTGGAATGATTATTTCAAGAGACTTTTATGAGCCTCTTGATTAATATTTGGATGGAATTAAAAGTTATTAATGTTGGGAATCAATTTGTGTGGAAATACATATTCTGATCAGGATTATGTCTATCATGATATGGTTTTGAAATTATATGAATTAGTAGATATAGACAGGGATTTAATGATTTATTTTATGATGTATGATAAGATGTTTACCACCTCCTCAAAATAGGAAGCTACATTTCTAGGTGTTCCATATGAGGGAGATGATTTATGACCTTCTCATAAATTACTACAAGATAATGGAACTTTTGATTGATCTAAAAATGAATAATCATTTTTTAATATTCATGAAAACTAGAGAAATGTGGGTCATTTATCAGAATATAATAGACATATAGTCCTCTAGATTAAAGGTTTTTTGTGCCGAATTTTTTTGACAAAGATACTTTGAATGATTAATATTTCTATGTTATTGATTACATGGGGAGCAGGATGAGGTTCTACCTCACCGGGTTCATTATTAGGTCAATCAAGAAGATCAAATCTAATGGTATAAAATCACATATGATCATGTTTCCCGCAATTATCATTATGTTTAGGATTGAGTGCTTAGGCATGTGTAATATTGCAATCAAGTCGGATCTTACATCCTTAATGGAGCACATAATTAGTAAGGGTACAATTAGGAGACAAAAGATATGATTCAATCCTCAATCAAAAATGCTTGAGAATGATATGGATGATGTGAAATAAAAAGATGTTTTTGAAGTTAGTGGGAAACATTCTATTTCATTAAAGACTACTTCAAATAAATTAATTGTAGTTAATAATACTACTATAAATCCATCAAAGAAACAGAAGTTTGTATTTGATGAAGGTGTTTCCGAATGGAGAAAGAAAAATAATGAAATGAAAGTAGGGGATCTTTAGTTTGTATTGGATCATGCCAAATCCATGGCTCTGAAGGTATGGTTTAAAAATATTTTAAATGAGAAGATAGAAAAAAGAGATTGAATAAGGGAAAGGCCGAAGCTATTAACATTGATAGTATTCCTTAAATATCATACAAACTGAAATCTAGAATTTCAATAAGGGAACTATCTGGTAAGACTCAAATAGTTTCAATGGATAAAGATATGGAGAAACATGTTTCTCAACAATTAGCTACACAATCTCTTTAAATGTGATTTAATAAAATGGAAGAAGAAAAAAATGATGAATTGAAATAAGAACCTGATAAATAAGTATAAATGGATGATGAATAGGGATAGGAGGAAATAGAAGTGGAAGAGGAAGAAGATGAAACAGATGAAGTCATACCGCAGAGTAACCTGAAGTACCATAATTTTTTTATCCATCTCTGGATCCTCAATCCGCCAAGGTAGTATCTCAAAAAGATTCCCCCAAGAGAGTCATTCAGATTTTTGTTCATTAAGATGGAGAAGAAGAGGATGAAGGAAATTAAAATCGGAACCATCTATCTAAAGTGATTGGCATTGAGACACCTTTTGGTGATCTCCTACAATACACTGAGGACACAGATTTTAAAAGAACAATAACTATAAATGTAGTTCAGTACATTGAACAGGGTTTGAATATATTGTGGAAGTTGTTGAAATTTTTCCAAAAGTTGATGCGAGGTTGGATATTCATTCAAATTCCTATTATGATTTAACATATTATGTCATGGTATTGATTGAAGGATTTCCACGTCTTAAAGCAGAGTTCAAGATTTTCATGAAACATGTCACTGAGCATAGTATGTCTTGTAATAATTATTTGAAGAGGTCTTACAATGTTGATGAAAGACACATGAACCACACAAAAAAGAAAGAATATTTTTTACATTGGATAAATTCTCACAGTAACATGTATCAAAAGTTGTTTACTGATTTTAATGATAACCTAGAAAACATGAAAAGGCCTGGTACCTCAAAAGGAATTGGCTAAGAAGATCATTATTGTTTAAAGGATAAGTTGGAAGATATAAGTATTATAATTTTTTAACTCTCAAATAGAGTTGTTATCTTAGGAAACTTCTACAATCTCAGTTTGTTTTTTTAGTATCCATTAAGAAAGGATTAAAACTCAAGAAGTAAATAATATATACAAAGAAGAAATCAATATACTTCTACAGAAAAGGCTATATAGGAAATTAAAGGTTACTACTGAACAAGATGTAAATTTGAAGGCTCAAAAACAATATATTGAAAAACTAATGGATGACAAAAAGGAGTTCAAAATGATGAATCTCTCAATGTTTAATATTATGGAAAAAACAAAATGCCAAATAATGATGTTTGAACACTTGTTTTAATAAAAATTGGTTTCAAGTACCAATTATTGTTTTGTACTATATTTCTCTAAAAGTTTTCATGTAATAAATACATTCCCTTATTCCATTGGAAAATCACAATGGTGAGAATAGTTTTTAAAATAAGAGTTATAATGAATACCTTATTTAAAGGGAAAACTCAAGAGAATATGATCCCTAGTTTTTTGATTTTAAAAAATTGGTGGAATTTGTCATATTCAATAATACATTAAGAAGAGTTCGTAAACTCAATGACAAATAATTTATTTTGTTTTTATTTGGTTTTGGGCATTCCAAAAAGGGGGATATTTTTTATTAAAAATGTGTTTTAACTATCCAATCAATAATTCGTTTTAGAAATCATAAATCACCCAATAATAATCACATATATATTTTTCATCATGTGTGTTGTTTCAAAATCATAATCACTCACATTGTATTTATTATATGTTGTATTTTTATCATAATCATGTATGTTTTTCACTTACATTGTTTTTTAAATTGATTCACAATTGCCACATGATTTTCTATTGAATTATAATTAGGAATCGTAACCAAATTATGAATTACATTATAATAATGAATCGTAAACAAATTATATATCGCATTATAATTAGGAATCGTACAAAAAATTGTGTTTTATTCTAATCAGAAATTGTAATGAGATTATGTATTACATTATAACCAGAAATTGTAACTGGTATAAATTTAGAATTCTAATCAAATTGATTGTAACCTTAAATATCATAACTAGATAATGTATCATAACCACATGCTTTATAACCAGACCAAGTATTGCATCATAATTATGTATTGTAACAAGGTTAGGTACTGTATAACAGTCATAAATCATTACTAGGTCATGTATTATATTCATATCTATGAATTGTATTCATATATCATAACATTTTTAAATATCATGCATCATAACCATGATAAGAATAGTAATCAAGTTATAAATTGTAATCATGATATTCATTGTTTTCATGATAATCCTAGAGAAGAAGTTTTATATTGTACTTTTGAAATATATGACACTCTTATCATAACTTCTATATTGATTTCATGTATCTCATACTAAATTTTTCATTCCTTTTCACTTACTATTTTTTATCCTAAATTGATGGAATTTAGTTGGTTGTTTAACATTTTAAAAAATGTCATGTATTCAGTTGGTTTTGATAGATGTTATAGAGGTGTCAAATCCCTCAAATCTTTTTAGAGAAATATGACTGTTGGAGAAAATATGACTATTGGAACCTGATGCTTAAAAATAGGAGGTCATTCGAACCATAATACACATATTTTTCATTCAGTTTTTTCTATAAAAATATGTTCTGACGTCCCTCTTGTTTGGTGTGAATGACTTGAAGATACAAGGAATGAACTTATTTTACATGATCTTGTATTTATATAAGTTCCTTGTTTATGATTTATGTGATCGATTATTTTGATAACGATGAAGGGATTATGGGGATAAGAAGACATACTTCCGATCAATATATCGAGGGATATCAATTTGGTGAAAGACATAGGTGTTGATTACCTTGTTAATCGATGAATTCAGGGGATAGAAATATAGTAGTGTCAATCATCTTATCGAGGTCTTACCTAGGTGGTGGTAAAACAATCCTTTTATCATAGGTGAAATGATACCCTTCTCTTTGGGAAAAATCATTTGTAATACCTTTAAATTTCCACTTCTATTTGTATTAGAAATGAAATTTATTGTTTCTACTTTCAATTCATATTCATTTAAATTTTAATTTTTTCAAATATGATTTATTTCTTTCATATATCATTAATAGATTCTATACGATGTATGGTTTAATCAATTTAATTTGTATTTATATGATCATTATATTCAATTCAAATAAAATTGTTCCACATTACTTATAGTATTATATCATATCATATCCATCAGATCAAATACCTATATAGTTAATTTTATTGATTCTGAATTGTATGACATTAAGACCCCTTAAACAATGTTCTTTTATACGTGTTTAAATATTCTATTTTGAAACCTACAAGTCACCCATCTTGTATTGTTCCATCTAATATATATATACATCTATATTATGATCCAATAATATTTTTCTCTTGGTTCATTAGAACTAAATCATCCATGTTTCCTCCATGTAAAACCATTCTTACAACGAAGTAGTTTAGTTGAAGAATCATGGTAATCATAAAATTATATATCATATTAGTTTTACTATATGATAAAATCCATCCAAATAATGTTATTTTGATTATTCCAACCACAAAAGTTATCTAAACATATAATTTTATGCCAAATATATGGGATAAGGATTAATAAATATATTGGATTTGGTTTTATTCAAGAATTTATATATTTCAATTATATGATCTTTTCCATTTTTGAGATGTATAGAATTAATAAAATATTCATTCATAAAAAAACCATTTAATATGAAGTGGAGAAATTCGAAATCTATCAATATTTTTTTCCACATGAAATGTATTGAAACAAACCATTATTTCATTTATGAAAACTATTCATGACATTCAACATGACTTCATTGATTCACCTAACTGTCCTCTGAAAATCATTTCAGAAATATTGATGAGTTAAAAAAGCCTAATAAGTAATATAAAAAAGAAATAATTAGTTCAATGAAAAAATTAATACTCATATACAATTTTCAATAATCTTAATTATTTTTTACAATATTAAATACATCAATTTCACATTAAAAAAATATTTTATCTAATAAATCATTAAAACCCATAGGAATTAATCATAAACTGATCATGGTAATCAGTTCATAAAATTCGTAACAAATTTTATACCCATGTGAGATGTAACTCAAGCCTAGTTAAATCTATAGGTGAACCTGGTTGTCAACTCTCGAACACATTAATTTAAATACAAGGAACATTAACCAGTTCATTTGAGAACTACTAGTGTGAACCCATCACATTAGTTAAAACTATCACACCTGGAACTATTTAGACCTCTCCATCATATAAGCCATAATGGGCTCACCATGCACTATTTTGGTTACCCCCCACAAAAGATGTAACAAGATCACCCAATGCTATATGGTCCATATAAATTTAAAATTCATATGTTACATTACATGAATATAACATCTTATGCTTTAACATTTTAAAAAAATCATTTTAACATGCAATTAATTAATGTTTTTGTATAAAAATGCCACCATTCTCATTCAAAAACCCATTTTCAATAGAGAAATATACTTTTATTTAAAAAAAATTCAATAACAAAATACACCAAAAAAATGGGAAATTTGGTTTTTGATGAAGTGAATGTGGAATATTGATGAAGGATTCAAAGTTTAACAAATGGTCACAGTGGTGAAAGATACATTGTTATATTGTACATAATGAATTACTTTTGCAATCTGTCAAAAAATTACATATAAAACACGTAAAAAGATTACATTTGAAAACAGTTGTAGATTAGTTATAAAACCTAGTATAATAATGTTTTATAAAAACATATCAAAAATAATTTTGAAAACATAAACCTATAAGATAAATAAAGTTTACATGATGATTTTAAAAGTGGTCATATTTAAAATAAATGTCATGTATCACATTGTTAATATTTAAATCATAATACATATGAATTATGAAAATTATAAAAATAATTAACTACCATTAAACATATAAAATTGAATATATATATTTTCAAAGGTGTTGTATATTCAACTTATAAATGAATATAGTTTTATAATATCATGATATGCCTCTATGAAAGGAGATTGAGAAGAAGTCACTTACATTGAGTCACATTCATAATGTGTGTCTTCATCTTACATAATAATAAAAATAAGTCATTAATTTAAATTTTTCGATCATTTTTAATGTATATTATTACTTTTATTTCACATTTTAATATGTTATATATAATAACTTAATCAATTATGTTTATGTTTGTTAATTAGACCATATTCGATTTATTTGTCAAAAAGCACTTTGGTTGGTCAACATTATTCAAAGGTTTAATTAAATAAACATATACAAATAGTAATCATTAATTAATTAAATTATATACAATTCAATTATAATTCCTTAATATATCATGGATTATGGTTATTAAAAATGAACTAATGATACAATCAAGGAGATGGTAGGCCATAAGTATGTATTAGTAATGTTTCCATTTGTCTATGATTATTATTGAAATGAGGTATGTAAAATTCAAAATAATATAAAGATAATAATAACCTAAATACCATATTATGTAATTATATATATATATATATATATATATAAATATATATATTTATATATCATTCTTGTCAGGTGATGATGTAAAATGGAATCACATTATTTTGAGGATTCGTTAGTGGACACGCACATGAATGCATTCTCATTTTCAAATAAGTGAAAAGTTGGAAAGAAAATTTTATATTATATTTATATAATAATAAATATTTCATTAATATCATTATATATCATTTATATCACTTATCAGAAATATCTTTGTCCTTATTAAATTCTATGTAACAAATTAGTAAAGCTAATTCACATTGCTTCTCGATCAAGTAGTTTGACATATAAAAGAATGAAATTATTGTATCCCATATGTATTATAATTTGAAAATGTATATATTGGATAATGATAAAAAATATATAATTATGTAAAACATATCATATTATTTTTTCTGATACTTCATCATACCGAATTGTTAGAGGTGGTAATGGAAGAACAAACAACATCATTTTGCAAGGTGGTAGTATGCCTTACACATGAATGAATATTTTGTACCCATTTTGATAGATGTGTGTTGGTGTAGGTAGAATCCTTATCATAATAAATAAAAATTGTTTTGATCTAGATTAATTATACCAACTTGTTATAAGGTAAATTTAATGGGTTGATAAATAAAAAAACAAAAAATGATAGTTGATGAGTGTTACCTCTTCCTAGAGTATATCATTTTTCCTTCAACCAAAGACCTTATATGGATGAATTTCATAAAAAATTAAGGATTTTAGGATGAAAGGATGGAATTAGAAATGATAATTTGTTAGGTAGTGATGAAATATTTTTTATGTTGTGAATAGAAGATGAGAGAGGGTGGTCTTTTATATGTGGGCTGAGTGGAACACTTGTAATCTTTTAAAATAGTGAAACTTGACTATGTTTTTTTAATGTCAGATGGCCCAAATAAAAGTGCAGTAATGTTATTAGAAGGTAAATGGAAAATATAAACCCATCTAATGGTTTTCAGACACATTTTAAGGTCATTTATCCCTTACATAAAATGTTTAACCACAATGAAAACTCATTTTTTCATTTGTCACAATAATTAATTTTAATTTCATTCACTATTATCCAAGGAAAAAAATATGTTAACCATATTATAAATTATAAATAATTATTATTCTAAATATTTAATGCATTTCTAAAAATTGAACTCAAATATGTTGAACATATTACTTTAATATTAATCATGTAGACATAGTGAGGCAACATATTTTTAAGATGAGAATTTTTCGAAAAAAAGATGATTCTTTATTAACAATAATAATAATAATAATAAATACATGAAATAATATTAATATTAATAGATATATAACATATAGATTTTATTTAAAACTTCTTCCACTATGTATTGTTTTAATAAATTTGAAATTTTATATAATATTTATTTTAAAAATATTTTTCGCAAAATTCGTTTTTAAACCCAAAAATTTTCTTTTGTAATAATCACTATTATGTTGATTTGAATTTAATTTTCTATATTAGATAAAAAAATAAATAGGTTACCCAAAAATACTATTAAAAAATATTCAGATATTAAAAATAACATATTTTTGAAAAATAAATTACTTTTTTCTAAATTCGATATTTCCCACTAATCACTCAAAATAATAATTTTATAGAAAAAAATTCAATCAATTAAAATTTTCACATAATTGTTTAAAAAAGAAAATTATTATGATCAAATTCATAATCTATATTTTTCTAATTATGATTTTAAATAAAACCTTATAAGAAAAATGGGTAATTAAAACAATTTTCATTGTGATGTAAAACATAATGATTTTTTATAACTAATATATAAATCTTATAAATTTATATAAATAAGAAAAATTATTTACTCTATCATTATCTGTGTTGTTACGACCACCATAAAACACATTACCATTAAGTCGTACACTTGTGTAATAAGGGATATGTCATTCTTCTCTAGTTATATGGACTTTAATATTTTATAATTAATATAATAATGGCTATATTTATAATATTTAATATTTAAGATATTTATATATATATATATATTTATATGAAAATATGATGAGTTTAAAAAAAAATTATATGAGGGGATATGATTTTTTTGGGGAACGATGTCGTTTTAATTAAAGAAAACATTTTATTACGAGAATAAATTTTGAAATGAATTATATTTTTCATGAAATATTTTACATTATTTATATTTATTTCAACTAAATGGTAATTTAATTTAATGATGTTAAATGTAATTTTTATAAGGGTAATAATGTTGTTACTATCATTAAATATATTTGTTTTTACTAAATAAATGTTTTTAATTTTATGTTTATGTTATAATACATGGAGAATAATTTTTGAAAATTATATAATATTTATAAAATAATGAGATAAAAATTAGCTAATGAAGAATTTTCAATTTTATTATGAGATGAATTTTTTTTGAGAAATTAATATGTGATAAATATATAAACTATATGATGACAACATAATAGCCCAAACTATAAGTAGTAATCATTATAAAACTAATCCACTAATAAAAATTCATTTCCCAAATAAAATAAATTATTTTTTGTGTTATTTTTTCAATTTATCTGATATAAAACGAACACTCTGCAAACTATATTTTAATATAATGTAACCAAATAAATTCATTATGAAGAGGAATCACCTCCACATCATTAATGTTCTAATTTTAATGTTTTTTATATTTATCCTCGTAAAATATTGATAATCATTTCCCTTTGGAATTAATCTTGGCGGAAAACAATTACAAGATCTATGTGTTGTATTATTCATTCAAAAAGAGTCCAAACCCTATTTTTAGAAATTAATAAAGAATAAGCCTCATCTTTTATATAAATTTAGACCCATCATCCTAGTCCTATTCTACCAGAATACATTAATAATAAATTTTCACCCCCCCTAATTCTCTAGAGCCCTCCCACTATGTTACCAAACTCTTAGGGATATCCTCACATGATTTTATAAGCACACTCCCATGTTAAAGAGTTCTCTTCCCCCTCAGCTTTATTTAAATACATCTATATATTAAAATTTTTTATTTCAATGTTTTCATGTTTTCTAATGTTTTTACACATCACGTTACTATTATTGTGGTTTCTATGTTATTAGGGGTAACATTTAACTCTCATTAATCCCTTTCATGAACATTTGTGTACACACAGTATACTATCGAAATTATCCCACAATTTTCATCACCTAACATTTTTGTTGTAAATTACCATCTCCATCTCCCTTAATGGGGATTCACGTAGATATACTATCATTAATTTAATGAGGAATTAAATTAATATATCCCTTACCCCATAATTTTGTAATTAAAAATTATTATAGATATTTTTTAGTTATATAATATTAGTGTCTTAAAAAAATAATTAATCACACAATATGAATATGACTTGTGCACCCATCATTATATTTAATCAAATACATCAATTATCAATTTTCTAACATTAAATAAAAATTTTTGTGCATAGGAAAATATTTTTGGTTATCATAACGGTTATCCATGACTTATGCCTTATGATTTTATGTTTTTCCACATTCTTATGATTCCATGAAGTTACCATATTATACCATGCTCGGATGATCCCAGATTAAAATTTTTTCCCTTTCTATAAAATAATTTGATACCTATTGACTAAAATATTCTAGTTTACATTATTATATACATTAAAATTTCAATTACATGTCCATATTTCTCATCACATTCTAATGTATACCTCCCAAGTTATTCCATTTATAATTAAAGAATAAATATAACATAATGAATGTTATATAGTTCTCAAATAATTTTGTTGAATTTAATATCAATTTATTGATATATATATATCTTTATATATATATTATCAAACAAAAAAACTATAAATATCAGTATGTTTTTAGTATGTTATGTATCATAATGTAATATATCATTAAATAACGTATATAATATATATGGATTTTCAGAGATACTATTCAGTATAATGATAAAATGATCCTCTATTGTCATTGGATAGCCCATAACGGTGATCAAGGTAAAATTATCATGTTACAACATTCATATTATATCATCATGTGTTAGTGATATCAGATAAATGAAATGATTCATGATAATGGGATAAAAATTTATTATTGAAAATTAAGGTAAAGTGAACAATGAAATTCATGTTGCCTTATTAATCGGGTGTATTTAGGTATGTGGTTATATCAATTGAAAATATGTGAAAGGGGTAAGGGATGGTGAATCTATAAAATATGATTCATTTATCATATATTATTTCATTAGTGAATAATATATTATTTTATTGGATTGATGTAATTATGAGATCTGGATAAAAATTTATGATCTCATTTTCCAATTTGTAAACCTCGTTGATTACTCGAGAATAATGAATGGAATTATCACATGTCATGATACAAAGTTCTAGGGATATAATTTTATGATAGTATTTTAAAATATGATAAATATGTCAGAATTAATCAATTTATATATTTTTCAATGATTATGAATTTCAAACTGTTTATATGTACATCAGTAGAAGAAAATTAGATAAAGTTTCAATATCTATGATGGGGATAAAAAATAATTGGATAACATTTTACAAGGTAAACATAGTAGGTTATATGATTTAATTAGGAAGTTATATTCCAAATTAAATGCTTGTTTAACTATTCCATATAAATTGAAAAGGTAAATATTGTTTACATAGTGAAATTAATGTCATTAAAATTCTTAAAAATAATTATCATATGATACAACTAATTTTTATTCAAAATGTTCTATATCATAAATAAACACCATAGGAACAATTTGTTCTTGTTGGTATAAATATTGTGTTGGTTGGCTATAATTTTGCATGGAACGTGAAATTACATATTTGCAGTCATCAAATTGGATTGTATATAATTGTTTATTCTATTATGATATACATGACCATGATATGAATGTATTAGTGAAAGTGATAAATTATTTTAACTAATAGAATGAAAATTTATGTTAGGATAATCTATGTATGAAGTTAAAATAATTTCGGATTTCATTAATTATATAAAAATTATAAACATTGTAGAGATATTTCCAACATAGTAATATGTGTATGATGATATAAAATGGAACGAACTTTCATCAAAAGAGATATTGAATAAATAATATCATCTAGGAAAATTATAATATTGGAAACAATGATGACTATAGAAAATTTTAATGTTTAGGAATTTATTGAACATTACGAATAAATATTTTTCACAAATATAGATTATGTGATAAAGGATACCATAGATGTAATTTCATAAGATTATTAATTTCATTTACCTTTAAAACCTAACGTAATAAACATCGTGTTTCATAAGAAACACTAAACCAAAATAGATTATGAGGTATTAGATAATTCAAATTATAAAAATTATATAATAATAAAACCACTAAAAAATAAATATATATTAATCATTTATATTTTCATACATTTAGATGGTAGCTAATTTAAATGATTTGATATTAAATATTGTTCTATCATAAATAACTTCTTTTGAAGGTGTAATTTATTTTCACATAGTTTATTAAATCACCATATTTTAAAATAATATACTGATAATAACTAATATTAAAATATATTATTATCATTTCTCTTAGTAATTGGTAAGAAATAGTAAATTTAAAATTTAACATTATTAGCGTCTATTTCCCAATAAAAATTGTTTTTAATTATATTTAATATTTTCATTTAAAAGAAAAATTTATTAATTTTATATTATAAATTCAATTACATAAATTTCATTTGTTGACTCAATAAATAAATTTTTTCAGAAGTTATTTTTTTATTTCTCTTATATAATTGATTTTTAGTGGAGTTGTGAATGAATAATTTTTTTTTAAAATATCAACCCTCTACTAAAATTATCATAATGAAAAAATAACTAAAAATATTTTGAATGGATTTTACAATAATAATATATATATATCTATAAAATAAATCATTTAAATAAATTATTATGAATTTATAACCAATGATTAATGCTCGGTAAATTTATATAATTTTCTACTCTAACAACAATTTTTATTCAATTTTATTATAAATTTATTTTCATCACATGTAGAAATTATTTCAAAAAAAAAAAATTAATTAAAAAATTATCATCATAAGGTTAATTTTTTTATAATGGAATGATTAATTTTAGGAATTAAAATAATTTTTTTGGATTATAGTTTAATACTGCATTAATTGTTAATGTGTTATATTCAATGATATGTTTAATGAACATTGCATAATTTTTATCTAATAAAATACATTAATAGTTTATAAAAATTGAATCTATTTTTATTTCCAAACAAATATATAAATATATTATTAGAAATTTATTTATTTGTTAATTTTATATACATTTTAGAACAATTAATGGTTGACATATCATTTCCCTATAAAAACTAATATTTCTATAAGATGCATATTTTTATTTAAAATATAATTTTTCTTTTTTAGGAGCTCAGTTTCGTTATATATTAGATAAATTTATGCTCAAGAAATTTTTTTAACTAGTTTACCATATATTTTTCATAAAACATAAATTAATTTTTTAAGAACTAGTTATAATACTAAGGACCTAAAAGATCATGCTAAAAATTAAAATGGTAAAAGAGTGAAAACATTCCTCAAACATTTATGAAAATGAATTATTTAATATTTTTAAACCCAAAATCATATCCAATAAATTATTTTCCCGTTTTGGATCCATTTAATCTTTAATAGTGTCACAGTATCATCGAGATTTACTAGGGTTTCATTAAAATCTAATTCTTCATCACTTTTAAATGGGGATCACTCATCTAAAATTTATGAATCTGTTCCAATTTATTAGATTTATGAATACTCTACCAAAGTATACCCTCAACCCTCTAACTATGCTCTAAAATACTAATTATTTTTAGTTGACTGTTCTATAAAGCATGAGCCCGTCTAAAGGCATTGGTATTGATCACAACTGATCTCACAATATTTTGTTATAATTCCACCAAATAAAAAATTGTATTATTTAAATAACAATAAGTAATTAATTTTAAATATTTTTATTTTTTATTATCCCATTTAAATAAAAACTACCTTACACCATCAAAAAACTATTTGTAAAATGATGATAATTTCATATCATTATGTAACCACTCCCTCCATGAATGACATGTTATACATTTCCATAACACATTCCAGATATGGATTTAAATGTAATTTAATTAAAAAATTTAATAATTATAACATGGTTTATATTCTAAAATTATAATTATTTAATTTTATACCCTACAAATTATATGATAACTAAGAGAATCACACATGTATGTGTGAACTATAACCTTCAAAAAATTACATATCTTATTTTCCCATCACCTATTAAAATGAATAAAAATAATAAAATTAAAAATTTATTTTTTATATTCAATTTTTAGTTATGAAAATGTAAATTATATGAAAAGATAAAATTTTAGAATAAAAATGTACTATTAATACAAAAAATATATATTAAATTTAACATCAATGAAGGAACTTATCAGTGATCCTTTCAATATATTTTTATACTTAGGGATAAAATTTTAAACTATATATATTGATAAAATTAAGTAATAAATGACATAAAACACATATATTTAGATAAAATGACTATATTTTTCAAAATCAGTCAATATGGAGATCAAATAGATTGGGTTATAGATAATGGAATGAAACAACCCAATGTAGCTAAAGTAAAAATAATTTATAATAAAATTTATAATGTCTGAAAACATGGACCTAATAAAATAATAAAAATATAAATATGTATCATTTTAAAGTATTTAATACTCCTAATTTTAATATATTAGTTGGGTGGAAAATAAACTGAATTAATATTGACCTAATGTAATGAGTTTTATATATTAACGTTAATTTATTGATATAAGATTCATGTTCATAGCATATTAAATTTTTTCTACATAAATAACTTATATTTTTTCATTAATTTCATTAAATAAAATTGATTTAAACCTTCATCTCATGTTCTATAATTCATGAATTCTAAATTTTATCTACAACAATCAAATAAGTGTTTTTATCCTCATAAACACACTTTTAGAGTTAGTTCCCATATTCAAATTCTGACATCAATGATTTGATTATTACACCATATTATTTTGTGTTGAGTATTCTATTCTAATTTTTTGAAAATTAATTTTTCACCTAATTATCTTACTATTATTAATTTATTTAGTAATAGCTATATCATTGTTAGAAATAATATTTATCCTCAATAACAACATTATAACCACATTTTCTATATTTTCCCTTCATAGCTATATTCTTCTTTATAATTTTGTAATAGTTATTATGTGTTATCTGAGCTAACCATCACATTTCCCTTACATTATTTTCAAAATAATTAATTTTATCATTTCAGTTATTTGTGTTCCAATAATGGTGTTTTCAAACATGAAGATGGATAAGTAAAAACACCCTCATTAAATTTGGATAACATGTTCTCTTTATTTTTTTCTCAGTTTCCAAAATCTACATCTCATGTAATTAACGCATATCATAGATATATATTACTCTAATTTTACCTATCGTACATTACATTCCTTTTTGGGGATAACACTTGTTTAATTCTGCTCGATGATTTTCTCTTCAAGGGAAAACCTGATTAAAGGGAACTAGTATTTATTTATTTTAATCTATGTACATAACATATTAATTTTCATTATCCTTTAGTAGCTTCTTAAATCCAACATTATATTATATAGAACATTCCTATTTAATTTATTTCTTAATTAAATTTAATAATCCATTTCCATCCAAAAAAAATTGTTTACTCCTTTAGATAAACAACACAATTTTATTTATATTTATTCTTACATCAAATTGATTATTCATATTTTTTCTTCTATATTAGAATATAATGTTCACGATATAGTGTTTTTAGGTAAATTATAATCCTTCATGATTATTTAATTCCATCTACTCTTGGAAATCCTTATGATATTGTATTTTGTTATTATCTCGTATAGGATTATCAAAACCACACCATTCTGTCTGATTTTTTCATTCTTATGCATTCTGTGTGGTCTATATTATGGATAAAAAAAATATTATTATATATATTTTAAAATTAATTATGATTAATGTGTCAATAGAAAAATAAATTTATCAAATTTATTAGGAAATGGTTTCATATATTTTCATACCATGTACGGTGTACATGAATTTAGAGTAATCACACTATGTCATGTGATGAGAGGTCTCAGAATTATATAACACCACAATGAATTAGTTAATTCTCTACATCTCAAGTTATTATATGATACTTAATGGGGGGTGAACCCAATCCACCTTTCATGTTTTTCCCCTATTCTTATAGGAATGTGTACGAACCAAATCCACATGCCACATTATCCTAAATTATAATCAGAGTGGTGATCATTGACATATGCATGTGATGTAATTTTTTATGTTCTTTCAAAACACTTAGGTATCCATCATCATTCAAAATAATTTACATAGGTCATGTTTCTGTAGTTATGATTATTCTATTTAAGATATCATATATTGTGACATAATTTATACTTTTTCTCTTATCATAATACTTTACTCATAATATTACTATAATAATAATTTGAGCTCACCAATTATAATGGTTTCCATTCCCTAGCTAATAAAAATTGTTATACCTTATGAGATGTATATAAGGTGTCTATTTTTGCTCAATTGTTGTTAAATGTTATCAAATTTTATAAAATAAGCTACCCTTGTAATAGGTTCTCAAATTTAGTAAACATTATATTTTTGGGTCTATATAATTATTCAATGAGATAAATGTTTTTTATTATTTAAATTATTTAAAGAAAATACATAAAATGATACTTCTTATTTGACAAGGAATATAATTTTATTTATTATTTAAAATATTTTATATTTTTTCTATAATAGTTTAAGTGAAAATTGGTGAAAAACATAGGAAAAATTCTAAAGGGTAACATTATGTAATGGATAACATCCAAATTTTGTTGTAAGGAAAATATTTTATACTCTTACAAAAAATAAAATCGCTATTTGGATACATGATAATGGTAGTTGTTTTGGAAAAAATGCACATAGGGTTAATCACCACGAATTTATTTGATTTATTATCAACTCAATCACTACACTAGGGAACATTGATTTTTCCTTAGATAAAAGATCTGGATATACAATCATAGGGGGTATGATTTTTTTAATCATAGTATATTCTCAATACAGTATGAAATATTTATTACATTAATTCATTTTGTCATAAAATATATGATAACCCAATATAAGGATATATATACTAAACTTATAGAAATTTATATTGAATTTAAATAAAATTTTATCATTTTAAAGTTTGAAACATTTCAAGAAGTGATTATAGAAAATTCATTTATGATAATTATATTATGATGTTAATTATTCACCATTCCCATTAACACATTATTGATTTAGTATGCCTAAATAAAAAATAAACTATCCTAACAATAGAAACAAATTTTTGTGATGGTATTTTACAAAAAACAATCTAATAGAAATAGAAATGGAGTGATAAATATAGAGATTAGGACTATGAAGTTATCGAGGGTTATCCCAAAATTATTATCCTTTAAAAATACATTACTTTAACTTTTCTCTCAAAATACCAATCCAATATCATGATTGTAAATTAGAAAATTTTTCTATCTAAATAGATCAATTCACATTACATATATATTTATAACTATAATCTTTTACCACATTATTAAATTTTCATTTTTGGATAAACCCGGCCTTACTTTTATATAGAAAAAAATCCCAATATAATTGGATTCATTTATTCTTATATTGAATAATCAACTAAAACCACACCCATGAAAATTCATTTGATTGTTTACAATGTAACAAAATCAATCTCGTACCATCCATTGGTCATATATAAGGTTAATATATTATTAATAGCCTTCAAAACATTCAATAAAATATATAATACTCATAAGGATTAGTATCCATAGAAAATCTCACTAAGCCTTTTCTTTGTTAAAAATATTCCTTGTATAGTGGTCAAGTGGGATGATGTTTTATAATTTAAAAATTAAATGTCAAAAAATGGAATATAACACTTTTTACAATTCTTAGAAATGAAACAATCTGTAACCATCTCTTTCCATACCCATTATTCCTCACATTGTGGGTATAAAATTGAGATAAATATTTTATTTTTTAAACAAATAAATAATAAAATTTATTTATAATAGCATCACATCTAATTATAACTACAAAATTTATGTTAGGTAGAAGAAAAAATAGAAATTATATATATATATATGTAATTGTCTAACCATTAGAATACCTCTTATTATTAGTAATATAACAAAATGGTTATAATTATTTCATAATAGTTATATATATGAATTTAAAAATATAAACTAATAGTGACAAGTTAAAAATTATTTATCCAGAATGACTATAGCACCATGATCATATAAATTTTTTTTTCAACATGATATAGAATAAAGGGAAATCAAAAATTGATCTGTACTTATCAAAAGAAAAACATCATTCATTATTTACCATTTTCCATTAATTGTCATTTCAATATAAGAAATATTTTTATTTATCTATCTTCCTATTAATATAGTTTCTATATTAATTAATAAATAAGTAATTCTTCATTATTTCATTATAATGTTATATCCGTTAGATTGTTGGAAATATATTATTCTGATATTCTTAAACAAAATTAGTGAAATAGTATACATGATTATGTTAATTATTATAGAAATTTATTATGAATTTCATAAAAAAAATAATTGTACCTCATAGTTTATTCTCTTAATAAATATTTTTTTGAATCCTTGTAATTTATTTTCCACTACATGGATTCTAATAGAGATTCATTATTAGTGTAACACCCCAGGTAAATAAAGAATATGACATTTTCATATTTATCCATATTTTTGAATAAAATATTAATATGTCTTTAAAGGGGACTCTATGCTCGATGGCGTACCCAACATGCAACAACGAGTTTCTTGGGAATCTTACGTTGCACTCTAATAATAAAATAATATTATTTTAAATTGTAGTTAACATGTAGCTGTTGTATTGGCGGGAATGGATAGAAATAACTAAAATATGATTATATATGTTTTTAAATATTTTTACATTTATCCAATAAAAGATAAAGGCATAAAATATAGAAAGAATTCAATTTTAGGCGTATATGCCCTAGTTCTCACTAAAGGTTCACTTATCGCCTTTTGATGGCGAACCGTCATTAAATATAGTTTTGTTCACTCTTATACATTCTATTGGACAAAATAAAACTCTTTTTAATAATTGGGATATCAAAATTTACTTTGTGTAATTTTTTGGTATCTTTCTGATAAAGTTCATTTTTTAAAATGAATAGTGTAAAATGTTGTATTTTAAATTCAAAACCTCTTTTTAATCTAATTTATTTATATGATTAGATTATCTTTTGAATTGGTTTTAAAGTGAAATTAGAATATATTTTTACAATTAAATCAAATAGTGGTCATTGGAATTAATTTCACTATGAAATCAGAGTTAAACTAGTGTCAATCTTTTGATACTTATTGTTTCATAAAAACACACTATTTGATCTTACAGCGGGAATTAATTATTAAATTAATTAATGTGACTTATATGTTTTGAATTTTGTAAAATAGACTTCATTTTTGAATTCGGAATATCAAATATATCTTAGGGTGAATTTTTAGTAATTTTCTGAAAAACTCCAATTTTTAATGAATAGTGAAACCATTAAGTGGTAATCAAGCAAACTGGTTTTTCAGTTAAAAGAAAGTTTACCACTAATGTGTATTGAATTTTAAAAATCCGACATACTTGGTTTTCATTAGTATGTAAAATGTGGTTCAATGGGATGAAAATAATTTTTTGGTGAATAATAACTTTTTTTTATTAATCGCGATTAGATGTAATTAGTGTAATTTAAAGTAAAAATGATATTACAAAAATGTGAAAACACTATGAAACTTGTCCTAACCCTATTGGATGAGTAATGGCCGACCAAGACAACCCATGGGTCGATTTAGGGGACCCTATGGAGCCTCTTGGGTGAGAAAATGACATTAATGCCTTTTTTTAAAATAATGGTGAAAATGACACTAACATAAATTGTTTTACTAAAACAATTTTAGAAGGGGTTATACTAATAATAAATTTTTCTATAAATACTATTTAGAAATATGAAAAGATTTCCTACAACATGATATATTTTTTATAATTTTTAGACATTAAATAAATTAATTTAATTATGACATCATGATGATGCAACGATGACCTCATTAATGAACAGTTTAAATAAAATGAAACGATAATATAAAATCTAAGACCTAAACATGTCCAAAAACTATTGGATGGGAATATTTAGAAGCCTTATCATCTTATATTCGAAATATATCAATGTGGGACCTTAGAAATTCGAAAAACTTTTGAAAATAAAATAATAGTTTCATGATTTCCAAAAGTGCCCCTCCTCTCCTCTTATAAAAGGCCCCCACCTCTACCTCATTTCACACACTCCTCAAGCCTTTGGCTCGGCCATACCCTGCCCATTTACTCTCTCCACATCCCTCTCCTCATCCTAGAGGATTCTCTTTGGGCAGAATCCTTTCAAAGGAAGCCTTTAGGCTCAAATCAAAAGGAGTTACACTTTTAAAGGTAATTCATTCTCTCATGTTCATTTGTTTTATTTTGCTTCTCCAACCCCCTATACTCATTTTATTTACTTATTTTGTAACAAAACCAGTATCTTCAATATACTAGGATGTTTTTATAAGATTTATTCGAGCTACACTCTCACACAACTACATCAAATGGTTAGAGAACATACGGTTTCTGTGGATGGCGAAATTCTGCCTCCCGAAACGATGACTGTTCAATACACATTTAACACATTCAAAGGTGGCCATTATGATGTCACTATTTTTATATATGATATATAATATGTTTATTCTTTCCTTAAGCATCTGTATTTTTCATTTATGGAATACCATTATTGATTTCATTATTGGTAAACACGATATCTTCATTTTAGGAAGTGCGGACTACCGCCCGCTGAAAGTGATTTGATTCGTTAATACCATATGTGGGATGTGTAAAGGATAAAGTTAATGATATTATATATGTTATTATACTGGAATTATAATATAATCTTATATCATTATGATTCCATTCCAGAAAATACGAAATAGAAATGGAAGTAGCGTTCATGCGTACGTACGGCTTACCGTCTCCATGAACGGTGCATTTCATTTCTTACCTCTAAATGTGATGTAATATTATAAATACATGTATATGATGAATATATATGATATATATGTTATCCAAATCATTAATATCATTCTGGATATAACGAACCTTTGACCAAATTAACAACATGTAAGTGTAAGAAGTCTATTTTTGACTTAAGAACCAAATACCGACAAAATGAACATTATTAACTTAAATGATTACATGATGTTTATAACATGGTATAAAAAGAATAATGAACTATAAAAAAGGTTCTTAGTAAATTGGAAATTAACTCAAGTTTATTATTCAGGACGTTAAAGAACGATCGAGTCAATTTGGACTTGAGGTAAGGGATCTTACTCCTCTCTTTCTTTTTTAAGTACACTCTTTTATGTCATTCCCTCTAAATCTCATCTTTCTTGTTATTGGGATGTTATTTTATATTACACTTACTGTAATTATTATGTTCATGTGATGAGAGACCCTATTCTCTCTCATCAATCCATTTTTGTAAGTTTTATGTGGCGCCGTTAGCCTGCCGAGTTTTTGTAAGGGATTTTTCATCTCACTTTTATTCCCGTGAGATTTATGCTACATTTGCCACAATTTCCTTTGAGTGGTGTATGTACTGACAATTATTCTACTCTTTGTGTAATATAATTTCGTTTATGAGTATTTACATCAATGATTTATTGTCCTTCTTTCATGGGGTGTATGTTTTGAAAGATACCCAAGTCGGTAAGGGAACCTTTCACCCTCCTCTTTTTTAAAAGACTTATTTTGTTGGGTCTTTTAATTTACATATTTTTATGTTGGGATATGTTCTCATATATCCTTATTGATGTAAATTTTATGTCTAAGTGATGAGATACACTTTTTACCTCTCATCAACTCTTTTTCTGAGTTTTGAAGTGACGCTGTTAGGCTGTCGAATTTTTGCAAGGGAACTTATTAACCCAATTTCGATTCTTTGGGATAAACTTGTACACATTGAATATGTAGTTCTATGATTATGTGTGAATTTCCTCTGATTTTTTTTCACTTAATACACACTTATATTTTGTGTATTCGTTTGTCACACATAGTTATGTAACTGATTTATCCTTAATCCAAGGATACCGTCTTTGTATGGGACTTCGTCTCAATCTCCTTTCATTGAGGCATATTTTATTTTATACACAACTTTCTTTTATACGGTGTATAAACCCCTTTGACTTTTACATTTATTCAAAAGGAATATTTTTTATACGAAGCATTTACTAAATGAAAAAAGGGAATGTTTTTGTCGTACGTAAGCGGCAACAACAACTTCTCCGCCGTCGTGACCGTTATTTGAGTTTCGACTTCCCCTACAAGCCATAATTTTTTTAAAGAAAATTAAATACCATGTTTTACTTTTCTTTTATTTTGGTATTGAAAATGGTTTTCATAATGTTTTTATATCAATGTGTTGTATTGATATCTTGTGATTGACAGGTGGAAATGTTATGTTTCCTTTATGCATGTTTTATGTGATACGATTATGTTGAGGTTCTTGGGAATTATTATGAAGACGGGTGATTCCATGTTAAACTAAGGGCGGGTGAGCCCGATATAGCTCTCCAATGCATTAGGTAACGCGAAGGAGTGAAACGTTAAGGTTTCTCCGAAGAGATTTAGGGAATATACTGTGATGGGTATTCCAAACGTAACCAAGAGGGTAACTCCCTACGTAAGAATGTTATGAATGCCTCAATTTACCTTTATGCCTTATGATTTCTATGATTTATTCATGGTTTGATGAGGTATGTTAAAGTGCCTATGTTTTATGGGTAATGTATGATTTCATTCTTATGTATATATGAACTCATGTTTCCTTTCCATATTTTTATAACCCTTACTGAGCTTTTTATGCTCATCCCAAGTTTTTGAAATGTTTTTCACAAATCAAGGGAAGGGTACATGATGTGATGATAGTGTCAAGGATGTGTCAAGAAAGAATCCATGTTTTATTTTAAATATTTTTTCTGTTGATGGGATGAATGAATACTGTCTTTTATGTAACCACTTTGTCTAAATGTGGAATATAATGCAAGTTTCATGATCTAATTCACTAAAACTCTAAACCAGAAAAGATCCTCAATGTGTAATCTTTTAATAACTCAAGATTAAGTAAGGTTTAAGGCTGGGGCCTAATAGTTGGTATCAAAGGTCGGTTTAGATAACTTTAGAGGTTAGGGTATTTTTTAAGTATAAGTGACATTACCATAATGGTTAGGATTTCAGAAAGAGTCCTAGTTTTAAATAAAGTGAATGAGTAAGTATATCTTAGTGTTTACCTTTCTCATTAGTACATGATGGTTTTGTTGATATACTCACACTGAAATTTCTGTTTTTAGTGAATGGATGGATCTAGCAGGCACCAAAGAGACAACAGGTTTGAAGGAAACTGTGGTGGTTCTCTGATTAAGATACTAGATAAAATGGATGATTCAATTAGGAAACTCGTGGTTGTTCTAAACCAAATATCAAGGATTAATGATCAACCACTTAAACCTTGGTATGTTCTGTAATGCATCATTTACAAGATGACCAATCGATGTGGAAGTTCAGGTAATAATTATAAAGGTAACCATTAGAGTTTATATGATCCTTACTTTTGAGGAAATTATGGGTTATTATATTATATGCTGAAAAATGAAAGGCATGAGATAAAATTGAGGTTAAAATATGTTATGATCATTTTTTATGATTTTATCTCTTTTTGGGGAATTATTTAAGAATTATATAGTTTTGGAAAAAGGACAACACGCAGACCGTGTGACAACCCGTCGCGTCGGACAAAGCTGCGGGAATCGAACCCACAACCAAAGTGCGACTGGTATTTATCACCTACCACTGGACTATGTGAATTCTCTGGTTAGTTTGAATGATTCTTTTTAGTTATATGATTTTATGAATTAAGAGTAAGTTGATTTTGGGTTATCTATGGATATTTATTAACCTATCATGGAGGATATGTGATTAGGTTAATTACTTTTCAATACGAGACTTTAGGAGCAACTAATGCTGTTTGGAGATAAATGTTACAATTTAACATGGAAGACTATGTGACTAAATCCTTCAAATATTTGGGTTTCAATCATATATTGGTTTACATTGATGATTTAAATGAACAAATTGATTATCCAATGTCCTCGTTGAACTTTGGGTTTTGTTGGACAAATTTTGGAAATTAAGAATAGATTTTCTTTTTATAAGGGGTTATCCTTTTCTGGATTATCTAATATTGTACTAGCCTTTTTGGTTTTGGTTTTGGTCTAAAGACATGGGAAGTATATTGTCACGACCCGCCCTCGAGGTCCGTGCCGTGACTACCCCAAGCCCGCCTTCCATAGGCCAGGGGCTGGCGACTAGCACCAAGGCATAATTCCCGGTTAAAAGGGAAGGCATTGCCTTTGTAAAGTAAACAAACACCATAGAGTAAGTAAGCAGAAAGTAAACACTAAGTAAAAAAAGAGTACAACTGAAAGTGCGGAAAAGTAAATGGGCCAGTATACAAACCCAAACTGAAAGTAAAGTACAACTCGAAAGGGAAAACATCAACTGTAAAGTAAAAGCTGCAACACCGAGCTGTCCACTGGAAATCCCACCTGAATGGTGGGTACAGATAGCTCCACTGCTCCTCGGGTCCCACCATCCGCTCTGAGCATGTCCGCCCAGTGGTCCACCTCCAGGTACTGTCCTTCTCTGCGAGCCTCAACCACGATCAACGTTGTCTATCGTCTGCAACCAACACAATGTAGTGTGGGCATAGCCCGTGCAGGGGTGAGTATAAGCTACTCAGTAGGGACCTCAAGACCCCCGAAGGTCTCCAAAAATCCACAAAGGATAAACCACAAAAGGAAGATACAAACACGAAGTAACAACCGACACTGCTTAGGTATATGCCCATACATATACCTAAGTCATCAATTCCAATACGCTCCAACCTCCCTGCCCAAGTACAACTCAGTCCACACAGGAAAGTAAACGTATTCCACACAGGAAAGCAAACGAAATCCACACAGGATAGCACAACACAATCCACACAGGATAGCAACAGGATTCAGCTCACATAGGTATACTTCTTCGAAAGATGATAAAGATGATCTATGATCCATCTAAGTCGTCGGACCCACGAAGGATCGATAGGTAACTAACCCCCGCATAGACCCACACAGGATCGGGCCCACACAGGACCTGTAGGCGCTGGTTCACACAGGACCGTTGAGCGCAAAGACCCACACAGGATCGGGCCCACACAAGACCTGTAGCACTGATCCACATAGGATCGCTGAGTGCTGTAGTCGTCGTCGAACCCACACAGGATCTCAGTACTGTCGTCGTCGCAGTCACAGTAGCAGTAGCAGTAGTAGTCACAGTAACAGTCTCAGCCAGCACTAGGGTTCCCGCACATAGCAAGCTCGTTCAGGAGGGTCCGCTCCACGAGCCGAGAGGCTGATACATCAACTGTCACAAAGTCCATAGTTGATGTATCCAAAAGTTCCGTATCGCCAACATGAACTCAACGCAAGAGACGACGCGTCGATCGGACGCCCGGTCTGAGAGTTATTGGTTTTTTCGTCCTAGGGGCCTGGTTGGTTTTTAAGGCAAAACCAACCAGACCGTACTCCACCTGTGTCCAAACCTCGGGCGGAGTATGCCAAAATATCCGTCTCACTAAGAGGAACACAAGAAAGCTGACGGAACGTCAATCGGACGTCCGTAGCTCATGATATGAGCGTTTCCGCTCCGAGGGCCCGGTTGGTTTCGTGTACGAACCAACCCGGCCGAACTCAAAGTATTCCGAAACTTTGAGTGCGATATACCGAAATGACAGTCTCGATCCAAGGATCGCATTGCCGCTGACAGTTCTTCAATCGGAGGTCCGTGGCTCAAGTTATGGACAAAAGACCGAAAACATCTCAAAAACGGGGGGTCCGGGTCCGGGGCGACCCGGCCCGACCCCCCCTGGGTCGGCCCGAACCGTGTCGACTCGAATCGGGTCGACCCGACCCGATTCCGACACGGCCCGGCCGGCGGCGGTCCGGCGCGGCGGCGCGGCCCGACCGGCGGCGGTGCGGCCTGGCGCCGCACGGGTGCAGCGCGCGGGGGGCAAGGCCCCCGCTTTTGTTTAGCTGGCGGCGCGGCTTAAGCTGCGCCTTTGGAGAACGGCCCCCCTCATGGGGGCCTGCTTTGAGGGAAAACGGGGGCCGCCTGCCCCCCTTAATGAAACCGGCCCCCCTCATAATGGTGGGGGGGGCAAATAACCTGGCCGAGGGAATTTAATTCCCCCGGACTTTGACCTTCCGGTCGGCCCACCTGGCCGGCCGGTTTTTCTTCAACGGGACCGGCAAACCGGTCCCCTTTCCGGCTTCCGACGCCGGCGGCCCGACGAGCCGCCGGTCCTCTCGTCCCGCCGCGGCCCGGAACCGGCCGTGGTGTTCGTCGTCCGGCGCGGTGCGGCGGCACCGCGCCCCTCCGCCGCAGCCCCGCTCCGGCCGCGACGCCTTCTGTTTTCTTCGACGCGGCGCGACGGCGTCGCGTTCATGATGATGCTTCCATGGCGTGGCGCGACGGCACCGCGCAATACAACCGTGCGAAAATCCTGTGTGGTGCGACGACACCACGCCATCTCGTCATCCACAAGAAAAATAATAATCATCACGAACAAAGGAGGGGGAATTCGGCCGTGTTTGTGCGGTCCGACCCCCTCTCGTTAGATGATAAATCTTAAATAATTATCCACAAGACTATCATGCTAGAACCAAGAACAAGAAAGAAAATTACCAACAACAACCCCTACCTTGGTTTCAAGATCGATGTTCGTCAACGACCTGCGGAAGACAACGTCGCGGAGGTCGGGCGCCGCGGTAATCGTTCGTCAAATCCGTTGACGAAGAGGTACGTCCGAAGAGGTACGTCATTGGAGAATCTTCGTAAGCCGACGAAGGAAGTCCGAGGAGGAAGCGGCGTTCCCTTTCGTTGACACGGAAGACGTCGTTGATCTTCGGAGACAACCGGCTACGAAGAAGAGAGGAGTGGCGTTCTTCGTCGGAGCTCAAAGGTTCTTTGCGTTCTTCGTCAAGGTTGAAGAAGAAGAAGGAGAACCCAAAATCCTCTCAAGAAGGCTAGAGAAATCTAACCAAATAAAATAAGTTAGAGTCTTATTTTATTCACACACTTAACAAAATTGAATTTCAAAGGTTTGAAATTCAAATAAAATAACTCCAAAATAAATAACAAGTTGTCATGTCATTTAAAGAGGGGTTAAAGGGAGTTTTGAGAGAAGATGAAAAGTTAGGGTTCGTGTGGGCCCCACCACACATAATCCTCTCAAGGGAGGTTAAGTGGGTGTGGGTCCCACCCGTAACTTCCTTTGAGAGAAGTTAACCACCAAAATAAAAAAAAAGTGTTTCCACATGTTTTTTTATTTAACTTCTTATAATTTCTCCCAAAACTAACTTTCGTCTCGCATAAAACGCAACCTCGGAAAAGGTCCCCTTAAGAGAAAAACGGCGCTGCGAGTTCATCAGTGCCCTCAGATTTCATTTCTGAGTACCAGATCAAATGTTAGAAAATCCCACTCGTTCGTTCACTGAACGTACCCGAGCCAAACTTCAGAAAATGATTCCGGGCACTCCGGGCCTCGGAATCAGGTGCCGTCAGAAACCGCGTTCTTGTAAATTTCAAAGAAAATTAAGAAAAAATTTCCCTTGAATTGTATGGATCTTTACATTACTCCCACCTCAGGGCTTTACGTCCCCGTAAAGATACATCAAAAACTAGGGAAACAAATGAGGGTACTGAGCACGCATCTGAGCCTCCCGTTCCCAAGTTCTCTCCTGGAGGTTCCCATGCTGCCATCTAATGCGCACAAGAGGAATCGATCGCCCACGTAGGACCCTCTCTTGTCGATCCTCTATCTCCACCGGGACCTCCGTAAAAGTCTCCCCATCGTCGATGTCAAGTTCCCCATGGTCAATGATGTGCGTCGGGTCGTGCACGTACCTCCTCAGCTGAGATACGTGGAAGACGTCGTGCACCCGGTGCAACTGAGGTGGTAGAGCCAAGCGATAAGCCACCTAGCCAATCCTGCTGAGGACCTGGAAGGGTCCGATGAAGTGCGAAGATAACTTGCCGCCACGGCCAAATATCTGTATACCACGTCGAGGTGAGACCCGCAAGAAGACGTGGTCGCCATCCTTGAACTCTAGTGGCCTCCGCCTCTTATCAGCGTATGACTTCTGCCAGCTCTGAGCTGTCCTCATCCGCTCCAGGATGACCTGGACCTTCTCTGTTGTGGCCTGGACCATCTCCAGTGCCACAAGTGCTGACTCCCCAGGGTCTGTCTAGCACAAAGGAGATCTACAAGGTCGGCCGTACAACGCCTCGTACGGTGCCATCCCGATGGTGGAGTGGTAGCTGTTGTTGTACGCAAACTCCACCTAGGTTAGGTGGTCTTCCCAGCTACGACCAAAGTCGAGGAAACATGCACGGAGTATGTCCTCAAGAGTCTGAATGGTCCTCTCCATCTGACCATCCGTCTGAGGGTGAAAGGATGAGCTCAGTCGTAGTTATGTCCCGAACGCCTCCTGTAACCCCTTCCAAAGCCGGTAAGTAAAGCGAGCATCTCGATCAGAGACGATAGATGATGGCACGCCGTGGAGTGGCACAATCTCCTGAATGTAGAGACGTCCCAAGCTCTCCACTGAGCCCTGCTCTCTGATGGGTAAAAAGTGTGTCGACTTGGTGAGTCGGTCAACAATCACCCAGATGGAGTCATGACCTCGGCAAGTGCGTGGAAGTCCAGTCACGAAGTCCATAAATATGCCTTCCCACTTCCACTCCGGAACCTCCAAGGGCTGTACCAAGCCTGCTGGTACCTGATGCTTTGCCTTCACCTGCTGGCAGGTGAGGCATCGAGAAATGAACTCTGCTACAGCCTTCTTCATGCCCGGCCACCAGTGCTGTCGTTTTAGGTCCTGGTACATATTCGCCACTCCAGGATGTACCGCCAAAGGAGAAGTGTGAAACTCTCTCAGCACATCCTCTCGCAAGTCGACTGGTACCATGGTACATCCTCAGAAAAGGATGTCGTGCTCTGCTCCAAGGGAGAAACCATCAGGTTCCTGTCCCGAGGATATCTGTGCACGCCGTGTCTCACAGTCAGCGTCCTCACGTTGTGCCCCTCTGACCCGCTGCAGTAGTGGAGGGGTGACTGTGAGAGACTGAAGGAAGGCTGCTCCATCTCTATCCACGAAGGATATCTGTAAAGAGGATAGCTGCTCCGTTGCCTCCTCAAGTAGCTGAATGTCCGTCCTCCTGCTGAGGGCATCGGCTACCACGTTCCCCTTCCCAGGAGTATAGACTATCTCAAAGTCATAGTCCTGGAGGAACTCGAGCCATCGATGCTGTCTCAGGTTCAGGTCCTTCTGCGAGAAGATATACCTGAGACTCTGATGATCAGAAAAGACTGTAAAGCGCTCGCCCATCAGATAATGTCGCCATGTCTTCAGAGCGAAGACCACTGCTGCTAACTACAGGTCATGGGTAGCGTAGTTATGCTCATGCGGCCTCAACTGACGTGATCCATATGCGATCACTGCCCGATCCTGCATCAGAACACATCCGAGTCCAGTCCCTGATGCATCGCAGTAGACTACGTACCCTACTCCCTCCTCAGGCAACCTCAAGATAGGTGCGTTGGTCAATCTCTGTCTCAGCTCCTGGAAGCTCTGCTGACATCTATCTGACCACACGAAGGGTTTCCCCTTCTTCGTCAAAGCTGTGAGTGGTTCCGAAACTCTAGAGAAGTCTGGAACGAATCTCCGATAGTATCCAGCTAGTCCCAAGAATCTCCGAACCTCAGTCATGCTCCTGGGTGGATCCCATGCTAATACAGCCTCGATCTTCGCAGGATCCACTGCAACTCCCGCCTCAGAGATAACGTGTCCCAAGAAGTGGACCTCTCATATCCAGAACTGGCACTTCGAGAGCTTACCATAAAGCTGGTGCTCTCGGAGCGTGTCTAGTACAACTCGCAAGTGGTATGCGTGCTCCTCCTTAGTCGAAGAGTAAATCAGAATGTCGTCAATGAAGACTACGACGAATCGATCAAGGTATGGCTGAAAGATCCTGTTCATGTGATCCATGAACACTGCTGGAGCATTGGTTAGGCCAAAAGGCATAACCAAAAACTCATAGTGGCCATACCGACATCTGAAGGCCGTCTTCTGCACATCCTCGTCCCTGACTCTGAGATGATGATAGCATTACCTAAGGTCTATCTTCGAGAACCACCGCGCTCCCTTGAGCTGATCAAAGAGGTCATCAATCCTCGATAGCATATACTTGTTCCTCACTGTCACTTGGTTAAGATGACGATAGTCAACACAAAGTCACAATCTCCCGTCCGCCTTCTTGGCGAACAATATCGGGGAAGCCCAGGGTGAAACACTGGGTCGGATGAACCCCTTGCCCTGCAAGTCCTCTAACTGTACCCGTAGCTCTCGAAGCTCGGCAGGGGCCATCCGATATGCTGGAGTGGATATCGGGGCTGTCCCGGGGTAGAAGTCAATATAAAATTCTACCTCTCTGCGAGGAGGTAGCCCTGGAACGTCGTCGGGAAAAACGTCCGCAAACTGATCCACTACTGCAGGAAAACCAGGACTCCGCACGTCAACTGCTCCAAGGATGAGGCTAGCGAACTGATGAGTGATGGGCTGTCCTCTCCTCCGCGGAAGTCCATCCTGTGCTGAAAAGGCTCCCTTCTCGCCGGTGAAGGTGAACCTGCTCCCGTTGGTGCGTACACATCGCACCTTGCGCCTAAAACAGTCAATCTGCGCATGGACCGTAGATAGCCAATCCATGCCCAAGATGACGTCGTAAGGCCTTGACGCTGCTACAAGAAGATCCCAGCCGAAGCTCTCGCCTCCTAGAGTAAGCTCGCACTGCCGGCACCAGTGCGTAATTGTCGAGTCTGCTCCCGTAGGAGTCTCTAGCCGTAAGGATCGAGCCAACGGCTCTGTCGGAATCTCCGAGCTCCGAACAAGGGCAGCGGCTATGAAAGAGTGACTCGCTCCTATGTCTATAAGAACTGCAGCAAGGGTGGAATAGACACAGATAGTACCTCGAATCATCTCGGGTGCACCGTGGTCGTAGGCCTCTGCTGCCTGGAGCTGTGCCTATCTCTGCCCTCCAGCTCCCTGTGGTCGGGGTGGACCTCCTGGTGGTGGTGGTGGAAGAGCCTCAAAGCGTCGCCCACCACCTGCTGCTCGGCCAGCTCCTCTGCCTCATCCGCCTCCTCCCTGCGGACCGCCACGGTCGACCCTCTGCCTCTGCCTCGGTGGTCCCTCAACTGTCTGCTGCTCCTCGGCAAGGCGGGTCGGGTAGTCACGAGCCATGTGGCCCTGCCCGCCGCACGAGTAGCACTGCCTGCCTCTCGAAAGACTGGCTCCTCGCTATGTGCCCCGCACTGTTGAGCCAGTGTACTGAGGTCGTCTGCCTGAAGGTCTGGTCTGCCTGAACCCCTGAGTCATCCGTCGACTGCCTGCTACAGATGACTCGGCCACGTGCCGCCCTGCGGTGGGTCTCGGTGCTGGTGTAGACTCAGCATGGAAGCTCTCAATCAAAAGGGCCCACTCCAGTACTCCTGTCTGAGTCGGTATGCTGAGGGAGATCAGCGATGCTCTGATCTCGTGTCTCAAACCCTGATCGAAGGTCCGGGCCCGGAAGAATGGGTCCCGTGCCATGTCAGTCGAGTAGCGCGAGAGATCAGTAAATCTCGCCGAGTACTGAGCGACCGTCATGCTGCCCTGCCACAGCTGAAGAAGCTCCTGGATACGCACCGCACGAAGGGTGGCTAGGACGAACTCCGAGTAGAAGAGGCTCTCAAAGTCCGTCCAAAGTAGATATGCCTCATCGTGCACCTGGAGCATCAAGCTCCACCATCGTCCTGCTGCTGCGTGTAGTAGGCTCGCAGTGAGGATCACCATGTGGTCTGCTGGTGTCCTCACTAGCCTAAACACACGTACTAATGCCTCCAGCCAGTCCTCTGCTGCCTGGGGATTCGTCTCCCCACGAAACCTGGGTGGTCGCTGGTGCTAAAACTCATGCAGTGCGCTGAGGCGACGTGCATTGTCAGGGGCTGGTGCTGAAAGCATCGGTGGCTCGATGGGTAGAGCTACCGCCGGTGCCACTACCGACAAAGGGCCCTGCACCGAGGCCTCGTCGCTCGGTGGGCTGTCTTCACACTCGACTCTCGGAACCCTAGCTAGCTACCGTCGTGGGGCCATCCTAAAAAGGAAACAGGTGCGCCACAGTCAGAACAGTATACCTGGTGAGCTGATATAATGTAATCACAAAGAAAACTTTGAAACACACACGCAATCAATGTTTTCGTGCATTAAGTCGGAAATCAGAAGTCAGGGTCCTGGTTTACGGATACGTCGGCCGCCGCACCAACACTAGACTCCCTGGACTGAGAACCACACTCAATATGCTAAACATTATTGCTTCACATAGAAAAGATCAGAGTTCGCGGTAGAACCGAACTCCTCTGATACCAATTTGTCACGACCCGCCCTCGAGGTCCGTGCCGTGACTACCCCAAGCCCGCCTACTATAGGCCAGGGGCTGGAGACTAGCACCAAGGCGTAATTCGCGGTAAAAAGGGAAGGCATTGCCTTTGTAAAGTAAACAAACACCATAGAGTAAGTAAGCAGAAAGTAAACACAAAGTAAAAACAGAGTACAACTGAAAGTGCGGAAAAGTAAATGGGCTAGTATACAAACCCAAATTGAAAGTAAAGTACATCTCGAAAGGGAAAACAACAACTGTAAAATAAAAGATGCAACACCGAGCTGTCCACTGGAAATCCCACCTGAAGGGTGGGTACAGATAGCTCCACTGCTCCTCAGGTCCCGCCGTCCGCTCCGAGCATGTCTGCCCAGTGGTCCACCTCCAGGTACCGTCCGGCTCTGCGAGCCTCAACCACGATCAACGCTGTCTGTCGTCTGCAACCAACACAACGTAGTGCGGGCATAGCACGTGCAGGGGTGAGTATAAGCTACTCAGTAGGGACCTCGAGACCCCCGAAGGTCTCCAAAAATCCACAAAGGATAAACCACAAAAGGAAGATACAAACACGAAGTAACAACCGACACTGCTTAGGTATATGCCCATACATATACCTAAGTCATCAATTCCAATACGCTCCAACCTCCGAGCCCAAGTACAACTCAGTCCACACAGGAATGTAAACGTATTCCACACAGGAAAGCAAACGAAATCCACACAGGATAGCACAACACAATCCACACAGGATAGTAACAGGATTCAGCTCACACAGGTATACTTCTTCGAAAGACGATAAAGATGATCTCTGATCCATCTAAGTCGTCGGACCCACGAAGGATCGATAGGTAACTAACCCCCGCAAAGACCCACACAGGATCGGGCCCACACAGGACCTGTAGCACTGATCCACGTAGGATCGCTGAGTACTGCAGTCGTCGTCGAATCCACACAGGATCTCAGTACTGTCGTCGTCGCAGTCACAGTAGCAGTAGCGGTAGTAGTCACAGTAACAGTCGCAGCCAGCACTAGGGTTCCCGCACATAGCAAGCTCGTTCAGGAGGGCCCGCTCCACGAGCCGAGAGGCTGATACATCAACTGTCACAATGTCCAGAGTTGATGTATCCAAAAGTTCCGTATCGCCAACAGGAACTCAACGCAACAGACGGCGTGTCGATCAGACGCCCGGTCTGAGAGTTATTGGCTTTTTCGTCCTAGGGGCCCGGTTGGTTTTTAAGGCAAAACCAACCCGACCGTACTCCACCTGCGTCCAAACCTCGGGCGGAGTATGCCAAAAGATCTGTCTCACTAAGAGGAACACAACAAAGCTGACGGCACGTCAATCGGACATCCGTAGCTCAAGATATGAGCGTTTCCGCTCCGAGGGCCCGGTTGGTTTCGTGTACGAACCAACCGGGCCGAACTCAAAGTATTTCGAAACTTTGAGTGCGATATACCGAAACGACCGTCTCGATCCAAGGATCGCATTGCCGCTGACGGTTCGTCAATCGGAGGTCCGTGGCACAGGTTATGGCCAAAAGACCGAAAATGTCTCGAAAATGGGGGGTTGGGGTCCGGGGCGACCCGGCCCGACCCCCAATGGGTCGGCCCGAACCGGTTCGACCCGACCCGGGTCCGACCCGGCCCGGCCGGCGGCGCGGTCCGACGCGGCGGCGCGGCCCGACTGGCGGCGGTGCGGCCTGGCGCCGCACGGGTGCAGCGCGCGGGGGGCAAGGCCCCCGCTTGTGTTTAGCTGGCGGCGCGGCTTAAGCCGTGCCTTTGGAGAACCAGCCCCCCTCGTGGGGGCCTGCTTTGGGGAAAAACGGGGGGCCGCCTGCCCCCCTTAATGAAACCGCCCCCCCTCATAATGGGGGGGGGGTGCAAATAACCTGGCCGGGGGAATTTAATTCCCCCGGTCTTTGACCTTCCGTCCGGCCCACCTGGCCGGCCGGTTTTTCTTCAACGGGACCGGCAAACCGGTCCCCTTTCCGGCTTCCGACGCCGACGGCCCGGCGAGCCGTCGGTCCTCTCGTCCCGTCGTGGCCCGGAACCGGCCGCGGTGTTCGTCGTCCGGCGCGGTGCGACGACACCGCACCCCTCTGCCGCGGCCCCGCTCCGGCCGTGGCGCCTTCGGTTTTCTTCGACGCGGCGCGACGGCGTCGCGTTCATGATGATCCTTCCATGGCGCGGCGCGATGGCGCCGCGCAATACAACCGTGCGAAAATCCCGCATGGTGCGACGACACCATGCCATCTCGTCATCGACAAGAAAAATAATAATCATCACGAACAAAGGAGGGGGAATTCGGCCGTGTTTGTGCGGTCCGACCACCCTCTTGTTAGATGATAACTCTTAAATAATTATCCACAAGACTATCATGCTAGAACCAAGAATGAGAAATAAAATAACCAACAACAACCCCTACCTTGGTTTCAAGATTGATGCTCGTCAACGACCCGTGGAAGACAACGTCGTGGAGGTCGGGCGTCGCGGTAATCATTCGTCAAATCCGTTGACGAAGAGGTACGTCCGAAGAGGTACGTCGTTGGCGAATCTTCGTAAGCCGACGAAGGAAGTCCGAGGAGGAAGCGGCGTTCCCTTTCGTTGACACGGAAGACGTCGTTGATCTTCGGAGACAACCGGCTACGAAGAAGAGAGGAGTGGCGTTCTTCGTCGGAGCGCGAAGGTTATTCGCGTTCTTCGTCAAGGTTGAAGAAGAAGAAGGATAACCCAAAATCCTCTCAAGAAGGCTAGAGAAATCTAACCAAATAAAATAAGTTACAGTCTTATTTTATTCACACACTTAACAAAATTGAATTTCAGAGGATTGAAATTCAAATAAAATAACTCCAAAATAAATAACAAGTTGTCATGTCATTTAAAGAGGGGTTAAAGGGAGTTTTGAGAGAAGATGAAAAGTTAGGGTTCGTGTGGGCCCCACCACACTTAATCCTCTCAAGGGAGGTTAAGTGGGTGTGGGTCCCAACCCTAACTTCCTTTGAGAGAAGTTAACCAACAAAATAAAAAAAAAGTGTTTCCACATTTTTTTTATTTAACTTCTTATAATTTCTCCCAAAACTAACTTTCGTCTCGCATAAAACGCAACCTCGGAAAAGGTCCCCTTAAGAGAAAAACGGCGATGTGAGTTCATCGGTGCCCTCAGATTTCAATTCCGAGAACCGGATCAAAAGTTAGAAAATCATGCTCGTTTGTTCACTGAACATACCCGAGCCAATCTTCGGAAAATGATTCCGGGCACTCCGGGCCTCGGAATCAGGTGCTGTCCGAAACCGCGTTCTTGTAAAGTTCCAAAGAAAAATAAGAAAAAATTTCCCTTGAATTTTACGGGTCTTTACATATATAGTTCTCTTTTATGGATTAGGTGATTCTCTTAAAGTTGATTATAGTACTCTTAATGCGAACAAGTCTTCCTAAATACTCGTCTTTTGGAAAAATATGAGTTTGATTAAGGAATCTAGTAAAATTTGAAAGTCATCATGATAAGTGATCAGGGTTCCTTATGAATAAATTCCTCAATAAAAAGTAACTTAAAACAAAAATTTTGTCTATTAACTTTTCCTATCGGGGAATCGAATACCATTTAACCCATCACAAGTTTGTGATTTTCTCGTGGTTAACTTTCTCCTAAACAAGTTTTCTATCACTCTCCATCAGAACATGACCCTTTGTTTTTTCCTCCATGTCCATATTTTCATACTTGGAATCCTAGTATGGGTTAACTCGGGTGACCTTTGTACTTATCTTTCTTTATTTTAAAGTGATTGTTTTACCGACTCTTGTTCCGATGTGGGACTTTCAAGGATGTTTCCAAGCTCAATTTTAAAAATTGCAAGGACGCAATTCCGAAAAGGGGGGAAGGATGTAACACCCCAGGTAAATAAAGAATATGACATTTTCATATTTATCCGTATTTGTGAATAAAATATTAATATTTCTTTAAAGGGGACTCTATGCTCGATGGCGTACCCAACACGCAACAACGAGTTTCTTGGGAATCTTACGTTGCACTCTAATAATAAAATAATATTATTTTAAATGGTAGTTAACATGTAGCCGTTGGATTGGTGGGAATGGATAGAAATAACTAAAATATGATTATATATGTTTTTAAATATTTTTACATTTATCCAATAAAATATAAAGGCATAAAATACAGAAAGAAATCAATTTTAGGCGTATATGCCCTAGTTCTCACTAAAGGTTCACTTATCGCCTTTTGATGGTGAGCCATCATTAAATATAGTTTTGTTAACTCTTATACATTCTATTAGACCAAATAAAACTTTTTTTTAAGAATTGGGACATCAAAATTTTCTTTGTGTAAATTTTTGGTATCTTTCTGATAAAGTTCATTTTTTAATGAATAGTGTAAAATGTTGTATTTTAAATTCAAAACCTCTTTTTAATCTAATTTATTTATATGATTATATTATCTTTTTAATTGGTTTTAAAGTGAAATTATAATATATTTTTACCATTAAATCCAATAGTGGAAATTGGAATTAATTTCACTTTGAAATCATACTTAAACTAGTGTCAATCTTTTGATACTGATTGTTTCATAGAAACACGCTATTTGATCTGACAATGGGAATTAATTATTAAATTAATTAATGTGACTTATTTGTTTTGAATTTTGTAAAATAGACTTCATTTTTGAATTCAGAATATCAAGTATAGCTTAGAGTGAATTTTTGGTAATTTTCTGAAAAACTCTAATTTTTAATGAATAGTGAAACCACTAAGTGGTAATCAAGAAAACTGATTTTTCAGTTAAATGAAAGTTTACCACTAATGTGTATTGAATTTTGAAAATCCGACATACATGGTTGTCAATAGTATGTAAAATGTGGTTCAATGGGATGAAAATAATTTTTTGGTGAATAGTAACATTTTTTCATTAATCGTGATTAGAGGTAATTAGTGTAATTTAAAGTAAAAATGATATTATAAAAATGTGAAAACACCATGAAACTTGTCCTACCCCTATTAGATGAGTCATGGCCGACGCAGACAACCCATGGGTCAATTTAGGGGACCCTATGGAGCCTATTGGGTGAGAAAATGACTTTAATGCCTTTTTTTAAAATAAAGGTGAAAATGACACTAACATTAATTGTTTTACTAAAACAATTTTTATAAGGGGTTATACTAATCATAATTTTTCCTATAAGTACTCTTTTGAAAGATAAAAAGATTTCCTACATCAGGATATTTGTTTTATAATTTTTAGACATTAAATAAATTAATTTAATTATGACATCATGATGATGCAACGATGACCTCATTAATGAACAGTTTAAATAAAATGAAACGATAATATAAATTCTAAGACCTAAACATGTCCAAAAACTATTGAATGGGAATATTTCGAAGCCTTATCATCTTATCTTTAAAATATATCAATGTGGGACCTTAGAAATTTGAAACACTTTTGAAAATAAAATAATAGTTTCATGATTTCCAAAAGTGCCCCTCCTCTCCTCTTATAAAAGGCCCCCACCTCTACCTCATTTCACACAATCCTCAAGCCTTTAGCTCGGCAATACCCTGCCCATGTACTCTCTCCACATTCCTCTCCTCATCCTAGAGGATTACATTTGGGCAGAATCCTTTCAAAGGAAGCCTTTAGGCTCAAATCAAAAGGAGTTACACTTTTAAAGGTAATTCATTCTCTCATGTTCATTTGTTTTATTTTTCTTCTCCAACCCACTAAACTATTTTTATTTACTTCTTTTGTAACAAAAAAAGTATATTAAATATACTAGGATGTTGTTATAAGATTTATTCGAGCTACACTGTCACACAACGACATCAAATGGTTAAAGAACATACGGTTTCCGTGGATTGCGAAATTCTGCCTCCCGAAATGATGATTGTTCAATACTAATTTAACACCTTCAAAGGTGGCCATTATGATGGAACTATTTTTATATATAATATATAATATTTTTATTCTTTCCTTAAGCTTTTTTATTTTTCATTTATGGAATACCATTATTGTTTCCATTATGGGTAAACACGATATCTTCATTTTAGGAAGTGCGAACTACCGCCCCCTGAAAGTGATGTGATTCGTTAATAACATATGTGGGAAGTGTAAATGATAAAGTTAATGATATTATATAAGTTATTATACTGGAATTATAATATACTCTTATATCATTATGATTCCATTCCAGAAAATATGAAATAGAAATGGAAGTAGCGTTCATGCGTACGTACGGCTTACCGTCTCCATGAACAGTGCATTTCATTTCTTACCTCTAAATGTGATGTAATATTATAAATACATGTATATGATGAATATATATGATATATATGTTATCCAAATCATTAATATCATTCTGGATATAGTGAAACTTTGACCAAATTAACAACATATAAGTGTAAGAAGTCTATTTTTGACTTAAGAACCAAATACCGACAAAATGAGCATTATTAACTTAAATGATTACATGATGTTTATAACATGGTATAAAAGGAATAATGAAATATAAAAAAAAGTTTCTTAATAAAGTGTAAATTAACTCAAGTTTATTATTCAGGACGTTAAAGAACGATCGAGTCAATTTGGACTTGAGGTAAGGGATCTTACTCCTTTCTTTCTTTTTTAAGTACACTCTTTTATGTCATTCCATCTAAAGCTCATCTTTCTTGTTATTGGGATGTTATTTTATATTACACTTACTATAATTTTTATTTTCATGTTATGAGAGACCCTATTCTCTCTCATCAATCCATTTTTGTAAGTTTTATGTGGCGTCCTTAGGCTGCCGAGTTTTCGTAAGGGATTTTTCATCTCACATTTATTCCCGTGAGATTTATGCTACATTTGCCAAAATTTCCTTTGAGCGGTGTATTTACTTCCCATTATTCTACTCTTTGTGTAATATACTTTCGTTTATGAGTATTTACATCAATGATTTATTGTCCTTCTTTCATGGGGTGTATGTTTTGAAAGATACCCAAGTCGGTAAGGGAACCTTTCACCCTCCTCCTTTTTAAAAGACTTATTTTGTTGGGTCTTTTAATCTACATAATGTTATGTTGGGATATGTTCTCATATATCCTTATTGATTTAAATTTTATGTCCAAGTGATGAGATAAACTTTTTATCTCTCACCAACTCTTTTTTTGAATTTTGAAGTGACGCCGTTAGGCTGTCTTATTTTTGCAAGGGAACTTATTAACCCAATTTCGATTCTTTGGGATAAACTTGTACACCTTGAATATGTAGTTCTATGATTATGTGTGAATTTCCTCTGATTTTTTTACACTTAATACCCACTTATATTTCATGTATTCGTTTGTCACACATAGTTATGTAACTGATTTATCCTTAATCCAAGGATACCGTCTTTGTATTGGACTTCGTCTCAATCTCCTTTCATTGAGGCATATTTTATTCTATAGACATCTTTCTTTTATACGGTGTATCAACCCCTTTGACATTTACGTTTATTCAAAAGGAATCTTTTTTATACGAAGCGTTTACTAAATGACAAAAGGGAATGTCTTTGTCGTACGTATGTGGCGACAATGACTTCTCCGCCGTCGTGACCGTTATTTGAGTTTCGGCTTCCTCTACAATCCATACCATTTTTTTAAAGAAAATTAAATACCATGTTTTACTTTTCTTTTATTTTGGTATTGAAAATGGTTTTCATAATGTTTTTATATCAATGTGTTGTATTGATATCTTGTGATTGAAAGGTGGAATTGTTATGTTTCCTTTATGCATGTCTTATGTGATACGATTATGTTGAGGTTCGTGGGAATTATTATGAAGATGGGTGGTTCCGTGTTAAACTATAGATGGGTGAGCCCGATATAGCTCTCCAATGCATTGGGTAACGCGAAGGAGTGAAACGTTAAAGTTTCTCCGAAGAGATTTAGGGAATATACTATGATGGGTATTCCAAACGTAACCAAGAGGGTTACTCCCTACGTAAGAATGTTATGAATGCCTCAAGTTACATTTATGTCTTATGATTTATATGATTTATTCATGGTTTGATGAGGTATGTTAAATTGCCTTTGTTTTATGGGTAAAGTATGATTTCATTCTTATGTATATATGAACTCATGTTTCCTTTCCATATTTTTATAACCCTTACTGAGCTTTTTATGCTCATCCCAAGTTTTTGAAATGTTTTTCACAAGTCAAGGGAAGGGTACATGATGTGATGATAGTGTCAAGGATGTGTCAAGAAAGAATCTATGTTTTATTTTAAATATTTTTTCCATTGATGGGAAGAATGAATATTGTATTTTATGTAACCACTTTGTCTAAATGTGGAATGTAATGCAAGTTTCATGATCTAATTCTCTAAAACTCTAAACATGAAAAGATCCTCAATGTGTAATATTGTAATAACTCAAGATTAAGTAAGGTTTAAGGCTGGGGCCTTATAGTTAGTCCATGGAACGCCACTAAATTCCTCACATCAAATTATTATATTTTATTGTAATTATTTTAATGTTTTATAAAACTTCACTGAAGTGAATTTAAGTTGGAATGAAATACCACATAACCCAATAAAATAATAGCCTAATGTAATGAAACATTATTAAACATACTAAAAATCCATATATGATAATCATTTAATATTTTTAATTTATGAAATTTTAGTAAGGTAATATTCCATTAAAGAATACTCAAAACTAGTTAAACTGTATGTTTTAGGTTCATTATGTGTCCTTCAGATTCAAATAACCACATTGGCATGTAATGTGAAATATTTTACACAATTAATTATAATCAATAATCAAATAAATATTAACTAGTTCCAAATTATTTCATATCCATTAATTAATGAATACATTTTGGTAATTATGTTTTAAAATGATACTAAACATTTCATTCATGTTGGATAAATATTGGAATCCCACAGTGATGGTTAGAAAAAATATTTTCAAAAACTATAGATCACTATTAATTTTACATAACATTTAATTTTTATTAACATCAACTATTATAACATGTGTTGGACATAGAATATTTTTTATTTTTAGCATCTATTCTATTCTCTTGATCATTAAATATCTTAAAATCAATTTATTAATTAAAATTTCTTGAAGTGAAAATTAAATAAAAGAATTCTTAAAATTTAATTGAGAAGACTTAATTGTAGATTTACTATACTAATCAAAAACACATTAATGGATCATGGATCCAATATTTTCATGCAATATGCCTCTGTTTTATAAAATATTCATGTAATACTATTATTTATAATTACTTTATAAATTCAATCTATTACATTATCATTTTAATGATTTAAGGATTCTAAAAAAATTCATCACATCTAATATTATTCATTAATGGATGACTATTATGGATTATTTTCACACCCTAACCTATATAATACTTTTTATATTATATATTTATTACTTATTATCCTTATCATTTTGTTTTTGTTTGATTTTTATAGAAATATAATTTTTTTAGAAAATTAGTGTTTGTGGAATAGTAAGTACTAACAATATAGTAATTATATAGAAGACATATGATACTTAGTAGTTTTATATTCATTATTTAGATAATCATTCAACCATAACCTATAGATATTAGGGAGTTGTAATATAGGGGATATTTTTAAGATCATGATTAGGTAAATCATCTATATTGTTCACACAACCTCATTGTTTGTAAAAGTTTAGATATTTCAAATTTACCACTACATATTTGAGATATAAAATGGGATTATTTATTCCTCAATCACATTAAACATTTAAAAATATCATTTTGTTACCTCCTCCATTACCACTCTTTGAATGGTTTACTTCTCCTCCATTGTATTTGGTGGGTTTATCAAAGTTGTGGAACATTTCTCTATGGTATCTCATGTTGCAAGAAAATGTGTGATTAAGGTATTCACATGTTTGTAATGTGACTCAAAAGATATATCTTATGATATATAGGGGGTGAATGATGGTATTCACATGCTCGGTAGATGACCTTTCTAGTAATCATTTTTCTTTATAATATGATATTGGACAGAAGTATTTTCGATAAGGCTAATGGTTAGAATAGATTAAGTTGGACATCAGATAGTATTTTTTAAGGCTAAAACATATTTCTAGAATGTTATAATAGTATAGATTTAGAAAAAGGATAACCTGTAGGATGGGTGACAACCCGCCGTGTCAGACAAGGTTGCGAGAATCGAACCCACAACCGAAGTGCGGCATGGCTTTATCACTTACCACTGTCCTACAGAAAGTCCATGGTTAGTAGAAATTAGTTTTATTTTATTAAGGGATATGGTAGATGAAGTATAAGTCCATTTTTGGAATCATATATGGTTAATCTCTCTATAGATGGACATATGTATATTTAGTAATTTGTGATAACCTTTTTTTTGATAAAGGCAGAATGAATGACCTATAATTCTATCATATGATCTGCTAACACTTCAAGAATGAAAAGTTCAACATCATTTCATTATACAAGCGATGAAGTGGGAATATTTCATGGAATGAGAAATAGTGATATTACACAAAAATCAAGTAATAATTTCTCCTTATGCAAAAATTCATCAACTTTAGGGAAATGATTTTGAAAAACAAAAATGTTTTCCTAGTACCCTCCTAAACGATGAATCTGATGATACATGGATAATAACAAATTTATGGATTTTTTATTGTTGGTTTTTTCATAGCTATGTTCTCTACCACTCTCAATAAGAACAAGATCATTAAATTTCACTTCCATATCAATTTTTCACCTATATTCGTCAATATGGGAACCCAGTGTTGAGTTACATTGGGTGACCATTATTTTTCTACCATTATTTTTTAAAATAATGTCTTATTATTCCTTCTTAAGATGTGGGTTTCTATGAAGGATATGTTCAAGTAGTAAACAATTTATAACCCGGCGAATTTTGAGGGAGAAATTCATAATAAGGGGGGTAGAATATAAGACCTTGAGATTTTAGGAGAAATTTTATTTTTATTTTCTTTGATGTCCTCTGTTCTACACTACAACAGGGTTATATTTCTCTATACAGAACACAATATTATCTTGTAGTATACGAAACACTCTTCTCGAATTGTGTTGCACGCAAAAGCGACCTTCCTCAAAAGCACGTGTTGTAGCAAATACCGAGTTTCACTAAACAATAATATATTGTAATAATAATATTATGAACTAGATGTTATTAATATTATTAACCAAATTCTGAAATTTATAACATTATCATTAATATTACACAAATTCTATTACATGGTATGAGAAAAATATTATTTTTTCTGATAAAAGAAATATTTTTAAAAAAAATCAGTTGTGTCTCCTTTTGATTGCGCACCCATTTTGAATATTATTTTCCATAAGTTTAAAATTTAAATTTTACAAAGTGAACTTATTATTTTGAATAAAGATATAAAAACATACCTCGGATAATATTTGGACATTTTTCTAATAACCATCATATATGGATGAATAATAAAAATACGAGAAAGTTTAAGTAAAAAAAACCTTTATTAATCGAGATAATTTATATTGTCAAATTATTATATTTAATGGTTATAAATAATAAATATAATATATTTTTACCATTTAATAAAATTTATTTCATTAGAATTTATTTTACCTTAAATTAATAGGTAAAAAAAATTCAATCTATTTCGATGTTTTAAATTCTAAAACCCATTTTCTCAACAACTGGATTAATTTTAAATTCATTTCTGCAACTTCTATGGATTGAAATTGAAAAAATGGATTCTATATCTGGAATATGTAGGTCCAAATTATGTTCATTGTCTACTTTTATTTTTGGCCACTATGAATAGTAACCACGACAAATTTTATTTACCACAGTTAATGGTAAATCGTGTAATTAAGGGAAAAAAATAATATTATAAAATTACCCTAACACTTGTCTTAATATAATTGCATGACTATATTTCATCCTTAAATGTACTTGGGTTGAAATTTTATCTATTGGAACACATTTGGATGAGATTAAGACCTTTAATTTATTTTATTTAAAGGAAAGTGAAATATGTCTCACTCAAACATTAATAATTAAATTATTTTTATTATAATTGTAAATGGAATATAAATCCTATTATAAATACTCATTTTAAAGAAAATTCTTTTTATTTATCGTGGTTATTTATTTTTAATTTTTATGAAATATATAATTACTTTAATATCATGTACATTAATGATGCATAAATTATTTATTTAGTAAAAAACCAATAATATAGTTTTTATTAAAATACTAATACCCATAAAAAGGCCCAAACACATGACCAAAACTTATTGGTCAATTATAGATACACTATAGGCATACAAGTGTTGACTTGTGGATTATTTTTAGCAATATTAAAAGACTATGACATTTATACTATTTTATTTTAAATGATGTCAAAATTATCACGTTCATAATTTAATAAACATATCATTTTTAAATATGGGTGTTTTAGAAGACAAATTTAACTATTTGTATGATTATGAAATCTAATAGATTTATCTTCTTCATAGTATTTTATTTTTAATTTTTACACAAAAAATAATTATATTAAATAATATACAAAAAATGTTGTAGTAAATAATTTATAAGAGAAATATCAAATAAATGGTATTAAAAATATTAAAATAAATACTATATGAACTAATTAATGTGCTCCACGAATATTATAGATGAATATGACATTTTAGGAATATATTATATAATTTGGTTTGAATCCTTCATTTTTTTGGTTTTATTTAAATTCAAATAAAAGAATAGTTTCAAAATTGACACTATTGATATTTTATATAAATAACATATTATTAAATTGTTTAAAAATCAAAAAAAAAATTAAAAATTGAAAATTGAAATATAAATAGTCGAAAATTTCATAAAGTATCTAATTATGAAATATTAATAGCATATAAGTTGTTATTTATAACCATTTAGGCAGAAGACACTTCAAGAAATCATTTTGGTTCCAAACAAAGGGAGTTACCAGATTTAAAGGCAACTTCTTTTCATAAGTTCTATTATTTTATTTTACCTCTTCAACCCACTAAAATCATTTATTCCTTTATTTTATAACAACACCAGTGTCCTAAATATAATAGGTTATTTATATGATAATAATTTGAACTACACTTAATGATATCTTCGTCTAATGGGTAAAGAACATATTGTTTCTGTGGACGGTGAACCACTGCCCCATGAAATGATGATTGTCCCATCATATCCTACCACCTATTATTGTAGCCATTATAATGGCACTATATTTACATGGGATATATATTATATTTATTTTTTCTCTAAAATTCTAAAATTTTCATTTATATTATACCTTTAGTGTTTCCATAATTGGTAAATGCAATAATTTCATTTGAGGAAGTGTAGAAAACTGCCCCCTTAAAGTTATATTACTCATTCATGAAATACATTAAACGTATAAAGGATGGATTTAATTAAATTAAATAAAATATATTAAATAATATAATTAGTATATACCTATTTATTATTATTTTTTCATTCCATTCAATAAAATATTGAAATCAAAGTAGCGTTCATCTGTACGTAAGACTTTCCATCTCCATGAACGGTGCACTTCATTTCATATCATCAAATAATATTAAAAATTATAAATACATATACAATGGATATATATTATGTATAAAATAACTAAATCATTAATATCATTCTTTGGATAATGGAATTTTTACCACATTGATAATTTGTAATTATGACCAGTTCATTTTTTAATGAAGTTCTGAACATTGATAAAATGTCTGATATGAATTGAATAAATTTATTAATTGTTTTAGCAAGGTAATAATATATTTAAAATAAATTATAAACTTGAAAAAATTTATTAAGGAATTATAAATGAACTTATTATTATTATTCAATAATAACATGGAACATACGAGTCAAGTCAGACACGAGGTAACAAGTTTTTTATCTAACTTTTAATTCCATGAGATTTCCATTGTTCAACACTTATTTATTGCATGTGGTGAATTGTGTAATGAAATTTTCTATATATTATCATGATTAAATATATATTCATGGTATTATATGATTCATTTGGTGTTTATTAACTTTTTTTCATACAGCACGATTGATTACATCGTGATAAAGTGTTTTCACCTCACTTTTAGTCCCGTGAGATTCATGCTATATATGCAACTATTACCTTTTATGTGGTGTATATACTACCCAATATTGTATTATTTTTGTCATATACATTAATTAATTGATATTTAAATCATCATTGTATGATCATTATTTAACGGTTTTTTTGTTTTATAAGTTACCAAATCGGTAAGGGAATTTCAAATGTCAACTTAATCTCTTTCGGTTTTATGCAAACTTCATTAATAATTTTACTCCATGATTAATTATGAAATAAATATTTATATATTTAATTAGTTATTTCCACTGACCATTTTTTTATATACATTTGATACTTATAATCACTCCATTGATAAATTCTCATTTCATCAATTTGAACTTGATAAGAGTAATTTTAACTCAATTATATATTCATTGAGTTAAACCTACAAGTCATTTGTGTTTTTACATGTATATGAGTGAATGTCCCCTGATTTATTTACACATAATATGAAATCATATATAGTGTATTTTTATTTTTCATACATCATTATGTCATTGATTCTTCCTCAACCTAAGGATATGGTCTTTATATGGGATTTCATCTCAACTTTCATTCCATTGAGTCTTCATTGTTGTTATGTGCCAATTCACATTTATCTGGTGTATATACTGTACAATGAAATAGGATATCATGAATTGCATTATTATCTTGATATTATAATTTTTTTATTACCTAAATTATTTTTATTCAACTGTCTCTCATTTGGTTAGGAACTCTAACAAAAATACCATTTTAAATATTTTAACAATTTATTCATCTAAATCATTATCATAAATGTCCATGATTAATATATGGATTTAATATTTTATTTATATGGAAATTAATGTTTTAAAATTAAAATTTCTTTTATAAGATTCAATGTTGTATGGGAATCATTGATTCCAAAATCTATTATAAACGGCTTCTTGATAAATAGTGAGACTTTAAAATATTTTCCAGAAAATGGGGGATATTTCTATAAAATAGTTTTGATCATTATTTTCATCTATATAAATATACTTCATTATTCTCAATTGAGGTTGATTTTTTATTATAAAATATTCAATATTGTATTTAATGAGTTATGTTTGACAGTGGATGTGATTTTTTCAATCCACTCAGGGTTTGGGGTTAAAATATTAACATTTCAATGCTAGTTTTAATACGAATGTTTAGAATTTGTTTCAACATTTTCATATGTGGAATGAATTGGACTTTGTATGTGATGGGTGGAGCCTTCTATAGCTTTTTGATGCATTGGTTGGTCTCATGAGACAAACTAGTGTCATGGCATAAGGCCTTGAAAAAATAATATTTATAGTCTTAGCGTGAAGCTTTGACTATGTGGTTATGGTGTCTGGAATTATGCATTACATCATTATGAAATTATATATTTATATTACATGTAATTATATGACTAGTAAAATATCCATGTGAAAAATGTAAATGGATTTATTTGATTTATATTTTCCATATTACACAGAAATTTATTTTTAAAAGGCTTCTGTTTTAGTCTTATACATTTCCATTAATGTTTATTCTTATTTGTGAAAGTTTCCGCTATATTGTTATCCTTACTGTGTATAGGGGATCAACACTTTCTATGTTTTTTTCCTAGGATGTGAAGATGTATATTATGATTTACCTACATGGATATGATAAGTGATATGAGTGTGTTCAAAGGGGAAAAATGTTGTTGTTTTTCATTTCATAAAATAATCTAAAACATATGTATGTATCTAGTACTTTCAAGGCTACTAAACGAATCGGTCATTCGAGACATGATCTATTGTAATCATGACAATGTTATGAAATAATGCACATACTCTGGTTAACTACGATCATGGTTTTATTGTTTTTATCAGAGGATGTTTAGTACAAACCCTGGAAACTTGATTTAGAAAAACATTGATTAGAGAACATTACCCTAAGATAGACATTATGGATTAGTATAGAAGAACATCCAAAAATTTTCGTAATGTAAATATTATGTGGGTCTTTCATACAATATATCCTAGTATACATATGAATAGGTAGAGGAAGTTCTGAAACAGATGTATCTAGGGGTAAAACCCAGAAACACCACTTTGAGCTAGATTCGAACGAGAACTGGTGCATGAAAACGGGACCTCCTACACTCATGGTTACAACACACTTTGGGGATATTCTTAGGATAATTCACATTTGCATTAAAAATTGATATGAAGGAATTTAATATTAGTTTAGAATAAATAAAATTGATTAATAATAAGGTGTTTTAGATTGTAAATAAGGTGTCATGATGTTCTCTAAAGGATATTGTGACTATTGTTACTCACACAATGCATTATTGTTTTAGTTAGTGCCTGGATTACAAGGAAGACACAGTAACGTTGAACATGATGTAATAGTTGGGAACAATGGTGAAAATATGAAACTAAATGGAATGCTGATAAGCTTAAAATATATCGTGTTCATACCGAATCAATTTTCAAAAAATATTATCAACTACATATATCTTAACCAACTCATAGAATCAATAAATAATGGAAAGGTGGTGAATGATAAGAGCTCCAGAAATTCATTCCATGGAGAAAAGAATGATTGATTTCCATCATGCAAGATATGTGGAATGAGACACTCGGGAAAGTGTGTCAATGGAAAAAAGAATTGCTTTATGTGTGGGAATGATGTACATAAAATAAATAATTTCCAAGAAAAAATGAATAGTACTACAGAAGAAAATAAAAATGATACAAAAAATCCATTTATAGTAATTTTTCATAAATGTAGGGGACCTGGGAATTTCTTGAGTCAATTTCAAATTCTATAGGATAACCTCTTGGTCAAGTAAGAACCTATTTGGAAATAAATGGATGGTGAAATGTTTAAAAGTATTTGTTATCTTTATTTATGTGATTAATTTGGAAGACTTTTCCCTTGTATGTGTAACACTGCTTCATGTTATGTGCAAAATCTATTCAAGGAAGAATTATATTTTTTTTGAGGATATAGTTATAAATAACCATTTTTTATATAATCCTTGATTTTGAAGAAATTACCATTAAATAATTTGTGGTATGAAAATGTGATTTATGAGATAACATTTGTGGTAAAATTATGTTATGGTTATTTTGAGTAACTTATCTCATTATCGGAATGTTATAAAATATTGTTTTAAAAAAAGGACAATACGCAGACCATGTGACAACTCGTTATGTCAGAAAAAGCTACATGAATCAAACCCACAACCATAGTGCAATTGGGATTTATCGCATACCACCTGACTACAGGAAGTACCTGGTTAGTGTGATTAATTATTTTTAGTTAAATTATTTTATTGATCAATTATAATTTGATCTGGTATCTTATGTTTTTTGAAATCTATATCCTTACTATAGGATAAATAATTACTTAATAAATTGATAAATGTTATTTTTGAATACATACGCTATTTTAGGAAGACTATATTCCTATGGAAAATATAATACTATGGAATTCCATTTAATGAGAAATGGTGGAATATTTTTATTTTTGAAGAATCTGTGTTTTTTATAGAGATTCAATTTATTAATGTAAATGATTAACCTATCATAGAGAATATGTGTTTTGGTTAATTACACTTTTGAATGAGACTTTAAGAGTAGTTAATGTTATTTAGAGATAAATGTAAAGGTTTACAATGAATGACTTTGTGATTAAATTCTTCTGAGTTTTGGGTTTCAATCATAATTTGTATTATATTGAAGGATTTTAATGACAATTTTTTATCGAATTGTCATTATTGAACTTTGGGTATTGTTGATTCAGTTTTGGAAATTAAGATTAATATTTCATTCTATATAGAATTATTCATTTTGGGGATTATATGATCTTGTACAAACCATTTTGTTTTTTTAATCTATAATGACAAGGGAAATATATAGTTCATCCTTTTTGGATTATGAGATTCTCTAGATGTTGATACTAGCGCTTGAGGTGTGACCAAGTCATCTTGAATACTCATCATTTTAAGAATAAAAGAGTTAGTGGTTGAAATTTATATAAGGATCAAACTATACTTTAAAAGTAAGTATATCTCTTTATGTTCTTAGACATCATCATAAATAAATTTCTCACCATTATGAAATGGAACATAAAACAAAAAAAAGATGCCTGTTTACTTTTCCAACTGGGATAATAATGACCGTATATCCCATCACAAGTTATGTGTTGTATTTTTTTAATCTTTATATTGAACATGTCTTCTATAATTCTACATTATAACATGAAACTTATTTTATCTTCCATATCCATGTCTTCCAACATGGAATCCTAGTATGTGTTATCGTAGTTGGCCTTTTTGTTTATATTTATTTATTTTAATGTGATAATTTTAATGGATCTTTTTTTGATGTGGTACATTCAATGATGTCCTCAATCCCAATTTTAAAATATCATGGATACAATTTTTAAAAGGATATAATAATGTAACACCCCAGGTGTCCACAATACACTTCTCTTTTAATAATACTATAGCATGGGATGTACGCAACACCGAGTTCAAGCGCACCATAAACTATCAAACTAGCCATTTAGAAAGTGTTTATGAATATTTAAAAACACATTTTTATGTTTACAGATATACCATATTATTTTAACATTAATATTTTTTGTTACTTAAACATAATATAATGAAAAATGCAATTTTTCAGATAAAAGATATATTTTTTAAAAAATACATTTTCCGCATTTTAATGGAGAACCATTTATAAATCTAATATTTGACACTTTTATATGTTCTATTTGACAAAATTAAAATATTCTTTAGAACCAATAAATCAAAATTTACATTGGGTAAATTTTTTGTATTTTTCGGATAAAATTCATTTTTATGAATAGTAAAAAATACAGTATTTTAATTCAAAAATCCATTTTATTCAAAATTATTTATATTGATAGATCATATTTTTAATTTGGTTTAAAGTGTAATTAGATTATATTTTTACCATTTAATCTAATATTGTCCATTGTATGTAATTTCACATTTAAATTGGATATAATCAACTGTCAATATTTTGAGAGTTATTATTTCATAAAAAAATGCTTTTTGTTTTGACAACAAGAATTAATTTTTAATTAATTTAGGCAACTTATATGATTATAATTTAGTAAAATAGACATAATTTTTGAATTTGGAATATAAAATATTTCTTAGGAAGAATTTTTTGTATTTTTTTTAAAAACATCAATTTTTGATGTATAGTGAAAACACTAAGTAATAGTTAAAAACCAACTTTTTAATTTAATTGATATTTGTATACTTATGTAAATAGAATTTATAGAATCCAACATACATGGTTGTTATTTTTAAGTAAAATGAGGTTCAATTGGATAAAAATAATTTTTAGTGAAACGTAACTTTTGACTTTTATTTACCACAGTTAATGGTAAATAGGGTAATTAAAGGTAAAAATAATATTATAATAATATTAAATTACCCTAAAAAGTATCCTAAACCAATTAGTTGATACACTTCTAACCATGGGCATCATTGTGTCGATTTTGGGACCCGATTGAGCCACTTTAGAGTGATAATGAGCCTTTATATTAATTAATTTAAAGTAATGACAAAAATTAAATAAACATATATCTTTTTGTAAATACATTATTATATAAGGTTATATAAGTTATATATTTGAATTTATGTATTTATTTAAGAGGAGAAAATATTTTCTATGTCATGTTATTTTTTTATAATTTGTAGATATCATATAAATAAAATTATATATGACATAATAATGATGCGGTGTTTACTTAATGAATGATTTAGATAAATAAAATAATAATGATTAAAAAAATATCCTAAACATGTCCAATTATTATTGGATGATTTTATTTCAAACTAGAGTCATACTATAATCAGTTTTAATAAGTTTTGGACCTTTAGAAACTGAAAATAGTTATATAATAAAAGAATATTTTCCAACATTTCTAAAGATCCCCACCTCCCACCTTATAAAAGGCACTCACCACTAACCCATTAATCACACCACTCAAGCACCTTTAGTCGACCAAAATCTACCCAAATAAGATCTCCAGATCCCTCTCATCCACCTAGAAGCCGTACCTTAGGCATAATGCACTTCATGAAATCCTTTTTGTTCAAACCAAAGGGAGTTACCTGATTTAAAGGTAACATATTCTCTTAAGTTATTTTCTTTCATTTTACTTTATCAATACCCAAAAATATTATATTATTTTTTCTCAAAACAACAGAAATATCTTCAATATAATATGTTTTTTATATGAGAAATATTCTAAATACACTTACACTAACCTCCATCCAATCAGTAATGAACATATTGATTCTGTGGACGACAAACTATTTCCTAATGCAATAATGATTGTTCTATTATCTCCTACCACCTATATTATGGACATTATGAAGGAATTGTATTTACTGGTGTTTTATATTATATTCATATTCTCTTTATTTTTCTTAATTTTTCATTTATATCATACCTTTTGGGTTTCCATAATTGATAAATACGATAATTTCATTTTAGGAAGTGCGGACTATCGCACCCTCAAAGTGATATACATCATTCATACTATACATGGAATGTATAATGGATCGATTTAATTAAATTACATAACATATATATTATAATTGAATTATAATATACCTGTTTAATATTATGTTTAAATTTTATTAAATATAAAATAGAAATTAAAGTAGCGTTCATGCATACGTATGGGTTTCCATCTGCATGAAAGCAGTGTTTCATTTCAGAACTTCAAATAATATATAATAATCTAAATACATATAAAAAAAATATATATTATATATATGATATCTAAATCTTTAATAACATTCTGGATATAATATAATTTTGACCACACATACAATTTTTAATTATAACAAGGTCAATTTTTGACTAATGTTCCTAACATCGACAAAATGTACGATATGAACTCAATCATTTAATTCCCTAAGATTTCTATTATTCACCACATATTTATTCATGTTGTGTTTTTTGTACTTCCTTTTGATATATATTATCATGATTCTATTTATATTCATGTTATTTTGTGATTTATTTGGTGTTTATTAACTTTTGGTCATACAACATGATTGATTACAATGTGGTAAGGGGTTTTTATGTAACTTTTGTTCATGTGAGATTCATGCTATATTGTCAACTATTAACGTCTGTGTGGGGTATTTACTACCCTCAATTGTAATATTTTTGTAAATACTTTAATTTAAAGGTATATAATCATTATTTCATGGGGTGTATGTTTCATTAGTTACCATATCGGTATGGGAATTTTAATTTTCAATATCCACTCATTCGGTTTTACGAAAAATTGATTGATTATTTTACTCTGAAATTATGTGTGAAATCATTATTTTCTTACTTATATATTAATTTACACTCCCCTTTGTTTGGATATACTTTTGATGTAAATAACCACTCCATTGATAAATTCTCAATTTATCGATATGAACTTGATAAGAGTAATTGGAACCTAATTTCTTTTAATTTAGTTAAACCTCCCAGTCAACGGTGTTCTTTTTACAAGAATTTGTGTGAATGTACTCATATTGATTTACATTGAATATCCAATAAAATTGAATGTATTTTTATTTTTCACACATAATTATGTCATTGATTTATCTTTAACCTATGGATACAATCTCTATAAGGGATTTCATCTCAACTTACATTCCATTGATACTTCTTTGTGGTTATGTGACAATTCACTTTTATATGGTGTATATAATATACTTTTAAGGAGTTTATTCTAAATCCATTTATTATCGTTATATTATAATGTTTTTATTACCTGAATTTTTATTATTCAAGAGTCTCTCATTTTGTTAGGAACTCTATCTAAAATATCATTTAAAATGTATTAAAAATTTATTCTTCTAAAAATTTATCATCATTGTCCTTGTTTTTAAAATGGTTTTAAGGATTTATTTGTATGAAAATTAATGTTTTCAATTTATAATTCCTTTTAAAAGTTTCAAATTGATAAGTTACACATTGATTCAAAAATATATTTTAAAAAGCTTCTTGATAAATAGCAAGAAATTAAAATGTTTTCCAAAAAAGGTGGATATTTCTCTCAAATAGTTTTGATGATTATTTTCATCTATTTCAGAATCCATAATTATTCTCGATTGAGGTTGTTTTATTATAAAAAAATATTCTATATTGTATTTAATGAGTTATGTTTGACTGTAGAGGTGCAATTTTAATACAATAAATGATTTTTGGTTAAAAAATTATCATTCGTATACTAGTTTTAATACGAATGATTAGATTGTTTTTCAACCATTTCATATCAGGAATGAATTGGACATAGTATCTGATGAGTGGAGCCTACTATAGATCCTCAATGCATCATTTTGTCTAATGAGACAAACTAGTTTCATGGAACAAGTCCTTGACAAAATCTTATTTGTAGTCTTAGCAAGGCTCTTTGACTATGTGGTTATGATGTTCAGCATAATGTATTCCATCATTATGAAAGTAGATATGGATATTACATGTGATTATTGTAATAGTATAATATCCATGTGAAAATATAATTGGAATTATTTGATTTATATTTTCCATATTACACTAAAGTTTAAGATAAAAAGGCTCGTGTTTTAGTGTTATACATTGCCTTAAATGTTTAAGGTTATATATGAATCTTTATGTAATAAGTTTATCCTTACTGAGTATCTAAGCTCACCCCTTTCTAAGTTTTATTTTTACTAGGATTTGAATATGAATATTATGATTGACCTGTAGGGATAACATATGAGATATGAATGCATACAAAGGGTGCACAATGTTTTTTTTCATTTCATAACGTAATGTAAAAATTATTTATGTATATAGAAATTACAACACTACTAAACGAATCAGTCTTTCAAGAGAAGATCTATTGTGATCATGAAAAGGTAATGTAATAATTCACCGACTCTGGGTAACTAGTGTTAGAGAGTTATAGTTGGTATCATAGGATGTTTTTTACAAACCATGGAAACTGGATTTAGAAAAACACAAATTAGAGAAGATTATCAAAAGATTGACTTCGGGGATTAGTATAGAAGAACATAAAAAAAGTTAATGAAAATATTATGTGGGTTTTCCAAAATTTACATCCTTATAAGGATACGAGTAGGTAGTGGTAGATTTGGAATAGATGTACCTAGGTGTAAAACCTGAAAACACCGATTCGACATAGTCAAGAACAAGAACTAGTGCACGAAAACAGGCTTTACCACACACATGGTTATGAAACTCCCAGGGGATATACATAGGTTAATTCACGTTTTCATTATAAAATAATTTTATGGAATTTAATATAATATGAGAATAAATTACATTAGTTAATCTTAAGGTGTTTAAGTTTGAAAATAATGCATCATGATATTCAAAAAATGATTTTATAACAATTATTACTCACATAATTATTTCTAGTTTCAGTCAATTCCTAGCTTCTAAAGAAGTCATATTTATATTTAACAAGATGTACAAGTTTCGAATGGTGGTGATAATGATCAATGAAATATAATGTTGGTAGGATTAAAATTTATAATTTTCTTTCCGTGTTAGTTTTCCAAAAAATATGATAAACAACATATATATTAACCAACTCCTAGACTAAACAAAGAAGAGAAAGGTGGTGAATGATAAGAGTGTCACCATTTGAGGCCCTGGAGAAAAGAAATATTAATTTCCATCATGCAGTAAATGTTGGATGAGACACCCAAGAAAGTGTGTCAATAGAAAAAATAAATTTTTTATGCATGGGATAGAAGGAAATAATGTAAGTAATTGCCGAGGTAAAATGAAGTGTACTGTGGAAGAAATTAAAAATGATCCCAAGAATCCATTTATATTCATTTTCCATAAATTTATGGGATTTGAGAAGTACCTGAGTAAATGATCTATTCTATAGTATTAACTCTTTGTAATGGAAGAACCTAGGTAAAAACAAATGGATGGATAAATGTTTAAAATTATTAGTTCTCTTTGTTGATGGGATTAAATTGGAAGAAATACCTCTTGTATGTGTAGCCTTGGAGTTTTTTATGTGAACATTCTATTAAAAGAAGAATTATATTTTCTTTTGTGGATATATTTATAAATAACCATTTGGATTTATATGATCCTTGAATTTGATGCAATTACAGGTTATTAATTTTTGGGAAGAAAATGTGAGGTATTAGATAACATTTGTGGTAAAATTATGTTATGGTTATTTTTAGTAATTTACCTATTTTTGGAATGTTATAAAAATACAGTTTTTGAAAAAGGACAACACACAGACCATGTGACAACCCATCACATTGGACAGAGATTTGGTAATTGGACCCACAACCAAAGTGAGATTGGGATTTATCGCCTACCACTAGACTTTGAGAAGTCCCTATTTAGTGTTACTATTTCTTTCTAGTTAAATTATTTTATTGATAAACAATAATTTTATTTTTTACAATATGCTTTATCAAATGGGTATCCATATTATAAAAAAATGATTTGGTAATTAAGTGATAAATGTTATTTTGGAAGAGGTACACTATTTTGGTAACAATATATACCTAAGTAAAATAGAATACTATAGAATTTCATTTAAGGAGTAATGTTGGAATATTTTTTATTCAAGAAGAATCTATGTTTTTATAGAGATTCAGGTTAATAATGGAATTTATTAACATATCATAGAGAATATATGATTTGGTCAATTAAACTTTTGTATGATACTTTAAGAGTAGTTGATGAAATTTAGAGATAAATGTTAAGGTTTACTATAAAATTTTATTTGAAAAAATTCCTATATGTTTTGGGATTCAATATTAGTATGGTTTATATTGATTGATTTTAAGGACAATTGTTTTTTGAATGGTCTTTATTGAACATTGGGTATTGTTTGTTCAATTTTGGAAATTAAGATTAATATTTCTTTCTACAGAGGATTATCCATTTTTGTGATCATTTTATCTTGTACAAACCATTTGGTTTTAGATAATCTCTAATGACAAGGGAAGCATATAGGTCATCCATTGTGGCTTATGCGATTATCTTGATTTTGATTCTCGAGATTTAGGTGTGAAAAAAGACATCTTGAATAATCATCGTTTGGAGAAAAGATTAGTTAGAGGATGAAATTTATTAAAGGATGATACTGTACATAAAATATATGTATATCTTCTTATTTTCTTAGTCAATCTATAAGATAAATTCCTATGCATTATGAAATGGAACATAAAATAGAAAACGTTGTTTGTTAAATTTTGCTACTTGGAAACTAATGACTGTTTAACCCATAAAAAGATTGTGGTTTTCTTGTTTTTATCTATATCCTGATCATGTTTTCTATCACTCTTCATCATAACATGACACTTAGTTTATCTTCCATATCCATGTTTTCCTACATGAAATCCTAGTATGGGTTATCTTGGGTGACCTTTGTGTTTCTATTTATACATTCTCAAGAGATATTTTTAATGGATATTTTTTCATTGTGTTACATTAAATGAAGTTCCCAAGACCAATTTTAAAAATTATAGAACGAAATTTCCAAATGGACGCAAGAATTTAAAACCCCAATCTTCCACGGTACGCTTCTCTTTAAATAATACAATGTCGTGTGATGTAAGCAACACTCAGCTCAAGCGCACCACAACCTATCTAACATGCCATTTAGATAGATTTTATGAATAGTTAAAACCCCATTTTCAATATTATATATATCCTATATAATTTTAACATTCATATTTTCTATTTCCTAGACATAATATAAAGCCAAATTCAATTTTTGATATAAAAGAAGTATTTTTAAAAAAATGTAGTTCTTCTATCTTTTAATGGAGAACCATTTTTGAATCCCATATTTGACACTTTTATATGTTATATTTGGAAAAATAAAATTGTTTTTTAGGAGCGGGACATCATAATTTACTTTGGGTAATTTGTTTTGTACTTTTCTGATCAAATTCATTTTTTATGAATAGTGAAAAATATAGTATTTCAATTTAAAACAGCATTTAAATATAATTTATTTATAAGGATAGATTAACCTCTTAATTGGATATAAAGTTTAATTATATCATATTTTCTCATTTTAATATAATTTTGTTCATTTTATGCAATTTCATGTTGAAATTGGTAATAAATAAATGTTTATATTTTTATAGTTATTATTTCTTACTAAACACGATTTTTGGTTTGACAATGGGAATTAATCGTAAATTAATTGATCCAACTTCTATTTTTTCAATTTGGTAAAATAGATATCATTTTTTAATTTAGAATATAAAATATATATTAGGCTGAATTTTTTGTAGATTTTCTGAAAAACAATAATTTTTGATAAATAGTGAAAACACTATGTAGTAGTTAAGAAGATGACATTTTAATTGAAATGAAATTTTACTACTTTTGTGAATTTAATTTAAGAAATCCAAAATACATGGTGTTTATTATTATGTAAAATTATATTCAAGTATATTAAAATAAATTTAGGTGAATAATAACTTTTGGCAGTTATTTACCACAATATAAAGAAAATAGGGTAATTCAAGGTAAAAAAAAATTATAATAATATTAAATTATCATAACAAGTGTCCTAATCCTATTCGTTGATACATTTTCGACCATGGTCATACTTGGGTCTATTTTGGGACCCCATGGAGCCACTTATTAGTGATAATGACACTTTATATTAATTAATTTAATGTAATGGAACAAATGACCTAAACATATATCATTTAGAATATAAATTCATACATGGGGATACATAAGTTATATCTTACACTATAATTATTCATTTCAAATATAAAAATATTCCATTTATCATGGAATTTGGTTTAAAAATTTTAGACATCAAATAAAAAAAATTAAACGTGACACAATAATGATATAGTGTTTTCATTATTAATGAATGAATTAGATAAATGAGAAAATATTATTGTAAAAATATCAAAAACCATCCAATTCTTATTGGATGATTTTATTTTAATCAAAAATCATCTTATCTTCTAATATAATAAGTTTTTGAAATTTTAGAAACCAAAAATTATTATATAATAAAATAATATTTCCAAACATTCCTAAAGAGCCCCTCTTCCCCCTTATAAAAATCCCTCACCTCTAACCCATTACTCACAACTCTAAATCCTCATGTATCATCCATTATCTCCCCAAATAAGTTTTAATTATGCCTCTATTCTACCTAGAATCCTTACCTTAGGCAGAAGACACTTCAAAAAATCATTGTGGTTCAAACCAAATGGAGTAACCCGATTTAAAGGAAATGTCTTGTGTCATGTTCTTTTTAATTTTACTTCTCCATCCCACACTAATATTTTATTAATTTATTTTATAACAGCACCAGTACCCCAAAATAATTGGTGTTTCATATGATAATGAATCAAACAAAACTTATACACACCTTCATCTAATGGGTAAAGTATATACTGTTCTTATGGAGGACGAAGTACTGCCTCCCGAAACTATGACTATTCAATCTTCTCCTACCACCACTTATGGTGGCCATTAGGATTGAACATTGTTTACATGTGATATATATTAAAATTATATGGTATTTATACTTTGTTATTTTTTATTTGTATCATACCAAGAGGGTTTCTATAATGGGTAAATATGATAATTTCATTTGAGGAAGTGCGGACTACCGCCCCCTCAAATTATATGACTGGTTTATTCCATACATGGAATGTATAAAGTATGAAGTTAATAAAATAAAATAAAATATATTTAATACTATAATTATTATTTACCATATTATTATTATTTTTTAATTCCATTAAATATAATATTGAAATGAAAGTAGTGTGCATGCATATGTACAACGTATCGTCTCAATGAACTGTGTGTTTCATTTTTTTGACATAAAATGATATTGAATATTATAAATACATATTCACTTGATATATATTATATATATTTCATCTAAATCATGAATATAATTTTTGAGATAATGTAATTTTGACCACATTGACAATATGTAATTATAACATGTTCATTTTTGGTCTAATGTTCTGAACATCAACAAAATGTCCAATATCAACTCAAACAATTTACTAATTGTCATAGAATGGTAATAAGTTATAAAAAAGGATTAATAAATATGAAAAATTTTCTTACGGAAGTATAAATTAACATATGTTTATTATACAGGAATAACACAAAACATACGAGTCAAGTCAGACACATGGTAAGGGGTTTCTTATCTCACTTTTAATTCTGTGAGATTTACATTGTTCACCACTTATTTATTGCATGTGATGTACTAGGTACTAACATTTGATATATATTATCATGATTATAATTGAATTCATGTAATTCAGTGATTAATTTGGTGGTTGTTAACTTCTGGTCATACGTCACAATTGATTACAACGTGGTAAGGGGTTTTCATCTCACTTTTATTCCGGTGAGATTCATGCTATATTTTCCACTATTAACTTTTGTGTGGTGTATGTACTAACCATGATTGTATTAAGTGTGTCATATAATTAATTTATGTGTATTTAAATTATCATTGTATGATCCATCTTTCCTGGGGTCTATGTTTCATATGTTACCATATCGGCAAGGGAATTTAAAATTTGAATTTCCACACATTCGGTTTTTTGAAAAATCCATTGATTATTTTACTCTAGGATTATGTGTGAAATAACTATTTATTTAATTATGTAGTAATTTCCAATCCCCCTTTTGCAGATACACTTTTGATACACATAATCATTCCATTGATAAATTCTTAATTCATCGATATGAACTTGATAAGAGTAATTTTCACTCAATTTATATTCATTGAGTTAAACCTCGAAGACATTGGTGTGGTTTTTAAAATAATATGTGTGGATGTCCTATGATTTATTTACACTGAATATCCAATCATATTGAGTGTATTTTTATTTTTCATACATATTTATTTCATTGATTTATCCTGGACTTAATGATGGAATCCTTATAATGGATTTCATCTCTACTTACATTCCGTTGAGACTTCCTTATTGTTATGTTCCAATTCACTTTATATGGTGTATATACTGTATATTGACATAGTATATCATGAATCCCTTTATTCCCAATATATTATAGATTTATGATAACCTCAATTATTTTTATTCAAGCATCTTTAATTTGGTTAGGAACTCTAACTAAAATATCATTTTAAATGTTTTAAAAGTATATTCTTCTAAATCATTCTCATAAATGTTCATGTTTTAAAAAAGGTTTTAAAGATTTATTTATATGGACATTAATGTTTTAAAAATAAAATTTGTTTTAAAATTTTCCAAGTGGTATGGGACACATTGATTAAAAAATCTATTTTAAATGGTTCTTTATAAATAGTGAGACTTTTAAATGTCTTAAAGAAAACAGGGGATATTTCTCTCAAGTAGTTTTGATGATTATTTTCATCTATTTCAAAATCCTTCATTTTTCTCGATTGAGATTTATTTATTATAATACAATCTTCTATATTGCACTGAATGTGTTTTTTTGACTTTTGATGTGCTACTTATATACCATTAATGGTTTGTGATTAATATATTAATATTTCATGGGAAAGTTTTAAAACAAATGTTTAAATTTTGTTCCAACCTATTCATATATGGATTGAATTTAACTTAGTGTGTGATGGATGGAGCCTTCTATTTCTCCTCGATGCATTGGTAGGTATCATGAGAAAAACTTGTGTCCTGGCACAAGGCCTTCACATAATTTCACGTGTAGTCTTAGCACGAGGATTTGACTACGTGGTTATGATTCTTGACAATAAACATTCCATCATTATGAAATTATCTATTGATATTACATGTTATTATTCAATAAGTTTAATTTCCATGTGAAAAAGTAAATGGTATTATTGGATTTATATTTTCCATATTATGCTGACGTTTATGTTTAAAAGGATTGTGTTGTATTCTTATAAAATGCCTTAAATGTTTATACTTATTTATGAAAGTTTCCGCTATATTATTATCCTTATTTACCATCTGAGATCATCTCTTTATTTGTTTTATTTTGTCCAGGATGTGAAGAAGTATATTATGATTGACCTATTGGGATAGGATAAGGGATATGAATCTATTCAAACGGGACACAATGTTGTCTTTTTCATTTAATATTGCAATGTAAAATTTATGTATGTATCTAGTACATCCAAAGATACTAAATGAATCTGTCATTTGAGATGTGATATACTGTGATCTTGAAAATATTAGGTAATAATGCACCGACTCTGGGTAGCTATGGTTATGGCGTTAGAGATTAGGTAAGATCAGAATATCATCAAATGTCAAAAAAAAATTTATCTCCTCAAATGAAAGATGACACATTTCATCCAATGATAATTTCACCCCATTCCTAGAAACAAAATTAAAATTTTATGCATTATTTGAGATATCCTTGATGAAAATTCAATAATACCAAGTATAATAATCAATGATGTAAATATAAAAGTTGTTTCATTGTTCGACGTATGAAAATACATACTCAAATTTTCAATGAGGAACTGATAAGTCAGGACAATTAATCATATAACCATCGAACATTACTTATTGGATCCAAAAATTTCATTTTAAGTGAATTACATACAAATGAAAACACATCAGGATTTAGATATCCAAAACCAAATGGTGTTTTTGTGGATGCTAAAATATAGAATAAACCAATATATCATCCATGAAAACTACTAGAAAATTTTTCATATAGTGATAGAATATCATATTTCTCAATGATATAAAAACTATATGAGTGTTAGTCAAACCAAACACCATCATCAGATATTCATTATGGTTATACATGCATTAGGAATTCATCCTCAATATATCAAACGCCCTAACTATATGATGATGATTAAAAATGGCTAATATTTTGAATCCATCATCCCCCTTTAACTGATAAAACAATTAATTTACAAGATGATAAGAATACTTATTATAAACCATTACCTGACACACCCTTCGATGGAACACACATAATCGAAGTGGACCATATACCATCTTGCGAAATAGAACTATGGATTCCCAAGGAAAATACATTGGAAAAAATGTTCACCATCATATAATATAATATAATATTGAAATCTTTCTATTTCTCTAGATCAGAACATTATGAATATATCGATGTCATTTATAGATATAGCATGCGGTCATTTAAAAATTATAGATCTATCTCTAGTGGAATCATTGAAAATTCATTAGGTAAATAATCTGGAAATCATAAATAGCAATGAAAAGGTCACGAATAGTGTAAAATTCCATGAGCTCTATTACTATAGTAAAGAAAAAACTAAAAATCTATGTGCAGGATGGTCATACTCAAAAAAACCTCAAATTTCCCTCTATATGAAACACATATAAGCCCCCATCTACGACAAAAAATATAACACACTGATGATAAGAATAATCCTTATATGGATGAGAAATAAAGAATTACCTCCAAATGATGATGCTAAATAGATCTTAATAACAAATAAGAAAATTTCATACCAACTCCACATCAGCGATCGATAGTTCCCATAGACACTAAATCCCCTACCCCTTATCCCCTCTGAACAGGGGTCTCTAAATCCATTACATAGAAAATGAACATCATTAGATGTTTACGAATTAAAAAAAATTCTGATATACATATATAGGAAGTATCTAAATAAAATAATTAAATCACTATAGAAGATTCAATAAGGTTGGTACCTGTCACTATCACTAGACCTGCATCTTCTTCTTCTTGAAGTCCTTCTACATATTAAAGGTGCTTAACTATTGAGGCATGTGGCTAGATCTATATATTCATAAGAGCATCTAACTATGTTTCAATAGAATTTGGATATGATGATACCTAGATATATAAACATGTAGACATAGCCTGAAAAAATAATAAAGGTAACCAAAATAACCACATTTGTTTGAATTCTTTATTGGTGATGGACTTGAATTTTTTGTGTGTAAAACAATTCCCTAATGGTAATGTAATGAACCAAAATATTATAAATTCAATTACACCATTCTTTTGTTAATGTCATAATAAATAACATTAGGAAAAACAACGTCACAACATGTTTAAATGAACTACTATGTAACCTTTAAATATAAAATTCTGACTTATGTGTATTGAATTTTGAAAATCTAACAAACACAATTGTGATATGTAAGATGTTTGAATTTTGATTTGACAAACATAATTTTTACTGAATTGTAACCTACCATTATGAATAGTAATATGGGCCTTATGAATATTAAATAATCTGAAAATATTGTAACCAAACCCATGAATTATTAAATAAAATTTATGAATCTTATAAGTGACAATATGTCCATAGTAAAAGTATTGGTATTTTTGTAAGTCATCAAAATACTTAATTATAAATAAGTAAATTATTTATAAAATAAAAATAATTTTCATCCATAAATTAATATTTCTATATGCATTGATTATAATATTATTTTATGAGATCCTTAATTATTTTTCATAATTTTAGAAAAGCAGTTGAAATTCTAAAATTTGTATTTTTCATGAAAATTATGATTTTAATTATAAATTTAATTATTCACATTTTAATAATTATTTTTGAAAAATAGTTTTAATTTTTGTATTATATACATCAAATAATGGTTTGGGTGATTTTTTTTGAATTTTCCAAATTACATGAATTTTTAATGAATAGTGAAATACTATAATTGAAAAAATTAACTCAATACATTAATTATAGTGTCATGAATGATGTTCTTATGCTGTAAATCAATTGGTTTGAACTCACATAAATTTATTACTATTCATGGCCATGGAATCATCACTTTTTTCATGGATTGAAGATAAATAATAAATTAATGAATATAATATTGAGAAGACCCCTCTCCCCTCGGTTATAAATTCCTCCTCTCACACCCTCATTACATCACCCCTATATAGATTCAATACAAGTCCAATTTATTCCACAATCTCTCCTCTACCCCTCCACAACATTTTGGATATCTTTCTATCATCCAAATATAAATCCATGGTTCTTTAAAGTGGATCTCAAGAAGAGGATTCAAGAGGTAATTCCACTATTTATTTTCATTAATTTTCCTTTCCAATTTCATTTGTTATATTTTCCTATCATTATAATATTTTATTAGAATTTCATGATAACTCTAGTATGATTTATATACAGGAATTCAATAATTTTATAGGATGATTATTGATCATACTCCTCCATTTGACTATTTGTTAATAAAATGAAATTGTTGCCCGAGATGTGTTAATTTACCTACATCATGGGCGATACACTTCCAATTTCCTTCAACTAAATTAAGTATATCATTGAAACCAATGAATGGTTTAAAAATTAATATTTATTTTTTAGTCACTTTTATGTTCTAGAAAAAAATTTTATTCATAATACTAATTGATAAAACAAAACACGTTCGTTGTGATCCAAAAAACACCAAATTTACCTCAAACAATCATCCTTAATTTTTAACTAATGATTCATACACATGTTATATAGAATAATTAATTACAAGATCATTCAAACTCTTTTAAAATTAAATAATGACTTGTAAAATTCATTCCCGATGTTTTTATCAATGTTCTACAGAAACATCCATTAATGTGTCCAATTGAACCATTCATGACAACTAAGAAAAAGAACACTCCTGAATGATGAACAGAAACTCTATATCTCATCCAAAGGCACATAAAATAAAACAAGGAATCCATAATGAACAATATTCATATAATAAAGGTTTTTTAATTGTTAATTAATTAATATAATTTGATTATATAGTACATTAATGTGAAAAAGGTGTTTGCATGTTAGGTAAGGGGAACTTCTTGAACCCAAATTTTTTCTTCAGGTTATCCCTCCATGATTCCATTTTTTTATGGTTACTTCTTGAAAATAATTTTTCCATAATTATCTTACTTTTATAGGAGATACATGTCTTCCACTTTACTTTATTCCTAATAAAAGTATTTCCAAAATAACACCTCTTTCAAAAAACACCATTTACTTCTCACTCAATATTGATGGTCATTATATCAAGAATGTTATTCCCTCAATATTTTTAGATCCCAATATATCTGAATTTGTTCTTATGAGATCAAAAACATTAATTTCCATGGCTTATTTTGTTCATTATTGATATGTGTTCTATGTGGCATGCATGATAATGAAAATGTTATGATGTGATGGGTGCACCCAGAATTATATAGCGCAAAATTAATGTTTGAATGTGATGGGTGTAACGAAAATTATACAGCACTCCAATGCATTTTGTAATGTGATGAATCTCGTGAGTTAAAGTTAAATTATGTGTGATGGTGATTATATATTTTTCACAACTATGTGTTGTATTTTACCACTAAGACATGATGTTTCATTTTTATGTATTTCCAAATTCTATGTCTTTTATTAATGTTTCCTCTAATGATTATTATATGATTCCTATGTTATGATTATAGTGATTATGCTATTCTGTTCTTAGGTTTTTTCATGTTCTCATATATCCTCTTACTGGGATATTATCTCATCCCTTTTGACGTATATCCCTCGAGTGACTACTTGTACTAAAGAGAAGTCAATATCCAATTAGAAGCTAGAGAAAAATTTTTAAATAAATGTTTATTTATTATGATGTAAAATTTTTGAAGGGTCCTAGTATTCCAAATACACTAATCCATTGGAACAACTTGGTGTATTATTTTATGTTATTATCATCACAATGATGTCAATGTAATTTAAGAAGAGTAGGGTCACTATTGATGAAAAGATAGGGGAAACTAACAGTTATAATGGAATGTGAAAAGGGGGATTCAAATTGAGAACCACCCACTCCTCATATGATTATCCTAAAGCTTCCTCTATTTTAGTGTAATTATACTAAATCAACAACAAGTTTAATTAGAAAAGGAATAATATACCAAATTTCATTTCACATACATATATACAATTACAGACCTTTTCAATGACTCTGTATAAGTAAAAATACTTATCATAACTTAAAATAGTATTTTATATAGTCACACACCCTAAATTTAGTTATAATCATTCAAATGGTCATTATTTACAACCTATTGTGGTTAAAGAACCATCTCAATGAATTTATTGGATAAATCTATAAAATTATGTTCTCCATACTGTGAAAAGATGAATGGTGGATTCTTTTCTATAATAAAAATCTCTAGAAAAACATTCTAGTTGAAGAGTGTCATGAATTTCTTCCAGTCAAAGCCAACATGCCTATCTACATACACCATGAAATCCCATAATTTCTTTCAACAAACCTCAAATATTAACACCTATAACATCACTTTGACACTCTCATGCATTTCCAGAAATGTATAGATCCGATCAATATTTTTAGGAAATTCATTCACATATTTAATTTTATTCATACCTTTAATGGATGGTGGGTTCTCGTATAAGAACTTCATTAAATGATCTCATTCTCCCCCATCACCTTTATTAACCATAATGAAATTGTTATGTACTTATATTATATTATTTTCAATAGTAAAAAAAAACCTCATGATATCATTGATAAAATTATGAACCATAAGATGATTCCCTTGAGGGGCATCAGCACCACCCTCCTAATGATCCGGAAGAGCACAGATCAGAGGCATATAGTTGCACACTGAAACAGAAGAAAAAATCATTCAGTGGATTAATTTTAGTTCAGACCAAAAAACCTATACGAGAATAATAAGATTACGAAAAATAATAAAAAAAGTAGACACAAATCCCTTTATCCCATGATAACTTGAGAATAATCTTGGAATGTGATATACAGACTCTCCCTGTAACCTACCTATCATTTATTTAAATTCATATGTCCAGTAAATCAAACATCCCAAGATAAGGATTACAAAGGATACACTACATGTCATCCCAAAAATTGATGAACCCGACCAAGATACCCTTTTAATCTAGTACCAGAACAGATTTTATGCATACCTAATATGTGTTTCTGGTCCACATTGGTTGTTATCTACCACACAAGAATCAATAAAAAATAGAGGGTATTATTTCACCAAACATTAGGTAGACAGTATTACATATATACATATATAGTAGAAAAAACATGAAGAAAAATGAATATATAAGTACATTACAAAATTGAATAGTAGTATGGATTCAAATGAATTGGTCAATAATTAATCTCTAATGAGACTAATCCAACTTGAAAGGATGAAAAAACTAAAATAGTTACTCTAACAATATCCATTTGATAGCCTTGGAACAACCAGACCATTTTCCCATATAGCTACCCAAATATAGCTCATAGAAAATTCATTTCCACACTATAGTGCCTTTCCTTTCACTACAGAAAATCCATAACACAGTCTACAAACCGCTAAAGTGGTGCCTATGATTTTAACTAATAAGATTTGATAGACCCCATTCATGTTCTCTATAACATTTCATTGTCTAATAGTTGATGAATTCCCAATTTTAATGAAATAAGGAGAGGATAAAATGGTCTATAGTATTTTATCATTGGTTCATAAAAAAAATTAATTTCCCCATTTTCCATATTTCAAAATAAATAAGGTAAATATGTTTCAGATAATTTCATATACATATTTCAAAAAATATATATCAAACAGTAGAAAATAATTTATACCATATGATATCATATCCATAGATGAATGTATAAAATGGAACTAGATATAACAACCCAAATTGGCTAGATTAAAGAACATGTAACTTAATTCCATGGATTAGACATAGACATGATGGAAAGTGACTAATTCCAAACATATCTAATCACGTGTGTATAAATCCTTGATAAATATGATTCCAATCTAGAGAGAAGATGAACACCCCTACAGTTGAACCCCTATTAGTTCCAACAAGTACCTTGAACAACTAGCATATGGATTATTGGTAGTCCCCATGAGGGAACGCCCTGAGTGTGGATTGGGGCTATTAATACACCTTAAAACTAATAACCCAAGGATTCCCAAGCTATCTATTTTCTAAATCATTTCATTTAACCATTCCATCGATCCAATTAATCATACCATTATTTGAATACCATTTTAGAATACCATTTCATGATTATTCTAAAAAAAATTCATTTCCCATATCCATGGCAAAAATATAATTTATTAAAAACCGGTTTCTATATACAAAAACCAAATAATTCAATCATTAAATTTCATTTATTAATCTATTTATAAATAACATGATGAATTCAGTTTCCCAACACATGATAGGGACTGAACCACCTACCTCAAAACTCATGTCACACATTCTTGGAAATTGATTCACGAAAAGATGAAATCTAAAAGGAAAATGGATTTCCTATAACAAATCTACACAGCCCAAAATTGATTCAACTAAGAAAAGAGTTGTAAAAGACGAATGGTCTCAAAATACCTTGAGGAATGAACATCTGCACCACCACAAACAACATAGGATCATCCAATTGAATAATATCATGGGAAATATATGAAATGTATCGAAAATAATAATAAATTTTGGTCAAAATATCCAATAATTCATTGTAATAGAGACACTGAAATCAAAATGCAATGAATTGGCAGAATGGATTACTCACCTGGAGGGATGAAGTCCAACTGCATTGGAGATTAGTCACTAAATAAAGTAATTAATATGAATCATAGGTCTTGTATATCACTAAGGAGAGATCCCAGGTGAAGAAAAAAAGAGCATGTTGATGAATAAAAAAGAAATTATCCATGAAACACCCATATACACTTACTCTTTATGTTTACGTGGCATGTAATACATGGGTTCAATATATTCCAAAAAACTAGTCAATTTCTATAAAATATCTATCATTAAACATTACCTAGAATGAACACAATTCACATTGTATACCATGATCCAGAATTCTGTTTAGTGAATAGTGAAAGGCATGAAATAACATTGCAGGGAGAGTAAATTCTAGGAAAATAGTGAAAATATAATTTTTTTACTAGAAAAATACAAACTACCTCATTATTTATCTAAACTATAAGATAACCCTATTAATCCATTACAGATTTATACCTAAACATTTTTAATTCAAATAAATGTAAATCCATAAAAAATTTGGATATTGTTCCAATAAAATGACCCCAATTATCAAGTGTCATATGATTCACCCAATTAAATGTAAAAGAAGTAAAGTGATGGAAATTTATTGATAGTGGGTAATGGGATATTACAACAATAGTTTTCATGCTTTATGGACATACATGGGACATCATTATAAATTAGATTATGTGATTTTATATATTCTTGGTATCAACTAGCTGTTTAACTTTAAATATCACATCAATTTTTATCAATGATGGGTGATGTATTTAACACTTAACTGATAAATATTCATCATAACATATTAATGGGAACATGGTTTATGTAGAGTTACTATAGTCTTGAGTCATATTAGTTTTCTAATGGTACATGTTGTGGTATTTTATGTTTTGGGAGGATCAGTATTGTCCCACTTAACGTGTCCTCTAATTATTGATTCTTTTAAGGATGTATTTCTAGACTTATTCACTAGAAATATTCCTGATAGAGGAATTAATGTTGATTTTGACCTCATTAGTTGTGAAAATCTCATTTTTATACCCCCTTTTCATGTGGTTCTAGCCCAGTTAAAGTATAAATATGTTTAGATATTGATTTTGAGTAGATGGGAATTAGTATGTTTAGTAATTACTTATGGGGTGAACCTCTATGGTTCTCTAAGAAGGAAGAACATACTCTTCACATATTGGATGATTAACATATAGATAATTTGGTTTTGGTGAATAATGTATATTTATTACCTTGTTCAGAACTACCATTGACCAGTTATAGGGATTCTAGTGGTTTTTAAGATTTGTCTTTTATTGAGATATCACCGTTTACTAGTTAAAAAAAGCATATCAGAAAGTCAGTGTTTTGTAGAATGTATAGATGTATGAGTATATTTTTTATTGATTCTTTGATGAATACAATGGCCATGTTCATTTCCCTAATGAAAAATATATTACACCTCTACCTAAACTAGTTTAAAAATTATTCCCATTAACACATCATCATATATGCACCCAAACCATAAAATCACAATAGACATCATGATATTTTTCCAATTACACATCGAGAACATATAGTATTCGATATGATATTCATGTTTATATTATTGATTAATGTATTTTTTCATGGGAATGTGTTGTCTAAGATAAATATACTCATATAAAAATTGTATGTAGAGGTAGCTATTTCCTATACACATCTTCATAATGCATTTCCAACCATGAGATTTATAGGTTCAAAATGATTATATAAATGTTTTATCCATTAATTTTTTCACCTATCACCACCTATGACATTACTAATGATGAATATAATAATGTTCTAGTTTTCATATCCCTTTGAAGAAGAATTTTATGAGATAAATTGTATAAAAAATATAAATTATGTACTAATAATTTCAAATTTATGAATTATATATGCAATTTAAAATAATGGAATAGGCCTTGGTTTTGGAGTGGTAGTAATTTAGTGATAGTACCTCGTTGGTTATAGGGTAAACTAATAGTAACCCCGTGAGTGGGAATAAACTACTCACAACCTAGAGTTGGTATACTTTTTCCATGTTATGATGTTAAGGAAACTATATCATTTCTCAAAGAGGATTTTTATCTAAACTAACCGAAATTTCCTCCATTAAATCCTCAAATTCCAGGACCTAAATATGGTGTAGAGGAACCGATTGGAGTATTCGAAAACAATGACAATTATATTGAATATCCAAATATGATTGTTAATTTCATATAAGATCCTCTAATATATAAGATGTGTGTTGTGGAAGAGCTTGGTCACTATCCATCATAGGATATTTGATGATTAATGAGATTAATAACTGATTGGAGGACGAATTCTTATGTGGTTCAGGGATCTGTGACATGTGTTGTATTAGAGGTCACATGTTATATAGTGGAAAAGATAAAATTTGGTCATGAAACTAATCCAGTGTTTGTTGTGAAGTTGGAATATTCGGTTTTAGGGTGTCCGATAAACATATGGAAATTTGGTGATGATAATGTGATAGATATACATGTTAAAGTATTAGTAGATTCTTGTATCAAAGTGGATATGATATGGTATTTATGTACCATACTATTGATAAAAATATGTCCCAAGAATTATGATTATTATTTTTGGATGTTGAATAAATTGTACATCATTGGAATTATTTCCCAATAACTTGCCTACCCAAGGATAAAGGTTTAGCACTGTTTTCCATATGGTTTCAACTAAAAACATATAGTTTCTAGGTTCAAGAGGTGGGACATCATGGCATAATTTGTTATGTGGTCACATTAGATCCCTTAGATTACTAACACTTTTTGGAATATTTTTTGTTGGTTAATGAAATTTTCATGGTTCATACGAATCCATGAGACTTGCTCAATTGATCATAAAAGAAAATGGTATTTAATTATTATAATAAACATACATGGATTTCCATTGATTATAGTTACTAAAAAATATTCATGTATTACAGAATAGTTATTATAGGTATTATTGAATTCCCTAGGGACATTATTGAGTTTTAGAATAGACTAGCATCATAAAATGGATAGATAGTCTATGTGTAATATTTTTCTAATGTAAGATATTAAAATATATTTAATAATATACATTGGTGGATCATGGAATATAAATCGTAACAATGTAGGTTTTTCTTATAATTATATAATCCATAGTTATATATATGTGGATCATTTTGAGAATCATTATAGATGATGGTGCTTCCCAATGTTTTGATGGAGTAATTTGAGTAATGTAGATGTTGTCAGCACTATCCTGTATGACCTTATAGAGGGTTTAGTAGATCTAGAAGTTTTTAGTTACCACATTGAGTAGAAAAAACATATTTATAATATAGAGGATGACCATGTGATTTTACTGCTGATGGCTGGGTTTAAAATTAATGACAACATGGTTGGTGTATTGTCACCTGTAGATGTAGTGGAAATTAGAACTATGTCCTATTAAACAAATTATGATCATTGAAAACGTTTTCATAGTGGAATACTAATGGAAATCATGAAAAGATTCATATTTCACTATATAATAGGTACACACACAAACATGAGCATTTTATATATTTTTATGATATTTAGTTTGATCCAAATAATTCATAAGAGGATTGTTTGGTATGCCTTATTGACTATATAGTTATGGTACAATAGTGGAAGATGTTACCACTTTTTTAGATCTAATAGTATCATAGATGGATCGATGAGGATATGTTTGTTTGAGAGTTAGATGGAATATTTTAAATGAGTACTTTTTTTTAAAATTGACTCCATAGAAACATTATCAAGGAAAAAAGTTTCACAATTGGGAGAATTGTAGTATTTTTTGTTTTTAAATGTTCTTAAATCTCTATCTTGAAAATAATTTACATTTTTTTCTTCCATGATAATAGTTATAAACTCTATTTTTACCCTTACGTATGGCTTAAGGAGTACATATAAGTAAAAAAATTATACTTAAACATATGATGGAATATTGGGTGTAATGTTAAGGTAAAGATTAATTTTCAAGGCTTACATATGTTTGAAAATCAGATGAATATGTTTTGTGTGTCCTTCTAAGACGTGGATGAGTGTAAGACCATCTCACATGGGTTATGAATCTATAAAATTGGTTCTTCCTAAATGTATACTATGTTTTATATGGTTTACCAATGTTTTTAAAAGGATATGTAAGGCTATATATGGAACTGAATAATGGTAATGCCTATTTTCTGCAACATAAAAAGGTAATGGCTGAGTTTTATTGGGTTAACTTATTTTTTTCAAATAGGTGTGTAAGAGTAGGGATTAGTTGCGAAAGGGTAACTCTATCCCTCCACGCGTCATTTATGGGTAACCCAATAACCTTTGAAAACACATATGATCTATATAACGATAAAATAATATTACCCTTAAACAAATTCTTTTTTTAGAAAATTTTATTTTTACTTCTAGTTTTCATTTCCCCTTCCCCGCCTCAAAAATGTAACACAATATTGACTGTCAAAAAAAATAATCAACGGAATTAATTATGGTGACTCATTTACTATTTAAAAATATTTTATAAACGTTTTTAATCATCCTTCTATAATGATTCACAATATTAATGAATTAAATCGGAATTTATTATTGTATTTTATAAATATTATAAATCATATCATATTTTTATTTTCATTAAATAAATGAACACTTAGAAACAAAATATTTTTAATATTATCTTGAATTTGATTTTTTTGTTTTCTTTTTTTCATTTATGGAGAAACATTATTTGAAAAAATATTGTTCTCCATCTAGTTTTTTAGCATGGATTAACTAAAACCTCTCTTTTATATTCTTAATTGAAATTCCATTGAATGATAAAACCAATGTTTGTAATAATATAATTTCGTAGTAATTTTTTGTTTTATATTTCCATAGATTCATAAAAAATTACAATGTTTTCATAAATTATTAATTGATATAATTATGGAAAATTACAAGAATAATTATTATTTTAGACATTGTATTATTTTTGAGATATAATTCATCCTCACACGTTGAATTTCAATTGTATATGTGAAATAATAATAAAGTTCAATAATGATAATATAGAATTATCATATTTAATTTCCATTATCTGGGATGATGTTTATTTTATTTTAAGTAATGTTTTATTTTAGTTTTTAAATAAATTAGTTAATTCGAAACTAGGAATACTTGTGGAGACGATTCGTATAACAAATACCTGATTGTGATTAAATACCTGTCTCATTTGAAAAAATTTATATTTTATTTCAATACATTGGACGTAGGGTATTCCTTACGATATATGGATATCCTATAAACTATCATAATTTTTTTTATTATTCTGTAAGTATGTTTTGTGTTATCCATTTATAGTTACAACTTGTGGTTTTGTGTGTTTCCTTGTTACCCAGGTATGATCCTTATTCCATAAGTAATATTGGTGTGTCTTGTTTTTATATTTGATATTGAATCAATGGATTTTGGATATTTTGGTATATTTCACATCATTATATGTTATTTATATTTATCATGTCGTAACATGTTGTGGATTATCTCTAATTTAGGGGTTTAGTTATTGGTACATGTGATAGGCATTGAGAAAAAACACATCAATGTTCTACTTTAGTGTTTTTGTGGTAATTGTCTTTTTTGGGAAATTTAGATGACCGTGAATAAATATGGTTGGTGTTGCTGTAGTAATGTGTTATGGTGGTATAGTTTCCTAGTTTTTATAATTTCTTGGTCATCAAAATTGATTTTTTTTGGAGAAGGATGGTTTTACTAAAATGAGTTCTCAAATCATAGATCTTAGACTTCGAATGAGGTGCGCAGAAGGGACAATGAGAATCTGTAAATGATGATTTTTGCAAGGCATCACAATAAAGACCGCGAATTGTGCTACGTAGAATGAATAGTCAAAAATATTTCATAGGAGGTACAAAATTCCTAGGAGGGTAATATTTAATGGGTGACTTGTAATTTTTTGATTGAGGTAGTATTTATGGTTTTCACGCAGTGTTTTTCATATGCTGAAGACATCAGCCACAAGCAAAGGAGAATAGATCTATGTGGAACACATAAAAATTCATAACGATGATTTTACTACATCGATGTTTTGGATAATTATAATTATAAGCTTATTTGATCTATTTTACTATAAAATGAAACCTAATAATATCATTAAAAAGAGTGAATTTCATTAAAAAATGTTCATCATTGCAGGAAGAATTCTTCAAAGCCAGAAGTAGTTAGTGGAGGAGAATTCCAAAAAATATAAGAGTTTATGAGGGATGATTTTTTGAAGTAGTGAGAATATTAAAAGAATAATAAATGAAAGTATGATTGTAGGGATCTGTATCTTACAATGAAAAAGGGTTCAAGTATCATAGGATCCATCAATCGTCCATGAAGCTGAAGCGGTCCGCATAATAAAAATGTGTCCTTGAAGAACTCCCTCCATGCAATTTTTAGCAGTATCAAGAAAATTTAAGGATGTACAGGGAGGATGTTGGAGAGTCCATATATTGACTAAAATAGTTCACAAAAGAAATTTCTCAAGATAATGGTTCACATAAAAGAATATTTCATCTATAATTTATAATTAGAATCCATGTAACACTTACATTTGAAACTATTTTGAGGATTTCACCCAAGGATATACTCACAAGGATTACCCAGTGATCAATATAATTTTCATATCTGAATTCTACTATAGAAGAAGAATATAGAGTATCTACATCATTAGACTATATTTTCACAAGTTTATTCAATACTACAATCAAGGTTGAGAAAGGAATTCATGGGATCTATTACAAATCCATCCAAAGTATGAGGTGGTAATTTTGTGTCCTTTATCATAGAAAATACCATTCCAGTTGACTATAACATTGATGAGAAACATTCAAGTGTTATTCATCAGTGTGGATATGTCTATAAAAAATGATTGATTCATTTTAATGAAAAGAAATATATATTGAAAAATGATTGTGATGAATAATAATGTATGAAATATTTAAACATTAAATTATGTTGTAGAAATTAGTGAATAACCCTATATTCAATGTGATGTTGGTCCTACTGATGATGAAGAAATTTCAAGGAGAAAAAATTTTATGTTTCACAAAAAAAACAGAACTAGATAAAAAACTATCGGATAAAAAAACAATAGATATCTAGATCCATGTTTAGGAAATTACTGTCAACAAGTTAAAATTTTTGAATAATATACATCATGATGTGGCCATATATATAAGGTATAATAATTCCTCTAATGATGAATAATTGAAATATATTTCCATAGAGATATAAAAATTTAATGTTGATGGAAAGGGAAAGAAATTGAACTCAGAATAAATTCAGAATCTGAAATCCCAAAATAATTATCTTTCCACAAAGCTCCCTATATTGGAATAGGCAAAGAAGTGGATACGACATGATAATTTATCCTATAATGATCTTTTTTAATTAGAAAAATTATAAAATAATGGATCATGGTGACATTATAGATAAGATCACCCAAAATTGAATATTGAGATAATTAGTTGGAGGAATCTCACAAGAGAATACAATTCTCAACATGAATCGAGGGATATTAAGATTCATCAACTAGGATAACATTTTGAATCAATCATGAAATAATAGGAGAAATATAATGGAAATTTTAATCCCAAATTGAAGGATTCATTTCATTTACATTATGATTATTATTTTTCCGGTGATAATGATTTGAAATGAAAATATACAACTTAATAGAAAAAACAACAAATGATTTTCTCATTTCAAAGGCTATGATGTTTAAGAAAAATAGGTATTCGATATCATTAAACTACTCCCATGAACTATAGTAAGAGATATGTTAATAATTACATAAATAGAAAAAATAATGTATGTACAAAAGTCGGACCTAAAAAGGATTGTTCCGGATATAATGTCCACATGTGTTACTTCTGTGGGATTCATGGTTATATAGAATGTTTTTTAGGAACAAGAAAATATTTCATGTTGTCAAGATATTAATACATATAAATATGATAATTAGTAAAAAAATAAGGCCCCAGCCTTAATGATTACTTAATCTCAAGTTATTACAAGAATGCACAATGAGGATCTTTTCAGGATTAGATTTTTAGAGAATTAGATCATAAATCATGCATTACATTCCACATTAAAACAAGGTGGTTACATAAAACTCAATATTCACTTTTCTCATCAATGGAAACAATTTTAAAATAAAACATGGACTATTTCTTGACACTTCCTCAACATTATCATCACATCATGTACCTTTACCTTGACCTATGAAAAACATTTCAAACACTTGGGATGAGCATAAAAAGATCTGTAAGAGATATAAAAATACAAAAAGAAAAACATAGTCCATGTATACATAAGAATCATTGAAAACATACTTTACTAATAAAACATACGAACTTTAACATATCTCATTAAATCATTAGATTTATGATTAACTCATTGAAATTATAAGACATAAAGGTAACTTGAGACATTCATAACATTCTTATGTAGGGTGTATCCCTTATGGTTATGTTTGGAATACCCATCACAGTATACTCCCTAAATCTCTTGGAAGAAACCTTAGAGTTTAAATCCTTCGTGTTACCCAATGCATTGGAGGGCTATCACGAGCTCAGCCTCCCTTATTTTATCACGGAACCACCCGTCTTCATAAGCAATCCCCAAGAACCATAACATAATCGTATCACATAATATGTGCATACATGAAAAATGAGATTTCAACATTTAAATCACAAGATATAAAAAACAAATTGATTTAATAAAAATATTATCAAGACCATTTTCAATACCAAAATAAATTTAAAGTAAAACATGGTATTTAATTTTCATTTAAAAAGAGTTATGGCTTGTAGAGGAAGCCGAAACTCAAATAATGGTCACGGAGGCATAGAATTCTTTATCCCCGCATACGTAAGACAAAAAAAATTCCCTTTCATTGTTTAGTAAAAAGATTCGTATAAACAATATTCCTTTTGAATAAATGTAAAAGTAAAATGGGTTTATACACCGTAAAAATGAAAGTTATGTATAACACAAAATTTTCCTCAATGAAAGGAGATTGAGACGAAGTCCCACACCTCATGTCTGAATTGACTCGATTGTTCTTTAATCTCATGAATAATAATATAGAGTTTATTTCTACTTGATTAAGAACCTTTTTCAAGTTCATTATTACTTTTATATTACTTATTATGATGTTATTAACATTATTTAATTATTTAAGTTAACAACGGTCATTTTTTCGATCTTTGGTACTTGAGTCAAAAATAAACATTTTATAATTACAAGTTGTTCATGTGGTAAAATATCCATTATATCCAGAATTATATTCATGATGTAGATATCATATATATCATATATATCCAGTATATACATGCATTTATAATATTACATAACATTTAGAGGTATGAAATGAAATGCACCGTTCATGGAGACGGTAAGCCGTACGTACGCATGAATGCTACTTTCATTTATATTTTTTGTTTAATGGAGTGAAAAAATAATGATATAAAAGTATATTATAATTCCAGTATAATATAATATATAATATCATTAACTACATCCTTTATACATCCCACATATGGCATTAATGAATAAAATCACTTTGAGGGGGCCGTAGTCCGCACTTCCTAAAATGATGATACCACGTTTACCCATAATGGAAACCATAAATGTATTATATAAATGAAAAATAAATAATCATAAGGAAAAAATAAACATAATATATATCATATATAAATATATATACATCTTTGTGGCCACCATGAAAGGTGTTAAAAGAAGATTGAACAATCGTCCTTTAGTGAGGTAGAAATTCGCCAACCACAGAAACAGTATGTTCATTAACCATTAGACGGAGGTGTGTGTAATTATGAATCAAATACATCTCATAAAAACATCCTAGTATATTTAAGATAATGGTATTGTTACAAAAAAATTCAATAAAAAGATTTTAGGTGGTTGGAAAAGAAAATTAAAACAAAAGAACATAAGTGAAGACAATACCTTTAAATCGGGTAACTCCTCTTGGTTTGAACCAAAATGGTCTCTTGAAGAGATTTCTATTTAAGGTAAGGATTATAGGATGAAGATAGGGATGTGGAGAGATAAAATGATAAGAGCTTGGCTGAGCTAATGGCTTGAGAGGTGTGGGTAATATGGTAGAGTTGGGGGCTTTTTATAAGAGGGAGGAGGGTCACTCTTGGAAATTCAAGAAATGTTACATTATTATAAAATGAGTTTCGGATTTTAAAGGTCCCACAATGGTATATTTTGAGTATAAGGTGACAAGGGTTCTAAATCCACCCATCCTATAGGTTTTTACAAGTTTATGTCTTAGATTTTACATTATCTTTTCATTTTATTTAAATCGTTAATTAATGAGGTAATCGCAGCATCATCATGGTGTCATAAATAAATAAATTTATTTATTTTCTATATATTATAAAAAAAATTCATGATGTAGGAAATCTTAGTATCTTTACAATGACTATTTATAGTCTAAGATATCATTTATGTAGACACAATTAAAATTGTTTTACTTGGGTGATACATACATTGGTTATACTTTCATTTTAAAAAACATAAAATGATAAAGTGTCACTATCACCCAAACATGATTCCATGGGGTCCCAAAGATTGGAACAAGGAATCACATGGTCGGAAATGACACATCCAGTTGCATTAGGACACATTTTGGGGCCATTTTTTATTATTATGATATTATTTTATTACCCATAACTACCAGATTACTAATTAATCACGATAATTAAAGATAATTACCATCGTTACTCTTCATAAATTCAAAAACAAAAAGAATATTAATTTCATAATTTGGACCTTCTGATTCCAAATATGGAATCCATTTTAACAAATTCCAAACCCAGAAATTGTATTAATTAATTTAAAAATAGTTTCTGTTGTCAAAACAAAGAGTGTTTTTTTGAAACAATATCTATAAAAAAATGGACAATTATTTATGTCCAATTTCAAAGTGAAATTAATCACCATTACCACAATTGGATTAAATGGTAAAATTATATTATAAATAAACTTTAAAACCAATTAAAAAGATAATATTTCCATATAATTAAATTAAATTAAAAAGCAGTTTTGAAGTAAAATGCAATATTTTTCACTATTCATTAAAAAATAAACATTGTCAGAAAAATACCAAAAATTTATCCAAAGTAAATTTCAAGGACCCAATACTAAAGAATAAGTTTATTTTGACAAATAGATCTTATAAAATTGTCAAAAGATATATTTAAAAATGGTTCACCATCAAAAGGAGTTAAACCAATCTTTTTAAAAATATTAGAGAATTCTATGCTTAAGATTGGATTTATTCTAATTTTATGCCTCTAAAACACTATATAATTCATAAATAGACATAGATATGAAAATACATAATTATTTACATACTTGGGGTGTTACATATTTCCCCCTTTTGAAAATTGTGTCACCACAATTTATTTATATATCGAATAAGTGGGGGTATTTGTCCCTCATTGCATATTCAGATTCCCATGATGCCTCTTCAATCTTGTGGGTTTTCCACAAAACCTTTACATGATGAATCACCTTATTCTGCAACACTTGCTCACTATGATCAAGAATCTGGACTGTTTGATCCTCACAAGATAGATTCTATTCCAGTTGAACTACCTTTGTACTCAAAACATGAGATGTATCTGGCATATACTTCTTTAACATTGAGACATGAAAAACATTGTGTACCTGAGATAATCTCATAAGTAAACATACTCGGTAAGCAACTGATCCAACACTCTCCTAAATTTCATATCGTCCAATGAACCTAGGAGTCCGTTTTCCTTTCTTAACAAATCGCATCACACTTTTCCATGGTGAATCTTTGAGAAAGACATGATCACCTACCTCAGAAGAGAGATCCTTCCTCCTTTTGTCCGCATAAATTTTCTGCCTGCTCTGAGCTGTTCTCATGTGTTTTTGTATCAATTAATGTTTTTCTACCAGCTCTTCTACCAATTCTGGTCCCATCAAATTCCATTCACCCACTTCATCCCAAAAAGCTGGAGTTCTACACCGCTTCCCATTTAATTACTCAAATGGTGCCATCTGTATACTGGAATGAAAACTGTTATTATAAGAAAACTCAACCAAGGAAAGATGTTGGTCCCAAATTATATGATATTTAATCGAACCAGATTGTAAGATATCCTCCAAAGTATGAATTTTTCATTTTGACTGCCCATCTGATTGAGGATGAAAAGCTGTAGTAAAATTAAATTCAGTACCCAACGACTTCTGAAGGCCTTTACAAAAGTTAGAAGTAAACCTTGGATCATGATCAGATACAATGGAGAGGGGAAATCCGTGTAACCTAACTATCTCTTTAAGATACAAATTAGAATGTAGATCTTGGGAAAATTTAACTCGTATTTCAAGGAAATTAGCAGATTTAGCCAAGCGATCAATAATAACCCAGATGGGATTATTACCTCGAGCTGTCTTCGGCAAGAAAACAACGAAGACCATGGATATATTCTCCCATTTCCACTCTGGCACTGGTAATGGGCGAAGCATACCTTTAGGTAACTTCCGATATGATTTAACATGTTGACAATTCAAACACTTCAAAGTAAAATCAACAATATCACTTTTCATTCCATCCCACTAGTAATACTCTCCAAGATCTCAATACATCTTAGTACATCCAGGATGAACTAAAAAAAGAGAACTATGAGCTTCAAATTACAACTCTCTCTTCAACAGTGAATCACAAGGCACACAAAATTTCTTCCCAAATCTCAAAAAAAAATCATTATCAATGTTGAATTCAGGAAACATACCCTTCTAAACCAACTCTACCTTTTTCTGCAACTCACTGTCTTGCTTCTGTGCTGGCTTAATTCTGTCTGATAGAGAAGATTTCACTGATACCTGAAACAAAACAGAAGAACATCCAGCACCAATAACTTCTATTCCAAGGTTCATCAAATCCTCAAATAAAGGATCACATTCGAAATGTAACATGCTTAATGAAACATTACTTTTTCGACTCAAAGCATCAACCACTTTATTTTCTTTTCCCGGATGGTAATGAATGGTAAAATTATAATCCATGATTAATTCTATCCATATCCTCTGTCTCATGTTCAATTCATTTTTGGTGAATATATACTTTACACTATTGTGATCAGTATATATTTCACTCTTTACACCATAAAAAATGATGCCTCTGAATTTTTAAAGTGAAAACAACAGCAGCTAATTCCAAATCTTGTGTAGGGTAATTTACCTCATGAGTTTTCAACTGACGTGAAGCATAAGAAATTACCTGATCATTCTGCATTAATATGCAACCATGTACTTTCAATGAAGCATCACTGTAGATTAAAATATCACAATTCCTCAAAGATAGTGCCAGAACTATAGCATTCACAAATCTACTTTTCAACTCCTGAAAACAATCATCACATTCTTTTGTCAAGATAAACTTAACATCCTTCCAAGTTAGCTTAGTCATTAAAATAGATAACCATTAATTTTTTTAACAAACCTTCTTTAATAACCTACCAAACCAAGAAGACTACAAATCTTGGTTACTTTTGTGGGTCTTGGCCATTCATCAACAACCTTTGTTTTTGCAGGATCAACAGTTATTCCATATTTAGAAATAATGTAACCAAGGAATGAAATTTTTTGCAACCAAAACCCACACATTCTGAATTTCCATACAATTTCTTTTCATTTATGGTTTTCAAATTAACCCTTAAATGACATTCATTCTCCTATTTATTATTAGATAACACAAAAATATCATCAATGAAAATAACCAGAAATTTATCCAAGAACTCATCGAAAATTCTATTCATAAGGTCCATGAATACAACAGGTGCATTGGTTAACCCAAAAGGCATTACTACAAATTCATAATGGCCATATCTTGTACAAAACACAGTCTTCGAAATATCTACTTCCTTTACCTTCAACTAATGGTACCCCGATCTCAGGTCAATATTTGAAAAATACTGAGCTCCCTGGAGATGATCAAATAAATCATCGATATGAGGAAAAGGATATTTGTTCATAACATTGATGTTATTCAAGGCTCTATAATCTATGCAATGTCTCATAGAACCATCTTTTTATTTTAACAAATAAGACAGGAGCACCCCATGGGGATGTGCTAGGTCGAATGAAATCTTTCTCTAATAAATCTTGAAATTTCTCATTTAACTCTAAAAGATCAATTTGAGCTATTCAATAAGGGGGTTTTGAAATTGGCTGAGCATCAGGAACTAAGTCAACAGTAAATTCAACTTCCCGATATGGTGTTATTCTAGGCAACTAATCAGGAAAAACATCAGGATACTCATTTACCACTAGAACATTATTAATCTGATTGGTTCCTTTATTTTAAACAATATGTGCAATGTAACCATGTAATTAAATTAAATGAAAACACAGTTTTGAAGTAAAATGCAGTATTTTTCACTATTCATTAAAAAATAAGCATTGTCAGAAAAATACCAAAAATTTATCCAAAGTAAATTTCAAGGACCCAATCCTAAAGAATATGTTTATTTTGAAATATAGAGCTTATAAAATTGTCCAAATATATATTTAAAAATGGTTCACCATCAAAAGGAGTTAAACCAATCTTTTTAAAAATATTAGAGAATTATATGCTTAAGATTGGATTTATTCTCATTTTATGCCTCTAAAACAATATCTAATTCATAAATAGACAGAGATATGAAAATCCATAATTATTTACATAGTAGGGATGTTACATCCTTCCCCCTTTTGAAAATTGTGTCCCCAAAATTTATTTACTTATCGAATAAGTGGAGGTATTTATCCCTCATTGCGTATTCATATTCCCATTTTCCTCTTCAATCTTGTGGTTTTTCCACAACACATCTACTTGATGAATCACCTTATTCTGCAACACTTTCTCCCTATGGTCAAGAATCTGGACTGGTTATTTCTCACAAGATAGATTCTCTTCTAGCGGAACTACCTTTGGACTCAAAACATAAGAGTATCTGGAATGTACTTCTTTAACATTGAAACTTGAAAAACATTGTGTACCTGAGATAATCTCAGAAGTAAACCTACTCGATAAGCAACTGATCCAACACTCTCCCAAATTTCATATGGTCCAATGAACCTTGGATTCGGTTTTCCTTTCTTTCCAAATCGCATCACACTTTTCCATGGTGAAACTTTTAGGAAGACATGATCACCTACCTCAAAAGAGAGATCTTTCCTCCTTTTGTCCGCATACCTTTTCTTCCTGCTCTAAGCTGTTCTAATGTGTTTTTGTATCAATTGAACTTTTTCTACCAACTCATCTACCAATTCTGGTCCCATCAAATTCCTTTCACCCACTTAATCCCAAAAAGCTGGAGTTCTACACTGCTTCCCAAATAATTCCTCAAATGGTGCCATCTGTATACTGGAATAAAAAATGTTATTATAAGAAAATTCAACCAAGGAAAGATGTTGGTCCCAAATTACCTAATATTTAATCAAACCAGCTTGTAGGATATCCTCCAAAGTCTGAATTGTTCATTTTGACTTACCATCTGATTGAGGATGAAAAGATGTACTAAAATTAAATTCAGTACCCAACGACTTCTGAAGGCCTTTACAAAAGTTAGATGTAAACCTGGAATCATGATCAGATAAAATGGTGAGGGGAACTCAGTGTAACCTAACTATCTCTTTAAGATACAAATGAGAAAGTAGATCTTGGAAAAATGTATCTCGTATTGCAAGGAAATGAGCAGATTTAGTCAAGCGATCAATAATAACCCAGATTACATTATTGCCTCGAGCTGTCTTCGGCAAGACAACAACAAAGTGCATGGATATATTCTCCCATTTCCAATATGGCACTGCTTAAGGGTGAAGCATCCCTTTCGGTAACTTTCGATCTGATTTAAAATGTTGACAAGTCAAACACTTCATAGTAAAATCATCAATATCACTTTTCATTCCATCCCACCAGTAATACTCTCCAAGATCTCTATACATCTTAGTACATCCAGGATGAACTGAAAACAAAGATCTATGAACTTCACATAACAACTCTCTTTTCAATAGTGAATCACAATGCACACACAATCTCTTCCCAAATCTCAAAACACAATCATTATCAATGTTGAATTCAGGAAACTTATCCTTATGAACCAACTCTATCTTTTTCTGCAACTCACTGTCTTGCTTCTGTGCTTGCTTAATTCTGTCTGATAGAGAATATTTCACTGATACCTGAAACAAAACAGAAGATCTTTCTGCACTAATGACTTCTATGCCATGGTTCATCAAATCCTTAAATAAAGGATCACATTCGAAACGTAACATGGTTAATGAAACATTACTTTTTCGACTCAAATCATCAGCCACTTTATTTTCTTTTCCCGGATGGTAATGAATTGTACAATAATAATCCATGATTAATTATATGCATCTCCCCTGTCTCATGTTCAATTCTTTTTGGGTGAATATATACTTTACACTTTTGTGATCAGTATATATTTCACTCTTTACACCATAAAAAATGATGCCTCTGAATTTTTAAAGTGAAAACAACCGCAGCTAATTCCAAATCATGTGTAGGGTAATTTACCTCATGAGTTTTCAACTGACATGAAGCATAAGAGTTTACCTGATCATTCTTCATTAAGATGAAACCAAATCCTTTCAATGAAGCATAACTGTAGAAAAAAATCTCACAATTCCTGAAAGATAGTGCCATAACTGTAGCATTCAGTAATCTACTTTTCAACTCCTGAAAACAATCATCACATTCTTTGGTCCAGATAAACTTAACATCCTTCTGAGTTAGCTTAGTCATTAGAATAGATAACCTTTATTTTTTTAACAAACCTTCGTTAATAGCATACCAAACCAAGAAGACTAGAAATCTAGGTTACATTTGTGGGTCTTGGCCATTCTTCAACAACCTTTGTTTTTGCAGGATCAACAGTTATTCCAAATTTAGAAAAAATGTGACCAAGGAATGAAATTTTTTTGCAACAAAAACTCACACATGCTGAATTTACCATACAATTTATTTTCATTTAAGGTTTGAAAAATAACCCTTAAATGAAATTCATGCTCCTATTTACTATTAGAAAACACCAAAATATCATCAATGAAAACAACTAGAAATTTATCCAAGAACTCATGGAAAATTCTATTCATAAGGTCCATGAATACAGTAGGTGCATTGGTTAACCCAAAAGGCATTACTACAAATTCATAATGGCCATATCTTGTATGAAGCACAGTCTTAGAAATATCTACTTCCTTTACCTTCAACTAATGGTACCCCGATCTCAGGTCAATATTTGAAAAATACTAAGCTCCCTGGAGATGATCAAACAAATCATCGATATGAGGAAAAGGATATTTGTTCTTAACATTGATCTTATTCAAGGATCTATAATCAGTTCAAAGTCTTATAGAACCATATTTCTATTTTAACTAATAAGACAGAAGCACCCCATGGGGATGTGCTAGGTCTAATGAAATCTTTCTCTAATAAATCTTGAAATTGCTCATTTAACTCTAAAAGATCAATTTGAGCTATTCGATAAGGGGGTTTTAAAATTGGCTTTGCATCAGAAACTAATTCAATAGTAAATTCAACTTCCCGAACTTGTATTATTCTAGGAAACTCATCAAGAAAAACATCAGGATACTCGTTTACCACTAATACATCATTAATCTGAACAGTTCCTTTATTTTCAACAATATGTGCAATGTAAAATTCATTTCCATCTTTTACATGTTTCTCTGCCACTTTATATGTTATCAATAGTAAGGATTCATTCTTTTACACAAACTGAAAGTCTTTCTGAAAAGAAGATTTTTTATCTCTATAATCAATCTTAGCATGGTAAACAGAGAGCCAATCCATACCCAGGATAACATCAAACTCTACTAGAAGTAAAATAATAAGGTTTTCAAGTAGATTCTTTCCATAGATAAGGATAAAAAAATTCTTATAAATTCTATTTGCCTTAACATTTCCCCTAGGTGTTTTTAACACAAGTTCATGAGTCATTTCATCAAATGGAATTCCCAATTTACGAGAAATATTTTCAAATATAAATGAATGTGTAGACCCTGAATCAAACAACACACTGGAAAAAACTGAAAAAACAAACAATGTACCTGATACCACTTCATTTTATGGCCCATCATCTGCTGAATTAGTTTCAAAAGATTACACTAATCCTTTATAATTTTAGTCTGACTGCTTCCCATAATTTGAACTGTTTTTCGAACACTCATTTTCATAATGACCCATCTTGTAGTACTTGAAACATTTCACTAACTGTAAATCAAATTTGGTCTTACCATAACCCTGATCTTTTTCAGTGCAATAACGATCCTTATGTCCCATATTACCATATCAGTATCACATTCCAGAATTCAAAAGACATTCCCCAACATGCTTTTTACCACATTGATCACAAACTGAAAACATATTTCTCTTACCATCAGACCTTTTTGAAGGATTCTTCCCTTTCTCCTGCCTCTTCAGTCTCTTATTATATTGGTTATTATAGAACACTCGATCATTGGAAAACTACATTTACACCTTCTTAGCACATCACACAAGCTTTTCATAAGTATTGAACTCATGAGAAGCTAAATCCCTTGGATATTTTGGCTTTAATCCTGAGGAAAATTGATTGATTTTACTATTAAGGTCTCAGATAAAATTTGGATCATACCTTGCCAATCGAGTGAACCTTTCTTCATAAGCAGCCACTAAGTCATCCACTTTCCTCATTTCCAAGATTTTTTTCCATCCTAAGTCGATAATCCTTAGTAAAATGTTTATTAAGAAACAAACCTTTGAATTCATCCCAGTGGAGAACATCATTGTCATCACCATCCCTGATATTTTTAACCATCGACCACCACTGATCTGCTTCACCCTCCAAACGGTAAACATCAAGACTAACCTTTTGATTGTCCGAACACACCATGACATCGAAAATCATCTACAGTGCTTTAATCCACCATTCATCTCGCACAAGGTCAGATGATCATCTGAATGATGGGGGATGTTGCCTTAGGAAATGTTCCACCACTGACATGTTCCTCTACAGTTGATCTGGATGATCTCATGCATGGATACCACCACCATTTATCGCTTGAGTCAACTGCGCTATTACTGTAACAAACTGTTCAGTTACAATCCTGACCATCTCAAGATGCTGATTCGGAAGGTCATTTCCTTCTGTACGCCTTCCTAGCACTGATTCCCAGTTTTCTCTGTGGAAAACCATTCTGATCAAACATGACTTAGATGAAGCAACATGGTAATCTTCAAATGCTGTATCATTTCAATTTGACCATAAAAAATATATTTTTGGATAATCATTTAATAGATTTATAACTGCTAAAGTTATCTAAACCGACCTATGATACCAAATATAAGTCCCCAACCTTAAACATTACTTAATGTCAAGTTATTAAATGAATGCGCATTGAGGATCTTTTCAGGTTTAGAGTTTTAGAGAATTAGATCATAAATAATGCATTACAATCCTCATTTAAACAAGGTGGTTACATAAAAGACAAAATTCACTTTTCTCATAAAAGGAAACATATTTAAAATAAAACATAGACTCTTTATTGACACTTTATCAACATTATCATCACATCATGTACCTATCCCTTGACTTGCAAAAAAACATTTCAAAAACATGGGATGGGCATAAAAACCTCAGTAAGGGATATAAAAATACAGAAATAATACCTTAGTCTATATATACATTAGAATCATTGAAAATATACTTTACTCATAAAACATAAGCACTTTAACATACCTCATTAAATCATGAGATTTTTTAATAACTCATAGAAATCATAAGACATAAAGGTAACTTGAGGAATTCAAAGCATTATTACGTAGGGAGTAACCCTCATGGTTACCTTTGGAATACCCATCACAATATATTCCGTAAATCTATTCAGAGAAACCTTATAGTTTATCTCCTTCGTGTTACCCAATGAATTGGAGTGCTATCACGGGCTCAATCGCCCTATGTTTATCATGGAAACACCCATCATCAAAATCAATGCCCAAGAACCATAACATAATCGTATCACATAAAACATACATAAAGGAAACATAACATTTCCAAATTTCAATAACAAGATATCAAAAACACATTGATATAATAAAAATATTATCCAAACCATTTTAATTGTCAAAATAAAAGTAAATTAAAACATGGTATTTATTTTTTATTTTAAAAAAAGTTATGTCTTTTAGAGGAAGCCGAAACTCAAATAATGGTTACGATAGTAGAGAATTCGTTGTCGCCACATACATAAGACAAAAACATTCTGATTTGTCGTTTAGTAAAATGCTTCGAATAAAAAATATTTCTTTTGAATAAAAGTAAAATTCAAAGGGGTTTAAACACCGTATACAAGAATGTTGTGTATAAAACAAAATACGCCTCAATGAAAGAAGATTGAGACGAAGTCCCATACCTCATGTCCGACATGACTCAGTCGTTCTTTAATATCCTGAATAATAAACTAGAGTTAATTTCTACTTAATTAACAACCTTTTAAAAGTTCATTATTCCTTTTATATCACTTATTACCATGTTATAAAATAATGTAATTATTTATGTTAATAACGGCCGTTTTGTCGATCTTTGGTACTTGAGTTAAAAATAAACTTCTTATAATTACAAGTTGTCCATGTGGTAAAATATCCATTATATCCAAAATCATATTCCTGATGTGGATATCATAAATATCATATATATATCCAGTATATACATGAATTTATAATATTACATAACATTTAGAGGTAAGAAATGAAATGCACCGTTCATGGAGACGGTAAGTCGTACGTACGCAAGAATGCTACTTTCATTTATATTTCATGTTTAATGGAGTGAAATAATAATGATATAAATGTATATTATAATTCAATTATAATATCATATATAATATCATTAACTCCATCCTTTATACATCCCACATATGGCATTAACGAATCAAATAACTTTGAGGGGGTGGTAGTCTGAACTTCCTAAAATGAAGACATCGCATTTACCCATTATGGAAACCATAATGGTATTCCATAAATGAAAAATACAGAATCATAAGGGAAAAATAAACATAATATATATCATAAGTAAATATATTGACATCTTAATGGCCACCATTAAATGTGTTAAAAGAATATTGAACAATCATCACTTCATGAGGCAGAAATTCTCCAACCACAGAGTCATTATGTTCTTTAACCATTAGAAGGAGGTGTGTGTAAGTTTAAACCAAATACTTCTCATAACAACATCCTATTATATTTAATATACTTGTTTTGTTACAAAATAAAGGAATAAAAAGAGTTAAGGGGTTGGAGAAGAAAAATAAAACAAATGAACACAAGTGAAGACATTACCTTTAAATCGGGTAACTCTTCTTGGTTTGAACCAAAAGGGTTTCTTGATGAGATTTATGCCTAAGTTAAGGCTTCTAGGATGAATAGAGGGATGTGGAGAGATAAAATGAGCAGATCTTGGCTGACCCAATGTTTTGAGAGGTTTGGTTAAGGTGGTAGAGGTGGGGGCCTTTTATAAGAGGGAGGAGGGACACTCATGGAAATTCAAGAAATGTTACTTTATTATATAATGAGTTATGGATTTTAAAGGTCCCACAATGGTATATTTCGAGTATAAGGTTTTAAGTGTTCTAAATCCACCCATAAAATAGGTTATTACAATTGTATGTCTTATATTGTACATCATCCTATCATTTTATTTAAACAGTTAATTAATGAGGTAATCTCTCTAAGTCATCATGGTTTAATAAAGAAATTAATTTATTTAATGTCTAAAAATAAAAAAAATATCATGATTTAGGAAATATTTTTATCTTTTCAATTACTATTTATAGTAAAATATATCATTTAGGTAGTCAAAATTAAATTTGTTTTACTTGGGTGATACATATTTTGGTTATACATTCCTTTTAAAAAACATAAAATGATAAAGTGTCACTATCTCCCAAAAGTGATTCCATGGGGTCCCACAGTTTGGAAAAAAGCATCCCATGGTCGTCCATGACACATATTGTAGAATTAGGACCCATGTTGGTGTCATTTTTTATTATTATGATATTATTTTATTACCCTTAACTACCCGATTACTAATTAATCACGATAATTAAAGAAAATTGCTATCGTAACTATTCATAATGTCCAAAAACAAAAAATTATTAATTACATAATTTGGACCTTATGATTCCAAATATGGAATCCATTTTACCAAATTACAAACTCAGAAATTGTAGTAATTAATTTAAAATAACTCATGTTGTCAAAATAAATAGCGGGTTTTTTTGAAACAATATCTATCAAAAGTTTGACAATTGTTTATGTCCAATTTAAAAGTGAAATTAATCCCAATTACCACCATTGGATTAAATGGTAAAAATATATTATAATTAAATTTTAAATAAAATTAAAAATATAATCTATCCATATAATTAAATTATATGAAAAAGTATTTTTGATGTAAAATGCAGTATTTTCACTATTCATTAAAAATAAACATTGTCTGAAAAATACCAAAAATTTATCCAAAGTAAATTTCAAAGTCCCAATTCTAAAGAATAAGATTATTTTGACAAAGAAAAATTAGAAAATTTTAAAAATATATATTTAAAAATATTTCTCCATCAAAAGGCAGTAAAATAATCTTTTTAAAAATATCAGAGAATTATATGCTTAATATTGGATTAATTCTCATTTTAAGCCTCTAAACACAATCTAATTCATAAATAGACATATATATGAAAATACACAATTCAATACTTACTTGGGATGTTATAGAAAAAACATCATCAATCTAAAATAAGTGTTTCTTTGAATAAGGTACATATAAAATTACACTATTATAGAAGTCTGAGACACACCCTGTGTATTTTTAAAGAATCCCATGATCTCATTTTAAGAAGAATAAAAATATCCACATCAATATCTCCACTAACAAAAAATTATCTGATGTAATTTTTAAAAGTAATAAGTTTTATATGTTCTAATCATGGTAATTCTTAAAGACATTGCAACAAGAAGAAAGAAAAAATGGAAAAGGTTCCTAGAATGAGATTCATAACTCTAAGTTTATAAAGAAATAAAATACTGTTTTTGAAGGAAATATTTTATGTTGTAAAATTGCTTTATAGATTTAGGGGTCACAAAAAAATCTAAAAAATGTGTATAAATAAACTCCAATGTTATACTCAAAATATATATTTTGGAAACAATGTCAACAATCCTGGAAGGAAAAGGGTTTATCTACTCTAGTTGTGAGTAAAAACAATGTACGCATAGTGAAGGACCCACCAAAATTAATAAATAGTGTGGTGACATGGATAATTAAAAAAAATATTAAATAATGTATTGAAAAACTCACATGAAATTCAAATTGGCGTGAAGTTAATTCAAAATAAATATGTCTCCAATGGATGAAGAAACAAGAGAAGATGGCAAGTGGAGTGATTCCTTCTATGTGAAACAATTCATAAAAATGGAATTTTGGTGGAGAATAAAAGAAGGATATTTTCAATATTTGGATTAAATAAAACATTTTTAAAATAAAAATCCCATAGAATCTATATATCAGAAGAACATAGGGAATGTGGGTAATGAATTCCTATTAATATGACTGGAGTAGTTATAGTTTAATAGGAAATTGGAAAATTCATAAATAAAATTATGGTGATTTGCATGAATGTATGAAAGTGTTGAAAAATCATAATCAACCAAAATCTACTTATTGAGGATTAAATTTGTTCCACTCTCACTATGTATTCAAATTTTGTTAACTAATGTTCATGTGTTTTAGTATTTAACGGAGATACAATCCAATGGGATATTTCATCAAGATATGGGAAGTGGTGATGTAATCTGATACAGGGTGTCAACTGATTCAAATCAGTGACTATAGATGAGGATGAAATGTAGAAAAATTCATTTAATAGATTTTATATTATATGACTAATGGATATGTAATGATTAATTTGAGAGAAAGTATTGGAATGGTTCTTTATATTTTACCTCTAGTTTCCTACATCATGTTTTGACTCAATAAGATTAGCAGTTTTGTTGATGGCTCATTAGAAAGGGGAAATATGACCCACTAAAAATCATATTCAAGTCTGGTACAACTAGAAAATAATATTGAGTTGGACATGTTTCATAGACATGTAGTCACATGTGATGAAATTACGTATGAGAAGAATAATATTTGTTGGTGAGCAGTGTCCCCAATATCATGAAGAGATTCATATCATAGGGGAAAATTGTTTCTCCCAATAAAATGTAACGTGTCAATGGTAAAGAAATATAGTTTTATGTTCTCTAAAATCAATATAACCAATAGAGTGATAAATATAAACATTCTTATATTTCATGTTTATCTAATTTTTTCAAACAATTCTGTATAAGAAGTCTATTATAATTAAACTATGAAGTTCAAGATAAGATTAATAATTATTTTCAATAAGAGGTCTTCAGATTTTAATGAATAATTCATCATATTTATTCTTATTAATAATCTGTTTTAATGACTGTAATCATTCAATAGTTTGATATAATCAAGGACATATATTGACAAGCTCACATTTTGATATAACCTCATCTAATAAGTGTGTACTATAAAAAATTAAGGAAAGTCATGATACTGGAATCTATGAAAGTAAGTGAGTGACATGGAATATTATTGTTGTTTATGGGATAATACTCTTGTTTCATATAAATTGTTCATAATAAATTATGGTAGGGGATCTATTATTGACTCATTGTGAAGTGCTAATTTTACTTTCCAAAAATCCTACAGCAGTGTGAAACTATAATGATGAATATGACTTGGACCATGAAAAGTGATAAAAGAATCAAATTATCAATAAAAAATTGATAAATGGGATCAAAAACTAATTTGAATATTGTTTTCATGGCCTTAGTAACATAGTATAACAACTGATGGTGCCAAACATACATTATAGATGTCAAAACCAAAGAAGAGAATAACATACATTTATTTTAATTTTTGGAGATAAACGAATAATCGGTGCCCCTCATGATTCTGTAGATTTTCAAATTATGGTTGAATGATGATAATAGACTATGGGGAGTAAATTTGTAAACAAAATCAACCACATTTTAATTATATTAGAAAGTGGATGGTTGACATGAATCCTATGTTTAGTATTCATTGTGATAATTATATTTCTATATATATTTGTAAAAGTCATGATCCTTATTAATGGACAATTCACATTGAAAAAACATTACTCCTCATAATTGAGAATACAGAGCATGGTATTGATAAGTTGGATTATGTGCCTATATAACTAATGTTTGTGATGATTTTGAAGTAATATTTAACTAAAGAGATGTTTGGACAGTATAGACTGGCTCTAAATTTTTAGTGGACTCTAATCACTTGAAAATTTGTGATTGTGGGACCACCCTATCCCCATGGTATGGTGTATTTTTCTATAAATATTTTGATATGTCTTCTTAATCATATTTCATACCTCAAAAGAGTTTCCTTTGGATTTGCTGTCAAATGGGGAGAAATTGTGGCTATTAAAGGGTAGAAAATGTCTCAACCTAGAAAGAGGGAATATATGATATGGGGAGAAATGGAGTAGTTGGTTTTTTAAAATTGACAATGCTAATGGGTATCGATCAAAGGATATATATATCATGATAAATAATGTTCTTGATGATAGTAGTTTTGAGGTTTTGTTATGAAGTGATTAATTGATAAACATTTAATTTTTATATTGTTTCTCATGCTGAGCACGACTCATGTGGGTCTATAGTTTGTATTGGGTAAATACTTCATCTTTATCTTAATATGAAGAATCTAATGCTGCTAGATGATGGAAGAAGCTTCAATGTGATATCAAAATGAGATGAATTGTTAGAAAACCCAAATGGGAAAATTGTTTGGATAAATACTTAATGGATCCATTTCATTGATTTTGGGGAGATTTTGTCTATTAATAAAGAAATATGACTGTGAATTAGAATTTTTGTTGTTTCTGAAGATGGTTTTTAAGGTGGCATGGTTTCTTAGTGTGTTCCAAATTTTTTAGACTCCAAATCATGACTTTGTTTTCAGGAAAATAATTTTTTTCTTTAGAGGAGTTCTCAATGAATAATTCTTATACTATGAAGGAGGTATGTAGAACAAACACATAAAATTAATGGAAGATTATTTACTCATAGCAGTGTAATAAAAATTGTGAATCATTTTATAAGGACCTCGTAAATGAAAATAGTTCAATATAGGATTGTTGTTTTCAAGATGCCAATAGGTCATTAGTGGAATTTAATTTTATGTTTGAGGTAGTTATTGTGGATACATTGAATGTTTCGTATCATTGGATTACCATGGATACAACAAATGCGAAGGGTGCTATTAGGAACACATAACAGTTCATTATGAATGTTGTACCACATCGATGCTTTAGAGAAGTCAGGTTAGATTGGTTTTTGGATCTATTTCCCAACATAAATTCCCCTAACGAGGTCATTAAAAAATTAATTTCATATGAAAATATCACCGATCATGTAATAATTCAGTGATATATGACGTATTTTGTGAGATAGTATTCTATAAAAGAGAACATTTCATAATATAGTATTTCATTAAGGATAATGAAATTCATGGGAACAGTTCGTGAATGAAATTTGTTGGGGCTCTATACCCTCAACCATAAAAGGGACCACATAGAATATGTGGTTTGTGGGCCATTAGTTGTCCATGATGTAGTGGTTGTTCATGCCAGAAAATTGCATCCTCTAAGCACTCACACCATGTGGTTCAATGTTGTATGTGGAGGACTCAAGGTTTTTCACAATGGATGTCGGAGAGATCATGGGACTGAAATTGTTCACAAAATCTATTTCTACAAAATAATAGTTCTTGGGTAAATTTAATAAATCTATAAGGTGAACACATGAATCAATGTTACACATTCATATGAAAATATTTTGAGTATTTCACACAAGGAGATACATTCCAAGATTAAGAAGTGAATAATATCATTATTATATATGAGATTTGAACTAGAATATTAAAATAGAAGATCTTAATCATAAGAATAATTTTTTCACAGTTTATTCAATACAATAATAAAAGATGTGAATGGAGTACATGGAATCCATTAGATATCCTTACAAATCAAGGGGAGATAATTTTTGTGTGCAAAACCTAGAGAAGACCATTCCAGTTTTTGGTAATGTGATTGTTCGATATCTATGTGTTTTCATTGATGTTAAAAAATTACCCAAAAAGAGGGATGTCACTAGATAATATGCCTACTATTTAGGATGCATTCATTATTTATAATGAAGGGACCTACATGACTATACATTATGGGTGAATCCCTTAAAAAATCAGAGAGAAAAGGAAGAAGGGTAAGGTGATCCTTACCACCATCAGTGAGCCAGAGAAAGAGACATTTGGAGTGACATTTAGGAATGTATTTATATGAACCTAAAACATGAAAATTCAGTGCTCCTATGAATATAACTGTTCGACACCGAACAATATATTATCACCGAGTCTTAATAGATTTGGAACATCAGTACATTTCCATCGTATTCTCTTTATATATAGCCTAGTGAGGGTGAACCATGTATAAATCTAGGTGTTTGTGTGAATGATTTCATAATTAATTTTATATTAATCTTCATCAGATAATGTTATAATAGATAAGAAAAATATAATCACTAATGTTAATGAAAAGAGAACGTTATAGTAAATATTTCAATAACTAAAGGGGTGGGAAATTATTTGAAAATAATATCAATACCCAGATCCACACCCCCCCACTTAGGGTATTGTGGGTTCTTTTGTACCAAATAATTGTTGACCAAAATGGTATAATTATCCCTATGATATGAATTTTTCATAATTCATGATGTTGACAATAGTGGAGCATGATGGCCTTCTATTCAAATGGAACTTGATACATTACAGATTCAATGAATAATTATGAAAATAAATACCAAATAGATTACAAGTTTCTTATAAAATTGATTCTATTTTAATTTCATGTTTCATGTCACAAGGATGCCTTGTGGATTCTGAAAGAAATGTTGACATCCCTGGGGATCATTCTAATCATTATTTATATCATTGTGTTGTCATTACAACATGGATCCAAATAAGGTATATCTGGGAAATTATTTTGGATTAGTATTTAAAATACTAAAATGTATCTATTTGCTTGTTTATTATTATTTCATTCACAATAACGAAATTTATAGATATTTTTCTATTATATGTGTTCACACTTGTTATAGATGAATTAGTGGTGTCCTATTGGGTTTATTTACTCACATGATGCACTGGAAAACCAATTTACATGAAGACAACCTGTAGAGGGTACCATGTAACTGAAAAGATTTCATACATTATACATTATAAGTGGGTTATGGAGAAGATTCTATGACAAGGATAAAATCATGCAGAAAGTAAAATCGTCCAATATTATTAATTCGATATTTTATACTATATATTTTCTTTCCATTATGGGGTTTCATTATTTATTAATTGTACAACATGTATGGCATAATTAAATTTCCATATTTTTTTCTGATTATTTATTATTATTATTCATAAATATTATTTTCATTATTTCTATGACATAATATTAGTATTATACTCTCATTATAGATGTAAATATACACTCATTGATTTGCATCACCCTCTTGCATATGATTAGAAATGAATGAGGTAACATAACCATTCATCTCAGACCTTTTTGTTTGGGTTGGGGTATTATAAAAAAATCATAAGGCTAAACATTACCTCACTAAAAAAAATATAATTATTAAAATGATAAAAATTCATAGTGATGTTCTACATTAGTAGAGAAAAAATCAAAGAAACCATAATTACCACTAGAAACTACATCATAATTCCATATTATTAAAATAATCACAAATATCATATAGAAGGGTTGTATTAATGGGGAAATATGTAAAAAATAAATAAAATAGTGATTAAAGGGTACTACATTATTCACCATATATATAAAAGATCACCAAGACAAACAACATTTTAAAATATAAAAGGTGGCGGAAGAGGAAGCCTAAATATCTCCCAAAGAATCCACCGCAGCTCAGAAAATGTAAATTTGGTTAGATGGATAGAGGTTTAATTACCAATGGATTTTATATGATGTAAATACAGGGAATCCCCATAAAAAATATTCATTAAGGCATTCACAGTGTGATATGTTATTTCATACCATGTTAGAATAATAAAGAACACCCTTGAGGAAATAAAAAGATTGATCACAACATAACCCAGACTGTCAGGGATATGAAAATCCATTATCCATCACCATTATAACATCATGTATCTCTTAACCCTCCTCTATAAACTCATGATAATACAAAATATCTAATTTTTTAAGAAATTAATTGTAAAGAACTTATTATAAAAAATTAACATGTAATGTTCATAAAAATTTAAGGGGTACTATAAACTCTTTGTCTTCATAATTATCATCCTATATAATTCATAATAGTGTTCTCTCATTGATGGACCAATAATTATATCTTAATATTAAATTCACACTCCTTGATCCGTCTTAGGAGATCTCGATGCCATTACAAGACTCATGCGAGAGGACTACCAATTCATCATAGACATTTACTTTTTTTACCCCATAAAACATATAATGGATACACCTCTTAAGGAATAACTCCCTATACAATAGTATGGTCCATAATGACTCCACACACAATGTCCTTCTCATTCTCTAAATGTATGGTACCAAAAACACAAAGTTCACTACACATTTTATCCAATAAATATATATTCTCCATGATTTTCCACAATATTAACACTTAAGTAATGTAGATAGAAAATGTTTCACATATTTAAAAATGTAAGAAAAATAGATTCACCTCTCATAAAATTGATTATGAATGCACTAAATTCCACTTGGGTCATACCTGATAGAGAATTATTCAATCCACCAACCATTACACTCATTTCACACCCAATAACCCATAATATATACCCTCACATTGGTTTCTCCCACTTCACTACCACATTTCCTTTTTCATGTATGATTCCAACTCAACTCAACATATTGTTATAATTATCCTAAAAATATATATTCAACATATTGTATTTTTATTTTCTACTCAATCTTTTTCATAAAATGACGACACTATGAGATAAATGCTGAAACACTTGATCACTAAGACCATTTCCGTAAACATGCTCATTGGTTTTATAATCAACAACAGAAATAACCATTCTCACCCACCAACATCTTTTTTATTCCTATACCACTTAAAAATATAGCCCTTATGGATTTTTCATAAAATTATTCCTGGTTCTCAGTTGGGAAACCTTACCAAACCACACCTAGAGGAATCTCTATAGGAGGTATCACCAATGGTCAACTCCCGAGACACACTTATCACTGATCGCCTATACCTGAATCACCAAACCATTAATTATGCCACAAAATCCTAAAAAATGAAAATCATTATCCTTTTATCCAATGTCAGAATCATGTAACATGATGTCTATCTCTACAAATTCAATATAATGGGTGACCACACTATGAATAAATCATGGTTATAAATCCCAACTACTCAGTTTCATCATTTCTCAATGACACATAACACTAGATTATTTCCAATTAGAAAATTCACATTCAACATATTAAAATAATAATAGATCTTATAACATTGGTGTATTACCAACCTTTACTCATTTCAACAATTCCAATGTCATGTACCCTCCAGTTAAACCTTGTATTTTTTCTATGAATTCTGGACACACTTTTTCAATGTAACTCTAATTACCAATTAGCGATATGATAATATTTCTGCAAAAAACATTATTTTTTTTGAAAAATGTCATTATAAATTTGTCAGGTGAAATCCCTAATGAAATATCTTCTCCCAAAAAATATATTTAGACACAACAACACTAGTTTTACCTTCAATGAGAAACATCTATAGAAGATGTACCACCACTACCACCGGTGCACTACCACCTCCCAAACACATTTCTATAAAACCCAATGGAATCATGAGAATTATAAATTCTAACATGAAATAACAATCCCTACTATTGGCTATAGTATCTCGTAATATCCTCATTGAATATTATTATTTTTCACTCTCTACTAACATGAATAAAAGTACCACTAACGTGAGTCATCCTCAGATCACATCACCAAAATCCTATATGTGAACACATTATAGGGATACATAGGGAATAATTTAACGTTGGATCCCATGGAATTTGAAAAATAAAATACCCATAATGGTCATATAAAACGTCCCCCAATTCTCAAGGTGTAGCTCCTTGCAACATTATATTGTAACATCAATTTACTCACCTAATGTTTATCCTCTAATGAACCTATCCAAAACATGTGGTTCCTAGAAACTAGTAATTCAGGTTACCAAATATTTTAAAAATCTTCTTGTATTTAAATTATTACCACAAATCTATACCACCAAATCCCAAATGCTTATTTCCATTCTATGGAACAATTATGAGTCTCATCCCATATTGGGTTCCAAATTTGTATTATAAGAAAAAAATAAATGTTTACCATAATCCATACCCAAAGATACATTCTTATAAATATTCATATTATTAATTATATCTCATATAATATTAAAAAATACCGATGAACTACCAATTAACCGTAAGAAAAAGAAACTTGATTGTGACAACAATTATGTCGATAAACACTCCCCCTCTGTGTCTATAATTTTAAAATTGAGAATTAACTGATTCTCATGCTCATAACAATGTCATCAATAATAATAACACCCATCCAGGAAAGGCTTTCATTTAGGAGCTAAGTGTATTATTAGGGAAATGTCACATGACGTCACCATATTGTAGAATTACCACCACATTTAGTAATGAAATAAATATACAGGGGTGCTACAAACCTCAGGCTATCCCCTTAAAAATGAAAACTCATCGAACCTATCATTATACCATGTTAGATAAATTTTACTAGGAACTATGGCTATAATTTAAGACAACGATAAAAATGAAAAAGGACTAATAAAACAACTCATATTTCTATTCCAATGAATATCATAGAAATATTAAAACAGCCCTACCATGAGGTTATAAAAAAGGAAACTACTTAACGATAAATGTTTGGGTCATTAAATTTATTCACATTAATCATGAAACATTTTCCTAATTCAAATAAGACATCATGTGAAAAATATGAAATTGAAGCACTTGGTGAAACATAATGTAACCTACGAGGGTCTTGATAAGTCCACGTGGGTTCATCAGAATGAAACCCCATAGCATTTTCATAATTTTATATGTTTGAAAACACCCATAGCATCACATATCATATGATACATACCATAAATGGCCAACCTGGTTCTAGTTGTAAATTTTAAAGTTAAATACCACATTTATTTTTAAATTTTAAGTGAATTTTCAAGTATAACTCTTTAAAAATAAAATATGGTATTATATAATGGATGGATTACATGGATTTCCATATAAAGATGTATAAAGTACCCATACATTTTATAGTTTGGAATTTGGCTCCCATTAATCAAAATTGAATAACTTTAGGATTTGAACATTATCATCCTTTACATTTAAATAATGACATACAAAAATACACAATTATAATGGATGGTTCCAATACATGGGTTACCTTATCCATATTATAAAGTTCCCATACACCTTACAACTAATACGTGGCTCCTTTTTTAATCACAATAAATAAATTCACTCCCCAAAACCAATTATACACAGAAAAAAACATGTTATCAAAATCTGTAAACACTAAATTCATGATAATAAGAACATATTAATGATATATATGGAAATAATTCTAAATAAATATGAATAAAACTAATATTCTTAATAAATCACCCTATCATGTTATATAAGAGACCATCCTAATGAAAATATATGAATGACAAAGCTCTTAGGGAACACAATTCAAAATTTGTAGGCATCCAAAAATGGAAACTACATGGCATGGAATATGCATGTCACATGAATCTCTATGTGGCTAAAATGATTCATGGGATGGTTCTTCCAAGACATACCAGGAAAAGGGAAAAGGAAAATAAATTTCATAAATCAATAATCATAAAAAACAATAACATTCAGTCATGGATAAATCATAATCAGTTATAATATAAAATATCATGAAAAAACAATCCTAGTCCTGGACACTGGGCATTTTCCCCATGGGTGGGGTGATTAGTCCGTAAAATGGATTGTTAACCAGAACTAACACATTCCTAGTCCACTATTTACATAACCAAAACATTAATACAAAGTAAAAACAATGTCGATTCTTCTTTTGAACCTACCAAACCAATTTAAAGCTAAGTCGGTCGCTGGAGTGGTTGGTCAAATGGGCTCTAGCATGCATCCCCATTAGATATAGGATTCCAACTAATCGTGAGGGTCTATGGTGGTGTTAGTGGAAAGACTATGCCCTCTTGTCAATGTAGCATAGTGGTTTATCAGATAATAAATAAAAAAATAAGTTGATGTATTAATAAATGAAATAAATTACCTTTGAAGATTAATATAACATAAAATCAAAATATAGAAAATGAAAATGATCAACAATTCATGCATGTATGAATTATATTACACAAATTGAAATAGTTGAAATAAAATAGGATTCATTATATGGTATAGTAAAATAATACATGAATGAAAGGAAAACAAGTCCCCAATGAAAAATCCTCAGGCATCTTGATATGAAACTCAGTCCTATGGAACTAACTCCTAGGTATAATTGAATGAAGCATGTGAAATCCTCCATGGTCCTATGAACATGGGTTCTACTTGAGTAACCCAATGAAGTGGAGGTCAGAATAGGGTCTGTGATATAAATACAATTAGATTACCACCCCCAGTTTCTATAGCTATGTATAATCCATTAATGTGAATTAAATTAGTGTATAGGTAATATGAATACATAAAAAAACAAAATAAATAAATTTTTGTCTGCTGGTTTTAACGGGGCACTTGGTTGAATCCACATACTTTAGCTCATAACCAGAATGTAATTTATGATACGTAACTCTATATATATATATATTATGATATTTCATCCACCTATATAATCCATGTATGTGAAGATGTAATGGTCTGTATAGATATAATACTAGTTTCCATATAGACTAAGGGGTTACATAGTCATCTATAACTATTCTAAAAGAACTAATCAGCTCAAGATAAAGGGTAGATGACATAAATCTCATAATGAGTGGGAGAAATCATGATCTTCACTCAATACATTGATTTTTCCTTCATGTCAACACTCGAATTGTAGTGAGTGTGTCATCTTGTCAACACTCACAGGGGGCATAGTGTACTGCCCTGACCAGAGTTACCAAGTTTCAGTACATTATTACATAGAATTTCCATGATACAAGGAATCATGTCACGAAGGACCAATCAATTTAGTCGCCTTGTAATTAATAGATACAATCATCTATTTTACAATACATCATTAAATAAAAATATTAACAACATTTTGACACCTTTTGAACACAATTATATATGTAGCCTATCCTTGCATGTCAACCATAAAATACCTCTTCAAATCTTGGGAAAAAATAAAACATAGAAAGGGGCGAGCTCAGATGCTAAGTAAGGATAACAATATAGCATAAACATTCAAAAATATGAATTATCATTTAAGGAAAGGTATATGACTAACAAAATTCATTGAAACATAAAATTAAGCTTCATATGGAAAATATAAAATCAAATAATTCCAATTAATTATTCACAGGGATATTCTACTAGTAGAATAATTACATGCAATATCAATATCCACTTTCTTAATTATGGAATGCATAATTCTAGACCTCATAACCACATAGTCAAGGCATTGTGTAAAGACTAAAAATAATATTTTGTCATTTCCATGTGCCAACACACTAGTTTGGCCCATGATACCTACCGATGCATCGAGGAGATATAGTATCCTCCACCAGTCACGTACTATGTGTAATGAATTCCTCATACGAATAGTTTTAAACATAACATAAACATTCGTATTAAAACTAGCTTACTAAATTTCAATAATTTATCCATAAATGATGAATGGTGTAAAAATAAAACATCCAAAATCAAAAATATCACGAAACCATCAATACAATATTAAAGTTTTGTATCATAATAAATCAACATTAAACAAGCTTAAAAACCAACAAAGGATGTTGACATAGATGAAATGAAATTTTTTTATTGAAATATCTCTTTCTATTTTGAAATCATTTAAAAGTAATATAAATAAAAATGGAAAAATGTATTTTTAATACATTTTTATAGGCTTGTATGGGATGCATCAACGATGTTATAATGGAAGAAAATAGCCGTAATGCCATATAAGAAAAAAAAAATACATTCTAACCTTAATTTTGTCGAAATGGTTAAAAAGTAACCGATTTGAAAAATGTCATAAAGATTCATTTAAAAAAATATTTGGAAATACAAGGGTATAAATTAATTTAAACCATAGTATAGTAAATAGTGAAAATGATTCAAATTATATTTTTAGAAAAACACGGATGCATATGATAAAGAGGTCTCAGTAGATACTTACGTATTAACAGCCTCATATAAGTAAAGAGGTTGTATAATTAATGTTTACCTTGTACTTTTCCGTAGCCGATGGTATGTCAAACACATATATAATAGATAATACATTTTTATTAAATTATTCAAAAATCATATACATAAATATGATATCAAGTAAAATCTTATAATATTTCATGGTTAATAACATTTTAGAAGTATCATCATTTTGGGAGTTAACTGATTCGCTTTTCATTATATCCTTGGTAATGTAAGCCATGTTTTGTTATGAATGGGATGTATTATAATCATATAAATAATGATATTATGTTCATAAAATTATTTTAAATCATAAAATGAAAATTATTTTTTAATGATTACGATGTGGAATGAATCTCATCACATTCGTGGTGACGGTAATTCTTACGTACGCCCGGGAAACAATATCAATATATTGATGGTGACATCATATGTAACTAGATGGTATATAATATATAAAGAATCATTAACATAATATATTTATTATTTACATATGTTATACTCATTATTATACCCTTCATAAATAATGAATTGTTTGAATAAGAAACTACCCCACGACGTGGAGACGTTAAGTCGTACGTAAGCACATATGGTGACATTTTCATTTATAAAATGGACAGAATAAAGAACAAAGATATAGCATATTTATAATTACATCATTGTCTGTAGAATGAACTAGAGTTGTTATTTTGGTATGGAATCAATGAAAAATGAAGGGGAAGAAGAAAAGAACTTGAAAGAGGGTGGTGAAATTATTACCTCTTCTTCGAGTGGTTCCTTTTTAGTTGATCAAAAGTGCTCCATAAATTGGCTTTTTTATCATTTTAAAGACCATAGGCCACGAGAGGATAGGTTGGAGGATATTTGGGTAGGGTTTTCTGAGAAAAATGTCATTGGAGGTGTGATTTTAAGAGAAATAAAAGTACCATTTTACAAGATAAGTGAGGGTCACTTTAAGAAAAGCTTGAATGATTATTTTATAATAAAATTATTTTTTGTTTCTAATTGCTCCAAAATGATTTATTTAGAGGATAAGGTTGGTTTGGGTCAAAAACCTCTCAACCAATAGTTTTTAGATAGGTTTAGGTCAACATATTAACCTTACCTTTTATATTTAACTCTTAGTTAAATAGTTTGACAGTTACCATGTCTCATTGTATTTTTATATTATTGGGTTAATAAACTTACTATAACAAGAAAAAAAACCCCAATTTGTTCATTATTAATATATATAATCTTATTTATGTCCTATGACAAAACCATATATTTTTATGAATATTATATCAATTAATAATATTGTATTTGTCTAAAAAACTCAATTATGTCAATTTTGCCACTATTTAGTATTTGGTTTTTGTGAAAATCATAAAAACTAGATTACTTAAAAAAACTATTTAATCAATCATAACATGTCATATTGACCTAGAAAAATAGATTAATTCATTAAATGTTCCAAATTATATTTATTTGGATATTTATAATATCATATATTTTAATATTTCATTAATAAGGAAATTACTGCATCATCATTCTGTCATAAATAAATTAAATTATTTAATGTCTGAAAATTATAAATAAATAAAAATATGTAGGAAATATATATAGATTTATAATGAATTTTTATAGTATAATTTATCTTATGTATAACCATATATTAAAATTTTTTATGTTTTCAAACATTGAAATTAACACTTTTATCTCTTCTTTAAATAAAATAATAATAAATGTCCTAATCTAATCCAAGTGGACCAAAACAATCATATATTATTTCTATGGTTGTTATTGGTCAAATTACACTTACCTTACAAAATTTGGACATGTGTTATGTTAATTATAATGTCATTATTACCCTTAATTACCATATTTAAGTTTAACTGTGGTAAATAAAAGCCAACCGTTACTATTTACTAAAAGTATATTTTAATTTTATTGAACAAAATTTTAACTACTAATAACAACCATATCTATCAAGTTATTGAAATTCAACTAAAATATTATATAAAAGTATGTTTTATGAAAATTTGTAAATGCTCCATGACGGTGGGTAAAAGATGGTAAAAATTTCAATAAAATTTTATATATTTAAACTTATTATAAAATGACTCCAATGAATTCAATTGAACATATATAGGTATTATGTATCTATTTTTTCATAAAATAAATTAAAATATAATTACTAATTACTTAAATAAAAAGTCTGTTTTAAACAACAACTCTATGTTTTTCACAATTCATAAAAAATTAAGAGTTTTCAGAAAAATAACAAAAAATCACCCTAAGATAATTTTCGTATTACGAATCAAAAAATAAAGTCCTTTTTGAAATATAAAATATATAAAATTGCAAAAAAGTTTTTATTACTATTCATAATGGATATTTTTATTGGTCGTGGTGAGTTAAAACTCCACGTTTCATACAACACAAGATAATACATTATTTGAAGGGAAACATACCTTGGGAGTTTAGGGTGTTACATTCCGCACTCCCTAACATAATTTATTCCACAAAATTTTCCATGCAATATTAAATAAAATGATTCAGGTGGTTCTTCATCATATGTTCCTCGGTTTCCAATGTTGGCTCTTCCATCTTATGGTTTCTCCATAGAACTTTAACTAGACGAGTTGTCCAGTTTCTCAGCACTTGTTCTCTGGGATCAAGAATTATGACATGCTCTTCACAATAAGAAAAATCAGGTTCCAGTTCAATTTCCTCATAGGTGAGTACATGCATTGGGATAAGAATGTATTTTCTGAACCATGATACGTGGAACACATTAAGATATTTGGACAGACTTGGAGGCATTTCCAAATGATAAGCTACAAATCCAATTCGTTATAGAATATCGAAAGGTTCGATGTACCTGGAGCTCAATTTACCCTTCTTACAAAATTGTATAACACCCTTTCAAGGAGATACCTTCATGAAAAAATGATATCCTAATTGAAATTCAAAATCCTTCTTTTGATTATCGGAAGAACTATTTGGCCTACATTGGGATTCCCTGATGTGGGTTTGGATAATCTTAAACTTTTCCATTTTCCCTCCACAAGTTATAGCCCTAGAAGTTTTCTCTCACTAACATCTTCCCAACAGGTTGGTGTGCACCATCTCTTTCCATATAATGCTTCATATGGTTCCATATGAATACTTGAATAAAAGCTATTGTTAATGTAATGTTATACCAGAGGTAAATAATGATATCACATACCATGAATGTCAACTGAGGACGATCTCAACATGTCTTCTAAGGTATGAATAGTCCATTCAAAATTTCCACCAGTTTGAGGGTTTTAGGCAGTGCTCAAACGAAGTTTAGTATCCAGGGAATTTTGAAGACTTTTCCAGAATCATGATTTAAAATGAGGATCATGTTAAGAAACAATCGATAGGGGTACTCCATGAAATCTTACAACTTATTTTATATATAGTCTTGCCATACGTTTTAGTGGTAAGTCTTCTCTTATTACAAGAAAATGTGCTAATATGGTATGATAATCAACAATGACCCATATTGAATCATTATTTCTAGTAGTATTTGGTATCCCCATGAATAAGTCCATCATAATATTATCCCATTTCCATTTAGGTATGGGAAGAGGCTACATGACTCCTCTATGCTCTTGCCTTCTAGCATTCACTTGTTGGAAAACCATACATTGTGACACAAAATCAGCAATCTTCTTCTACATGTTGTCCCACAAAAAATGTTCTTTCAAATAATTATACTTCTTAGTGCTACCATGGTGTATAGATAAATTGGAGTTATGAGCATCATCCAACAATTCCCTTTTTAGATCTGGTATATCGAGAACACAATGTCTCTTCCCAAATTTTAAAATTCCATCTTAATATTCTAAGTTGATCAATCTCTCTTAGTCCACAACTTTAATTTTATTTCTAAATTCCTCATCATCAATCTAACAACTTTTTATCCTTTCTAGTAAAGATTGTTTAGAGAACATTTGAAATAGCATTGATGTTTCACCTTCCATGGTCACTCCAATATCCATCATTTCAACATGCATGTATATAGGATGCTTTTCATCTCTAATATTGTTCAAAAATTCAAGATCCTTTCTAATCAAAGCTTTGGCTACCTTATATGCCTTCTACGAGTGGTAGTGTAACATGCAATCATAATCCTTTAGTAGTTCAAGTAATCTATTTTCCCTCATGTTGAATAATTGTTGTGAGAAACTATTTTTCAAACACATGTGATCAGCATAAATCTCACATTTATCACCATAGAGATAGTGTCTCCATATTTCCAGTGCAAATATTGTAGATGCTAACTCCTGATCATGAGTGCGATAGTTTTGGTCATGAATTTTTAGCTTCTGTGATGCATAAGCAATATCACTATCATTCATTATAAGGACATAAAAAAGCCATTTCCTTGAAGAATCACTATAAATAACAAACCCATCAATCCCCGGTGGTTGAGTGAAGATAGTATCATTATCTGCTCTTTTCTTCAGTTCATCAAAAAAACTCTTCACACTATTTTGTGCAAACAAATTTATCCCTTTTACGAATGAGCATGTTTAATTGGTTAGCCAATCGGGTAAAATACAGGAAAAATGGAAATAATAACCTAATAAACCAATAAACAGTGTACCTCAGTTATACTCGTTGGTGCTGTCCATTCGTAGAGTACCTTGTTCATTGAATGATTAAGAGAGATTCCATCTTTAGAGAAAATATTTCCAAGAAAAGAAATCTCTTGAAGCCATAATTCCTACTTTCTAAACATTATTTATTCTAAAAGTCCATAGTATAATTCACTAGTGATATTTATGATCTTCATTGAATTTTGAGTATAAAAAAATATCATCAATAAATACCACTACAAATTCATCAGGATATTCCTTGAAAAGTCTATTCATTCAGTCCATGAAGACTGAGGGTGCTTTAGTCAATCCAAAAGGCATTACTGTAAACACACAATCCATGTACCTGGTTCAAAATGTTGTTTTCAGAATGCCTCCATTCTATACACATAACTGATGATATCCATATCGAAGATGAATCTTTGAATAATATTGAGCTCCATGAATTTGGTCGAATAAATCATCAATGTGAGGTAGTGGATACATGTTCTTTACTGTTATAGAATTTATCTCCCTGTAGTCATTACAAAACCTCATAGATCCATCGTTCTTCTTAACAAAAAGAACAGGGGATCCCCATAAAGAAAAATTAGGGTGAATAAATACCTTATTACTCAATTCCTCTATTTTTATAATTAGTTCCACTAATTCAATAGTGGCCATTCTATAAGGGGTCTTCTATATGGGCCTTGAACCGGGAATGAAATCAACGTAAAACTTAATTTCTCATTCTGGAGGATGTCCATGTAAATCCTCTTGAAACACATCAACATATTCATGCACAATATGTACATCCTCTATTTGAACATTATTTTCATCAACCATAGTTATTTCATTATATTCATCCCTAATAATTGAATATAGTATAGCTACTAGGGTGGATCTAGATAAGAATTAGGTGGTGATGTTTCTGCTCTAAAGATAAGGTACTCCTTATCAACATCGAAAATTGTCACGTCCTTCATCTTACAATAAAATTTCGCATCATGGTCTGAAAGATAATCCATTTTGAGAAATATATAAAATTCATTCATGTGTATGAAAACATGATTTATAGATAAAGAATATTTATAAGCCCTAATGGGAACTGATTCACATAACATGGTTGCGATGATACTTCCCATAGGTGTTTCGAATGACAAATCCCTTGTTATGTCAAATGGAAAATATCTAATTTTCATAGAAAACTGGGAAGATATGAAACAATTTGATGAGACATAATCAAATAAAGCATTGGCTAAACTTGATGAAACCATTAAATTACCCACCACCAGTCTTTCACAGCTTCAACCCTACAAGTAGTGATCGCATAATATTTTCCTTGCTCCCATGGCCTTTTTGGTGTGTGTTTTCATTGGTTCATAGGAAATTAATTTGAATAATGCCCCATTTATCTACAATTATAGCATTCAACAACGACAACCTCTTTATTTCCCTTGCAATCACAAGTTTGGTGGCCATTTTCACCCCACCTGTAACAGACTCTCATTCCCTTCAGGCATGTACCTGAGTGTTTCTCCCCACATTTACCACTGGATAGATATTCAACTTTTCCATTCTTCCCCTTATTTCCATTTCTTGAGTGTTCATTGGATCTCTTCTTCTCTTCCTTTTCTTTTAAGTCTTCTGACATCGAGAATTTGATTTCTATCACGATAGTACATGGGACAATATATTCATATGATGAGAAGGATTGTGAGACTAATTTTCAATGGAGAAATAGTTTTAACCCATAAAATAATTGACCAATATTAATCCATGTGTTACTTGTATAATCTACAGCATGCCATGCTAACCTTGTAAAATTATCCCCATACTTTGCTACATTCTCATCCTCCTTTTTCTCAGACTCATAAAATTTCTTTCTATATCTGCACGATGGTCACTAGGAAAGTATTTTTATAAAAAAATATCTTTAAACTCTTTTCATTCCATTTACGATACTTATTCCTATTCTTTTATATTTTGGATTAATATCCACCATTGATCTACAACTCTCTTGAGGTGATAAACTATCTTGAGAACTTTTTCCCTTTCAGTACTCCCAAAAGCATTAAATATTTTCTCTATGGAATTTATCCATTTCTCATCTACTATTTTATTTGTACTACCATTGAATTTTGGGGGCTGTTTCTTCATTAAGCAGTATAACATTGATACTAAATGTTGTGGATCAGGGTTCTCTATATGGGTATGGTTATAATTCATAACCTAAGTGAGTTGTCCCAGTATGGTGATAAGCTATTCATCACCAGTTGCATCACCAGCTCCACTATGGTTATCTTGTTTTGGAGATAAATCCCTAAATGGATTACATGGGTTGATATGATTTTCATTCCATCCACTATGTGCCATTTCTAAATAATGGCATAAACAAGATTAGTTTATGAATCACCATACATAATTCCAAATATGTAAAACAGTCAACATAAATTGAATAATTTATGGATATAATCGATAATCATAAAAACGTTTTTTTGGAAGTATATACTCATAATTCCATCAAAATGGTTTGTAAATAAAATGATAATTATCCTAAGAATAACCCTAAGAGTGTCGTAACCAACGTAAAGAAAGTCCCATTTTCGTTCACTAGTTCTTATTCGTGTCTAGCTCAAAGAGGTGTTTTCAGGTTTTACCTCATGGTACATCTGCGCTAGCGCCACCTCTACCTGCTCGTATCTAGAAATGGATGTATTTCTTGTAAAACTCAGAAAATATCTACAGTACCAAAATTCTAGGAGGTTCTTCTATACTAATACTCAATGTCAATATTAGGGTAGTTTTCTCTAATCAATGATTTTCTATATTTACCTTTAAAGGTTTTTACTAGTCTTCCTTTGATAGCAACTATAACAACTGGGCCCCGGTGATAGCACATACACCCTACCATAAACATGGTCGTCAGGTCCTAGCCCACCAGGTACCACCAGTTGCCCCTTCTGACATGTGGTCCCCACCTTGGGGCCCACCAACATGCCTGAATGGGTCATCTGAATAATGAAAATTCTCACAGGCCAACACATGTACATTCATGTGTTCTTTGTCCTCGCTCATAGACATCCTGAGAAACATCCCAGAAGGTCACAATCCTGATCACTACTCCAATCCAAGGATTCTTAATTGTGATGTTCTGATTAGGTAGGATCCCGAAAAGGAAGGTGCATCTTGTTTACTTGAGTCATATCATTTACTCATTTAACCCTTTATCATTATGGGGTGTAAAAATCACCCCCCTAGATAAAACCTCCTCGTTGTGGACCATTCATCCAACCCACGCAGTGCGATGCACTTATGATTTGTTACCACCTCTGATACCAACTGTAATGCCCCGACCCCAGTTACCCTGATTCAGTGAATTATTACGTAACATTGGCATGATACAAGGAATCATGTCATGGATGACCATTCAGTTTAGTAGTCTTTGAATTTCTATATACATTCATATGTTCTACATTACATCATGAAATAAAATCATCAAAAACATTTTCTCCCATTTTGAACACACATATATCATTAGCCTATCCCCGCAGTTCAACCATAAAATACTTCTTCACGTCCAGGAAAAAATGAAAACATAGAAGGGGGTGAGCTCAGATGCTCAGTAAAGATAACAATATATCGGAATATTTCATAAGTAAGAATAAAAATTTAAGATAATTTATAAGAATGAAACAAAATCATTTAAACATATAATTCTGCATAATAAGGAAAAATATAAATTCAAATAATGTCAATTACTTATTCACATAGATTATCTACTAGTAGAATTATCACATTCAATATCAATAGCCATTTTCATAATGATATAATGCGTTATGTCAGACTTTATAACCCCATTTTCAAGGCCTTGTAGTAGGACTGCAAATAAGATTTAGTCAAGGCCTTATGATAAGATAATAATATTTGTCATGAGACCTACCGATGCTTCAGGGAGCTATAGTGGGCTCCACCCATCACTTACTATGTCCAATGCATTCCTCATATGAAAAAGATAAAACATAACATAAAAATCTGTATTAAAACTAGCATTCAAAATGTGAATAACTTATCAAAAAACCATGAATGGTGTAAAAATAACACATCCATAGTCAAACATTTCAAAAAACCTTCAATATAATATGGAAGATTTCTATAATAATAAATCAACTTCAAACAAGCTTAAAATCCACCAAAGGATGTTGACATATATGAAAACAATACATTTTTATAGAAATATATCATTATATTTTGAAATAATTTAAAATTCATATAATTAGAAAAGAAAACATTTATTTTGAAAATATTTTTATAATCTTGTATGGGAAGCTTTGCCGATGTTATAATGGCGGAAAATAGCTGCACCATTCATATAAGTAAAAATAAGACACTGTAACCTTAATTTTTTCGAAAAGGTCATAAAGTACCCTGTTAGGAAAATTACGGAAAGATTCCTTTCAAAAACTATATGGTAAAATATGGGTATAAATGACTTTAAAACATATTCTAGTAAATAGTAAAAATGTTTTCAGTAACATTTTTAAGAAAACACGGACGTGGATGATAAAGAGGTCCTAGTAGATACATAAGTATCAACAATATCTGATATATAAAGAGATTATATAATTAACCCTTTCCCAGTACATGTCCTTAGTAGATGGTATATTTACCTCATGTATAATTGTTAAAATATTGTTATTAAATAATAAATGAATCATATACATAAATATGATATCATATATTATCTTATAATATTGGTTTGTTAATAATATTTCTGTAGTTTAATCGTAGATGGAGATAAATGATTCATATTCCTTTATATGATTGGTTATGTAAGCCATGTTTGTTGTGGATATGATGTATTTGATTCATATAAAAAGTGATATTATGTTCATAAAAATTATTTTTAATCATATAATATAAATTAATCTTGAATGATTACAATGGGGAATGAATCTCATCTCGTTCGTGGAGACGCAAATTCGTACGTATGCACAAGCGACCATATCATTATATTTTTGGTGAAATAATATGTAATTGGATGGTATATAATATATAAAGAATCATTAAAATGTTATATTTATTATGTACATCAGTTATACTCATTATTATACCCATACAAGATAATGAAGTGTTTGAATAACAAACTACACCACAACATGGAGACTGTAAGTGTACGTACGCACGTATTGGGACTTTGTCATTTATAGGTTGAATAGAATAAGGAATATGGTAGTAATATATTTATAATAACATCAGAGTATGTATGAGGTACTGGAGTTGTTATTATGGTATGGAATGAATGAAAAAGGAAGTGGAAGAAGAAAATAACTTGAAAGAGGGTGATGAAATTATTATCTCTTCTTCGGGTGTTTCCTTTTGAGTTGATCAAATGGGCTCCATATGATGGCTTTCTGATCAATATAAGCTACCTAGGTCAAAGGGATGATATTTTATAGGATATATGGGTAGTTTTTGTCCAAGAAAATGGCTTTGGAGGTGTGAATTTAAGATAAAGGGAATTTCCAATTTATAAGAGTGGTAAGGTTAACTTTATGAAAATGTTGAAATATTATTTTATCATAAAATAATTTTCTATTTCTAAATGATAAAAAATGATTTTTTTCATTTATATTGTGGTAATGAGTTGTATTACATTCAACCAACATATTTTATGTAGGTTCAGGTCACCATTTTAACCATATCTTTTAGATTTAACTCTTAGTCAAATAGTTTGACATTTACCATGTCTCTTTGTATTTTTATATTATTTGATTAATAAACATAATATAACAAACCAATTGAACCCCAAGTGGTTCATTATTAATATATGTATAACATTATGTATGTCCTTTGGCTGATCCTTTTATTTTTAGGAATATTATATCAATTTATAATATAGTATTAGTTTTAAAAACTCAATTATGTCAATTTTTAAACTATATAGTGTTTGGTTTTTTTCAAAATAATAACTGCCTGATTACATAGATAAAAATTTATTCAATTAACCCAACCATGTCATATAAACCTAGAAAATTAGTTAAAATTTTCAAAAGTAACAAATTTAAATTATTTGGATATTTAAAATATAATATATTTTAATATTTCATTAATAAGTTAATTACTACATTATCAATATGTTATAAATAAATTATATTAATTAATTTCAAAATATTATAAATAAAATACCATTATGAAGTAAATATTATTATATTTCTAGTGAATATTTATAGTATAATTTATCTTATGTAAAACCCTATATTAATAATGGTTTTCTTATTAAACCTGGAATTTAACAGTTTTGTTTATTCTTAAAATAAAATAATAATAATGGTTCTAATCTAATCCAAGTGGACCAAAAGGATAATATTTTTTCCTAAGGTAGTTTTGGTCGAATTACACTTATCTAGTAGAATTAGAACATGTTTTAGGGTAATTAAAATATCATTTTTACCTTTAATTACCCAATTTAATTTTAACCGTGGTAAATAAAATCCAAATGTTACTGTTTAGAAAAAATTATTTTCAATTTATTTAACCACATTTTAGATACTAATGTCAAGAGTATCTCACATATTTTTTAAATTAAATTCAAATAAATTTTAAAATTAATTTTTATTCAAATTTGTAAATGCTCCTAGAAGTTGGGTAAAAGGCTGTAACAAGATCAATAAAATTTTATTTATTTAAACCTTTTATAAAATGATTCCAATTTATTACATTGAACATATATAGTTATTATGTATCTATTTTGACCTAAAATAAATTAAAATAAAATCACTAATTACATAAATACAAATCCGGTTATAAACATTAATCTAGTGTTTTTCACTATTTATCCAAAATTGAGAGTTTTCAGTAAAATACCAAAAAATTTCTCTAAGATAATTTGGATATTCCGAATCACAAAATAAATACCATTTTGAAAAATAAAATTTAAAAAATTTCAAAAAGTGGGTATCAATATTAATAATGGGTAGTTTGATTAGCCGTTGTGTGTTAAAACTCCAAGCTGCATACATAACAAGCTAAAACATTATTCATAGGGAAACATACCGTGGGAGAATGGGGTGTTACACATGGTGCATCATGACCATCATCCAATCATGTTATTTCTATGAGACAACAAGTCCAAAAACAATGAAAGGGTGTGTGATACTGCCCTTCTCAAAAGAATCCTTATAATAGTTCCATAACACAAATCATGGTGTGATCATATTTATAAAAAATATCGATGATGGAGTACCTCTAATGGTCTACATTTATTAATCATATTCACAAATATAGTAATAATAATTATTAATTTTCACGTAATACGTTATTATTCATTTATAGAAAAAAGAATGGTCCCACAAACTAGTTCAATTATATTTCAATGAATAGATATAATTTCTTAATTTCATAGAGTACATCCTAAACCACGACATTCGTTATAGTAAAGACATATGATCTAAAACATTTAAAACATTTAAGGTTGGAAATCCCTCATGCCAGGCCATTACATTTATAACAAAAGATCATTTAATATAAAAACTATCATTAATGATCCATTCATTTAATGGGATTATACTGAATCAATAAAAACAAAAAAAATCAATTAACCATGCTCAAATACGTTGTTAAATGGTACCATTATCTTATTGAAAATTTTTAAAACTGGAATAAACCATTTATTAAGTAGTTTGTTCCCTTAGGAAGAGATTGGTTAATTATTTATTTAGGTAGGTGTAGGTCAAGACATTAAATTTAAGGGTATACAATAACTTAGTTGGTTCTTAAATTCATTTAACATTTACTATATATAGGGGTAACTCCCATTATGAATATTAAAATAAAAAAGTGCATAAACATTCAATTTTACTAGCAACAAAAAAATAATTAGAAAAGACCAACCCCCTAAAGCTAAGAATGATTTAAATAATTTAATCACTAATTTTTTTATAGGACACTACAACTAATCTAATGGGGTTTATTATAAAAAAATAAAATTTTTTATCAATAAAATCTTTTTTCGCATTTGATCATTAAATTTAACAACCATAAATTAATTACTCTAACAATAAATTTTTGTAATAACAAATAAAAATTGAAATAAAATTAGAATTTAAACATGGAACTAGATGGTTACATTATCATGTGTCAAAAACATTTCATGTAGACATTACATTATAAATCCAAGCATGATGCATATAATTTTTCCCAAACATTTCATTCATTTAATCATATAGGTACAATTTATGTCGAAATAACCATAGGGGTATCCATGGTCTTTGATGATGACATATAACTACTATGAATGGATCAAAGGGTGTATACCATGGGGAATATTTCATTTTATATTAAGGAAAATCTTTTTAATTAAATGAGTAGAAAATGATAGTGTTTGGGGAACTAGAAATATTTATAACATGATTGAAAACTAAGGATAACTCTATAGACATCGTACCTTATTCTTAAGAAACTCCACTCATCCCAAACCATTGTTTTATTTATCCAAGTTTGGAAGAAATTGACTACATGGTCATTTTAAATGAAAATAAGGAAAATAAAATTATACTAAAATAACATAATATATTGTGATAGAAACATAGAAAACATTAAAGGGGAATCAAGTGTTTTCCATTATGGATCTATATAGACCAACATAATTAAATTCAGATGACATATGGGGATGATAAATCAAATAATAGGTTAGGGAGTAGAAACCCACAATGTATGAAGAGGAGGAGGCACATGTTGAACGATGATGAAAGAAAAATAATAGGGGATATAATATTAAATTAAGGGAAATGTGTAATTTTAACTTCAAAATATGATCATGCACTTTGGATACCTGTTTTTTCGATCCTTGTAAAAAATTTCATAGCCCCTACCAATAGAACCCCCTCAAATGGTTGACCAATAATGTTACCCAAACAACACACAAATTGTGCGTGGAATAGTGTAATGTTGCTGGCTATGTGGAAATAACTATGATTTTTCGGTTGACCATTTTTTTAATCATTCATAGCATGTGTGACAGCTTTGGCTCTTCTAAATCTTTTTACATTGTTTTTTGATGGGGGAATCATGATTTTGATAAAACTATACACCCTATTTAGACCACCCAAACGTGATATTTTTTGGGCCTTGTGATCCTAAAAATCAATGAGATACATGAGAGACCTCTCGACCCTCTACCCAATAATGAACGTGCCACTACCCTCATTATTCATTCTAAGATAAAGTGTCCTTCTTCCATCTATCACTATCACCCGGTAAGTATGTGTAATGTTCCTTATAAGACCATGGCCAATATCATTAACTCCTAACTATTAGTGCATCTTCCTTTGTGGATATACTTGGATCATCACAACATTATCGAAGTCCGCTAAATTCACGAATTCATCTCCCTTGCCAAGGAGATTTTTTACGACATCAACTTCAAGACTCGTGGGTCTAACATGGTCAAAAAACAATATATGATAAAAGCCAATTGTCTGGTGGAATGGATCTTTATAAATAGAGATTTTTTAGGTATGGGTCTCAACTCCAGGAACATAGATATTATCTTTCGATTCTTCAGTTCCTTGTGATAATCAGTGAACTACATGGGATAGTCATAGGGGTTATTCAAGTCTACTGGAGGCATCAGGAAAGGAGACCCTATCATCCCATAATTTTTCATCATCATTCAGGATGTTCTGGGCTGGTATGTATATTTGAGCTTCAATAATGGTGACATTTTTCCATATCATTATCGACCAAGGGCTCCTAAAATATCCCACATTATGTTTGATGATGATAGCATCTAATTCTTGAACAAAATGTGTAGATCAATAAGAAGCTTAAACAGAGTGATGGAGAATAACTGTCGTAGGCTTTGTCAGACCATTAGCAATGGAAAAAATGATTTCTTTATTTCCAACAGGTACTCCACTGTGAGAGTGAAAGATGTTAGTAGACTAGTTGACATACAAAGGGGTGACATACCTATGGGTTACCTAGGTTATCTTGTATCACCTAGGAGGCTTTGGATCCGTTTCTTCAATGCCATCTGCACTAGGGTTTATGACAGAGTGTTCAAATATAAAAATAAATTCATGTCCTTTGGAGGGTGCATTGGCCTAGTGAAAAAAATTCTGGTGGCCTCTCCAATACATGATCTGTCCTCCATCAAAGTTCTTAAGGGTGGTATTAAAACGATCGACAAGATTCATTCAAATTTCATCTCAAATCCATTGTCAGAGAGTAAGAAGAATTGGGTAGCATAGGGGAAAATGGTGCAGCCCGTTATTGATAGAGGTATCTATGTGCGAAACCTTGTTGATAACCATGGATCCATTCATGCTAGCATTTCATGGAGTGTTCTCGAACAATGTACCATGTGGGGTACTTCCATGCAGGCGTACGCAATGTGGCTCCACAATTTGAGGGAGGGGCACCAATCTTCCCTTTGGTCAGTCCCGAGGAGGAGGCTGTGAACACAAATTTTTTTCCACTTCATTATGTTCAATGAGTTGAAATCAATCCTATTTTTCCTTATCCAAGATCGATTTGGTGAATATACGGAAGAGACTGGCCTCCTTGAATGAAATATATGTGGTCATGCATCCAAGGAATCCCATCACTATACCACACCATTCTTTATTCCAAAAAGAAAGATCACCCTTCCCCATCACCCATCGTAGGAAGGGACAAAGAATTTCAATAATAAGAGTGAATGAGGGCTATGATAAGCTAAATTGGTTGAAAAACATCCCCACCAAGATCATATTTCTTTTATAAAGGATACATAACATAACCCTTCTGACAGATGACAATATTTTGGGATTGAGTATCCCTCTAGCGTCCAGGTGTGTCTTATGTAGCGTCTCTAGTGAAGAGAGCACCACCAATTTTTTCTTTGACAGTGACTGGGCATGCGAGGAGTGGAAAATCATAGGGTTGTTCTCTTCAACCCTTCACTAAGATGGATCCTCACTCACCTTTATTTTTATGTGGTTCCGAAGCTCTAAAGGAAGATACCCAGAGAGGGTGGCCCATACAGTGGTGCTGCTTGTGGGGTGTTGGACCATATGGTAGGTGCAGAACAAATAGAAGCATGGGAGGGTGGGGTATCGGCTCGTGTCATTATTGTCTAAGAGAAAAACATGCTACATGACCTGAAAATGGCTGTGAGGACATGGAAGGTGTCCCCTTCTCTTCATCGGTTCCAAGATGGATCCAATGTGGACGTGCCACCTAGAACCAGGGAAGGTAATAGGGTCTGCTGGTGTTCCCCTTCGGTGCGTCTGAAACTCAATACAGATGGATGTTGTGTCCAATGGAACATACGTGGAATTGGAGTGGTATGTGACAAAAAATGTTTCGGTTTACTTATCTTTCTCAGCCAGACTGGGAAATGGGTCTTCTCTACAAGCAGGGGAAAAATAAATTCTAACTGGGCTCAGCCTTTTCATACAAAAGGGTCTAGAAATCTCGAAAATCGAAATCTACTCCGTAATTATGAAAAACTCTTTCAAAGTTTACAATGAATATCCTTTTTCGATTGACTGTGTCATTAGAAAATGTAGAAGAATGATTAATACCAAATTGAGTATTCTCCACACCCGGAGAGAGGGGAACAAGGTTGCAGATCACATGGCCTAAACAGACTTCAGTAGCACAGAGGAGGTGTTTCTTCACATATCAGGTAGTATCCAACTCAAGGGGATTTTATATATCAAAGGGGATGCACTCAGTCTTCATCATTTCAGGCCACCCTTGATTCCATTTTTTCTATCAGGGGATGGCCCCCCTCCCACGTCCTTCATGTCATTATTTTCTCTTCTTCTTTTTCCCATTTTCCCCTTGTACTCTTCCCTTAATTCATTAAAAATTACATGATGATGATGACATTACAATTATTATCTCAAATAATAACCCATAGATTAAACCCCAATAATTGAAATTCCCTTCAGATTTTATATTCGTTCAAAAGATAAGCCATTAAAATATACTCAAGGTATTCTTATATAACTCTAACATCTATAGTTTATTGTTATGTAATGCTATTAATATATTCATTAGAAAATCAGAACATGATAAATATAATGGGTATATCTACTTTGGATCCACATTATGAAATGTCTCCATCACCATTAATCAATGTTAAATGAATAAATACCTATCAATAAGGGGCTATATTGAATCATGGTTACTCATCTGATAATCATATTTATTTAACCACAATTATAAATCCTTCCATAGAAATTGAAACACAATGTATTGGCTACTTAACATAATATAAATTATATGTTTCTTATATATAGAATTATATAATATACTAAGGGGTCCATTTACAATTATAGAATAAAAATTACCTTTATTTAAAACATACCCTTTATTGAATGAAAAAAAATAATGATTAATGATAGATAAAAACTTTTATAACTTATCATCACCTGGATCAAGATCTTTTGTAGATCTATATTAAAATTAACCAAAATACATTTAAGTTTAGTATCTCTCTAAATTTCTATAGATTACCACAATAAAATATCTTTTCTATCATCATAATGAGACCATGATCCCATCAAGTCAACAAGGATCTTAAGGGTGAAAAAATTAGAATACTAATTATCTTCCAAATACCAATGAAATAGGCATTAGACATGATTTCAAGGTAAGGGAATGTTTTATTTTCAAAGATTTACTTATTTCAATTTATTACATCTTAAATATTTCTATTAAATAATGCTTTATTAACAATAGATATATTATTTTATTGTATATATTTTATCAAAACATATTTTTGTGGGAGGATTATGATCCATTTGTGTTTATATCAATAGTTCAAGGATATATTCTAAAATTCGTTTTTTATTTTTGAAGGAATTAATTGCTAAAGATAAACATTGTTTTTAGGTTTATTAAAATTAATTTCATCTTGTATATGTTTATGAAAAGTAAATTCTATGTCGATTTCTCCAATTTTATGTATTATTAGGAGAAAAATATCTAAATGGTTTCAATTTCTACTATATTTTAGAATTATTGATTATTAATATTCTAAAAAAGATGAATATGTATAAATTTCATAATTAATATATCCATATTCTATGTATTCTTGTGACATTCCATATATTTATATTATATGCCCTTTTTTTATTATTTTCATATATTCATTTGTTCAACATAACATTGGTTTTTATGATTTTTGATTTCTAATTATTCTTTATTTAACATTCCATGTATTTATGTAATACCAAAAATTGGTAAGATTCATATATTTAGAATCTAAAAGACATTGTCCAGTGAAATATGTATATAAATATACATATATAAAGATATATACAAATTTACATGTTTATGAATATTATTCCATGAAATTTAAAGAAAAAAACACAATTAAAATTGTGCGTAAGTGTAAATCATGCTTCAAATGTTTACCATAAAATCCAATAATTGAACATTATAAACATGGTAGAGAATTGTGGAGTTAACCCATCCATCAGTAAGTGGGTAATCCCGTGATAGAGTTCAATGATTCAACTGGACCGAGTGTTTTTTTAGAAACAAGAATATTGTTTTTAGAAAAGTAACTCGATTATTTTTTTTAAAAAAAAATTGAACATAATTTATTTCAAATTATTGATTTAATTTCAAGGGGTACATAATTTCAATAATTTTTTCATGGGGATTTCTAAATGTATCCCTATAGTATTATCGAAATTGTTTCAAATCATTTCTCTAACATAATTTTTTAAAGGAACAATTTACTATTGGTATTTAATAAACATTAAAACTTGTTACATGAAAATTAAATTCTCATAACATATTTTAAATGTTTTTTCATAGGTATCTTAAAAAATATTACATAGATGTATTCATTTTTGGAGATAGTGTGTACTAAAGAATAGTAGTAATATTTTATTATTATTTATTTAAACTCTGATAAATTTTAAAATGTAGTGTAGTTTTCTAGAACCTAGACTGGAAAATTTCCATGATTGTAGAAGGTACTTGATATTTTTTTAGTTATCTATTAAAAAAATTTATAGCTTGTTTTTAGCATCAAATCCGGAATCATGGGTTCATGGAATTATTATTGGTAATAGAGGAACACTCAAGAAAACATAAGATATTAGACATTGTATTTTTAAAAAAATAAATTTATGAGAAAGAGTTTTATTTAGATAATTAACTTCCCTTTGAACTCAAGTCATTATAATTCTAAATATGGAAATTCAAAATTTTATCACATCTGACTAGTAAATTGTGAGGGAAAATATATATTGAATGGGGGAAAATGTAACATCCTAGGAATTATAATTTTATATTTTTCATTTTATAAAATAATTTATTTGCTAATTTATAGTAAAAAACATAGATTCATTTAGTCAAATATTTAAAATTATATAATATAACATTAAATTATCGCATAGTTTTATGAAAATTATATTTTTATTAATATTTTGAATTAAAAAAATGTCTTTTACAATAGTGGGTTTTTATTTATATATGATTATTTGACATATCTAATTGAAATTTTATTTAATATTATTATAAAATTATTATACATAAATACTTTCACGAAATTTATTACTAATAACATTTAATATAAATAATGAAAATTATAATTAAATTCATTGTAGTTTAAGAAAATCATATAAAAAATTATGGTGATATTAAATAATAAAATTTTAGAATCCAAATTTTTTAATATAAAAATATACTTTATTATAAAATATATACTTTTTATAAAAAAATAAAAAATATTTATGTTTTTGGAAAATGATAGATATGCTTTTTAAATAACATAAATTGATTTATTATTAATTATTAAAGGTTATATATATATATGAATTTTTTCATCCTTCATATATGAATCCAATTTCGGTAATGAAATTAAACGTATTGTAATATCTTATTAATATGGATATAATTTTTTATAATTATTATTTTTTATTATAAAATATTAAATATAAAATAAAATAAATAAATTTTAATTATGGTTTCATATGAGTATAGATAAATAAAATATATAATAATAATAATAACCAAAAAAATCTAGATAAAAATTCAATTTTATGAAAATATGGGCATACTATTTGGATGAAACCAAGCTTGGATCCGAGTCGAGAGGGAGATGTGGGTTCAACTACGGACATGGGATCAATCTTGGATTTTTTTTGAGGTTGATCTAGGTAAGAAATATTTTCACCATCGAATGATACAACAAGCTTAGTCAAAGAGTTTCAAGTACTATGTTTAACCACACATATGGAATTAAAAACAGGATTGGGTTTCCACCATTCGATGATAGCGACTGGCCATGGATAGAGACCTCATCACCATCCATCTGGTTTAAATTTTGTAGATCTTATATTTAGTTTTCTGATTCTTCCTTACAAGGTCATTTTTAGTGTGTTAACATCCTAATTTTTTCCAGCCATCAAATTTCATCATCAGTTAACATATGGAGTCCATTTTCAACTGTTGTGTTGAATTTATTCATCATGATTTATAACTATTTCAATTTTAAATACATTGAAATAGGTTTTTTAATTTTTTGTGTCTTTATTGAATTTTTATATTCCTTTTAATGTGATTTGTTTGTCTTCTAATATCAACAACATGATTTTATTATCTTAAATAATATATCCATCGTGTTATATCAGATTCCAAAAACCTAATATATATATATAATATCATCAAAATATCTAATTTAAAATTTATTCCAAATCATCTATATTTTCCACATTGAGTAGAATATATATTATATTCTGAATATGATATGTTTCTTCTCATCGTGAATTACCATACAACCATTAATTTTGAGATCAAGATCCTCTTTAATTTGTTTCTCCAATGGCCACATAAGGGAACTTATAAACAAGATAAATATTTTTTTTAAAAAAAATTTAACAAACAATTTTGCAACTACTATTTTCAAAAATATCTATTTTCATGAATAGGGAGTTGTATAAATCGATAGTTAATCATAATAATGTGGAAGAAGTAGAATACTGATTAATATCAAAATTATTCTACAATAGGTAGTAGTCATGATTTCAATGTAAGGGAAAATATTTATTTTCAAATATTTCATTATTTGAAAATATTATTTCTTAAATGAATCCATTTATTGAAAATTTATTACATGTGATTAATTATTTTAATCAATATATTTTTGTGAAATTCATTTCTGTGTGGAGATTATTGTCCAGTATTTTATTTAATTGCTGTATAAATATTCTAACATCTTTTTTTTCATTTTAAAGGAACAAAATCCCAAAGATTTTTTTTTTGTTTTGTGAAACATTATTTCAACACATTTATGTTAGTGAAAAGTAAATATTATATATATTTCATAAATTTTATATATTAAAAAGGGATAAATATTTTAATTTTTATTTCTTTGTATGTGTATTTTAGATTGAACGATTAATATTTTTTTTAAAAAAAATATGAAAGTTATACATAATGTGGCCATATTTTATGTATACTCATGACTTGTGATACATTTATATTATTTGCGTTAATTTTTATTATTTCTGTAGATATTTTTATTTTATATAAAAATGGTTTTTATGATTCATGAATGTTAATTGTTATTTATTTATCATTCCATGTATTTAAAAAATTCTTAAATGTGGTACAATTTACTTTTTCCTGAATCTATCAAATGATATCCTATTAAATATAAATTAATATATACATATATATACACATATAAAAATATGTATATGAATATGAAGATATTTATAATCAATAAAGAAACCCATTAATAATTGTACATAAATGTAATGAAATCTTAAAATATTTTTCTTAAAATTCGTCACATGGGCGTTGTATATATGGTAGAAAATTGGGGAGGGAACCTATACCTCAACCAATGGGTAGTCCCAAGACAACCATAAATGTTTCAATTTTCATCAATGACTTTCTTATAAGCTGGCATATTATTTTCTAAAAAATCACTAGATTAGTTTTTTAAAACAATATTTTGAAAATTTGTAATTTCAAAGTATTGAAGCAATTTAAAAGCATACAAAATTTAAATAATATTTTCAATGGTATTTCTAAATGTATTTTCAAATTATTATCAACAGAGTCTCAAAATAATTTATGAAATGATTTTTAAAGGACGATGTTATAAAATATATTTTAATGATTTTAAAACACCTTATAGGGAATGTAAATTCTCAACCCATGTTTTAAATTTTTTCAAGATATTTCATAGAAGTTGTAACTCAACCATCATTAAATTTGGATTTAACACACACAACATTATAGTAGGAATATTTTATTATTTGTATTTCAACTCATATAAATTGTAAAATGTTTTCAAATATTCGAGAACCTAGGAATGAAAAGGTCCTCAGTTGTATAAGTTAATGTTTAATTTTTTAGTTATCTATTATAAAAAAATACACAACTATTTTTTCACCAAATCTGAAATTATGGGTTCATGGTTTTTTAAGAACCCCCCAGTTTTTACCCAAATTGACCCATCTAATACCTAAATGATTTCCATCAAATTTGAATCTCACTAGAGTATTCCTAGGCTAAATGAACCCCTTATAGTGTATAGTGAGTATTCAATGGAAGGATTTGGACTATTTTATTGTATTATTCCTAGAGCTTTATCACCTTGTTTTTTTTATAGTTTGACATCAATTTGGGATTATTGGTCAGAGAGTGTGTGTTATCTATATAGAGGTAGGTGGTCAAATTTTCAATTGTTATTGTCTTGATTTTATTAGAATGTATGTGATTGATGAATTGAAATTCACTCATTGAGAAAATTAAATTTTAATTAAATATAATAATTTTATGATTTAAGGTATTATGAAATTGATATATTACTGGGATTATGAAATGGATAGACTAATTGGATTATTAAATTGAATGATTAATGGGATTATGAAACTGATTGTTTTATGGGACTATAAAATTGAATTATTAAAGGATTATGAAATTTATTGATTAATGGGATTATTATACATATTTAAACCCATGGTGTATGACGATATGATTGAAATGATGATTTATAACTTATTCATGGTTGATAAATGAATTTATGAAATTGGTTAAATGTAGAATTATTTATGTGGTTGATAAAATGGTTGTGATTCTGGAACCTTGAGATTTGAAATTTCTGATTTAATTTTTGGATAGTGAATACTTCTAACAATTTCGATTGTGTGCCAAAATTTTTCTATAGGCCCAAATATATATATGTATGTTTGTATTTCAAGTGATAATTCCATTGTGGGATATAGACTGCTCCCCCAAAGACCCACTGATAGTAAGAATGCTTCTATAAGACCCCATTTTATTAATGATAATGGACTGATAGATGATTAATGTATCCCATGATAGAATGAATTATGATATCCCATTGTTGGATGGTTCAGATTCTGAAATTGGTTGAATAAGGAATTTTTTGTTCGACTAGCATCGGGAGTGCGGGTACCAATACAATTAATTATCGAGTAATTTAATGTGAAAAGTATATAATTTATTTCTTGGAATTTACTATTTATACAACTTCACGCATTGTTATAGAATAGATATAGATTTATATATCATTGGTGGTGGACTACTATATTGTTCACGCACACTACTATGGATTTCTAATTGGTACCTGAATAGACTTTATCATTTCATGAAATGATAAGGGTAATATCCCAATATAATATTGATGAGTTGGGAATCGTTATGAATCATGGATTAGTGAAACAAAGAAGATATTTGGACATACTTTTAGAGTTTTTAGTGTGCCTTCATTTTGGTTTTCATTTGACACATGACAGTGTATGAAATGAAATACAGAGTGTTGTGATTTATGGTCAATTATATATTCATCGGATTTCCATTAGATTTTGGTATTATTTATTATAGTATTATCCTGATTAGTGATTATTATATATTTTTTTTTATTCTTGACGTTGTTTCATTTTGATAAAAAGTGTATAGTCTCCCCCACGTTTCATATTTGACCTGCACAGCTTTTCAGTAGCCTTTTTTGTATGGGGAGGCACCCCTATGGTCATTCAACTAAATAACATAGGGAATACTTAAGTGGAATCAGTGTCATAATTTTACAATGTGCTATCAAGAGGCTTTTAGGATAATTTTCATAATAAATTTCACCCAAAGACACTCACGGGCGAGAAAATTGTAGATTTTATATGGAAAACCAGGTGGAGTATGTCCATAATGGATTTTTTTTGTTCATTCATGGATTTGAATTTCTTTATAACAAATTTGAAATGATATGACGATACTAAAATGAATAATTTCTAGGTTGATATTAAATATGAGGTTATGTACGAGGTTAATAGATTTTAGTTGGAGACGTATTATAATGTGGTAAGTTTGCCACCAATATCTAAGGGAAACCTGAAATATGCTTCTTCATTAATTCATGTGTATTTTTCATGACCATGATTTTTGAATTCTATGATTAAGATGTTTTAGGATCAAAATGTAAACTAGTGATATTGGATATAGAGTGGTCAGATAGAAGGATCAGTTACACATATCACTAATTGATTATACTTACTCTAGTGTGGTAGGTCAGTCACACTCATATACAGTGTCCCTAACCAACAGTGGAGTGCTTTGCCTACTGTAGTATGGGTCAATTATAGAGGTATTTAATAATCCATTGAACAAAGGGTTGTGATAGAAGAACATGAAATATTCAGAGTACATATAGGGGGTTTTCAACCAAATATTATTTGAGAATTTGGAGTTCTTTTTTCCCTGGTAGTTGAGGTAGTGGAAGTGATACATCAGCTAAAGAGAGCTTATATTAGTAGAGCAGCATAACATAGGGTACTCTGACTACCACACATTGAATTGGGGAAGGAATGATGAATGTATTCAAGCCTGTAAATGTGAATTGTGAGACATGGCCATTGAAAATCATCAATACAATTCTTATAATTTATATACATGCAAGTTCCTTATTTTCTCTTGGTTCATATCATTATTTTTGTCTAATATTTTTGAGAATGGTTCAATATTGATTGTGGATTCTATGAGTGGGTATTTGAAAATTTACAGACCATTAAGAATTCATTTGAGGGAAATATATTTATGTAATGAGTGTTCTCTTGATGTTAAACAATATCAATTCCACTAGGAACATTACATACTCAACATGTCATGATTTCTCTATATTTTGGGGATTTTAATGGCCGATATCATACCAAGACCATATCACATTTTTCTATAGGATAGTGGAATTTACATACCTTTAGGATAATAGTTATATTTATCAGGGATAGTGGGATATCTAGGGAGTCAATGCATGTATATTTCATCAACAACTAAGGGAGCATACATCTTAGGCCAGAAGTATTTTTCCTGATGATGGGGGGAAATGAAAAATACCATTCCAATCACTCTAGACAATTTATAGGATTTGTTTCCTGAGTACTTCTCAAGGACCCCACATTGTAGGGATATTGAGTTTATGAAGTTCCAAGGATCGAATTACAACTAAGAAGGGGAAGGGGGTTGAATCAGTTGTTTTAATTTTATAAGTTTCAAGACTTTAAGAAACATAACACTTGAAACCTGTTAAGATTTATTTCCTTTTCAACCGTTAACAAGATAATAAAGTATAATATAAAGGAAAATCAAGAAAGGCACAAAATATTTACAGGGTTCGTTCTCAATAAGAGAACCTACGTCGTTTTCATTGCCACTCCCGTGGGTCTATGGAAATCCACTATAATGATGAAATGAATACAACTTTTGCAACTCCTGTTGGACACCTTATATCTCCTTATAGAAAAAATTATATTGTCTCCTATTAGTTTAAAATGTTTCCTTAATGAAACAATTAGCTAAATACAAGAATAAGTACTTTGATAAGCTACTCCAGAAATGCTCACTCTGAATGATCACTCCGAATATTCAATACGATTTCTTGAATCTGATTTTCTAAAACCGATCATCTCAGCAAGATAATGATAGTTCTGCACAAATGCTCACTCCAAATACCCGATCTGGTTTCCTTGAATTTGATATTCTAAAATCGGTCTTCTCAGCAAGATAATGCTGGTTCCGCACAAATTCTCACTCCGAATATTCAATCCAGATTTTATTCTTCTCAAAAACTCAGGGAAACTTCTTCAAGATGGTAGGAACATTACACTTAGATTTCTCCAACACTCCCCCTTTTCCCCATTTTTAAAAAATTGTGAATGAGTGAATTATATGAGCATATATTTATAGGCATCTCAGAAAACAAAGGCAAGAATCTTGAAAAACTTTCCCGCTTATTCAAATTCCAAAAAACTCCGCAAATCTATCGCATTAATTCATCAATATTTGATTTCATAAAGTCTCTTAAAATTTCCCCGAGATTTAAGCATTGTTGAAATTAAGGTTTTCATGAACTCAAAATTTTCATTCCGAATTTCTCAGCATGTTGCTCAGGATTGTCATTCGGAATTTCTATGCATGTTTCTAAGGATTGTCATTCCGAATTTCTCAGTATGTTGCTGAGGATTGTCATTCCAAATTTCTCAGCATGTTTCTCAGGATTGTCATTCCCAATTTCTTAGTATGTTGCTCAGGATTTCCATTCCAAATTTTTGGTTCAGGATGTACACTCCAAATTTCTAGCTCAGGAAGTACACCCTGAATTCTGGTTCAAGAAGTACACTCTAAATTTCTGGCTCCGAAAGTAAACTCTGAATTTCTGGCTCAGGAAGTACACTCTGAATTTCTAGTTCTGGAAATACACTCTGACTTTCATGTTTAGGAAGTACACTCCAAATTTCTGGTTCAGGATGTACACTCTGAATTTATGGGTCTTAAAGTACACTTCGAATTTCTGGCTCAGGAAGTACACTCTGAATTTCTAGTTCAGGAAGTACACTACAAATTTCTGGTTCAGGAAGTACACTCCGATTTTTTGGCTCAGGAAGTACACTTCGAATTTCAGGTTTAGGAAGTACACTCTGAATTTCTGGTTTAGGAAGTACACTCTGAAATTATGGTTCAGAAAGCACACTCTGAATCTCTAGGTCAGGAAGTACACTCTGAATTTCTTGTTCAGGAAGTACACTTTGAATTTCTGGTTCAAGTGGAACTCTCCAAATTTCTGGTTCCGGAAGTACACTCTAAATTTTTTGGCTTAGGAAGTACACTCCTAATTTCTGGTTCAGGAAGTTCCCTCCAAATTTCTGGTTCAAGAAGTACACTCCGAATTTCTGGCAATGGAAGTACACTCTAAATTCCTGGTTCAGGAATTACACTCCGAACTTCTGGTTTAGTAAGTACACTCCGAACTTCAGGCTCAGTAAGTGGACTCTGAACTTCTGGATTATCATGTAGGCTCTAAACTTCTGGCTTCGGAGGTAGACTCCGAACATCAGGCTCAACAAGTAGAATTTGAATTTCTTGCTCACGAAGTAGAATCTGATTTTTCTCAGAATTTTTCTCAGTGAAAAACATCAATCCTCTTCACCATTTCTTCAAAATATTTTATCATTAAGCTTTTCATGATTTGTGAGAACGTTAAGATCAGTAAATCATCATCTAATTTTGTTAAGAAAGTTTGAGATACTTTCTTAGCTTCTGACTTCTTATTCTTCAACTTAATTTTCATTAAGGAAATCTTCAGCAACCAACAACTTTAACTTTCTGTAACTCAAAAAAATTCTTAAACATAAAGATTAGTTGTCAACAAATAAAAAACATTGTTTAAACAAAACACAACAAAGGTTATTCAAACTACCCCTTTGGATTTGTTGTAAACCCTTAGTAACAAGTTATCACCTCTCAAAAAATTTACATCTCATGTTCTTGAATTTTACCAAAACATAGCCTTTCTAAAAAAAGTGTCATGATACCACACTATTGGATAATGTAATGTTTTTGAAGGATTTCCATCCCTCAGTGACAGGAAAAATTTTCATCCATGTAATGATAAACTTCACCTTCCGCAAACTCCCTATAAAATTTTATCTTTTTCATTCTCAATTTTATTTTCTTCTCTCATTTTTCTTTCTCTCTCATTTTTCTTTCTCTCCCAGCCCATTATATGATAACAACATCTTTAGATTCATAAAAGAAAACTTACTCTCCCCGTTTGTCAATATAATCCAATGAACGGTGGGGGACACTTCCTTATGAGTTTTAGGAAGTCATGGGAGGAGGATGAACATGGAGTTGTAGCCTCAGTTCAACATACCGCTCCTTTGAAATTGCTTTTGTGAAAATATCGACAATCTGATACTTTGTTGAAATATATTCTAGCAATAATTCTCCAGAAGTATTTTTCTCTCTTAAAAATGATACTTTATATCAATATTCTTTGATTTTGAATGTTGAATAGGATTTTTGGAGAGATCAATGGCACATTTATTATCATAGAGTATTTTCAATGGTTTTGAAAATTTCACTTTCAAATCTTCCAGTTGAACTTTCATCAACATCATTTGAGTACAGGCCTAAGTAGCTGCAACATATTCGGATTCATTTTTTCATAATGTTACTGATCTTTTTATCTTGTTGTGCCAACTCACTCAAAAATCCCCTAAGAAAAATGTTCCTCTTGATGTTGATTTTCTATCATTATAATCACTAGCCCAATCAGAATTAGTATAACCATGAAAAATTATCTCATTGATTCTCTTATATAACAACCCATGTGAAGTTGTTCCTTTAACATATCTCAGAATCCTCTTAACTGTCAACATATGTGATTCTATTAGATTACTTTGATATCTGGAATAGAGAGTCACATCATGAGCAATAGAAGGCCTTGAGGGAGTAAGATAAAGAAGACTTCCTATTAACTTTCGAAAGACATTCTGATTCACACTTTTCCCTGACTCATCTTTGCTCAACTTTGTGCTCAATAAGATAGGGGTTGAAACTTCTTTGAATATTCCATCCCAAACTTCTTTAATAGTTCCTTGGCATACTTTTATTGGGATAAGAAAATGCAGTTTTCTTGTTTTTTAACTTATATGCCAAGGAATAAAGTTAATTCTCCCAACATTGACATTTCAAAATTTTCCGTCAACTCTTTAGCGAACTCTTAAAAAAACCATTCTTCATCTCTAGGAGAAATTATATCATCCACATAAATGATTAAAATTAATGTTAGAGAGTCAACATCATTAACATACTAGTTTCTTTCAACATTTCCTTTAAAAAATTTCATCTTTATCAGGGAATTGTATAGATTCTAATACCATGATCGTGGAGCTTATTTCAACCCATACAAGGCCTTCTTCAATTTGAAAACTTTGTTTTCATCCTCATAAAGAAAAAATCCACAAGGTTTTTCAATATAAACTTCTTCCTCAATCTCACCATTTAAAAAGATGACTTTACATCCATCTGATAAAAAACCTTGTAATTCCGATGAGCTGCGACTATATGAAACATTCGAATAGTATCCAACTTGCAACAGGGGTAATGGGGTCATCAAAATCCACACCTTCCTCCAGTGAATACCTTCTACACACAATCCTTGATTTCTTTCTTGTAACTTCTCCATTCTCATTAAATTTATTTCTGTAATCCCACTTGGTTCTGATAACATTCTTATTTGATGGCCTTAGAACAAGTTCCCATGTTTTATTTTTCTCAATATGATCTAGTTCTTAATCCGTAGCATCCACCCATTATTTATGTTGAATATCTTCTGAAACTAATTCTGGTTTATCTTTTGAGATATGGGAAGTCATATTTTCTAATCTTAACTTCCTTCTGGTCTGAACTGGAGCCTTCTGATCCCCAATAATATTTTCATATTCAACATGTTTTTTGATGTGGGAAAACTCACATTTCCTTTCCCAGCATCACTTTCTTCCCCATGTGACTTATCTGAGTCACTCTCACTCTAGTAGGGATTATCTGATTTATCATCCTCAGTATTATTAACATATTTTGGGAAAGAACTTTTATTTTCAATTACCTTCACATCATATGAATCCACCAACTTCTGTAAATGTTTGTTCCATCATTTGAATCTTCTTCCATTCACTGAATAACCCATTAGTATTCTTTCTTCACCTTTCTCATCAAACTTTCCTATCTCTGGATTTTTGATTTTGAGCAAGCATGGACTTCCAAAAACATTTAAGTATTTAAAAGAAGGTTTTCTGTTATACCACATCTCGTAAGGTTTCTTGTAGGTTTTCGGTCTCAACAAGCATCTATTATGAACATGTACAGTAGTGCAAATAGCTTCTCTCCACAAGAATTTTTAAAGATTGTGTTCTGATAACATACTTCCTCCCATTTCCCCCAATCTTCTATTTATCCTTTCTACAACTCTATTTTGTTGTGGTGTATTGGGAGAACTATACTGATGTTTGATACCATGCTTCCTTAGGTATGTTTCAAATGTATTGCTTGTGAATTCGGTACCGTTGTCTGTTCTCAATTTCTTTATGGAAGCCCCCAATTATTTCTCAACATCCCTTCTGATGAATTTAAACATTTCAATAGCCTCTGACATATGCTTCATGAACAAGATTTTTTTCATCCAAGTGAAGTCATCAAAAAATGTGATAAAGTATAAATCTCCTTTTGTTTATTGATGTCTCATTGGACCATATAGATCAGAATGAATAAGCTCAAGTGGTTTGCTAGATTGAATCTCAACTCTTTTATGGCCTTTGTTTGTCATCTTTCCTTTCTGGAAAGTTATACAAACATCTGCATCTCTTCTTTTCAGTTCTAGAAAATTCCAAAAATCATCAACTTTAGAAAGATTACTCATGTTCTTCTTTCCAAGGTGGAAAATTCTTCGATTCCACAACTTATTTTCATCTTTAGAACTCAAATAACAAGATTTATTGGATTCTCCAATTTGAAAGAGATTCCCACCGGTTCTTTCTCCTTTTGTAATCAGTTTTACATTTTTCACACTTTTTATGATACAAGAATCCTTTCTAATGATAAATTCTTTTTCATCATCACTATTATGACTTACACTAAGTATGTTATGTTTTATCCCATCAATAATCAAGACATCCTTGGATTTCAGTTTCTCTACTTCAATATCTACCATTCTGATTCCCTTAATTTTTAGGGTACTATCATTCCCAAATGTAACTGCTCACCCATTATGACTTTCAACATGTTCCAAGATTTTTATATCACCTATCATGTGGGAAGAATAACCACTATCATGAATCCATTGTTTTTTCCTCATACTTTCTTTCAAAGCTGTCTCAACAACAGAACCTCTTTCATCAACCTTCTTATTTTCAGAATTCTTTTCTTTCTTATCATAAGAAACCTATTCTGGAAGAAGTGTCATACATCATTCAGCATGAAGAAAAAACATATCATATCTTCCACAAACTTCTTCCAAGCATTAAATTGATTCCTTTTTGGAATGTTTCTAACATCTTGAGAATTCACCTTTTCAAATTTCTGTGAGTACGGAGAGTTACTCATCCTTATTTCACTATTTCTTCCATTTTTCTCAAACCTTCTACCGGGTAGAGATAAATTGTACCAACAATTATAATAACTATGCCCATATATTACACAAAACCAGAAATATCCCTCAAATCATGATTTTATATTCATGAATGATCTATCATTATAGAAACTGTGTTGAGGTTGATATTTCCTTCAGCTCTAGAAAACTCAGGATGTTGGCCATCTCTCCTTTTGATAGAGTCTTCTACTTTTATATGATTGATATATTACTTACATCCTCTCTCCACCCATGATTAACTAACACTTATTCTAAATTCTGAAATGTTAGAATAATCGTATGAAACATTATTTTTGGTATGGGAAAATTTCACCTGATTCTTGTAGTGAGCCTCCACAACATTTTCAGAGGTCTCAACTTTTACTTCTTTAGCTTTGTTTAATTTTTCATTCATCTTCCTCGGGATATTTTTGGAACCATGGAGTTTTTATTTCACATTGATTGCTTATTCTTCCTTAGCTTCAAGATTCTTGCTAAGATATTCAATCATCTTTACTTGTTCATAAATTCTATGAGTGTAACTTAAAATTTCTTGAATGTATTCATCTTCCTTCTTGGTGATATTTTTACTTCAATCATGAACATCTTCATGATTTTTCATCATCAAATGAATTTATTTCTTGATATATTTTTTTACTCAAGACATGCAAGGAGGTCGGATCTTAGTTGATATTCTTTATAAGATTCTTCACCACCTTCTTCATATTCTGAGGAAACATTTGTTTTCTCAACTTTTGCAATGAAGGTTCTGAATCTTTGTTTACTTTCATCTTCTGAAAAATCATTTTCAGATGATTCTAATTCTACATTCTTGTTCAACATACTTCTATTCTTTATGAAAACTTCTTTATGAATTCTTTTTAAGTCTTCTCTTCATTTTCATTATTGTTATACTTCTTCCACCGAGAATTCTCATTAAAAACATCTTGATATTCTCCAAAATTCTTCTTAGGGAAATTCATAGCAATGTGTCCAATTCCACCACACTCAAAACATTTGAGAGGAAGTTTCCCTCCTTACTTTCTTCTTCCTCATCGATAGTTCATTGATATGAGAGACATGTTTTTTTTCATTCAACTCTTCATCTAACTTATCAAAAAACTCACAAGGTTCAGCTTCTTCATCATATTAGATTTTCAAATTTATCATAGCTTCAAAATATATTTCATCCTTCAACTTCTTCATAAAGATTGGATCTTTCCTCATTTCATTTGCAACAAGAATGTTATGCAGTTCATCATGAGATAAATCATCCTTATCTTATAAAGGAGGAATTTTAGAATAAAACCTGTATATAAAGATTCTCATATGTATCTTCACAATTGTGGAATCTTCCAAGTTTTCTCTGAATCCCCTAATGTTGGATACAATTTGATTATATATGGTGAAGTATTAATCAATTGTTTCATCATCACTCATCTTGATGTCTTCAAACTTATTATGCCAGATTTGCAGCTTGGCCACCTTAACTTTAGTGTTTCCTTCGAAAACACATTCCAGCTTGTCCCACATGCTTTTTGATGTTGTGAGACACATCACCTTCTTATAAACATTTTCTAATAATGACATGAGAATATCATTTATAGCCTTTCCATAAACATCTATGTTTCTCTAGCCAGCAAATGTCATAGGATCATTTTTCTCAATAGGTGGAAAGCCAATAGTAGCAGCATAAAAAATTTAAGGCCATGAAATAGGAGATAAGGAATCATCCTATTTTTCCATCAATAATAATTCTTTCCATTGAACGTATGAATCCCTCTACTATTGACAGAATTGATATTCTCCATGATAAGGATTAAACAAAGGAACCTGAATCTGATACCACTTGAAGTTATAAGGAATGAATGACAACTGAGAAGGGGGGGGGGGGGTTCAATCTGGTGTTTTGCTTTTATAAGTTTGATGAAATTACGAAAATTAACCCTTGAAACCTGTTAAGATTCATCTCCTTATCAACTTTTAGCAAGATACTCAATCATGAATGAAAGGAAAATCAATAAAGGCACACACGATTTACAAGGTTAGGTATCAATAAGAGAACCTACGTCTATTCCATAGACACTCCCATGGGTCTATGGAAATCCAGTATAATTAAGAAGTGAATACAACTTGTGCCAACTCCGGATAGACACCTTATATCTCCCGATAGGAAAAATTATACTGACTCCCGTCAGTTTACAATGTTTCCTTAAATAATAAATGAGGAAAATACAAGAATAAGATCTTTGATAAGCTGGTCTAAAAATTCTCACTCTGAATGATCACTCCAAATCTTCAATCTGATTTATTGAATCCGATTTTCTGAATCAAATCTTCTCAGAAATAAAATGATGGTTCCGCACAAATTCTCACCCTGAATTCTCAATCTAGTTTCCTTGAATCCGATATTCTGAAATCGGTCTTCTCAGCAAGATAATGATGGTTCCACACAAATTCTCACTCCAAATATTCAATCCGGATTCTCCTCTTCTCAAACACTAAAGGAAACTTCTTCAAGATGGTAAGAACATTTCACATAGATTTCTCCAGTGCTCCTCCTTTTCTGTGTGTGTAAAAAATTGAGAATGAGTGAATGATCTAAGAAAATATTTATAGGAAACTCGGAAAACAAAGGTCGAAATCTTGAAAAACAGTCTCGCTTCATCAAATTTCAAAAAACTCTGAAAATACCCCGCATTAAATAATCAATCTTTGACTTGTTAAAATCTCCTTAAATTTATCCAATTTTTAAGAAATGTTTAAATTATGGTTTTCTTGAACTCAGAATTGTCATTCTAAATTTCTCAACATGTCTCTCCAGATTGTCATTCTGAATTTCTTAGCATGTTTCTCAAGATTGTCATTCCAAATTTCTCAATATGATGCTCAGGATTATGATTCCGAATTTCTCAGCATGTTTCTCAAGATTTTAATTCTAAATTTCTCAGTATGGTGCTCAGGATTGTCATTCCGAATTTTTGGTTCAGGAAGTACACTCCGAATTTATGGCTCAGGAAGTGAAATCTGAATTTCTGGTTCAATAAGTACACTCCGCATTTTTGGTTCAGGAAGTACACTCCAAATTTTTGGCTCATGATGTACACTCTGAATTTCTGGTTCATGATGTACACTTCAAATTTCTGGTTCAGGAAGTACACTCTAAATTTCTGGTTTATGAAGTACACTCCGAATTTCTGGTTCAGGAAGTACACTGTGAATTTCTGGCTCAGGAATGACACTCCAAATATATGGTTCAGGATGTACACTCAAAATTTCTGGTTCAGGAAGTACACTCTGAATTTCTGGTTCAGGATGTATACTCCGAAATTATGGTTCAGGATGTACACTCCGAATTTCGGGTTCAGGAAGCACACTACGAATTTCTGGTTCAGAACTTACACTACGAATTTCTGGTTCAGGGAGTACAATCCGAATTTCGGGTTCAGGAAGTACACTCCCAATTTCTGGCACATGATGTACACTATGAATTTCTGGTTCAGGAAGATCACTTTGAATTTTTGGTTCAGGAAGTACACTCCGAATTTCTGGCTTAGGAAGTACACACTGAATTTCTGGTTCAGGAAGTACACTCCGAATTTCTATTTCAGGATGTACACTCCAAACTTCAGGCTCAGCAAGTAGACTCTGAAATTCAGGCTTAGCAAGTAGACTCCTATCTTCAGGCTCATGTGGTAGACTCCAAACATCAGGCTCAACACGTAGACTTTGAATTATTGGCTCACGAAGTAGAATCCGAATTTTCTCAGAATTTGTTTTATTGAAAAAAATCAATCCTCTTCACTATTTCTTCAACAGATTTTATCATTAATATTTTCATGATTTGTGAGAACATTAAGATCAGTAAATCATCTTCGGACTTTCTTAATAATGTTTTAGATACTTTCTTATCTTCTGACTTCTTATTCTTCGAAATAATCTTCTATTAAGGAAATCATCAGTAACCAACAACTTCAACTTTATGTAACTCAAAAACATTCTTAAAAAAAATATTAGTTGTCAAAGAATACAAAAAATTGTTTAAACAAAACACCACAAAAGTTCTCTAGTGTACAATTGATCTTACACAGGGAGATGAACCAGTATCTGATAAACATTATAGAGCATCACTAACTTAATACTCAGGTATAAGATTTAATGGATATGGAGGTTATCCTAATAATTACATCATTTTAGGGTTCTACAGTATTTTATTATTATAAGATTGACAAGATCTAGGATTATATTTTGATTACCATATGTTAAAATAGATTACTATGAAGAACCATTATCTACTTCCATGTATCAAAGACATCTTTGGACATTTGAGAGGATCTTCTGTTATTTCAGATATTGAATTTTGGTCACGGAATCATTAGTTAGAAATTATCATATATCATTGATAGCATTTAGATGTAGGTATTTCCTATATGATTTCATCGTGATTTCATTCAGGTTGAATAATTCTATGTCTTTTTTTATGTACTTAATGAAATAAATCATTGACCCATATGTAGATTTGTTTTAGAATGTTTTTAGTGAAGGAATATTTATGTAATCTTTGACTCGTGAAGATCATTCACTATATAGTGACAACATTCGGAGTACACTAATATTTTTCACCTCTATAATAATCTATCTATGTTTTATGTATAGAACAACGTAGTAAATTTCACCAGTTACATTATCTTAATGAATGTTTTCTTAGGGGACCAATAGAATGTGCATGTACTCGTTTCTTGGGAATATTCGTAGAATGTTTTTTATTTTTGAATCATTATCGTGTAAGAGGGTCATTATCTTAGGTTTATTTAGTAACATTCCCTCTTCATGGAACCAATTTATATCTTAACAATGAAAGGAATGTTTTTTGAAATGTCGGGAGCGTGTCAAAATGATTTCAAGGAGTTTAAGAATCATTTGACTACAATGTCGATCTTGATCCTACCCGAGTCAGGTGATGAGTATACTCTTTTTTTATGCTTCAAGGATTAAACAATGAGAAATGATGATGCAATGAGATCGAGATGTGCTAAAAGAGTCATGAAAATTAGTACCATAATAATGGAATTACCATACACATAATTTGAAGTTATCAATGAAGGTTTATTCCTTAAAGTGTTGGAACTATTATCTATCCAGATACAGTGTATACCAACCAAAAAATATTAAATTATATATTTTCATATTTGTATATAAATATTGAAAATCAGATATGGGTGGTATATATGTATTATTTTTACTTGTAGCTATAATATAAACCCAGTAATGGAAATAGTGTTTGGATGCACTGAGTATGAAAACATTGATCCTGATAGTTCAAGAGTCCATATATAAGTATTAGATGATAATTTTTTTTGATGAGATACATATTTATTTTCACGATGGAAAATAGGCGATGGGAAAATATTTTTATCTATTGAGTATACACTTTTGAGTTGGATCAATGATAGATAGAATGAGGATATAAATTGTCTATCCTTGAGGGAAATCCTTGAAGGTAAGGAGTAAACTCCCTATTGGACAATGGATGAGGATGAGATCATCTATGTTCTAAACCATTTTGTTTTGGTTATGTGGATGAAAGGGGATATGAGGCAAGATTTTCATTCCGTGAAGTTGTTATTGAGTCATGATTTGATAAAAATGTTTTATGACCCACATCAATAGTAATGGTGGCCTGCCATAAAAAAGGTGATTTCAAAGTTTTTCACTAGTCGTTAAAAATGTGAGAATGTAATTTTTGACCACTAATGACTATGTTTTTAATGCAGTTTTACCCATTTTAGAATGGATGTGGGATAATATTAAGAAGGTATTTATGATTATTATTCCTTGGAATCCACATAAGAATAATTTTATATCGTTGATTGTGTATTAACTGAAAATATAATCCAATTTCATTACTATTTGGGAGACATTCACAGTGGATCAGTTGTTGTAAATGTACTTTCGAGAGATTGAATGTTCACATGGTGTACTCCAGGGTAATGATTTAGAACTTGATTATCAAATTTATTCATTATTATGAAAGATATTATAGAATTTTTTGGATATCCAGGTGTTTCTAAGTATGATTTATTCTATAAAAAGACATATGAGAGAGAAAAATGTACTCTTTGTGTATTAGAGGAAATGTAAGAGAATGTGTTCTATACGTTGGTGGAACCTAAGAGAATCAATAATCTCTCGTTATGTTCTCCCATATATAATATTATTATATGAAAAGTGATATGGAATCATATGACGTACAATATTATAGGCCATTCAGATACCTTCTATGCTGGATACGGGTAGGTGTGTCTGTGTTTTTTGGACCGAGTATCCTGAAAGACACATCAAAACTTTTATAGATGATTTATAAACATATGGATATGTCTAGTAGTAGGCATAATTTTTTTGTTTATCGTCATAAATGTATCCTCGATTTTACATTTGGTGATTATTTATCCCCTCATGAGATACCTTTTTTAACCATATGATTCAGATGTAGTGGAACATGGTTTCCTATTTGGTTGTACCATTTGATAATATAGTGAGGATTTCATCAGTTTCATTCGAATTATATCTTCAATATATTTATAATTCTATGAAAAACAGTGTTTATGTGTTTTAGGATTGATATTACAACCCTGACCCTTCTCATGTGAATGAATTTTAGGATATTTAATGGTATGATTATGCTTCATTTTAGGAGAATTTTATTCGTGGTGTATATCGTGGTGATAATGTGTTTTGGATCACATTGAATATATTCTGTGGTGATTTTTGTGCTAATATTTTGTGTTTTAGGGATAAATACCTATTTTTAAGAGGAAACATTGGAGGGGAAGAAGACTTAAGACCTCAATAGCCTGAACATTTTACCTTTGAATGTTGGGAATGCTTGGGAATACATCTTGAGAATGATACTTTATAAGGTTTGGTGATAATAAGATCCAATCATTTATAGAGAATCCCCATAAATTTTTTCATGTACACTTCTATACTTTTTTGGTTAAACCTTGGGTGGGATTTTATTTATGGGTGTTCTGGGAGAAATTGGAGAAATTTGGATGCCCTTTGGTTTCTCTTTAGATTGTGCACGATTTGAGAAAACCTTGCAGTTTTCCCTAAGAAACTGTGTGATCAATTTTTGACATACCGGAGGTGGATCAAAATTGTATCAATGTTTTTTGCAAACTGTGTGGCCTCACACCTCAAATGATAATCCCTTATACATAGGGGTTTTTCAGTATTTGAACATGATTTTTCAAACGCTGCAAACACCAAGTAGTAACAGTGAAGCCCCAAAGTAGAGGTGCACTGTTGAAGAGTGAATATTGGAAAACCATGAACCTAATATCTGGAAACTATCCATCAAGGTTTTAATCCCATAAATATTTCATTAAAATTCGGCAACCCAACTGTTTTTACCTGAAATTGAAATGGCATGGATCTAAAAAGTTTTCTTTTGATTTAGGATGATACCATGAGGTTTCTATGTCCCCTAAAACCACTTATAGTATGAATCAAATATCCAATAAAAGTATTTGTACACAATTCATGTATAAGTACATGATCATCTATGCTATAGAGATTTCAATCTATACATATCATATTAAGAATTACTATTTGGTTAGGGATCATAAATGATCTTCTGGTAAGTGGAATAATAAAAATTCCAACTTACTGACATAATTTGAGTGTTTTTGATTGTGAAATTTCAATTTCCACATTAGGAAAATTTATTTTGAATAAAAATAATTAATTTATTTATTAACGAGACTATGAAATTGATGGATTCATGAAATTATGAAATTGGTTGTTTAATGGTATTATGAAATTGATTGATTAATGTGAATTTCAGTGTTATAGATTAATGAGATTATAAAATTGATATATTAATGGTATTATGAAATTTATATATTAGTGATATTTTAACATTTACGGAAACCCATGAGTTGTTCTTATTCGACAGAAATTTTAATTTACAAATTATAAATTGTTGATAAATGAAATTATTAAATTGGATGAATAAAGAATTAAGAAATTTTTTCATAAATGGGTTAGGATTATGAAACATCTCAATGTGATATTTGTGAATGATGTGTGGGACAGTGATTGTGGCTCCAAATACACATGTGGTTCAAGAATTCCACTCTAGGCCACCAATATATATATGTATTGCATGTGGTAACTGAGTTCTGTGACATGGAATACTACACGAAATACTCAATGGGTTCTAGAAAACTACTCTAGGGACCCTTTGTATGAATGTGAATCGAATTTCCTATGAATTATGAATACCATGATAAAATAAAACAAGATATCCCTTAGGTTAATGGTTCAAATACTAGCATAAGACGAATAAAATATTTTTTTTTGTTATGTCATTTTTAACTGGGGAACATAGGTGGTTAATTAATTTATAATTAAATATGAAAAATGTTTTCATTATTTTTAGTACTTAATTATTTATAAAACATAATGCAATAATAAACTATATGTTTTTTATATACTATTGGAATTTACCTTCTATGTTTTATTTACACCCTACTAGGGATGATTCATCAATACCTAAATAGAATTAATGTTTTCATGAAAGGATAAGGGTAAGAGCCCTATGATAGATGTATGAGTTTGGATACAGGATGGATCATAGAACAGGGAACCAGGAATGATGACATGATCTAGTAGGGAATGTTTTCATGGTGACTTTATTTCAGGGTTTCATTTGACAGATGACACATATATGACATGAAATATGTACTATTTTTATTTATGTTCTTAAATCCATGTCCTATATTATAATGTGATGTTTTTTATTGGGTATGTTATTAACCTGACATTTATTTATCATTATTAATTTTTTTTAAAATTTATTTCCATTATTGTGCTTCTTTGATACAGGGGGTTTAGTCTCCCCACATTGCATATTAGACCCTCACTACTAGTCGAAAGCCTCTATGGTGCTAGAAATCATATTCAAGTTCCTTTAACATACCATATTTGGCCAACGACATGTGAAACGTTATTCTAGAAATAAATAAATAAAAGATTCAAAATGAATTACTACGATCATCCCACACCTATTCATCTATAGAGGATATCCTAGAACCATACATGCTAACTGATACAACAATGGTAGATCAAAATTTTAAGATGAATCCTGGAATCACATTATTTAAGATCACCTGAAATAAGATCTTCACATCCATGGAAATGAAATATCATAACTTCTATTCCACTCTTTTAATTTGGAAGAAAATGATACTGATTAACCAATTAAAATTTAATTTCTAATGGAATTTCCCAAATAAATCAATGAATTGAGTGTATGAGAATAATTATTTATGCATTCTTCATATTTTAGTCTAAATCAAGATGATTTGTTTTCTGAAATAAACATTTATAAAAATTTAGACACAACAAAAGTTGACCCAGACATTGATGTTATGGATGATTATAAAATGGTTGTGATTGATGAAGAAGAGTTGGAAATTATTATGCCAATGTGATGACCTTTTTTACAATAACATAAATATCACATAAAGGAGGAAATCATGGATTTGAAAATGGATTATGCAAATATTCGCCACCCACAGAAAACATAATATTGCTTATTTATTATTTTAGTTGGTTGGGTATTTTTGTATCATATTTGGGGTTGACTATTTGTTATGTCTACTCAAGGACATTGGGTCATGTCACATGTGGTGGTTTGACTCAATGAATCCACATCCATTATATCATCAAGGATAAACCACTCCAACTTCTTAATGGGAGTTAGTACAAATCCAGAACCCTCTTGGGAGTGTAAATTAAGAACTGTATATTTTCATTACTATTTTACTTTTTCAATTATTATTATTATTTTTTATTCTTAAATTCTATTATTTTTAATGTAGTAGAAGATAGAAGTATAACTAAAACCTCTAACATTAAATAAAATAGAGATGTTACATTCCGTTTAATTTTTACTAAATAATTTTAATTATTTATAAGAATAGTTTGTCATTGTGTTTGAACTAGGAAGTTGGTATTAATAAGAATAAGTGTGGGGAAGGATTTAACATTATTTTTTCTGATTTTCCCCTTTGTATTTTTACGTGTTTTTTAAAAAATTATTTTTTTTCTTTTTTATTTATTTTTTGGTTTCATTATTTTTTTGATTAATCAAATTCATTTGAATGGTTGATATAAATATTTATTATTGGTAGATTTATTAATATAGATATTTTATGATTTACATGATTTATGAATGGATTTCGCATTTATTTCTAATGATCTCATTCGATGAAGTTTGATAGATTCTGAAACACATGTGTGCTAAAACTATTAATAATAAAAAATATTTCCCAGCTAAATTGGTTCATAAAACATTATAATATATTTTATAAATTTTATTTTTTCAAAAAAATCATGATACATTTTATGTGATCCATAATTTTATACTTTTCTATTTCCCAAAACTATTGTATTTCATTGAATTTTATATGTATGATTGATAATATGAAATTCCTTTTTTTATCTTGAAATATTATTTTTGATATCCTTTACAAACAAACTTTATTAATCCCATTGTATCCATAAAATTATTTATTAGAAATCCGTATTACAAGTATTATATCCCATTATATACTTCCCTATAAATTTTATTCATGATTATTGTTAAATTATAGTGTTACGGGGGATTTAGTTTCAATGTGTTAATATGAAGAATTTGATCAATCCTAATTGTATATGTTACCATATTTATTATTGATTTTTTTGAATAGAAATAATTATTCTATAATGTATGTGTGGAAAAAAATCCATAAAATGTTGGTTTGGGAGTTCCCCATTACATGAAGATCAAAATATCCATATGTTTTCCTCAAAAAATTATTATGTTATGAAACACTAAATGATTATAAAAAAATAAAATTTTTAAAGATATGGATAATTCAGATGAAATATATAATTTATAATTAAATTCTATATGTTTACATTCCATATAATGTATTAGGTGTTTGGTGGTGATTCATTTTTGAGAAAATTCAAGTGCACACTGTTCTAGAGAAAAAACTATTTCCAGGCAAGTACTTCACTTTAGTGCTTAACCCTATTTTTTTATTTCATTGACATTTTTAAATTTAAAACATCACAAACCTCATCCATATAACATGACATGTAAATGGAAACAGGAATTAAAAAATTATGAATCTTTTATATATAGATATTGGGAGGATATCGAGCCTGTGAGGATCATAACTGTTATTGAGAATGAGATAACTCTACATAAAAAATATTCCATGATATAGAAATAATTTACCATGGAGGAAGGAATGACTTGAGAAAGAGGATAATCAAGAGGTTGAATATATTTTTATTATTTTTGAGGATTTATTTAATTTATATACAACTATGAGGCATAGTATATTATATTGATGTTATAATTGAGTTTTAACACCCCGACCCTAGTTACACAGAGTTGGTGCATCATTACAAAACATTTTCATGATCACAAAAGATCATGTATCGATAGACTAATTAGTTTAGTATCCTTAGAAGTACTAGATACATTCATAAGGTTCACATTACATCATAAAATGGAAAACTACTACAACATTGTTTCCATGGACAACATTGAGATCCCATAGACTATCTGTACAGGTCAGTCATAATATACCTCCTTGCATCCGAGAAAAAAATAAAACATAGAAAGGGGTGATCTAAGATTCTCAGTAAGGATAACAATATAGCGGAAAATTCAATAAATAAACATAAACATTTAATGAAATGTGTAGATCTAAAAAAAGACTTTTCAACCTAAACATCATCATAAAATGTCAAATTTAAATCCAAATAATGCCATTGACATACTCACAAGGATATTCTAATAGTTTAATACTCACATAAAATATCAATATCCACTTTCATAATGATGGAATACATAATGCCAGACATTTATAACCACATAATCAAGGGCTTGTGCCAAGACTAAAACTAAGCTTTTGACAAGGCCTTATTCCAAGACACTAGTTTGTCTCATGAGACCTACTGATGGATCGAGGAGCTATAGTGGCCTCCACGTGTCACTTAATAAGTCTAATGCATTCCTCATATGAAAAGGTTTGAACATAACATAGACATTCGTAATAAACTAGCATACGAAATATCAATACATTATTAATAAACCATGAATGGTATGAAATAACAAATCCATTGTGAAGCATACCACAAATCATTAAATACCATATGGATGTATTTTATCATAATAAATCAACTTCAAATAAACATAAATTCCATCAACGTATGTTGACATAGATAAAAAACCATTTTAGAGAAATATATATTTCTAATTTGAAATCATTTAAAAGTCAGGTAATTATATATGTAAACATTTATATTTGGAAATATTCTTATAATATTGTATGGGAATCTTCAATGATGTTATAATGGTGAAAAATAACCGCACCCGCAGTATAAGTTTAAAAAACATTCTTACCTTTATTTTGTTGAAAGGTCTTAAAGTACATTGTTTGGAAAACGACAGAAATATTAATTTATATAAATCATATATAATTAAATAAAGGGTATAAGTTACTGTAACCCATAGTCTATAAATTAGTAAGAATTTTTTGAAAAACATTTTTATGAAACAGGGATGTGGATGATCAAGAAGTCCTCGTAGATAATTACATATAAACAACCTCGGATAATAAAGATATTGTGCAATTAACATTTACCTTGTAATTTTACAAGGTCGAGGGTCGGTTAGCCTATTTTATAACGGTTAAATAATTTTTATTTAATTATTCAAGAATCATATAAATTAATATGATATCTTATATGATCTTTTAACATTGCTTTGTTAATAATATCTTAGTATTATTGTCGTTTCAGGTGTTAACTGATTCCTTTTCCTTTATATGATTTGATACGTAAGTAATGTTTGTTATGGATAGAATTTATCTTATTAATATTCACAATTATATAGAGTCATTAAACAATATTTTTCATCATATAATGAAAATTACTTTTGAATGGATACTTTGGGGAATGAATCTCATCGGGTTCGTGGAAACGGTAATCCGTATATATGCATGGGCGGCAATATCATTATTTTGATATTAAAATAATATATTATTGGATGTTATATCATATATAAAGAATCATTATCATTTAATATTTATTATTTACATCAATTACATATCATTATTATACCCATCCAAATAATAATGTATTGTATAACAATTACACCATGACATGGAGACTGTATGTCGTACGTATGCATGTATGGTGACATGTTACTCAAAGGCTGGATAGAATAATGAATATGGTTGTACCATATTTATAATAACATCATAGTACATAAAAAATAATGGAATTATTATTTTATAATGGAAACCACAAAGAAAGATGAAGTTTAAGAAGAATGAAACATGGACGAGGTGATGAAATATTTACATCTTCTTCTGGTTCTTCGTTTTGATTTGATCAAAAAGGCTCTTTTGGTTTGATTTATGACTAATGGAGGCCTCTAGGGTGAATGTAGAACGGTTTATAGGTTATTTGGGTAGGGTTTGGAAGATCTAAATGGCTTTGAATGTGTGAATTAGAGAGAAGGGGGAGTGCACTTTTATAAGAGGGGTGAGGGGAACCTTAGGAAAAGCTAGAAACATTATTTTATATTAAAATGATTTTAAGTATCTAATGGATAAAAAATTAATTATTTAAAGGCTAAGGTGATTATGGGTCATAAACCACTCAACCAATAGGTATTTTATAGGTTTGGGTAACTATATTAATTTTCTCTTTTAGATTTAACTCTTAGTTAAATAGTTTTACATTTACAATGTCTCTCTGTATTTGTATATTATATAGTTAATAAACATACTAAAATCATTCAAGAGAACCCCAAGTGGTTCATTAATGAAACAACTATCATTATATAAGTCTTTTGGATGATCTTGAAATTTATAGGAATAGAGTATCAAGTAATAATATAGTATTTGTTTTAGAAACTCTTTTATGTAAATTTTGACGCTATTTGGTTTTTTTTAAAATTCATAATAGAATTATTACTTCAAAAACCATTCATCTAAAAAACCCTAATATGTCATATTATCCTATAATATTAGTGGAATTCATAAAAATTCTCCAATTACATTTATTTGGATATTTATAATATCAATTATTTTTATATTACCTTTATTAGGTAATTATCGGATAATCATTGCGTCATAAATAAATATAACTATTTAATGTCTAAAAAATAAAAATAAAATAGTATTAGGTAGGAAATCGTTTTATCATTCGAATGAATATTTATTGTCAAATTTATCTTTGGTAAAACCCTATATTAAAAAAAATTTATTCATTATACTTTGATTTTGATTATTTTAACTCTTCATTAATTAAAATAATAATAAATTTACTAATCATATTCATGTTTACCAAAAGGGTTTATATATTATTCCTAAGGTTGTTCTTGGTTTAAATATACATATCCAATTGAATTAGGACATGATTTAGGGTTATAATAATATCATTGTTACCCTTAATTACCTTATTTACTTTTAACCGTGGTAAATAAATGTAAAAAGATAGTATTCACCAAAAAATTAATTTATTCTCATTGAACCACATTCTACTTACTGATATCAATAGTTTCTCTCTTATTTTTTATATTCAACTCACATAAGTGGTAAAATTATGTGTTATGTAATTTTAGCAAACACTCCCAGGAGGTGGGTAAAAGATGACAAAAAGATCAATAAAATTTTTATATATCTAAAATTATTATAAACTGACTCCAATGAAATAAATTCAAAATATATTTTTGTTATATATATATATATGTTGAACTAATATTAATTTAAATATAATAAATAATTATTTAAATAAAAATTCGTTTATAAACTATAATTCAGTGTCTTCACTATTCATCAAAAATTGAAAGATTTCATAAACATACCAAAAATTCACCCTATTATTATTTTGATATTCCAAATCTCAAAATGAAGCCCATTTTGAATGATAAAATTTATAAAATTTTAAAAATAGGTTATTACAATTCATAATGGCTAGTTTGATTGGTTGTAGTGTGTTAGAGCTTGAAGTTGTATACAACAAACGCTACTGTATTATTCAAAGAGAAGTGTACCGTGGAAGCATGGGGTGATACATTCTCCCCTACTTCAAATAATTTCATCCTTAAAATTTCTAGAGTATTACTACGTAAAAAGGCTTGGGTGGTTCTTCATCACAAGTTCCCCGTGTTCCGACGTTTCCTATTCCATCTTATTGTTTCTCCATAGAACTTTTACCAGACGAGTCTTCCTGTTTCTCAAAAACTATTCTCTTATATCAAGAACCTTGACAGGCTCTTCATAATAAGACAAATCAGGTTTTAGTTCTAATTCCTCATAGTTGAGTACATGCGTTGGGTCAGGCATGTATTTTCTCAATAGTGATATGTGGAATACATCGTGAACTTTGGAATGACTTGGCGGAATTTCCAAACGGTAAGCCATATCCCCAATTCGTTCTCGAATTTCAAAAGTTCAGATGTACATGGGACTCAATTTTCCCTTCTTACTGAAATTTATAACACCCATCCATGGAGATACCTTCAAGAAAACATGATCTCTTACCTGAAATTCCAAATCCTTCCTTCAGTTATCAACATATCTCTTCTGCCCATTTTTAACTTCTTTGATGTGATTTTGGATTACCTTCACCTTTTCCATTATTTCCTCCACATGTTCTGGGTCTATGAGTATTCTTTAGCTAACATCATCCCAACAGGTTGTTTTGTGGCATCTCTTTCAATATAACTCTTCATATGGTGCAATCCGATTACTTGAATGGAAGCTATTGTTATAGGAAAATTCCACCATCGGTAAATATTGATCCAACATACCTTGAATGTCATGTGATCATGATCTGAATATGTATTCTATTATTTGAATAGTCCGTTATTATTGCCTATCAGTTTGGGGGTGGTAGGCAGTGCTCAAATGAAGTTCAGTATCTAGGGATTTTGGATGTCTTTTCCAGAAACATGATGCAAAATGTTGATCACGATCAGAAACAATAGATATTGGTACTCCATAAAGTCTTAAAACTGCATTAATGTATAGTCATTCTAAACGTTCAAGTGGTAGATCTTCCCTTATAATATGAAAATGTTCTGACTTCGTAAGATGATCAACAATGACCCATATTTCATCGTTCCTTCCAGGAGTCTTTGGTAGTCCCATGACAATGTCAGTCGTAATATTATCCCATTTCCACATTGGTAAGGGAAGTGGGTGCATAACTCCTCCAGTCTGTTGCCTTCCAGCGTTCACATGTTGAAAAACCAAACATCTTAACACAAAATCAGCAATCTCCCTCTTCATGTTGTCCCAACAAAAATGTTCCTTCAAATATCTAAACATCTTGGTGCTACCATAGTTTATTGAGAAATTAAAACTATGAGCGTCCTCCTACAATTCTTTTTTGAGATCAGGTATATCCGGAACACAAATTCTCTTCCCAAATTTCAAAATTCCATTTTCATACATGAAGTCAGTCATTCTACCATTATTCATATCTTTAATATACTTTTGAAAGTCCTGATCTCTGGTATGAGAACTATTTATCTATTCTAGTAAAGAAGGTTTGGAATCCATTTGAAATTTTTTTGATGGTCCACTTTCCATGGTTATTCCCAAAACTATCTTTACTAGATCCATGAGAATATGATCACTTTCTAATAATCATCTTGTTCAAAACTCCATGATCTTTTCTGATCAAAGTATATGCCACCTTATTTTCCTTCCCTATGTGGTTCTGAATCAAGAAATCATAATCCCTGAGAAATTCAATCCATCGTCTTTGCCTCATGTTCAGTTATTTCTATGATAAAATGTACTTCAAACTCTTGTGATCAGTATAAATCTCAAATTTTTCACTATAGAGAATATGTCTCCATATCTTCAAATAAAATATTACAGCTGTTAACTCAAGATCCTGAGTAGGATTGTTTTGCTTATGAATTTTTATCTATCGTGATGCATAGGCAATAACCTTATCATTATTCATTAGGAAACAACCATGTCCTTTCTATGATGAATCACTATAAAAAACAAACTCATCATTCCCCAATGGTAGTATCATGATATGAGAAATGACTATTCTTCTCTTGAATTCATCAAAAAATTATTCATATTATTTTTTTCAAACACATTTCACACAATTATCAGTGATCTTGGTTAATGGGTTAGCCAATCGGGCAAAATTATGGACGAAATGCCGATAGTAACCTTCTAAACCAATAATATTGAGTACCTCAGTTATACTCATCAGTGCTGGCCATTCTTGTATTGCCATGGTGTTTGAAGGATCAAACGAGATTCCATCCTTAGAGACAATATGGTCAAGAAAAGAAATCTTTGGAAGCCAGAATCCACACATTCTAAACTTCCTATATAATTCATGTCTTTTGAGAGTTTTTAGAATAATTCACAAGTGATTGTAATGATCTTTATAGCTTTTAGAGTATACCAATATATCATTAATAAATTCCACTACAATGCCATCAAGATATTCCTTGAAAAATCTATTCATTAGATCCATGACGACAGAGGGTGTATTATCCCATCCAGAAGGCATTACTATAAACTCGTAATGCCCATTCATGGTTTAAAATGCTATTTTCGGATTGTATTACTTCTTCACACACAACTGATGATATCCAGATCGATGGTCAATATTTGAAATGTACTGATCTCCATGAAGTCGGTTGAACAAATAATCAATATGAGGTAGTGGATACTTGTTCTTTATTTATATAACATTGATCACCATGTAGTCAATGCACGAACCTCATATAACCATATTTCTTCTTAAAAAAAGAACAGGGGCTCCCCATGGAGAAAAACTAGGGTAAATAAATCCCTTATTACTCTATTCCTCTAGTTGTTTCTTTAGTTCCTCTAATTAAACTCTGGCGATTCTATAAGGGGTCTAAAATATTGGCCTTGATCCAAGAATTAAATCAATAGAAAATTCAATTTATCGTTTTGGAGGATGTCCAGGTAAAGTTTCTGGAAACACATCAACATATTTTTTCACAATAGGTACATTCTTTATATGAACATTTCTTTCCTCACCCACAATTATTTCATTCTCTTCCTCCCCTATAATTGAATTTAGTTGAGCTACTGGGGGTGTATCTAGATAAGAATTAGGTGGTGACTATTCTTCTCTATAGATAAGGTGTTCATTATCATCGTCATCAAAAATAGTAACCTCATTATTCTTACAATAAATTTTTGCATCACGGTCTGAAAGACAATCTATACTGAGGATTATATCAAATTAAATCATGGGAATGATGATGATATCAGCAGATAAAGAACATTTGTATGCCCTAATGGGGACTGATTCACAAAACATTGATGCAATGATAGTTACCATAGGATTTTTAAATGAAAACTCCCTTATTAAATCAAATTGGAAATATCTAATTATCATAGAAAACTGGGAAGATATGAAATAATGTAATGATCCAGAATCATATAACGCATTGGATAAAATTGAGGAAATTATTAAATTTCCTACAAATATGTCATTCGTACCTTCAACCTTATCAGTAGTGATAGCATAAGATTGGCGTTGATCCCTTGGCATTTTTTAAGGTAAGTTCCCCTAATTCATAGAACATTCATTTGCATAATGGACCTTTTCTCTAAAATTTTATCATTAAACATCGACAACCACTTTCTTCCCCTTGTAATCACGGGCTTAGTGGACTTTTTAACAACACTTTTAACATACTCACATTACCATCAAGCAAGTACCAGGGTGTTTCTTGCAACATTTACTATAGGATGGATATTCAAGTTTTCCCTTATTCTCCTTATTTCCATTTCCAGAGTGTTCAGTAGATCGCTTCTTCTCTACATTTTCATTAAATGTGTAAGACATAGAGAATTCTTTTTCTGTATTGATAGCACATGAGACAATATATTCCTATGATAAGAAAGATTTTGAGAATAATGCCTGATAGAGAAATGGTTTTAACCCATCAATGAAACAATCCATCTTACTTCTTGGGTTACATATATAATCTGTTGAATGAATCACTAACCTTTTAAAGTTATCTTTATACTTTGCGACATTCTCATCCTCCTTTTCCCTCAGACACAGAAATTTACTGTCAATATCTGCTCGATGGTCATTAAGAAAGCATTTTTCTAGGAAAACTTCTATAAACTCCATTAATTACATATTTGATACCTCATCATCTTACTTTGTGTTTTGAATCAATGAGCACTATTGATCAGCATCTCCAGTGAGGCGGTAAACTGCCATGAGAACTTAATCTCTTTCGCCACTCCCCAAGGTGTGGAATATTTTCTCTAAGGAATTTATCTGTTGCTCAGCTAATAGTGGATTTGTACCCCCATGGATTGTTGGTGGTTGTTTCCTCATGAATCTATCTCACATTGACCCCCACGATGCGGATTAAGGTGCTCTATATGGGTAAGGTTATTATTCATAACCTGAGTGAGTTGTCCCAGTATGGTGATTAGCTGATTAGCACCAGTTGCATCACCAGCTCCACAATAATTATCATAAGAAAGAGAGAAATTCCTAAATGGATTGCGTTCATTGATATAGTTTTTATTCCATCCACTAGCCACCATTTATAAACAATGGAATAAACTAGATTAGTTTATGAATCTAAATACATAATTTCAGACTTGTAAAATACATAACTGAAATTTAACAGTTTATGGTATAATTCATAATCATATAAATGATTTTGTTGTGTAATTATATACTCATAAACCCTTAATAATGGTTTGTAATGACAAAGAGAATTATCCTAAGCATATCCCCTCGGAGTGTCATAACCAAGATTGCAGCAAGGTCTGTTGTCTTGCACCAATTCCTATTTGAGTCTTGCCCAAAGCGGTGTTTTTGGGTTTCACCCCTAGGTACATTTGTGAAAGAGCCGCCTCTACCATCTCGTATCCGGAAATGGATTTATTTCTTGGACAAACTCATAAAATCTCTACATTACCAAAATTCTAAGACTTCATTCTATACTAATCCTAAAAGTATATAATAAGGATATGAGATCTAATCAGATTTTATCTAAATCTAGTCTCTAAGGATTGTACTAAAAATCCTCTAATACCAACTTTAATTCCCCTACCCTAGATACCCAGAGTCGGTGCATTATTACATAACATTGGAATGATCACAAATGATCATGTCTCGAATGACCGGTTGGTTTAGAAGCCTTAGAAGTACTAGATAATTTCACACGGTTTACATGACATCATAAAATGGAAAACTACAACAACATTGTTTCCATGGAAAATGATGAGATCGCATAGACTATCCATGCAGGTCAGTTATAATATACTTCTTCTCATCCAGGGTAAAATGACACATTTAAAGGGTTGGGGTCAGATGCTCAGTAAGGATAACAGTATTGCATAAACATTCATAAATAAGAATAAACATTTAAGGCAATGTTTAGAAATAAGACAAAAGATATTTCAACATAAAATTTATTATAATATGGAAAATATAAATAAAAATAATCCCATTTACTTACTCACATGGATATTCTATTAGTCAAAAAATCACATGCAATATCAATAGCCACATTCTTAATGATGGAATTAATAATGTCAGACATTCATAACCACATAGTCAAGGAATTGTTCGAAGACTACAAATAATATTTTGTCAAGGCCTTGTGCCAAGACACTAGTTTTTCTCATGAGAACTAACCATTCATCGAGGAGATATAGTGGGCTCCACCCGTCTCTCATTATGTCCAATGCATTGCTCATAATAAAAGGTTTAAACATAACATAAACATTCATATTCTAACTGGAATACAAAATGCCAATAATTTATCCATAATCCATGAATGGAATGGAATAACACATCCACGGTCAAGCATATCACAAAACCGTTAATAAAATATGGAAAATTTTTATCATAATAAATCAACTTCCAACAAACATATAATCCATCAAAGGATGTTGACATAGATAAAATCAAAACCTTTTTAGTGAAATATCTCTTTCTATTTTGAAAACATTTAAAATCCACATAATAATAGAAGGAAACATTTATATTTGAAAATATTCGTAAATGATTGTAAGGGATGCTTAGATAATGTTATAACTATGGAAAATAGCGGCACCTTCCGTATATATTAAAAAATATTCTTACCTTAATTTTGTAGAAAATATCCTAATGTACCTTGTTTGGATAACCACAGAAAGATTACTTTATAATCATCATAAAAAAGTCAAACAAGGGTACAAAATGACTTTAACCCATAGTCTATAAAATAGTAAGATGTTTTGAAATACATTTTTAAGAAACATGGATGTGGATGGTTAAGAGGTCCCATTAGATAATTACATATAAAAAACCTCAGATAAGGAAGAGATTGTAAAATTAACACTTAAATTTTACCTTTCCCTGGTCGAGGGTAGGTTAAACTCGTGTAAAATTGTGAAATAATTGTTATTAAATTATACAAGAATCATATATATGAATATTATATTTTTTATGATCTTTTAACATTTCTCTGTAATAACATTTTATTGTTATCGTCGTTTCGGGTGTTAACTGATTAGTTTTACCTTATGTGCTTTGTTACAAAAGTAATGTTTTTTATGGATAGGATGTATCTTATTCATATTCAGAATGATATTATGTCTCTAAACATTATTTTTAATCATTTATTTAAAATTAGTCTTGAAGGGATATGATGGGGAATGAATCTCATCGTGTTCATGGAGACGGAAATCCATACGTATGCACGAGGGACAATATCATTATTTTGATATGAAAATCATATATATTTGGATAGTATATCATATATACCGAATAATTATCATGTTATATTTATTATTTAAAGCAATTACACATCATTATTATACCCATCCAAATAATAATGTATTGAATTACAATTACACCACGACGTGGAGACGGTAAGTCGTACGTAAGCACGTGTGGTGACATATCATTCAAAAGATGGATAGAATAATGAATATAGTTGTACAATATTTATAATAACATCACAGTATATAAAATATATTGGAGTTATTATTTTAGAATAAAAATAAGAAATAAAGAGGAAGTGGTATAAGAAAGGAACTTGAAAGAGGTGATGAAACATTTCCATCTTCTTCGGGTTCTTCCTTTTGATGTGATCAAAAGGGCTACATAGGTTGGATTTCTGACTAAAGGATGGACTCTAATATGAATGGAGGAAGTTTGAGAGGGTATTTGGTCCATGGTTGGCTGAGGCAAATGGATTTGAAGGTGTGAATTAGATAGAAGGGGGAGTGCCCATTTATAAGAGGGGAGAGTGGCACCTTAGGCCAAACTAGAAATCTTATTTTATAATAAAATAAGATTCAGTTTATAAATGCTCAAAAATGAATTATATAATGGATAAGGAAGGGATGGGTAGAAAACCACTCAACTAATAGGTTTTGGACAGGTTTGGGTACTATATTATCTTTATCTTTATGATTTAACTCTTAGTTAAATAGTTGACATTTAGCATGTCTCTTTGTATATTTATATTATATGGTAAATAATCATACTATAAACATCCAAGAGAAACCCAAGTGGTTCATTAATGATACACATATCATTATATAAGTCTTTTGGATGAACCTTAGATTTTTAGGAATATAATATTAATTAAAAATATAAAATTTGTTTTAAAAAATCTTTTATATCAATTTTGACACTATTCGGTATTTTGTTTTATCTAAATTCATAACAACTTTATTACCTCGATGAGAATTCATCTAACCAGCAATAATATGTTATATTGACCTAGAAAATTAGTTTAATTCATAAAAAGTATCATATTAAATTTATTTGGATGTTTATAATAACAATTATTTTAATATTTCATCAATTTGGTAATTAATGCATCATCATTGTGTCATAAATAAATTTAATTATTTAACGTCTAAAAATATAAATAAAATACTGTTATGTAATAAATATTTTTATCTTTCTAATGAATATTTATATTCTAATTTATCTTATGTATTACCATATATTAAAAAAAATTTGGTTATTAAACATTGATTTTAACTCTTTTAACTCTTCTTTAAATAAAATAATAATAAATGTCCTAATAAAATCCAGGTTGACCAAAAAGGTTAATATTTTATTAATAAGGTAGTTTTTAGTCGAATTATAAATATCTAGTAGAATTAGGACATGCGTTATGGAAATAATAATATAAATTTTACCCTTAATTACCCAATTTAATTTTAACCGTGGTAAATAAAATTAAAAAATTACTATTCACCAAAAATTATTTTCATCTCATTGAACCACATTTTACTAAATAATATCAGCTTTGTCTCTCTGTTTTTTGAAATTCAATTCACAGGATCGGCAAATTTACATTTTATGTAAATTGGAAAATACTCATAGGAGGTGGGTAATAGATGGTAAAAAGTTCTAGAAAATTTTTATATTTCTAAAATTATTATTATCTGACTCCAAAAAATTATATTGAACATATATAGGTATTATGAAACTATTTTGACCTAAAATAAATTTAAATTTTACAAATAATTATGTAAACAAAAATTTGGTTTTAAACTATAACTCGGTGTTTTTCACTATTCATCAAAAATTGAATGTTTTTAGAAAAATAAAAAAACTTCACCCTAATCTAATTTCGATATTCTAAATAAAAAAATGATGTCCATTTAGAAAGAAAAAATTTATAAAATTTCATAGTATGGGTATTACTATTCATAATGGATAATTTTATTTGTTGTGGAGTGTTAGAACTCGAAGTTGTGTACAACACACGCTACTGTATTATTCAAAGGGAAGCGTATTGTGGATGCTTGGGGTGTTACATGAGTAATGTTTTCATTTATTCTTAGATATTTGTTTTGATATTTGTATTAGATGATTTCCCAAGAGTGAAATATTTATGTGTTATTAAATTGGTTGTGCCAATGTTTTTAAAAATTATACATTTATTTTCAATGTTTATATCCCACTATTGTGTAATTTTGTGGGAAATTTGAATATATTTTTTGTTTGAGATTTTTTTAATTTTAATTGAAAATTGGATTAATTTGGGATTCTATCTATTTAAATATTATTCTGTATTTTGGAGATAAGAATTTCTAAATATATTAAAATCCATATATTCTTATTTTTAGGAATACATATATTTTGGCCATCATTTCGTCAAACTATTCCGAAAGCACAATCAATGATTTTTAGACCCCAAATGTTCCCACAGTCTATTCCTCAAAATCTGTGCGTTTATCTAGTAAAATTTGAAGATAATTATATATCTAAAAAATTATCCCACAAATTAAAATGAAATTCTAAACTGATCTATTTAATTTACTTGTGGATTATATCATTAAACATGGTAAGTCTTGATTAGTTTTCCTATAAGGCTATAACTTTATTTTATCTTATTACACTTGTGTTAAAATTTTTACCAGGAAAATATAATTTTCCATCATAAATCTACCTGAAAAGATTTATTACATGGAAAAAAATATGAAATTCTAAGGGTGCATAAGAAAAAAAATTTAAACAAATTTCATGAATACTATGTTCTATTACGTTGTTATTTACTATGTCTATGATGAGATAAATTTTTTAGGATTCTTCTAGAGTTAAATTCCTTCACCCTCCTGTGTATAAAATTTTCCTCCTCTTCGCTTTCAATGAGATGGAAAAATTACTGGCTATTTTTTGTTGGATTAGTTGTTCATTTATAATATTGTATAAATTTATACTTTTAATATATATTTTCCAACATTGAAATACTTCATTATTTCATTTTTTTTACAATAATATTTTTTCCCCATATTGTTCTCTTCCAACTCCCTAAAAAAGATAACTATCATTAGAAATTGACTAAGGGAGGAATATGTGATTTGATTTAGCATCATTTAAAAATAATATAAATCTAATAAATTATTTATAATAAATTTAGTGGTATTCAAATTGATTATGTTTTTTCATTTACTCGCATTACTTGTAATCTAGTTCTTCTCCTCTTTCATCATGAATCATTCCATTTACTATCTATGTAATGTATTTGTTTAAGTATAGCCTAGGTAGAAATGTTTAGTGAAGAGATATTATGTTCAATCTGATATCGTTTATTTTCTTACATGTAGATATATTGGTATAAAGGTAATAACAATTATTATTTGAGGGTTTCATGTAAATGATAACGATCACTATAATGAATTCGCTACCATGAATATTTTATTCAAAAATTATATTATTCATTATGATATCCTATGAATAAAATGTGTTAGTCATTATTTATAACATCAATCAAATCACATTACATCTATTTTTAATATTTATATTCTAAATAACATACAACTATATAATATAAATAGGATGAGTGTGAAATATGCCTAAAATATTAATATATTAATATATATATATATATAATTAAGGTAATGAGAAAAAAATTGTGTTAGAAAACATAAAATTAGGTGTTCATTATTATGATATAGAAGGGATTGAAATCACAATTTAATAAAATGTTCACAATACTCAATTAAATGTAGTGATCTATTTTTTTTATATTAAAACCTCTCCATATAATTATTGGTACACCAAAATTAATATCTCTATAAGTTGGGTAATAATATTCCTAAATTAATTTAACAAATATCTTCATTGAGCATCATTTCCTAACCCATTATGCAACATATTCATGATGTAGATAGTGAGAAGAATGATGAATGATGAACGAGAAGAAGAACCTGATGCTTGGAAAAATTGGGAAATCATGCAATATAATAAATCTAAAGATACATAGAATTTTTATAGAAAAATAAATACAAATTAAAAAATTAAATGAGACTCAATCAAATAATTGTTCCCCCCAGTGAGATATTATGAGTGATAGTTTACAATAATCAATAAGTTAGAAGAAAACCAAGTATGAGAAACAAATAATATTATAAAAAATATAATTATGTATAAAGAAGAAGCCTAAATATATATTAAAATTATATAGAATATATTATAGTATTACATAACCCCTAAACCATTAAACAATTGTCCCTAATATTCCCAACTCCTTGAAATAGAGGAGGACATATTAATATGGAGATGGGAGAATAATGTTTTCACAATAACATCATATTATAGATGGTGTGAGGTAGATCAAATAAATTACAGAATCTAGGAATATTGTTTTCATGAATTTCATCATTGTGGTATTCCATGTGAATCCTCACAACTTCATATTTATTATGATATTAATGGAGGGGTTATAACATTATTACTCTAAAAATGTTATTCTGGCCTGGTGATTGTTTAAATTTAAAAGTAGTATATTTCTACTAATTCACAACCTTCAAGTATTTAAAATTATTTGGTTTCATTTAGTTGTGTTTTTACTCTCAAATATTCTTTTTATCAATGTTGGTTTTTACTATATTGGGTTTTCATCTTTTTGAGATATTGAACCACATAAAAATTTATCAAATTTGTGCATTGACTTCAAGGTGAGGATTGTGAATTGGTTATAGGCATGAAATAATGGTATTGAGATTTTGGTATAGTTGAATGAAAATATTCCGAAATGCATAGAATATAATAAAATATATTTAACAATTTTAATCAATTTAGAAAACATTATTGTTGAATATCAATGAAAGAACATTTATAATCCAAAATTAGTTCATTTTTTAAATAATTTCAAAATAGTTTTCAAAATAAAAAATGTTAAAATTTCCCATAAAATAACACATTAGTGGGATTAGTACATTGAGAATCAAAGTAAAATAATTTAACATCTTGTCTCTATTAGTTTTCTATTGAATAAATTTGAAATAATGAAATTGGAAGGAATGATATGTCTATTTTATATCAATATATTTATGTGTTTTTGTCTATGAATTCATTGATTATTAATTAATTGACGTTTAGTTTTATATAAAATATCTATGTATTTTTTATTTTAAATTAGGAATTATATTTAGTGAAATATAAAGGATAAAATAAATTAAATAATATATTGTAAATTTGGGATGATCCATGATGTGGCTTGGCATGATTACAAAATCTAAAAATGAATCTAGGAATACTTATTGAATCAAAAAGTCCATCAAAACCATTTATTGATTTACTATGATGATAGTGGATTAACTTATTATGTTTTATAGTCCCATAACCGAATAAGTGTATAAAATGAGGTTCCTAGACCTGAATGTTCCTTATTAATATTTTCTATCATTTAAATGACATTTAAACTTTTCATGGAGTGAAAGAAGATTAAAAGACATGAATCCATTTCATGTTGTACAAAATTTATCCTTTAACATTACACATTGGGTAAAAAGTACATAATGTGGAAACCCCAAACATAATGAAATTTTAATTTTGATATATCATTCAATGTGAACCCACATGAATTTACCTGAGATTTACATTTAACATATTTTTTGTACAATGGAATATCATATAAAACATTATTACTTTAAAATATGGGTTCTAGAAAAGACATTGATCATTAAATTTGATGTGTGAGGCTCTACCACCAGGAGGATTCACTAGGGTTCAAACCCAATATTATTTATATATAGGTTTTGATATTTCATTTATGTAATCCTTTTATTTCTTTAATGTACTATTGAATTATTTCTAGATTAATTCCAATATATATCTATAATTCATTATACTTATCATTCTCTATCATCTAAGTCTATTGCCTAGGTAATGAATTTTATTTTTTATTTTTTATTTAATTTTTTATAGTTATGTTGAGTATGCCATTTGTTTCTGTTATTTTTTTAATTCCATCATGTGTGGCCTATCCACATTCGGTTAGGGGTATAGAGTAAGGATTCCCATAATCATGATGAGTCTATATATAGAAAATTTGTAAAATTTTGGATAATTAATTTTGTTAAATTAATATTTCTATATCACTCTTTTATACAACCCTATCCACGAGTGTGAAATTGAAGGACCCTGACCCAGTTGGAGATGAGCCATCAATGAGAGTTCACCTATGACACATTCTTCATCGAAGTTATGAATAAATAGTAAGGTTTTTACATATTTTCCAGACCAATGGATATATAGAGATTATGTAGACCCATTTGGTTTGGGAATAACCAATTCATCATTTTTTCACTGCTCCAGAGCCTATGACATGGGTCTATCCCCATAATGGATTATGATTATACTTTTAATATAACATAAAATAGAAGTTGAACTCTCTATTTAAAATTTTATATCAATATACATACATTTTAATTTTTTAATGTTAATTATTTGTGTAATAAATTCAATCTAAATTGAAATCACCTAAACTGTGTTTGAAATTCTTCTCCTATGTTTCATGGTTATCTGTGGGATTGACCTCAAAATTCTACAATAATGCACTGTTATTATAGTATGATTTTGGAATATATAATTTTATTATATTATTATATTACAGAATTTAATTATGTATTATGTATGAATCATCGACTTGTGTTTTTTAATCAATATGAATATGCTACATATTAATATAATAAAATAGGATAAATATGATAAGTTGTAATTAAAATAAATGAAATTAATGTTAAATGAATGTGATGTGTTAATGTGAATGAAATGGAATGGAAAATTAATTTTCTTTTGAAAATATTACATTTGAATTGATGGAAACCTATAATTCAAAGTTCAAATCATGTGGTTATGTGTGGTGGTTGTGATATGAGATGAATTTAGTGGTGGTAGATATTTTTCTTGATATTTCCCAAAGAAGTATTCTTGTTATAGATAATGGAATTGTAGTTGATGTTATCCTATAAGATGTGTAATTTTTTTATCCATGTGTCTTATATTTTATTGATGTTTCTCCATGCACCCGACCCTAGTTGGATTACTATAGAAAATAAAAAATGTGTTATGTTTTGGTGTTAATCACAATGTCTAGGTTAGTGGTGATTCAGATTTCTAGATCACCAATCTAGTCCTATTTTTTAGCAACAATAATGATATTGGTACATATTAGATATTACCACGTTATTATATTGGTATGCTTTGGATATTTTCCTGTGATGATATGTGTTGGAGTTGGAGAAAACCCAGTGATGAGATGACGGGTCTGTGATAATATTCAATCAATGAAGAATTAAATAACATATTCTAATCAATGAGTGGAAAATATTTAATAATATTATAATATATATAAATTTTTAATTACCAATAAATTTTTTATTTGAAAAAATAATATTGTTTGTCGTAATGGAAATTATATGAGATTCTATTAAACTTTAAGGTCTTTATAATAAGTTATAAAATTCACCATTGGATGATTTTTCATGTAATAAAAAATTCTTTGAGATAAATAATTATTCTCAAATAAATTTTGGGAATAAATATAATGTTTTAATAAATTATTATATATAATATTTCTTGGATTATATTGATAATATAATTAATTCATTTTATGAAATAAATGATATGTATTTTTTGAGGAAAATATTTAAATTTATAATTTTTATTTTATAAATGATTATGATAATAAATATAGAAAGTAAAAATAGTTATATAAAATTATTAAATAAAATAAAAAAATAGATACATAAATGATCATGTTTTATTTCATTTAATTATCCACAAAAAAATATTATAAATAATTAAGTATAAGAATAATGTAGATTTTTTATTTAAGAAAAAATGTATGTAATGTTATATCTATCAAATTGTTTAAATTTATAGAAGAATGAATATGAAATAGAAATTATAAATATTAAATATAAAAAAAATAATATATAATAATAGTATAAATATTATAATTAATTAATTTTTCATGTTCCTTTTTTAGTTTCTTGTCATTTTTCATATATTTCTTTTCAATATGTTCATTACATCGGATTTTCAACTCAAATTTTATTAGGGAATATATTCAAACAAATGAGTTCAATTTTCAATATTTCTTATTTATATATATATTAGTTTACACGATTTATAATTTAAAAAATATTCTCAAAAAATAATTATCATTTTTATTTATTTTAATGTTGTCTATTATATTTTTTATTTTTCGTGATTTCAATATCTGAAAAATTAAATTATATTGATTATTGATTTTATTATATTATATTTAAAAAAAATATATCTATAAATTATTTCTCAAAAGAAATTGACTTCTATGTTTTTTATAATCAACATTTAATGGGAATAGAATAATATAGTGATGATATCTTGAATGTTTTCAATTAATTAGAATAAAATAATCATTATGAATATTAATAAAAAATAATAAATTAAATGGTTAGAAACAAATTTACAAATATTTCAATGAATTTAAAATTTTACGAAATTGTTTTAGATAATCATACACATGCCTTATATTTGGATGATTTCATTTTCATAAATATAACCCATTTTATGGACATGTTTTTTATTTTAAATGATCATTATGATTTTTTAGATATCAATTAATGTTGAATTTCATTTTTTTATGGTAATGTATAATCTATTAGTTAATCTTTTGTTACCAGCATTTTCATTCTTTATGGGAATGATTAGGTATTTTTATCTATTTAAAAAAATTCATACTTATTATTGTCTTGATTTCATAGTGTGTAGATCAAATAGAATAAATATATATGAAATATTGGTGATATAAATTATAGAATATAAAATTTATTCTTATAAAATTCAATTTTTGGGTTAATTGTTCTATACACTGATGTTTTCCAAATCCAGTCCATTTTTCACATTCTTTAGGATGTGGATATTTATTTTCAAAAAATATTTTTTATATTATACTTTTTATGGATATATGAGACCATGCTTATTGAGTTATTTTTTTAATGTATTATAATACTTTTTTTAAAAAAAATCGAATCATCAGTATAAAAATAATTAACTAATTAATATATTTTTCCTTATTCGATTATTTCATTCCATGTAAACAAGAATTTCATTTTTACTATAACATGTCACTAACATAAAAAATTTCATGTCATCAATTTTTTAGATATTATAATGGCTAAATCATCTATAATAAATATTTTTCATACATAAATATAAATTATGTTATCAATTATAATTTTCTCATTGATATTTCAATTATTTATACACATCAATATAAAGTATATTTTAATCTAATGTAATCTAGCTCACAATATTTTATCATTACATCATTCAAAGTATATTTAGAATTTAAACAATACATGTGATCATCTACCCTTATACAATGAAATATTTATCTCAAGTATATCATTGATAAAAAAAATAAGAATAAATGGATGATATACTAGAATATATAGACAATAAATATTATGAATTGGAATATTGGTTATAAAAAAACATATATAATTTTATTATGATGAATTAGAATCACTGAATAATGTAATCTAAAATAGTAAGCTATAATATAGACATAATATTTAATTTAAACACTTTCTAGATGAATTATCTGATATGATAACATTAATTAAAATATAGTTAATGTTGAATGAAAAAAGAAATTATGAAAATGTATATTCTTCTGATTTTTATGAAATTGTAGCGAAAATGAAAAAAGAAATGTCCAATAAAATGAATCAGTACCATCTTATATCACTATATTAGATTATAATTTCATAAATTCCTAAAAATAAAATATTGTTTTTGATGTACTCTCTAATCCATTATCTTCGGAATATCATGTCAAAATTATTATACTTGTAACGTCCTGTTTCTGGAATCCACCCAGAGGCGCCCCATACCCGGTTGGGCACATGGCATGAAGTGCATTTCCATGAATGCCAGAGGTTTTCGAATAGAAGAGAGGGTCATGGGTGTGATACTGGGAAAACAATGCCCTCATTGGCAGATTATCAAATCAGAATTAAAACAAATATACAGTTCTAGAAGCAGTAATAATCCATTCAAAGTAAACAACAAATGACTAAAAATAATCAACTGGAGCACACATATGTAAATGGATGATGCATGATACATATGTCTAGGAAATCAGCCAAATAAATTAAAATGCTAAAATAAATTAGTAAGCTAAATTAATAAAGAAAATAGTAAAATTCTCTACAGCATCGCAAGCCATAGCTTGGTCCCATTATCTCCACCTCCACAGTCAATCAAAAAACTGATATAGAAGGGCAGTTTCCTTATCTATACCTGCAACAATATGATCATTTTGGGCCCAAAATCATGGCCCAAATAGGGTGTGAGACTATATCACAGTAAGAAACCACCGTTAGATCCATGCCTAACAGTTAGGGAGTATATGGTTGGTAAAAGTACCGAAAACAGTAAACAGGAAGGTACTCAATAGTAAATAATCCACAGTTCAAAATCAATCAACAACTAACAAGAAGGTAAACACAATAGATAAACCTATGGGAAGCACACTCATTAAAACCCCTCTGGTCTTACCTAATAAATACAAGAAACCCTCTGGGAAGTACACTCAGTCTAACCCCTCTGGTTTAGCTGAATCATAGACTTTTTGAGGAAGCACTCGCCGTCAATTACCCCTATAGTATCGTATCGTAACTAAACACGCTCTAGGGAAGCGCTTATATAAAATTCCCTCTATGCCCATGTTGAGGAACTACAGACACTCTGAGGAAGAACTCAATATCAATTACCCATATGGTATTGCATTGTAAAATTATAAAGACACTCTGAAGAAGCCTTCAATATCCATTTTCCTTATGGTCTATACACTAGGTTCCCACGAGCCTGTGTAAGTCAAAGAAGTCTAGCAGTGCATGTCGGCAAAGGTAAACCTCAAGAACTACATGGATATAATTCTAAAACATAAAAACATAATAGAACAACAATCACACCATCCTATAATACTAGTCATGGGAAAGAAAACAACCTCCTAACAGGTAAACTAGACCAAAGGACGAAATAGGAAAAAACGCTTGTGAAACATAGCCAAAGAACCAAAATTCACCCTATTCACAATCAAATATCATCTATATAAGAATTTAAGAATATAAGGAAAACAATAAGGCTAAAATGGTAAACGTGAAATACCTCGTTCTTGGGTATTATAAAATTTCTGAATAAAACTCAAGGAATTTCAACAAAAGGGCACAATCCACCTACCTCGAAATGCAGTGATCACGATATGTGAATCTAGAGGCTTCAATCACCATATAATGTTGAAGATCTATAAAAATTCCTCAATGTTTCAACATAGGATAACATGATAATGAGAAGGAATCATGAAACAGAGATCAAGTAGAAGAGATACCTTACCAATGTGATCCCTATGAAATCGACGTTGGTCGAATCAGAGATCAGATAGAGGCTTGGGTTCTCAGAGAAGGATCAAAACAGTACTGGAGCTCTCTTCTAAATGAGACCTATAAGAAGATCATTCACTTGATTAGATGCGACCCCGGTGCATTTAATAAAAAAAATAAAATACATGGTGTTTACTTTTGAAGTACACAGTGTGAACTTTCGTTTTATGTACTCCCCTTTATGAGGCTTCCATGTCACCCCCACAGGGCTGTGTGCATGGACGCTACATGTCCAACAAACAGATTGATACGTTAACCGAGTATACATCATGTACTAATAAATTACATGGCTTGTACTTCTAAAATTTCATGAAATTCCTCTTTTTTTCAAAAGTGACCAGAAAAGAAAAACATACCTGAAAAAAAAATCCAGGTTCATTCAAACATCCCCCCTTAATGTAATTTGTCCCCGAAATACCCTAGTGTGTTGTAGATGATGAAACCCTGAAAAACTATGTCCCCAATGCTCGTACATCGGCATCCCTCTTCCAAGTCTCATCCTGTACCTGCCTGTGTTGCCATAGAACTTGTACCAGATAAATAGACCTACCATGGAGAAACTTTGTATCGTGATAAAAAATATGGATATGATGCATCTTGGAAGATGTTTCCACATCCAAATCAACATCTTCATGTTGAAAACATGAGACGGGTCTGAAAAGTAACGTTGGAGTTTAGAAACATGAAAAACATCATTCCTAGCTCGATACCTATAAGGTAACTGCAACTGAGAGGCAGCCGACCCAACTCTCTCCAAATCCTCAAACGGCCCAACGTACCTCATAGAAATCTTACCCAGTATCATAATACTCTTGTTTCCAAACCTCAGTGTGACACACAAAAAAACTTTATCCCTATCCTCGAACTCTAGAGGGTGTCTTCGATATTCAGCATAAGACAGTTCTCGAGACTATAGAATAGCCATCCCTTTACGAATCAACTCAATATGCTCTGTGGTATCATGGACAGGACGAGGTCCCAGAAAAGCTGCCTCTTATACCTGTAGAAAACATAAGGGTGATCAGCATGGAAACCATTCAATGCTTCATAAGGTTCCATCTGAATAGTTTCTTAAAAACTATTTCTATAGTCAAACTCCACCAGAGGTATATACATCACCCAAGAACTTCTAAAATCTACAATACATGCTCGTATCATGTCCTCAAGAACCTAATACATAAGCTCAGATTGGCCATCTGTTTGGGGGTGGAAAGCTGTACTCAAAAGTACATGTGTACCCAAGGACTTCTGTATCCCCTACCAGACCCAATATGTAAAACATGAATCCCTATATGAAACAATGGTGTGTGGAACTCTATGCAGGCATAAAATATCACGGATGTACAACCATCCCAGCTCATCAAAAAAAAATGACTCTTTGATTGTAATGAATTGAGAAATCTTCGTGAGTATGTCAATGACAACCCAAACTACATCATTCCATCGAGGAGGCCTTAGTAAACCTGTCACAAAATCCATCGTGACAACATTCCACATCCACTCGGGAATATGTAACTATTGTAAATTCCCTACTTGTCGTTGATGTTTCGGCTTCACCTGCTGACAGGTGGAACACCTCATGACGAAACCAGAAACATCCCTCTTCATACCTGTCCACCAATACTGATGGTGTAGATCACGATACATCTTGGTGACTCCAGGATGAACTTACCAAACTGAAGAATGAAAGTCCCGCATCAGCTCCTCGCATATGTCTGTTGGTACCCATACACACCCCAAAAAATTCAAGATCTCATCCTCACCTATGGTGCATCCAGAAATAGGTTCCTCTCCTGAGACACTATACTGTAGGACTAGGCCTTCAGAATTTGATAGTTTCCTCATTCATAATCGATCAAGAAGGGTAGAGGTAACAACTATAGATGATAGAAAGTTCTTCCCCTATCTGTCTTGTACCTCCTAATTCATCTCATAGAACTGATCCATAAGTATCCACACATAGTTGGCTTCCAGAACTACCTGTATCTATGTCCTCCTACTCAACACAACAACCACTACATTGCCTTTCCAAGGAATATAGGAAATCTAAAAATTGACAGACTATAGGTACTCATCCCACCTTCGTTGTCTCAAATTCAGATCACGTTGAGTGAAAATGTACATGAGACTATTCTGGTAAGTGAAAACCATAAAATGATATTCTATAAGATAATGTCTCCAACAACATAAAGCATGAACAACTACAGCCAACTCGAGATTGTGTGCCGGGTAGTTCCTCTCATGTGGTCGCAACTGCCGAGACCCGTACGCAACGAATCCTTCCCCTTGCATAAGCATGGCTCCCATCTCGATACCTGAAGCATCATAACACACAATATAGAACTTTCCTGGATCTGTAAAGTTTAGTATCAGGCTTTAAGTCAACCACCACTTCATCTCCTGAAATGTTGACTTGCAAGAATCTGACCCCAAGAACCTCAGACCCTTCTTAGTCATACTCATCAGTGGTTCTATAAAGCATGAAAAGTCTTATATGAAGCATCTATAGTATCAAGACAGCCCTAGAAAACTCCACACCTCAAAGACATTTTTCGGCTGTACCCAGGATACTACTGCTCTCGCTTTCTTTGGGTATTCTGATAATCATATCTCTGATATAAAATGACCTACGAAGGGAATCAGATCCATCCAAAACAGAAATTTTGAGAGCTTAGAATATAACTAATGCTCTATCAGTGTACTCAAAACGATCTCAAGATGGGTAACATGGTTGTGTCGAGTGTGAGAGTACACCAAGATATTATCCATGAAGACCACCATGAAGGTATCCAAGTATGGATGGGACACTAGGTTCATCAGTTCCATTAAAACTACAGGCGCGTTCGTGAGAACGAATGACATAACCATATATTCATATAGACCGTACAAGCTCTAGAAGGCTGTGAGAGGTTTCTCAGAAGGACTAACGTGTAACTATTGATAACTGGACCACAAGTCAGTCGTCGAGAATACCTGGGCTCCTAGAAGATGTTCAAAGTGATCCTGAATCCTCGGTGAAGGATATCTGTTCTTGACTGTCAACTTGTTCAACTTCCAATAATTCACACAAAGTTAGAGGGTTTCGTCTGCCATCGTCACAAATAGGACAAGAAAACCCTAAGGTGAAGTACTCGGTCAGATGAAACCATTTTCCTACAACTCCTCCAACTTTTTTTGAGCTCCTGTGACTCTAGTGTAGGAATCCTTTAAGGAGTAATAGACACCGGTTCCCCTCCTGGCATAAGCTCAATAGAGAATTCCACCTCATGCTCTAGATGAAACCATAAAAATTCCTCTGGAAAGACATTGCTAAAATTATCCATGAATGCAGGAAAGTCTAACTGATAAGTCTCATGATCATCCAGATATAAACCAGCAATCTGGGGTATAAATCCTCCTAACCCATGATGCTCAGGTATAGCTCTACTTTCCTGGACATCCGACTGGACCTTATAAAGAAACGATACACCCTCTTGTGATGTAAAACTCAACCTGAGGCGATAACAGTTGATGACTAATTGGAAGGGAACTCGTCAGTCCATTCCAAGAATGAAATCATATCTTGTCATCTCTAGGACACCGAGGTCCCATAAAAAGTGACTCCCACTAACCATTAGAGGGAACTCCTAATAGTAACGTGCACTAACCGTTCTAGTCCCCAACAGAGTGTCTAGTGCTAAAATATCATCAGAAGAAATGATGCAGATCCCAAGGATTTCCACAAATTCAACAGATATAAAGCTATGAGAAGACGCTGTATCGAAAATATCATAAGCTAATACTGATTCAACTAAGATCGTACCTCGAACTATTGATGGTACGATATCCTTATCTTTTTGAGTCTTCTCCACTGCAAAAGTCTTGCCTGTCCCACGACCCTATGACTCTGCCTAACCAATCTGAGCTAATTCTCCCTAATGTCACTGAAAACCTGGTGACTGGCTACCACAACCATGAACTCCACCTAATCCTGTAGGGCCAAAATAACTCTAGTTCCCGGATTTTTGAGAAAGTGGTTGTGGTTCTCTCGAAGGTAGATTCATAGAAGAACCCCTATCACCAGCTTTTGGTGAGAAGATCTGATAGAATCACTGAAGGTGACACATCTTACCACATGGTCATCACTCCATTGGGACTTTCTAGAAATGTGGCCTCTTATCACCACTTTTCCTCACATTTAGCACACAACATGGCTACTAGAAGATGATTCTCACCTCCTTGAATCACCACGTGAAGACTCCCTTCGGAACATCCTATTGTCAGTAAGAGGGATGCTAACTCCATATTCCAAGCCTCCCTAGATCACTACTCCAGAATCCACCAAATTGTGCTATGTGATCAGCGCGTGGTTGATGATAAAAATAATATAAGTCAACAAGAAGATGTTCACCTGGGATTGAATATCATTCCTCAGACTACCCTCAAACTTCCTTGCCATTAATAACTTATAACCTCATGAAATATGCATGAAGCGTTGAAGCTCCGTAAAGAAGGAGGAATACTCCATAATAGAAAGAGTACCCTACTCCAGACTCATAAACTCTTAGGCTCGATCGACCCTCAATGTCACTGGATAGAAGTAGTCATAGAATATGCGCTGGAACATGTTCTATGCCCTATCCTTCTGGAATCCACCTTGTGAGATCACATCCCACAACCACTTGGTAGAGTACTAAATCATATAAGATGGGAGATTGGTCCTCCTCTCTGGAGGCATCTCTAGATGCTAAATTATTGTTTGCATTGCTTCTATCCAGGACTCTGCAGCCTGGGGTCCTCAATCCCCTGAGAATGTGGAAGGATTATGCGGCTAGAAGACCCATGTCAAATCATCCATCGATGGAGCTGGAGGCGGTGCCCCGTGAAAGGTCTAAATCACCCTCATAAAGCCTTCCTGGAATTGTGCATCAGTACCTGTGTCCGGTATAACAACTGATGCCAAGGATGGAAGAATATGAGGATCTGTGGGAAGTCCCCGATCAGCCATATCTGGTGTCTGGTCACCGCCTGGAAACTGGAATAACACTGGAGGACGTCTCAGTTTCATGACTCTGCAAGTTCAAGTGCACAACTTAGATCAAGATTATCAAGGACCTAACACTGTAAGTACTAGACATGAAATGAGAAATAAAGCATTCCCATTTTTCAAAACACGACGACACAATGTGTATGTCCCCTACACGGCGGGTTACCTTATTTTATTTACAGGGGTGTGTACTCCTTCCAGAACAAGTTGTGAATCAACCCATACACACGCCATGATCACCAAACACATGGTGTGTACATGAATCCTATTCCCCTGCTCGAGTCCTTTCACACGAGTATGCCACACAGTTCTCCTAAGATAGGAACACACGACTTGTTCAAGATAGACACGGTGTGTACAATTCAAGCTTCACCTAGACCATGTTGTTAGTGACACGTCCTGACACACGGCACACACTACATAGCGTGTTCATGGTGGAAATGACGTGTATGTGAAAGGATAACACCGACCCATGTTGTTGGTTACACAAATAGCTACATGGATGACACTACATTGTGTGTTTCATATGGACACAACATGCACGAGAAGGGATAACATCGACCTGTGTTAGTGACATGACCGCGTACCTGGGTCATGGTACAAGGTGTGTCCAACTCGTACAAAGTGTGTTCTCACCAGCCAGTCTCCATCCTGTGTCATGGCCCCCACAGTCGATGACACGGTTAAATAATACATGGTGTGTACATAGAGTACATGGCGTGGAATTAAGAAAAACGGTTCCTTCCCGAACTAAAGAACACATGGCGTGTAGTCAAAACTACACGATGTGTATTCTTGGATTTTCCAGACATTAATCCTCTGAAACTACTCAGTATCCCAGAAAAATACTGCAGTGAATATTAATGGGGCTAAATTTTGATCCATGAGGGCCCATACTCCCTGCGAATCAGTGCTTGCATACATGTTATAACAAGGAAAACAAGGCAATGATCCACCAAATCCCGGTCCATGAGGGCCCATATCTTCTCAAGATCCATATTTTTATGTTCATTGAAATAAAATATTACACAAAAAATACACTATCAAACAGCAGGTATTTTTATCAAGGCATATTTGACAACAACATGCATATTCTATGCAACATCTATCACAACAACATGCAATTGAAAATGCATCCTAAATGGAATGGCAGGAATTAATGACATGTGATTTCTAACCAGTGCATATATGATGCCTGAGATGGAAGACCATCATCTCATCAGGTTGCAACAAAAATATAACCTCAATAATATCAATAGTAATGACACAAAACATGTGAGTCAACCAATGGTGAGAATCAGATCAACTGTAAACTTGCAAAAATAGAAGAGACTGCAATAAACGAGGTAGATTTGATTTTTCCTATACACAGGTTAGCTACTCAAGAGAACAACTTATTACCAAGTAACTATTCCTTACTATCCCTAGTTAAAGGCTCCAAATTGTAAATCAAGAGAAAAGAAGCCTTTGATACCATTTTGTAACGTCCCGGTTCCAGAAGCCACGTAGAGGCGCCCCGTTCCTGCTTGGTCACATGGACTCAAGTGCATTTCTGTGAACGTCAAAGGCTACCGACTAGCAGTGAGGGCCTTAGGTGTGATAGTGGGGAAACTATGCCCTCATTGGAAGAGTAACACAGTAGATGTAAAACAAATATACAGTGGTAGAAGTATTAATAATCCATACATGTAAACAGGGGAAGAATAAAAAAAAAATAAACTGGAGCACACATATATTTGTGGATGATGCATGATACATATGACTAGAAAATCAGCAAAAAAATTACAATGCTAAAATACAGTACGAAACCAAAGTACCAAATAAAAATAGTAAACAGCTCCACAACATCGCAATCCATAGCTTGGTCTCATGCTCTACATCACCACATTCAATCAAGAACCTAAAGTAGAAGTGCGCTTTCCCTTATCTATACCAGCAACAATATAATCAGTTTGGGCCCAAAAGCATGGGCCAAATATGGTGTGAGACTATATACCTGTAGGCAACCACCATGAAATCCTTTCCAAAAAGTCAGTGAGTATATGTCACGTAAAATTACAGGAAAAAGTAAACATGAATTTATTCAATAGTAAACAATCCACAGTTCAAAATCAAGCAACAACTAACAAGAAGGTAAACACAACAGGTAAACCTATGGGATGCACACATAGTCCAACCCCTCTAGTACTATCTAACATGTACAAGAATCCCTATGGGTAGTACACTCTATCTAAAACCTCTTGTTCATCTTCACCATAGTCTTTCTGAGGAAGCACTCGCCATCAATTTCCCATATAGTCTCATATCATAACTAAAGGCACAATAGGGAAGCACTAACATTAAATTCCATCTATGGATCACGTAGAAAAACTATAGACACTCTGAAGAATCACTCAATGTCAATTCCCCCTGTGGTCTTGCAATTTAAAATTATAAAGACACTCTAGATAAGCCCTCAATGTCTATTCTCCCTATAGTCTATACACTAGGTTCTCACGGCCCCGTGTAAGTCAAACAAGTGTTGCATCACGTGTTGGCTGAGGTGATTCTCAAGAACTAAATGTTTATAATTTCACAACATAACAAAATAACAGAACAACAGTCACACCATCCTACAATACTAGGCATGTGAATGTAAACAGCCGCCTAACAGGCAAACTAGACCCAGAGGTCAAAATAGGTAAAACACGCATGGGAAACATAGCTATAGCACAAATATTCACCCTATTCACAATAAAATATCAACTACATAAGAATAAAAGAATAACAGGAAAACTATGGGGCTAAAATGGTAAACATGCAATACCACATTCATGGTTATTGGCATATTTTCATATAAAACTCAAGGACCATCAATAGTAATGAAAAAACCACCTACCTCTATGTGAGGAGATCACTATATGCGGATCTCAAGGCTTGAATCACCATATAACGTCTAATATCTAAAAAAACAAATCAAAGGTTCATTAAAGAATAACATGAGAGGGATGATGAATCATGAAACGAAGCTCAAGTAGAAGAGAGAGATTCCTCAGGGGATCCCAACACAATCGACGACGATCGAATCAGAGATCGGATGGAGGTTCATGGGATCAGAGAAGGATTTCTGTCGTACGGGAGTTCTCAGCCGAACAAGACCTTGAATAAGATCATTCTTGCGATTAGACACGACCGTAGTGCATTTAATACAAATAGAAAATATTGGGCTTGTACTTTTTAAGTACACAGCGTGTACTTGTCTTTTCCATACTCCGCTTTAGGCGACCTCCAGGTCAACCCCACATGGTCGTGTGCATGGACACTACATGGCTACCTATGGTAGCCATGTACACGTCATGTACTACCAAAATATCCAGAAAGTCATCTTTTTCTCAAAAGCGAAAAGAAAAGTAAATCATACAGGAAAAAAAATTCCAGGTTCATACATTCTAATGCCAATAAATATCATTTTAATATGACTTTGGTGAAAAATGTTGTTGGTAGAGATAATTTTAAAAAACAAAACTAGAAACCTCAATTAATTATATATAAAATAATAAATGTAATTTAAAATCACAAAATATATTTCATCACAATTAATATATATATAATGATACCTAGACATAGTTACTTTTTAGATATTAAATTAATAAATTCTTCATAAATAAACATCAAAATATACATAAACAATATTTGTTCCAAAAAAATAATTATTGAAGATGAAAATATTACTAAATAGATAGAATTATCATTGAAAATAAGAGGTATGTAATATCAACTAATAGTCTTAAATTCCCAATATCTTATAAATTATATATTACTTATATTCCTCAATGGTTGGTACCTGATTTATAATTCATATGGGTACAACATTTTATAGGCAGAGCAAGAGATTATTCTATCCATTGAGAAGTAATTGCTGATGATCATGAATCATAGAGGCAATGTTCACCCCATTTCGAAAACACACCCTATCATAGATTATTAATGAAACATATATTATTAAAATATTGCATTTTATACGTTGGAGGCAATGTAATTTATGTACAAAAATAATTTTTTATCATAGATTTTGAAATGAATTTTCATGGACATAATTTTAAAATGAGTAAAAATTTAAAGAGATGTATATTTTCAAAATGTGATTGTTATATATTATATATATTATAAATAAGACACATTCTCTCTTCCAAATTAACACTGTTATAATACACTATCATATTATAAGAAATATGAATAATAAACATATTTCATAAAGTTAAAAATAGTATAATGAGACAACAAGATTAGGTAAATAACTAAAACATTATAAATTTTGATGTGTGGGGATATATTTGAATAATTTAAAACATGAATAATAATGAAAAACTAAAATAAAATATAAAATAAAATGAAGGAAATTTGAACAGTAAATCTAAATAACATTTAAAAAATATAATTAATATAGAATGATAGAAATAATATGTACTTATAGGATTCAGGATGGTTATATAATCAATTACTATTAAAATTGTAACCAAAATTTTAGAGTATTAATAAAACTATATTAAAATTAAAATGATATTTTTGATTTATAGAAAATAAAAATATATGAAATTTATATCATAATCCATTTTAATATTACATAAAAATATGATAAGATAATAATTTGATATAAATATGTTTTTTTTCCAAAGTCATGGGTGGGGGGCGATTATTTGTGTGTGGGAAGAATGAAACTCATTATTGGATATAATGAATTTATCTATGAATTATGGGGTCTATCAGTAATTTTTCTAGGAAACAAGAAAACTAAGATATATGAATGTAGGATTGGCATGTTTCACAATGATACGACCACATTATAATAGAGTATTGTTGATATGATGCCCAAAAATGAAAGAAAATATTTGAAAAAATGTTTTGAATTTCTATTATTTATGAAAACATAAATAATATATATATATATATATGTAATATAAATATTCTATAATGGGTATTATAGTGATGATTTTGATTAAAAATGAGTTCAGTTTAAAAAATTATATTTGAACTCTTTCAATATACAATTTTTTGTGTTTTCTATAAAACTAATACATATTATGTATATAAAAATTTATAATTTCAATTTATGTTTATAAAAATGTCCATTAGACACAAATTTATTTATGAAAATCATAAGATAATTTTTTAAAAAATTTATTTATTTTTAAAATATTTTGGAAATAAAACATTTTATTAAAATTACTATGGTTTCATAATATATTAATAATTTTCCTTAAATTTTATGAAATATCTTTTTATTAAATTGATTCCATTAATATAGTCAAAAATTTACTATTTTATTTGGATTATTTTCGGTGTTTCTTATTAATATTAAAATAAATAGTTATAATAAAAACATACTATAAAAGTATGATGTATGTATCATATGTGGTAATATGTTCAAGAAAATTTCTTTTTTTTAAGAACATAAAGGCATTTTTTTTTGATAAATTTATTATTTAATCTCAAAAACCATTGAAAATACACCATAAATAGCACATATTTTAATATAGAATTTAAATTTGGGACAATAATGAAATATATGAGTAATTAATTTAATGTTTTCAGTTTTCATTATATGTTTATATTAACTTGAATATTATTATCCTTGATAATTCATTATTTTAGAAAATGATTTGAACTAATTTGAATCATGAATACCACTAATTTTATTGGAAAGGTAAATATTTCTTACATTATATGCCTAATATATTTGTTTGAGTGTAAATACCATCATGTAAAAACATCATAAATTAATTAATATTTTAAATATATTCATGAACCTATTAAAGCAACCACCTTCTACTAAGATTAAATATATTTCTATAGACTAATCTATGTTATAATAATCATAATATTTATTACAATCTTCTTAAAATAATTTATTGTTTCATTTTATTATTTTCAACTAGAAGAAATTATTCATCATTCAATGTTCTAAGTAAGACAAATATATATTTTTCCCATATCATCTTATGTGAAAATTAGATCAATAGTAGTTAAAGATTAATAATTTACTCTTAATTAAATTGATTTATACAATATAATAGTGAAAATAGTTGAATCAAATTCAAAAATATTTTATCATGCACACTATAAAAAATTGAATAGGAGTTTCTTTCAATAAGGAATGCAGTGGAAGAGTCAATTGGGACTTGCGGGTAAAAAATAACAATTTTTAAATGTTATTAATATATAATTTTTATTTAATATATAAGTATGGGTAATTGTGTCCTCTATCTTTTAAAGTAAAAAAATTCATATGTCATTATCATTTTGAATCATTTATATATATAAAGAATGTGATTCATAAACACACAATGTTAATATGGATTTTAGTTATTTTCAATGGTATCATGGGGATTTAGAAAATATGATATGAATTGAGTTTAAATGCCAAGGTACCAATGAGAAATACCATTGATGAATGAATACTCCAATACCCATGTTCCATATTATTGTGAAAATTAATATGGAAAACTATCTCAATAAAACATTAAAATATTTCAGGCATAGAAGAGAGAGATATCAAGAAAATTAAAATCAAAGGGACATGTGTAATTTTATTAAATGATAAAAAAATGGAGGGATCCAATAAACACTCCACCTACTGTATAGTGTTTCAATATAAATAATCCTAGACAACCCGAAACACTATACACTATGCTATGCGAGATCAAGGATTTTATAAGACAACAACATCGAAATCCTATAGAGAAGGGATGAGATTATGATATCACTATTATTGAGGTGGATAATTAAAATGAATCAATGATAGATAATATTATTTTTTATTCATTAACAATGAATATATAATTTGACTATTGATCGATGAATTCATTTATATCATTAATATTCAATATAAATGTTCAAATTCCACATTTAGTAATTGAGAATAATTGTTGATGAATGAAATATGTGGGTAGATATTTAAATATTAATTAAATAACTCTCATCTTATTATATTATTATATAATAATATACCAAAAAATATCATTATACAGCCTTTTGTATAATTCAAGGTTGTTCATGTTATATAAATGATATCCTATTATAGAGAAACTATAAACTACCAGGATATATAGATTATATTCTATATAAAAAATCATCCTCTTGTTATATAAATATTTTTGGAGAATGATGTATTTCTTTTGGAGAAACCATCTCAAGAATTGATATTTTTTTGTTTGATAATAAATTTTTGAAACAAACGATTCTCACAAAATGTCTTCTTCGAATAAATGTAAATTTTGTGGTTCTATTTTTATGTTTTCAATGAATAATTGAATTAAAAATCAGGAGATTAAGTGGTTTTATTATGTATAAACATAAACTAATATCTCTACCAATATTTTATTATCCTGTCACCCAAAGACACTGTTTAGTTTCCTAACTAGTGGTCACCACTATACCACGGGTGTTCCAACCCATAAACCAGAGTTCTACAACTAGTTGTTTAGTAGTTGGTTGGTATGATTGGGAGACTATTCCCATATATTAGAGTTAATAAATATAAAAAATAAAATCAAATGGATGAACCTAAATAAATAATCAGAAAACAATGTCTATTTATGATTTATGATTTTCAGAATAAATCATGTTATAAGGAATAATATTAACCAATATGTGTTAGGTGGTTATAAATTTTTTATAATATAAAACATCACAAATTTTAAAAAAAATTAGGTATAAAATTTCTAAATGGATGAAAGACATATCCCCACCATAAAATCCCATTCACATTCTTATGATCCTAAAATAAAATAATTTATCTGCTTCTTCCCAAACACAAACCATTAATTCAATATTTTTATACACTTAGTTAACCATGTTTCATAGACAATAGAGTTTTTTAGTATAAATCATTAGGACCCAAAAAATAGTATCACTGAAGTTGTATATTCTATAAAAAATTCACGTGGAAGTGCTACGATTATTAATTAAATTTTTTAAAAAGTAAATAAAAGACATAAATAACCATTTAATCCATTAGTTCACGGTGATAGCTGAGGTCATTCGAAAACCTAATAATGATTATTTCTGAAACCCTTCTCCACTATATGTAATTTGAATAGTTATATAGTGGCTCTTATATCTTGTGGTTGGTAGTTATAACCATAATATAAAAATGACCCTATAGGAGAGATTTCCAAATTTATTATCACAGATCCCCCTAGTGGGGGAGATTCATTGTTAGTATAGTCCACCCCATGTGTTTTTTCTCTAGTCATCACAAATAACCAAAAGTGATTTTTTAATATTTTCCATAAAAAAAAAGTATAGTTTTCCTTAATGTTATAGAGAACCACCTATAATGGATGTTTTCTCATTATTAAAAACGATAAAAGTATTTTTAAATTTAATTTATTATATACCTCCCCAATGATGTTATCTTACAATGTTATCACAAACCCACTCGAGGGAGATTTCCTAAAATATCGAGGCCAACCCGTCGGGTATTTTATTTAAAATTTCCCATACCTCCTCTTAAGGTAATATTCAAAAAATTGCAAAAACTAAATCATAGATCATTTTAATTTTAAAAAAATTAATAATTTTGTAAATATATTAATATCCCTAAAAACTATGACCATAAATTTTTTTTATGCACAATATAAAATATCTCACCTAAATTTAATATGTGGATATTTATACCCTTCTAGATATTAATATTTGGTTATTATTACACAAAAACCTTTTAGAAACTAGGAAAATTAATATAAAATATAACCAGAATAGTCCACTTCATAATAGACTCATGTTAACTACCACTAACTAACTTTGGTACATTTTAATAAACCACCAATTTAAATTTTATATATGAAATGCTGACGAATTAAACAACTCTTTAAATTTCCAATATCAAAATTATCAATTCTGAATATCTATTTCATAATCATTGATCTAAAAATTATTTCATTTTCATCATTGAATATCCATTTTTTCTAATCTCACAAAAACAAATCAGGTTTCCCTAAAATAGTATTCAATGATAAGGATCCATGAAAAATTAAGATATTCAAATCCAAGGTAAAATTATAAACTAGGGTAATTCACCAGTAATTTCCCTCTTCATAGGATTTGAAACATTTGATTATAATGAAATAACTATAACAATTCACAATTTAATTAATATATTATAATGAGGTAAATTCATAGTACCCCAACAATGAAAATATCTAATACATATTGGAAATATCAAATCCTATAATTTAATGATTATTTACCACTAAATGTAACCTTATAAAAGGTCACAAATTCAAGAATATCCTCTTGCATGAGAAAAATAATTTTTTATTGATGAGAAAAATTATGTTGAATATATAGTGTATGAAAAAAATGGTGAGATGTTTCTTGACATAAAATTAAATGAATATTAGATACAAGTGGATTTTCAGCCCTAATATAGGATCTCGATTGTATGTGTAGTGACTAAAATTCCATAGAATTAAATGTGGATCATCGTAGATGAATAAGAGATACAAGAGGATTCCCACTGGTGTTATTAGACCTTAATGGGTGTAAAACCCCACATAGGGGAGAAAATTTGTAGAACTAGTGAAATTTTGGGGTTTCTCCTCATATAAAGAGGCCACGTGAGGGAAATGGGTTACTGGTAGCCTATACAAATTAGATGGTTTCCCATCGTATGGAAACCTCCAGATTTATAGCTTTTATTTAGCCATTTTCCGTTTTGGGATATTATGAACTAATCTAAAATTACATCCCTAACTATTACTAGACTAGATCTATAACAAAACTAAATGTTTCTCACATTCCCTAAGGTATGTCAACTATCACCCGAGTGTCATCAATGACTAGTAGGAATGATTTTACCTAATATAAAGTAGATGAATATCCATATATTAAAATATATTAATGAATGTAATAGTGGAATAATAAAATTGAGAAATTTATTCGCAGGATAAAATAAAATATTATAATAATCAAAATATAATGTAGTTTCTAAAAACACAAAAATGTATGTCTGACAACAATAGATAGTTAAAACCAATACAAGAAATCAATGTGATAATGTGGGAAATGTCCCACCATATCACAGTCAGCTACCCATACCCAGCTGACGAAATCCCCAACATATTACTAAGGAGCCTTTCCTTTTCATGCATAAAAATATAAAACCATGTATATAAACCATTTATAGGGTTCTTTGTGGGTGAACTATAGAGGCCCACTAGGATACGTCCAAGGTGTTCCATATCGTGCCTCTATATAGACATTTAATGTATACATATTTTAAAGAATACAGGACATGTTGAACTATATAGAATTATTTTTCAAAAGAATGGAAATATTTCACTTTTTTCCATATTTCTAAAATATGTCAGTATAATATTATTAATGTATAATTTCTATAATCATTAATCAAATTTAATGTTGGTGAACTAATTGAAGCTCAAAAAAATTCTAATGGTAACATGACATATTTCACAATAGGTTGGGATATCCGAATGGTTATACACTAATTAACTATCATATTAATTGTTTATATTCTAATATTGATGTTTTTAATGTCTAAAAATTCAACTAGTAGTCTAATTCATAAATTTTGCTTCATTTTACATCATTGTACTATTCATGTTAAAATTCAAATTGGGGCTCAATTAATCATCTTCTTGTGGAATATATTATATTCTATTTGTTAATTTTATATTTCTTAATAATATTAATCACAATGATTATAATATTTTGTATTTTAGTGTTGATGACTAAATTCCAAATGAAGATGGATATTTTTGGTAATGAATGTCGATATGTATGGAAAAAGCATAATGGGCCTTAGGCAAATCAAAAAATAGTGGGTCCTAAAATTCTATCCCAAATCAGTAATTTTTTTTCATTAGATATATAAAATTATTTGCATCACTTCATACAAATGTGGGATGAATTTTTTTTGAAATATGCAGGGAGGTCCAGGGAGTTGTAGTTGACATTTTAATTATCGGTTAGAAATAGAGGCCCATAAAATCTGCCCACCAATTTGATAATAACATATGATTAATAAATAAAATTTATCTAGACCATTTATAGATATTAGAGGACACCAAAATGATGATATTTATATTATAAAATCCAAATATATTTTTCCATATTCAATTACATATAGACACACAAAAAAGGTGGATGTGTGTGTATGATCTTCCAAGTCAAAGTTAAAAAAACAAACTTCCATTTATTTCACACCATACTTTAGAATCTAAAAATTTATGGGGAATTAATTTATGGATGTGGGATCTATCTAAGAATCATAATATTCCTATATAATGAGCTGATGGTGAATGGAATTAGCATCCAAATATTTCTTCCAATTATAATTTTATTGTTTCATTTTTTAATTTATACTTTGTTTTTTCATTTATGTTTTTCTATCATGTTAGTTTTTTTATAAAACATTTTACACATATTCACATATTGTTAGAATTTTATTAACATGTTCATACAATTTAATGATGGTGGGAATTTATTCACACAAACAATTGAGAAATTACTCCCACAGTGGTGGAGTGTTTCACATTCCAAAGAATATCTTCTTCAATCCTGCTTTAATATGTCGACTACCACAATACATTGTGTTATTTTCTTAAATGGAAGGATAATACTTCGGTTGTGTGATTATAGGGATTATATTGATTTATTATTGGATGTTATTTTATTTTACTAAATTCTATAATTCATTATTTAGTTTGAGAGTTCAATTCTTCGACTTTATTCTTCTTTATTTTCAATGACATTAACAACTATGCATTTTTAGGAATAGTAAGATCCAGTTCCTTAGATTTAACATGAATGTGTCTATCTATGTTAATTAGTTTTTATCATTCAACTTTCATAAGGACTAAATTATACAATGATATTTTGTATATATCTCATTGATTTAATATCTCTTGAATTAGTGAATGTAAAATTCATAAGAAAACAATTACATCTCGTATTTACCTAAAAAACCTAGAATTGGACCATCATATTTAATTTTCTTAATTCAAGTAATTGTGTTTCCATTTTTGTTTTTTAAATTGAATATTTAGTTCTAAGAAGAAAATAAATCCAAAAAGTTAGTCACAACATAGACAATACACTATCAAACCATTAAGTCTATAGGTTTTCTCTTTGGTCCCTATGGATTTGATACCCCAATATATACTTAAAGTGAATACTTACACAATATAACATGTTTATATTTTGTTTCTACTCATTTTTGTGCATTTTTAGGGAGCCAAATAAGTAACTTAGATTCTATCATTATTTTCACACCCTATGCACTCTATTCCCACCCCCCATTTCTCTTATCTTTTCCAATTTATGTATATGTTCTCCCAATGAATCTCAAATCCTCATTTCATCCTAACCTAATTTATTGTATTACAAAATAACCATTCGTAAACCCATTCTAAAATGTAACGTTAAAACAATATTGGGGAGCAATTATATTAGTGAATTTTTCCGATCAAACCTTTAACTATTTCTCAAAACTGGTGAGATATACAATTAATGGGTTGATGAATGTTTAAATGATTAAATTCTATCCCCACCAAGGATTTTTGAAAATTTCAATTCTAGGGAAGTTTGTCATATACAAACCCTAATTAAACCTAATCCAAAAAAAACTCTAGAACAATATTTTTAATTAAAAAAATGAATTTATAAGTTTCATAATCATGGTTAGAATAGAAAAATATTTAAATGGTTATAAAAACCATTCCCACTCAGGTTTCCTCTTCTTCACCATTGATAGAAGAATATTATCAGAAAAAAATATTATTTAAAATTATAGTATTTTCATATTTCCATGACTGTGGAAAATAATGTAAACCATGATGTTATGGTTCCTAAAAAATCAGAGGCTCTAAATATATTCACACACAATATTAGAGCCTGTAATTGAATAAATTTGTAGTGTTTGGCCCATAAGGTTTGTGACTCCATAATTATCTCTCGCAAAGTGTGTCATTTCATCACATTTTTTTTCAAAAATAAATTTTTTAAAAATAAATCATAAGTTATGATATTCATATTATGTTTTAATAATATTCCTACCTACCACTTCCATTTTTTCTATAAATACAAAAATGGTCCCCATGCCTTTTGTGATGCCCAACCCATCATCATGATTTATTAAAATTGGATGAAATGCAAAAATGAATTATTACCATTTGAAAGGGATTTATATGGGGATATTTTTTTGAACATATCTAGTGAGAAATTATTTTTATAGGTTTCAAGATTGTTTGTAATTATCTTTTTATGAGAAATGTACATTAAAGTATTTTCAGAAAAAGGAGCACAATTTCAATGTATTGAGATATTATTTTTCTCACAACTAGACAAACTCAAGTTGGGGTCTGATTAGCTTCTGATAGATGTTAATATTCATTGGTTATATATTAATATTGATTTGATTCTATATCCAAAAAAACCAATTTCATTCCAATTCACTAATTGAGCTTAATTTCACATCATTGTGCCATTAAAGCGTAAAGTTTCAATTTTGGCCGAAATAATTGCCTAATTTTGAAATTCATTATATTTATTATTTTAATTTTGTATTTTTTGATATGATTTATCAATTTTATAGATATATTTTTCCTTTCAGGACTAATGGATGAATACAAATGTATGATGTATAATTTATCCAATGAAAAATAAATTCCACGACAAAGTATAATTTCCCTTAGGCACATCAATCAAAAGTGGGAAAAAAATTCGAGACCAATGAATCATTAGTTCAATCATTTGAATGATAAAATTACGTGGATCATTTCTATAACACCCGAGACTTTTATGAGAAATATTTTGTTTTTATGATATATAAATCATCAAAGGAATATTTTTCTACGCACAACACTTTCTTGGATTTCTTTCCACGAAATCACGACCTTCCTCGATAGCTTGTGTCGTACGCAATACCGAGTTTCACTAAACAATGATATGATACTAATATTTTATTAAAACTAGCCGTTATGAATAGTAATAACAACTTTTTGAAATTTTATAAATTTTATTTTTCAATATGGACTTCATTTTTGGATTCGGAATATCGAAATTAGCCTAGGGTGAAATTTTGGTATTTTTCTGAAAACTTTCAATTTTTTATGAATAGTGAAACCACTAAGTGGTAGTTAAAAAACTGAATTTTTCATAAAACATAATTTTACCGCTTCTGTGAGTGGAATTTTAAAAATACAAGAGACACGGTTGATGTCAGTAAGTAAAATTTGGTTCAATGAGATGAAAATAATTTTCGGTGAATAGTAAATTTTTTCTTTTATTTACCACGGTTAAAAGTAAATAGGGTAATTAAGGGTAAAAATGATATTATTATTACCCTAACACATGTGCTAATTCTATTGGATAAGTGTAATTCGACCAAAAAAAATCTTAGGAATAAAATAAGACGATTTAGGCCCACATGGAATAGATTAGGACATTTATTATTAATTTATTTAAAGAAGGGTTAAAATAGTTAAAATCAATGTTTAATAAGTAAATAATTTTTCATATAAGGTTATGCATAAGATAAATTCAACAATAAATATTTTTAGAAATATAAAAAGATTTCATACATAATGATATTTTATTTTTAATTTTTAGACATTAAATAATTTAATTTATTTATGACACAATGATGATGCAGTAATTATCTTATTAATGAAATAATGACATAATTGATGTTATAAACACCAAAATAAATGTAATTTGAGACTTTTTATGAATTCCACTAATTTTCTAGATTAATATGACATGTTCATATTGATTTAATTTTCTTTTTTTGAACTAATCATTCTGTTATGATTTTCACAAAAATCAATTACTAAATTATGACAAAATTGACAAAAAATAGTTTTTAAAACAAATATTATATTATTAATTGTTATTTTATTCCTAAAAATCTAAGGTTATGCCAAATTACTTATATAAGGTTATATATATTAATAATAAACAACTTGGGGTTCGTTTGGCTGCTTATAGTAAGTTTATTATCCTTATAGTATAAGAACACAAGAAGACACAGTAAAAGTAAATTTATTTAACTTAATGTTAAATCTAAATGATAAGGTTAAAATAGGAACCTAAACTTGTCTAAATTATATTGTATGAGAGGATTTAGAACCATAACCACCTTATATTCTAAATATATCAATTTAGAGCTATTTAAAACCGAACATGACTTTATAATAAAATAATATTTTTAGTTTTCCCAAAGGAGCCCCTCTCATCCCTTATAAAAGGGCACCACCTCCCCCTCTTCCACACACCACATTGAGCCTTCAAGCTCGGACAAGCCCTGCCAATTAATCCTCTCCACTTCTATAGAGACATCTTAGAGGTCCAGGTCTTCTTTAATGACCATTTTTAGTGCCCTAAAAGAAGGTCTCAAAGAAGAACTTCAAAGAAGAGGTAATGTTCGTTACCGATTCTTTCATCTTTATTTTTTCTTCCACTTATTCTTCTTTAGTTGTATCATTATGAAGTAATAACATCAGTATCACTGATATACTGATATGTTATTATATTTATGAAACAAAACTATTTCACCATCTATCCATCCTACGGAAAATGAAATCACTGCTCGTGCATACGTATAGAATACCGTCTCCACGCCGTGGTGTAATCTATTTTCCACCACCACCTTACTTGGATGGGTATAGTGGTGTAAATAATGACTATATATGATTATTGTAAATTTATATTTATTCTGAAATTGTATACATGCACTCCAATACAATTCCATTATCATGGGAACAATATCTTTGCTTGTGCGTACGTACAGAATACTGTCTCCACGATGTGATGCGACTCGTTCTACATGATCTTCATTGAATAATGATTATATAAATGAATTGAATGAATTAATATGATATATATTACACTAATTAAATTATTTAAATGGTTTATCTATAACCTAAAGATAAGAATAAGAATTTATTCGACAAAACACGCATAAGAACAAAAAGTTATAAACACCCGAATAACAAGTGGAAATGAAATATTACTACTAAGAAGCTAAGAATATGACCATATATGATATCATAAAAATAATTATGATTCTGTAATAAGTCAATAACATTAATTAAATCATTATACAGGAGTTTTGGACAAATACGAAGCAAATTGGACCTAAGGTAAGGGAAAATATCACAATCTCATTTTTATCCGAGATTGTTTATACTTTGGTATTTACTGGGGCGTATTTTATCATCCACATCCACATTTACTAAATATTTAATATAATTTCCATCCACCTAAAATTTTTTAAATCCAATTTTACCATTCGGTGAGTTTTTAGTAAAAGATATGAAAGGAATCTTTTTTCGTTTTTCGTACGATGTACTTTTTGAATTTTCCGAAAAAAGTACGAGAAGAATGTTTTTTTAACTTATACGGCATGAATGGATTTTAAAACATTATTTCAAAGAAGCTTCCTTTACAAGTTTTCATGTTTATTTTTAATCAACTTCTCTTAGTTTATAATTGAATGACATGTTAAAAAAAGAAAAGTGTTTTTGAAGTAGAAAGGATATTTTTCTCAAGAATGGAGTTCAAGTGTTTTATCAAAATTATTTTCCATCTAAGATAATATAGGGTTCTGTTTAAATCCCTATTATTACATGTATTTGATTATGTTTTGATGGAAATATTTTTATGAATTCCTTTATCTTATATGAATTTTTTTCTGATGTCATGTTGTTTAAGAGTCCCATTTTTACTACATGGGTTATGCAATGATGTATGATTTATGATTTTGTGGAACACATAAGAATGGTATCATTATGAGATGGGTGGGACCTATATCTCCCTCCAATTAATTGGGTAAATATTTTATATCTCATGAGATAGACATGGATGGAACGGTAGGTTATACTGGTGCAGTGAAACAGGACTGAAACGAGGAGTGAAATCGGTTCAGAAATGGACTTTGTCCACTAAGATACTCTTGGAAATGTGTCTTGACTAATAAGAAATGATTCTCTATGATTATGTGTGTATTCCATAAAGTTTCTTGTTTTATGTTATGATTATTGTGATTACATTTCACTACCATGATTTATCCCATGTTATGAAATTATGATTTCTTTTGCAGGTTAAGATTTCAAAAATGTTATGTTCTTATGAATATGATGTGATTTATTTTCGTTTTGTTTACCCTTACTGAGCATTTGAGCTCACTCTTTTTTATGTTTTCTTTCCCCTAGGTCAGGAAGAAGGTTATTAAGTAAGATATTCCAAAAGGTACTATAGATATGATTAAATAAATGGGAGACAATGTAGATGCATTATGAACCAGGTGTTTATGTTTCCCAGTTTCTAAAGACACTATACCTATACGGTCCTTTCATGGTTTTGTTATATGTTGTAATAAGTCTGCTTCAATTCTGATGTAATAAAAATGTATGTAAAGTATGGGTCGTTATAGTTGGTATCAGAGGAAAGGTATAGTCAACCTTTGGAAACTAGGATGTGAAAGCCTTAGTAAGAACCCTAAGGATAAGTCTAAGAATAGAAAACAATCTTAATGTTTTAGAAATGGCCCTGAATAACCTAGGATAAGACCTTAAGTGTGAAGTTTTATTATTGATTATGTGGTTTTCCTATTATAATTAGTGTTGCTCACACTATTCTTCTTGGTTTTAGTCAATGGCTGGAACCCGAAAGAACCGTGTTAATGCGGAATGCGACGGGAAATGCAATGATTTTCCTCCTGAGCAACCAAAAGTTATGGGAGCTGGAATGAAAAATCTTATAGCCATGCTCACACAACTTTCTGAAGCTTTGAATCATGCAGGACTTCCAAACGAGCAAAGGAAGGAGCAAAATTCTGTTGAATCCTTAATGAGACAGCGTCCACCTTCTTTCAGCGGGTCTACTGATCCATTATTTGTTGAAAAATGGATTAGTACTACTAAAAAGATATTTCCAGTTCTTCAATTTTCTGAACATGATAAAGTCATTCTAGCAGTGTATCGTTTGGACGGAGAGACTAATCAATGGTGGAATCTTATTAAGAATACGAGGCAAAGGGATGAAATTGAGTCCATAGAATGGGACGCGTTCAAGAACTTATTTTTCAATAAGTAATTACCTCGTATTCTCCAAACAAAGATGGAGAAAGAGTTTCTTGAACTGAAGAAAAAGTACGATGAATCTGTTGGTACCTATGAAGAAAATTTTAAAAGACTTGCAAGGTACGCTTCTGGTATTATTATCCAACCTGAGAGTAAGATCGATCGATTCTTTAGTGGCTTAAAACCAAGTCTTCGAAGGGTCTTAGCCATAAGGGACTTCAATAGCTACGAGGAAATCGTTCGATGTGCTCTCAATGTTGAGATGGAGATTAGAGTAACCCATCAGTCATATGGGTTTGATAAGAAGTGGAAAATTGAATTCAATGGAAAATCTAAAGAGCATACTGAAAATAAGATGAGCTTTCCCTTATGCTTAAAGTGTGGAAAGAAACATGGAGGGAGTTGTCTTAAAGGGACAAGTAAATGTTTCAAATGTGGAAAGGAAGGTTATCGGGCATTTTAATGCAACAATGATGGGAAGAAGATGTATAATGATGCAAACAAATGAAGGGACACACAGAATGAACCTACTACACTTCAATGTTTCATGTGAAAGGAGATGGGACATTATGCCAATAAATGCCCTAATCCAAGGGTTGATGATGATGGTCGACGAGAACAAACTCTTAAGGATAAAGGCAAAGGAAAGTCGCATGCAATTTCTATCAGCGATGTGGAGTATGATAACGATGTGGTGAAAGGTAAACTTACCATCCACTCTAAATTAGCCAATGTTTTATTTGATTCTGGATCCACCCACTCTTTTATTTCTGAATATTTTTCTAAGAGTATCACCGTATTACCTCAATAATTAGATGTTGAGTTAGCTGTGACAACACCTAATGGAACAACGGTTGCATCAAAAGTTTATAATTCTTCTCCGATTGAAGTTTGTGGGAAAGTGCTTCCTGCAAATCGTGTGATCCTTCCTATAGTGGAATTTTATGTGATTCTTGGCATGGATTGGCTTTCTCAACATGGAGCTCATATCAATTTCCAAATAAGGGAAGTCACATTTCATATTCCAGATCAATCTTTGATCGTCTATCGATGCAAGGATGAACATAACCTTCCAGTGGAAATTTCGTCCATTTTATGGGTATTGATTCCACTAAATGAAGGTTATTTATCTCAAATGGTTGGTGAGAATCTCACGATTAAAAATATTCCCATTGTACGGGAGTTTGATGATGTCTTTCTGGAGGAATTACTGGGTCTTCCACCAAATCGTGAAGTTGAGTTTTCAATAGAACTCGTACCGGGTGCTTTGCCTATTTCAAAGACACCTTATAGAATGACCCCAATTGAGTTGCAGGAATTGAAGAAGCAACTCCAAGAGAATCTTGATAAGGGATTCATATGCCATAGTGCATCACCTTGGGGAGCAGTTGTTCTATTTGTTAAGAAGAAAGATGGATCAATGAGACTCTTCATTGATTATCGAGAACTTAACAAGATCACTATCAAGAACAAATATCATATCCCACACATTGTTGACTTATTTTATCAACTATGCGGAGCTCAATAATTTTCCAAGATTTATCTTCGTTCAGGGTATCATCAATTAAGGGTCAAAAGGGAGGATATACCAAAGACATATTTCCGTACAAGGTATGGACACTATGAATTTATAGTGATTCCATTTGGTATTACTAATGCCCCTACTATCTTCATGGATCTGATGAATAGAGTCTTTAGAGACTATTTTGATCAGTTTGTGGTAGTCTTTATAGACGATATTCTTGTCTACTCAAAGAGCAAGGAAGATCATGAAGATCACATGAGAATTATATTGAAGACCCTATGAAAGGAGAAGCTTTATGCCAAATTTACTAAGTGTGAATTTTGGCTTCAAAAAGGTTCATTTTTGGGTCACATAATCTCAAAAGAGGGGATATCTGTGCATCCAAGAATAACAGAGTTTACCAAAAGATGGTCGATACCAACAACAGTAACTGTGATCATAAGTTTTCTTGGTTTGGCAGGATATTATCGATGTTTTGTGAAAGATTTTTCACGATTATCTAATCCACTCACCAAGTTGACTCGGAAAGGAGTTAAGTTTGTTTGGATGGAGGAATGTGAATAGAATTTCAAGGAGTTGAAAAGAAGGTTATCCAGTGCACCTGTGCTCACACTGCCTTGTAATGGAGAAAGGTTAGTGATCTATAGTGATGCATCCAAGAAGGTATTGGGGTGTTTTCTTATGAAAAATGATATGGTGATAGCTTATGCCTCACGACTGTTGAAAATCCATGAGCAAAATTACCCAACACATTATTTGGAGTTAGCTGCGGTAATTTTGCATTAAAGATTTGGTGGCATTATCTTTCTGGAGAAAGGTGTGACATTTATACTGATCATAAAAGTTTAAAGTATATTTTCACAAAAAAGGAGATGAATATGCGTCAAAGAAGACGGTTGGAGCTGATTATGGATTATGACTACTCAATCCATTACCTCCCTGGGAAAGCAAACAAGGTAGCAGATGCATTAAGTCGACAAGACCATGCCAGTTTATCCATGATGAGGATCACAAAAGATCCAATATTTATGGATTTACAAAGGATGGATCTTGGAATTATAATGGTTGGGGAAAATCGTATCTTTCTCAAATGAATGTTCAACCATCTATACATGTGATGATTAAAGAGGCACAAAAAGAAGATGTCGAGTTACAAAAGAAGGTGAGAAATCTTCCTGAATTCAACCTTGATTGTGATGGGATAATAAAGTTCAGGAATCGGGTTTGTGTTCCTCCCATCCCCGAATTATAGAAGGAGCTGCTAGATGAGGCTCATAGTTCTTCATTATCTATTCATCCTAGAAGCACGAAGATGTATAGGGACCTGAAAGAGTACTTCTGGTGGGATGGAATGAAAAAAGATGTTGCTGAATATGTCTCTCGATGCTTGGTTTGTCAATAAGTTAAAACTGAGAGACAGAAGTCTAAGGGGATGTTACAACCATTACCCATACCCGAATGGAAATGGGAAAACATCACTGTGGACTTTGTCACCAGACTTCCTAACACATCTAAATGCAATAATGCAATCTGGGTCATAGTTGATCGTCTTACAAAGTCTGCACACTTCATTGCTATTAGAGAGGATTTCTCTCTGGATCAGCATTCCAGGATATATGTAACGGAAGTGGTAAGATTGCATGGAGTACCACTTTCTATTATATCTGATCGGGATCCGAGATTTAACTAGAAGTTTTGGCGAAGTCTTCAGCATACTCTGGATAAAGAGTTGAGTTTCATCACTGCTTATCATCCTCAGACAGATAGTCAGTCTAAGAGAAAAATTCAAACTCTAGAAGATATGTTGAGAGTTTGATCTATGGATTTCAAAGGAGGTTGGGATCAACACCTACCTTTGGTGGAATTTTCATATAATAATAGATTTCACTCCAGTATTCAGATGGCTCCTTATGAAGCTCTCTACGGAAATAAATACAGGACTCCAACATGCTGGGATGACGTTGGGGAAAGAATGATATTAGGACCTGATCTCATTGATGAAATGGCAGAAAAGGTCTGATCTATTCAACAACACATAAGAGCAGCTCAGAGTCGACAAAAAAGTTATTCCGAAAACTGAAGAAAAGACCTAGAGTTTGAAGTGGGTGATAAAGTGTTCTTATGAATATCTCCATGGAAGAGGGTCATGAGATTTGGAAAGAAGGGGAAGTTGAGCCCTAGATATATCAGACATTTTGAAATACTGGATCGTGTTGGGAAGCTAGATTACCGATTGGCACTTCCACCGAATCTCTCTCATGTTCACGATTTGTTCCATGTATCTCTCCTGAGAAAGTACATACTTGATCCTTCACATGTACTCAGCTCTGATGTTGTACCGATGGAGCAAGATCTTTCTTATGAAGAACAGCTTATATAGATTCTAGATCGTAGCGAAAAAGCCCTACGAAACAAGACCACTCGCTTGGTCAAAGTTTTATGGAGGAACCACCAATTAGAAGAAGGTACATGGGCTCTTGAGGATATGATGGGGGAGAGGTATCCTCATCAGTTTGTTACTGAGTGACGAATTTCGAGGGTGAAATTCATTTTAAGGGGGGTAGAATTTAACACCCGAAACTTTTATGAGAAATATTTTGCATTTATGTTATATAAAACATCAAAGGAATCATTTTCTACACACAACACTTGTTTGGCTTTCTTTACACGAAATCACGACCTTCCTCGATAGCTTGCGTCGTAGGCAATACCGAGTTTCACTAAACAATGATATGCTATTAAATTTTATTAAAACTAGCCGTTATGAATAGTAATAACAACTTTTTGAAATATTATAAATTTTATTTTTCAAAATGGACTTCATTTTTGGATTCGAAATATCTAAATAAGCCTAGGGTGAAATTTTGGTATTTTTCTGAAAACTTTCAATTTTTGATGAATAGTGAAACCACTAAGTGGTAGTTAAAAACTGATTTTTTTTCATAAAACATAATTTTACCGCTTCTGTGAGTGGAATTTCAAAAATCTGAGAGACACAGTTGATATTAGTAAGTAAAATGTGGTTCAATGAGATGAAAATAATTTTTGGTGAACAGTAACTTTTTAATTTTATTTACCACGGTTAAAAGTAAATAGGGTAATTAAGGGTAAAAATGATATTATTATTACCCTAACACATGTACTAATTCTATTGGATAAGTGTAATTCGACGAAAAACAAACTTAGAAATAAAATATGACCATTTAGGCCCACTTGGATTATATTAGGACATTTATTATTAATTTATTTAATGAAGGGTTAAAATAGTTAAAATCAATGTTTAATAAGTAAATAATTTTTAATATATGGTTATACATAAGATCAATTCGACTATAAATATTCATTAGAAATATATAAATATTTCCTACATAATTATATTTTATTTTTAATTTTTAGACATTAAATAATTTAATTTATTTATGACACAAAGATGATGCAGTAATTATCTTATTAATGAAATATTGACATAATTGATGTTATAAACACCAAAATAAATGTAATTTGAGACTTTTTATGAATTCCAATAATTTTTAGGTTAATATGACATGTTAGTATTGATTTAATTATCTTTTTTCGAACTAATCATTCTGTTATGAATTTAACAAACATCAATTACTAAATAGTGTCAAAATTGACATAAAATAGTTTTTAAAACAAATATTATATTATTAATTGATATATTATTCCTAAAAATCTATGGTTCGGCAAAATGACTTAGATAAGGTTATATATATTAATAATAAACAACTTGGGGTTCTTTTGGCTGCTTATAGTATGTTTATTAACCTTATAGTATAAGAACACAAGAAGACACGATAATGGTAAAATTATTTAACTTAATGTTAAATCTAAATGATAAGGTTAAAATAGGAACCTAAACTTGTATAAATTCTATTGTATTAGAGTATTTATACCCCTCCCCACCTTATCTTCGAAATATATCAATTTGGAGCTATTTAAAACCGAACTTGACTTTATAATAAAATAATAGTTTTAGTTTTCCCAAAGGAGCCCCTCTCCTCCCTTATAAAAGGGCACCTCCTCCCCCTCTTCCTCACACCACATTGAGCCTTCAAGCTCGGCCAACCCCTAAAAATTACTCCTATACACTTCCCTAGAGACATCCTAGAGGTACTGGTATTCTTCAAAGACCAATTTTAGTGCCCTAAAAGAAGGTCTCAAAGAAGCACTTCAAAGAAGAGGTAATGCCCGTTACCGATTCTTTCATCTTTATTTTTTCTTCCACTTCTTCTTCTTTAGTTGTTTCATTATGAAGTAATAAATCAGTATCTCTCATATACTTATATGTTATTATAAGTGTGAAACAACCCTATTTCACCATCTATCCATCCTATAACAAAAGAAATCACTGCGCATGCGTACGTATGGAATACCGTCTCCACACCGTGGTCAAATCTATTTTCCACCACCACCTTTCTTGGATGGGTATAATGGTGTAAATAATAACTATATATTATTATTTTAAAGTGATATTGATTATGAAATAGTATACATGAACTCCAATACAATTCCATTATCATGGGAACGATATCATCGCTCGTGCGTACGTACGGAATACCGTCTCCACGATGTGATGCGACTCGTTCTACATGATCTTCATTGCATAATGATTATATAAATGAATTGAATGAATAAATATGATATATATTACACTAATAAAATTCTCTAAATGATGTATCTATAACCTAAAGAGAATAATAAGAATTTATTCGACAAAACACGCCAAAGAACAAAATGTTATAAACACCCGAATAACAAGTGGCAATGAAATATTACTACTAAGAAGCTAAGAATATGACCATATATGATATCATAAAAAAAATTATGATTCTGGAATAAGTCAATAACATTATTTAAATCATTATACAGGAGGTTCGAACACATATGAAGCAAATTGGACTTAAGGTAAGGGAAAATATCACAATCTCATTTTTATCCGAGATTGTTTATACTTTGGTATTTACTGGGGTGTATTTTATCATCCACATCCATTTTTCCTCAATATGTAATATTAATTCCATCCACCTACAATTTTCTAAATCCAATCTTACCCTTCGGTGAGTTTTTAGTAAAAGATATGAAAGGAATATTTTGTTGTTTTTCGTACGAGGTACTTTTTGACTTTTACGACAAAAGTACGAGAAGAATGTTTTTTAACTTATACGGCATGAATGGATTTTTAATACATTATTTCCAAGACGATTCATTTACAAGTTTTCATTTTTAATTTGAATCAACTTCTCTTAGTTTAGAATTGTATGACATGTTAAAAAAGGAAAAGTGTTTTTGAAGTAGAAAGGATATTTTCCTCAAGAATGGAGTTCAAGTGTTTTATCAAAACTATTTTCCATCTAAGATAATATAGGGTTCTATTTCTATCTCTATTATTACATGGATTTGATTATGTTGTGATGGAAATATTTTTATGAATTCCTTTATCTTATATGAATTTTTGTGTGATGTCATGTTGTTTAAGAATCCCATTTTTACTACATGGGTTATGCAATGATGTATGATTTATGATTTTGTGGCACACATAAGAATGGTATAATTATGAGAATGGTGGGACCTATATATCCCTCCAATTAATTGGGTAAATATTTTATATCTCATGAGATAGACATGGCTGGAACGGTAGGTTATACCATTTCAGTGAAACAAGACTGAAACGAGGAGTGAACTCGGTTCAGAAATGGACTTTGTCTACTAAGATAGTCTTGGCAATGAGTCTTGACTAATAAGAAATGATTCTCTATGATTATGTGTGTATTCCATAAAGTTTCATGGTTTATGTTATGATTATTGTGATTAAATTTCACTGCCATGATTTATCCCATGTTATGAAATTATGATTTCTTTTGCAGGTTAAGATTTCCAAAATGTTATGTTCTTATGAATATGATGTGATTGATTTTTGTTTTGTTTACCCTTACTGAGCATTTGAGCTCACTATTTTGTATGTTTTCATTCCCCCAGGTCATGAATAAGGTTATTAAGTATGATATTCCAAAAGGTACTATAGATATGATGAAATAAATGGGAGACAATGTAGATGCTTTATGAACTAGTTGTTTATGTTTCCCAGTTTCTAAATACACTATACCTATATGGTCCTTTCGTGGTTTTTTTATATGTTGTAACATTTATGCTTCAATTCTGATGTAATAACAATGTATGTAAAGTATGGGTCATTATAATTTCATTAAAATGTGACTGGAGATATTTCCTGAATCATTCAAGAAGATCTGGGAAGTTGGAGTTGACATTTAAATTATGAGCTAGATACAGAGGGCCATAAAATAAACCCACCAATTTAATCATAACATCCCAATTGAATATCTGATTGGCCTTAACATTTTAAAAATACTATAGGTCACCATGAATAAGATATAGTTCTTATTCAAGATCTATGCATTACACCATCATCAATGAAAAACTAGCATTCCAAAAAGTGGGATGAAATGTGAGTATTTTCATCATAAAAGTTGAAAATTACAATTTCACTTGATTTCTCAACCTCTTTTTGAGTGTATTAATTTATATGGAAGGAATGGATTTATGGGGTGTAGAACTAATTCTCCTAATATGACTATATATGGTTATAGGGGTGAAGGTAATTAGAATCCATTTTTTTCTTTTGAATTGTAATTTTACGCATTCATTTTGTAATTGGTCCTTCATTTTTTCCATGTGAGTTTTCAAATCATTTTTTATTAATAAAAGTTTCCATTCATCTTCACTCATTCATTTAATTTTCATAAAATGTTGATACCATTTAATGATGGTGTGAATTTATCCACACAAAAATTGTGAAATTACTCACACAAATGGTGGAGTTCTCATTATTTCAATATTTCACTTATTCAATCCCACTTCATTATGTGAACTCCCACATCCATTGAAATATTCTTATAAATGTAAGGATAATACTTGTATAGTATTATTAGAAGGAGTTTCATGGGGTTGGATTGAAGGTTATTTGATTTTATTAACGTTAATAGTTAATTCTATGGTTTTATAGATCAATTAAATTACATATTTCTTTTTCATCTTTAATTAATACAAAAACTACACATTTGGAGTTCTAGTAAGATCCAATTCCTAAGACTGATCGGAGAAGTGATCTTCTATGTAATTTGGTTATTAGCCATTATTTGTTTATAGATTAAATTTGACATTGTTATTGTGGACTTATATCATTTGTTGAATATCTCTTGAACTAGTTAATTAAAAATTAATATGAAAACAAATATATTCCTTATTTTACAAAAAAAAAACATCTATTATCCCTTCATCATTAATTATTTCAATTCATGTAATTGTGTTAATTTTAAATTTTTTTAAATTATCTTATTAGTTCTAAAAATTAAATCAATCTAAAAGGTTGGTCTCTTTGTAGCCAATAATCCATCAAATAATAGTGTCTATTGGTTTCTTCTTCAAATCCTGTGGATTTGATATCCTATGTTATATTATAAGAGACCAAATACATCATATTACATGATTAAATTTGGGGAAAACGATATATTACTTCTACCAAAATCAATTAATGGAATCTAAGAACATTGAAACCCATAATAAATTCACCACTTTCAGAATAATGTTAGTTAACCTTACTTTAGGATTCAATAATTCCTTAATGAAACATAGATATGATCCTTAAAATCCCTAGATGATTCTAATATCAAGTTAATTATATGCCTCCTCCCAACCAAATACAAACATCACCTTCTTGTGATCAATACTGATATCATGTTATGAAACCAAGTAACCTATGAACAAATATTCATAGATATTGAAGTTACATTTTGATAAATTTTCATAAATATGGGTTTTCGGCACGATTCCAAAAATAGATATGAGAAGAATCTCCTATTGTTCTGTAGTCATCAAATATAACATGATGTCCTATGAGAATACCATGAAATAAAATCCAATTACATGTAGTAATTAATTTTTATAATGACCATTAAAACCAAAATATAATTATTATTTACAAATGCATCACATGGTTCTCAAAGTGGCTATCCATTATATTGAAGCAATTATTTAGAATAGTTGACCCATTAATTTTAAGATAATGAATTCAAGATTAAAAGAAAATTTTTTAGAACTACATCCCCCCTTTCAATTGATCAAATAATAAAATAATATTGTGAATGTAATTTTTATTTTTATTTTTCACCAGATTATCTTTTCTACAAATAGAAACATTAAAAGTGTGTCCCTCAGCCTACATGTAAAAATGAATTGGGGTTACCCAAGGTGATCCAAATGGGTGAATTAATCCATTTGATTCCAAATATCGCAACTAAATCTTAATATCATATAATTGTTACAGTTCCATGTGATATAATTGTATGTAAATCCACATAGTTCCATGAACAAGGTATTTATAGAATATATGCTCCCTTTTGGAGGAAAGTAAGAAACCTTGAATGATACACTTCAAGATAATATCTTTTCACTGGAAGAAGTTCACAACCATATGTATCTTCTTTATGTTCATGTAAAAAGTAAGATATCAATTTCCCATGTTATGGTTGTGGATGTATATATCTACTAGACCTTGGATCCCATTCTCACATAAATACATAAACTCTCTAATGAATTGTAGTATAGGACACCCACTGATGACAGAAATAGAATAGATCAAAAAATAAAACCATCTAATAAATCATTATAATAATATTAATGAAGTTAATATCCAAGAATTTGATATTTAAATTTATCTTAGTTTCAGATATTGAAAACATCCTTGTGGTGCATTAAAAATCCTCCATCGTCCTCTTTAAAATTGGTATTTCTATCTCTATAACCTATGTAATGAATTCTATTATGAGAGTTTAAAATTTCACCATGTCATTTGATATAAATGTTTTAAAGGAACCAATATCAAATTAATATGTAATTATGTATGATGAAATGATTACAATACCTATCAAGGTATCATTTTTCATAACAGCCTCCAATTGTGACTCTTCCACAATTTGAAACTATTTTTATTCCATAGAATTAATAAATCCAACCAAAATACTTTTGTTTAAACCCTACATAATTAGAGGTATATAAGTTTACTACACAACATAGTGGTGAGGAGTATTTTATCCCACTGTTGGAAGGAGAGATATCTAGAAAAAATAATTTATAGGTGACCATTAAAAATAGAGAATTTCATTTGAGGAAATAATCATCATTGAATCATGTGTTGTAATATTAGTTTCCCAGAACAAACATTAATTTTTCATTTCGATTAGAATATCACGAATAAAATGATTTATTCTTGATATAAGCTTACCATAATAGTTTGGATATTTCTACATCCACTACTTTAATGGTAATTTGATAGACTATTTTTCATACTAAAAGATTATCACAGTTCAAATGGTATAATTTGAACATTGAGATACTATTAAATTAATCATAAGAATATTTCATATGATCTAGATACATTATACAGACTAGAAAAAGATGATTCCCGACTATCAACTGTAGTGGGCTTATAAGGATTAAGACATCTTCTCATGATGTTTTCACTTGCTGATCTCTAGTATGTTAGATTGTGAGGACATACCTATAAATAAGAACACTAAATTTTTCATGTGTTTATTTTTTACCGTCATCTACAAACATTTGGGCTTCTCTCCTGGAATGAGTTCATAATCAATGTGTTCCATTTGACCTCCTTGTTGTTTGTGAGGAAAAAATAATGACATTGAAGTCATGGAGAGGAAACATGTATTGGATGTGTCCTTAATGGCATAAAACAGGTATAATGGTCAATATAGAATCTACCATTATCATATTAAGGAAGTGATATCTCAGACCTAGTAGTTAAATACAGTGATATATTCATTAAATACATTGTATCAGTGTTCAAATTTATGGTTTTCCATTTTGATGAATAAACTATGAAGCATGAATTAATGATGACAAAATCATTGCCTCCTACTTTATGGGATATCCTATGACAAATAGATGATGTTACACAGTGTGTATTCATAGGATGAATTTCATTACTATTTCTATTTCTTATCTCTTCACATGCCTTCAGGAGATTCTAGACTCTGATTTTGGTATGTGAGAAATATTCACTAGTGTCAAGGTAATTTCATAGTGGTTTAGACAATATAACATATACAAGATACTTCCATTATATGTTGAATGGGCATACATGACACAGTGGGACCAAAAACTACGTTTGAGTGTTTTCTAGGCTATAATGGTCACTAAAAAAATAAATTCACTATTATTCGAGACTATATTTAATGAGTTGATTTCATTTAATAAAATTATTTATTATAATTGAAGTAAATACAAGGAAAATATTATTTAGATGAATATTACTTTAATATTTAGGGATTGATTAATATTATTTGGATTAATTTCTTAAATTAATAACTCATGTTTTTCATGTAATATATTTAATATATTTTAAAAAGAGGTGATAAAATAAAAATATTTTTTATTATATATTAAATAAATCATAAATAGTTTATAATCAAATAGTTTTTGGACGTTAAATATATTGGGGCCTAGGAAACATGTCCATGTATTTATAAAATCAACAACATAAGTCTACATGTGCTCAAATCAATTTTTTTGTTCATTAAAATGGATTAAAATCACATCTCTTCACTTATATCCTAAAGATATGAAGGGAATATTTTAGTGAGGTAAACAATAACATGCACATAGATCGATGACACAAGATATATGTTATCATCACAACGTTGAAGGAATCATCATTGTTCTGAGTTAGCACCCATATATCAAAGAATGGTGTATGAGTAGATTTTAAAAGATTTTCTGGATGATCAATAGGGGTAGGATTTGATTCTTCATGAAATGGTCACTAGATATTGCCTTCAATAGAACATGTATTTAATTGATTGAGGAACTTTTTCATTTATTTGTTATATATTCAAATATTCACTAGAGATCCTCAAACCTCTACCAGAACATGGGTAATCAGAGATTATTAATTTAAATCGTTCAACTAATAAATATTTTTAAATACCTAGACAAATATCTTATTCCTTGTTCCCTAGTACCTTCAATTATGAAAATTGTGATCATTTAAATTTTTTAATACAATAAAAAAATAACATTAAATCAATTATTGGGCCTTAATCCAGTCTCAATAGTAAAAAATATGCATCGATCTAACTCCCACTGTCCATGTTTTTTCTATATGTTTTTTAGTATGGATTAAAGAAATTGGTTTTTCATGTTAAAATTTATATATATGGATAAATATATAGAAATTCATGTTTTTAATTTCAGGCGATCTAGTTTTGGTCCTATTTTGATTGGAAAACAAAATACCATGTAAGTTGTAAACAACACATGGAAGTGATTTTATTAATATATTCAATAAATTTTATTTACTCTCATTACATATTTTCTATTAAAAGTGTATAATTTTTTGTGAAATATTCATTTTTTAATAAGAAATATAATTTTTATCACTATTTGGAATAATCAATATTCAATTTATTTTACAATGTTATTCATAACATTTTTCTTATGTATCAAAATTGAGTGAATGTTATTTTGTTAGATTCCTAATTTAATATACAACCAATAATTAACAAGATTATTTGGATAATTCTTCCATTTAATGTTTCATATGATCCACATAAAAAGGTCTAATGAATCGTTCGAAAAAACTAGACCAACCATGAAGATATAATTTTTTGGATCAATAAAGAAACCCAAATTTGATGACACTCTTAAAACTGTTTTGGATTATAGAATGGAATCCTGGATAAATATTTTATGTCCCAACTCCACCCAAAAGTTTCCCAAATATTTCAATGATGTTTTTCCTGCAATTATGTCTAAAAATTAAAACTAGTACAAAATTATAGACTTTTCTCATGATATAGACAACCATTAAAGATGATATTTTTTAGTGTGAAATATAATATATAAGTGGAAAAAAATTATGATTTTTTATGAATTTAATGAAATTTTCAGGTTCTACAACTAAATCAAATTATTCCTTCAAAAAAAGTATGGATTTAAATGGAAAGATGTATATTATTTAGTAAAATAGCCATATCTTTGGATCCAAACTTCAATGTTTTTGAAAATTTTGAGGGATGAATGTAAAAAACAATATATAATAAATGTAAAAATCTACTATCTTGTGATATATCTATTTAGACATCCAAATTGGAAAGCTAATTTGAGGGGTATAAATGGAATGTAGACAATCATACTCCTTGGGCCACCAACATACCCCAAATCTCTCCTTGAAAGGATTTGTTATTTCAGCACATAAGGAGATTTTTCTGGACTGGAGCTATTCTAAGGGCCATGGAAGAATTTCTTAAATCTTGTTTTGAATGTAGATACCTCTCCTCAACTTTTATTGTGTTCCTTATTGATTTATTTCAATTGTATTCACATAATATGTTTTAATAATTTTTAATTTAAATGCATGTTTATTCTTCATATTATCTTTTAATCATCCACCATCTGTTATTAAATATTAATTATTTTGAAGTAATTTAGTTAAAGTTGATAACCCTTCCTTTATTTAATTTTCTCATTCAATGTAATTTATGATTTTACCTCTCTTAACCTTTTGTGTGTGTGGTCGGTGCACCACTCTTTTCATGTCCAATTCTTTTTTTTACCCATTAACATAAACATTCCAAACTGGTTAATAACCATCTCAATGGATAAGTAAATCTTACATTGTGTATATTACCAATTTGGGGATATTAGGTGATTGAGAGTTTTTCTTGAGGAATATTCATTAAATTGACATTGTGTACATTGAAATTTAAATTTCATTGATTAATGACATGTTTGATTTAACATGTGGATTCCATGGATTATTGGAACCATAAATACAATAAAATTAATATGTTTTAATTGATATTAGAACCATAGTAATGTTAATTTCTGGATTAATTCCCTGAAACTTGGGTATTCTTAAAAAAATTATCTTTTAATGTGGGTGTTAATTTAATGAAATATAATGAATATATCATTGATATAATAAGATTAAATTCCTAAAAATTGAACTCACCCCAAAATTTATAAAAATGTTACATAAAATTAAATCAATCCATCATTACATTTTATCACTTCAAACACCCCCCATTGGAATGTAAAATCACAAAAACAATTGATTATTAATAAGTATAATCATCGAGGATTAGAACTAAATGTAATTATACACATTAGGATAACACCAAAACATAACGGGTCTATAGGTAAAAATAGGCCATTCTATAAATGGATCTATTTTTGAGGACGGTACTATTCATAGTTGGTAGTTTTTTATTTTTGATGAAGATGTAAAAAAATGAATAATTATGAAAGAAACCTAAATAAAAACGCACATTATCATAAAACTCATATATGAAATAATCCATAGAAAACCCATCTTCCTCATCCTTCCCAAAAAATACTGAATTCCATGTAGCACATAAAAACAATTCATTGGATTTTTTTGACCTGAAAATCGAGTGAACACTTCGCCGAATCAGAATGTAAATTAGGGATAATCAAATCACTCCAGAACCAATCATTGTCCAAACAATTATTATAGATATAGAAAATACTACAGAATAATCCCATAAATAACTCACTACCCCTAATATGAATTACCAACCTCATGGTATTAAATATCAAAATTTCAGGGCTGATTTAATCTCAAATCAGTTTCGATTAATCTTCTACCTCATTTTCACCAGTTAGGTGGAGAGGATCCTCATATTCAACTCAAGGAGTTTGAAATTCCGTGCTCTACCATGAATCTCAAGGGTATTCTAATGAACAAATAAAACCTCTGGAAATACATTTCTACTTAGTTGACTCTACCAAATCATTGATCTACTACATCCCTCATGGTTCCATGACCACTTGGAATGACATGAAGTGAGTCTTCTTAGAGAAATTAATTCCTTCTTGTAGTACTAATTCTAAACGAAATAAAATAAGTGTTATCCATATATTCCCTAATGAATCACTCCTTGATAACTATGAATGGTTTAAAATGACTTTGGAAGCCTTCCCACAACACCAAATCCTCTTGATCCAATACTTCTATGAGGGGTTATTGGATATGGTTAGAACATTCATTAATGGCACCAGTGGTGGTGCAGTTGTTGAAAAAACTTGTGCTGCTACACGTGATCTCATAATCAATATGGATGAAATCACACAAAAATTCCATACTAAAGAAAATTATCAAGTCAATCATGTACAAGAGAATAAATCCAGAGAGCCAAAAAAGATTAATTAGTGGGTGAGTGAACTTATAGGTCTTGTGAGACAACAAGTGATGGATTCCAAATCCCCAACCTCATCTTATCCACAATCTCTGTTCCAAGTACCTATCCAGAATTTTGGATCTTTAGCTCAACATCTAATACTATTGAATCTTCTCCACAACTTCAAGAGGATACTTCTGTTCAATTGGACCACTTGTGCTCAATGTAGAATATCATCATATGGACACCAACCCTCATCAATTAGGTTAGTTCATTAGAATCTTCATCAATCCCCTCCCTTATCCCATATATTCTACATTTAACCAAGTTTTGAGATATGGTAATCGCATTTGTCATGCCGAAATTTTTTTTCTCTAAATCCAAACCAATTATAATATGGTCAAGGTGGTGGTGACTCCCAAAAACCATATCCTTTTGTTCCTCAATCTCAATAGATAAATCCTCTTCTTTCTCCTCTAAGATTCAAGTATCCTAACAAGCCTTCTAAATTCGCAACCAAATACAAGAATTTTTTCAAGAAAAAAAATCAAGGTAATCCAAACGCGGGACTGGACTCTTATTTCATGCAACCATGGGATATCATTGTGGAATATTTTTCCTTTTTCACCCGTTCTAGACTCAAAAACATTGAAACCCAAATTGGTCCACTTGCATCCCACCTTAGCTACAAGAAACCATATAATTATTCCCTAATCATGATCAAAGATTACCCAACCCAAATGGTAATATAAGTGAAATTTCAAATATATAGGTAAAAAAATACAAGCCCAAGGATGGATCCTCCAATGAACCTTTGGCTATTTATATTGAAAATAAAAAGAAAAAAATCTAGAGAATGAACGTAAAGCAACTCCCTAAGTATGCCTTGTTTAATAAAAAGTTGTGAACTCATGATAGACAAAATAGGACCATTGAGAATGTTTCAACACAATATTCTATAACCATGAAGGGAAAGTATCCTAGGATCATTACTATTTTATTCCAAATATAGAGTTACAACTTCGATGATGCACTCATATACATATGAGCCTCGATAAATGTCATTCCCAAATCCTACATCTCCACATTTGGTCTAGGTCCCTTCCACCCAATGCGTTTTTTGATCCAGTTACCCAATCAATTCACATCATTTCCTATGGTAATAATTGAGGATGACCTTGTCTATGTTAATGAACATATCATCCCAGCTGATATCCATTCCCTTAACATGGAAGGTGTGATGACCTATTCTCGATCACCCCTAATTTGAGGAAGTCCATTCCTCATAACCAAAAGAACATATATTGATGTCCATTCAGGAATCCTATCCATGCAATTTGGTGAAGAAATGGTGAAGTTCAATATCTTTTAATGCACATGATACCCATCAGACGACCACTCAACATTCTCAATCCATGCTACAATGGACACTTATGAGAGTCAATTGAACCCCATTTCATCATGTTTATAATCTTCTATTGAGTTTTTATGTTATTATATTTTTACCATGATTAACAAAGTCATAAATGGGGATGCAGATGTTGACCTCTCATTTGTAGAATCCATCAAACTAGAGGATCTTAAAAACTATACTGAATCTCATCTCAACTATGATCTCTACTATTCATCCATGGAAAATATTGAGGAAAATGGGTCAAAACAAACTAAAATCCCATCCCCCATTACCAAGTTTTCTAACCAACAAATGAAATATGAAACTGATTTAAAACCTCTTCCTACACACTTGAAATATGCATTCCTATTCCCTGATCACTCTTATCATGTCATTGTATGTACCACAGTTACTAAAACTAAGGAGTCCAAACAAGTTTAGGTGATAGAGGAAAACAAAAATACATGAGGTTGAAACCTAGACGACATACCATGAATCAATACTCCCCTTTTCATGCATCACATACATCTTGATGAATCATCCAAAACAATCATAAAACCACAAAAAGACTCTATCTACTCATACTTGAGGTAGTTAGGGAAGAGATTACAGAGCTTCTCCAAGCTAGTATTTTCTACCAAATTTCTGATAGTGAATGGGTAATTCCAATTCATGTGGTACTTAAGATTTGTGGGATATTTTTTTTCAAAAAAAATGATGGGATGGTAGACCCATCTCGGAAAAAATGTCTTGTATGCATCGATTATAGGAAATTTAATTCTGAAACACAAAAAGGTCACAACCATATTCCATTCCTTACTCAAATTATAATACAAATAGAATTAATGTCACACTATTACATTATTTATGGATTCATCGGCTACATATAAATCCAAATAACACCTCAAGAACAACAATAGACCACTTTCACGTGCCCCTTAGAAACATATTCATATATAAGCATATCGTTTATTGTTTAGAATGACCCTAGAACTATCTATTATTGTATGATGAGTATATTTTTGAATTCATTGTGCATTGAATGGCTGTATTCATGGATTAATTTACTATTTATGGTGTGTAGTTTGAATCATGCTTTTAATCACTCAACCTGGTCTTAAAAAAGTTTTTAATATGGAACCTTGTTCTGAATTATGAAAAATGTCACATCACGGTTACAAATGGGATTGTTTTAGGGAACATAATTTCACAAGATATTATTCATATCAATATTACCAAAATCTAGGTTATAAAATTTCATCTTAAACCCACAACAGTTTGACATATCCTATTATTCCTTGTTTAGGATAGTTTCTATCATCGATTCATCAATAAAATCAGTATATATGGCCTCCAACTCACTCAGTTACTCCAAAATGATGTCACATTCAATTTCCATGAAGCTTTCAAGAGAGACTTTATGGAACTCAAATACATTATTACATCAACCCATATAATCCAACCCATGGATTGGTCTTTACCCATTGAATTGTTGTGTGATGCTTCATATAGGGCCATTGGGTCTGTTCTTGGACAAAGAAGAGAAATTATTCATCATGTCATCAATGATGCCACAAAAACGTTGTATGATACTCAATATCACAACACTATCACAAAAAAGGTACTTTTAGTAGTGCTTTTTTCCATAGATAAATTTCTAACCTATGTCTTAGGTGCCAAAATCATCATATTCACACACAATTCAACTATTAAGTTATTAATCAAGTAAAGTGTTTCCAAACTGAGGCTAATAAGATCAATCATGATGCTCTATGTGTTTTAAATAGTGAATAATGACAAAACTATAAATGAAACCCCTATGGAGAATCTCAAGAGTAGAATTCCTAATTCATACCCATTTAAAGAAATTGATCCTGAATTTCCTATTGAGCACCTCTCATCTATTACTCCATAGTTACCATGGTATGATCTAGTGGTAAAAAACGTGGTTTCAGGTGTTTTTCCTCAAATTTTTTGAAAATATGAAAAATTTAATCTAAAATTTGATTCAAAATTCTAATTTTTGGATGATATAGTTTTTGGAAAACTGGGGCTGGCGTGGTATTTAAAATCTATATTGATGAAGATAAAGATTCATCCATCGTGAAATGTTTGCACTGAATGCATGGTGGTGGCCACTTTGGACCACAAAGGACCTCCCAAAAAGTGTTTTACCTAGGATCATTCTAGCCTTTACTCTTTAAGGACTGACATATGTTCTATTAATCGTGTCCCACTTGAAAAAAGTTTGGCACAATTTCCAAATGAAATAAAATTCCCCCAGATCCTTTAATTTTTTTGAGATATTCAATGTTTGGGACATGGATTTCATGGGACCATTTACCCATTCCTATAGATTATCACATATTATTCTTATGGTCGATTGTGTTTCTAGGTGGATTGAGGCCAAACCCACTAGAAAGGAAGATTCACATATTACTAGCGAGTTCTTAAAAACACAAATTTTCCACTGGTTTGGAATACCATGTACCTTGAAAAGTGAATTTTGAAATCATTTTTGTAATAAAAAATGGAATATATTCTGAAAATTAATGGTTTTATACATAAAACATCAACTACATATCACCACCAAAAATGGAATTTCTAAACATGCTAATAGATAAGTGAAAATAGTACTTGAGAGAAATGTAATTCCTACAAGAAATGTTTGGCCTAATAGACTTGGTGAAATACTATGGGCTTATAAAACATCAAATAAAAACCACATTGGGATGTCTCTTGTTTTTCGATGTTTTGGTATAGCTTGTAAATTAATAGTTAAAAACCAACAGAAGTTATTTTTTGGCAGTAAGAAATTGAAATTTTGATTTTGAAAAATCTGGTGAAAAGATATTATCGTAGTTAAATGAATTAGAGGATATTCGACACGATTCATATATGAATTACAATATATACAATTAATTTCCAAGGTACTTCATGATAAAAAAAAATACTAAAAATGGTATTTCGTGAATTTAAAAATGTAATTCTATTCAATTCTTGATTTCAAATTCACCCATGTAAGCTTCATTCTCATTGGGAAGTTCCTTTTATTATTATTACTGTTTACCCATTTGGTGATGTGCAATTCCAAGACACCTCTTCTAGAGGAACATTCACAGTTAACAGACATTGGTTAAAACGTACCCATGGGAGGACACTCATCTTGGTAAACACATTGAATTTCATTAGGTCCACAACTTATACAGTAGTCCCACCACTATATAGCAATAATGACCCACAAAATCAAAACCAGGGGTACCTATTTCCATTTAACTATCCATATTTACCACTCTCTCTCTAATTCTTATTATCAATATCTTTTTTTTATTTTATTAAATTATTCATCAAACACATTGATTTTATCTTTCTCTTTTCTGTGGATGTGTATTTTAAAAAAACTAAATAAAAAAAATGAAGAAAATGAAAAACAAAACAATAGAGATATTTTTTCACAATACACTTTTTAAATATTTTCCAAACATCATGGGGAGTCCAAATGACATGTTTTCATATCAAAAAATATTTTATTCTCATTATGAATTTGGATAATGATTCTTATGTCAAAACCAAAAAGTTTCGATTCCTCAGTTTTATATTTAGAAAATCATTCTTCCCCAACCGTTAAGAACAACATTAGCATTCATTCCAAGGTCACATACGACCATATTTTTATTTTTTGTGTTTTTCACCCCTGATTGTGAGTCTTGTGTTTGTGGACCATTGTGTTTAGTTTTATACTTTGGTCTGCTAGAATATGGTAGAGGAATTTTTTGAACAACATGCGAATTATAATAATAAAATAGCCACCTAGTAACATTCATTAATCATCCTTTTGAAATCAGTTTCAAGTATCATAAAACCTTTTCTTTTATAGCCATATTACAAGACTAATACCATGAACCACCAAAAATCTAAATTGAACTATATTGCGTAATTTATTGAAATTTATGATAGGTGCATGGATTTAATTTTATGTTCCATTACCTTGATTTCAATATATTCTCATATGATAGTGCATAAAAATCTATTTTACTGTGGGGGAGTGGTTTTCATTCAGATATTTTTGGGGAATGGACAATCATTTATGTAATTTTTTAAATTTTGTTGCTAGTATACAAAAAAAATGAATGAAATTTTATAAAAAAATGAATAAAAAACATATCGGTTCTGTCTTCGGAAGGTCAAAAATAAATCGTCTTAAACCAATGATCTTTTTATAACTAATACAACATTTTTGGTGAGGATATGAAACATGGGTTGAGATATTTGTGAGATATCTTTTGAAAGATCAACATTTGAAAAATATTAATATGGAAATGAAAATAAAATAGAACAGTTAATTAATTAGGAGAAGTTTTTTTGTTTTGTAATCAAATCATCTTCTCATCCCCTTCAATTTTTATTCCTCATTTGTGTCTTTATTTACACAAGCATTCCTTTCTAAATATTTGTTTCCATTTCATTCCATGTTTAATTACATAATGAAATTTTTCAATATTTTTACATGATGATTTTTACCCCTCTTCTCATCTCTCTTGGAAATTTAATTCCTGATGTCCCATTTCCATTGAAAACCCCCTTCACAATACCTATTAATTCTAGTTCACAATAGTATATGGAATATAAGATAAGAGCTATTTGAAACTCTGATAATTTCACTTTTGTTTTGTGTTTGAGTGAACCACCATAAATTAATGTTTATATTCTTGAGAGAAGTGATAATTGAGTGACCGTATTTTCCATTTCTAAATTAGAGCATGAAAATTGTATTATTTTATGAACAATTTTTATGTAACAATTTCTTGTGGAATTGAATATGAATGAGTGAATGGGTATAAACCTCCGTATATTGGTGAAAAGAAAATTTTAATATTTTTTGGCAAGTGAGAATGATTTTTTATCTTTTTATAATAGTTGCATACATGAAAATGCATAAGACTATGTGTGGGGTAGTTGATTTGATTAATATATTCATAACTTTTTATATAATTAATTTACAAATTTTCTTTGAAAATTTCATTATTTGTGTGAAATATTCATGTTTAAATATTAAATTTATTTTTGAGAAATATTTGGATTAATCTAGATTAATGTCAGTTTAATGATTTAATCATAAACATCATCCAAATGATCAAAATTGTAATATTCTTATTTTTTGGGATTACTCATCTAATATCCAAAATATCAATAAAGGTATTCATTGGCCAATTTCGTAATTTAAAGAATGATATGGTACACATAAGAAGGCCCAAAAAATATATCAAAAAACTAGACCATCCATGAAAGTAGAATTTATAGGATCAATCCAAAAACCCAATTTTTAAGAAACACTTGAATATGATTGTGATTAAACATAGAAATTACAGAAAAAATTTCAAGGCCCAATTCCCCAAAAAAGTTTCCCAAATGTTTTTATGAAATCCATCCCACCATTCAGACTAAAAATTCCAACCATTACACAATTATTGATTTTTCTCCTGATATAAACATCCATTCAAGAATAGATTTTGTAGTGAATGAGATACGATTTGAGAAACCATGTTTTTTTGAAGAAAGTGTTGAAATTTGAGTGTATCATCCAGTTACAAACCCTATTCACACTATGAACTTCGAAAAAGTATGGATTTACAAGGGTAAATGGACAAAGTTTATTAAAATATACTTATCTTGGGATCCAAATGTCCAATGGATGAAAAATTTGTTGCACTTAAATTAAAAATCACTATCTACAACTTAGAAATAGATCATATATCTTTATTCACCTATCTAGAATTCCAAATTATTAAGCCTAGTGGAGGGGTTGAATTGGAATAAAAACCCTCCAAATACTAGGGCTATAAATTTAATCCCATCATCTCTATGAAAGGAGTTGGAATTTTCGCACATAAGGAGGAGGATTATCATGACTCGATCCATTCCAATGGATTTTGAGTAATTTCATTGATCTTTTATCAACTAGATATACTTATCATCCACTTTTATTTTGGTTTTCCTTTGCATTTGTTTTCAACTATATTGACGTTATATTTTTTATATTTCCTTTCAATTTTAATGAATGATTCTTCTTAATAATCGCTTTTAATCACCCACCCTCTATTACTAAATATGAATTATGTTAAAATAAATCAAATAAATCTGAATCCACTCCCATTATTTAACTTTCTTATTGAATATAATGTGTGGTTTTACCCCTCTTCCTCTTTCATGTCTATGTTTGGGGAACCACTCTTTTATTCTCCTGTTATTTTTTTGATAATTTAAACCCATTAAAATAAGAATTACAATCATATTTATAAACATATAAATTAAAGTGTAAATCTCCCATTGGGGAGATTCACAAATTTTTTATATTAAGTGATTGAGAGTTTTTCTCAATAAATAATTTTTAAATCAACATTTTATATGTTGAAAATAAAATTATATGGATTAATAACATGTTTTATTTAACATATGGATTCCATGGATTAATGGAACAATAAATAAAATACAATTAACATGTTCTAATTTGGATTTGAACAATTGTTATGTTAATGATTGGATTAAATAATTAGCACTTGGGTATTCCAATCAAAATTATGTTGTGAAGTCGTTGTTAATTTAATGATATATAAATAAAATATCAATGATATCATACCCTTAAATATCTAATAATGAACTCACCAAAATCTATATAAATTGTTAAATAAATATAAATTAACCAATAATTTCATTTTACCACTGCAAAGAAACCACACATTAAAAAGTCAAATGAAAAATACTATTGACTATTAAAAATTATCATCGTCGAGGATTCGACCCATGTGATGCTATACACATTAGCACAACACTAGACCCATGAATGTTCAATATTTGAAAATCAACAGTGCTTCATGAAACTATAACACAAATAAAAATAATTATATGTATATATTTATACAAAAAATAACCGAATAGTGTTTCATCCAACTACATATGATTTTCTAAAAAATTATAATGTTAAATTATTTTTGGTTGCATGTAGAAAATTCTTGTTTGATCATTATTGACAATGAAAATAGAAATGAGGATTTTTGTATAAAAATTTTATCAATAGGATTTACAATATTTCTCTACAATACTTAGAATATGATCTTGGGAAGATTCCCTATGAAGCTTCCTACTATGCCACATCTTCCATGCTATTGACCCCACTATACAAGTGAACTTCTGTTCATACAACCACGTCACCTCCATCCACCCAATGATCTCGCACCTGAACCATCACAAGCCTAATCGGGTACACCGCTCACCATTCTAAGAAATTACTCTATAAATACATTTTCTCTGATCCCACACTTGCTACACTTCAGTTTGGCCCCGTTGAATGGTTTCCTAGATGCCTCCACACTCAGCCAATATCCAATGATTTATACCCCAAAAATGTTTCATGTGGTATATTTTTCACCTCTATGTTCAATCTACCAAGCCCCAACCACAATATTATCTCTCTATGTTACCATGACATTGTCCACACCTGCAGTCACATACCATTACTACCCCAACCAGCATCATCTCTCGTGGCTGAACACACCACTTCCTGATGGAAATCCTATGAAACCCCCATCCAATGGTGACCCCTCCTATTCCTATCCCATACAAACACAAGGTAACATATTAATTACCACAATGTTAGTACACGGGAAAACTCCTTCACCACTGCCTCGATCATGTCATGTTCCCATTTTCCAAAATCATATAATAAGTTTCTAAATAGATTTTGACCGACATGAAATTGTTCAAAACTGGTTTCAAAATTCGAGAATCACCATGCACGGTACTTATCGACCCTCAACAACTCTTGTATGGTTTTTCCCTGCGTAGAACGTGTATATGTGGGCTCGACCTGACACAAAATGGGCCTATGTATGTTTTATGAGACCAGTAAAATTTAATACAATGAAAATTAATTTATTAATTATTTTGTTTTAAAATATTTAATGATTTAATATTTAAATTAATTAAGCAAATTTTCATATTAATTTAAATTATATGAATAGTTTATTTCATTTAATAAAATTAATTTAAATTTTGTACTAAATAATGTAATTTTTTTTGAATTTTATGATTCATTTAAATGAGATTATTTCCAAATACATTAGTGTTTTTTCATTAAATTTTTTACTAATTTATTTGATATATAAACTAGTCCTAAATAATGAAAGACCATTTGCATGACTTCGTTTATTTAATTAAATATTAATTACAATATTGGGCAATGAATGTAATAATTTTTTTTGGTGATATTCGATCGATAAACTCTTTTTATTCAATATGTGTAAGTTCTTGCACATCCATTCATATCTATATGTATATTTTGAATCCCAATAACCCCTCACTTGTGTACAAGTATAATTTTATTTTAGAATATGATGAAGCATTATTTAGTCCATGATAATATAAGTTGAAATTCTAGATGAGATGTGGAAGTAGTGGACTATGACGATCTATGATTCGAGTCAATAGTCGACTAATGTATTATACTCATATGTCATTGTTTATCCATTGATATTAAAATGATCAACCAATATATGTTGTTTAAGACAAGTTAGGTAATTGATATACATTATGAATTATTTATAATTTTATTTATTTTCTAGTATTTGAGATCAAAAATAATAATAAGTAGATTAAATACATAAAGACACAATAGATGTATTATATTAAACAAATGATCCATTGTGTGGAAAAAAATGATGTATAAAAATATTTAATGGAATTTTATTAGCATATTAAAACCCACTTAAATAAATATCAACTCATGATCACCTTACATCACTCAAATTTGATCAAAATCATGTATACGAGGTGTTAATAATACATATTTTAGTGTGTCTCATTGTACCTTTGATTACTTATAACAGAGATGGTTATACATAATTAAACATGAAATTAATAAAACAACCATTTTTATATTCTTGAATCATTAGAGGGAATCATTTAATTAACCATGTTTAGGATTTTAGAACATTATAATTCACTCAACAGATCAATGATCCATGAGTTAATATTGTTTTCAAGTCAAAAACCATCCGTGAAATATAAAATAATTGTAGTATCCAAAGATTATATGATTTTAAGCGAGAGTTGGTGGATCCTTTTCAATAGAATACTCATGGGATAGATTATTCTGATTATATTATAATGATTTTCTATAGTTTGATAAAAAATGAGAGGCATTTAATTATTTAATTAATCAGTAATGTCTCCTTAACAATCAAGATAAAGTAATATATTATTTATATTTTTTATGTATGAAATGCAATAAACGTATACAATTTATATGTGATTGATTTTGGGATATGTAAATGTTCTCTCTAAAAATAATTATGAAGAATATTACAAAAATATTACCAATGTAATATGACATAAAAAATTATGGTTCTAGTGCCTGCAATACCTGTTGATCCGCAACAGGAAGAGAGGCTATGAAAAATTCTTATAGGATACCCATGTATGATTCATATGATGGTTATTTCATAATTATGTCATCAATTGTTTTATGAGTTGTGGATACCACATCTATACATGGATAATTAAACATGATTTCTCTTCTTTTAGATTCTTGTGACGATAGTATTATGTGATATATTAATGGGTTATTTTTACATGAAGTATACTTAAACAAGAAAGATGGATCATTGTATTTCAATAAGTTATATTCTTATATCTTTTTTACCAATATAAACCATTTTCATTGATTATAAAAAAATAAATATGGGTAAAATTATTCACTAACATTTCTGTTATAGTTCTCTAGGAATATCATAACATAAAGAACGTATAATATATAGTTATTGTAGTGAGAAATTTAAAAGAGAAGGTGAAATATATAACGGAAAGTATAAGGCCAATGGAATCGTTGAAACATAATTCAATGAAATGATGTGGGTTATCGTACTGGAGGTTAATTTCTTTTCATGTAAGGAAATTAACCTGTGAATGACTAAATTCAATAAGTTGAGTAGATGAATTATGTAATTACTTATTCTTGATCGATTATATCAATCAAAAATAAGTAATGTTTCCATTTTACTTATGGGTTATTGAATACATAATTCATATTGCATCTAGGTATTTTAATACAATATCTATGCAACTATATAAATATTAATATAAGTAAGGTGAAATTACTAAGAGTCTTAGAATGGATGGTTTTTATGTAAGTTATGATATGTACACAATTTCTATATTACAATAATTTTATTATTCTATTTAATATTTTGTAATGCATTAATGAAATATTAATATCATGTTACCATTTTAAATAAGGAGATATTATTCGTGTTTTGGAATCAATGATGTTTATGGTTTATTATTTGTAACCAATGGTTTAGTAATTCTTAAATATTTAGATTTTATTGATGAATAAAAAATTTTAAGAATTATATTAAAATTTTAAGAAACATAATACAATGTAAAAAAATAATGTTTTATTCAATGAAATAAAAAGTTTTTTATAGACACTATTATGTTAAATACCTTAACTAATATAGACACCCCTTTTCACTTAGTATTTGACATTGTAACATTTAGAAATAATGGTAATTCAAATATAGTTTACGACAAGATCAGCAAGAAAGAGAACACTTTTATAAGAATTTTATATTGTTAAATATAATAAATAATATTAAATTAATTTTCATTTATGTATGAGAATATGAAATATGAAATATAAATAGTAAATAGATATGTGTTTCTTTTGTTTTCAGTGCTGAATAATTTTTTTAACTATAATATATCATTCAATAAAATGTTATGTGATGTAATATATAAATAGACATTACCTTATCCACATAAAATTCATGATGTAATAAAATATAGTTTCAATATTGGAACATAAATTCATTGTAAATACAATAATTTTATTTCAAGATATGTATCGCCAATAATGACTTTTTCGGACAAAATCATGCCGACTATAATTAAAATTATATATCGTATGATTTATAATATCAAATAAATCTATTAAGTACTAATAAAGTGTGTTTATTTTGAAGTGTTTTTAAGGATTTTTAAAAATTGATCATGAATAACAATTTTCATATAAACTAATTGTCTACAACATTTATAAGATTATATAAAGAAAACTCTTTGATATAAAAATTAATAGTCAAATGCTGGGACATATTACAATAAAAGGGTTTATATCGCAATTTGTGATTGTAAAAAAATGATTGACGTAGAGATAGAAAATTCCAAACATGAAGAAGTAGTAAGAATAGGAAACAAATTCCATTAGGGAATACAGAATAAGAATGTTCTAGAGGAATGTACTATGTATGATTGTCAAAACCATGGTATTGGTTTTGTATTCACTGCGCTAGGTGATACATTATTCCTCATGAATAATAATTCATACATGTATGAATTAAATAGAAACAAGTTATGATTTACAATAAAAATAAAAATTTAATAATGTATTCTATTTATCCGTAGACAAGGTCATGTTATATTATATTATAGTGGGAACCCAGTTGAATACATACAAGGACGGTGCAAGAATCGTACGTATAAGACTCCAATTTTAACACCCCATGAATTTGAAAATAAATATATCCAATAATACACACAACATCGAGTCTCTGGGAAAAAACCAGATTATTATTATATTTATTTCACAAGATAGTAATAACCTAGCCATGAAAAATTATTTTTCCAAATATTTGTTTTTAATTTCATAAAATTGTCATACAATGTTACGATCATTAAATTTTGTGAAGTATAATAGGATCAAATTAATTTTGTAGTTAATAGTAAATTGAACCATATGAATACTAATGTACCCTTCAAAATATAAATGTTACCCTAATGAAAAATAACCCGATCCTTATAAATATAAACCTCGCCCAAAAAAGAATAAATAAAATTTAGCCCCCTTATAAAATATAGTGAATGTTTCAAAAATTAATAATTAAATGATGGTATTTCAGTAAGTAATAAATATTTAATTAAAATTTTAACATAATAAAATTATTTGAAATAAAATTTATTTTCATAAAATTTATTCTGAAATTTTTTTTCCAATGAATTTTTGATAATTTTTCAAGACCTCCATTAATTTTTGAATGTAATATAAAATTAGTTTTAAATTTAAATTATGTATTTTTAGAGTAAATGATGATTTTATATGAAAATTAAATTGTACAAATTTCATATAATATTTTGATTAAATGGAGTCCATTGTTGGATTATAATCATAAAATTTTATTATGGTGTTGTTTTGTAATTTTTATGAAATATATGAATTTTTGGATAAAAATAATTTACAGAATATGCTATGTAAAATAATTTCCGCATCGTGCTTTAGTTATGGAAAATGTAAATGCCCATTTGTTTGAACTATCATGAACGTATAAATATTTTAGTCACAATAATCCGGACTATTCATATTCTTTTTCCAAAATAATAAAATAATGAATAAAATAATTGAATCCCCCTCCTCTCATACACAATAAACCCACCCCTCACTCCCTCCTCTCTTTACTCCTCAACCACATTAATCATCTCAATGTAATACCCAAATACTCGTCCAATAATCCCCCTAACATCCAGTAGTCCTTGTTCTTTCCAATAGACCAAATAACATACTATTTCAGAGGTTATAAATGTTTATATTTCAAGAGGTAAATCCTCTTCATTTTTTATTTAATTTTATTTCAATTTATCACCTTTTCTTATTCTCTACTAAACCCATCTATCCAATTGATCATGATAAATCATGTATCAACTTAATACTGTAATTATATCATTTTAATTCAATAACCAATATCTATCTTTTTTACTCTCCCTCTTTTATTTTATAAATGAAATCATCATCCAGGAGGTGCCAATTCACAACCATCGTGGATGATGAAGTTTCATTCAAATTCTTATTTGAATATATTCATGAAACCATTTTACTATTTGATACAAAATTTTAAATAAATAATATATACCATTTACTTTTTAGATGTAACTTATTTATATAATACTAAACGATAGAACAAAATGAGTTTTTTATGATCAACAATCGCTGTAATAATCTAAAAAATTGTCAATAAATTACTTACCTAATGATTCATTCTCATTATATCAAATAAGATGATATATAGAAACATTTAAAATTTAGTATTTTCATTTATAATATATAAGTTGTATTCTGTAGAATTATATCCATTCAATTTTAACTTTTGTACTCATATAAAAGTATGCCAATTGTGAAAAATGAGGAAACAGACACTCCCGAGTGAAAATTTTGTATCTTATAACTCATAAAAAAGGCTAAAAATGAACATAATAAAATTATAAAAAATCAAATTGATGTAGGGAATGTTCTTAATAAACTAATTAAATAATTTTTTTTACTTTCTAGGATATTTAGGTCAACTATAAAACAAATTAGGATAGAAGTTATGAAGTTTGTCATCTAAAATCTATTATTGTGAGATATTTCTTATTGTATGTTTTTTTTGAATTTGAGTATTAATACTACCAATTTATGTACAATATCCTAATTCTATTTATTTTAATTATATTCAATATATAATTTCATTAAAATTATTATTGGGGAATTGGTTTTGATTGATTATAAACTAGTAAGAGGTTTTTACCTGAAAGAGTAGTCCCCAGTGAAACACCAGAGATTACCACTAAACCCAGTTAAAACTAAATATCAAAATCAAAAAGGATATCAAAAATATTTTTTTCCACCACACCTGTCACACCCATCTTCTCTAATTTATTTATTTTATTAAATTTCTTTGCGTCGGGTAGTTCGGGTCCAATCCTGACATGTGATTTTTGAGTTCGTTGTGTTTGGGCCTTGTTTGCGTCCGGCGTAGCGCGGTCGAAGCTGCGTGGCCTCACCTGGGTCTCCACACGGCCCCGCCCGGTTCACCACACGCCTTGTTGATGTTTAATTAATGAAATTATTATTTTTATTATTATTATCTTGGATAATAATTTAATTGAGTGTTATTTTTATTATTTTCATTTTATTCATTTTATTATTGTAATGTTTAGTATTATTATTATAACTATTATCTTTATTATTATTAGAGGTATTATTTTGTTTTTGTTTTTGTTTTTGTTTTATTTTATTTTTTTATTTTTTTTATTGTTTAGGGTAGGGTTTTGTCGGACCCCCCCCCCCCCATTTCTTCATTTTTTTCTTCTCCTTGTGCGGCGCATCCTGCTGCTTCCTCCCCCCTTTTGTTTTTTTTGTCTTCTTTCTCTCATGCTGCAGCATCACACTGCAGTAGGGCCGCTGCTGGCTCCATATTCCCACCCTTCCTCTCGATCGGCCTGCCGCACCTCTCATTCCCCTTCTCCCCGTCGCGACACCCCCTCCCATCTCCTTCTTCTCCTGTGCCGCAGCCTCCCTCCTACCCCATCTCACGCCGCAACCTCCTCCTTCCAGCAGCCCCGGTCTCCGCTCCGCCCTCCCTTCTGGAAAGGTCTACCGTCGTGCCCCGCCCACTCTCCAGATCGGTCGTACCCCAGTTGGTTCAACTATCCCTCTCTCGGATACCCCCCCCCCCCCGCCGGACCAGTCTTTACCCAGACGAAACCTACCTGACTCCCCCTCTGCCCATCGCAACCTTCCCCTCTCCATCAGTCGCCGGCCCCTTGCCTTGACCAACGAACCCCAACCACCGTACCTACCTTCTTTGAGTCGGTTCCCCGTCTGTGCCGCCTCTGGAATCGCGTCGGACCCCACCTCCTGTGAAGCAGACAGACGCCTCCTCCTTTTTCCAACCCGGTGCAACCCACTGCCTTCCCCCTTGCTGGCTGACCCCCTTCGGTTAAGCCTTTTTCTGTTGCTACCATTTTCCTTTTGAGTTTTTCTTGTTTGTCTTTTTTTTCCAGCGAGTATATGTCTGTTTTTAGGGTAGATTATTGATGATGTGTGTTTAATTGTTTGGTTTAGGTATAATTTTGGTTTGTCTGAGTTGCGAATGGTGTGCGACGATCCTTTCGCAGATTTTTTTGTGAAGTCTGCCACACCGAGGTAGGTGGTTCCATGCCATACCATATTTAGATAATTTAAATTTTCATTAATTAAATTATAATGTGTTCTAGTGATAAATTGCGTGATGAGAATTTTTTTTGGGACGTGCATCGATATTCATATTGATGAATTTGAGTTGTTTGTAAGTATATGCCAATGTTTTTCATGTGTGTTGTTGAAATTTTCAGATTTGTTTTAGTTAATTGTTTAAGGTGTGAAAATTGTGTTTTCAAGAATTCTTGAGGTACGGATAATATTAAACAAAGCTTTTCAATATAAGGTAAACTATTTTGACGTGTTAATTTTTATTATGAACCTTGAGTATGTTTTAGGGGTGTGAATGATGTTTTAGAAGGGTTGGGATGCGCAATTTATTTTCAAATGGTTCTTGTATTTAAAATTTGTGTGTTTTAATGTGAGGCCTTTTGGTATGCATATGTGATGTTTTATTAGTTGAGAAATTGTTTAATTAAGTGTCTTTTGAGATGCAGAATATGGGTGGGAAGGATTGCAGGGTTGTTTGGTAGGTGAGAAATGTGTTTTCAAGTTCGTTGAGGTGTGTGTGTAATTAAATGTAGATTTTCAATGAAAATGAGTCACTTTGGGTGTGTTTACCGTGTTGCGTACTTTTGGAATTAAATTGAAAATTATTTGAACAATGGGTAAACATGTTTTAGTTTGTATGTGCTGCACTTTTGGTTTTAAAGTGACGTTAGTATATGAAATCGAGTTCGTCGTTCTGGTGAAAACCTTTTCTTTCTAATTTTAAATGTTTTATAAATTGTTAATTGAACTTATTAAAGTATATGTGGAGCGTGGGAGTTTAGTTTGACATAATTATGTGTGCGTTAAGTTTTTAAAGTTATTATTATTTGTTAAATTAGACATGAATCATGTGCAAACTCTTATTGTGCTATTTTGAAATGTTCTTCAAATTGTTTAGACAGTTATCAAGTCACGCATGTGATCTGAACTATGTTATAAAATGGTTTTGGCATGTGTGTGCTTTTTTAAAGGTGTTTGGGTATGCAAATGGTTAAGTGTATGTGTAATGTTTTGTTTGGTTCAGGATATGTGAAAGCGATATACATTATGTGAATGTGAAACTTGATTGAGCATAAGGGAAAACCCTGGGTATCTAGGTGGGCAGACTACAACTGGTGTGGTAGTGAACCAGATGGGTATCGTCCCTGTTTCACTTAGCTGGATTGACGATTGTCACACTAACTAAACATATGATATCTGAGGATCATGGCCTTCTATGCCACGTGTTCTGAGGGTCGTGGCCTTCTAAGCCACGTTTTCTGAGGGTCGTGTCCTTCTATGGCACGTTTCACCGAGACAAGAGGTTCTAGGGTCCCACTCGAGCTAGATGATCCTTAGGGGATTTACCCATATTGCACTACCATCGATGGCGTGGTGCCTTCCGTCGGCATATGGAGGACCACTTGTGTGTGTGTGTGTGTGTGTGTGAGTATGTGTGTGTGTGTGCCCATAATGAGCCTTCATCTTCCTCTTTAAAATCGTGTTTGTGAAATGAGTTCTTTTTAGTGTTTTCCTTTAGAATTTGGTTTGTAAATGTTTTCTTTAAAAGCATTTCGATAGTATAACTTGAATAAAAACATTAAATTGTCCTTTTGATGTTGTGGCATGGAACCTTTTTATTGGGTGACGTCCTACTGGGCCTTTCTCTCAACCCTGCATACACCTTCGGGTGTATGTAGACTTTGTTTCTTGTGTATTCCAGGTTGTGAAATCGTGCTCAGCGATGGTGGTTTTTCTCAGTGATGGTGGTTTGGGTTTCATTTGGTCTTTTCACGGAGAGTGGTGTCTTGTGGCCTCTCTTTTGTTGGGTGGTTTGAGTAAGAGATTTAGTTTCCACTGTCGTTGTAACACCCGAGACTTTTATGTTATATAAATCATCAAAGGGATCTTTTTCTACACAACACTTGCTTGGCTTTCTTTACACTCAATCGCGACCTTCCTCGATAGCTTGCGTCGTACGCAATACCGAGTTTCACTAAACAACAATATGCTATTAAAACTAGCCGTTATGAATAGTAATAACCAATTTTTGAAATTTTATAAATTTTATTTTTCAAAATGGACTTCATTTTTGGACTCAGAATATCGAAATTAGCCTAGGGTGAAATTTTGGTATTTTTCTGAAAACTTTCAATTTTTGATGAATAGTGAAACCACTAAGTGGTAGGTTAAAAACTGAATATTGCATAAAACTTAATTTTACCGCTTCTGTGAATGGAATTTCAAAAATCCGACAGACACGGTTGATATCAGTAAGTAAAATGTGGTTCAATGAGATTAAAATAATTTTTTGGTGAATAGTAACTTTTTACTTTTTTTTACTGCGGTTAATAGTAAATAGGGTAACTAAGGGTAAATATGATATCAATATTACCCTAACACATGTCCTAATTCTATTGGACAAGTTTAATTCGACCAAAAACAAACTTAGGAATAAAATATGACCATTTAGGCCCACTTGGATTAGATTAGGACATTTATTATTAATTTATTTAAAGAAGGGTTAAAATAGCTAAAATCAATGTTTAATAAGTAAATAATTTTTAATATGGGGTTATACATAAGATAAATTCGATTGTAAATATTCATTAGAAAGCTAAACAGATTTCCTACATGATGGTATTTTATTTGTAATTTTTAGACAATAAATAATTTAATTGATTTATGACACAATGATGATGCAGTAATTATCTTATTAATGAAATATTGACATAATTGATGTTATAAACACCAAAATAAATGTAATTTGAGAGTTTTTATGAATTCCACTAATTTTCTAGGTCACTATGATATATTAGTGTTGATTTAATCAACTTGGTTCGAACATATGATTCTGTTATGACTTTCACAAAAATCATATATCAAATAGTGTCAAAATTGACACAAAATAGTTTTTAAATCAAATATTATATTATTAATTGTTATTTTATTCCTAAAAATCTAAGGTTCGGCCAAATGACTTAGATAAGGATATATATATTAATAATAAAAAATTTGGGGTTCTTTTGGCATGTTATAGTAAGTGTATTAACCATATAGTGAAAGAAAACAAAAAGACACGGTAAAAGTTAAATTAATTAACTTAGAGTTAAATCTAATTGATAAGGTTTTAATAATACCCTAAACTTGTCTAAATCCTATTGGTTGATAGGGTTTAGACCCATCCCCACTTTAGCTTCGAAATAAGACCCTTTGGAACCATTATAAACCGATTTTTACTTTAATATAAAATAATATTTTGAGATATTCCTAAGGTGCCCCTCTCCTCCCTTATAAAAGGGCACCTCCTCCCCCTCCTCCTCACACCAATTTGAGCACTCAAGCTCGGCCAACCCCTGACATTTTCTCCTCTCCACTTCCCTAGAATAATCCTAGAGGTCCTGTTCTTCTTCAAAGACCAATCATATTTCCCTTAGTGGAGGATTCAAAGAGGTGTTCCAAAGAAGAGGTAATATCCATTACCGATCTTTTCAATTTCTTTCTTCTTCAACTTCTTCTCCTTTAGTTGTTTCATGATAAAGTAATAACATCAGTATTACTTACATACTGATATGTTATTATAAATATGAAACAACCCTAATTAATCTTCTATCCATCCTACGGAAAAATGAAATCACCGCGTGTGCGTACGTACGGAATACCGTCTCCACGCCGTGGTGTAATCTATTTTCCACCATCACCTTAAAAGGATGGGTATAATGGTGTAATGAGTAACTATATATGATTATTATTAAGTAATATTGATTCTGAAATAATATATATATATATACTCCAATACAATTCCACGATCATAGGAACGATATCATCACTCGTGCGTACGTACGGAATACCGTCTCCACGATGTGATGCGACTCGTTCTACATGATCTTCATTTCATAATGATTATATAAATGAATTTAATGAATGAATATGGTATATACTACACTAATACCATTCTGGAAATGAATTATCTATAACCTAAAGATAAGAATAAGAATTTATTCAACAAAACACGCATAAGAACAAAAAGTTATAAAGACCCGAGTAACAAGTAACAATGAACTATTACCAACAAGAAGCTAATAATATGACCATATATGATATCATATCAATATGTATGATTCTGGAATAAGTCAATAACATTATTTAAACCATTATACAGGAGCTTCGGACACGAACAAAGCAAATCGGGCCTAAGGTAAGGGAAATATCACAATCTCATTTTTATCCGAGATTGTTTATTCATAAGTATTTACTGGGGTGTATTTTATCATCCACATCCATGTTTCATCAATATGTAATATTATTTCCATCCACCTACAATTGTTTAAATCCATTTTTACCCTTCGGTGAGTTTTTAGTAATATCTATGAAAGGAATCTTTTGTCATACGAGGTACTTTTTGACTTTTCCGACAAAAGTACGAAGAATGTTTTTTTTAACTTATACGGCATGAATGGATTTTTAAAACATTGTTTCCAAGAAGCTTACTTTACAAGTTTTCAAGTTTATTTTTAATCAACTTCTTTTATTTTAAAGTTGTATGACATGTTATGAAAGGAAAAATGTTTTTGAAGAAGAAAGGATATTTTCCTCAAGAATGGAGTTCAAGTGTTTTATCAAAATTATTTTCCATCTAAGATAATAAAGGGTTCTGTTTTTATCCCTATTATTAAATTGATTTGTTCATGTTGTGATGGAATTATTTTTATGAATTCCTTTATCTTATATGAATTGATTTATGATGTCATGATGTTTCAAGAATCCCATTTTTGTTACATGTGTTATGCTATGATGTATGTTTTATGATTATGTGGCACACATAAGAAAGGATTCATTATAAGATGGGTGGGACCTATATCTCCCTCCAATGCATTGGGTAAAGATTTTATATCTCATGAGATAGACATGGCTGGAACGGAAGGTTATTTCGGTTCAGTGATACAGGACTGAAACGAGGAGTGAACTCGGTTCAGAAAGGGACTTTGTCCACTAAGATAGTCTTGGAAATGAGTCATGACTAACAAGAAATGATTTTCGATGATTATGTGTGCATGCCACAAAGTTTCAAGTTTTATGTTATGATTATGGGGATCTCATTTTCACTTCTATGATTTATTCCATGTTAAGATATTTTGATCTCTTTTGCAGGTTTTGATTTTCATAAAGATATGATATGATTTTTATTTCCTTTATTTGCCCTTGCTGAGCATTTGAGCTCACCCTTTTATGTTTTCTTTTCCCCAGGTCAGGAAGATGGATATTAAGTAGAATATGCTAAAAGGGATCCTAGATATGATGAAATAAATGGGAGACACTGTAGAAGATTTATGAACCAGTTGTTTATGTTTCCCAGTTTCTAAAGACACTATACCTATACGGTCCTTTGTGGTTTTGTCATATGTTGTAATAAGTGTGCTGCAATTTCGAAGTATTAACAATGTATGTAAAGTATGGGTCGTTATAGTTGGTATCAGAGGAAAGGTATAGTCAACCTTTGGAAACAAGGATGTGAAAGCCTTAGTAAGAACCCTAAAGATAAGTCTAAGCATAGAACACAATCTTAGAAATGGCCATGAATAACCTAGGATAAGACCATAAGCATGAAAATTTTTTTTCTTGAATTATGTGGTTTCCTATTATAATTAGTGTTGCTCACACTATTCATCTTGGTTTTAGTCAATGGCTGGAACCCGAAGGAACCGTGTTAATGTGGAATGCGATGGGCAATGCAATGATTGTCCCCCTGAGCAACCAAACGATATGGGAGCTGGAATGCAAAATCTTGTAGCCATGCTCACACAACATTCTCAAGCTATGAATCATGCAGGATTTCCAAACGAACAAAGGAGGGAGCAACATTCTGTTGAATCCTTCATGAGGCAGCGTCCACCTTCTTTCAGCGGGTATACTGATCCATTAGTTGCTGAACAATGGATTAGTACTACTGAAAAGATATTTTCAGTTCTTCAATGTTCTGAGCATGATAAAGTCATCCTAGCAGTGTATCGTTTGGAAGGAGATGCGGATCAATGGTGGAATCTTGTTAAGAATACGAGGCAAAGGGATGAAATTGAGTCTATGGAATGGGACGAGTTCAAGAACTTATTTTCCAATAAGTACTTCCCTCGTATTCTTCGAACAAAGATGGAGAAAGAGTTCCTTGAACTGAAGCAAAGGGATGATGAATCTGTTAGTACCTATGAAGAAACTTTTACAAGATTTGCAAGGTACGCTTCTGGTATTATTATCCAACCTGAGAGTAAGATCGATCGATTCTTTAGTGGCTTAAAACCAAGTCTTCAAAGGGCGTTAGCCATAAGGGACTTCAATAGCTACGAGGAAATCGTTCGATGTGCTCTCAAAGTCGAGATGGAGATTGGAGTAACCCATCAGTCACATGGGTTTGATAAGAAGAGGAAGATGGAATTCAAAGAAAAATCTAAAGAGCACATGGAAAAGAAGATGAGCTTTTCCTTATGCTCAAAGTGTGGAAAGAAACATGGAGGGAGTTGTCTTAAAGGGACAGGTAAATGTTTTAAATGTGGAAAAGAAGGTCATCGGGCATTTGAATGCCGTAATAATGGGAAGAAGGTGTCTAATGACGCAAACAAAGGAAGGGATACACAGAATGAACCTACTACACTTCAATGTTTCAAGTGCAAGGAGATGGGGCATTATGCCAATCAATGCCCAAATCCAAGGGTTGATGATGATGGTCGACGTCAACAAACTCTTAAGGCTAAAGACAAAGGAAAGTCACATGCAATTTCTATCAGCGATGTGGAGTACGATAACGATGTGGTGAAAGGTACACTTACCATCCACTCTAAAGTAGCAAATGTTTTATTTGATTCTGGATCCACCCACTCTTTTATTTCTGAAAAATTTTCTAAGGGTATCAACGTATTACCTCAACAATTAGATGTTGAGTTAGCTGTGACAACACCTAATGGCACATCAATCGCATCAAAAGTTTATAATTCTTCTCCGATCGAAGTTTGTGGGAAAGTGCTTCCTGCAAATCATGTGATCCTTCCTTTAGTGGAATTTGATGTGATTCTTGGCATGGATTGGCTTTCTCTACATGGAGCTCATATCGATTTCCAAAGAAGGGAAGTCACATTTTATATTCCAGATCAATCTACGATCGTCTATCTATGCAAGGATGAACATAACCTTCCAGTGGAAATTTCTTCCATCTTATGGGTATTGATTCCACTAAATGAAGGTTATTTATCTCAAATGGTTGGTGAGAAACTCACGATTAAGAATATGCCCATTGTACGGGAGTTTGATGATGTCTTTCCGGAGGAATTGCCGGGTCTTCCACCAAATCGTGAAGTTGAGTTTTCAATAGAACTCGTACCGGGTGCTTTGCCTATTTCAAAGACACCTTATAGAATAGCCCCAATTGAGTTGCAGGAATTGAAGAAGCAACTCCAAGAGAATCTTGATAAGGGATTCATACGCCCTAGTGCGTCACCTTGGGGAGTACCTGTTCTATTTGTTAAGAATAAAGATGGATCAATGAGACTCTGCATTGATTATCGAGAACTTAACAAGATCACTATCAAGAACAAATATCCTCTCCCACGCATTGATGACTTATTTGACCAACTACGCGGAGATCAATAATTTTCCAAGATTAATCTTCGTTCAGGGTATCATCAATTAAGGGTCAAAAGGTAGGATATACCAAATACGGCTTTCCGTACAAGGTATGGACACTATGAATTTATAGTGATGCCATTTGGTCTTACTAATGCCCCTGCTATCTTCATGGATCTAATGAATAGAGTCTTTAGATACTATCTTGATCAATTTGTGGTAGTCTTTATAGACTATATTCTTGTCTATTCAAAGAGCAAGGAAGAGCATGAAGGTCACTTGAGAATTATATTGAAGACCCTGAGAAAGGAGAAGCTTTATGCCAAATTTACCAAGTGTGAATTTTGGCTTCAAAAAGTTGCATTTTTGGGTCACATAATCTCAAAAGAGGGGATATCTGTGGATCCAGCAAAAACAGAGGTTATAGAAAGATGGTCAAGACCAACAATAGTAACTGAGATCCGAAGTTTTCTTGGTTTGGCTGGATATTATCGACGTTTTGTAAAAGATTTTTCACGATTATCTAATCCACTCACCAAGTTGACTCGGAAAGGAGTTAAGTTTGTCTGGACAGAGGAATGTGAAGAGAATTTCAAGGAGTTGAAAAGAAGGTTATCCAGTGCACCTGTGCTCACACTGCCTTGTAGTGGAGAAAGGTTTGTGATCTACAGTGATGCATCCAAGAAGGGATTGGGGTGTGTTCTTATGCAAAATGATATGGTGATAGCTTATGCCTCACGACAGTTGAAAATCCATGAGCAAAATTACCCAACACATGATTTAGAGTTGGCTGCGGTAATCTTTGCATTAAATATTTGGAGGCATTACCTTTATGGTGAAAGGTGTGATATTTATACTGATCATAAAAGTTTAAAGTATATTTTCACACAAAAGGAGTTGAATATGCGTCAAAGAAGATGGTTGGAGCTGATTAAGGATTATGACTGCTCAATCCATTACCACCCTGGGAAAGCAAACAAGGTGGCAGATGCATTAAGTCGACAAGACCATGCTAGTTTATCCATGATGAGGATCACAAAAGATCCAATATTTATGGATTTACAAAGGATGGATCTTGGAATTATAATGGAAGGGGAAAAATCTTATCTTTCTCAAATGAATGTTCAACCATCTATACATGTGAAGATTAAAGAGGCTCAGAAAGAAGATGTCGAGTTACAAAAGAAGGTGAGAAATGTTCCTGAATTCAACCTTGATTGTGATGGGATAATAAAGTTCAGGAATCGGGTTTGTGTTCCTCCCATCCCCGAATTAACGAAAGAGCTGCTGGATGAGGCTCATAGTTCTTCATTCTCTATTCATCCTGGAAGCACGAAGATGTATAGGGACCTGAAAGAGTACTTCTGGTGGGATGGCATGAAAAGAGATGTTGCTGAATATGTCTCTCGATGCTTGGTTTGTCAACAAGTTAATGCTGAGAGACAGAAGTCTAAGGGGATGTTACAACCATTACCCATACCCGAATGGAAATGGGAAAACATCACTATGGACTTTGTCACAGGACTTCCTAAAACATCCAAAGGCAATAATGCTATCTGGGTCATAGTTGATCGTCTTACAAAGTCTGCACACTTCATTGCTATTAGAGAGGATTTCTCTCTAGATCAGCTTGCCAGGATATATGTAAAGGAAGTGGTAAGATTTCATGGAGTACCACTTTCTATTATATCTGATCGAGATCCGAGATTTACCTCGAAGTTCTGGCGAAGTCTTCAGCATACTCTGGATACAGAGTTGAGTTTCAGCACTGCTTATCATCCCCAGACAGACGGTCAGTCTGAGAGAACAATTCAAACCCTAGAAGATATGTTGAGATCTTGCTCTATGGATTTCAAAGGAGGTTGGGATCAACACCTACCTTTGGTGGAATTTTCTTATAATAATATCTTTCACTCCAGTATTCATATGGATCCTTATGAAGCTCTCTATGGAAAGAAATTCAGGACTCCAACTTGCTGGGATGAAGTTGGGGAAAGAAAGCTATTAGGACCTGATATCGTTGATGAAATGGCAGAAAAGGTCAGATCTATTCAACAACACATAAGAGCAGCTCAGAGTCGACAGAAAAGTTATGCCGACAACCGAAGAAAAGACCTAGAGTTTGAAGTGGGCGATAAAGTGTTCTTACGAATATCTCCCTGGAAGAGGGTTATGAGATTTGGAAAGAAGGGGAAGTTGAGCCCTAGATATATTGGTCCTTTTGAAATACTGGATCGTGTTGGGACGGTAGCTTACCGATTGGCGCTTCCACCGAATCTCTCTCAAGTTCACGATGTGTTCCATGTATCTCTCCTGAGAAAGTACATACCAGATCCTTCACATGTACTCAGCTCAGAAGTTGTACCGCTGAGGCAAGATCTTTCTTATGAAGAACAACCGATAGAGATTCTGGATCGTAGCGAAAAAGTCCTACGAAACAAGACCACTCGCTTGGTGAAAGTTTTATGGAGAAACCACCAACTTGAAGAAGCTACATGGGAGCTTGAGGATATGATGAGGGAGAAGTATCCTCATCTGTTTGTTGCAAAGTGACGAATTTCGAGGGAAAAATTCTTTTTAAGGGGGGTAGAATGTAACACCCGAGACTTTTATGTTATATAAATCATCAAAGGGATCTTTTTCTATACAACACTTGCTTGGCTTGCTTTACACGCAATTGCGACCTTCCTCGATATCTTGCGTCGTACGCAATACCGAGTTTCACTAAACAACAATATGCTATTAAAACTAGCCGTTATGAATAGTAATAACCACTTTTTGAAATTTTATAAATTTTATTTTTCAAAATGGACTTCATTTTTGGACTCATAATATCGAAATTAGCCTAGGGTGAAATTTTGGTATTTTTCTGAAAACTTTCAATTTTTGATGAATAGTGAAACCACTAAGTGGTAGGTTAAAAACTGAATTTTGCATAAAACTTAATTTTACTGCTTCTGTGAATGGAATTTCGAAAATCCGACAGACACGGTTGATATCAGTAATTAAAATTTGGTTTAATGAGATTAAAATAATTTTTTGGTGAATAGTAACTTTTATTTTTTTTTACCGCAGTTAATAGTAAATAGGGTATCTAAGGGTAAATATGATATCAATATTACCCTAACACATGTCCTAATTCTATTGGACAAGTGTAATTCGACCAAAAACAAACTTAGGAATAAAATATGACCATTTAGGCCCACTTGGATTAGATTAGGACATTTATTATTAATTTATTTAAAGAAGGGTTAAAATAGTTAAAATCAAAGTTTAATAAGTAAATCATTTTTAATATGGGGTTATACATAAGATAAATTCGATTTTAAATATTCATTAGAAAGATAAAAAGATTTCCTACATGATGGTATTTTATTTGTAATTTTTAGACATAAAATAATTTAATTTATTTATGACACAATGATGATGCAGTAATTATCTTATTAATGAAATATTGACATAATTGATGTTATAAACACCAAAATAATTGTAATTTTAGACTTTTTATGAATTACACTAATTTTCTAGGTTACTATGATATATTAGTGTTTATTTAATCAACTTGGTTCGAACATATAATTCTGTTATGACTTTCACAAAAATCATATATCAAATAGTGTCAAAATTGACACAAAATAGTTTTTAAATCAAATATTATATTATTAATTGTTATTTTATTCCTAAAAATCTAAGGCTCGGCCAAATGACTTAGATAAGGATATATATATTAATAATAAACAATTTGGGGTTCGTTTGGCATGTTATAGTAAGTGTATTAACCATATAGTGAAAGAAAACAAAAAGACACGGTAAAAGTTAAATTAATTAACTTAGAGTTAAATCTAATTGATAAGGTTAAAATAATACCCTAAACTTGTCTAAATCCTATTGGATGATAGTATTTCGACCCATCCCCACTTTAGCTTTGATATAAGACCCTTTGGAACCATTATAAACCGATTTTGACTTTAATATAAAATAATATGTTGAGATATTCCTAAGGTGCCCCTCTCCTCCCTTATAAAAGGGCACCTCCTCCCCCTCCTCCTCACACCAATTTGAGCACTCAAGCTCGGCCAAACCCTGCCATTTTCTCCTCTCCACTTCCCTAGAATAATCCTAGAGGTCCTGGTCTTCTTCAAAGACCAATCTTATTTCCCTTAGTGGAGGATTCAAAGAGGTGTTCCAAAGAAGAGGTAATATCCATTACCGATCTTTTCAATTTCTTTCTTCTTCAACTTCTTCTCCTTTAGTTGTTTCATGATAAAGTAATAACATCAGTATTACTTACATACTGATATGTTATTATAAATATGAAACAACCCTAATTAATCTTCTATCCATCCTACGGAAAAATGAAATCACCGCGCGTGCGTACGTACGGAATACCGTCTCCACGCCGTGGTGTAATCTATTTTCCACCATCACCTTACAAGGATGGGTATAATGGTGTAATGAGTAACTATATATGATTATTATTAAGTAATATTGATACTGAAATAATATATATATATATATACTCCAATACAATTCCACGATCATAGGAACGATACCATCACTCGTGCGTACGTACGGAATACCGTCTCCACGATGTGATGCGACTCGTTCTACATGATCTTCATTTCATAATGATTATATAAATGAATTGAATGAATGAATATGGTATATACTACAATAATACCATTCTAGAAATGAATTATCTATAACCTAAAGATAAGAATAAGAATTTATTCAACAAAACACGCATAAGAACAAAAAGTTATAAAGACACGAGTAACAAGTAACAATGAAATATTACTAACAAGAAGCTAATAATATGACCATATATGATATCATATAAATATGTATGAATCTGGAATAAGTCAATAACATTATTTAAACCATTATACAGGAGCTTCGGACACGAACAAAGCAAATCAGACCTAAGGTAAGGGAAATATCACAATCTCATTTTTATCCGAGATTGTTTATTCATAAGTATTTATTGGGGTGTATTTTATCATCTACATCCATGTTTCATCAATATGTAATATTATTTCCATCCACCTAAAATTGTTTAAATCCATTTTTACCCTTCGGTGAGTTTTTAGTAATATCTATGAAAGGAATCTTTTGTCATACGAGGTACTTTTTGACTTTTCCGACAAAAGTACGAAGAATGTTTTTTTTAACTTATACGACATGAATGGATTTTTAAAACATTGTTTCCAAGAAGCTTCCTTTACAAGTTTTAAAGTTTATTTTTAATCAACTTCTTTTATTTTAAAGTTTTATGACATGTTATGAAAGGAAAAATGTTTTTGAAGAAGAAAGGATATTTTCCTCAAGAATGGAGTTCAAGTGTTTTATCAAAATTATTTTCCATCTAAGATAATAAAGGGTTCTGTTTTTATCCCTATTATTAAATTGATTTGTTCATGTTGTGATGGAATTATTTTTATGAATTCCTTTATCTTATATGAATTGATTTATGATGTCATGATGTTTCAAGAATCCCATTTTTGTTACATGTGTTATGCGATGATGTATGTTTTATGATTATCTGGCACACATAAGAAAGGATTCATTATAAGATGGGTGGGACCTATATCTCCCTCCAATGCATTGGGTAAAGATTTTATCTCTCATGAGATAGACATGGCTGAAACAGAAGGTTATTTCGGTTCAGTGATACAGGACTGAAACGAGGAGTGAACTCGGTTCAGAAAGGGACTTTGTCCACTAAGATAGTCTTGGCAATGTGTCATGACTAACAAGAAATGATTTTACATGATTATGTGTGCATGCCACAAAGTTTCAAGTTTTATGTTATGATTATGGGGATCTCATTTTCACTTCTATGATTTATTCCATGTTAAGATATTATGATCTCTTTTGGAGGTTTTGATTTTCATAAAGATTTGATATGATTTTTATTTCCTTTATTTGCCCTTGCTGAGCTTTTGAGCTCACCCTTTTATGTTTTCTTTTCCCCAGGTCAGGAAGATGGATATTAAGTAGAATATTCTAAAAGGGACCCTAGATATGATGAAATAAATGGGAGACACTGTAGAAGATTTATGAACCAGTTGTTTATGTTTCCCAGTTTCTAAAGACACTATACCTATATGGTCCTTTGTGGTTTTGTCATATGTTGTAATAAGTGTGCTTCAATTTCGAAGTATTAACAATGTATGTAAAGTATGGGTCGTTATAGTTGGTATCAGAGGAAAGGTATAGTCAACCTTTGGAAACTAGGATGTGAAAGCCTTAGTAAGAACCCTAAGGATAAGTCTAAGCATAGAACACAATCTTAGAAATGGCCATGAATAACCTAGGATAAGACCATAAGCATGAAATTTTTTTTTTCTTGAATTATGTGGTTTCCTATTATAATTAGTGTTGCTCACACTATTCTCCTTGGTTTTAGTCAATGGCTGGAACCCGAAGGAACCGTGTTAATGCGGAATGCGATGGGAAATGCAATGATTGTCCCCCTGAGCAACCAAACGATATGAGAGCTGGAATGCAAAATCTTGTAGCCATGCTCACACAACTTTCTCAAGCTATGAATCATGCAGGATTTCCAAACGAACAAAGGAGGGAGCAACATTCTATTGAATCCTTCATGAGGCAGCGTCCACCTTCTTTCAGCGGGTCTACTGATCCATTAGTTGCTGAACAATGGATTAGTACTACTGAAAAGATATTGTCAGTTCTTCAATGTTCTGAGCATGATAAAGTCATCCTAGCAGTGTATCGTTTGGAAGGAGATGCGGATCAATGGTGGAATCTTGTTAAGAATACGAGGCAAAGGGATGAAATTTAGAATATGGAATGGGACGAGTTCAAGAACTTATTTTTCAATAAGTACTTCCCTCATATTCTCCGAACGAAGATGGAGAAAGATTTCCTTGAACTGAAGCAAAGGGATGATGAATCTGTTAGTACCTATGAAGCAAATTTTACAAGATTTGCAAGGTACACTTCTGGTATTATTATCCAACCTGAGAGTAAGATCGATCGATTCTTTAGTGGCTTAAAACCAAGTCTTTGAAGGGCATTAGCCATAAGGGACTTCAATAGCTACGAGGAAATCGTTCGATGTGCTCTCAAAGTCGAGATGGAGATTGGAGTAACCCATCAGTCACATGGGTTTGATAAGAAGAGGAAGATGGAATTCAAAGAAAAATCTAAAGAGCACACAGAAAAGAAGATGATCTTTTCCTTATGCTCAAAGTGTGGAAAGAAACATGGAGGGAGTTGTCTTAAAGGGACAAGTAAATGTTTTAAATGTGGAAAAGAAGGTCATCGGGCATTTGAATGCCGTAATAATGGGAAGAAGATTTCTAATGACGCAAACAAAGGAAGGGATACACAGAATGAACCTACTACACTTCAATGATTCAAGTGCAAGGAGATGGGGCATTATGCCAATCAATGCCCAAATCCAAGGGTTGATGATGATGGTCGACGTCAACAAACTCTTAAGGCTAAAGACAAAGGAAAGTCACATGCAATTTCTATCAGCGATGTGGAGTATGATAACGATGTGGTGAAAGGTACACTTACCATCCACTCTAAAGTAGCAAATGTTTTATTTGATTCTGGATCCACCCACTCTTTTATTTCTGAAAAATTTTCTAAGGGTATCACCGTATTACCTCAACAATTAGATGCTGAGTTAGCTATGACAACACCTAATGGCACGTCAATCGCATCAAAAGTTTATAATTCTTCTCCGATCGAAGTTTGTGGGAAAGTGCTTCCTGCAAATCTTGTGATCCTTCCTTTAGTGGAATTTGATGTGATTCTTGGCATGGATTGGCTTTCTCTACATGGAGCTCATACCGATTGACAAAGAAGGGAAGTCACATTTTATATTCCAGATCAATCTACGATCGTCTATCAATGCAAGGATGAACATAACCTTCCAGTGGAAATTTATTCCATCTTATGGGTATTGATTCCACTAAATGAAGGTTATTTATCTCAAATGGTTGGTGAGAAACTCACGATTAAGAATATGCCCATTGTACGGGAGTTTGATGATGTCTTTCCGGAGGAATTGCCGGGTCTTCCACCAAATCGTGAAGTTGAGTTTTCAATAGAACTCGTACAGGGTGCTTTGCCTATTTCAAAGACACCATATAGAATGGCCCCAATTGAGTTGCAGGAATTGAAGAAGCAACTCCAAGAGAATCTTGATAAGGGATTCATACGCCCTAGTGCGTCACCTTGGGGAGCACCTGTTCTATTTGTTAAGAAGAAAGATGGATCAATGAGACTCTGCATTGATTATCGAGAACTTAACAAGATCACTATCAAGAACAAATATCCTCTCCCAAGCATTGATGACTTATTTGACCGACTACGCGGAGCTCAATACTTTTCCAAGATTGATATTCGTTCAGGGTATCATCAATTAAGGGTCAAAAGGGAGGATATACCAAAGACGGCTTTCCGTACAAGGTATGGACACTATGAATTTATAGTGATGCCATTTGGTCTTACTAATGCCCCTGCTATCTTCATGGATCTAATGAATAGAGTCTTTAGAGACTATCTTGATCAATTTGTGGTAGTCTTTATAGACGATATTCTTGTCTATTCAAAGAGCAAGGAAGAGCATGAAGATCACTTGAGAATTATATTGAAGACCCTGAGAAAGGAGAAGCTTTATGCCAAATTTACCAAGTGTGAATTTTGGCTTCAAAAAGTTTCATTTTTGGGTCACATAATCTCAAAAGAGGGGATATCTGTGGATCCAGCAAAAACAGAGGTTATAGAAAGATGGTCAAGACCAACAACAGTAAATGAGATCCGAAGTTTTCTTGGTTTGGCTGGATATTATCGACGTTTTGTAAAAGATTTTTCACGATTATCTAATCCACTCACCAAGTTGACTCGGAACGGAGTTAAGTTTGTCTGGACAGAGGAATGTGAAGAGAATTTCAAGGAGTTGAAAAGAAGGTTATCCAGTGCACCTGTGCTCACACTGCCTTGTAGTAGAGAAAGGTTTGTGATCTACAGTGATGCATCCAAGAAGTGATTGGGGTGTTTTCTTATGCAAAATGATATGGTGATAGCTTATGCCTCACGACAGTTGAAAATCCATGAGCAAAATTAACCAACACATGATTTGGAGTTGGCTGCGGTAATCTTTGCATTAAAGATTTGGAGGCATTACCTTTATGGTGAAAGGTGTGATATTTATACTGATCATAAAAGTTTAAATTATATTTTCACACAAAAGGAGTTGAATATGCGTCAAAGAAGATGGTTGGAGCTGATTAAAGATTATGACTGCTCAATCCATTACCACCCTGGGAAAGCAAACAAGGTGGCAGATGCATTAAGTCGACAAGACCATGCTAGTTTATCCATGATGAGGATCACAAAAGATCCAATATTTATGGATTTACAAAGGATGGATCTTGGAATTATAATGGAAGGGGAAAAATCTTATCTTTCTCAAATGAATGTTCAACCATCTATACATGTGAAGATTAAAGAGGCACAGAAAGAAGATGTCGAGTTACAAAAGAAGGTGAGAAATGTTCCTGAATTCAACCTTGATTGTGATGGGATAATAAAGTTCAGGAATCGGGTTTGTGTTCCTCCCATCCCCGAATTAAAGAAAGAGCTACTGGATGAGGCTCATAGTTCTTCATTCTCTATTCATCCTGAAGCATGAAGATGTATAGGGACCTGAAAGAGTACTTCTGGTGGGATGGCATGAAAAGAGATGTTGCTGAATATGTCTCTCGATGCTTGGTTTGTCAACAAGTTAAAGCTGAGAGACAGAAGTCTAAGGGGATGTTACAACCATTACCCATACCCGAATGGAAATGGGAAAACATCACTATGGACTTTGTCACAGGACTTCCTAAAACATCCAAAGGCAATAATGCTATCTGGGTCATAGTTGATCGTCTTACAAAGTCTGCACACTTCATTGCTATTAGAGAGGATTTCTCTCTAGATCAGTTTGCCAGGATATATGTAAAGGAAGTGGTAAGATTGCATGGAGTACCACTTTCTATTATATCTGATCGAGATCCGAGATTTACCTCGAAGTTCTGGCGAAGTCTTCAGCATACTCTGGATACAGAGTTGAGTTTCAGCACTGCTTATCATCCCCAGACAGACGGTCAGTCTGAGAGAACAATTCAAACCATAGAAGATATGTTGAGAGCTTGCTCTATGGTTTTCAAAGGAGGTTGGGATCAACACCTACCTTTGGTGGAATTTTCTTATAATAATAGCTTTCACTCCAGTATTCATATGGCTCCTTATGAAGCTCTCTATGGAAAGAAATGCAGGACTCCAACTTGCTGGGATGAAGTTGGGGAAAGAAAGCTATTAGGACCTGATCTCGTTGATGAAATGGCAGAAAAGGTCAGATCTATTCAACAACACATAAGAGCAGCTCAGATTCGACAGAAAAGTTATGCCGACAACCGAAGAAAAGACCTAGAGTTTGAAGTGGGCGATAAAGTGTTCTTACGAATATCTCCCTGGAAGAGGGTTATGAGATTTGGAAAGAAGGGGAAGTTGAGCCCTAGATATATCGGTCCTTTTGAAATACTGGATCATGTTGGGAAGGTAGCTTACCGATTGGCACTTCCACCGAATCTCTCTCAAGTTCACGATGTGTTCCATGTATCTCTCCTGAGAAAGTACATACCAGATCCTTCACATGTACTCAGCTCAGAAGTTGTACCACTGGAGAAAGATCTTTCTTATGAAGAACAGCTGATAGAGATTCTGGATCGTAGCGAAAAAGTCCTACGAAACAAGACCACTCGCTTGGTGAAAGTTTTATGGAGAAACCACCAACTTGAAGAAGCTACATGGGAGCTTGAGGATATGATGAGGGAGAAGTATCCTCATCTGTTTGTTGCAAAGTGACGAATTTCGAGGGTGAAATTCTTTTTAAGGGTGGTAGAATGTAATACCCGAGACTTTTATGTTATATAAATCATCAAAGGGATCTTTTTCTACACAACACTTGCTTGGCTTTCTTTACACGCAATCGCGACCTTCCTCGATAGCCTGCGTCGTACGCAATACCGAGTTTCACTAAACAACAATATGCTATTAAAACTAGCCGTTATGAATAGTAATAACCACTTTTTGAAATTTTATAAATTTTATTTTTCAAAATGGACTTCATTTTTGGACTCAAAATATCGAGATTAGCCTAGGGTGAAATTTTGGTATTTTTCTGAAAACTTTCAATTTTTGATGAATAGTGAAACCACAAAGTGGTAGGTTAAAAACTGAATTTTGCATAAAACTTAATTTTACCGCTTCTGTGAATGGAATTTCGAAAATCCGACAGACACGGTTGATATCAGTAAGTAAAATGTGGTTCAATGAGATTAAAATAATTTTTTGGTGAATAGTAACTTTTTACTTTTTTTTACCGCGGTTAATAGTAAATAGGGTAACTAAGGGTAAATATGATATCAATATTACCCTAACACATGTCCGAATTCTATTGGACAAGTGTAATTCGACCAAAAACAAACTTAGGAATAAAATATAACCATTTAGGCCCACTTGGATTAGATTAGGACATTTATTATTAATTTATTTAAAGAAGGGTTAAAATAGTTAAAATCAAAGTTTAATAAGTAAATCATTTTTAATATGGGGTTATACATAAGATAAATTCGATTGTAAATATTCATTAGAAATCTAAAACGATTTCCTACATGATGGTATTTTATTTGTAATTTTTAGACATTAAATAATTTAATTTATTTATGACACAATGATGATGCAGTAATTATCTTATTAATGAAATATTGACATAATTGATGTTATAAACACCAAAATAAATGTAATTTGAGACTTTTAATGAATTCCACTAATTTTATAGGTTACTATGATATATTAGTGTTGATTTAATCAACTTGGTTCGAACATATAATTCTGTTATGACTTTCACAAAAATCATATATCAAATAGTGTCAAAATTGACACAAAATAGTTTTTAAATCAAATATTATATTATTAATTGTTATTTTATTCCTAAAAATCTAAGTTTCGGCCAAATGACTTAGATAATGATATATATATTAATAATAAACAATTTGGGGTTCTTTTGGCATGTTATAGTAAGTGTATTAACCATATAGTGAAAGAAAACAAAAAGACATTGTAAAAGTTAAATTAATTAACATAGAGTTAAATCTAATTGATAAGGTTAAAATAATACCCTAAACATGTCTAAATCCTATTGGTTGGTTGGATTTAGACCCATCCCCACTTTAGCTTCTAAATAATACCCTTTGGAACCATTATAAACCGATTTTGACTTTAATATAAAATAATATTTTGAGATATTCCTAAGGTGCCCCTCTCCTCCCTTATAAAAGGGCACCTCCTCCCCCTCCTCCTCACACCAATTTGAGCACTCATGCTCGGACAACCCCTGCCATTTTCTACTCTCCACTTCCCTAGAATAATCCTTGAGGTCCTGGTCTTCTTCAAAGACCAATCATAGTTCCCTTAGTGGAGGATTCAAAGAGGTGTTCCAAAGAAGAGGTAATATCCATTACCGATCTTTTCAATTTCTTTCTTCTTCAACTTCTTCTCCTTTAGTTGTTTCATGATAAAGTAATAACATCAGTTTTACTTACATACTGATATGTTATTATAAATATGAAACAACCCTAATTAATCTTCTATCCATCATACGGAAAAATGAAATCACCGCGCGTGCGTACGTACGGAATACCGTCTCCACGCCGTGGTGTAATCTATTTTCCACCATCACCTTACAAGGATGGGTATAATGGTGTAATGAGTAACTATATATGATTATTATTAAGTAATATTGATACTGAAATAATATATATATATATATATACTCCAATACAATTCCACGATCATAGGAACGATGTCATCACTCGTGCGTACGTACGGAATACCGTCTCCACGATGTGATGCGACTCGTTCTACATGATCTTCATTTCATAATGATTATATAAATGAATTGAATGAATGAATATGGTATATAATACACTAATACCATTCTGGAAATGAATTATCTATAACCTAAAGATAAGAATAAGAATTTATTCAACAAAACACGCATAAGAACAAAAAGTTATAAAGACCCGAGTAACAAGTAACAATGAAATATTACTAACAAGAAGCTAATAATATGACCATATATGATATCATATCAATATGTATGAATCTGTAATAAGTCAATAACATTATTTAAACCATTATACAGGAGCTTCGGACACGAACAAAGCAAATCGGACCTAAGGTAAGGGAAATATCACAATCTCATTTTTATCCGAGATTGTTTATTCATAAGTATTTACTGGGGTGTATTTTATCATCTACATCCATGTTTCATCAATATGTAATATTATTTCCATCCACCAAAAATTGTTTAAATCCATTTTTACCCTTCGGTGAGTTTTTAGTAATATCTATGAAAGGAATCTTTTGTCATACGAGGTACTTTTTGACTTTTCCGACAAAAGTATGAAAAATGTTTTTTTTAACTTATACGGCATGAATGGATTTTTAAAACATTGTTTCCAAGAATCTTCCTTTACAAGTTTTAAAGTTTATTTTTAATCAACTTCTTTTATTTTAAATTTGTATGACATGTTATGAAAGGAAAAATGTTTTTGAAGAAGAAAGGATATTTTCCTCAAGAATGGAGTTCAAGTGTTTTATCAAAATTATTTTCCATCTAAGATAATAAAGGGTTCTGTTTTTATCCCTATTATTAAATTGATTTGTTCATGTTGTGATGGAAATATTTTTATGAATTCCTTTATCTTATATGAATTGATTTATGATGTCATGATGTTTCAAGAATCCCATTTTTTTACATGTGTTATGCGATGATGTATGTTTTATGATTATGTGGCACACATAAGAAAGGATTCATTATAAGATGGGTGGGACCTATATCTACCTCCAATGCATTGGGTAAAAATTTTATATCTCATGAGATAGACATGGCTGGAACGGAAGGTTATTTCGGTTCAGTGATACAGGACTGAAACGAGGAGTGAACTCGGTTCAGAAAGGGACTTTGTCCACTAAGATAGTCTTGGCAATGAGTCATGACTAACAAGAAATGATTTTCCATGATTATGTGTGCATGCCACAAAGTTTCAAGTTTTATGTTATGATTATGGGGATCTCATTTTCACTTCTATGATTTATTCCATGTTAAGATATAATGATCTCTTTTGCAGGTTTTGATTTTCATAAAGATATGATATGATTTTTATTTCCTTTATTTGACCTTGCTGAGCATTTGAGCTCACCCGTTTATGTTTTCTTTTCCCCAGGCCAGGAAGATGGATATTAAGTAGAATATGCTAAAAGGTACCCTAGATATGATGAAATAAATGGGAGACACTGTAGAAGATTTATGAAACAGTTGTTTATGTTTCCCAGTTTCTAAAGACACTATACCTATACGGTCCTTTGTGGTTTTGTCATATGTTGTAATAAGTGTGCTTCAATTTCGAAGTATTAACAATGTATGTAAAGTATGGGTCGTTATAGTCGTCTTTTCTTTTTAGTTCCTGGTTCGAGTTGTAGACTTTAAAAATGTTCATAGTTTTAAGACGTTTTTGGTTGTTCTTTTTTCTTTCCAGTTTCAGTTTATTTATATGGCTAGTTGTTTTTTTTCTATCGTTTATTTTGGGTAAAATCATTCCCAATTGTTACTTACAATTCTCGGGCACTTGTGCCAGACCGTTGGGATCGGGAACGCCCTTCGGGCCTTGCCTCGGACCGGGTCAGGCACCGGGTCAGATGGGGACTCGGCCTGGTTCTTGACAAAATGGTATCAGAGGGCAAGGTTTTCTCTCTTGGGTCGTGTTCTTTTGAGATAGAGTCAGATTAGACCAAAATTAAAGTTTTTGGTACGCGACGTCCTGGCTACGAGTAAGGTGCCTGGACAGCACACCTCGTGGCGGGACTCAAGTTACCAAAGTATGTTGGGGGTTTGATTGAGTTTCTAGTCCTCGCGATTAATCGTGTCTAAGGGAAATGAAAAGGGAGTAAGGTCAGTGGTCTTAGTGAGCTCACAGGGTATGGAAAGCCTTGTGGAGCCGGAGACACTGTCCTAAAATACTCTTTGTGGCCCGTGGTATGATCGGCGTATGGCTACCAACCATATGTTCCAGTCACCCGCTGACACAAGTTTTCTCTTGCGTTATTTCTCGTCTCCTTGTTTTGGATTCATGGGAATTTGGGTTTTAAGTAAAAATGTTTTGGTCTTGGAAAATATTTTTAAATAAAACACTTTAAAAAGAAAATGATGTGAAAGGTTTGGAAAGTGTGTGTTGGATGTTTTGGTTTTGAAAAAAAATGGAAAGCATTGGTTCTTATCCTTGTCGCTCTTATGGGAAACCACATGCATGAGTTTATACGAAAAGGGAAATGGTTAATGACACGAGCGGATGAGTTCTTGGATGGATACGAGGTGGGTGCCGGTGTGGAACGAGAACATGCATGTGCGAGGCCCATGAGACTCCATTTCTGTTTGTGCAACCCACTGGCTTGCTTGTCTTCAAAATGTTTTGTTAAATGAAAATTTGGTGTTTTAGTAACCAGCTTTTGTGTGGTGTGTCCTTGTGTTTTTGGGATGTTGGATGTGTGGCATTTTGAACTGAGTACTCTTTCTGAATGGTTTGTGTATTGAGTTTAAATTCTTATTTAGAAGTTGGTATGAAAGCATGTAGCTAGTAAATTCTTTTGAAAAGTTTATCGGGGAGCCCTTGCAGTGGTTTCCCCTGCACGTTTGGTGTTCGCCTGTAGTATGTCTTGACCATCGGACTAGTTTGATTTGGGTCCATGTTTTTTTTCTTGATTAGTGTACGCCCCCATAAAGTGTTGACATGTGATTTAAGTGTGGCCACAGGCATTTTCCCGTTGGTCGACCCTCCTGTTGGTCAGAGGAATATCTTCTTGAATTATATAATTAAACCCACCTCTCCTTTTTACAACAAGTGGATCCTCCCGCAGCGGGATGACAGATGCGAGGGGAGTTGAACAGGGTTTTGGTTTCTTTATGTTGTCTGAGTTGTCGGATATGAAATTTGACATCATTGCATTTTAAGGTTCCCCTTGGAAATGACAAAACGAATTCCAGTGGGTAAGGGTGAAGGCGGTTCGGAATTTTCAGTGTTGACCAGTGTCTTGAAGGGCCTTGTAGTATTCAAATTAGTTGCAAGGGTCTTGTTCGGTGATGTCTTGCAACGTGAGGTCCCTTTGGAAGTGGTAAAGAAGACCCCAGTGGGGAAAAGGTGGAAAAACCCCTATTTTGTTGGTGCGGTCTATCGTTCTAAATGAGCTCTGGTTTTTGGTTTGTTTCGTTTAAGGAAAAGTTCATGTTAGGCTACTAGTTTGGAAGACCAAGTCTTATGAGGCTGCTATGGTCGTTCGCAGGAATCACGTGTTGTTTAAGACGCAGTTTAAGGTATTTTTCAGCGTAAAGTTCCTATCAATAGAAACTGTCATGTTCAAGTGATGATTGGTGGTGTCGTGTTCTCATTTAGTTTGACAAAGGGTGGTGCGCATGAACCATTTCAACTCTGGTGTTGGTGAATGTTCTGCGTATGGTCAGTTAGATGCTGTAATGTGTTGTGTTTGATGGCGTTGACTCAGGTACAATGTGGTTTCGTGTGACACCAAAAGGAGAAGCTCCATTTGGAAGTCTTCCATGCCTGACTGCGAGGCAGGGGATGCTTCAAACATCAGGGCTCAAGCCATAGGCCTCTGAGTGAAGCTGGCCCGTGGTCAGGAACCCCGGGAGTGTACAGGACCCCAACGTGATTTCTGTCATCGGTGTCGAGAGTGAAAGCAACATAAATTGTTTTCTATGGTTGTTCCGCTCTGAATGAGTTGTCTGGTTGCATAAGGTTTTTGCAACCACGTGGTGGCATGTTCGTCTCGTGCCTTAAAGTCTTGGGGGTTGCGTTCCACTGGATGCAGTCGCTTTAGTGGTCCTTATGAGAATATGTTGGGTAACTCAGTCTCAAATATGAATGGTGTTCATCCAGGAAATTTTGAGATGTTGGTTGTGGCTGGCCGTGGTTTTGACGCCTAGTGGTTGGGTCCCTCCCTCCCCACCCCTTATGGTGGGGTGTTTGGTCACCATTGAGATTTTTTTTTCAAAGATCTATATACTCGGTTAGTTCTAGTGGCGACGAGACCCACAATGGGACTCGCAAAAAGGTCTCTGGAATAAATCGGTGTTGGCCTTTTTTTAATGGCAGGGAGTCCACTCGAGCCTCCCCGTATCGGTTTTCTAGTCCCGTCTTGGGCGTTAGTAGGTTATTAATGGTGGGGAGCCCCTCAGACTTCCCCAGGTTAACCTTTTTGGTTCTGTTTCTAAAGATAGGTTGGTAATAAGTGATAAGAGTGTTTCGTGGACGTGGTATGACCTTGTTTTTCTTTCTATCCTAATGGTGTGGTCTCCGTTTAAATTTTTTTTGAGATGTTTCATCTTGTTATGTTGGTTTTCGTGGGGGCGAGAGTTCCCTTCCTTGATCAGTCAACTAGAGGCACTCTAGCTCTTCGGGGTGGGTGACACATACTAGAAAGTATTTTTACACGTTTCATGATGTTTTTTTCGAGTCACATTCTCTGAGCATGATACCTTTTCCTCTCCTTGATAGATGTTTGTGGAGATCCTCTTTGAACCTTAAGGGAGTGTGGTTTTCTGTTTTGGGGTTTGGTCCTAGTTGTGGCTTTCTGGGGACTGAAAGATTTATGGTGGGGAGAATTGTCACACCCATCATCTCTAATTTATTTATTTTATTAAATTTCATTGCGTCGGGTAGTTCGGGTCCAAACCTGACATGAGATTTTTGATTTCGTTGTGTTTGGGCCATGTTTGTTTCTGGCGCAGCGCGGTCGAAGCATCGTGGCCTCGCCTGGGTCGCCACGCGGCCCCGCCCGGTTCACCACACGCCTTGTTGATGTTTAATTAATGAAATTATTATTTTTATTGTTATTATCTTGGATAATAATTTAAATTTAGAGTTATTTTTATTATTTTTATTTTATTCAGTTTATTATTTTAAAGTTTAGTATTATTATTATAACTACTATCTTTATTATTATTATTGGTTTTATTTTATTTTTGTTTTTGTTTTTGTTTTATTTTATTTGTTTATTTTTTTTATTGTTTAGGGTATGGTTTCGGCAGACCCCCCCTCTTCATTTTTTTCCTTCTCCCTGTGTGGCACATCCCGCTACTTCCTCCCCATTTTGTTTTTTTTCTCTTCGTTCTCTCACGCTGCAGCATCGCACCGCAGTAGGGCCGTCGCCGGCTCCATCTTCCTCCCATTCCTCCCGATCGACTTGCTGCACCTCCCATTCCCCTTCTCCTCGTCGCGGCACCCCCTCTCATCTCCTTCTTCTCCAGTGCCGCAGCCTCCCTCCTACCCCATCTCACGCCGCAACCTCCTCCTTCCAGTAGCCCCGGCCGCCGCTCCGCCCTCCCTTCCGGCAAGGTATGTCGTTGCGACCCGTCCGCTCTCCAGTTCGGTCGTACCCTAGTTGGTTCACCTCTCCCTCTCTCGGATAACCCCCCTGCCGGACCAGCCATTACCCACACGAAACCTCCCCGACTCCCCCTCGGCCCATCACATCCTTCCCCTCTCCATCAGTCGTCAGCCCCTTGCCTTGCCCAACGAACCCCAACCACCAGACCTCCCTTCTTTAAGTCGTTTTCTCTTCCGCGCCACCTCTGGAATCACGTCAGACCCCTCCTCCTGTGAATCAGACCAGCACCTCCTCCTTTTTCCAGCCCGGTGCAACCCACTGCCTTCCCCTTTGCTGGACGACCCCCTTCGGTTAAGTCTTTTTCTCTTGCTACCATTTTACATTTGAGTTTTGCTTGTTTGTCTTTTTTTTCAGCGAGTATATGTCCGTTTTAGGGTAGATTATTAATGATGTGGGTTTAATTGTTTGGTTTAGGTATAATTTTTGTTTTTCTGAGTTGCGAATGGTGTGAGACGATCCCTGCACACCATTTTTCTGAAGTCTGCCACACCGAGGTAGGTGGTTCCATGCCATACAATCTTTAGATAATTTAAATTTCTCATTAATTAAATTATAATGTGTTCAAGTGATAAATTGCGTGATGCGAATTTTATTTTTTGATGTGCTTCGATATTCCTATTGATGAATTTGAGTTTTTTTAAGTAAATTCCAATGTTTTTCATGTGTGTAGTTGAAATTTTCAGATGCGTTTTAGTTAATTTATTAAGGTGTGAAAATTGTGTTTTCAAGAATGCTTGAGGTACAAATGATATTAAACTGAGATTTCAATATAAGGTAAACTATTTTGACGTGTTTTTTTTTATTATGAACCTTGAGTATATTTTAGGGGTGCGAATGAGGTTTTAGAAGGGTTGGGATGTGCAATTGATTTTCAAATGGTTCTTGCATTTAAAATTTTTGTGTTTTAATGTGAGGCCTTGTGGTATGCATATGTGATGTTTTATTAATTGAGAAATTGTTTAATTAAGTGTCGTTTGAGATGTGAAATATGGGTGGGATGGATTTTGGGGTTGTTTGGTAGGTGATAAATGTTTTTTCAAGTTCATTGAGGTGTCTGTGTAATTAAATATAGATTTTCAATGAAAATGAGTCACTTTGGATGTGTTTGCTGTGTTGGGTAGTTTTGGAATTAAATTGAAAATTATTTGAACAATGGGAAAACATGTTTTAGTTTGTATGAGCAACACTTTTTGTTTTAAAGTGACGTTAGTATATGAAATCGAGTTCGTCGTTCTAGTGCAAACCTTTGCATTCTAATTTGGAGTGTTTTATAAATTGTTAATTGCACTTATTAAATTATATATGGAGCGCGGGAGTTGTGTTTGACAGAATTATGTGTGCGTTATGTTTTTAAAGGTATTCTTATTTGTAAAATTGGACATGTCTCATGTGAAAACTCTTATTTTACTATTTTGAAATGTTCGTCAAATTGTTTAGATAGTTATCAAGTCACGCAAGTGATATGAACTATGTTATAAATTGGTTTTGGCGTGCGTGTGTTTTTTTAATGGCGTTTGGGTATGCAAACGATGACGTGTATGTGTAATGTTTTGTTTCGTTCAGGATATGTGAAAGCGATATACATTTTGTGAATGTGAAACTTGATTGAGAACAAGGGAAAACCCTTAGTATCTGGGTGGGCGGATAAGAACTAGTGCGCTAGTGAACCGGATGGGTGTCGTCCCTGTTTCACTTAGCTGGATTGACGATTTCCACACTAACAAAACATATGATATTTGAGGGTCGCGGCCTTCTAAGCCACGTGTTCTGAGGGTCGTGGCCTTCTAAGACACGTTTTCTGAGGGTCGTGGGCTTTTAATCCACGTTTCACCGAGACACAAGGTTCTAGGGTCCCACTAGAGCTAGATGATCCTTAAGGGATTTACCCATAGTGCTCTACCATCGATGGAGTGGTGCCTTCCGTCGGCATATGGAGGACCACATGTGTGTGTGTGTGCGTGTGTGTGTGTGTTTGTGTGTGTGTGTGTGATTATGTGTGTGTGTGTGTGTGACCATAATGAACCTTCCTCTTCCTCTTTAAAATCGTGTTTGTGAAATGAGCTCTTTTTAGTGTTTTCCTTTAGAATTTGGTTTGTAAATTTTTTCTTTAAAAGCATTTCAAAAGTATAACTTGAATAAGCACATTAAACTGTCCTTTTGATGTTGTGCCATGGAACCTTTTTATTGGGTGACGTCCTACTGGGCCTTTCTCTCACACCCTACATACACCTACAGGTGTATGTAGACATTGTTTCTTGTGTATTATAGGTTGTGACATCGTGCTCAGTGATGGTGGTTTTGGTCAGTGATGGTGGTTCAGGTTGCAGTTGGTCTTTTCACGGAGAGTGGTGTCATGTGGCCTCTCTTTTTCCGGGTGGTTTGAGTAAGAGCTTTAGTTTCCGCTGTCGCCTTTTCTTTTTAGTTCTTGGTTCAAGTTGTAGACTTTAAAAATGTTCATAGTTTAAAGACGTGTTTGGTTGTTCGATTTTTTCCAGTTTCAGTTTATTTATCTGGCTAGTTGTTTTTTTTTCTATCTTTTATTTCAGTTAAAATCGTTCCCACTTGTTACTTACGATACCCGGGCACTTGTGCCAGCCAGTGGGGATCGGGAATTCTATTTGAGCCTTGCTGCGGACCGGGTCTGTAACCAGGTCGGATGGCGACCCGGCCTGGTTCGTGACAACACCATTTGGTGTATGGGTATAAAAATAAAATAAAGAAACTCTTTCGACCATTATTAGGGACACAAAATTAAAAGCATGGACTAACCTAGGCTATGTAATGAAGAATACTAGTTAATAACTTACAAACTAGAAATTGAATCAGAAAAACAATCCCTCAAATGAGGCGACAAATATTCACACTAAAATAAATAACTACATTGAAAACATCTCAATATCCAATTAATATTAGAATAATCCTATATTTAGTATTTTATAAAAAATAAATCCAACAAAACATATAATAATAAAACAAATTTTGGTGGAACCCAACCATTTTAAAAACATGTCAAGCAAACAATTTCCCTTCAAAAAAATATTCCACATTTTAAACCATGAATCCAAAATCATTGTAAAAATCATTTTCCATTTTAAAAAATCAATCTAAAAATGATTAAAAATGTCCCCTTGGGAAATTATTTAAATATTTCATGTTGAATAACCACATTATAAAACCATAAATAGATCATTGAAAATTCACCTCTCCCATTATTCACCAAAACTATCATAAAAGTAAATTTTTTATAAAACAACAATATTTTTATAATGATTATATTAAATAAAAAATCCTTACAATTACTACATAATAAATAAGAAAATGATAATTAATTAAATAGTAAAATTCAAATAAAATACTCCACATTCCACCTCTATTAGGATGAAAAATATTTGGAGATATCTAGATTCAAGAGGTGTCCAAACTATGATTAATAGGGTACGATGGTGTAATGAATTGCTTGGGACCATATAATATGATACTAGGATTCAACCATGAAACATACCGTTTAGAGGATACATTTTCTACTACAGGTACCTGAAATTAATTGCACTGCGATGTGAGAAAACATTTGGTTCATGTTATTCAACATTCCATCCTGATACAAATGATTTAACCCAATGTCACGTACATACTGAAATGGAATAAAAAAATCCACCCCATTAAAATAAATCAGAATAAAAAAAGAATGAATTTAAAATTCAAAACCCATCATACATGGGTAGCATAAAAATTATAATGATAAAAATATAGCTAATCTTTTCCCACCCTTTCCTTTCAAGATCTGATAACCCTAATCTCATTTCCACCAAGACATTTAAAAATAAAATGAGGTAAACTAGATGATTATGTTACTATAAATTGAATAAAAACACTATGAATCTGTTATACCTAATAGTATATATGGATACTATCTATCCTCATCCGCTATATAGGATAAATGGTGTTCTTGGTCTACATGAGATGGAAAAAACGTGTAGGTATCATATAAACTATTTTGGGAAAACATTTTCTAAAATCAGAGATAAAAGATCACAATAAAAGAATATAAAATAAAAAATAAGTATGAAATATAAAAAATATTCCATAAACATCTACCATGATCCAAATAATTTTTATATAAAATTAATATCCATAATCATGGAGAACCAATCCGATAAGACACAATAGTAATGAATGAGACTGAAAAGAAATCTATTGTCAACTAGAAAACATGAAAGGATCCTAAAACCAACTCCATGAATCATATGGTTTCTCACTACCATATAACACAACCATAATCTTACATGCTGAATATGAAGGATCCAAATAGGAAACTGTAAACTAAAATTTTTATTGTGTGGGATAAAAATACCAGTAGGTCACTACAACGCACTAAATTAATGAAATTTTTCTCATATGAAAATTTATTAATATTAGATTCAATATAATTATAAAATATAATATATAAATCCATGAACTGTATGTAAAATAGAAAAATTCCATAAAATGATATTTCCAAAAAAAAATCCACTTTTTTACCAAAACCATATAGAGGTATTTTGAAAATAAAGCTATCATGTAAGCCATTTCAAAACCACTCACAGGTTGTTTACTATTCGAAAAAATAACACAAGCTTGTATTATCTAAATTGAAATGGTAACTATATAAATATAACAATATAAAAGAATTAATAATCTGAACACTATTTTTTAAATCAATTTTAATCAATCATGTATAAAATATTAAAAAAAAATCACATTCTCACAAACATCTATGAGAAATCATCTACATAAAAATAATAGAATTTATATGAGTTAAGAACAAGAATAATGAACCACAAACATATCAAAATTAATATATGAAATATACACTATAAAGGATGTTTAAATAGTAGATAATGGGTGGGTACTGATACAATAATTCCTGTGGTAAAAGTCTGGTTGATTACATACTCATCGATCAACCAAATGTGTCATGTTCATACCTGAAGTCACTAATGTTCATTGCATCTTACCATATGTGGGTATAAAGACAAAAAATAGTTTCCAAAATATGATAATTAAATAACATAATACATTAACCCATGCATTATTCTTTTAAACAAAAACCCAACCTTATCCATAATTCAAGAAATGGGGCCACCAGATGCAATTTAACTAACATGTTAAACAGTCTATATATTCCACTTATTACATGGGACCCTATGACCAATAGGGGAAGTGAGGAATAGTGAAAATGATCCTTTTATAACCCAAAATTCAATACTAAAATTACTCTCACCCATAACTCCCCATGATTAAAATCCTCATAAAGCTAACATGATGACAATAAACCATAAGGACATTCCAAAAAAAGAGATACAACACGAATCACATATTGATAAAAATCCAACACAATGGGTACATATGCTAGGGGAATTCAATTATTCAATCCATATTAACTACTTAAAAACAAATTTTCACTTGGGGAATTAATATCAAATTATATTACTCATTTTAATGAATTTTCAGATTTCAAAAAACCCTTTTTCCAATCATAATTTCAAAAATAAAGGATCCCACCCAAGTATTTAAAACATTTTAGTTTAACCCATACACATGGTTTCTCATATTTGAACATTAAAAACATGGACATAGGTTTACATTTCCATCAATAATTTAATATAAACAACATAATAATTTGAAGAGGTATACTTAAATCTCCAATTTATTTAAAAAATTCCATAGTTTCAATTTTACAAGGTTTGTTCTATTTGAATCCAAAAACAAGTCCAAAAGGAAAACTATTAGGAAAAAAATGAAAAAATCATATAAATAATTTATCAAGAAATAAACCAAACACAAAAATATAAATATCCATTTTAGATATATTAAAACATCCCATTTAAAATCATTTTGAGCTATAAACCGTAATCAAAAACCAAATTCTCTTTAAGAGAATCTTTTTCACTCATTGAAAAACAAAATAGTTTTAAAACCTATTTTTAATCCGGAAATGATTTTAATATGAAATATGAAAATTCAAAAGAATCATATCATATTTAAACATTCATTTTTTAATACAAAATTATGGAATTCATATATATGGCCAATTATTTTATGCCTATAATTTTATGGAATGGTTCCAACTAATCACATAGATACCATATGTAAATTTTATTTATTAAAAATTGTAATTTACAATAACTTATTATTTTTAAAATTTAAATATAAATAAATTTCATAGTAACCCCTAACTCAATGAGGTTCTAACTAAGCTAAAATGTCTCCAAACATGTCGCCTTCAATGGCGTCCAGAACCACGAGAGATATTATTCTATTTTAAAAAATAGACAAAAAAATACACAAAAATATATCCAACTAGAAAACTAAAATCATCAAAATAATAAATAAGGTTCACGGGGAAATCCAAATCTGTGAGAGAATGGAGGGAGAGGATATAGATATAGAAAGAGTAGAGAAACTCATCTCAAATATCATGGAAAACAACATTTGAAGGGAATGATTATAGGGAGGACAATGGTGGACCACCATAAGGGATCCCAAGGGATTAATGAATGGTTTTTATGAGAAGAGTAATTACTACCCATTAAAATCAAAAATGGTGTTTTGGGAAATAATTTTTTTTAAAATAAAACAGAACTCACACGGGTTGGCCACATAGTTGGACAAACCATTCACTAACCATTAGGTGCCCCTACCTCCAAAAAAAATTAAAATCCCAAGTATAATAGTCATAATACAAATGGTTAAATAATAATTGTGCCTCATAATAGGAATAATAATTCCATTAACAGAATCATTTCCCACCTATGCATTATTTTACAACCCACTTGAATGTAGAGAAATCAAATCTATCAAAATCAATAGAGAAAATTTCCCGCCATCTTCACATATCCCTGAAACATGAAAATAGAATGCACTAATCCTCAAACACACCATTATCCTAATTTATTCTAACCGGGTGACTCACAATCTATACATAACAATGCACTACCCAAGTTGGAAAAAAATTCATTGTTTATAATGAACTAAAAATGAACGTCATGAATATAGGCCACACGATTTCTATATATTCATAAACCAAAAACATGAATAGTAGGAAAACATCAAATAATTTTATGTTACATGATATAACCCCATCAAAATGCCACCCTAAATTCCATGTTAACAAGGAAAACAAAAATATAAACAATGAAATTGTGGTTTCCCAATCAATAGGTAGCTAACATTCTATTATGCATGTTAAAGACCGTTATTATAAAAATAATCTATAGATTAGGACATATCTTACCTATATGACTATAAATAACCTTCCATATATTAAATATATCTAATAGAAAATTATTTTTTATTATCTCAAATATCATTAATAAATTTATAGATTTAAATTTTGGGTCACTGTAATACCCCAATCTTCTAGAGAATCAATATACTCATTTATTGGTAATATTTGACCTTTGTTTCTTATACCTTATTTTGGTTTTGTTAGGAGGTTTTTCTATGGTGATATCAATGAAATTTGAATTACCATCGTATAATCCATGGTTGGTAAATAGTTAAATAAACCATTGTTTTTTTACTAGGAAACCATGAACACATTTTGGGGACCTAGGAGTTAGTGGAGAGTTGGTGCATGATTGACTATAAAGTGAGGCCTCCCGCACCAAAAAGTTCACCCTAAAATATATGGGACATTAATTATTGGATTATAATTCATTAAACCATGTTCTAGTTAGTATAAATTGAGTACCCCATGAGTATGGGTTCACATTAAAGGGGAACGATTTGGAAAATCATACACCTCCTCCAAAGAAACCATTCATACAGGTTTTAAACTGACCAAATAATTTTTTAAAATTATCCAACCCCCATTTTATTACCAATAATTTCATTTCGTGGTCATATAATCATTCCTTTCATTTTTTAATTTCCATGGATGATTCTGAGGCTAATTAAATCCATTTTGGAGTGATTCAACAATCCAATGGATGGATTTCACCCATATTCAACTATATATTATCTTCTCACTATTTTCATCTAACTCCCATCTACCTTTACAATTGAATATGAGTGACATTTAATCCATTTTATATGGATTAGATCTATGATTTAATTTATCTAGTTCCATTGTATTTTGGTCATAGAGTTTTGTTTGAGAACATCAATGCTATTATGGTTTTAATAATTCTGTATCAAATTTAAGAATTTGGTTTGGTGATCATCCATAAAAAACCATAAGGTAGGTGAAATTTTTTCCAATTCACATATTTTTTAATATTATATTTATTATCTAATTGTGAAATTTAAATTCTCATGTTGGAAAATTATATTCTAAATTGAATTAACTAATGAATTTTACATAGTGGTTATTGAACCCTTCATGGGTCCAATTGGACATGATGATGTTTTTTAGAAAAAATAGGATTGTTACCCATGGGTTGAGATGATATAATTGAAATGACGATTTTGGAATTATGCATTGTTGATTTTTGAGGTTTTGAAAATGTTTGGTAAACTAATATATTAAATTATTTTAATAATGACGTTTGGAAATGGATGGTAATTTGGTAATTTATGTCGAACAATGAGATGTGATTTGTGTGACTAAGTTTATTGATAGGAACTACATGCCAGAGTACCCACTAGGTGACAAAAAACATATCTATGACCCTATGATATATATATATAGTGATAACTGGGTTGTGGGACATTTAATTTTGCTCCAAATACCCATAGGGTAAAAAACTGATCCTCTATGCCCCCATTGTATAACTGTGAAATTTGATATTAAATTAATAATGTTAACACATAAAAGAATGAAACTCAATATATTTTTTGGTCGATGGTTTAAAATATTGAATGGTTCAATATAGGTATAGTTGGTTCTTGTTTCATCATGAACCTGGGGATTATATTGTTAATTATTGTGTATATTAATGTGAAATTGTTTAATTATTTGTTCATTCTTTAATCTTAAAAAGAATGATCACATTTATATACTGGATAGTTTTTTTAAATTCCATTATATTTTGAATAATGAATTTTACTCACAACCTACTCGAGATACAAAATTACTACCAAAATTTAATCATGTTTTTAGGATAGTATAATGGAAAGAGGAGTATGTAAGATAGATTTGTTGATATTCAATAATGGGAGTGGATGAGGGATCTGGTCATGTTGTCAGTACCCTCTTGGGGATCTTCTATAATGAATTAATTTTTTGTTATCATTTCACACCTGACATTTATATAGAATAAGTATCTAAAAAATTTATTTATATTCATTTAATCATTCCTTTTATACAATCATGTGATTTTGGTTTGTATTTCTTATATATTGTTTTGGTTATTTTGTGTTATGATTTGGTTAGTTTTCATTGATTTCAGATTTTTTGATCCTTTGATAGATAGTTTATAGTTTCCCCATGATATATATTAGACTCCCTCTTCTTGTCAAAATTGTCTGGAGTATGAGGAGGCACAACTGAGGTCACATTACTAATCAATTTGGAGCACCATCATATGGGACATGAGTTAGGATATTATAATGGGGTATTAAATATGTTTTATTTATATTGAATTTTCCTTATTGTTGTTTGGAGTGAGTATATAATGAGTGTTGTAAATTGAGTACCCAATACAATTATTTTAAAATGGATTTAAATTTTATCACGATACTATTTAAATTAATCCTATGTTACAAAAATATTAGTTTGATATATGTTTTAGTCATTATTTCTCAAAATATTTATTAGGACTCTAGTAAAAAAAATATACAAAGTTATTCTATAGTTGGAAATCAATTTAACTAAAAAATTATTATATAAACACTAATTTATATTAACATCCAATGTTGTGGTTTTTTTCCTATTCAAACAAAATTAGTTTTAATGGAATGAAGTAATATAAAACCAAACACAAAATTAGGATGAGTACAAGAGGTTCATTATCAGGATGAGACATGGTTATATCTACTTGAAAATAAGATGGTTTTGTTTAATTTATAAAATATAATTTTTTTTTCTAAAATCATGATATAGTATTAAAATAGTATACCAGCTATTGATACCACAATGTACTTCTTTTAGAGTATTCATGGGATTAAAAATAAACAACATTCCATAACTGGACCTCTACCACAACACATGGTAAACAAGAATAATATGCTGTTTAGAATATATATATATATATCTTACAGTTTGAATTAGAAGGTAGTGTGTGAGTTATAAAAAATAGTATACAAACATAATAATAATGTAAATGAAAATAAGACTACTGAGAAATAAAATATTTAATGAGATAGTTTTTCTTTAGTATGGTTGGATTTTCCACATCTGACACCTTGATTTTTATTTGAAATGAGGATGAAAACATGTTTCAGATATTTCAATAAAATGGAGTGTTGTAAATCATTGATCTTGATTATAAGAAGATGCTTGATGAATGGTTATCAGCATCTTCAATAGAACATATCTATGTTGTAGTAGGGAAGCTCCTCTGGTTCATGAAATAATTTATATCTCACTACACATATTCATATCTCTAAGTTTATCTCCCCTTATATGTCATGGGAAAGTCTAATTCCTCTTATATCAGTAGAAAAAATATAGAGATTCATTCAAATCATCGATTTCCATATTCTAAATTTATGAAACATACTTTAATGTATCTCTATTTATAAAATATGGAACAATCATTTAAATAAGATTGATTATTGATCTTTATAATCTATCATTCAGATATTTTTAATGAAAAAAATTATATAAAAAATGGGTGGTTAGTATTTTAAATGATAACATTGTATGTTTCACTAATTGATTGTGAGACACTTGGAAAATTTCTATGGATCTGAGGTTTCTGTTCTTAATGGTGAAACATAATGGTAGTGAGTCTTTGGAATAGGGAAAATTATTGTAATATGCCTGACTAGTGTTGTGTAAGTTTGGTCGTGTGGCAGGCTGCCAGTGACACATCTGTTAGTGATTCATCCTGAAACATTGTCAGTTTTTTTCTAACGGTAAAACATCATTGATGGTGTCTAAAGGGGATGATGATACTTATTGGGCAGTGATTCATTATATGACAACAAGACATAGTTTGTCGGTATCTCATTCATTGTCAAATTTCCATCTTAGTGGTGACTCGTTACAAATGGTGATAATTAATTATACTAACTCATCTATTATAGTGAGTATTCATGGTGGTGATTCTTTTTATATATAACCATATTGTTTCCAACCATTTATATATGATAAAATACATATAGATTGAATAACGCTCATTATTATCACAATTATTATTATTTGGGGTTCATTAAAATATGGAGTTCATCAATTTACCCATTTTGATGATCACAAATCATGGCATTTTATAAACATTATATCATTAGTAATAAGGTATTTATAGAGATAGGTATCAATTATATATAATGGGTTCAAGGAATAAAAGATATACATGGTAAAAAGGTATTAATTAGATAGTACCAAAGATAAAAAATGTAAGAAAAAAAGAAATTGAATCATACAGTATCGATGGAAATTTTTTACAAGTAAGAAGGTATCAACGGAAATGAAATATATCTCAATGCATCAAAAGAAGTTAGATATATAAGGGATCAAAATAAATAGAACCTAAAAAATTCCATCATTCTTCTCACCCTTTTGGGATTATCAAATACTGTAAAATATAAAAATAATTATAAGAGAGAAAATGAGGAATAAAACATGAAATAAATGATAAATAGACTAATAACAACATAATAATTCACACTAATAATGGAAATGATAAATATATCGCAAATTGTTTTGAACAATATTTTTGACAAAAAACAATCCCATCTAATACAAAAATTCTACTCAATGTGAATTGTTCTGGGATAAGGGGTCCATATGAGATTTCATCTTGTCCTAGTGTGAGTAAGGATCAATAGAGATAGAGGTGAAATCATGAAAATTTATAAGAAATTTAGTTTTAGAATTATAAGGGTGACGCTCTTAGATGATGATAGGTCAGAGGTGATGCACTACATATCTAAGAGTGAGAGAATGTAAATTAAATATTTCTAGAAAATGTTCTTGGGGGATTTTGAAAACTCACGACCTGATGTAATCCGGATCAGTGGATAGCGGAGTTGAATGGGAAGTAAATGGTATAGTACAGTGAGCGACAATTATTATCCAGTGATCATTCAAAAAAGGGATTCAGATGGTTTATGATGTCCATTATTATAACGAAAACTTATTCCATTACAATGAAAATGAATTTCCTTTCTTCCATAAATCGTTGATGCATTGGAGTAAAAAACTTCAACATGGTTACTAATTCCTTAAAGGATTGAATTTCTATGGGGATTATCATATTCTCAACCAGATACAAAAAATTGTTATTCAGTTCATGCATGTAGAAGATCCGTGAGATTAATATCTTATTTCATTTTTTATGGTACCAATTTTTACTTGCATGTACTTTACATACTCACTGTTCATCAAGTGAACATGATCATTTTTGTTCTAAAAAAATCCTCTATGTGTCCAGGGGTAAGTCAGAATCTCATATGAATCACTACAGGATCCATCAATAATCTCTTATTTGAAAATTGTTCTGATAATCTCAACATAAAAAATTAGAGGATAAAACTATAACAAGATGATACATAAGTATATATTTCCAGTCTCTCTAATAAATCATCCATAGTACATTAAAAATCAGTTTGGATCCCATATATAGAAAATCCCAAAGGCTCCATCTCACATGAAAATATTTAATTATCTTCATCAATTTTTTTTGTATGTGATGCGTCATATTTGGTTGAATATGTTGGATTACCAAGTCAAAAAAGTATTCCCCGTCTTGATAAATTAACTTATTTAGATGAATATATTTATTATTAAAAAACATACAAAAATCTAAAATCACCTTATCTCATAAATCAGCAATGTCACCCATTTTTAGAATATCAACTTAAACCAGAGGAAGTATAGGAGAAACAAATTTATGAGCGGAAAAACATTACAAAATAATACAAAAATAATATTAGGTTAGTAAGGATCCCTCATGATCTAATTTTCCTCAAATTTTATGTCCACCATCCTTTGGTGGACTTCCATATTTAGTGGAAATTTTTTCCCATTCCTCATCAACAAGATCTGTCTAATTGTGAAAAGGATTTCAAATAAGCATAACCACTAAAAAATTATAAATCATAAAACCAACATATATATAACTATATGAGGGAACTCAACTACATGAGCATCAACATATACATGTTCATTAAAAACTTTCTCAGCATGCATAACATCCATCTGGTCTACAACATACCATTAAATAGTGGAAATAAATTTAATATTTTCATCAACATATAGATCAAAAACTATATTATATTTCCGAAATTTATAAATTTTCCATTGGAGTAATAAATTTATGACTTTGGGACTTCTCACCATCAATAGTTTCATCTCCCACCTCAATAACAAACAGATCTGTATTAACATCAATGTTGGGAATCTTCTTTGATAGAGAAATTGAAACACTAAGAGAAGTGAGAATATATTGAGGAATCTCATCATAATATCTTAAAATATTCCCACTAGAACCAGAAATTCTTGATCCATCATCATTATCACATTCATCTTCTTCCTTCGAATCATCATATTTTATAATAATATATGGAAATATCCAAAAACTATTCTTCTACAGACACATAAGTCACATCATCATTATCGTCCTTTACAATATCCCCATTTTAATGGATAGTTCTTTTGGGAATGGGTTCTCCAAAGATAACAGCATGATATCTAGGATTATGGTCAGGGTCACACCCCACATCAAAATGAAATTAATTCTCATATTATTCTCTAGAGGATGTACCCTATTCTTCCTCATCGATATCAGAGTACACAACAACATCATCAGGATTTAGTATTGGGTCGACAACACCACATTGACCTCATGGATGATCAATAGGGTTAAAATCGTCATAAATATTTTCAATATCATCTTACTATTGCAGTTTACATAGCTTCCAAATGATTTTCATTCTTCTAAAAATTATTCTTGTGATGTAGTATCTATGAAAATACACAGCATAGTCTTCATGATCACTACCCAAAACATTATCTTTTATTGTTTTAGAAATAATCATATGATAGGTCAATGTATTTCATCTCAATGTTTTCTTGGTCATTTCTAAAATATAAATCGAATGATATATACATGGATTTTCTTCTATGATTTTTATCAATTGAAATATATAAAAATCATGGTATCTCGTGGCAAAAAAATCACCCTTAATTTTAAAGATCATATTCTGTATGAGCTTGATGACCAACCAATATTTTCTATCTAACTCAAAAAAAATCCTTCTTATTAAAAAACATATTCCGTTTATTCTACAAGGTTATATTCATAAATTTTATTTTCACCATCTACTAAAATAATACATGATTAATATTTAAAAATACTCTCTTGTGTAACATTAAATTAATATCTCACTATCTTAGGGAAAAATAAATATATTTCCATTAAAATGGGTTGTTACTTGGCCTCAATCATTGTCAAAACAGAACTCCACATACTGATAAGAGTGGTATACAAAACAAGGATAAGAAAATATCTTAATTAATTAGAACCAATCCATGCATCCTTTGATCTATATAGCCTATTGCACTAATGGATTACATGAATTCATTCATTCAAATTGGAATTCCTTTTCCTGTACAACTACTATTTTTGAATTCTCAATGTCGGTTGCTTCTACATCTGCCAGATTAATAACCCTTTTTTGGTATCTTTGATGGGAGTGATTCATTTAGATACGACACATAAGAAAAATTTACATTTACATTGGGAATATATCAAATATATCATGTTAATGTTAATAAAGGGAAATGTTCAGGAAAAAAAACTGGCCAATAAGGATCAAGACAAAAATTCATGATGAAAGAGTTCATTGAAACTATATAAACTAAAACAATTGTATCTCCTAGGATTTTGGTTTTTATAACATAAAAATATAAAAATTGCATCAAAATAATAATATGGAATAAAATTTGAATCTTAATAAAATTTAAATAAACATAATAGAAAGTAAAAAATTGATGTTCAAAACTAATAATTGAATGTTTAACAATTCCATAATAAAATTTTTAAAATTCATAATCCACAATGTTGAGAAGTTAAAAATAGTGAGAATTCACAATGGTTAGCATTCACAATGGTTATACAAACTCAACAGTGAGACATGCATAATAGTGAGAGATACACAATGTTCATACAAACCCAATGGTGAGACATACAGAATGGTGATAAATACTGAATAGTTTGAAAACATTTATTTTGACATATTTTCAACAGTAATTCCAATAAAATTAAACATAAAGAAAAAATCACATAACTAATTCAAGTTTGATGAAATTAAATCTACCAATATAAATTATTATTAGTGAATATATCATCAAGATGATTTTGTGTACCAATGTATTCCATAGTGATATTTTCTTTTTTGAAAATGATCACTCAAAAAGTGAGATATTAAATAAATTTTTTTGTTCTAGAATTTGATATTGGATTCATTGAAATATTTATAGCACTAGTATTGTCACTGTTTATCAAGGTATTTGAAATTTATATCTATAATCTAGTAATGTGTGTTTCATACAAATTTTTCATTCACAATAACTTCTTAAAACTATATACTCAACACTGATAGTTTATAGTGCAAGGTAATATTTTTACTACACCAACATTCATGTGAAATTAGAGAAAATATACATATTCCAGTAGACTTTTTATGTCTTAAATACATTCACCAAAATATGCATCATACTAAATAACTAAATCTAATTATTTTCCACTTGGATAGAATAATTCTAATATAGTATTTTATTTTAGATATTTAAAAATTAATTTTAAAATAACCAAGCGTGAATATATTTATGTTACCTGATAGAGAGAACACAGAAAACAATAATCATAATATTCAAAAAACAGGCAGCTGTGTTGAGAATACGTCCATTCATTCATATATAACTACATTGATCTGCTAGATTCCAAGCTTCATAAACATCCTTCTTATAGTTCAAACTCAATGTTGTATCACTACTCTTAGTTATATTCAAATCAAAAAGATTGAAACCATCCTTCAGATTATTACTTCAACATAAAATGATTACTTCTTTATTTTAAAAAATTTGAAAACCAAGAAATAATTTTAGATTTTCCATTATATTAATTTCGAAATAATTTCATATAATTTTAGAAAATATAGAGCATAAATCATTTTTTGATGTCCAAAAATAATATCATCATCATTAATTTGAACAGCTATGACATATTTTGAAATTCATTTTATAAAAATTTTACATTCACCTATATATACTGAAAATACATATGAAATTACAATGGACATGATTCTTGCTTAAAAATATATATGAATATATTTTATCCCATATAAAGATTATGTTTATTTGAAATCAAGATTTAGAAAATGAAAATATTGAAAACCAGGAGTTCATTCTACATAAAAATCCTTATGTGTATACCCATTTAGGAAATAACTATAGATTTCCATTTTATAATGTTTGAAATCCTTATGAACTGTATAGGATAGATGTATTCTAATGGATTCATGATTTACTACTGGTGTAATGGTATCCTCATTGTATATTATTTCTTATTGACTATAACCTATTTTAACTAGTCAAGACAGGTTTCTTACAATCATTATTAATTCATATACCTTTTCTCAAAACCCTAATTTTGTTCTAATATTGAAAGTATCCTTGGCACTATCCACTTCTTCCCATATTTTTTTGGGCATGTTTATATAGTTCTTATTATATTTACATTACCCATAAGTCACCATTAAATTCAACATTGATGATATATGGTTCCCACTGAGATAAGGATTCTTGATGTTCAATAAAATTTCTATGTGAGACACTGATATGTGTACCTATCTCATGGTCTCTAACTATAGCATCTAAAGGATTATATTTAGGGTTCGTAAAAGCACTATAAAATTAAAGGATAGTCAATATAGGTTCTTTAACATGTCAATGTGTTCAATGTTCTAGAAATTATTCAAAACTAGATGATTTTTCTAAGTGTTTCATAGCTGAATTAGTATGATGGAAGTTTATGTTAAATGAAGTTAAATCACAATGAATCATTTCTAATGATGTATCATGATCTTTTGGATTAGTCTCATCAAATTTGTTATTAACTCTAACACCCTCGGTATTTGAAAATTAATATAGTATTTAATGCACACTAAAGTATGTCTTTGTGAGAAAACAATACTATTATAAATATGTACACAATATATTTATAAAAAAACCATGAAACAAAATATTTTCACTCGTGTGATTTGAATTTTGAATGATAGACGTACACTTTTGCAGTCAGTATGTTTTGTAGAGTCTAATAGTATCAACATACTTTTTTACGGAATATTAAGTTGAACCTTAAGAATATTAATTCACCCTTATGAATAGTAATGTTACACTTATGAATAGTAAAATAAACATTATGAATAGTATCCTCACCCATGAATGTTTAAATAGAATTTAGTTACTTTATAAATGAGAATAAATGTTATGACAATTAATAATTAAGTGTTGGTAGTTTTTTGATTAAAAACTACATATTTTATATTTTAATTTATCAATATTATTTAAAATAAATTTAATATACATAAAATGTATCCATAAGTAAATTTTTATTTTTCCTATGGATTTAGGAAAATTTAATGAGACCTATGTCATTTTTGTAATGTATTTTAATATCTATTGTAAATTTAAAATATATATTTTTGAAGTAAATCATGTTTTTATATAAAAAATAAATTTCATGTAATTAGAAAATTATTTTTATAGAATCGATTCCATTTTTGAATTCTTGACGTTGATAAATGTTTAGGATGAATTTTTGGGATTTTTGAAAAATACCAGAATTTTTTGTGAACAGTAATTTATGAAATATTATTAATTAGTATATTCATGCTTCATTTTTGAGTCATGGATGTTATAAATGTACATTGAATAGATGTCACATTCAAATATTAATATTTTTAGTCATAATAAAAAAAACTATTCATAGTCTTGAGGCAAAATAATAATATATTGATTAAAATAAAGGGAAACTCTCCTCTTATCCACTATAAAACCCACCACTCACTCTCACTTATCTAAACTACTATATGATTTGAAAATTCAAATTTTTATACCCAAATAAACATCCATTAATCACTACCCATTTCCAAGATCCCTTTTTCATTCTAAAATTCCAAAAATCATTCCATTAAGGATGTTTAGAAGGTGGTTATTTGAATAGGTAAACCATCTTCCTATTTAATTTAATTTCATTTCAATTTGCCTTCTTTTCTAATTCTCTCATAACATCATATATATAAAATATAATGATAACTCACTTATAATCTATGCACTATAGATGTATAAATTTAATATAATAACCATTATCCATCACCTTACACCACATCATTTATTTTGTAAATGGAATCATCATCCGGGAGGTGCCAATTTACAACCTTCATGGATGATAAAGATTAATTTTTCAAATTCAAATTAAAATGTATTTATGAAACCATTATAATGGTGTATAAATATTTTAAAATTTATAATATAACACATTTTATATTATATATTTAATGTATTTACCAAATACTATACTATGAATCAAAACTAGTTCCTTATGATCCATAACGACGGTAATAATCTAAATGATTATCACTAAATGACTTATCTAATGATTCATCCTCAAACCATGTAACCATATTTTTCATATAACCCTTTAAACATTTTTATGTTAATTAATAATATATAAATTTTATTCACGATATTTATATCCATTTTACATGAACTTCTACACTCATGTACATGTGTGCCGACTATGAAAAGCAATGAATCAAATGCTCCAGAGCAATAAATTTGTATCTTATAACTCATAAGAAAGTCCATAAATGAAGATAATAAAATTATAATAATTAAAATACATATATATATTGTTCTAAATTAATTAATTAATGTATTTAATTTCATTTTACATTATAATAATTTCATGTTCAGAACATGTTTAGACTTAAGGTAAGGGGTTTCTCATCCCACTTCTATTTTTGTGAGATCCAATTATTCAAAACTTATTTCTTTTATTTTTTTGTATGAATAATAAAAGATTATATATAATATCATGAATATATTTATCATTATTTTATTAAAATCATCATTGGATGATTTTTAATTTTTGGATGTACGATTCAATTGATTACATGGTTGTAAAAGTTTTCTCACCATACTTCCATTTTTGTGAGATATTCCATATTCACCACTATTTATTATTTATGGTGTATAAATATTACAATTTGATGTAACATATCATTAATCTAATTATTTTCATGTTTTTAATGTATCATTTGATGATTATTAATTTTGGGGGATATGTTTTGATTGATTAGAATCTAGTCGGTATTTTCAACACGAACCTCCAATTTCCATCAGGTTATTTTTTCACTATCCTTAACCCAATGTAATATTAATTTCATTTTTACATATTCAATATTCTAATTATATGTTCCAAATTATTATATTAATATCCTTTAATCATTCATTTATTGGTATATTATGCTCTAAAATGATTACCTTCTCAATTATTCCTCACAAACAAGAAAGATTCAAAGAAACTAATCAAATTATTAACCATTTTCAATTGAATTATATAATCTATTGTATTCCATAATTATATCAACAAATTAAATCATGATATCATGAAAAAGAATAACATGGTTTATTTCTATTTTTATGAAATCACACATTCCATTCCACTTTAAAATCTATTTAATATCTCTCTTAAACTGCACTAAAATTTTTTATTTATAAATATTCGTAGAAACTCATTTTTGTATTATTCTACTTCAGTAGTTCGTTATTTATTCCATTAATATAATTTAAATATTACATCCATTTATATATTGATATACATTTTTAAAATATGATTTTATGATAAATACAAATGATATTCTAAAAGAAGTCTTCTTTCCAATGTAAAATATGTATTTTTATTGTATCACATAATATTTTTTGAGATATATTCTTTGTTCACCACATATTACATTAATGTATTTTATTTAATAACATTTGATATATCTTATCATCATTTTAATAACTTTCCTATTATTATAATGGATTATTATATTAATGTTTCAAAGTGGTATGGGACACTCTGGATTATTTAATGAATCTTTCACCATTTATTTTTTAATGGTCTCATTTAAAAGTATCTTCATCTATGAAAACATCCTTTGTTGAAACCTGTACTTCATTGAGGTCTATCACTTATTAAATAATCTACCATATTTTTAGAAGGATTTATTATCAGTTTGACTATGGATATACTAATTTGATACCATACATTATTTATAATTAATGTAATCACATTTCATATGATTCTTTTTCAATAAGAATATTTATGATATTTATGTCTAACCCTTTTCATAAAAATAATTTATTAGGCTTAATAAATGATCGATGGGTCCCTCTATAGCCGCACAATGCATCTGTAGGTCCCATGAGACAAACTAGTTTTGTTTTTTTACCTATTTATGTATGGTATTTGCATGAGGAATTTACATAATGATTATGATGTCCGACATTATACATTACATAATAATAATACTAGTGATTGTTAATACATGTGATTATTCAATAAGTAGAATATCCAAGGTTATGTTTTATGGCATTATTTAATTAGTTTTTATTTATTCCATGTTACATTCATGTTTATTTTTAAAGTCACGTGTTTTTAGTAATTCATCATCTATAGATTTTATATTTATGTTTAATTACACTTTATTATTTAACCTTACTTAGCATATGAGATCACCCGTTTAATATGTTTTATATTTCCCCATGATGTAATGAATATTTTTATGAATATCATTAAAGAATAATCTTGGAGTTATGGGAGATACTAATTGATCTGTTATATTGAATGTCATTTAAAGTGGTATTGTTGAACTTATATATGTATCTAGTTTAAAAAAACTATTACACTACCCAATCATTCAATATATGAATTTCATGTAATCATGACAATGTATTAAATTAAGGCATCAAATTTGGGATTTTGGGGTCCACAAATTACACCATTGGTAATACCATGTGATTATTCTCAAATCCAGCACGATTCTACTTTTCAAAGCTATTTTTTGTGAAACTTTTATTGATAATTGGATTTCAATACCACAATTCATTGATCATGTATATATGATGAATCCACAAGGGATGGTGGCACTATTGAATTCAAAAAACGGACATTTTTATTGAAATCCTGTTTATTTTTAATATAAAAAATAATATCATATAAGAAAAATTTGAAATGAATTTTTACCATGTATAAAAAAAATTTAGAGGGAGCATCATTGTTTTCCAAGAAATATTTGTTTGATTACAAATGGAAAATAACAATTTGACATAGGGATAATTTAGAAAAGTATTAAATTAACTCTCTTTAAATTAACTTATTGTTAATCCCATGGTCTTGGGAATAACATCTATTTATTTTGATATAATTGTGACTTAATCATAAGGAATATTATATACAATGACATAGTGTTAAAATATATATGTTAGTATAATTATAGAGGAAATTTTTAACAATTTTACATTGAATAAATTTCTAAGATAATTAATGTATGATATATATAAGGAGAGTAATATAATGAATTGAATATGATATTATTCTATGATGTATCAATAAAGTATTCCTTTTTATTTTATAAAATAAAATTTTCCAACATATTATTTATGGTACAAAAATAATGAAGGATGCTGAAACACGCTGAGAGGTGATGGGTGAATCAGGGTGAGAACTTTTTATTTTAAGAAGATGGATCATGTTTCACTGTTTTTAGGAACGTGTTAATCCAACCATATGGTAAAGTGAATAAAACCATCAATCAGAAGAAATTATATGATACAAAAATTTTACATGGTTCTCAACTAAGGTCTAGTCCAAGGTGCATATGCTGACTGTGTGTTGGTCACAACAAATTCAAAAAAATATAACTATTTGAGGAGTACAACATTTTAGACAAAATAACTCTATTCTATGCTCACTATCATTATAATATTATTGGGATATAACACTACATCCCTCAGGGAAATTCTGTCAAATCCCCCTTGTTCACTACCTTGGGTGATGACTCACTTAGTTTATAATCATGATGGTATTTTCAATATATTTTCATTGATGTCATTGTCTTTTTCCTTCAGAAGACTATACTCACATTGTTGTCTGGAATAGATTCACACAAAATCACTGAAAAGGAAACTACATAAACCAATCATGTAAGATTCTCCACAATGTACTTAAGTAGAACACAACTTATAGTGTGCTCGTATGGGGATTTTACCCAAAACTAACTTTCACAAAACCCTTAATTTTTGCGCAATCCTTCTCTATTGTGAAACCCATATCTACATCACAACTAAACCGTATGTTTCACATGTACATTTAGATAATAAATTAAAACATTAACAAAAGATTTACATCAAGAATGTCATTCAGATGAAATTCCTTTTAACGCCAAGTCAAAAAAATCAACAACGAAAAAACATTTACATCATTGAGTTGGGGTACTTAGCTATTTATAGGAATTTTTTTACCCTTCTCACAAGGCATGCAATATTCCCATGAAAGTGAAGTCCTCAACCACCTTACCCTCTATCACACAACTCACCATGCATTCCATTCCATAACATGTGAACCCTTATATTATTTTATTTATTTTAATGAACTAATCTTGAGAAACAACTAGCATGAAAAAAACACAAACCATGATTCATTTACATCATTGAAAAGCCTTTTTTCCAACAAATATTAGTTATAATCATGATAATTGGATGGTATGTTGTCCTAACTATCAAATTTTATAAGGAAAGTACAAAGTATATATACATATAATGCTGAGAGTAAGGGATAATAATTTATTAGTATATAAAATAGTAGTCATAAAGATCAAAGTGACTTGATATTTTAGCTAGGATAAGTTAATGGGTGAGAAAAGTTTCTTCATTATAGTAGTAGAAAGGTCTATGTAGACCGAGTTTAGTACAATTTCAGTATAAGCTAATAATGCAGAACTATTTACACAATGAGTAGTTCTAGATCTTAGAGACAAAAATATTATGTAAGGTTTATCATAATATAAATTAAGTTAATTCTAATTTGTGTAATATAAAAGATGTAATAATTTTATAGTAAAAAATAATTATAGTTGGGGATACAATATCTTGATTGGTAATACTCAAGGTGGTGATTTTGGAGATAATAGAATTTCCATAGATTGGAAATATAGTAGGATCATGACTAAATCCATATTTAATAAAAAACATGATATGATCATGTGAGAAAGAAAAATTCTTTTATAAAGTATTCTATAGTTCATGATATAGTTTTTAATAGTGGTTTACCATGACATAACCTATATAGTACATTTCTATTAATGTATCCTGTATATAATGAGTAATGAATGATGTACGACTACTATAATGGTGTTGATATTTCTACATCTACTATATTATTGGTAATCTATACATATAAGTTTTTTATCAAGATTTCATAGAAATTTTTAGGGTGTAATGAGAACCTCATGATATTATGAAAATAATAATAAACATATTTCAAATTTCTTATATACATGGTAATAACTTGACATTGTTTATGTCAGACTATCAGGTGGTGTGGCTCATAATCATTGAGAATTCTCCTAATTAAACTCACAGATGTTGATCTATATTATTTGAGGTCAGGAAGGTATACTGATTAATTGGAACACAAAATGATTCATGTGTAATTGGTTGTTCATGTCTAAGAACATGTGTATTGATCTCTAGACAAGATGTATTTATCAAAATGTGAAATTTGATCACATAGTTTGATGAAAAGAAAAAAACCAGGATGTTGATGTCATGGTCATGAAGATTACGTTTGGTGTTTCTATATTGTCACGGTGTTGGTTGAATTTTCATGAATGAATTTAGCACATTGGATATGATGATGTGATATTTCTGGAAAAGATTATTTGGATATCAACACAATCATCAAATACATGTCCATCCTTTTAGAAGGTATGTTTATCGAATTATATGAAAAAATATAAATTAATAATGGATGATGTCTCATGGGGTACATTCGAATTATTGGGTATTCGAAGATAAATAGATATTGTTACACTATTCATTTTCATAGGGTGGTTGTAATTTCTATGACTATTCATTATCTCTTAAGGGGACATGATGTGTTAACAAAATTTTCTCCTGGTCTATTAATAATATTAACTTATATAAATATAAATTCATAAATTTTAAATAAAATAGAATATTCATGAGTCTAATATATTCTACCTAATAGGTGTATCAGACATTGTTAACCACACCATATGGTTTGAGAGTAGCCCATGTTATAAAAATAACCTCATGTAATCAAACTAAATATTAATTTATTTTATAATAATTATGTTGAAATTATTTATTAACCCTTTTTACAATAATTTGTGGAAATAAATTGAAAATATTATAAGGTGGAATATTACTTTAATATTTAATATTCATTTAAAACTAGTGTAAATAATGCATCGAGTTAAAAACTTTTTTTTGTATTAAATGTATTTAGTATATATTATAATTATGTGTTAATTTATAATCTGTGAATATGATGTTGTTATTCTATCATAAAAATCATTTATTACATATTTAGTTCATGTTAAATAAATGGGGATCAAGACACTCTATCCAGGAATTTCTATGTATAAATATAAGTTTATAGGAGCTCATATTCATTAGGTTGTAAATTCCAATATATCGAGAGATCCTCTATCCTATAGTATCCCATATAGTGAAAGGTTCTATCCATGTGGGATATTCATGAATTCCATTAATATTTTAAGTTTTGGATAAAGAAGAGTGTCATGATATTGGAGTAATCAAATACAATCCACACATGAAAATAAATATTTCCAGATGATGTATATGTCGTTTCTTGAATCATGTGTGGAAGATTAATATGATTTAGACATCAGATCCTTCATGAAAAAGTAACTAAAGATGAGTTATACTATAATGAATATTGAATCAAATAAATTAGTTGATAATTGTGTTTATATTGTTTTAAATTTTCTCATGAGATGATCACATCTATAATGGGGCTCAAGTCACCAATTATTATAAAATCACTTCATTCTAATGATGACAATTTTTAAATCGCTTGACCATCATCTTTTGAAGTGCACACTGGTTGATACATTATATTACGTTTGTTTCTGAAATTTAATCAATCCAATGTACCAATAGAAGCTACTATACATATCCTGGAGCAAGAATACTTGTGGGATACTATATACACCTCACCATTAATAAACCACTAACTGAGTCCTTACAATAAAATTGCCTCACATTAATTTTTTTGATCACTTCAATTTTGAGTTTTCGAGAATTATTTAAAAATTATTACATAACAAAATCGTTCATTAATTGTTTTAAACCTCTTCTTAGCATTAATTTTTTTTTATAATATACCACATTTACAATAAAACATGTTTAATTTTCATTAAAATCATTAGGATTTCAACTCAAATTCTTATGGGATCCTTCTCATCCCTACCACAATTGAAAAATATATGAAAACATGTGATGATAATAAAAAAATAGTAAAGAGAATAAAATTAAAAAATATTCCCTTTACACCCACATAATACCTTTAGATCATGAAGGGGAGTTTATCAATAGAATAATAAACACATGAAAAAAATAATTGTTTACTAACACATGATATCTGCTTTACTACACAATGATTTTAATAAAACACATTAAATAAAACACTAATGAAAAATAAAAACCATGGTATTTAATATAAAACATTAGTAACCATAAAAAATGTCACAAAAGCATAAAAAATGAACCTAAATAAGAATTATCATTCTTTTAAAAAAACATCATTACCTTACCTTTATATATATAATTATTTCGACTAAAACTCATTTTCAATCATAGAGAATCTGTGTATGTTACATGGGGAATCTTCTTAAAAAAATCATATTAGAACCCATGAAAGTATAATAAAATATATGGTGATCAATCCCCATAATTTCATAGATATAAAGATCATTACCTAATATATTGGATAGTTATTTCTAGTTCACCTTTCGTCTTGAGATACATTGGGATCTTCTATCATCATGACCTATATCATGATCACCCATAATAATGAGTTATATTTGACTAACATATAATCATTAAACTTATCCATGTGACTCATTCTGAATAATAAATTTTAATATTTTATCATTTCTTCCAAAATCCCTTAAAAAACTATTCACCCATATGAAAATATTTTTTTATAATTGAAATTTGTTTCCCTTTTAAAACCCCATTTTCCAATTTATAAAACCATAAAAATGTAAGGTAGTATTTATTTTATGAAAACATGGATTATTATAAATTTAAAAAGAACACGAAATAAAAAATTTTGTAGCTGGAATAGATGTTGATATTTTATACAGTGATGGTGAACTTCCGTTTTATCTTCTGTAATTAAAGTATATAAATTTACATAAAATCATTAAATATGAAAAACATTGAAATTATATAAAAATTCATAATTTTTAATTAAATAATATAAATAAAAAAATCCATATAAAATAATTTTTTGAATATGTACTTTGATGTAAAATATTGAGAAAATAAATAATTAAGATAATAATGAGGATTTTATGGTATATTGTATCTTACCATGATTATGAATCATTAGAAACATTCATTATCATCATGAATAAAAATAATTATGGAATTTATTTACTTTTTTAAGAACCATTATCATTTTTATTATTACATTTATTTTATTTATTATTATATTATATTTAATTAAAAAATATATTAAGTTCATATTATATGTTTTGATGATATTTAGCTCAAAATTCCAAAACAACGTAGGTTAATTTACAATGATAAAATAAACCATTACATTATCTTTAATTAATTAATAATAATAAAATTATTATCATCTTTATAACTCATTTATTCATTTAAAACAATCCATGAAATATAGTTATGAAACATTAATTATGATATAATCACAGAGATGGTGGGTAGTAGGTACACATGAGTTACATTTCCATTTTCAAACGAACATGATAGAAAGAAGATAATTATTATTTTATTTTATATAGATATATAATAATATATATAATATCTTAATATTTATTTAAATACAATTATCATTAGAAATCATTTGATGTGGGTTTGAAAAATGAATCACTTGACATTATAGGTTCTGTATTCCAAACAGAAAAATAGAAAATGTTATCACCTATCAATGGATGAGAGGGTAAGAAAATACATGATATATGATATATATTAATTTATAAATATTCTATAAATAATATATATATATATATATATATATATATTTAACCAATCATTATAAAAAAAATTCCATTGTGGTGATGTAAAACTCATTACAATAGTTCATGAGGTGGTTATCCTCTATACAGATGAATAAAAAACATGTTTCACATTAAATTAAAGAAGTAGATGGATTTAGTTTTCAAAATTATAATAATAACATATCAATATAGGGGTTATATTAATGTTATTGAACTATCACGGATGAAATATAATTTGTAGGAGGTATAGGAATAAATAATACTAAAACATTCAGTAAAAAGATATACAAATTCTTCAGAAGCCATCCATTTCTTAACACATTAATCCATCTAAGGGTGTTATTATATCAAAAATAATGCATCTATATCATGGGGGAAGTTGAGAAGATATTTGGTTTTATATTTGCAGAACCAAATAGATATATTTGTGCGGATGGGATATGTCATGATCCAACCCTGGTCGACCCTAAATGGGTCATGCGAGCCAATTCGTGGCAAAGCTGAAGGGTTGTTCCTGATCATCACGGTTGGAGAAATATTTTAGGCATCAATATAGTTTTTGAGGGATTTATTTTTCCCAAAATAAATGGAGTAAAATATTGTTAAAAGAACCAAACGATCCATTATTTAAATAAAAATGTGTTGAACACCATTTATACTCAAATTAAAAATGTACTATAACTTCACAAAAAAACAACCAGACAAGAATACAACATTATATCAATGTGACCTCCCAAGTCACTCTCAAAGACAAATATGACTCTCTACCCAATGTGTAGGAACCCAAGTTGAAACATGCACAAGTTCTAAAAATCGAAAATAATTATATCTGTGTGTAGTAAAACTCAGTATGATATCCTAATAATCATTTACCAATGCACTTCATTTAAAATAAAAGAAACATAAATTTCAATTTTGAAATAAAATATATTAAAGTATAATTTATACAAATTTTAATTGAAAACAATTCACAACCAATTTCCCTTACCCATTCTCAAAAATAGATTCACTTTATTCATTTGTTGTTAGCTTTTTCATGGGGAAAGAGATGTCTATATTTCTCAGACTAAACAAAGAGGTAAATCACATTACGTGAAAACAATTTTAATAAATCGTATTAATTTAACACATCACATTCAAAGTAAAATATTACACAATAAAGTAATATAGTAAATGAAAAAGAATGGAAATTGAACTAATTATAATAGTACCATGTTCATTAATACATGCAACCAAGAGTTAATATACATAGTTGAACCTAATATATCATGGATATTCTAGAAGAAAGTAATATCTAAGACCCCATATAATGTATAATCACACAAATGATGATATCAAAATTCTATATAAGCACTTCATCCATTTCTTAGGATAGACTTAGGGGAACTCCCATAGCAATAAACCAAATATATGCACCTACTATGGGCCAGTGGTTGGTATTGTGACACACTAGTGCGTCAATCCTACATTGAAAATTTTCTCAATATGCCAGTTTCCCATGTTTCTATAATTAAACGTTTTTGATACAACAAATTAAATTGATAATCCACTCATAAAAATTATATAATAATAATAATTATTATTATTCACAACATTCATGACCATGAGTCACTCCAAGGACTGATCTGAGGCCACATTACAAATAGAACACAAAGAGTCCTACCCTAGGAACTCTATTAATGGATAAAAAGGATATAAATTTAGGACATACCATCTATAATATAAAGATAAATGGAAATGGAAGATCTAAAAGTGGGTTTCCACAATAATCAATTTCACCATTTTCATAATGTTTCCAAATGGTCCTTTAACAATTTCAATAAACTAGAATTTATCAATGGTACAAATTTCACTTTTCATTGAGTGGTGTAAAAAAAAAACATTTTGAAAATATAAAAATTTACAAAAACCCTTCAAAAAATTCATGTTTCACATATAAAACAAAACTATTTTTATATAAATTCCAAATTGGTCATTCAGCGACTGCTAATGCCAAATCACATCTAAAAACAAAAACTCATTACTTTATTAAGAAAAAACTAACTTTTTAAATAATTTAAGGGATCTAAAATAAAATTTCACATTATTCTTATATATTTATAAATCCAAAAAATGATTTATATCACAAAGAACCCATGAATGCCAACTGGGAAATTTATTGAACACATTTCATGCAACATTTAATAAACTAATTTTATTTAACACTCAACATGGTCTAATGCGCCAATTTTATTGAAATATTTTTATTCAAGTTACTAAACCATGTTCAAAATACCATGATCCATGTGATAAAGCTGTCAATTCATTTTAACAAAACTATGGTGTGTACAATTTAAAGAAAACACCATGTTATTTAATAAAACAAACAATCAGCATCTCCATTGAACACCAGAAAATTTATCCATGTTTTTATATCAATATTCAGAATGAAAATAATGTTAAGAAAATAAATATATGAATAATAAATTATAATGGAATGTTCATGGTATTCACTACAAAAAATCCATGCCGTAATACCAACGGACACCCGAAGCATCTCGTTATGGGTTCCAAAAAATATATCTCTAAATTAAATCACTGGAAAACTAAAACCACATCATTAAAATGGGAAAAAAGATCTCTAGGTAAAGAATGGATAAGGATGAATAAAGACCCAATAAATAATGGGAGAATTATTAAGATGGTGTGAAAAAGATTATGAGAATTACCTTGGAAACAATCCAACCATTCATCATCTCTTAGATCTACACCTGGAGAGGAGGGATAATGGATTGGGAGGAATGGGTGAGGGATATATAGTTTTGGAAGAACCAGGTGGGTATGTTTTGGGAATTTTTATGTCAAAAATCCCAAGGGGAACATAGTGAAATTTAACATTATAATTCATGTCAAATAGACACGGGTTGGCCACACATTTTATTATACCGTACTCAAAACCATGTGGATAAAACATGAGAGACTACACCATCCCTCTTATGTAGTTTCTATCCTATGCTCCTACTATGTGGAAGGTTTTATACATACTGAATAGTTACATATATTTGGGTGCATGGTTTATAAAAATTTGTGCAAAAAGTGTGCGTGGAATTTTTAGGCCAAACATTTAGGGTTTCTCCAAAATCGACCAAATGATCCAAGGTTCATCCATCAATAAATGACTAGAAAAATAAAAAATATCCAAAATCAACGCCCGTCACACCTGGAAACCATGGAAATTAGAGGGATTACAAATAAACTAAAACATGAACCAAAACATGAAAACCCATGTGTGAAACTTCTCTCTACTATTAATTCTTTACATCCTTGTAAATCCATAAAAAATTCCAATTGGTTTATTAGTTCCTAACGATTATACATCAACATGATCCAACCAATTAAACCATGGAAATTAAACTCACCAAAAGTATATCATAAGCTTCTCTATCAAAAAAATCTACAACCTACAACTACATCAAATGATTCAATGGAATGATAAATCAATTGCATCCACAACAATGCCAATAAATATATTGTTGGGAATTGTACAATATACCCAATGATCAACCAAATAGAATATAACTCACAATGGAAATAAATTTAATTGCAGTCTAGAATAGAATCCACATTATAAGATAATAACTATCATATGAGAAAATCATAGGAGAAAACTCACTGAGACTCACAGTGGGTCTCTCCACCATTAAGAACCTGATATGAGTGACTGACCAAGAAATAAACTTCAATCAAGAACTGGGTCACTTCCAAATAGGCCACGAAAATGCTCCCTAACAATGTCTGATCATCCAATGTCATGATGAATGCAAAAAAGACATTGAAACCACCCAATCTCAAATGAATGGGGTTAATCTGATCCAAGATCCCCTGGACGGACCAAAAACCCCCTTCACATGGAGAGGGGAGGGAAGGGTCCCAATGACTGGACCACAAAAAATGTGACAGATGACAATATGGAACAATTTTAAATATGATAAAAAATTATTTTTAATAAGAAACCAGAATAAATAACATGATAACTACACCCCCACCACAATTACGGAGGGATAAACCTTAAAAATATTTAAACCTCTAATAGTATTGACTACATGGTAACTTAACTCTGTGATATATGGATGGAGTTTAGATGGATGAGGCATATACTACCTCACATTCTAGAACTGGTAATCCTAAATCAGTACATGCATCACATTATTAGATAAAAGATAAAGATCATAAATTTCGTTAAGTGAAATCACACATCAATTGGAAACATGAGTTCACAAAATACCCACGACATCCATTAAATTAAAAAAAAACACCATCAGCACAATAATGATTACAATATTTCCATTACACTTGAATGAAATATATAAAAAAAACTTTTTACCACTTCCCAATGACACATCACCTTTGAGAATTCCCTCTATGATGATTTCAAGTAACTCCTTGATAGAATCAGTACATGTGATCCAATCATCCACATGCATGGTAGGTATTATGACTATATGGACACAATCAACTATTATGATCCATATTTCCACACAGATAGCATATAAAATCGTCTTTCCCAAAATATTTTGTTGAAAGATACCAAGGTTATTGATTCTGAGACCCACTCCATCAACTTTCTACTGCATTCTCAGCTACATACTAGAGACTTCACCATTGATCCTATGAATTAAATGAGGGAGGAATACATCATGCACTCCCATTGTCATTGGTTAAACATGTAAAGCATTCCTCAACACATCAAACAGTAAAGTTAGCTTTATCGATAAAACCTTTGACTAAAAATTGTGATATCTCCCAACCTTGGAACATTGAGCATTCATCGAGTCATCTATGATATACACTAAATCATATGTGACTAGATCCTAAAAGTGATGGAAATACTCCAACACTTACCCATCACCATGCTGAAAACATTCAATCTCCATCCCCTTTCTAACCCATTCAGTCTTAGAGAAATAATTAAGAATGAATAAAGTCGTGAAGATCACCAAAGTGAAGTGTTAATGAGAATTCATTCTAGACACCAACTTCCACCACACCCACTGTGAACCATCAAGAATGATAGTTTCAATCAAAACCTTTAACGTCTTGATAAAATCAATAAGTATAAAATAACATTAGTTAATTTTCCTTCACTCATACTCATTGAGAGGGACTTCATGACTATAATATAGTGGGGGATCCAGCTTCCAAATCTCAGTAATAGAATCCATAGGTTCATCAACTACACTATGATCACCCATTGAAGCTCTATGGCGATGATCGATGGAAAAGAAAATTTCAAGAACCAAATCAATGTCAAATGAATAATAAAAATCCTAAATATAAAACACATCATAGGTAACAAGTTTTTTACATTAAAAAGTACCATTATAGCATAAAATATTTTCTTTTATAAACATATTTAATTTATAAAAATCTATTGGTTGGTTGAATACTTTCCATTGGTATTCCTTAGAGTCTCACCCATATGAATGTTTACATGCCACTCTGGGCACCCATCTACGACATCATACTAAATGTCAGTTCACATTCCCATATACCACCATGAATGTAAGAACCCATAAGAACACCATGTATTAATCTAAATATCATCATTTTCCAAAAATAACACATTCAAACCCTTTAAAATTCTTGAACCTTCCTAATGGTCACTAACCACCAAGTTAGAAATCAATTTTCAGATTCATATATAAAACAATTTCACAACTCTCAATAATGAAACCCTTTAGGCTTCCATCAAAAATATAATTCACTTTTATAAAAACATTTTATATCATTTCAAAAAACAAAACTCCACCAAATAACCATCTATTAAAAACAAACTCCACTTCATTTAGAACAACTTATATGATATACATCCACTCACAATAACACCCTAATATGTCATTATACCAACACTCATTTTCTTTCTATCTATCGTAAATAAATTTCTATAACATATTTCACACATATTCCAAAATAAATATATTACCATTAAAATCCCATTTTCCAAATAACTGCATTATGGTTTTTTTTAAAAAAAATTAGAATTCTAGAATAAAATAGTATACCCATAAGAGGGATGTAGTGTCGTTGGGTGAATTTACTATTATTTTGGTGGCCATATGCCAATCACACAACTAAAATGAACACCCATCTAAGACTATTTCTCCATTTCTACATGGCATGTCGGGGGATATGTGTTCATGGAAACCGCAATCCCAACTCCCTTACCATATCCCAGTCATCATAAAATCCCAAAATACGAAATAAACAAATAAAACCAGAAATCCCATGTGATCATGAGGATCAAAATGAGCAAAACTTCATGACGTACATCCATCACCTACATATCGAGTCATGAAAATCCTAATCTCTCTACCAATACATCCACATGTAACAAATAGTACTCATAAAAGAATGGTCTTCTAAGATTCAACCTCCCTTGATACCATTTTATCATGAACCTACCTGGGTTGACCCTGAACCGGTCACCGAAGATGATCCTTGGCACGGTTTGAAGGGTGTTCCTGATTCCCACATTTTGGAAATTACTTTCATGAATCAACAGAGTACAATATGTAATGATTTCTACCGAAATTAATATAGTAACATGTAGTTAAAAGAGCAAAATATACCATTATTTAATTAAAAATGTGCAGATCATATATTATACAAAAACTAAAAATTTAAAACAACTACAAAAAATAATCAACCACACCAGAAGACAACATTCTATCCACATCACCTCACTGGTCACTCAACAAAACAATGATCACTCACCACCCAATGAAATAAAACTCCAGATGAAACATAAACAAGGTATCTAAAAATAAAACAACTATAGGCATGTGTATTAAAAATAAATAGGCTAGTTGATAATCAATTATTTATTAAATTAGATTAAAATTATGGAAACATAATTTCAATGTTTGAAATATAATATATTAAAGAATGAATTTCTACACATTTTACATAAAACAAAATTAAAACTCATTTCCAATAATCATTTCCAAAAATGATTTTCATTCCATTAGTGTGTCGTTAGCATTTATAATAGGTAATTTATGTCTACATCATTCAGATTAGACAATGAGGGTAAAAACATTACATATAAGCAATTATCAAAAACACAATTAAAGAAACACATATTATTATGAAGAAAAAAATTCACAAGAAGGCACTACAGTAAACACATAACAAGTTCAATGGATATAATTGTAATATTATTATGTTCTTCACTACATAAATCCAAGAGTTATTAAACATAAGTGGACATAGGAAATTATGAATTATATAAAAGACACCAATACCCATGACCACATATATGGTATCATTCCACACATGATTAAAAAAAATTCTCAATTCTCACTATAACCATTTCTCATGATAGATGGAGGGAAAATCCTATAGTAATAAACCAATTATATCCAACTACCCTGGGCCACTGGTTAGTACCATGACCTACCAGTGAAAAAATCATTCATAGAAAATATCTCATTGATTTAGATTACAATATCTGAATTATATAATGGCGTTGAGCCAATGGATTCAATCCATGAATCCAATCAAAACATATATATAATAATAATTCAAACATGCATAATCCACAATCACATTAAGGACAAATATTATTACACATAACAAACAAAACATAGAGATTACAAAACAAGGCACCCTATTAATGGGTAAAATGGATTATATAGCAAGGAAATACAATCCATTATATACACACACTAGTAATGAAAAGATACAAAGGATGTTTTCCATAAAAATCACTTTAACTATTTTCTCAATGACTACAAACGGGCCTATATGTGTTGGACAAAAAAAAATTTATCAATGGAAAAAAAATTTCACATTTCATATAGAGGTGTAAAAAAACTATTTGTTGCAACTAATAATTTAAATAATATGCTTAAAACATTTAGTTTTCACATTCAAAATAGAACCATTTTAAAAAAAATGAAAAATAGTTCATTCACAGGTATCTCATGTCAAATCATATTTAAAACCAAAACCCAATACGTTATAAAGACAAATAAAAATTTTGGAACCATATAAGTGAACCAAAATAACATATAACATGCTTATAATATATTTATAAATTCAAATAAATCAATTAATATCACATTCATCCTATAAAATCCAACCGAGCAATTTATTGACCACATGGCATGCCACATTTAAGAAAACTATTTTTTTAATAATAAACGACATATGAAACACCAATTTTCATGCAAAATTTTTTTTCATGCTACTGAAACATGTTCAACATACCACATAAAATGTCTGAAATATTAGAAAACAATTCAACAAAATTACAGTGTGCACAATTTTTACAAAACTACTCAATTTTCCATAAAACAAACCATTAATCACAACATTTACAACCCAAAAAATTACCCAAGACTTTTATATAAATATTAACAATGTAAATCCGGTGAATAGATAATGAATGAGATGAATAATAATCTATAATGTCATGTGAATGGGATATCGTACCTCAAATCCATGGGGGAATACCAACGGATGCTCAAACCACTCGTTGTGGGTTCTATAACCCATGATATATAAAGAAAATACCTCAACAAATAAAACCCCATTGTAAACATGGTAAAATAGAGACCTAGATATTTAATTAACATGGAATAAGAAAAATACAAGAATGAATGGTTGAATGGTGATGTTGGAGGGGAAAAGAGATGGAAATTTTCCCTTGAAACTAGACAACCATTCAACTTCTATTAGTTATACCCCCAGAGAGGAGGGGGTATAGATTGGGAGGCAAGGGATAGGGGTCCCTTGATCTGGATGAACTGGGTGGGTCTATTTTTGGAGGATTTTGTTCCAAAAATCATGAGGGGGAAAAGTTGGAAATTTTAACATTTTAATTATGGGAAGACTCATACGGTTAGGCCAAAATATTTATTAAATCATGCAACAAACCACGCATCAGACATAAGAGCAATCACACAATCAATCCAAGGTGGTCGCAAGCCTATTCTCCTACCATTTAGAATGTTTTAGACCTGATGCACAATTACTTGGGTTCGGCCGTATGGTTAATCAAATGGTGCACCAACTGTGCACAAATACTTTTTTGGGAACACATCCATGTTTTCTAAAAAAACCCAAATGAACCAAGGATATACCATGAGTCAATGACTAGATAAATAAAAAAAAATCAAAAATCAACTGTAATCACACTCGGAACCTGAAGACAATTCTGGTATTTCCAACGAACTAGAACATAACATAAAACATTAAAAACTAGGTGTAATAGGAGTGGAGAGGGGTTTCCCATTTATAAGTTAGGGGAGGGGAATTATTTTAATTTCTAAAAGTACTAAATTAATAACAATTAATCATCATGTTATAATTGATACAAAAATTGTTTAATTATAATGATGGATGTCATTGGTTATAAATAATTTCATAAAATAAAATTTTCACAAATTAAGATGTTTTTAACCTTATATATTTGTTTTAATCCATTATTTAGACTACTGATGATTTCAATAAATTCATATTTTTTTACACTTTTAGATTCATTAAATTTACTCTAATTTCAAAAATAACTCATAAATAACCTTGGTTGATATTTTTATACATATCATATTCATATTGATAAAATTCATTTTTTTAAATCATCTGATATAATATATTTACTATAAAATATCATTAATTTTTTTTAAATTTTATTTCACATTGATTTTAATGAAACAAATTAAGAAATGAAATTATAAATAAAATAATTAAAAATTCAATAACATGTTTTATTTATCAAAATAATTGTTGGGGTACATTATGTCACCAAAAAAATATTTTCTGTTTAGTTTCTAAAATCATTTACATGATTTTTCTAATTCATGAAAAGGAATATTGTTTGAATTTCATAATAATATAATATATATATATATAACCAATAAAATGAGAAATAGAATATCATAAAAAAAATATTTAATTATGATCAAGATAAATTTTTATATTCATTCACATCTTATTTTTATCCCTACGTGGACATATAAGTTAAATGTTAAAATAATATTGTGACATATTCTATATTCCATTAAATAAAATATTATATGTGAAAAGAGAAGATATAAAAGAAATTAAAAGGTCATATTATATTTTTTTTGATGATTATGGATGAAATATATTGTTTCATCAATATAAATTCAAGTGTTGGAATGAATTTTAATCCATGAAAAATTATTTTTAACCATAATATACCTATTTTATATTTATCATGATATAAGAAATAGATAATTCTTACTGTTCATAAGGAAAAAAATAAAATTCACCTAATTAATAATTCGTGACCTCTTTATTCTAAATATATAATTTATTTTACAATATTCAATTAATATAAGTGGGGATGTTTAAATTAATATTTTTCATGGAAAACATGATGAATTACATTTTTTATGAAAATTACTTTTTCATATAAAAAATTTTTATGTGATAAAAAATTTTAAAATTCAATAAATTAATAATTATTATATTTTATTTATTGAAATGAACTATGGATATAATAAACCTTTTTCAAAATTGAATTGTACTTTTTAAATTCAAAAATGTAAATACTTTTTCAAATATAAATTGGTAAATTTTCATATCCACATAAATATAATAATTTTGAGAAAATTTAAAAAACATCCAAATAAAACTCGTAAATGTTGAAATACAAAATTAATTTTATTTTTTCAAAATAAAATTAAAAAAGTTGAAATTATATTATTTTAATAAAACCGTATAATATAATATTCCCAAAATCCAAGGGAAATTTTTTATTTTTATTTTGATTGAAAAATTACATAATAATCATTTACTGAATATATCAATATAGTATTTAATTTATGAATGATAATAATTTATGAAAATTATTTGGCACAACATTAAAGGGGATGTTACATTGTTCATTATTTTTAAAATTACATCGTCACGATTTTGTTTACTATTTAAATAAGTGGGGTTATCTTTCCCTCAATTAATTTTCTGATTCCCATGTTTCTCCTTCAATTATATGTGTCTCCCACAAAAAAATAACATATTGAATCAAATTGTTCTATAACACCTAATATCATTATTCCAAAATTTTAATTGGTTTTTCTTTATATGAATGAGATTCTTCTATTTGAACTACATCAGGTCACACAACATGATATTAATCGGGTCCATTTTCCCATAATAAAAAAATGTGAAATATATCATGTTCATAAGATAAAATGAGACAAAATTACACCTTATATGAAAAAAATCTAGTAGTATCATGTATTTAATTTGGTATAATGATATATGGAATTATCTTACCTATTTGAAAAAAATGTATAACAATACTCCATGGTGATACATTAAAAAAACATGACCAACTACCTCAAAGGAAAGATATTTCCTTATGATATCTTGATAACATTTTAGGTTACATTGATCCATACAGATATGTTTCTAAATTGTATAAAACATATCATATATTTTTTATACCAATTCTATTTCCAATAAAAATAGTTTCCATAGTCCCAAATTGTAGGGGTATGTCAATGCACTCTATATAATGACTCAAAATTTACCATATTTATACAGAAATTTAACATATTATTCTATGAAATTTAAATTAATAATATATGGTCATCCCACTATTATAAATAATACATTGAAAAATATCAAATAAATTTCTCTAAGGACTAGGTCATTCACATGGAATTTACATCAAATTTATGATAAAAATATATACATAAATTTCATTCCTTAATTTATATCATTGAAAGGCCATTCCAAGAATTATATGTAAATATGGGATCACGATCAAATACAATAGATAAGGTAACTCCTTGTATTTGAAAATTACCTAGATATATTTTCTATAAATTCAATTTAAATATATATTTTCTCTAATATAATTGAAATGTGTAGAACTATTTAATCTATGATCAATAAACCAGGTCAAATTGAGATCTAAATATGTATTTATAAATTTTATCATGAAATAAATTGATATATTTCACAATTTCTTCTATTACAATGTAAAATGTAGAAGATTCTCTTAAAAAAAATCATTATGCTTTTACCTATTGAAAATTAAAAAAATTCATTGTAATGTTAGAAATTTATCTTTTCCTCCAATCCTAATAGTAATTATTTTGATGTTAACCATAAAACAGTGTTTCTATTATGAATAAAAAATTAAGACGTATGATATTCAATTAATAGTTTTCTATTCAATTAAAAATCATAAGCAAAACATAATTTATTTCCAAATATGAAAACTTCTTCCTCATCATAAATAATATTGGGAAACTTACCCTTTCAAATAGATTCTATATTTTATTGTAAACCGTGAACTAATTTTTAATCAAGATTAATTATTTATGGTATAGGTGAATTCACTAACACCTAAAACAAAATACATGAAATTCCTGTATGAACATTTTCATGGATAAAATTAATAAAATAATAAACCAAAGAGGATTGTTCCAACTACATCATGGATAATATCTCATTTTCAATTTGTATCAAAGGGTGAAAAATATTTTTTCCTTTTCCATGATGGAAATGAATTTTGAAGTCAAAACCATTAATCAATTATATCCATATTCTATAACTCAGGTTCCACTATTTCTGAGTGAATATATTCTCTAAATTTTGTGATGAGTATATCTTTCCAATATTAATCCATATATATATTATGCCTCTCAGTTTTTATAAAAAAATATACACTAATTTATAATGTTTTATTGGATTTTTTAACTTATCAGATATTAGTTGACTTGAAGAATAAGAAATTTCTTGATCATTATATATGAGAACCCAATTAAGTGAATTCATTAAAGCATCATTTTAAATAGAAAATGAACTATTTTCAAAGGGAAGGACAAAAATATTTTCATTCTCCAATCACTATTATTTTTCCTTAATAAAATAAACACACTTTGTATCGACCCAAAAATTCATTAATGGAAATCCCTATTTATCTAATTAAATGTCTCTTTATGTAAAATTATTATATAAAATGTCAACATCATTGGTTTTATGTTAATAATTTTGACCATTGCTAATATAGACATTGAACAGTGGTCACATGATTACTATAAATATAGGGCATTATCGAATCCAATTTACTCAGACAAAGGAAGAAATATCCTCATATAGTAGATGTTCCCCATACGAAGCCCATTTTTCAGATCCTAGAAAATAGGTGGAATAATTGGGTATCACATTTGACCAAGCCCAAGCTACATCATCAACAGGTTAAGCTCGAGCGGGACCGCCTACAAGAGATGCGGAAGTTGATAGAGATTACCACATGAGGAATGTTATTCGAGCCACCTATGGAGTCTGTCACCATCACACACCTTACTCTTCGGTCTTATGCAGTTGTTAGAAGGAGTTATGTAATAATACTTTGGCACTATGGTTATTTACATTATTTTTGAATATAATATTGAATATATTTTCATGTATTTTTGTTACGTTGTAAATAGTATTTAATGCTCAAATATTGTTTTTAGTTAATATACAACTAAGAAATATATTATTATGAATTCATGGATATTTTTATTAAATAATATTTTGATAAAATATTATTATTATTAATAATTTAATTTTTATTAAATATAAATGATCGTATAATTTTATGAATTCAATTGTAATTATTATTAAGGTTCGAATGCCATTTTTTTCCAAACCCGTAAATTTTTTATAAATATCGGTTTTTATTTTAAATGGGAAAATTAACATATTTATAAAATAATTTATATAAAATAAATAATATTTTTGGAATTATGACATCGAAATTATCTAATGGTGATTTTTTCATAATTTTCTAAAACACTCAATTTTTTTAGTAAAAATTAAATACTGTTTATATATATAATGTACTTTATGACATCATAATGACCCAATAATGATGTAATAAAATAATAAAAGCCTTATGTTCAGAAAATATATGTTTTAAAATTAAAATAATGTGATTTTCGGTTTGTTTGACTTAGTTTACAAAGCATTAATGGACCCTTCAAGGGTTATTAAACAACTTATCTTTTTAAATTGTTTTCTTTGGGAGTGTGACTAACCTCAGCATAAGCAACCCCATGAATTTAAGAAGTTCGTACTTTGGCCTTATAAAATATTGTTTTAAACTCCCCTTTGGAAAAAACCATTGTAAAAAATGATATGCTGGATTGTGTTTTGAGTTAGTTTAATGTGATGTGTCCCAACCCAAAATAATAAAGAATTCCCTCATCAATCCAATATAAACCCACCAAATCTCCCACTTTCTCCTCACTCAAAGCCTTTGGAGTTCGTCCATCCTCTACCATACTCTCTTTACAATCCTCCCAATATTCCCCAAGCTCCCACGAAGCCTCTCTCAAGCCTCTCTCAATCCTTTGGAAGCACACATCCAAGTAAGGGTTTTTCTTCATTTCTCATTTTTGACCAATATTCTTTATATTGTTATGCCCTTTAAATTTCAATTATAAATGTTGGGTTATGGTTTCGCACCACCCTTATACTTCCCTCTTTATATTTAAATAATGGGATACCCCTTTCTCTATAACTAAATTCCTCCCATGTACAACCATTACTATGCCGAAATTCTGAAAGGAATTTCTCTCTCCTCGTTCATATTAAAAAAATCTAATTGTATAATGAATCTATATTCTATTAAAATTGTTGTGAAATTTATCTATATGACCCCCACAGTGTCCATTTCATGTAAATATTATGAGACACATGTTTATATCTCATCAACCACTTTTATGAATTCTTACGTCATGTCGTTACGCTGTGAAAACTGCACTTATTTTCCAAGCCAATGTCATTGTGTGGTGAATACCATGACAATTTCACTATCAAGGGTATTCTCCTTTATGAACATTTAATTAATGATTTTAAATTTTCATGTATGAATTAGGCATTCCTTTATTGTGGAATAAAGTATTATGTTTTATTAATCCATTTTATATGATCCATGTGGCACACTTATGCATGAAATGAAATGTTTAAGATGGGTGCGCCCTTATAGCACTCCAATGCATTAGGTAAAGTATTGTATCATGATACATCAGGTGAAATGGGTGATGAATCATGCTAATTCAGGTGATACAATTTTTTTCTCGTGTTTCATGTGCAATGAGGACTTACTCTTGCTCTATGTGAAATGATCCTTGGCTCATGCTAATTCCATGTTCAGTATTGTTGACACATTTCCATGTTATGATTATCATACATTATCATGCCTTAATGTTTATGATTCTATTGTGCACTATTGATATGAATATTATCTAACATGTATTTTATTACTCATGTTATTCCATGATTATTCCCTTACTAGGCTTTATAGATCACCCTTTTCTTATGCATGTCCTCGGGTTATCCCATGCAATGATTAGTACGAGGGAATGTAGTGGTCATGTAATTGATGTTTTCAATAAAGATGTTGTATTTCATGCTTTATGATGTTATTTAATGTTCCTAAGCCCCAAAGACACTATACTTCTTGATTTCCATGTTGTATCAAGTTAAGGTTTTATGTAATAAATCAGGTTTAAGTTTTTAATAAAAGAAGGGTTGTCATAGTTGGTATCAGAGGATAGGTTCAGTTATATTTGGGATTAGGATTAGAAAACACTAGTGATTCCTTAGAGATATTACTAAGTATAATAAAAACATCCTTATTTTTTTGTGGGTTTTGAGTAAGTGTTTTTTCAAGAAAATACATACCTCTCTGGATATGAGAAGGTAGAGGCGGCTCTGGCATAGATGTATCCTAGGGGTAAAACCTGAAAACACCGCTTTGAGCTAGACTCGAATTGGAACTAGTGCACAAAAATGGGCCTCAATACAGTCTTGGTAATGACACTCATGGGGGATATTCTATGGTGAATTCACAATCTTAGTATGAACCATTATTAAAAGAAAAATTCACTAATAATATATGATAGAAATTAGATCATGCATAACATAGATAGAAGCCAATAGATTCTTAAGTTAAAGACATAAGAGTTATTTATAAGTCATCAGTTTTGTCCTTGTATTACCCATTATGTGTCACCCCTTTCTTTCATTTTATCACAGCCAATGGCCGGTAATAGGAGGGGTCAGGCTAACAACTAATGTGAATATCAATGTGTTGACTGTATTGATTAGATGCCCAATCCAATGTGAGCGGGAATCGTGAAATTTTTCATTCTTCTATCTCATCTAACTCAAGATTTGAATAGAAACATGGGTCAAGAGGAATTTTCAACCACCCTATGAAAGAAAAAGTCTCTATCTAGAGCATCATGAGACAAAGTCCTCCTACTTTTATTGGATCATATGATCCCTCAATTTCTGAACAGTGGATCAAATCCATTGAAAAGATCTTCTCCATCATTCAATGTTCTAAACAAAAGAAGGCCCTCCTGGCTGCTTATCGTATGGAGGGTGATACAGATCAATGGTGGACGTTGATCAAAAATTCATATTCTATTAATGAGATCAAGGCATTGGAATGGAAGGATTTCCAGAAGATGTTTTTCAATAAATATTTTTCACGAACCCTCCAGCTTAAAATGTAAAGGGACTTCCTTTCCCTCATGAAAAAATATGACGAATCTGTTGGACCATTTGAGGAAAACTTCACACTGATTGTACGATAATCTTTTGGATTTTTCATTACCCTCGAATGCATGGTTGACCACTTCTTTGGAGGGCTGAAACCAAGCATATGGAAAGCACTATAAATCCGTGACTTCGACAGATATGAGGAAATTGTCTGATGTTCCCTCAAGGTCAAAATGGAGATCATAGAATCTCAGGGGTATCGTATGGAAAGGAAGCGTAAGGTGGACTTAAATACTGGTGGTCCAATGGATAAATCCAACGGTGCAAAGAAGATACAACACCCCACATACCAATGGTCCAGAAAGAAGCACCCCGGAAATTGCCTGAATGGTACACGAAAATACTTTAGGTGTAGAAGAGAAGGGCACCTGTCTATAAACTGTCATCCCAAAATACCCACGACTTTGATAAAGTAGAGGAATGCTCTATTCGAACCTCAACGTGTGGTTCATTTCTACAACAGTAATGAACCAGGGCATCCTGCAAATCATTTCCTTAATCCAAGGGATTTAGGAGGCAACCAACAACCTCCAAGGTAGAAAGGGTGAGATTTTTCCATCACTACTGCCAAAATGAACCCACAAAACGAAGTGGTGACAGGTACTCTAGATATTCATTCATGAATAGTGAACATACTTTTTGATTCAGGTTCTACACATTCATCTATATATAGAATTTTTAGAAGAACAATACCATCACCACCACAAATCATGGATGTGAAGATGTCGGTGAGTACGATAAATGGGGTGATTATTGTATCCCATGAATATAACTCCTCCCCTGTCATAATATGTGTATTAAACTTCCTAGAGATCCACTTCATAGTCCCTATTGTTTAATTTGATGCAATTCTTGGCATGGATTGGATTTCCTTATATAGAGCCAAAATAAATTGTCATTAGAGGGAAATCACTCTGCATGTGGATAATCGACCCCTGATTCATTACAAGTGAAAGTAGGAAGACAAATCTTCATTATCTCTACCATATCAATCATGAATATTACTTCCCTATGAGCACGCGAATCTAGCTCAGATGATTGAGTCCATGTAAGCAACCATCCTTGATGACATGCCTATTGTGAGGGAATCTGAAAATGTGTTTCTCGAGAATTTCATGGCCTTCCTCCCAGAAGAGATGTTAAATTCTCAATTGAACTTATACCAGGGGTGTTGCCCATATCCAAAACTTCATATTGAAGGGATTTTGTGGAGATTGAAGAGCTGATGAAACAGCTAAAAAAGAATCTAGATAAAGGGTTTATACACCCAAGTGCTTCACCATGGGGTGCACTATTCCTCTTAATCAAGAAGAAGGATCGGTAAATGCACCTTTGCATCGATTATCGCGATCTTAAAAAAATCATGATAAAGAACAAGTACTCTCTCCCACAAATTGATGACTTGTTTGATCACCTGTGTGAAGCACAATACTTTTGCACGGTGGATTTGTGGTCTGGCTATTATCATGTAAGGGTGAATAAGGAAGATATCCTCAAGACTGCTTTTCATACAAGATACTGGCACTATGAATACATAGTAATTCCTTTCGGGCTCAAAAATGCTCCAACAATCTTCATGGGATTGATGAATATAGACTTTAGAGACTACCAAGAAAAATTTGTGGTAGTATTTATAAATGATATTCTGATATACTCCAAATCCATGGAGGATCATGGGGAGTATCTTAGAACTGTACTAGAGGCCTTGGGGAAAGATAATCTTTATGAGAAGTACAACAGGTGTGAGTTCTGGTTGAAGGAGGTCTCATTCTTCGACTATATCATCACAAGCAATGGGATATATGTGGATCCCTCGAAAACAAATTCAATAGAGGGATAGATGAGGCCAACATCGGTAACAGATATCCATAGATTCTTCGGGTTAGCTAGGTGTTATCATCAATTGTGTGAAATTCCTAATGATTTTACAAACCTCATACCACGATATCTCAAAAGGGAGTAAAGTTTTCTTGGATTGATGAATGCGAAGAAAGCTGCAAAGAGTTGAAAAAGTGTCTTATCACTCCGCCTGTGCTCAATTTACCCACAAGTGGAGAACTTTTTGTGGTATTCAGTGATGCTTATAAAGAGGGCATAAGATGTTTTTTTGACTAAAAATGAAAAATTCATTGCCTATGCTTCAAGGAAATTGAACATTCATGAACAGAGCTATCCAACACATGACCTCGAGCTGGCTGTAGTGATATTCGATTTGAAAATTTGGCGGAATTTTCTCTTTGGGGAGAAGTGTGAAATATATATAGACCACAAAAGCCTAAAGTATATATATTCACATAGAAGGAGTTGAATATGTGCAAATGAAGATGGATAGATCTGAACAAAGACTATGACTACTCAATCCATTACCACCATGGGAAAGCGATCAAGGGGGTAGATTCTCTAAGTAGAAAGGACCCAATAATTCTACCAATGATGATAATTGAAAAGGAGACAATGTTATTATATTTTATGAGGATGGAAATGGGTATCATAATGAAGGGAACATCATCAATACTTTCACAAATTATCTATCAACCATCACTTTTAGAAAGGTTAATGGATGCTCAAAAGAAAGATGTTGGATTTCTGGAAAAATATGAAGCTATTGGAAAAGGGAAATCCTCAAAGATTAATGTTAATGAAGAAGGAATTGTTCGATTTGGAAAATGAATATATGTTCCATCATGTCTGGAGCTAATGAAGGTACCTTTGGATGATGCACATAGTTCAAATTTCTCTATTCACCCAGGAAACACAAAGATGTATCGAGATCTCCGATTGAATTATTGGTGGGATAATATGAAGAAGGAGATCGTTGAATATACATGAATGTTCCTAGTGTGTCAACAAGTGAAGGTAGAGATCTATAAATCTCAGGGGATGATGAAACCATTTCCCATACTGGATTGGAAATGGGAGAACATCACTATGGTATCTGTTACAAAACTTCTGAAGTCATCCAAAGGCAACAATGCAATCTGGGTTGTTATTAATTATATTACAAAGTCTGCACACTTCTTTACTATTCGGGAGGATTTAACTTTGGATCATCTGTTGTAGATATATATCAGGTAAGTGGTAAGACTACATGGAGTAACACTATCTATTATGTCTAATCGAGATACAAGGTTCACCTCTATGTTTTGGAAGAATCTTCAACATGCTCTTAACAATGAACTGAACTTCAGTACGGCCTATCATCCTCAAACTTATGTCCAATCGAAGAGGACTATCCAAACAAATGAGGGCATGTTGAGATCATGCTCAATGAACTTTAAAGGAGGATGGGATCAATATCTTTATCTGTTTGAGTTCTATTATACTATAGGATTCCACTCATGCATCCAAATTACACCATATGAAGGACTTTATGGGAAAAGGTGTAGAACACTGGAATATTGGGATGAGGTTGGTGAGCATAAGATTCATGGACTAGAAATGGTCAACTAAATGATGGAGTAGGTGAAAACCATTCAGTAGCATATCAAGGTATCCCATAGTTGACAAATTAGTTATACATATAACCGTTGACAAGACCTTGAGTTTAATGTTGGAGAAAAAGTTTTTCTAATCATATCTCCATGGAAAAAGGTCATGACGTTTGAAAAGAAATGGAAGTTAAGTCCTAGGTACATTGGACTTTTCGAGATTCTTGATCATGTCGGGGTTGTGGCCTATCGACTAGAATGTCCACATACCATGGAAAAATTTCATGACGCCTTTCATGTATCCCTCCTAAGGAAGTACTTAATGGACCCTTAAAATGTACTCTCTTCAGAGGTGGTACAGTTATAGTATGATCTTTCTTATGAGTAGAAACTAGTGATGATCTTAGATCATAGAGAAAAAGTTCTAAGAAATAAGAAAAATTACCCTGTCAAAGTTTTGTAAAAAAACCATTAGATTGAAGAAGAGACATGGGATTCAGATGAAGTGATGAAGCAGAGTTACCCACATTTTTTTAGTGTGGGAAAAATAAAATTTCTAGGGAAAAATTTCTTAAGGGGGGATGAATGTAATGACCCAAACCTTCATGAATGGAAATCCTTCTTGATCTAATTAAATGTATATTTATGTAAAATTATTATATAAAATGTCTCCTTATTTTGTTTTATGTTAGGAATTGTGACCGTTATTAATTTAATCGTTAACAATGATCACTTTATTAATATATATACAGGGTTTTAACAAATCCAATTTACTCAGAAAAACGAAGAAATGGCCTCATCCAATAGATGTGCCCAATACAAAGCCCAATTTTCAGAATTTGGAAAAGAGGTGGTGTCATTGGGCTACAATCTTGACCAAGCCCAAGCTAATCTTCAACAGTTTATGCTCGAGTGGGACCGCCTATGAGAGAAGTAGAAGATGATTGAGATTACCACCCAAGCATTGTTATCTGAGCCACCCCAAGAGTCCGTCACCATCGTAAAACTCATTTTTCAGTCATATGTGGGTGTTATAAGGGGTTATTTAACAAGACCTTAGCACTGTGGTAATGTACATTATTTTTTTATATAATAATGAATATATTTTCATGTTATTTTTTTTACCTTTTAAATAGTTTTTGAAACTCAAATAGTGGTTTTAGTTCATATTCAACTAAGAAATCTATTATTATGAATTAATGGATTTTTCTATTAAATAGTATTTTAAAAAAAATATTATTATTATTATTAAATTAATTTTAATTAAATATAAATGAGCGTATAATTTTATGAATCCATTTGAAATTTTTATTAAGGTTACAAAGCCATTTTTGTCCAAACCCGTGAATTTTTTATAAATGTGATTTTTTATTTTAAAAGTTAAAATTAAAATATTTAAAAAAATATTTATATAAAATAAATATATTTCTGGAATCATGAGGTCAAAATTATCCAATAGTTAATTTTTCATAAATTTCTAAGACAGTCATATTATTGGGTAAAAAATTAATATCGTTTAAATATATAATGTGTTTTATGACATCATAATGACCCAATGGCGAGGTAATAAAATACTATAATCCTTATGTTAGTCCAATATATGTTTTTCAATTGCAATAATGCGATTTTGGGTTTTTTGACTTAATTTACAAAGCATTAATGGACCCTTCAATGCTTATCATACATCTTATCTTTTTAAATTGTTTTCCTCGGGAGTGTGACTCAACTCCACATAAAAAACCCCATTATTATAGAAAATTAGGACATTTTACTTATAAAATATTGTTTTCCCCTCCCCTTTGAAAAAAACCATGGGCTGGTTTGTGGTTTGAATTAGATTAATGTGAGGTGTCCCAACCCTAAATGATAAATAATTCCCTCATTGTTCCTATATAACCCCACAAAAGCTCCCACATTCTCCACACTCAAAGCATTTGGAGTTCATCCAAACACTTCCCTCCTCCCTCTAGAATACTCCCATGCTACCCCAATCTCCCAAGAAGCCTCTATCAACCATCTCTCAGCCTTTGGATGCACACTTCCAAGTAAGGGTTTTTATTCCTTTTTCATTTTTGTCCAATATTCTTTAAATTCTTATTTCATTTTAATTTCAATTATAAATGTTGGTGTATGGTTTCTCACATCACCCACACATCCCTCTTTATGTTTGAATGATTGGATACCCCTTTCTCTCTCATTAAATTCCTCCCATGTACACCTGTTACTATGCCGAAATTCCGAAAGGATTTTCTCTCTCTTCATTTACATTCAAGTGATTCTCTTGAATCATAAATCTAAATTCCATTACAATTTTTGGAATACATATCTATATTACTCCCATACTGTCCATTTCATGTAAATATGATGAGGCACCACTTTCACACCTCTTAACCATTTTTATGAATTCTTACATCACACCGTTATACTGTCGAAATTGCACCGATTTTCCAAGCCAATGTCATTTTGTAGTGAATACCATGCCAATTTCACTAACAAGGGTATTCACCTTTATGATCATTTAATTATTGACTATATATTTTCATGTAATAATTTCGCATTTCTTTATTGTGGAATAAATGAATATGTTTTTTGAATCCATGTTATATGATCAATGTGGCACACTTCTGCATGAAATGAAATGTTTAAGAAGGGTGTGCCCTTGTAATGCTCCAATCCATTGGGTAATGTATAGTATCAAGATAAGTCATGTGAAATGGGTGTTGACTCATGCTAATTCATGTGAAATGAGGTTTTACTCATGATTTATGTTAAATAAGGATTTACTCATGCTCTATGTGCAATGAGCCATGGCTCATGATAATTCCATGTTAAGTGTTCTTGCCACATTTCCATGTTATGATTATCATGATTTATCAGGACGTTATGTTTATGATCCTATTGTGTTATCTTGATATGCCTATTGTCTAACATGTATTGTATTCCTCATGTTATTCCACGATTATTCCCTTACTGTGCTTTATAGATCACCCATTTCATTTGCATTTCTTCAGGTTATGTCATGCAATGATAAGTACGGCGGAATGTATTGGTCATTAAAAGGAACTTTTCAATAAAGATGTTGTATTTCATACGTTAAGTTGTTATGTATTGTTCCTAACACCCAATGAAAATAGACCTCTCAATCATCCATGTTGTATCATGTGATGTTTTTATGTAATAAATCAGGTTCATGTTTGTAATAAAAGGAGGGAAGTCATACACTTGTTCATCTAGATTAAAAAAATTCAAATTCATGGTAACATAGTTACTGAGTGAGATAACTGAGAATCATTTTCGAGAAACCAGATATAATAATCCTTTATTCCATTAAACTTTTAATATTTGTGATGTGTTATGGTCTTTTCCTTTCACAGACTACTTGATTTTTAATAGGATTAAAAATTATTCCAACACTAGAATAAATATTCCATATGAAATAAATATTTTGAATCCAAAATTCACACTTACTATGTTTTATATATTACTTATTTTCATTCAGGATTTTTAAACCATTATTTCGTGTCCTTCATGATCCTCATGAATAAATAAAATCAACTATAAACATATATAAATATTCATGGATAACACTATTCATAATATCCAAGATTACAATTGGAGCATTAAATAACAAAAATTCATAACTGCATCGTCATAACACACACACACACACATATATATATATATTAAATCATTTTCTTTGAATAGAAAAATCCATCACCGTGAACTAATGTAATGTTGACATGATTTCGATAATCAAAAACTATTACCCACCTTGTATATGATCATGTAATTAATCGACACATGGAAAAAATTATACATTTTATTGATTTTTATATTATTCGTGGATATATAAATCAATGAATAGTCTCATTGGAGCATTAATATTTTAATAAATATATTTAAAATAAAAAATAGTGGAGTAATTGGATGAATGAAACCATAATCTAGAAAGTCCTACAACTTATTTTTAATTCCATGAGTCATAAAAGATAATTTTGTTAAATGGTATTTGAAAATGTATTAGAATATTCCCCTAATTCAACAAAAACTCAACATCTAGATTATTTATAAATCATGGAAGATCATACATAAATACAATATATATTCATTCACTACTGGGAAATCCCTAAGATGAATATCCTCATTTTTCTCAAATATATGAAAAACAAATCATTCATTTCCATATTTAAATATTTTTTCAACATCTTGATAATTTATTAATGATGTGAATTTATTATATTAAAGAAATAAAATAATTATAAAAAACTTCTATAACTCTAAAATATTTCTTAACATGGTGAATATAAATAAATTACATTCCAAAATATAATGAATATATAATAAGGGAATGCATTTTTTAGTGGTAAAAAGTTTACATATACAATAATTAGAATATTATTATAACATAATAATTCCCTGTTAGGTTCCATATGTGTTATTTCCAATATTTATTACATTAATTCTTATAGTAAAATTGTAAATTTTTATATTTTTTTAAATTGATATTTTTTAGACCTCCAATCAATAATGATATCTGAAAAATATAAATAGACATCTAATATTCCTAGAACTAGATCATTGGATGGACTATCATCTATTGTTGTAGTCTGAAAGGATTTATCCACAAATATATGTTCCTGGTCCTGACTATATCTATCCTTCATCCAAATATTTAGAGAAATAATCACACAATGAAACACAACATAATAACTATAACATTTTACCTTTAGTTTTAATTATTGTTCAAATAATTTTATATGTTGTAATATTCCAAATATCAGAACCAAAAAACATATTAAACACATACTATATTTTATAATAAATTATACATTGTGATATTTAACATACATAGCATAAAATGGAAAACATATTTTCATTACCTTAGATTTCATTCACAGATTCATTACCATTTCTTCTTTAGTGATTGTTATTTCTCTCTCACATAAACACCTGAATCATTTATAGAACTTGTAAATTGATACACTATAGAAAGAAACTTATCTATTCTAGTTACTAAAATTTAATTTTTATTTTTTGGAATAATATTTCCATTTTTTTGACATCCAAATTTAGCTTCCTTGTTTCTTCTATTGAGAACTCATTCTGATCAGAAATGTATTAGAGGAAAAAACAAAATAATCATCAAATGATATATCATCAAAAAAAATTAGTATATATAATGGTTTCATACGCATATTATCTTATCATATAACAATATATAATCATTTCCAATGATTCTAATTATAATGTGCAACCGTTGACAATAAAAATGTTAGATACTTACAAAATAAATCACTTTCTTCATATTTATGATTTTTTATGGTTTATTATTCTATAAAATTCATCCCCAAATATTAAATAAAAAACAAAAACATTAAATGTTATAAACAAGATATTAGAATACATTATTCACCTAATAAAATTAATTAAAATAAAATTCCTTTTATTTTTGTAGAAAACAATTTTTATTTTCGACATGACAACTTATTAAATCTTATAATTCCTAAAAATATTTTATTAAAATTTTAATATATATTATACGAATAAAGAGAAAAAATAATAATGAAACCCTATATACAATTTATAATGTAAATACCAAGAGATTTCAATGAAATTTTTTTCTTAAATACTTTGGAATTTTACGAGTCTGTCGTTTTTTGCGGCACTTGATTCTGAGGTTCGATGTCCACAGAATCAATTTCTAATGTTTTTTTGGGATGATCAGTAAACGTACGTCCAAATCTTTCTATCTTTTGAACCAGAGCTCAGAATTGAAATCTGAGGACACCGAATGAACTCACAGCGCCGATATTCACTTAAGGGGACCTTTACCGTAGTTGTGTTTTATGCAGGTTGAGAGTTAATATTTGGGGATTTAGAATAAAATAAATAAAATTTTTAGTACAAAATTTTATTTATGAATGTTAGTTATTTCCTCCCAAGGGGAGTTAGAGGTGGGACCCAGACCCACATAACCTCCCATCAGAGGATATTTGTGATGTGGGACCCACATCATCCCTAAACCATTCATCTCCCCATTACTTCCCTTAACCCCATTAACACCCCCTTTATTTAATTTTGAAAACCCACTTTAATCCTTTGGATATCCACTTAAATGTGGAGCCTCTACATCTTCCATTCATTAATATGGACAAATCTAATGCATTAATTAATTCAATTTACAATTTGAATTAATTTGAAAATACATCGGAATGTTATATTATGGGAGGGTCTTATTATTATTTTGGTTGGAAAATAATTTTGGGGAGTGCTCTTGATAATTAGAAGAAGGAGTTCCTCTCTTCAACGAAAAAACCATCCTTCCAACAAAGAAACGCTGAAGAACGATGATCATCTCCTTCGATGGTCATCCATGCCAAAGGAGAAGGATCCACCTGCAAGGAATGCCGACGATGCACCGTCCTTGGTAACTTCTTCCCCGACATCAACGAGTTGACGTCGTCTCCCCAGGACGATGTGTTCCGCGATGCCCGACTACCGTGAACCATATTTCGAGGTAGGGGTTTCGTATAATTTATAATAGAATAATTTATCTCATTTGTGTTGAATTATTTCGAATTACTTTGGCCAATTGATACTGCCTAACACGGAGGGCGTGGGCTGAATGATCATGGCCTGACTACCCTCTGATGTTTCCTGAATTTTTCTTATTCGAAAAGGAGGCATGTTGGAAGAGGTGATGACAAATGAAGGCTGCGGCCGCACACTGGCCGCATGCGGAAGAACCACGGCCCACAACCGTCAGCCGCTCGACCGAAGAAGAATCATCCGGCTAAATCTGGCCAGGACGAAAGGAGACCACGACACCACAATGGTGCCACACGGAGGAGAACCATTGCACATGCTCCACGGGCCGCTTCAGCGGCTAACCGGCCGGTTCGTCAGCCATCCGGGTTGAAGGGGCTACGGGACCCACAGGCGTCGCGCCGAAGGACCGCATCCTGCCCTTGCGGGCCGCTCATACTGGTAAGACCGGTCGTCCAGATATAAGGGCGGTGCTGCTTGGAACCTCCAGTTCGGGAGATTGGGGGACAGCCCCCCCCCCCCCCCCCCCACCCGCCAGCGCTCAGCCGGCCTGGCCGACCTGCTGCCATTCATGCCAGGCCTTGCCGCGCTGCGCCCTGCTAGGCCGGGCCCCACCCTCTCGTGCCAGGCCGCACCCTCTCGGTCTGGACCGGGTCGCACACTTTACTAGGACGGTCCGACCCTCTGTCAGGTTGGACCCGCTGAATTGGGTCGGGCCGCCAGCCATCCCACTAGGCTTAACGGGCCGGGACCATTTTCACTTAAACGTGCATAAAATTATGATCACACGTTAGATCGATGCACCGTCTATGGAATTGGGACCCTCATGAAGAATTTTTCCTTTTGCGATATACTAAGTGAGTTTTGGATGACTTTGGACACAACCGAGTTTGGAACGAGCGTATTTCCAACCTGGCATCTGGAACAAATAACCTAATATCTCTCAGATAGGGTGTCTGTTTGACGTGTAGTCAGTCACGTCGAGTTCCTTTTGATAAGATGGATCTTCGGGATACATCAACTCTAGACTTTGTGATAGTTGATATATCGACTTATCGTCTCAAAGAGCGGACCCTCCTGGAATCGAGCGTGTAGTGTGCGGGAACCCTAGAGCTAGTTGTGAATCCAACGACAACTATACTGAAATACTCCGTGGGTTTGGCTGCGATGAATTAAAACACACCCCTACAAACTCCCCCAATTATTATTCCCAAACCCGCAAAATAAATCTTCCGCATATCAACTAGTTAGACAGTTAATCTGTGTTCTTTGTTTTAGAGGGGAATAACATGGGAATATAAAATCATACACAAATAAACCCTTAGATCGTTATTTATTATGATGTTGATGAAGATGGAGGGATGGTCGTTGATTTGAGATGTTCCACGTTGGAGGATGCACCGAGGAAGAATTTGAAGTCGAAGTCATGTGTTGGCGTTCTTCTTTGGAGAAGCGTTCTTCATTGGTGAAGAATATTTCCTCCAGAATCTCTCCTCTTTCCAATCTTTTCTCCCAATTCCATGCCAAAAATAAATTATTCAACATAATAGAATTTGTTTATCTATTTATTTTATTGGACTAATTTCAAATTTAATTAATTAATTAATTGATGAGTTGGTATAATTAATGCAGGGGGTGGAACAATTAAAATTGGGGAAGTTCAAGAGGTTTCCCCACATTTAAGAGGGCAGTTCAATGGGGCTTTAGTCTCTCGAATTACCCACTACCATAGCCCACATGTGGGATGATTTAGTTCAGGTGGTCTCCACCTTTAATCAATCCACAAGGGGGGATTCAACAAAAATAAAAATTAAATAAATGTTTATTTTATATTATTTCTATTTCCATGAAAACCCCAAACTATAAATTTTATCCTTGACCAACTACGATCGAGGTGATGGTCCACTTAAGTGAATACTGGAGTTGCAATTTCAACGGTTCCCTCTGTTATCAATTTCGAGCAATGTTTTAATAGTTACAAAAACCCGCTCGTATGAATTCTGAATGTACACGAAAAAAAATTCAGAAATTCATTCCGGACACACTGGGCCTCGAAATCACCCGCCGTCAATTTTCACAGAGTCGTAAAATTATCATATATATAAAAAATACATGTAATTTTCGGGTCTTTACATTCTCCCCACCTCAGGTCTTTGCATCCCTGTAAGCCACATCTCATACATAGGGAACAAGTGGGGGTACTGAGCACATATCTTAGCCTCCCACTCACATGGGCTCTCCTAGAGGTTCTCGTGCAACCAATGAAAGTGCACCAGAGGTATCAACCACCACTGAATGACCCGCTCCTATCGATCCACAATCTCTACTAGAACCTCTGTAAAATTCACCCCATCGTCGACATCGAGCCCACCGTGGTTGATGATTTGTGAAGAGTCGTGCACATATCTTCTCAGCTGGGATACATGGAAGACGTCGTGCACTTGGTGCAACTAAAGTTGAAGATCTCAGTGGTAGGACACCTCTCCCACACTACTGAGGACCTAAAAGGGACCAAGAAACCTCAGAGATAACTTGTCGCCTCAGCCAAATCTCCACAATCCTCATCGAGTTGAGCCCCATAGAAAGATGTGGTCACCATCCTCTAACACTAGATGTCTCCATCTCCTGTCGGCATACGACTTCTGCCTGCTCTGTGTAGTCTTCAACCACTCATAGATCATCTAGACCTTCTCTATTGTATCCCGTACCATCTCTGGTCCCACGAGTACTCACTCACCTGGGTTAGTCCATCACAATGATGATTTTCAATTCACCTATAAAACTCCTTAAAAAGATCCATTGCAATGGTGGAGTGATAGATGTTTTTGTATGAAAACTTCTCCAAAGGAAAGTAATCCATCTAGTTGTGACCAAAGTCGAGGACGGAAGCATTAATCATGTCCTAGAGGGTCTGAATGGTCCGCTCAGTCTGGCCATCCATCTGAGGATGGAAGGAGGTGCTCAAATGAAGTTGCATCCAGAAATCATCCTGCAACCCCTTCCATAACCGGGAAGTGAAACATGTATCCCAATAGAAGACAATCGTACAGGTTACTCCTTGTGGCCACACAGTCTCTTGCTCATATAGGCGTCATGAGATATCTTCTAAACCATGCTCTCTGATCGGTAGGAAGTGGGTCGACTTGGTGAGTCGGTCGACGAGCACCCAAATTGAGCCATGGAACCTGGATGTACGCGGATGTACTTCCATGATATACCTAGATATCCCATCACACTTCCACTTTGAGACCTCCAAAGGCTGAACCAAGCCTGCTGGTACCTGATGCTCTGCCTTCACTTACTGACAAGTGAGGCATCGAGAGATAAATTCTGCTACTGCTTTCTTCTTTCTCATCCACCAATGCTGTCATCGGACACCCTAATACATCTTAGCCACTTATGGATGAGATGTTAGAGGGGATATGTGGAACTCCCTCATCAAATCCTCCCGAAGCGACACTGGTACCATTGTATGTCCTCTGAAAAAGATGGCGTGCTCCCCACCTTCACAAAATCCATCAGGTGTCTACCCTATAGATATCTGAGCACGTCAGGCCTCCCAGTCGTCATCCACATGATGAGTCTCCCTAAATCACTGATGAAGTGACAGAGTGACTATAAGAGACTGACGAAATACTACTCCATCTTGATCCACAAATGATATATACAATGCGTCCAGCTTCTTCGTCACCTCACCTAACAGCTTTATACCAGACCTCCTACTAAGTGCATCTGCTACAATGTTCCCTTTACCAGAAGTATAGACTATCTCAAAGTCATATACCTGGAAGAATTCAATCCAACATCGTGGTCTCAAGTTTAGGTCCTTCTAAAAGAAGATATACTTGAGACTCTTGTGATCAGATTATACAGTAAAACATTCTCCCATCAAGTAATATCGCCACATTTTCAAGTTGTAGACCAATGATACTAACTCTAGGTCATGGGTACCATAGTTCTTCTCATGTTATCATAGCTGTCAAAAAAATATGTGATCGTTTCTCCCTCCTGCATCAGGACACATCTGACCCTGGTCCCTGATGCATCTCAGTAGACAACATACCATACACCCTCCTCTGGTAGCCTCAAGATTGGTGCACTAGTCATCCTCTGCCTCTGCTTCTGAAAATACTGTTGTCATCACTCCAACCACATGAATGGTTTCCTATTCTATTTCAATACTGATAGAGGTGCTGCGACGCTGGAGAAATCTGGTACAATCCTTTGGTAGTATCGTACCAACCTAAGGAAACTCTGTACCTCTGTTACACTTCTCGATGGCTCTAAAGCAAGTACCGCCTCATTCATCACAAGATCCACTATAACTCCATCATCTGATATGAAATTTCCAAAAAAGATAACCTCTTAGATCCAATAATAGCACTTTGAGTGTTTACCATAAAGCTGGTTCTCTCAGAGTGTGTTCAATACTACCTGCATACAATAGGCACACTCCTCCTCTGTAACCGAGTACATCATAATGTCTTCGATAAATTATACTACAATGTGATAATGATATGGATAAAAATTCATATTTATGAGTTCCATAAAAACTTCGATTGCATTGGTTACACCTAATGGTATAACCAAGAACTCTTAATGGTCGTACCGACATCTTAAAGTCATCTTCTGCACATCCTTGTCTTGTACTTTGAGCTGGTGATAGCCTCATCTGAGATCTATCTTTGAGAACCACCGTGCTCCCTCCAGCTGATCAAAGAGATTGTCAATCCTTGGGAGTGGGTACTTATTCTTCACGGTCACCTGGTTCAGGCACCGATAGTCAACACAAAGCCTCAATCTCCCACCCGCCTTCTTGGTGAAGAAAATCAGGGCTACCAAAGGTGAAACAATTGGATGAATGTATCCCTTCCCCTGTAAGTCTTATAACTATACCCACAGCTCTCGAAGCTCTATGGGTGCCATCTGATATGCTAGCGTAGTTATCGGTGTTTTCCTGGGGTAAACGTAAATGTAAAAGTCCACCTCTTTGTGAGGAGGTACACCTGGAATATCATCAGGTAAGACATCCACATACCGGTTCACCACTACATGACAGATCAGACTCGTCACATCATCTTTTATGAGGGTTTTTCTAAACAACTGATTAGTGATCGGTTCCACTCTTCTCTGGTTAAGTCCATCATGTTCTGCAAAGGCTCCCTGCTCACCGGTGAAGGTAAACCTTGTCCCATTAGTGTGGTCATACAAAAATTTGGGCCTAATACAATAAATCTGAGAATGGATTGTAGATAACTAGTCCATACCGGTGATGACATCGTAAGTCTTCGATGCCGCTACTAGGAGATGACAACCGAAACTCTCGTCTCATAGAGTAAGCTCACACTGTCGGCACCAATGTGTAATTGTGGAATCTTCTCCCATAGGATTCTCTAGATTTAAGAATTAAGCCAAAAAATCCATAGTATTCTACGAGCTCCAAACAAGGGCAGTGGAAATAAATGGATGACAGGAACCTATGTCTATAAGTACTGCATCTATGGTGGAGTAGACGCGGATCATATATAGTATCATCTCTAGAGGACGGTGGTCCTAGGCCTCAGCTGCCCGAACCTGAGCTTGAACCTATCCTATTTCTCGCTATGGTTGGGGTGGACCACCAGGTGGTGGTGGTTGTAACATTTTGAATCGTTTCCCAACATCAGTTTAACGACCAGCTCCTCTGCCACGTCCGCCTACTCCCAACGCACCACCTTGGTCGAACCTCTCTCTTTTCCTAGGATTTATTTAGACCGTCTTCTGATCACCCATACAGTGGGTCAGACTGTCACTAGTCATGTGATCCTACCTATCGCATGGGTAACACTACCCGCTCCAGGCATGATTGGATCTACCTCAGCTGCCCCACACAACCGACCTTAAATCTTGCGGTCGTCCACCTTTAGGTCTGGTCCTCTTGGATCATGGTGACATATGTCTTCTTCCAGCTGCAGAAGACTCCGCTATGTGACATTCAGTGGTGGGTATTGCTATTGGTGACTTCTCAGCAAGAAAACACTCAACTAAGAGCGCTCACTCTAACTCCCCAACCTGCATCGAGATGCTGTGTGAAATCATCGAAGCCCAGATCTCCAGCCTGAGCCCTTGCTGAAAGGTCCGTGCCCTAAATAATGGATCTCGCACAATATCAGGGGAGTATCATGAGAGGTCAGTGATCATAACTGAGTAATAAGACACACTCATGCTACCCTACTGAAGACAAAGAAGCTCATGTATGCACACTGTGCGAAGAGTCGCTGGGAGAAACTCTGCCTGAAACATGCTCTCAAAGACTACCTAAAGAAGTGTCACCCCATCGTGAACCTAAAGTATCATGCCCCACCATCTGCCTGATGATACGGGGAAATGGATGGCATCAAGGATCACCATGAGATCAGATAGTGTCCCTAACAATTAGAAAACACTCACCACATCCTCCAGCCAATCCTAAGCTGTTGTGGTTCCGTCTCTCCCATGAATCTGGGAGGACTCTAGCACAGGAACTCATGCAACCCGCTCAAGTGGTGTGCACCCTCTACTGCTGGGGATGGTGGAATCGGTGGCCCAATGGGTAATGGTACCGCTGGTGCCTCCACTGGTGCCTCTACTTGAAGTGGGCCCTACACCAAGGCCTCATTGCTCAGTGGGATATTAGTGCGTACTATACCCAGAACCCTAGCTGGATGTCTGTGTGGAGGCATCCTGGAAAGAAAAAGGTGTGACACAGTCAAGAAGATATACCTGGTGAGATGACTCAAAGATATCACAATGAAAACTCTTCAAAACACACACACAATTAGTGTTTTCATGCACTATGTTAGAAATCAGAAGTCCAGGTCATGGTGTATGGATACGTCCGCTACTTTTACGACACTGGATTCCCTAAACTGATAACCTCACTCACTATAATTAACACTATTTCCGTTAAAAATTAATGATCAGAGTCCTATGTTCTATGGTAGGACTGAATCTCTTGATAAAAATTTGTCATGAACCATGCCCCGGGGCCTGTGCCTGGACTATCCCAAACCCACCTTCCATAGGCCAGGGGCTGGCGACTATCACCGATTATGTATTCTCTAAACCTAGGAAGACATTTCCTTTATAACCTCTAACACTCAAAACCATGCTCACATCAAGATACGAACTCAAGTAACTGAATAGTAAACATAGTGAGTATATTAAATAAAATGGGAAAGAATACATGCCCAACTGGATAGTACAAGGAAAACTGGAAAGTACAAGACCACTGAAAGGTGAAAAGTTTCTCCTAGATCGTCCACCATGAATCCTACCAGATGTGTAGGCATAGCTCATGAACGGACATCTTTGTGGTTCATCTCATATAATTTCTACCTCAGAGTAGCCTCCAATCCTGGTACTCTCATCCTCAGTCAGTGATGTCCGTTTTTGGCAATAAACACAGTAGGGTGCAGGCATAGCCCGTGCTAGGGTGAGTGCCACGATACTCAGAAGGGACCCTGAGACCCTCGGGGTCTCACAAAATCTACAAGGATAAACCACACATCATTGAATCAAATGGCAACCTTACATATATATATTCCCATATAGATACCTAAGTTATCATGTAAACCCATATCAATCATGAGGAAAACACATAGTACTACTCAAAGCACAAAGCTCAACAGTTCCACAAAAGAAGGAATACCATGAAGGTAAGTACCACACATGTATGCTACAAAGAAGAATACCACCATGGTATCACCATGATGGTATGTAACACAAGGTACAGACTCACCTCACATCATATATTTATTAGGTATAGTAGTAGAGATGATTTTAAGTAACTACTGAATCATCATACTCTATTAAGAAGCTCTACTGCTAACCCACACATGATCTCTCAGTGCTGACCCACATAGGATTGCTAGGTGTTGACCCACCCAAGATCGCTCTGTGTTGATCCACACAAGATTGCTCGGTGGTGACCCACACATTATCGCTCAGTGATGACCCACACAGGATCACAATGTGCTATCCTATATAGGATCGTTATTCATTCTTCACGTCACAACCAACTATAAGGTTCCCGCACTACGCTCACCTGTCTCTAGGAGGGTCCACTTCACAAGTCACTATTTTATACTCCAACTTACATGAAGTCTCAATAAACAGTCTCCTAATGTACTACGACATCATATGGTTCTCAATGCAATAGATGGTTTGTCAATCGGATGCCTAGTTTGTGAGTTATTAGCCTTTTAGTCCCTACGACCCGGTTTGATTCGTGCATGATTCAACCTGACCATACTCTGAGTTTATCCAAAACACTATGGGGTATACTGAAAAGGAATGTTTCATTTCATGGTTTGCAATTCTGCTGACCATTCGTCAAACGGACATCCACTTCCAAATTTATGGCCAAAATAGCGTAAATGGGTCGGAGAGGGTATGGGTCCGGTCCAACCAGGCCTGGGCCGACACGGTATTGGTCGACCGGGCCCAACCAACAGTGCAGCCTGGCCTGCTAGGTGGCCTGGCCCGCATTGGGTGGCCCGAACCGCGCTGGACGGCCCAACCTGGGCGTTGTGGGATGACCATGGGGCGGCGCAAGGCGGCGTGGAGGCCGCGAGGGCCGTAGGGCAGTGGAGGCCGCAGGTGCCACGAGGCCGCGGGGCGTTAGAGGCCACAGGTGCCGAGAGGCAGTAGGGCATCGGAGGTCGCGGGGTCGTGCCTTCGTCGGCGGCTGGCTTGAGAGGATGCCCACCCTTTTTCACCTTCTTCGCGGTAATTCGTGGTACCATCCACTGTTCTCTAATTCCATTAGTGCCAAATGCTGGCACCGATCGCCGCCACCATTAAGAACAACACAAAAAAGTAACATATGGTTTACGGAGGGGTCGAGCCAGGTTTTTTGGGCCCGTACACTCCGTGTTAGGGAAGTAACAAGTGACTCAATGGGGTTGATTCAATGTAAGAGGAAAATTAAAATTGTTAAAATTAAAACACACCCATATAACCTCCCGTAATGATTATTCCCAAACCCCCAAAAGAAATCATCCATGGATCCACTAGTTAGAGAGTTCATCTGCGTTGTTTGTTTTAGAAGGGAAGAACAATTGAATATAAAATCATACACAACTATAGCCCTACCTTGTTCGTTTGTTGATGTCGATTAGGAAGAATGGACGGTCGTTGACTGAAGGAATCCCATGTTGGAGGATATCCCAAGGAAGTAGTCGAAGTCATGCATTGGCGTTCTTCGTTGGAAAAGCGTTCTTCGTTGGTGAAGAAGAATTCATCTGAATGCTCTCCTCTTGCCAATCCTTTCTCCCAATTCCACCCCAAAAATGAAATAGCCATCATAATAGAATATCATTATATATTTAGTTTCATGTTATATTTTCAACGTTTCTTAATTAATTAATTTATGAGTTGTTATAATTAATCAAGGGGGATGGCACAATTAAAATGTTGTATGTCCAAGAGGCTTCCCCACATTTAGAGGAGCGTTCAAGGGGGTTTTAGTCTCGGGGGTGCCCCACCACCATAACTCATATGTGGGAGGTTTTAGTTCAGGTTGTCCCCACCTTTAATCAATCAACAAGGGAGGTTTCAAAAAAAAGTAAAATATAATATTATTTTATTTTTTTTATTTCTATTTCCAAGAAAAACCCAATTTCTATCTTTCTCCATCGACCAATTTTAGTCGAGTTGATGGTCCCATTAAACGAATACCAGTGCTACATGTTCAACGGTGCCCTCATATTTGAATTCTGAGCACCGGTTCAAATGTTTAAAAAACCCGCTCATAGGTTTACGGAACGTACCCAAAAAAAGTTCAAAAATTAATTCCGAGCACACCCGGCCTCGAAATCACGCATCATCAATTTTGACGAACTCATAAAATTCCAATATGTTAATAAATTTACATGGAATTTACGAGTCATTAAAATAACCACCCTATAGCATCCTGCCTTTTTATAACATAAACATTCATTTCATTTCACAAAACTGAGGATCTTTAAGGTTTAGTGTCTTGGAAACCAGGATCCTAAAACATGAAAACATAAAACATTCTTCTTAAACACTTTAAAGGCTTCTCCTCATGTTCATCCTAGGTTCATTACTACATCTCATAACCTGGGGACACACATCAAAATAAAGGTTGAGAAGAAGGCCCAGTAAGGGAAACAAGAGAAACATTTTACATGTGAACTTGAGATACTTCAATAAGGTCATGAAAAGAATATTAAGGCATGAGAAATAAATCATGAGATATATGATAATAAAAACAACATTTTTCATAACATTAAGATGTGGCTACATCATTAAACATAGAAAATCATGAACATATCACCAAGGTCCATCCCCAAGGTGTCATTTTAAAATTACCAAGGTTATTCACCAAGATATCGTGAAAATTGTAATCTCTAGTGGTTACATCATTATCCAATGCATTGGAGCGCTATTAGGGAACACCCTTAAATTTTCCTTTATTATCATGTGATCCTCATATATCATCATCAATGATTTCATAAATAACCCATATAGTATAAAATAAATTGGTTCTATTTCATAATCATAATGTTTTAAAAACTGCTTTAAAGACATGATCTTTACGTCACTTTAAACCCACGGAAGGGGAGAGCGGGTCTCATGTATGTAAATCCGAGAATTTAAAATAGGAAATTTTGATATATGTGTGAATACCCCTGTAGAAATAATATCTTTCAGTATTCACTTTATAACATAAAATAATTTTGAGAAAAGAGAGAGGCATTTTGAGATGAAAATTCTGCAGCACAATGACTATGTTTCAGGGTTTTAGAAAACATTGAAAAGAGTGGGGACATGGGTCCAACATTCATAAATGACCCATAAAACAGTAGTGGGGAAGAATAAGAAGGATATATGAACATGGTAATGAAATTTTAAGGACATACCATTTGAAATGAAAAACATGGAAGGAAGACAAAAATTAGATTTCTCTTATAAAAATTCGGCAGCCTAACGGCGTCACTTAAGCTTCAAAAATGAATTGAAAAGATCAAATAGGGTCTCTAATCATATGAAAATAAGATATCAGTATGATAGATATAGAGTTCATACCCCAACATAATAAAAATTATCTTTAAATACTTGACAAGAAAATATAACTTGAAAATGAGAAGGGTGAAAGAATCCGTTACAAAAATTTTGGGCAGCCTAACGACACCACTTAAACATTCATAAAATGAAATGATGAGAGTAAGAGGGGGTCTCTCATCATATGAACATAAAAAGGACAGCATAATTAATATAAAAGAACATCTTACAACATAAGAACATGGAGCATAAATGAAATGACATAAAAGAGATCACTTGAAAAGAAAGAGAGGGGTCAGATCCCTTACCTTAAAACGTAACTCTTAAAACTCAAAGGTTGGGACCTTGAGGGCTTGGGGGCACCTTGGGAGGACTCCTTGGGAGGTACGGAGACCAGAACTTCGTTGAGTATGTTTTTGGAGTCGAAAAGATGAGAGGAGAGCTTGGTATTTATAGGAAAAGTGAGGGGACAAGACATTAATGGCCAAGGGACACCTCAGAAGTGGTTTTCTCAAAAGCATGGGCCCTCCCATGGAACATCCCATAGAGTTAGGCCACATGGGGACCCCCACACAATAATTCATCCTCTTTAGTCGACCATCTCTTAATATATCTCATGAAATCATCATGACACTGTTATGATGTCATTAAACATACCAAAACCCTAAAACTGTATTTTTACTATTCACTGAAAATTCAACTTTCTCAGAAAAATCCCAAAATTTCACATTAACCAAATATCAATGCTATGATTTCAAAAATGAACTCTATTTTATAAAAATAATTTTATAAATAATTTTAATTTATTTTTTAAATAAACAAACTATTCACCAAAAATTCATTTTTTCAGAAAAATCCCCAAAAATTACCTTATAATAATATTGATGCTCTGAGTTCAAAAATGAAATCCATTTTATAAAAATAATTTTATAAATATTTTTAATTTAATTTTTAATTAAAAAACACTATTCACCCGAAAAAAACTATTACTTGAATAATAATTTATGAAACTGTTATTTACCCATTTTATTGAATCTCATTACTTAATCTAGGTGTCTAAATTATATTAAAACTTTCTTTGAGTGAAATTACTAATCCATTTGGTCACATTACTAATCTTAAGCGTAAAATCACTATTCATAATTTACTATTCATCAAAAATCAAGTTGATCGTATTAGACTCAAAATTTCGTACTGAACATAATTGTAGAAGACCATTTTTTTGAAAATCATTACACATTTTTATTTATTTATGGTTTACATAAACATTTTTAAAATATCCATTCTCCAAAATTCATCAAAAATATGCATACTATATTTATCCAGACATTTGAAAATTCATAAACATAATCATAAGAAGAAATCCCAATTTTTATTTGAAACAAAGGATTACACAAGGCAGTTATGGTCTCCTTACATAGACCCTTATCACACCATCATAGGACCTAAGTGTAAGGTGTGCTAAGGTGAGAGAATCTGAGGGAAGCTCGGCCAACATCACACGAGTAGTAATTTCTATCAGTTTGAACTTCTCGCGAAGGCGATCCCGTTCCAGCTTCACACGATGAAGTTCAGATTGGGTTTGGTCCAGAGCAAATCCCAGTGGTGCTACATCCTTCCCAAGTTCTGTTAGATGGGATTCGATCGGTCCAATACTACTGGGTGATGCCATCGAATGTTCTTTCTATATTAATTAACCAAGATTGCTTGTATTTAGAGACAATAATAAAAACGTTTAGTTTCCAGCGGGCATATTGACCAATGGTCAAATAACAGTCAAAACCCAACAGTCTCATTTTAGTTATACTCATGTTATCAAATGAAACATTTTTGTTGAGTATAAAAATAAATTAAAAATACCACATAAAATTAGGAAACAAGATTTATTCAAAATTTCGTGTCGTTACACACCACCATAGGATGATATGTTAGAAGAGCTTGTGTTTTTGGAGTATATTATGGAAATTGATGGTTTCATCAACTCCTACTAGATCCATATCATTGTGTACTATTGATTATATAGGGTACATCATGTATGTGTGATATAAAATAAATGAGATATAACAATTTAATAAGGCAAGGAACCTTATAATTTTAGGTATTTTTTATATACACCATAAATCATAAATCATACTCATCAATATTATTTTGAGTAATTTATTTCATATTTTTACTTGTGATAATGATATAAGTATCATAGAATATATCACAAACCAAGTACTTCATCAAAATACACTTATTGAAGATTATCTTCCTATTTCAAAAATCATTTATATGTGTTCTCATACTCTCTTTAGAAACATATTCTCTTTGGAAATCATCATAGAAGGGATAAGAACATATCGTTACATTCATTGAATGGAATACATATCAATTGTCTAATATTGGGTGGACTACTACATAAATAGGTTTAAATATTAAAAATAAAATTGGACATGGATCAAAATTATTAATGAATGGAATAATCATGAAATGTGATTAGGGTTGAAACTATGGAGAACGTGACACCCCAAGATTCGGTGGTACTCTTCTCTTTGAATAATATAGTAGAGTGTGTTGTATGAAACATTGAGTTCTAACACACCTCATCCAATAAAACTATCCATTATGAATAGAAATACCCACTTTGTTAAATTTCATAAATTTTATGTTTCTAAACGAATAGTGAAAACCATGAGTCATTGTTTAAAAATCACTTTATATTTAAATAATTATTTATTTTTTTTCAATTTATTTAAGGTCAAAATAGATACATAATACCTATATATGTTCAATGCAATTCATTGAAGTCATTTTATAATAATTTTAGATATAGAAAAATTTTATTTAACTTTTTACTGTCTTTTACATACCTACTAAGAGTATTTGAAAATATACATAAAACATAATTTTACCGCTTCTGTGAGATGAAATTTGAAAATCTGAGAGACACAGTTAATATCAAAGAGTAAAATGTGGTTCAATAAGATAAAAATAATTTTTGGTGAATAGAAACTTTTTACTTTTATTTACCATGGTTAAAAATAAATATGGTAATTAAGGGTAAAATGATATTATTATTACCCTAACACATATCGTAATTATATTGGATAAGTATAATTAAAGCAAAAATAGCATTAGGAATAAAATATGAACCTCTTTGATCCACATGGATTAGATTCAAACATTTATAATTATTTAATTCAAAGAATAGTTAAATGTGTTAAATTCAATGTTTAACAACTACACCATTTTTAATTTCAGGTTACACATATGATTAATTCGACTATATATATTCATTAGAAATATAAAATTATTTCCTACATAATAGTATTTATTTTTTTTTTTTATAGATTAAATAATTTACTTTATTTATGTCACAATGATGATGCAGTAATTACATAATTAATAAAATATTAGAATAGTTGATATTATAAATATCCAAATAAATCTAATTTGAGACATTTAATGAGATAAATTTTTTTAAAGGTTTATATGACATATTATGGTTTGTTAGATTAATTTTTTGTGAATTAATAATGCTGTTATGAGTTTAGAAAAAACAAAATACAAAACAGTGTCAAAATTGACTTAAAAGCGTTTTTAAAACAATAATATATTATTAATTGATATTCTATTCCTAAAAATCTATGGTTTGTAAAAAGGACTTATATAATGATATTTTTGTCATTAATTAACCACTTGAGGTTTTCTTGGATGTATATAGTATGTTTATTAACCATATAATATAATAATACAAAAAGACATGGTAAATGTGAAACTATTTATCTAAGAGTTAAATCTAAATGATAAGGTTAATATAGCAACCCAAACTGGTCTAAAACCTATTTATTGAGTGGTTTTCGACCAATTACCTCATTATCCTTTAAATAATCAAATTTATATACATTATAAACTCAAAATTATTTTATTATTAAATAATATTTCTAGTTTTTCTTAAGGTGCCCCCTCTCTCCTCTTATAAAAGGCCACTCCACCTTCTCTGTAATTCACACCATAAAATCCATTTGTCACGGCCAAACCCAGCCCAAATATCCTCCCAAAATTCCTACCTTCATCTTATATGAATTCTTTTAGTCATAATGCCAACCTAAGGAGCCCTTTTGATCAAATCAACAGGAAGAACCTATAGAAGAGGTAAATATTTTATCACCTCTTTCAAGTTCCTATCTTCTTCCACTTAATCTTCATTTTTTGTTTACATTCTAAAATAATAACTCCAGTATCTTATATATAATTATATGTTATTATAAATATGGTTCAACCATATTCATTATTCTATCCATACTTTGAATGACATGGCACCATACATGCGTACGTACGGCTTATCGTCTGCACCTCATAGTGTAATTGTTATTCTATACATTATTATTTGGATTGGTATAATAATGATTTTTAATTTCTGCTAATAATAAATATTACATTATAATTATTCTTTATATATTATATACCATCCAATTATATGTTATTTTAATATCAAAATATGATATTTTTACTCGTGCGTACGTACGGATTACTGTCTCCACAAACACAATGAGATACATTCCCCATCGTATCCATTCAAGACTAATATTCATTAGATGTTTAAAAATAATATTTAAATACCTAATATCATTCTTAATATGAATAAGATACATCCTATCAATATCAATAATTACTTTAATAATAATTCATATAAAGTAAAACGAATCAGTTAACACCCGAAACGACGATAAATACTAAGATACTACTAACAAAGCAAAGAATAAAGATCACATATGATATCATATTAATGAATATGATTATTTATAATTTAATAAAAATTATTTCACCATTATATAGTAGGTTATCCTAACCTTAACGAAGGGAAAGTACAAGGTAAGGGTTAATTTTACAATCTCTTAATTATCTGAGGTTGTTTTTAGGTAAATATCTACTGGGACCTCTTTATCATCCCCATCCATGTTTCTTAAAAATGTATTCCAAAAGATCATTACCATTTACCAGAACATGGGTTAAAGTCATTTATAACATTGTTTTACTTTTATAATATTTTTATAAGGGAATCATTTTGTCGTTTTCTAAACACGGTACTTTATGACCTTTTCGACAAATTTAATGTCAGAATGTTATTTTTAACTTATACTGCGGGTGCAACTATTTTATGTTGTTATAACATCACTGAAGCATCCCTTTGAAGCTTAAAATAATATTTTAAAATAAAATTTTTTTCTTTTAAAATTACATGACATTTAAAATATTTCAAAATAGAAATATATATTTCTCTAAAAAGTTTTTGATTTCATCTAGGTCAACATCCTTTTATGGATTTAAAGTTTGTTTGAAGTTGATTTATTATGATACAAAACATACATATTTTTTTGAAGGTTTTTTGATATGATTGATTGTGGATGTGTTATTTCATACCATTCATGGTTTATGGATAAAATATTAACATTTCATATGCCAGTTTTAATACAAATGTTTATGTTATGTTAAATCTTTTCATATGGGGAATTAATTGGTCATAGTAAGTGATGGGTTGGCCCGATATATCTCCTCGATACATCGGTTGGTCTTATTAGACAAACTAGTGTCTTGGAACAAGTCCTTGATAAAATATTTTGTGTAATCATGGCACAAGGCCTTGACTATGTGGTTCTGATAGTCTCACATTATGCATTCCATCACTATGAAAGTGGCTATTGACATTTATTGTGATTATTTGACTAGTTGAATATCCATGTGAGTAAGTAAATGGAATTATACTGATTTATATTTTCTATATTATGATGATTTTTATGTTGAAATGCCTTTTGTTTTAGTTCAATACATTTCCTTAAATGTTTATACTTATTTATGAAACTTTCCGCTATATTGTTATCCTTAATGAGCATTTCATCTCACCCCTTTCAATGTTTTATTTTCCCCATGATGCGAAGAAGTATATTATGACTAACTAGTAGGGATAGTCTATGGGAACTCAGTTTTGTCCATGGAAACAATGTTTTTGTAGTTTTCCATTTTATTATGTAATGTAAACCTTATGAATGTATATAGTACATCCAAGGCTTCTAAAATAACCAACCTTTAGAGACTTGATCTTTTGTGATCATGCCATTTTTATTAAATAATACACAGACTCTGGGATTTTGGGGTTGGGGTGTTATAGTTGGTATCATATTATGTTTAGTACAATCATTGGAATCTAGATTTTGATAAACTCTGATTAGAGAACATATCCATAAGATAGACTTTGAGGATTAGTATAGAAGAAATACCTAGAAATTTGGTATTGTAGAGATTTTGTTAGTTTTCCAAGAAATACATCCCTATCTTGATATGAGAAGATAGAGTTGGCTTTGGAATAGATGTACCAAGGGGTAAAACTCGAAAATGCCGCTTTGATCTAGACTGTAATTGTAACTAGTGCATGGAAATGGTCCTTGATGCACTCTTGGTTTCGACACTACTGGGGGATATTCTTAGGATAATTTTAATTTTCATTAAAACCCATTAGGAAGGGTTTATGAGTATATACTTCTTCAATGAAAACATTTTTTACGATCATGGATTGTATCCATAAACTGTTCAATTTATGTTAAGTGTTCTACAAGTTTGGAAATATGCATTTCGATTCATAAACTAATCCAGTTTATGCAATTGTTTAGAAATGGTTCCAAGTAGAAGGAATGGAAACTGTATCAATGCATGTGCCTCATGTACGGATTTACCTCTTACACAAGATTATTATAGCGGGGCTGGTGATGCAACTGGTTCTGATATGCTAATAACCATACTGGGACAACTAACTTAGGTTATGAATAATAACCATACCCCCGCAGCATGGAGGATCAATGTTTGATCGCTTTATGAGCCAACAAACACCATCATTCAATGGGGGTAAAAATACACTACTAGCTGAGCAATGGATAAATTCTTTTGAGAAAATATTCCATGCCTCGGGGAGTATCAAAAGGAAAACGTTTTCATGGTAGTTTACCACCTCATTGGAGATATTGATCAATGGTGGTCATTGATTCAATACACAAAAGAAGATGATGAAGTATCAAATATAGAATTGAGGTAGTTTAATGAAATTTTCTTAGAAAAATAATTTCCCCGTGACCATCTAGCTGATATAGAAAGAAAATTTCTGAGTCTGAGGCAGAATGATGGTGAGAATGTCACAAAGTATGAAGCTAACATTACAAGGTTAAATAAGCATGATACAGATTATATACATAACCCAAGAAGTAATATTGATCATTTCATGGATGGGTTATAACCATTTCTATGTCGATCATTAGTCTTAAAATACTTCTCCTCATATGAAGATATTTTCTCATGTGGTATCAAGACATAAAATTAATTATCTATGTCTTATGACATTAAAGAAAAGAAAGAGAAAAAGAGATATGCTGAACACTGTGGAAATAGAAATAAGGGAAGGAATGGAAAAGTCGACTAAAAATCCTATAGTAAATGTGGGAAGAAACTCTGTAGTACATTCTTGAAGGTAATAGGAGTCTATTATATGTGTGTTGAAAAAGGCCAGCAAGCTCGTGATTGTAAGGGGAAGAATGAGGTTGTCGATGTTGAATGCTACAATTGTAGGTAAAGGGGTAATTATGCAAATGAATGTCCTATTAATTAGGGGAAATTAACTCAGAAGATGCCAAGGGATCATGGCCAAGCTTATGCTATCAAAACTGCTAAAGTTGAAGCTCAGAATGACGTAGTGGGATGTAATTTAATGGTTTCCTCATGATTAGCTAATGCCTTATTTGATTCTGAATAATCGCATTTTTTTGTATCTTCCCAGTTTTCTAAGAAAATTAGATATTTCCAATTTGATTTAACAAGGGAGTTGTCAGAAGAAACTCCTAAGGGATGTACCATTGCTATAATGTTTTGTGAATCAGTTCCCATTAGGGCATATAAATGTTCTTTATCCGCTAATCTCATCATCATACCCATGATATAATTTGATATAATCCTTGATATGGATTGGCTATTGGACCATGATGCAAAAATTTATTGTATGAAGAAGTCTGTTACTATTTTTGGTGACGATGATAAATAAAACCTTATCATTAGAGTAGAAACATCACCACCTCATTCTTATCTAGATCCACCCCTAGTAGCTCAACTAAATTCAATTAATGGGGAGTAAGAGAATGAAATAATTGTGGTTCATGAAAAGAATGTTCAAATAGAGAATGTACCTATTGTGCAAGAATATGAATATGTGTTTCCAGAATATTTACCTAGACATCCTCCAGAATGGGAAATTGAGTTTTCCATTGATTTAATTCCTAGTTCATGGACCATATCAAAGTCTCCTTATCGAATGGCCATTGTGGAATTAGTGGAACTAAAGAAACAACTTGAGGAATTTATTAATGATGGATTTATTCATCCTTGTGTTTCCCCATAGGGAGCCCCTGTCCTTTTTGTTATGAATAAAAATGCATATATGAGGTTATGCATTGAATATAGAGAGATCAATGCTATAACAATAAAAAACAAGTATCCCCTACCCCGCATTGCTGATTTATTTGACCAAAATCAGGGAGCTCAATACTTTTCAAAGATTGACCTTTGATCTGGATATCAGCAGTTTTGTGTGAAGATGGAAGACATTTCAAAAACATCATTTCAAACTAGGTACGACCATTATGAGTTTACAGTAATGCATTTTGGATTGATTAATCCACCCTCTGTCTTCATTGATCTAATGAATAGAGTTTCCATGGTATATCATGATGAATTTGTAGTGGTATTTATTGATGATATCTTGGTATAGTCCAAAAACTACAAAGATCATGAATATCACTTACACATTATTCTAAAGACTCTTATAAGACACGAATTATATAAGAAGTTTAGAAAGTGTGAATTCTGGATTCATGATATTTCTTTTCTTAGACATATTGTCTCTATGGTTGGAATCTCTGTTGATCCTTCTAAGACCATGACAATCCAAGAATGGACAGCACCGACAAGTATAACTAAGGTTTGCCATTTTATTGGTTTAGCAGGATATTATCGATGTTTCGTCCAGAATTTTGCCCGGTTGGCTAACCCATTAACAAAGATCATATGAAAAGAGGTTAAATTTGTTTGAAAAAATGAGTGTGAAGAATTTTTTGAAGAATTGAAAAGAATATTAGTCAATTATACTATATTTACTCTACTATCGAGGAATGATGGGTTTGTTGTTTATTGTGATTCATCAAAGAAATGATCGGGTTGTGTCCTTATACAGAATGATAGGGTTATTGCCTACACTTCACGAGAGCTAAAAGTTCATGAGAAAAACTATCCAACTCGTGATCTTTAGTTAGAGGCTATAATCATTGCTTTGAATATACGGAGACATTATATCTATGGTGATAAATGTGAAAATTATTCTGATCACAAGAGTATAATGTATACTTTCTCACAGAAAGAACTCAACATGAGGAAAAAGAGATGGCTTGAACTACTCAAGGATTATGATTTCATGATACACTACCACCCAATGAAGGAAAATAAGGTTTTAGATGCTTTGATCAGAATAGATCATTGTGTTTTGAACATGATGAGAATAGAAAAGGATCCTATATGCATGGATCTAGTAATGATGGATATGGGAATAACCATGGAAGGTGAAACATCAATTCCTTTTCAAATGGTTTCCAAACAATCATTACTATAGAGGATTAAAAGTTCTCAGGCTGATGATGAGGAGTTTCAAATGAAGATTAAAGCTGTGAATAACAGTAAATTGAGTGTCTTCATACATGTAAATGGAATTTTCAAATTTGGGAAGAGAATTTGAGTTCCCAATATACCTAATCTAAAAAGAAAATTGTTGGATGATGCTAATAGATCCAATTTCTCTATACACCATGGGATCACCAAAATGTATAGGGATTTTAAGGAATATTTTTGGTGGGACAACATGAATAGGTAGATTGATTATTTTTTGTAAAGTAGTTTTGTTTTTCAACAAGTGAAAGCGGGAAGGCAACAACTTGGAGGAGTGATGTAACCTCTTACCATACATGAGTGGAAATGGGATAATATTATGATGGACATTGTCATGGGACTAATAATGAATCATAGAAGGAATGATGCAATATGTGTCATTGTTGATCATCTTACCAAGTCTGCACATTTTCATGCTATAAGGGAAGATTTACCACTTGAACGTTTAGAAATACTAAATATTAATGAAGTTGTTAGACTTCATGGAGTTCCACTATCAATTGTTTCAAATTGTGATCCCCGTTATACATCATCATTCTCAAAAAGTATTTAGAAATCCCTAGATACCGAACAACATTTGTGCACTACCTACCACCCCTAAACTGATGGACAATCAGAATGGACTATTCAAACGCTAGAAGTCTTATTAAGATCACCCTCACATGACTTTAAAGGTATGTGGGATCAATATTTACCTCTGCTAGAATTATCCTTTAACAGTAGCTTCCATTCAAGTATTCAGATGGCACCATATGAAGCGTTATATGAAAGGAGATGTCTCACACTGACCAATTTAGATGATGTTTGTGAATGAAAACTTGTAGGCCCAGAACTTGTGGAGGAAACGATGGAAAAGGTAAAGGTGATCCAAAACCACAACAAAGAAGCTCAAAGTAGGTAGAATAGTTATGCTGATAACTAAAGGAAGGATTTGGAATTTCATGTCGGAGAACATGTTTTCTTGAATGTATCTCTATGGAAGGGTGTTATACATTTTTCTATGAAAGACAAATTGAGTCGCAGGTACGTTGTACCATTCGAAATTCTAGAAAAATTTGGGGTTGTAGCTTACCATTTGGCGATGTCTCCAATTCTTTCAAAAGTTCACGATATATTCCACATATCACTATTGAGAAAATACATGCCTTACCCAACGCATGTACTCACCTATGAGGAATTAGAACTAGAACCCGATCATTATTATTGCGAAGATCCTTTCAAGGTTCTTGATACAAGAGAACAATTGTTGAGAAAACGAACGACTCTTCGGGTAAGTGTTCTATGGAGAAACCATAAGATGGAAGAGGCAATGTGGGATCCTAAGGAACTGATGATGAAGAACCACCTGATTCTTTTTACACAGTAAAACTATATAAATTTCTAGGATTAAAGTATTTGAAGGCGAGGATAATGTAACTCCCCAAGATTCCATGGTACGCTTCTCTTTTAATAATACATTAGTGTGTGTTGTACACAACTTCAAGTTCTAACACACCACAACCAATCAAACTATATGTTATGAATAGTAATACCCACTTTTTTTTTTAAATTTTATAATTTTTATCATTCAAATTGGACTTTATTTTTGGATTCTTAATATCAAAATTATTTTTGGTTTATTTTTTGGATTTTTTTGAAAACATTCAATTTTTGATGAATAGTGAAAAACACTGAGTCATTGTTTAAAACCAACTTTTTATATAAATATTTATTTATTTTATTTTAATTTATTTTAGGTCAAAATAGATTTAAAATTCCTATATATTTTCAATTTAAATCAATGGAGTCCGTTTATAATAATTTTAGATATATAAAGATTTTATTGAACTTTTTACCGTCTTTTACCTACATCCTAAGAGTATGTAAAAATTTACGTAAAACATAATTTTACCGCCTCTGTGATTTCAATTTTGAAAATCTGAGAAACATGGTTAATATCAAGGAGTAAATTGTGGTTCAATATGATAAAAATAATTTTTAGTGAAATGTAACTTTTTACTTTTATTTACCACGGTTAAAAATAAATAGAGTAATTAAGGGTAAAAATGTTATTATTATTTCCCTACCACATGTCCTAATTCTATTGGATAAATATAATTCGACCAAAAAAAATATAGGATTTAAATATGAACCTCATTGGTCCTCTTGTATTATATTAGGACATTAATAATTATTTAATTCAAAGAACAGTTAAAAGTGTTAAATTCAATTTTTAATAACTAAACCATTTTTAATATAGGGTTACACATATGATATATTAGAATATAAATATTCTTTAGAAAGATAATGATATTTCCTACATAGTGGTTTATTATTTATATATTTTAGAAATTAAATACTTTAATTTATTTGTGAAACAATGATGATGAAATAATTATCTAATTAATGAAATATTAAAATAATGGACATTATAAATACACAAATAAATATAATTTGAGACTTTTTTTAATTCCACTAATTTTCTACGTTAATATGACATATTAATTTTGGTTATATGAATTTTTTTTAAAGAAATAATGTTGTTATGAATTTATAAAAAACAAAATACCAAATAGTGTGAAAATTTACATAAAAGAGTTTCTAAAAAAATTATAATATTATTAATTTATATTAGATTCCTTAAAATCTATGGATAAACCATAAGTTAAATATAATGATAGTTGTACCATTAATGACCAACATGGGGTTTTTTTGAATTTATATAGTAAGTTTATTAAACATATAGTATAAAAATACAAAGTGAAATGGTAAATGTCAAAAAAAATTAACTAAGAGATAAATTTAAAACATAAGGTTAATATAGTGGCCCCAACCTGTCAAAAACCTATTGGTTTCATGGTTATCGACCCATAAATACCATATAATTTAAATAATCCACATTAGATCTATTAGAAACAGAAAATTATTTTATTATAAAATAATATTTCTAGCTTTTCCTAAGGTGCCCTCACTCCTCTTATAAAAGGGAACTCCACCCTATCACTAATTCACAATGTCAAAGCCATTTGGATTGGCCAAAACCTACCCAACTATCTTCCCAACATTCTTCCTTTCATCCTAGAGGCCTTATATTAGTTTGATAGCTATCCTATAGAGTCCTTTGATCAAATCAAAAGGAAGATCCAGAAGAAGAGGTAAATATTTCACCATCTCTTTCAAGTTCCTTTCTTCTTCCACTTACTCTTTAATTGTTGTTTCCATTCTAAAATAATAACTCTAGTATATTTTATATATTGTGATGTTATTATAAACATGGTAAAAACATATTCATTATTCTATACATCCTTTTAATCACATGTCACCATACGTGTTTACGTACAACTTACTGTCTCCACGTCGTGGTGTAATTGTTATTCAATACATTATTTTTCAGATGTGTATAATAATGATGTGTAATTGATGTAATACTAATTAATATAACATGATAATGATTCTGTATATATGATATACCATCCAATTATATATTATTTTAATATCAAAAGAATGATATTGTCGATCGTGCGTACGTACGGATTACCATCTCCATGAACGCGATTAGATTCATTCCCCATTGTATCCATTAAAGGATAATCTTAATTATATGATTATAAATAATTTTTAAATACATAATAAAATTTTGAATACGAATAATAGACATCCTACCCATAAAAAACCCTACATACGTAAGTAGGAATATAAAGGAAAATGAATCATTTAACACCCGAAACGATGATAAATGCTAAGATATTATTAACAAAGCAATGTTAAAAGATAATATATTATATCATATTAATATATATGATTCATGTATAATTTAATAACAATTATTTCCCAATTATACAGGAGGTTAAACTACCCTCGACCAAGGAAAACCACAAGGTAAGGGTTAATTTCACAATCTCTTTATTATGCGAGGTTTTTTTTGGTTTTTATCTATTAAGACCTATTTATCATCCATATCCATGATTCTTAAAAATTTATTCCAATTGTTTTTACCATTGACTGGAATACCAGTTAGAGTCATTTATACTATTTATTGAATTTTATAATATGTTTATAAAGGAATCTTTCCGTCATTATCCAAACACGGTACTTTATGTCCATTTCGAGAAATTTAAGTTAAGAATGTTTTTTGAACATATATAGAGGGTGAAACTATTTTATGTTGTTATAACATAGTAGAATCTTCCCAAACAATAATATAATAATAATTTCAATTATAAATGTATTCTTTTATAATAACATGACCTTTAAATGATTTCATAAAATAAAGAGATATTTCTCTAAAAATCTTTTGATTTCATCTATGTCAACATCTTTTGATGTATTTTACGTTTGCTTGAAGTTGATATATTATGGTACAAAACATCCATATTGTATTGAAGGTTTTGTGATATGTTTGACTTTATATGTCTTATTTCATACCATTCATGGTTTATGACAAAATTATTGACATTTCGTATGCCATTTTTAATACGAATGTTTATGTTATGTTTAAACATTTCATATGGGGAATGCATTGGACTTAGTAAGTGACAAGTGGATCCCACTATATATCCTCAATGCATCGGTAGGTCTAATTAGACAAACTAGTTTCTTGGCACAAGGCCTTGAAAAAATATAATTTTTATTCTTGGTACAAGGCCTTGACTATGTGGTTATGTAAGTCTGGTATTATGCATTCCACCAATATGAAAGTGGCTATTGATATTCCATGTTATAATTCAACTATAAGAATAACCATTTTAGTTTATAAATGGAATTTTTTTGATTTATATATGACATATTATAATGATTTTTTATGTTGAAAAGGCTTTTGTTTTAGTTATATACATTGTCTTAAATGTATATGCTTATTTATGAATGTTTTTGCAATGTTGTTATCCTTACTGAGCATTTGACCTCACCCCTTTATATGTTTTGTTTTACCAAAGATGTGAAAAAGTATATTATGACTAAACAGTAGGGATAGACTATGGGATCTCAGTGTGGTCCATGAAGGCAATGTTTTTGTAGTTTTACATTTTATGATGTAATGTAAACCTTGTGAATGTATCTATTACTTCCAAGGATACTAAAATAATCGGTTTTTCGAGGCTTGATATTTTGTGATAATTCCAATGTTATGTAATAATCCACCGACTCTCAGCTTCTGGGTTTAGGGCATTAAAAAAATATATCCAATGTTTGAGATGAACCACCATTATAATCTTACATATTAACCAATTTTACAAGAATATATACTAAATCATTCAACAAATTACACCATATAACCTATAATTTTATTGTATTTTTAGATTAGATACCCCAATAACCTATTGTTTCAACATTATTGAATATCTCCCACAAATAATCACTATATATGATATCCTAATAATTTCATCTAATATAAAACACTTCATCATTACCAATTTAATTGACAAAAAAGAATGGGGTGATCATAGATTGTTTGTAAGGGTAGAAATAAGATATAACAAAATTATATCAGTTTGGATCACAAGATGCGGATGTGGGAATGAGACCATAATCAAGGTATATGAAGATAAAATAAGGTCTTGATATTGTATTAATCATTGATCATAATTTATCAGTCACTATAAAATGAATTTGAAATAACAATTTTAATGAGTAATATGATTATGAGGACATGATTCAATGATTGATTGACATTAATACATAACATATTAATGTTCTGTAAAAATGATTTCTGGATAATATATAAGAATAGTAAATTATTTAATTTTTTAGTGCTCACAATCAAGAACATAATTATATATTGTATAGAGACTTCTAGTTGATTGAGCACACTCCCAATTAACATAACTATTTTGGAAAGTATCTCAAAATAGAATGGGTTACCAAAAAATTATTCTAATCATATTGGAAACACTCCAATAGATGATCATGTTTATTTTTATTCCTATAAACATATTATATAGAGTCCAATAGTGTATTGGATTAACTAACTATCCCTATAAATTTTATCACATTAAATATAATTAATTTTCTAATCAATGTTTGGGATATATATTCTTGTTCCACATGTAAAATAATAAGAAGCCATATATATACATTCATCATACACATGATCACATAAATATATTAACCATAGAAAATATAACCAATGTAGGAACAATATTATTGATAAAATTTTATAACAGGAATAATAATAATATATCATGTAAAATAATATGGTATATATCATTATAGTATTATCAGAGTGATGGAAACGAAACATTTATGGTTATTTGAATAGGTAAAAAATGTAATTCCCTTAGCCATATTAGCTAGAGTTCATGGTTACATTACATTCTTTGAAAAATATATAGGCAATTGCATCCATATAGGACAAATAATTTATGTTTACTGGTATAGAAGATACATACATAAATCCAAAATTACATTTGAAAATAAAAATCACAAAAAAATCGCTAATATTTCCATTATTCCCCCTAAAATAACCTGACATATCAGTCATAGTACAATCATAGGATTCTCTGGGAAAGGAATCAAAATATGGTTGATCTTAAATTCACATTAAGGGAACTTGCATTGGAAGAAACCATGAGTAATTAAGCTATGATAAATAATTAATAATAATTATGGATAGTTATTTAAAAAAACACATTCCATACAGTCCATAACAATGGAATGAAAGGAAGCCACAAATAATATCACTATGACAATATATTAGAAAATAATCATAAAAAATCGTCACAATTTTGTTAATGATAAATATATTTTGTAATGATCATAGGAATCATGATATCCCTATCACTGTGACCATTATCCTAGATAGTTTAAAAATGTGGTTATATAACCATATACATAATGTTATCTAATTGTTTAATATCATGAGACAACTGAAGTGTCATGAGGCCATCTATACCTGATCCACACCCCCAATTTCATTTCCATAGAAATCCTAATATATTTATTTCTAAATTCAATTTAATAATAATATACATTTTTAATAAATATTTTTCTTGAATAAAGAATAATGAATATCATTATTTCCCAACTAAGTCAAAAAATTGATATTAATATATAATATATAGAAATAATATATGGTTTATTCTATAAGATTATCTTTGGGGAACAATATATATAATTAAGTAAAATATATTTTTTAATAATCACATAAATGTTTATCTTTCATGGGAAGGTGAATTTCTAAAAAATAAATCAAGAACGTTAATTTCAGTACTCTCCCTTATCAAACAGATCATGAAAAATCAAAATAAATAATAATTTTTGTATCATTTCAACGTATCCCCATTATATTATATTTAAAATAAATAGTTGATGTCATTAATTAAAATAACTACTATAAAATACCATTAAATACATTCTCATGAATAAAAAATATTTTAAATTTTAAAATATATTTCTTCAATAAAATATTTCGTTAATATTATGGAAATAAATATAATAAAAATTATCCTTGTAAAAATGTAATGTAATCTTCAAAACAATTATTAGTGATGATATAGGGTAATTCCATATATGATGAATAAAATAAAAAAAATTCTTTTCACAATTTTGATAAAAATTAAAATTTATCATGTTTGGGAAATAAAAATAAGGTTCCTTTCAAATTAATTTTTAAAAAACTATACCTGGGTAAAAATATATTTATGAAATAATTTTAATATTGTTAAAAATATTTTAAAAAATATTTCATAAAAACATTTTTATTTAACGAAAATAATTTTTGACAGAATATATTAATAATGATAGATTTTATTAAAAAAATATTTAGGTAAATTTACATAAAAAGACAGGAAAATGGTAAAATTGCATGAAATTTTAATGAATATGCATATGATAATTAAATTTAATGGGCTCATTAGACAATGATTATATAATATTCTTCAATGTAAAATCAAGAATAAACATTCCCAGTCTAAATTAGATATTAAAATAAAACCTTACAAAGATAATAACGACAAATTGAAAATTCATCAAACAAGATATAGTGTGAAATTTTTGAACCAAAATAAATCATTTTTAATTAAAAAATATATTAATAAAATTTCATTACACACACAATCATCTATTTATGAATTAATATAACCCAATAAAAATAAATTGTGTTATGAAATTCATTACCACTCTGTAACATTTATGTCAAATCCCTTTAGATTTAATAATTAAAATTGAATCACAGAATAACATGAAATATGATGGTTTCATTATATTACATGTAAAAGGGAAAATATATACACCATATAAATGAAATTGGTGTACAACAATAAAATATGTATCGTTGATGGAAAATTGAGAAGAAGTCCCTTACCACATAACTGATTTCAATTGTACATGTATAAACATCGTTTTATATAAATGTAGATTTATTATACATAAAATGTAGACCAATAATAATTTATATAATATGATATATGATTTACCTATTACCTTTTATATACATATTATTTCAAATTCATTATTAAAAACATTTTTCAAGGCGATAACTGGTTACTTTTTCAAATATTTTTGGATTTTTTGGTTTTATTCCATATATAACGATTTGGATTCCACAATATTAATATTGTATGTTAGGATTTAAATACCATTTATATTCATTATTGTCATATTTATAGTTATCCATGAATGTTGTCTTTTGAAAAATTGTCACGCCATTCATGAAGATGGTTGGTCATATGTATACATAAATATTGTTTTCATTTTTCATTGATGGATGGTACAAAATAGTGGTAAATAACAATTCAAAATTATATAATCATTATTTTTTAAAAAATATAACTAATTTTTATTAATATTTATTATTGTGAACTTCTATGTCAATGGTAAGTTTTAATCATTTCAGATCTATTTGTCATGCGGTTGTCTACTATACACATAAGTGACATTATCATATTACAATAAAAAGGAAAGCGAGAAGTTATACATGACATTATAATTTTTGAATTTAAATTATTTTTAAAATATCATATTTATGTATTGAATCCATAATTATATCACAATTCTAGATGTGTTGACAGAAAATGAGTTACATAGGTGTGTGAGGTTGCAGTCCACCATACACACAATGGAATTTTTTCCCATTTGTCAGAATAATATATTGTTTTAGGTTATCATATTAAAATAAAAAAAATTCAAATGAAATTTTCAATAATTGTTTTTTATTTCATAATTTTTTGAAATTGTTTAATGGGTCAGAGGAATAAATAATATGAAGGCACATTTTTAAAAACCATAACCATTATTCATAGATCTTCTATTAGTTTATACCTAAAACCTTATTAAATTTATTTATGTATCAGTAAAGGAACAATATGTCATGTATAGGGATATAATGGCATTTTATTGGTATTTAATTCTCAATAATAATTGATTAGGTATTTTGAATAGGAGATTGGAGGTGTTTCTATTTTACAAGTGGAGGAGAGGACATACTTGAATGTTTTGAGAGGAATAAATTATACCCACAGTTTTAAATAGTAAAAGTGATTCAATATCAATATTTAGTAATCATTATAAGTTATATGGTATAAATATGATCATCTGTTATGAATTTTAGATGTTTTTTTCATTAATAACCATTATTTATTTTTGATTAATACCTATTAAACCTATTTTATCTTTTTTTTATTAAAATTAGTTGTAACGAATTTTATTATTAATTTTTATAGTGGTTTATGTTGATATTATAAAAAAATATTAATTATTATTATTCTTAATATGAATTAAAGTCTTAAAACTAATATTAATTTTATTAGGGAAATTAATTTTAAATTTCACCCTCAAACTTGAGGAAAAATGATTTTCCAAAGGAAAAGCTTATAGAAGTATAAAATGGGTTAACATAGAAATTCACTAAAATTATTGATTCCAATGAAATAAATTGTACTAATTATTATATAACTGATTAAATTTGACATTAAAAATAATTCTAAATAAAATTGTACATATAAATTAGTTAAATGAAAAGGCAGTTTGCAATAAAAATTACTATTTTCTCGATTCATTGAAAAATTATTATTTTTTTATTTTATAAAAAATAAATCTATGATAATTTTAAAATATTTATATCCAAAATATTTTCATTAGACCATAGAAATACTATAAAATTGGAAAATTTTCAATTTAAAATTGTATTTCATGACGCGATAAAGTTGTTTTTTTAGAAAAAAAAATGTTCTTAATCATCGAAGTAATTTTATTCTTATCACATGATTATAAAAATAATAAAAGATTGATAAATAATTTAATTGAATAAATTAAATATATATATATATATATATATAAAATAATTCTATAAAAGTGATTACATTAATTTATTATGATAAATTCAAATTGTGTTTATAAAATAGTTTTTTATGGGAGAAATTTGTTCTTCATTCATATAAATTATGTTACCTATACAATCAATTAAAAACGAAAGAATTTATTTTATACATGTGTGAACCATATAATTTATTATAATTATTTATTAATATTCATACCCACCAATATAATTTCTATATAATATATATCATGATTAAATATGAATATATTAACAGAGAATCATGTTTCATTAAAGCTTATTGATGTGTGTAGAAGAAATATATCGAGGTAACTAAATTTATTAATTAAGAATGTACCATAAAATCATAGGGTATTACATTTTATCATCTTTCAAATAATGTTTCCCTCTGAATTTTATTTTTTTCCTTGAAATAAAGGAATTGGAATTTGAAAATAAAATTATTGAAATCCAACATCGAAAAATGATTGATAAAACATCCTCTTAAAAAGTTATAAAGGGGGATATTTAGGTAAAATAATATTACTCATTAATAAGTTTCCTCATTTGGATAACATGGCTAGTATGTAAAAATATAACCATGAAGTAAATGAAAAATGAATTATGCAAAGTAGAAGACATAATAGTGAGGACAATGTTAACCACTGAAAGAGGTGAGGAATTTATTTCAGATATAGAACATGAAAATAACAATATATTCTTACTTTTCATCTTTATATTTCATTAGAATTATGTTATTCCAGTGTTTATATTTGATTAATTTACACATCATTTATTACTCTGTGAAATGAGTATCCAAAATTTATTTTTTCCCCTAAAGTACTAATTTATACTTTTAATGGATATTGATATCCATAGAGGAATAATAGGATATCAATCCTATATTTTCTCAAACCAAATTTTATAGTGAAATGTAATTTAATAAAAAAAATTAATAATCCTCCTCACCTTAATCTCTAAAATTAAACAATATAACCATAGACCATTCATTGAATAAATATATTTATATCCTAAATAACAAATATTACTATATAATTAATGATTCCATTAACCACAATGTTTATATTATATATATTAGTATAGTGATCCAAAATTTTAACAACATTATTACCATATAAATCCTTAAATTAGACCTAATGGTTATATATGTCTATAAAAAAAATAACATGGCCCCTAAAATATGATTAACGATCTCATAATCATAAAATAAAATAAATTTTTTTATTAATATAATTTTTATTTTTCAATTAATTTGATTAAAATCAAAATCATATTAACTTGTACATAATGTATTCTAGTTGTATGTGATTCACTGATGTTTCGTTGTATATATTAGTTCAAGCCATGATTACTTGTCCAATGTTATGGGTTTTTACTAGTCTTTTGGGGTTTATTATTTAAAATCGAAATTAATATGATTCACATAAAATCCCAAAAATATGTGATCAAAATTCTCAAAGATAACCTTCTTGATCAAACCACATTTTAATAACATTGATTTTAGGTAAGGGTTATTTTTATAAAAAAGGTAATCATAAAAGACTATTATTCCATAACATTTAATTATTGTAATATACCTATTCACTATATAAACAATTAACAATATTTCAACAAAATGTGAATGAATTATTATTGAATCTTAATCATAAATTAATATTCTATAATATATGTTTTCAAATATATTGTTCCCATGTTTTCTATTAAACTTCATTTGATACTAAATATAATGACCTCAACCAATGTAGTCTTGATTTGTGATCAATTTACTAATTTATTCTATGATACATGTGTTCAAAACTCAAAGGAGTAAATATATTAGTGCTCTCTTTTTACTATATTCAAAATTATTACATAATTATATTTGAAAACTAAAAGTATAAAATAATTATTTTCCAAGAATATCATTATTCACACTATAATACACATGCATTTTTATCATATAACCCTTTTTATATTTTTCGGTAAATAAAGTAATATATGGGTGATATCAACTTTTTATTAAGTTTATGTAAAGGGGAAGCTATAATGTGTAAATAAATCATGATTAATTAGAATTAACTAATATAGAAATATAAATAATTAAAAAAAATCATTTAATCAATAATTAACGAATGAAATGCATATGTGGATATTATCAATGAGAAAATATAATGGATAATTATAATATATGAATTATTAATGAATTAAATTCCTAACATTGAACATCATTATCTCATGCTTGATGATACATCTAATTTCAATACCATTTTCTATATCTGTTTAAATCTATTGTTAAACACCCATTTAAATATGGTCAGACAAATTATTCATCACATAATAATGAAAATGCTTTGAAATTATTTCTATAAACTCCCCGACTTGTAATTTATTTTCTAAATCATTACTCATATAATTAATTATAAATTAAATTAATTAAAATAATATTTATCAATAATTTTATGAATTGGTTATTGAAAAAAATTCAACAATTATACAATAACTCAAAAATCCATAAAAGTAAAACACCATAGGTTTAAATGATATATGATTTTAGAAATTAGCATATCCATGTTAAAAAATTAATTTATTTAAATTGTTATTTATAATGATCATAAGAATGTGAACGTTTCAAGTAAGAGTATGGTACTAAAAAATTAATCAAGAAATGTTATTTCAATAATTTCCCTTTCAAACTGATCACAATTAATCTATATAAATAATTTGGATAATATCATTTCAATATATCCCCATTGGAGTATATTTGAAATAAATATTTTCTTTAATTGATGAATAGGAATTAAAAAAATATATAATTAAATATATTTCTGAGCAAATTAATATTTACACTTTCATAATCAAATTTAAAAAATAAAATTATATTGAATATTATGGAAAATTTTTATTTATGTTTAACCTTTTAAAATTGAAAATTTATCTTCAAAACCATGTCTGGCCATAATGGTAAATAATTTATTCAATGTGGTATAATTTGTAATAATGATTTAATTATTATGTTTCATAGAGAACCAAATCCCCTTATCTAGAAAATAACAAGTAGATCACTATCAAAACATTTGATAAAAATTCAATTATTTATAAATAATTATTTAATAAATAATTTTTATATTGTTAGGCAATTATATTATTTTTAAAAATAATAGATATTGAATAAAAATTATTTATTACAAAAGAGGAAAATAAATTCCACTTTTATTAAAAAAAAATTTCTAGTAGTTTTAATTACCCAAGGGATTATATTAATATTTATAATTGAAAATTAAATTAAAAACCAAAAGATAATAGAATTAATTTTTTTGACCATGATAAATTAATTTCATTCAATGGAATTTCATGTGTAAACAATATTAATTAAAATGGGATTTTGAGATAAACTGTTAAAAAGATTATAAACCAGGAATGATAATAAATAAATAAAGTTATTATGTGATGAAATTTTAAATATTCAAGAAACATGTCAAAGTAAAAAATAAAATAATTAAAATTTAGTAGACACATAATATTTGAATGAAGAATAAATAAATTTCAATGAAAATAATTTTTTTTATGAAACTCTTCACTACTTAGTAACATTAAAGTCAAATACACTGGGATTAAATAATATAAATTGGAACATTAAATAGAATGAAATACGAACTATTAATGATATGAAATTTAAAATTGGTGTTATATGCACCAGATAAATTAATTTTTTGTATAATATTAAAATATCCCTTAATAAAGGGATATTGATTAGAAGTAAATTACATCATTTCCATTCCTATTTAAGTTTCTAAACATAATTTATAATAACTATAAGATAGTCATAAATATATTAAAAGTAAATAATTATAAATATAGAACACTATAAGATATAATTAAAACTTTTTATCACACATTTATTTAAATTCCATCATTGAAACCTAAATTCCTTGTGATAACTAATTCATTTTTAACATTTTTTTTGGTTTTTTTAGTTTAAATAATTATACATTGATTAATGTTCCATAATATCCTGAATGTTCATTATTATTTAAATACTATTTATAATCATTATATATATATATTTATTTATTTATTTATACATGAAAGTTATATATTGAAAAGTGAGTTACATCGTTCATGGAAACAATAAGTCATACATACTTATGGACGAGGTCTTCATTTTTCACTCACATATTGAAAATAAGAAATTTAAATGGAAGTTATCCATTTAAGACAGATTAATATTTAATAAATATTAAACATATTCATTAAAATTTATCCTTATTACCTTCTATGTTTTTTTATGTTCAAAATGAATCTCGTCACTTCAAGAGGTGGTAGTCTTCTATATACATGATCGACGTAATCATATTCTTGTAAAATTGGTTGTACAAATGTAATTATGATATTATAACTAAAAAATTATAATTATTTTACATATTTTATATTTATATAATTAATCCATTATTCTATTTTACTTTGAGTAGTGTTAATGAGAAATTATATACATTTGTTCTCCAGGCGGTGGTTCACCGTATACTTGATCGTCAATTTTGTCTCCCAGTTTATAGAAGAATATATAGTCTTAGGAAAATAAATTAAAATAAAAAACATTAGTATATATAGTATACATGTTTTATAATATCATCATTTTTGGATAATGTTTTTAAGTGATTAGAGGAATAAATAAAATTATAACGCATGACTGAAAACTATACCTCTTTATCAGAAAACCTCTTTAAGTTCATACATAAATACTTAAAAAAAGATTTATTGATGAAAATAAATAATCACGGTGAGTTTATGGGATTTTTTAATTTTATTTCAAATTAATATTAAATTAAATGGATATTTAAATATGAATTGGATATGAGGGTGTCTGCCATTTTATATGTTTTTGAATGGACCCACTTGGAATTCGGGAAATGAATAATCTTTACCCACATTTTTTCATATGAAAAATCACAAAATGGGTTACTTGAAAACATAAAAAAATAAGGAATAAAAATTTCATAAAATTTTAATTATAATATTTTTTCGATCATTTTTAAACTTGTAGTTTATAACTCCCCTTAATAAACACATATTTACCGTAAAATTGGTAATTATGTTTTACTATTTTTACTATTTATTTGTTCCCAAACATATTTGACCTTATTAGATAAAATAAATTATTATTATTCAAAAATGGAATCTATACTTCCAAAATAAATTCATATATGTTTTATAATTTATTTTAAAATTAAACATGATTACAAGATAGAGAAAATTTTATCAAAATTGTAAATATGGTTTTTATAAAAATTTTAATTTTTTCTATTAAAATGACTAATATTTGACTATTTATATTAATATTTAATTGATCTTAATTTCTTTTTAAAATAAAAATCTATGTATCAGGATAATTATTTAAGTGAGAAATAAATTTTCAATAAAAACGAGTATTTTCACTACTATACGCCAAAAATTAGGTTTTTATAATATTATCAAAAATAAAACATAAGATAACACTCACATGTTTATTTCAGAAATTAATATCAATATTTCAATTAAATTGCCAAAAAAATTAATCTTCATTATAATATAACAATGAATGACCTAATAAAACTACTTTTCAAAATAACATGATTTCTAACAAAATATTTAGTTTTTTCTTATCTCATGCTACAAATAATTTTAGACAAATTATAATATAATTTATTTGATATATAATATTTAAATATTTCATTATAATCATTCACATGTAGTTATTTTTAATTTATAATAATAATAATAAATGTTGTCCATGAAAATGTATTTGAAAAAAAATCCTTTTACCTTAAAATATTTTTATTAGTATTTATAATATTTTAATGACATATGAATTTATTTTAAACATTTTTTGAACATAAATTTTTTATGACATAGTTATTCCAATTCATAGTAAAAATATTAATAGTTATGATATAACGGTCATGTTTTAATAAATATAATTTAATATAGTGTCATGTTTCATTTAATATAAAGTTTTGTTTAAAAATAGATATAAATGAATTAAATTTATTTAAAAAGAATATACAATAAAATTTATGGATATAACATTCTATCCACTATCGAAAAATTTCATCCTTTTAATTTGATTTTGTTCTCTAAATTCAAGTGTTTGACATTTGAAAATATATTTTTACAGATTCTACATCCCTAAATGTCCATTAAAACATAATCTTGAAAATATGGAAAGCGAAATATGAATTTCATCTCCAATAACAAAAAAAGGTTTCCTCATAAGGAGAACATAGGAGGGAAGTGAAATTATGGACATGAATGAAAATATAAAATAAATATGTATAATGAATGATATCATAATTAGGATAAATTTTACCACCATAAGATAATAAATTTATAAAGAGAAAAAATACCATTTAATAATTAAAAATTATTTTAATATGATAAGATTTTCAATAAAAATCCATTACCTAGAGTTTTGGAATTTCATTTCTATTTAGAGAACGAACATAAATATATACTCTTAAATGAATCCTTTTAATTTAATAAACATAATATCATCCATTGGTTCTCCTTTATAAATTTGAAATTCAATTATTACTATATGAAATGAATATCCATGATGAAATTTTATAGATTATTAACTAAAATAAATATATATAGATCACATAATCATAAAAATAATCTACAACATTTTCTAAAAAATGTTTATTATAATGTAAGGTAATAACAGAAATGAATAAAACTTCGTACATTAGCCTCCAAATTTATAAAATAAAACTGTATTTCATTCCTTAAATAAATAGCCCAATTTAATTAATAAAAAAATAACTCTAATATTAAATATTTTTTATTCTAAAACGTTATCTAACACCATTTATATTAGTTCTCAAAAAATTAAATTGGATTTTTCCCAAATAACACTTTATAATAATCCTAATGTTTATATATGTATCTCATCCCAAAAAATATCAGAAAAAATATAATTACTAACCTCAAAATCATATAAAAATTTAAAATATTTTTATCAAATATATATGTATTCATTAAACTATTGGAGTAATAAAAATTGATATTAATTAGTATATCATACAAGCTAGTGGTATATGCTTTACCTTTGTTGTTTTTTGGTTGTGTGATCATGCCTTGCTGCCTTGACGAATATGACTAGTTTTAAAACAATATGTGTGATTTCTGAAATCTAAGAATATAAAAACATAATTATTATGACATTCCAAAAAAAATTATAATTATCCTATAAGATAACATTTGTCATCAAATCACTTTATAATTTGAAATATATTCAATACATCTTAATTTCTATATAATAATAGTTATTCATAATTTAATATTATATTGTTACCATCAAGGTTCATAATAAACCTCAAGAATATCAATACCATTATAAATATATACCTAAAATATGATGGAATTTTCGCACAAGTCTATCTATAGAGTAATATTACCTAATATGTTTTTATAAATTTGTTCCGGAAGGTTTTTATTAAACATCGTCTTATACAAACAATGAATACCCAAACCCCCATAACCAAGAGTGGATCGAAACATTACTACATTGGTATAAGATAAATGACATCATATACTATAGTATTAAATAGTTTAGTTGTCTTGGTAACCAAGATGCATATAAGACTCTCATATTATAATTAAAAACATTAATGACAATATAAATTTTCATAGAGAATATCATATAGCCATCTAATATATCCCAAAATTTCTTTAATTTTACACTTCCAATATTCTAAGCAATTGAAAATAAATAAGGATGATCTTAGATGACCATTAAGGGTACATTTAGTGAAATATTTAATGTGTAAATAAAGCGTGAAGAAAAAGGAACAATCATTAAACTAATATTAATAACAAATAACTTGTTCTATTTAATTAATAACAAAAAAATAAAATGAATGTACATATAATATAATAACAAAAATATAATGTATAAAAATAATTAATTAATTATATGTGAATGAAATGTTAAATATTGAATTTTATGATCATAGGTATCATGATACCTCTACGATCCAAAAGATTATCAATCAAAGTTAAAAATTATGGTTTAATACCCATTGAAATAAGGATATCCAGCGAATTCATCTCATGAAACTATAGATGAATCAAGGTTCTATCTATAACATGTAACCATCCATAAATTCTTGTCTAATGAATTCCAACAATGAATGATAAGTTAAGTTTAATAATAATATGCCTTACCAACAAATATTTGTATTTAATAATGACTATAAAATATCATAATTTTCCATGTATGTCAAATGAATTTTGATGTAAATAACTGAATGTATAAATTATATATGGAAAAAATAAAAATAATATATCTGATAATGAAAATTTATATTAAATAGAAATATGATTATCAGTGATCAGAAGAATGTGAGTGTTTCATGGATAATATAATTTCTATAAAATTAATCATGAATGTCAATATAGATAATTTGATTATTCAAAATAACCATAAATCATCGAGATAATTAATAAATATGGTACCATTTGAACATATATAAATTTTAGTTTAATTAATATACTGTGATTTTTGTCATTACTAAATAAAAATACCATAAAATCGAAATTAAAAACATTCTTTAGAAAAATACAAAATTCACAATGAAAATCACTTATAAAAAATAAAAATATACAAAAGATTATGGAACAAATTTTCATCAAAAAATAACTTTGTAAATATTTAATGGAATATAAAAAATTATTTTTCACGATTCCAGGTAATTCTGTACATCCCATATAAGTTAAAAATAATATTCCATTAATTTTTTTTGATAAAAAGTGAAAAACACAATGACTAGAAAAAGACATGAATATTGAATTAAAATTATTTTTAAAAATGATAATCAGGGGTATAAAATACCTTAATAAATTATTTTTATTATCATTAAAACATGGTTTAATGTTTTAAAGAAAATATGGATTTGGATGAAAATGTATTTTCGAAAAAATAGAGAAATAATTTCATCTCATATTTAAATGAGTTTCTATATCATTTAAAGTAATATAAAGAGGTATATTGTACCATTAGTTAATAATTTCATAAATAATCATTGGAAAAAAAATTTTAATGGGTTTATTAGGCAATGTTCGAACTATTTCCTTAAATTGAAATTCAAATAGAATAAATACGGAATAAAATGATATTTTGTAATAAAACAATCCATGGTCATAATATTGAATTGATAATTAATATATTAAGTGATTATTTGTTTAAAATTTAAATTATAATAAAATAAGTGGAACACCCAATAAATAATAATCAAATTTCATTCCAAAAATAACCTTATCATAATAATATGTAGTACCGTAATGAAAATTAATGGAGTAGTATTAATATTATCCCCTTGTAAACATTCATGAAAAATATCCTTGGACTTAATAATTAATTTTGAAACATTAAATTTCATTAAATATTAATTATTCATGATTTTACATTTAAAAGGGATAGTATATACACCATATAATAAAATTTGGGTGTAACATGAATAAATTCCACATTAAAGGGAAATTGAGACAAACTCCCATTCATTGGGTATGATTTATTTGATATGATTCCAAATATTCTTTATAATAAATATATGTTCATTATATATTTATTCCACAACCAAAACCATATATATCAAACTTTATATGATTTACTTATAACTCTTAACATCGATTTTTTTATCAATTATATATTAAAATACATGTTTGAGGAGAAAACTACTTCATTTTTCATGTATCCTTTGGTTCGATAGTTTTAATTATTGATATTTTATTAAGGTAAATAATACAGAAAATGAAATCATTATTTAAAAATAATATCTATTAAATTTATAAAAATTTTGAGCCACTGATAAAATTTATATTTTGAAAAATGTGTCACGCCATTAATGGAGATGGTACTCTATATAAATCCATAAAATCTGTTTTTATTTTTCTTTAATGGATGGAATTTTTAAGAGATAAATAACAACACACTTTTATATAATAATATTATTTTATTTATCATGTATTTTTTTAAATAAATTTCCTTCTTACCTACCTTGTATTTCATTAGTGATAAAAAATTCTCATCGCTCTACGATGCGACAATATTCCAAAAACACAATGGACATTATCATATTTATGATAAATTAAGGATAATAATAATTATGTTATATTACATTTATAAAATTATAATTATTAGAGAGAATTAATGCCCTGACCCTAGAAGCCCAGATTCGGTGCTTTATTACACACCATTGGCATGATCACAAATGATCAAGTCTCGAAAGACAGATTAGTTTCGTAGCCTTGGAAGTAATAGATATATTCATAAGGTTTACATTACATCATAAAATGGAAAACTACAACAAAAACAATTTCCATGTAAAACACTAAGATCCCATATATTATCCCGGCAGGTCAGTCATAATATACGTTTTGCATCTTAGGAAAATAAAACATAGAAAGGGGTGATCACAAATCCTTAGTAAGGATAAAAATATAGCAGAAAATTTTATAAATAAGAATAAACCTTTATGAAAATGTATTGAACTAAAAAATTACTTTTAAATATAAGATTCAACACAATATGGAAAATATAAATCAAAACAATCCCATTTACTTAATCATATGGATATTCTACTAGTCGAATAATCACATGCAATATCAATAGCCACTTTCAATGTGATGGAATACATAACCCCATACGTTAATAACCACATAGTTAAGGGCTTGTGCCAAGACTACAGATAAGATTTTATCATGTCCTTGTGCCTAGACACTACTTTGTCTCATGAGACCTAATGATTCATTGAAGAGCTATAGTAGGCTCTAACCGTCACTTACTAAGTCCATTGCATTCCCGGTATGAAAGTGTTTAAACATAACATAAACATTCATATTAAAACTGGCATTCAAAAAATATCAATACATTATCCATGAACCATGAATGGTATGAAATAACTCATCTACTATCAAACATATCACAAAACCTTCAATAAAATATATATTTTTTGTATCATAATAAATCAACTTTAAAAATACATAAAATCCATCAATGGATGTTGACATAGATGAAATCAAAATCATTTTAGATAAATATCTCATTCTATTTTAAAATCATTTAATGGCTGCGTAATTATAATAAAAATCATTTATATTTTAAATTATCATTATATTCTTTAAAGGGAAGCTTCAACTATGTTATAATGGAATAAAATAGCCGCACAAGCATTATATTTTAAAAATAATTCTTACCTTAAATTTGTTGGAAAGATCATAAAGTACCTTGTTATGAAAACGATTGAAATATTTCATTATAAAAATCATATAAAGTCAAAAAAGTTTATAAATAAAAGTAACACATATTCTAGTAAATGGTAAAAAAATTTGGAATAAATTTTTATGAAACATGGATGTGGATGATAAAGAGATCCCAGTAGATACTTACATAAAAACAACCTCAGATAATAAATAGATTGTAAAATTAACCCTTACATTGTAATTTTTCTTGGCCAAAGGTATTTTATCCTCATTTATAATGTTTAAATAATTGTTATTAAATTATTCAAGAATTATATACATTAGTATGATATTATATATGATCTTTTAACATTTCTTTGTTAATAATATCTTAGCATTTATCGACGTTTCGGGTGAGAACTGATTTGTTTTCGTTTATTTTCTTTGTTATATAGGTAATGTTTGTTATGGATAGGATGTATATTATTTATATTCAGAATGATATTTTGTCTTTAAACATTATTTTTAATCATCAAATGAAAATTATTCTTGAATGGATACGATGGGGAATGAATCTCATCACGTTTGTGGATACGGTTATCTGTACATACGCACACATGAAAATATCATTCTTTTGATATTAATATAATATATAATTGGCTGGTATATCATATATACAGAATCATTATAATGTTATATTTATTATTTACATCAATTAAATGTGATTATTATACCCATCCAAATAATAATGTATTGAATAAAAATTACACCATGACGTGGAGACGGTAAGCTGTACGTAAGCACGTATGGTGACATGTCATTCAAATGATGGATAGAATATTGAATATGGTTGTACCATATTTATAATAACATCCAATTATATAGAAGATACTTGATTTATGATTTTATAATGGAAACAACAAAGAAAGGGGATGTTGAAGAAAACAATAACATGAAATAGGTGATGAAATATTGACCTCTTCTTCAGGTTCTTCCTTTTAGTTTGATCAAAATGTCTCTTCCTGCTAGCTTTATAACTAAAGTAAGGCCTCTAGGATGAAGAGTGGAATGTTGGGAGGATATTTTGGTAGGATTTGGATGATAAAATTGTCTCTGATGGTATGAATTAGTGAGAAGGTGGAGTTCCCTTTTATAAGAAGAGTGAGGGGCACCTTATGAAAAACTAGAAATATTTTTTTATAATAAAATTACATTCTGTTTCTAATGGCTCCAAAGTAGATTATTTAAAGGTTGTGGTGGGTTTTGGTTGAAAAAAACTCAGTAAATAGGTTTTAGATAGGTTTGTTTCACTATATTAACCTTATCTTTTAGATTTAACTCTTAGTTAAATACTTTGACATTTACAATGTCTCTTTGTATTTTAATATTATAAGGTTAATATACGTACTATATACATCCAAAAGAACCCCATGTGGTTTATTAATGATACAAATATCATTATATAAGTCTTTTTGGATGAACCACTGATTTTTAGGAACATAATATCAATTAATAATATATTATTTGTTTTAAAAACTCCTTTTTGTCAATTTGGACAATATTTGGTATTTTGTATTTGCTAAATTTATAACAGCATTATTACATAAAAAAATTAATCTAACCAACCCTAATATGTAATATTAACCTATAAAATTAGTGCAATCCATTAAATGTCTCACATTACATTTATTTGGATATTTATAATATCAATTATTTTGATATTTCATTAATTAGATAATTATTGTGTCATCATTGTGTCATAAAAAAATTAAATTATTTAATGTCTAAAAATATAAATTAAATTCCATTAGGTAGGAAATCTGTTTAAATTTATAATGAATATTTATAGTCAAATATATCTTATGTGTAACCCTATATTAATATTTTTTTTGTTTTTAAACATTGAATTTAACACTTTTAACTCTTCTCTGAATTAAATAATAATAAATGTCTGAATATAAACCATGTAGAAAAAAAGGTTCATACTTTATTCCTATGGTTTTTTTGGTCGCATTATAATTATCCAATAAAATTAGGACATGTGTTAGGGTAATAATAATATCATTTTTACCCTTAATTGCCCTATCTACTTTTAACCATGGTAAATAAAATTACAAAGTTACTATTGACCAAAAAATATTTTTAGCATATTAAACCACATTTTAATCCTTCATATTAATAGATTCTCTCAGATTTTTGAAATTCAACAAACAAAAATGGTAAAATTATGTTCTATGTAAATTTTCAAATACTCCTAGGGGGTTGGTAAAAGACGGTAAAAAGGTCAATAAAATTTTTATATATCTAAAATTATTATAAACTGACTCTAATGAATTACATTGAACATATATAGGTATTATGTATCTATTTTTATCATAAATAAATTTAAATAAAAAGACAGTTTAATAAAAATGACTCGGTGTTTTTCACTATCCATACAAAAATTAATGTTTTTAGAAAAATACCAAGTGTTTGTCAGAGTGGACACTCAAGAGGGGGGGGGGGGGTGAATTGAGTTCCAATTAAAATTTCGTTTAAAGATTTTATGATCAAAAATACGCAAAATTAAATAAAATTAAACATTACTGACTTTATAAAGAAAGACTTTTTTCAATTAGTTTCTCAAGAGATTGATTATTTCTCAGTTAACTCAATCTTAAGATTAATTAACATTTGAAACTACCTTCCTTTCTAAAAAAATTTATAAAAACATAATATTTTTACTATTAGAGTAACTTTAAATTAGATTTGTATTTCAAAGTACTTATCAGAAGAATATAAAATAACTAAAAATAAATATAAGATGCACAACAGATATAACCAAGAGGATCAGTCTCAAGATGAGACTTAGTCCTCTCAAATAGTTTATATAAAACATTGATCCACAACCAGGATTGGGGAAAACAACAGTACAAAGACTGTATAGGTACTAATACATCTACCACAGTTCTATGTGGGAAAACAAAAACAATAGCACACATGCTATCCAGGTCACACATGAACTCTACCACAATTTACAGTGGGAACTAAAATGATTCATAAGGCTTGAGTGAGGAAGTTAGATATCCATTAGTTCAGCACAGGAGACAGTGTGTGTCTAAAAATACAGAGAACACACATAGCTCTAAATGTATATATATGAAACACAATATAGCTAATTAGATAGAGAAGTATTTATAATGATCTATGTGTTTTGAGTGAAGCTCTGGACTCCTTGGATTGATATAGATGCAGCTTTGAGTCCTTCTCTGGTTTTTGCCATGAAAAACAGAGTATCAATTTTTGTATTTGACTTCCAGGTCCAGGTTGATCGGTCTGATCATCTTGAGTGCAGGTGAACTCATTATAACACTTTTCCCCATGAATTTTCAGGTTGTAAGGATTCAGTATGTATTCATCCTTTTTCTTCTATGAATGTAAGTCCTTTGAGTATTTCTAGAAGAATTTCTTGTATGTGCATGGAATGATTGACTGATTATCACTATCTATCTTCAGAAGTTTGATGATACCTTATATATCTTTTTCTCCAACAATAGGAATGACTACATTTTTACAGGTACGAGGTATGGTTCTAGAAATTCCAAACACTAACATTAATTAATAGAAGGTTCATTAAAAACATTAAATATAACCGTTAGAATTGTATTAATAATATTGAGAATGTATAGACTTTGAGTAATATTGATTTGTTAATAGTCATCATCCATCAGTAGCTCTATATCTGTAGACTTGTAATGGTGGACTTGTGTCAGTGGATTCCTTGTATCTGTAGTTGTTACTCTATGTAACTTTAGATCTATGTATCGGTAACTCCTTCTATCGGTAGCGTTGGTCTATCAGTAACTTGATTGTACCTATAGCTTCTTATATTGGTGGCACTTTCTAGATCAGTGGACTTTGTATCAGTAGCTCTGTATCGATGGACTTCATATCAGTAGCTGTTTGTCTGTCTATTTGTATCGGTAGGTCTACGCATATCAGTAGCTATACTTATCGGTAGACTTGATCTATCAGTGACATTTTATTATTAGTGACCATTCTCTAACAATGAAATTTTTCTATTGGTAGACTATGTACCAGTTGGTCTGTATTAGTGACTCCACACTTCATGCTTAACTGTTCTATGAAAATCATATTCAGAGTGAGTCAGAATAATTTATAAACATGTATAAACATTAATAATCATTGAATAACATATCCCAAAGATCATTTTGATATTCTAATAAACATAAAAGTAGAATGAAAATGAAATTAATTTATGTATGAAAATTATTTGGGATAATCAAGGCATATTGAAACATAATTGAGATTATCAAAAAATATTAATGCATAATTGGGATTATTAAAACAGGCGAGGTCAACAATCTCCCCCTTTTTTATAATCACAAATTATAATATGAAATAATCACTAATGTTTAATAATAAAATACAATGGGATTTTATTTCTCAGTGTGAGTAATGACATTTTGAAATGTGATATTTTAAAAGTATCAGAGGATGTAGTATTAAATGCAATTGTATCAGAGATAACAAAAAGTACTAGAATTTTAAAACAAATGTACCAGAGGTAAAATATAATGGTTCTTTCATATCATATGACTTCCATTTGTGATTATACCATATTTATCCATATCATTTTTAATCATTTCTAGATCATTTCTCCCCCCTTTGTGATTAGCAAAATGATGGAATGAGAGATGAGAAAAGTAACTAAAGGTAAGAGAGAATAAATTTATGTATATATCACTTGAGGTAAAATTAAAAAGAAATACATATGTGATGAAAAAAAATACAAGTGATTCACATCAAATTACATATCCACTAATCAATCCGCCTCATCAGCATGTTATTTTCCATAGGGATCAGAAAAATATTTAGTAATGGTGGATATAGGTGGAGGTTTAAGAACACCAATGATGATTAATGGAGTCTGATCTACTAATATAGTGCCTATCCTATACTTTGTAGCTCGCTGGGTGATCATAGGAGTGAGACTCCTAATTGTTTGGGATGGATTCATCTGAGGAACGAAGGTAGACTGAGCGGAGGCCGATAGAGTTGGAGGTACAATGACAGGCATACTATCAACATGTAATAATGGTTGCAATAGATTCCTAATGTTCATTATGATTCCTCCTCCTCTTTACAGATAAGAAATGAAATCATCCTTGTTTTCCATAAACATGTCTAGAGCAAGAGTCAATTCCCTAATATTTCTCACTTGTTCTTTGAAAGCTTGATTGACTGGAGGGAGTTTCAAATTTTCTAACAGATGTTTGAAATGATTGTTCAATTTATCCTTAGTTTAGACCCATTTAATATAGTAGTTAACCTTTTCCTTTACTTCTTTCTGAGAAGCAGTGGCCTCTCTCATAAAATCATGAACAATTTTCATTATATCTCTAATGGTAGTCACCACTCGGGTTAAGGAAATAGAGTCAGATGAGCTACTAGTACTAGCATGACCAAGGTCCTCTTTTAGCACAAATTGAAATTTACCAATATCCATTGAAGAAGTGGATGAAGCAAGAGGTTTAATGGTGAAGGCTAAAGTCTCCTTGAATGAATGGGTCATGTTTCTTATCATCTTTTGGACAACCAAATCCTTGGTACAGACATGGTCTTTTATAGTCTTATTAAAATCATCAAAGACTTCCATGAATTGTTCTATTACACCATTAATGAAATTGATATCATCATTCACTTGAGCTTGAGAACTACCCAAGGTAGATAAAGAAGCAACAGACTGCTTCAAGGCAATAACGGATCTTGTCCAGCTCTCAATCTGAGTATGACATACTCTTATCTGATTCAAAATCTCTATCACAGGGCCTGAAAACATAAATCCAAGATAGAGTTCTAATTATTTTTCATTATTTCTCATCTCTTTAACAAAAAAATCCTTAAATCTGCAACAGATGCATTCAAGGACTCTTTCATCTCAGCCTTCAAAGACTCAAGGTCATCCTTGATGACCAGATTTATAGGTACAACTACAGGTTCTCTCTATGAAAAAAAATTAGCCACAAATTCATTCGTAATAGATTGAATGGATTATATTAAAGAGGTTTAGATTCTAATTATCTATTCCACAAATGAGGACATAATAGCAGACTTCACCTGGTCTAGATCAGCTTGTTTTACCACATACTCAGGTAAAAACTCAGAAGAGATGTTATAGTGAACTTGTTTTCTATTGATATGTGTATCATCTTCAGAATTAGGGTTGTCCAACTAAAAAACTACAAACCATGGGTATTTTTTCCAGTCATCAATATCAACAGCTACTAAAAAAGTACCATGTCTGGTTGGATTCTCCCCCTCTATTTGTACATTCACATGTATATGCATAAATGTTTTTTTCCTCAGTAGCTCAGTCTTCCTCAGAAGAATCATCCACAACCATTTCCTAGTTAGCAACATGTGTCTCATCTGGATTAATTGGTGGTACTGTCATCTCACCCAAGACAACATCTTCAATTATAGATGAATTCCAAATAAGTAGAATCATGCTTAGAAAACACACTTCTGATCTAACAAAAACATGTTCTCCACATTCATTTACTTATTCTTAATTTTCGGGAGATGCTTCTTCCGGATCTGATCTCTACTTGTCTTCCTCATCTATATGTGCCTCTTCACTACTTACTCCCAAAACAATTTATGTTCTAGGTAGGGACGAAGAATCATTTTACTTTTCTTATGATACAATTTCTGGAGCTTGGCTAGGAGGCTTGTCCAGATCTCCTCTATATACTATTGAGGAATCCTCTTCATATGAGTCATCACTATACTACGGCTTCTCCTCATCAGGTCATAGACCTGGATCTCTCTTTTCATTTGGTCTATGTGGATGGTCTACTGAATTGAACTTGTCATATATCTTCTCATCATCAATAAACCACTGCCTTCTCCATGGCTTCCAACTAATATGCATGTTCTTACATATTTTGCTTGTGATACAAAAAATGTTCCTTACCACCACTGTCTCATCCTGAGACTCAGATACCCCCTTTACATAAATCATAACTGAAATCAATTTCCCCAAAATAATGCATTGGTTATTGATTTGGGTCACGTCATATCATCTATTTGAATCATTAACAGCCTTTACAGATTCACCTTCACACCAAGTCTTAAGAGATGCAATAAATAAATATCTTGATACATATGATTTGAAATGTCCCCTCTTCTTGGAATTAGCACATGTTGAATAAATTTGAACAGGAATCTATTTCCCCATCCATATCAGTAGCCACCACATTTCTCTACTATCCACTACTAGTGAGATCCTCTAAGGTAGCCTCATAGTCAAATATGTCACTAGTTGGAGGTATTTCCTTCAATGAATATCCAAATACTCCTTCATGTGGCACCTTCTTGCATTATGCCCATAAAATGGATTAAAATTTTATTTTCTTTCCATTTACCAATAAACCATTCTACTCTCCTTATCATATTTCTTAAAGCACACAAAATCATAGAACTCTTTTATCAGCTTCAGATAATAAGGACCCTTGTTGTTTGTGAAACATTATTGCCATCTTTTCTTCTCTAATACTCTATAGGTCAGCGATTTTCTGGGCAAAATACATTCAGCACACAGCTCCTTCTCAATTACAATTTCTCTATTTTACAAATGTAGTTTCACTGGGTCCTCCCTAACGATGTTGTACTGACACTTCTACTTGCTACATGCCCTGTCTTATACTTCGTCACATTTTTCTCGTCAATGTCATCTATGAAAATCGGGAGATTGGTTTTTTCCATATATGGATTAAATAACATAGGGTTTTCACAAGATTCGAGGATTCAAGGACTTGGGTATGAGAGAAGAGAGTTCAGTGGATTCAAAAGTAACTTAGTTTTAGTTTTTATCATTTCTGAATCACAAAATAAATAGATGAAACATAATAATTATAATATAAACGATACAGATTCTAGTGGCTAATGATATAGATGTTTAAAAACAGCACAACATAATGGTAACACATACCAGTGAGGATTCATACCTGTGAGGTATATCGGTGAGGTTCATACCGATTAGGTATAATTGTGAGTTTCATAACGGTGAGGTTTCTAACAGGGAGGTTTCTAATGGTGAGGTTTCTAAAAGTGAGGTTTCTAATAGTGAGGTATCTACTCTACAAAGTCTATCATTCCTAATTCATGATTAATATGACTTAACCTCTCTGAATTTAAAGGCTTTGTGAAAATGTCAACTAATTGATGTTTAGTACCTATAAATTCAAGAGTAATTTCACCTTTTTGGTAATGATCTCTCAAAAAGTGGTGCCATACATCAATGTGTTTGGTGATAGAGTGAGACACATGATTCTTAGAGATTTTAATAGATCTAATGTTATCACAGTTTATAGATACATGTTTAAACTGATATCCATAGTCCAATAATGTATGTTTTATCCCTAGAAATTTTTCACAGCAACTACCAACAATTATATACTCTTCTATAGTAGTAGACAATGCAATAGAGTTCTTCTTTTTACTACACTAGGATACTAAGGACATACCTAGAATATGACATGTTCCAGAAGTGATCTTTCTATGTAACATGCAGCCAGAAAAGTCAGCATCTGAATAATTTATTAAATCAAATGATTGTCCTTTTGGATAAAACAATCCAAAGTTAGATGTATGTTTAAGGTATTTGAAAATTCATTTAACATCAAGTAAGTGTGATTCTTTTGGATTATCTTGAGATCTTTCAAATATGCACACACTAAACATAATATTTGCTCGACTAGCAGTATGATAAAGCAGACTCCCTATCATACCTCTGTAGTTGGTTTGATCCACTGGTTTTCTAGTTCCATCAGCATCCAACATACAATTAGTACTCATAGGTGTATCATTTTCCTTGATACAATAAAAACCAAAACGTTTTAAAAGGTCCATTTAATATTTACTTTGATTTAAAATAATACCATTTTCATTTTAAAAGACTTGAAATCCCAGAAAAATTTTGAGTTATCCCATTAAAATCATTTCAAATTTCTTTTTTCATACTCTTTAAAAAATTACTACACAAAGAATTTTTAGAAGATCAAAAAATTATATCATCAACATAGATTGGTACTATCAAAACATCTTTATAAATTATTTTAATAAATAGATTTGGATCCGAAATCACTTTTGAAAAACCTTTTGAAATAATAAAACTACTATGTCTATCATACAAAGATCGTGGAGCTTGTTTTAAACCATATAAAGCTTTAGAGAGCTTAAAAATCGATTGGAAAATGAGGATTTGTACATCCAGGTGGTTGTTCAACATAAACTTATTCATTTGTAAAACCATTTAGAAATGCACTTTTAAAATCCATTTGATATAACATGAAATTCATATGAGCATCATAAGAATGCAGAATACTAATAGTTCCTAATCTGGCTACAGGAGCAAAGGATTCCTCATAGTCTATTCCTTACTATTGACTATATCCTCATGCAACTAGAATTTCTTTTTTTTTTCTAACTATATTTCTAGATACATCAAAATTATTTCTAGAAACCCATTTAGTTCCTATAGTCATAGTTTTCTTAGGCCTGTCAACTAATTCCCATTCTTTGTTTTTTTCAAATTGATGCAGTTCTTCTTTCATAGCCATAACCCAGAAATCATCATTGATTGCATAATTGTTATTTTTAGGTTCTAACTGTTAATGAAATGCTTGATGTTTAGCCTAGTTTCATAGAGAAGCTAAAGTTTGTGTCTCTCTATAAATATTACCAACAACAACATCTAAAGGATGATTCTTTAAAATACTAGTTGATCTAGTAAAGGTGGGATGAGAAATTTCACGTTCTTCTCTATGTTTGGGTTCACCAGGAGCAGATTCTGGAATATTTCCTGAATTGATTGTCTTTACAACACCTTCACTATTTTTATCATTATGGTCAATAATACATAGAGATTCTCCATGATTTTAAAGGGAAGAATTAGGTTCATGCAGATCAGTTTCATCAAATTTGATGTGAACAGATTCTTCCACAGATTTGGTTTTTTGTAAAATACTCTATATGACATACTGGTTATAGAGTAACCTAGAAAGACTAACTCATCAATTTTAGAAGAAAACATGTCATGAATATCATTTGTATTAAGAATAAAGACTTTTAACCCAAAAAATATGAAGTAGCAAACTTTAGACTTCCTATTATTCCATAGTTCATAAGGTTTTTTCTTAATAATAGGTCTAATCAGAAATCTATTTATCATATAACAAGCCGTATTCACAACTTCATCCCAAAAGCAAATAGGTAGGTCATACTCATTGAGCATAGTTCATTAAATTTCCCAAATGGTTCTATTTCTTCTCTCTACTACACCATTCTGTTGAGGTGTCCTAGGGGCATAGAAATTATTATTTTAGCCATTATGTGAGCAATAATATTCCAACTCGTGATTCTAAAAGTCACGGTCATGATCACTTCTCAAGGTCATAATCTAAAGTCCACTAAGATTCTCTACAGACTTGGAGTATTTAATGAAAAAGTAACAAGCTTCCCTTTTGTGAGAAAGACAATATACCCAGGTGTATCTAGAAAAGTCATCGAATATGACATAGACATAGTGCTCCCATTGAAACTAGAATCTCTAGAAGGTCCAAACAAATCCATGTGAACTAACTCGAGAGGTTGAGAAGTTAAAACTTATTTCTCTAATTTGAATGAAAATTTAGGTTGCTTTCTTTTTTTACAGGGAGTACAAACATTGTCTGATGGGAATTTTAGTTGAGGTAGGTCTCTAACTAGGTTTTTCCTAGTTAGTTTCCTAATTGAATGAACATGGAAGTGTCTAAATCTTCTTTTCCATAGAAAATATTCTTTATGAAAAACATTTAAGCAAGTAATATTCTTCTTAGATAATGAATTCAAATCTACAGCATATACATTTTCATTTCTTAAGGTAGAAAATACCAAACCATTTTTAGAATCAAATACATGGAAAACATCATTTTCAAAATTAACATTGAAAAAATCATCACACAACTGAGAAATACTTAATAGGTTTTATTTTAATCCATCAACATGTAAAACATTAGAAATTAAAACTGAGTCCGTGTTACCAATCTGGCCTAAGCCGATGATATTTCCTTTATAATTATCACCAATGGTGACATGTCCTCCATCACCTTTGATTAAACTCTTGAAGCATGAGTAATCACTGCTCATATTCCTTGAAAATTCACTGCCTGAGTACCATGTATTCTTATAGGAGGAACTCTTCAAGAAAGTTCCTAGAAAACAGGTTTAAACAAAAAATGATTTTTGTACCTAGATTTTCTTGGGTCTAGATAGGTTAGCATGAAAAACATTCGGTATCCAAATTTGACTAATGGGTCTCATATAATGAGTAGATTCAAAATACGTTGAAAAATAATCCTTGTTTTATCTATAACTATGTGAATAGCTGGTTGAGGCATAGGAATTTCAGAACTAGAACTCACAGCATTCTGTCCAGATTTAGGAATTAATCTAGTTTTAGTAATCTGTCTTTGTCCAGGCTGATAGCCTACTCTAGTGGTATATTTTGGTGCCACTTTATTACCTAACATTTTTGCAAGTGTATCTTTTCCATTTGTGAATTTCTCTAAGTCCTTCCTTAATTCATAATTAGACAATTTTAGTTCAGTATTTTCCTTATGTAATTGATTGTTCTTTTCATTTTCTATAGAAAGTGTAGATTTAACAGAGCTGGTCAAAGCATGTTGTTTCTTCAAAGTCATATAATTGTCCTTAAATTCATTACATGTTTCCTCAAGCATATTACAATATTCAACTTATTCTTCACTAGAAAAAATTTCAGATTTAGAATTAGAATCAAATCCAGAATAATATGAATTTAAAGTAGGATTATGCAGTGTTACCTCAGATGTGTCTGTCATGAAACACATATTATCTTTTTGAGAATTTTCATCCTGAGTGGAATCATAATCACTTGAACAATATTCTGAAGTACTCCATGTTTCTTTCATAACATTCTTATATTTTTGTCCTTATAGTCATATTTCATCTTGAATTTTAACTTTGGATAGTCTGCTTTTACATGTCCATTCCATTTTCATTCATAACACACTATCTCATCACTTTTATCAGCCTTCTTCCTATCCTTCTTACAAAGACCATTTTTTGTTATATTTTCTTTGTAGTTTGATTTTCTGAAGAATATCTTCTTCCTATAGAACATCATGAACTATCTGGATATCTTAGCTATCTCTTCATCACTATCTGAATCTGAACCTTCATTTGTTGAGCTTTTCACCAGGTATGTGAACTTTTTCATTATCCTTTCTCTTTGAGGTAGTAGACATAAATTCCACTGACATCCTGTTTGGTTCATCATCTTCCTCTTTGTTTACATTCATCTCTTCTTCATACATGATTTCATTAACAATATGTTCCTTGATAATAAATTAAACAATGTCAAAAGATTCTATAATTGAAACAGATATCTCTCTCCATCTGTCAGGAATACATCTTAGTATCCTCATGATTTTCTCATTTGCAGGAACAACATTTCCATGTGAGATCATAGTATTTACAATTTCGTTGAACCTGAGATACATGTCAGAAATAGGTTCATCAGGATTCATTTTAAAATTATCATACTCAATAGTGTAGGTAATCAATCTCATTTCTTTAACATTAGTTGTTCCCCCATCAGAAACACCCATGGTATCCCAAATTTCATAAGATGTTTTACAAGAAGATATTCAATTAAATTCTACATCTCCAAAAGCACAATACAGGGCATTCATTTCTTTACAATTATTATTGTGAGCATTTTTAGTTGGTTTATCCCAAATAGTTATTTCAGTTTCTCGAATCTAATACTGAGTCTCTATAGAAGTCCAGATATCAAAATCCATACTTTCTAAATGGATTTTCATTTTTAGTTTCCATTGGGAATAATTAACACCATTAAAGAAAGGTGGCATGTTGGTAGCAGCAGCATCTAGTCTATTATCCATAATTAGACTTTAGAAAATAAATTTAATGTTATAAAATTTAGAACTAACAGAAATTTAAGATCATTAAGATACATCTAAAATCATAGTTGAAAAACTGAGTGTTAAAAAATCCTTTAGTAAGAACCTACCTCTGATACCAAATGTTGGTCGGAGTGGACACTCAAGAGGGGGGGGGGGTGGTTTGAGTTCAAATTAAAATTTATGTTAAAGACTTTATGATAAAAAATCCTACAAATTAAATAAAAATTAAACTGTAGTGAATTTATAAAGATTGTATGTTTTCAAATATTTTCTCAAGAGATTGATTATTTCTCAGTTAACTCAATTTTATCATTAATATACTTTTGAAACTAACTTACTGGCTAACAAAAGCAGTAAAAACATTCTAGTTTAACTATCAGATTATCTTCAAAATAGATTTGTATTCCAAATTAATTAGGAGCGAAATAGAAAATAACTTAAACTAAATATAAGATGCATATCAAGTATAAACAAGAGGTTCAGTCTCTAGATGATACTTAATCATCTCAAATAGTTTATATAAAACATTGATCCACACCATGGATCGAGGAAAACAGCAGTACAAAGACTGTCCAGGTACTAAGACCTCTACCACAATTATACGTGGGAAACCAAAAACTAAACAACACAAGCTATCGAGGTCACACATGACCTCAACCAAAATTTATATTGGGAACTAAAAAGATTAATAAGGCTTGATTGAGGATTATAGATATCATTCATCTGATTATAGGAGATAGTGTGTGTCTAAAAATACAGAGCACACACACTATTCAAAATGTAAATATATGAAACAAAATAGATCTAATCAGATAGAGAAGAGTTTATAATGCTCTATGTGTTTTTACTGAAGCTCTAGTCTCCTTGGATTGATACAGATGCATCATTCAGTCATTCTCTGGTTATTGTCAAGAAAAATATAGTATCGTTTTTTGTATTTGACTTCCAGGTCCAGGTTGATTAGTCTGATCAGCTTGACTGCAAGTGAACTCATTGATGCTCTTTTCTCCTTGAATGTTCAGGTTGTAAGGATTCAGTATGTATTATTCCTTCTTATTCTATGCATGTATGTCCTTTGAGTATTTCCATAAGATTGTCTAGTATGTGCATTGAAACACTGACTGATCATCACTCTTTTTCTTCTAATGTTCGAGGTTACCTTATATAGCTTTTTCTCTGGTAATAAGAATGATTAACTTTTTACTAGTACGAGGTATAGTTCTTGAAATTCCAACCACTATCATTAATTAATAGAAGGTTCTTTAAAAACATCAAATATTAGTGTTTTCATTGTATTAATAATATTTAAAAAGTATAAAGTTTGAGTAATATGGACTTGTTAACCGTCATCTTCCATTAGTAGCTCTCTATCAGTAGACTTGTAAAGGTGGACTTCTGTTAGTGGATGCCTTTTATCGGTAGGTGTTACTCTGTGTAACAGTATATCTATGTATTGGTAACTCTATATATCATTAGAGTTGGTCTATCATTAACTTTCTTGTACCGGTACCTGCTTATATCGGTGGCTTTGTCTGTATCGGTGGACTTTGTATCAACAAATCTGTATCGGTGGACTTCATATTGGTAGATATCTATCTGTCTGTTTGTATCGGTAGGTATGCACGTATCGGTAGATATACTTATCGGTCGGCTTGATCTATCGGTGAAATTTTCTTATTGGTGACCATTGTCTATCGGTAGACTAAGTACTGGTAGGTCTGTATCAGTGACTCAATACTTCATACTTAGCTGTTCAATGAAAATCATATTCAGAGTGAGTCAGAATCATTTCTAAACAAGTATAAACATAGATAATAATTGAATAACATATCCCAATGATCATTTTGATATTCTTATCAACATAAAAGAAGGATAAAAATGAAATTAATATATGAATGAACATTATCTGGGATTATCAAATCATATTGAAACATAATTGAGATTATCAAAACATGTTAAAGCATAATTGGGATTATCAAAATATGTGAGGTCAACACCAAGAATTCAACCTAAGATAATTTCTATATTCTGAATCCAAAAAAAAAGTCCATTTTGAAAGATAAAATTTATAATATTTCAAAAAGTGGGTATTTCTATTCAAAATGGCTAGATTGATTGGATGTGGTGTGTTAGTACTCGAAGATGCGTACAACACATTCTACAATATTATTCATAGAGAAGCATACCGTGGAATATTGGGGTGTTACATTCTACCCTAATTGAAATATTTTCTTACTTATAATTTCTACCTTATTACTATGTAAAAAGACTGGAGTGTTTCCTCAACATAAGTTACTCAGGTTCCCACGTTTCATCTTCCATCTTATGGTTTCTCCATATAACATTTACCAGATGAGTCATCTGGTTTCTCAACACTTGTTCTCTTGTATCAAGAACCTTGAGAGGCTCTTCGCTATAAGAATGATCGGGTTCCAGTTCTAATTCATCATAGGTGAGTACATGTGTAGGGTCAGGCATGTATTTTCACAAAAATGATATGTTGAATACATCGTGAACTTTGGAAAGACTTGGTAACATTTCCAAATGATAATTTATAGCCCCAGTTCAATCCAGAATCTCGAATGGTCCGATGTTCACGATACTCAATTTTACTTTCTTATTGAAGCGTATAACACCCTTCCATGGAGATACCTTTATGAAAACATGATCTCCTTAAAGAAATTCCAAATCCTTACATAGGTTATCAGAATAGCTCTTTTGCCTACATTGAGCTTCTTTGATGTGGTTTTGTATTACCTTTAACTTTTCAATCGTTTCTTCCACATGTTCTGGGACAAAAAGTTATCTTTCACAAAAATCATCCCAATAGGTTGGTTTGCAACATCTCTTTTCGTATAACGCTTCATACGGTGCCATCTAAATATTTGAATGGATGCTATTATTTTAGAAAAATTCTACCAGAGGTAAATATTGATCCCACATAACATGAAAGTCATGTGATCATGATCTCAACATGTCTTCTATTTTTTGAATAGTCAGTTCTGATTGTCCATCAATTTGGGGGTGGTAGGAAGTGCTCAAATAGAGTTCAGTATCTAGAGTTTTTGAAGACTTACCTAGAATCATGATTTAAAATGGGAATCACGATCAGAAACAATCGATAGTGGTACCCTATGAAGTCTTACAACTTCATTAATAAATAGCCTTTTTAAATATTCATGTGGTAAATCTTCCCTTATAGGAAGATAAATTGATGACATGGTATGATGATCAACAATGACCCATATTTCATCGTTCCATCTAGGAGACTTTGGTAGTCCTACAAAAAAGTCCATCGTAATAATATCCCATTTCCACTCATATATGTGATGAAGTAGAATGACACTTCTAGGCTACTGCCATCCAGCTCTCACTTGTTGACAAACCATACATCTTAACACACAATCAGAAATCTCCCTCTTCTTTTTGTCCCACCAAAAATTTTCCTTCAAATATCTATACATTTTGGTGCTCCTAGGGTGTATATTGAAATTTGACCAATGATATTCATCCATCAATTCCCTTTTTAGATTATGTATATCAGGAACACAAAGTCTCTTCCAAAATTTCAAAATTCCATCTTTATATACGAAGTTACCCAATCCCCTATTATTTACATCTTTAATTTTCTTTTAAAACTAATCATCATTATCCTGAGAAATTTTTATCCTTTCTAGTAAAAATGGTCTGGAAGCCATTTGAAGAAGCATTGATATTTCACTTTCCATGGTTATTCCCATACCCATATTTACTAGATCCATGTATATTGGATCTTTTTCAACTATCATATTGTACGCAACTCAATGATCTTTTCTTCTCAATGCATCTTCCACCTTATTTTCCTTCCCTGGGTGGTAGTGTATCGTGCAATCATAATATGTGAGTAGTTCAAGCAATCTCATTTGCCTCATGTTGATTTCTTTCGCTGAACAAAATACTTCAAACTCTTGTGATCTGTATAAATGCCACATTTTCACCATAGAGATATTGTCCCCATATCGTTAAATCAAAGATTTTATGCACTCACTGAAGATCATGAGTAGGATAGTTTTGATCATGAATTTTTAGCTATTGGGATGTGTAGGCAATAACCCTATAATTCGACATAAGGACCCAACCATGTCTTTTCATTGATGCATTAGAATAAATAACAAAACCATCATTCCTTGATTGTAGAGTCAATACAGGAAAATTAACTAATATTCTCTTCAATTATTTAAAACATTATTCAAACTATTTTCCAAATAAAATTAACCCCTTTTCATGTGAGCTTTGATAATGGGTTAGCCAACATGGAAAAATTCTAGATGAAACATCGATAATAAACTGGTAAACCATCAAAACTGTGTACCTTAGTTATACTCGTCATTGCTAGACATTCATGGATTGCCTTAGTCTTAGAAGGATCAACATAGATTCTATCCTTGGAGTCAATATGGCAATGAAAAGAAATCTCCTGAAGCCACAATTCACATTTTCTAAACATCCCATATAATTCGTGTCTCCTAAGAGTCTTCAGAATAATGTTCAACTGATTTTCATGATCATCGTAGATTTTGGACTATACCATAATATCAACAATAAATACCACTAAAAAGTCAAAAAATATTACATGAAAACTATATTAATTAGATCCATGAAGACATTGGCTACATTAGTCAATCCAGATGGCATTACTGTAAACTCGTAATGCCCGTACTTGGTACGAAAATCTGTTTCCGGAATGTCTTCCTTCTTCACACACAACTGATGATATCCAGATCGAAGTTCAATGATTGAAACGTATTTATCTCAATGATGTTGGTCAAATAAATCATCAATGTGCGGTAGGGGATACTTGTTCTTTATTGTTATTACATTGATCTCCCTGTAGTCATACACAAACGCATAAGTCCGTCATTTTTCGTAGCAAAAAGGACAGGGGATCCCCAAGGGGAAACACTAGGGTGAATAAATCCCATATTACTCAATTCTTATAGTTGTTTCATTAGTTATACTAATTCCATAGTGGCCATTTTACAAGGGGTCTTCGATATGGGCCACGAACCAGTAATTAAATCAATGGAAAACTCAATTTCTCATTCTGGAGGATGTTTCAGCCTTGCACGTCGTTGGGCATGAGAGAAAAACTAAAATTTATAACCTACATACTTCTTAGGATAGTGGAAAGACAGGGTCCATCCACAGGGAGGCCTCATTTTGTGTTTGTCATTATAAAAAATAAACTAAACAAAATCAAACATGTGAAAACTAGCAAAAACACTTGATGATTGTGAAGTGTAGTGAATGAGAGTTAGTGAGAAAGGAAATGAGGGTGATATGGTGGGTAAAAATGTATTAGACAGAGCAAAAAGAGAAATTGGGGTGTAAAAAACCAATAGATGAGTAAGGGGAAAGTCTACTAGACGATTTGATATTACATAATCTCATTCATGCGCCTATTTTTGAAAATATGGATCTGACTAGAAGTAACTGGGGATATTTTTCATCTGGTCAGTTTGTGATGAAATAGCTCTTACTATTCTTTGACTGTTAAAGTTATTCCATCCAATGGTGAAAATAATTTAGAAGACACCGGGCTCAACTTGTCAGTTGAGTTCGGTGTGTCTCTCTCATTCAAGCAAAACTCACTTGTCAGTGTGTTACTCGAGTTGAAACCATTTTAATTATGGTACAAACAATATCAGTTTTCACATGATCTTATTGTTTTGAAAATGAACTCGTTTGTAAACAATGAGAGAGGAAATCCAAAGAAAAAGATGTGGTGCATGAATGAGATTAAGAAAATCAAATCAACCAGATTATTCCCCCAAAAGGAAATTATCTAGACATATTGGATTTTTTTAATGCAAAAGTATAATTGAAATAAATGTAGTTCATAATGAAATAAGTTCAGAAAAACAGACCATGAGTAAAACTATGATGTTTTATCTCCCTTCCACTGCACCTGAATGTTCTAATTCCTGCTGCTCAATGGTGGGTGCGTCATTGGAGTTTTCTTGATGTCCTGCCCTGGGAATCAAGGTATGAAATGATCTGATCAGCTGCTCTCGATACTCCAATATGTCTCTAGTTCCGTCTATCTGTCGAATGATCTCCCTATTCTCTTACTTAGATTCATTCCTCTAATGCATTCATCACCCAACCGAAGTCTTTGGAATCTTCCCTGAGGAGTTCCCTGGACTACACATGGAGCATTCACTGTGCTGCTCCTCCCACGCTGGTCACCTGAGCAGTTGCTCTTAACTGAATGAAAACAATGCGCGCAGTGACCTAATTTCTTCCATGCACATAGCATGTCTAGGTGCCACGCATCTATGTGCATGTCACCATCTTTTTATTAAACTCTAAGTGAGTACAACCTGCCCCCTGCTAGGAAACAAAAAAATACCCACGTGAGTCAAATAAAAAATAAAATGGAACTATTATATTCTATATATTAATATTATTACTTAAAATAGTTAATAAAAATACTTATTAATTAATATATACAATACATAATATTAGTATTACTAATATATGTAATTATATTTTTTAATATGATATACTAATATTATATATAAGCATATATACAATTTATAAATAATCCTTTTATTATCATTCTATAGTATATGATATATATATATATTATATTATATTATATTATATAATAAAATAGATTAAAAACTAAACTAAAAATGAAATAAAAGATAAAATGGGGGGTCGTTGTGGTTCTGCTTAGCATAGAGGGTTTGTGCGACGCTTCAGGGGGCGTCACTGGCTGTGGAGCAACGGGTGCGCAGCGAGGGGTTCGTGCGGGTGAAAGTAGGTGGATGGATGGTATGGGTAGAGGAAGTTCTTCGGCGAAGTGAAGGGGGAGAGGCCGGCTTCAAGAGAGAAGATGGAGGCGGCAAGGGAGGTCACCTGCAGCTTCAGCTCAAGAAAAGAGAAGTGGTGAATCTAGGTTTTGATTAGGGTTTGAGTGCAAGGACGGTGAGGTCCTAGGGGTTTGGCCGTGGGAAGAGGAGGCGCGGGTTCCAGCGGTGGAGAAAGGGTTAGCTCGGTTCAACTCACATATCAGATTTGGGGTTCAATTTGATTCTAAATTTCTTGTGCGATTCTATTGTATTGATTCATGATTTCTGGGGAAATTTTTTGATGTTGTTGTTTTCTTGAATTATATTGTTGTGAGTTTTTGCATTTGTGTTGTTGATGTGATGGTGTCATGATGAGTTAGTCACATAGGCACAGGTTGAGATATCAAACGGTGAGGAAATGATAACAGTGAGGAGTGAAGGTAACGGTGAGGTAAAGGTAATAGTGAGGTGGAGAAAGGTATCGGTGAGGGTTGGAAAAAATTTGAAAAAGTGGATCTAACGGTGAGGTGGAGGTAAAACGGTGATGTTTGAGAAGATACTAGTGGAGAAGAAAAGAAGTGAAGTAACGATGAGGTATGGTGTAACAACTACTAAGAGGGGGTATGGTAATGATAAGGCTCATCAGACATGGGCTAATGGTGATGGAAAGGTGGAGAAGGTGTATCGGTGAGGAAAATAATAATTGATTAATGGTGAGGTAAGATAAAAAGTTTACCGGTGTGGAAAAAAAGGTAATAGTGAGGAAAAGGTAACAGTGATCTTAGCTTGATGGAGAGGAAAAAATGAAAACAGTTAGGTGTGCAAAGAGGTGTTACAGAAAGGTAAAGGTGGTACATTCAACGTTATGGTCCAGATCGTGCAACTGCAACACCTACGAACGAACATAACAAAGAAAAATAAATAAATATAATAATTTAAAGAAACTAAAAAACAAATAAATCAATTAATACATTAATTTAAATAGAATGGAGTTAAAAACAAAAAACACCAAAGTTAAATAATAAAATTAATAATAATTTATTTAAAAGAATGAATAAATTTGGGTTTAAAAATAAACAAACTTAATAAAACAACAAATTAAAATATTTACAGTAACATTCTTAATTTATTTAACAAATTAATTAAATAATTAATTAAACTGAATATTGAAAATATTAATTGAATAATACTAAATTGTTAAAACTAATTAAAATATTAAAAGACTAAAAATCAAATAGATTTATTTAATTAAAATTTAATGAATAATGAATTTATTAATTTAATTAATGAATTAATAAACTAACTAGAATGAAAAATTATAAAAATAAAAGAAAAAATAAATAAAATTCTAATTCGCATGACTATGTTAATTTATGATTTATTTAAAATGACACTAATACACATTAAAACACATGTTTTAAACTAAAAAATAGATTATTCTACACAGCAAGTACAAAAATACAACACTTATCTATTATTTAAAAAAATATCATTTTAATATAAAAAAGCCAATAGAAAATACAAAAAGGATGTGGCAAAGAGTTTTAAAACACTGCCACATCATACCCCCCAACATGTAATGCTTTGTTTGTCCTCACAAAAATACATTCCCTTAGACTTTAAAATAGAACTATGATTTGTGAATTTCACATCATAAAGGGCATGAGTGAACTTTAATATCCAAAGGGACATGACCAAACAATGAGTCATGTTTTTCAAAGGTGTTCAACAATGATTTCCTTTCTAGATTCAAATACTCATTGGAAGTCAAGAGCATCCCAAATTCATAAACTATCAAGTATGTAATATCTTCTATGTGTAATCATTAATTTTCCTACTTCACCTTCCAATTCATGTACTGATTCAAGGAGTGTTGATAGGTTAGATGAAATGGAACTCAAAACATAACCAAGTGCACCTTCCATTCTCACCATCCCCCAGGTTCCAAAAATTAATTTCCATTAACTTGATCACTTTATTTATTTACCCAAAATAAAAATTAACTATGTCAATTTATCCCTTCATCATCTAGGTTAAAAATTCCCCTCACCTTAATGAGTTCATTTTTAACAATGGCACTTTATTTTACTTTTTCCCTACCACATTCCATATGTAGAGAATTGTGCATAACTCTTATTAATAATAAAATTGGCTTTATTTATTTACAGAAAATCCCCTTATTCACCTTGTCTCAGATACTCACAGTGGGATCCTATTTTCCCATTTTACTCCAGATACAATGGACTAAATTAATAATCATTCAGATTGACTTCCTAAAGAGATTGAATATTATTTAATAGAAATTTGAGTCCCATGGGTTCCAGTAAGAACTTCATGTTACTCCATGTCATGATCATCATCCCAAAAAACCTATCCTCTCATAATTTTATCCTCATTTCCTAAACAGATTGATCCATAGAGACAGTGTACAGTTGCACTGAGAAATCATTCATACATAACAGTTTCTAACTATGTGCCAATCTTCAAAATTCAACAAAAAGTTATCCAATAAACAAGACATAATTGAATTAAAATTGAACCTCTAATGACCATCAAGTAATGAATGAAATTGAAAAATTTTGAAGGAATTTTTAACCATTTTTTTTTGAAAAAATTTGACCATTTTTTATACAACCACAAACTCTAGTTCAAGAAGGGGGAGGTCAACATGACACTAGAATGACCCCTCTCCCCCAAAAATAAAACTCAATATTGTCCCCAATGTTAAATTCTATGGAAGAAGATAGATTATGTTAAAAATAGATTGACATTTCATCTAAAAAGGATATGGAGGGCTATCAATGAAGTTCAAATATTTTCATTGCCACACAAAAAGTGAAAGAAAATAAAAACCCAAATAAACATGAACAGAAGAACCCAACCCCACCAACCATAACTAGAAACCATGTGTTATTATATTACTAAACAATTCATGCTTTGAAACATTATGAGGAGACAAAATAATTTATCAATGACATTTAATTATAAGCATGATGAAATGTGATGTGCAGTAGTAGCATAATGAAAATGAAATCACTGGGTGTAACACGTTTTAAAATGAAACTCCAAATACTTTTTCAACTATGTATATATTAGATATCTAACACACTAGAAAAAAGCATAATCATGTATCACAGATTAGGAGGGATTCCCCGACCATTAGTTCACAATGAAGAGTAATCAAGTAATTGAAAGGGAAAATGGCAGAACCAAACTTCCCGGAATTATGGGACCTTTAGAAGTGGTTTCCATCAACAACTCCTCTTCCACAACACTAGGGTGTTACTTCTCTTAATTAAAATTCATGTTCAAATATGTAAAATAATATTTAAGAGTTTAATATTAAAGAAAAGTAACCCGAGAGAGTGAGTAGAGAGAAATGTTATCCATATGATGTAGTGGATTGCTCCCTTGGTGTTTCATGGTCATGTTTCTGGCAGCAAAAACTCTCTCTAAAAAAACAACAGATCATGAAACACCATCAAGAAATTAAGCAATTAAACCAATGAACAAGCAGTAGGGAAGATCATTATTAACAAAAAATAATAAAATGGAAACAACTAAGAAAACTTGGGTTAGTTCCCATGCAACACTGAGTTTATAGTCCTCAGTTATACTTGAATCAATTCATTCTTCCAATAGAGATATGGCAGCCATTCCCTTTGGCATCCCTTTAATGAAGTGCTTTATTATTTGACCATTGACTAAGAAACATCTATTATCATCTCTGACCAACTCAACAACCCCATTAACCAAGAATCTAACAATGGTAAAGGGTCTTGACCATTTGGAGTACAACATTCCTGGAAATTGCTTCAATCTTGAATTGAAAAGTAGGACTCTCTCACCAACCTTGAAATTCTTATTTTGAATGTTTGATTCATGAAAATCCTTTGTTCGTTCTTTGTAAATTTCAGTATTCTCATAGGACTCTCTTCAAATCCCCTCCATCTCACTCAGCTCTAGCAGTCTCTTCTCTCCATCATATTTGAAATCAATGTAAAGTGCCTTACCTGCCCAATAATATCTCTATTATAGATCAATAGGTAGATGACATGCTTTTCCATAGAGAAGCCTATAGGTTGAAATCCCTATAGGAGTATTATAAGAAGTTATATTGGCCCAAAGGGCCTCATCCAACTTTCATGAATAGTCTTTCCTAGAGCTATACATTGTTTTCTCTAAAATCTTTTTGAGCTCTCTGTTTGAAACGTCTACTTTCCCACTGAACTGTGGGTGGTAAGTAGTGTGTGTCCTATGTGAGCACCCATACTTCTCCATCAAACCATTGAAATCATAATTCTTCAAGTGAGTTCCATTATCAGTGATAAATTCTAGAGGCACACCAAATATAGAAAAGATGTTTTTCTTGATGAATTTCACAACACTATCATGTGAATTGTCGGGTAGAGATACTACCTCAACCCTCTTGGACACATAGTCCACAACATCCAAAATGTACTCATAACCAAAAGAGTATGGAAACGGTACCAGGAAGTCCAAGCCCCACACATAAAATATTTCAACCTCCAGAATACCTTTTTGGGGTTGTTACTACCTTCTTCCAACATTTCCCAACATTTGACAGTTTGCACAGCCAATAACCAGACTCCTAGATTCTCTAAACAGTGTTGGCCAGTACAAACCAGCTTATAGGACCTTCTAAGTAGTCCTTTCTCCTCCATGGTGGCCACCCCAAGGTGATAAATGGTAGCTCTCATGAATGGGAAAAATCTCATCCTCAACCACACATCTTCGTATAATCCCAGCTGCACACCTCCTAAAGAGAAGAGGGTCATCCAAAAAATAATATTTCAGTTCAGATATAAACCTTCTCCTCTGGTTGTGTGAATGATCCTTGGGTATGACTCCAGCTTCTAGAAAGTTGGCATAGTATGCAAACCCAGCAGACTGCTGTAAAGAAGAAGAAAAGAATTATTCATCAGGGAAAGAAGTGTTGATCTCTTTTGGTTCCTTACTTGGGGAATTGGGAAATCATGACAAGTGATCTGCAACTACATTCTCATCAACTTTATTATACTTAATTATAAAATCAAACTCCTATAACTGAAAGTTCCACCTCATGAGTCTGGTCTTTGAGTCCTTTTTAGCTAGAATATACTTAAGGGCTGAATGATCTGTGAAAACTGTGATCCCTGATCCTATCAAATACTGCCTGAAATTTTACAAAGAAAACAACACAATAGTAAACTCCTTTTCAGTGGTAGAATAATTCTTCTGAGCATCATCTAGCAGCTTTCTTGCATACTAAATAACATGTAATTTCCTATCCTTCCTCTACCCTAAAACATCTCCTACTGCAAATTTACTAAAATCACCCATAACCTCAAAAGGAAGAATCCAGTCAGGAGTAGTGATTACAGGTGATGTTGTCAACTTCCCCATGAAAAAATTAAAGAATTATAGACATGTTTCATCGAATACAAAAGGTGTGTCATTAACCAGTAGGGAGCACAGGGGTCTAGTGATCTTAGAAAAGTCGTTAATGAAACTCTTGTATAACCCACCATGACCCAAAAAACTTCTAATTCCATTAACACTTCAGTTGGGGGAAACTTTTGTATGACCTCAATTTTAGCATTATCGACCTCCAACCCCTTCTTAGAAACATTTTGTACCAAAACTATGCCTTCAATGGCCATGAATTGGCAGTTTTCCAAGTTTAAGACTAAGTTGGTCTCCTAGCATCTTTCTAATTGTAGTTCCAGGTTTTTCAAACAGTTTTCAATGTTATCTCCTATAACAGAACAATCATCCATCAACACATCAATAATCCTCTCAATCGTGTCTGAAATAGTTTCCATCATGCACCACTAAAAAGTGGTAGGAGCACCACACAAGCCAAAGGGAATCCACCGGTAGGAAAATTTCCCAAATTGAAATGTGAATGTGGTATTCTCTTAGTCCTCAGGTGCAATGGGAATCTGGTTGTAACTAGAATAACCATCAATAAAGAATAAGAATTCATTGCCTACAAATCTCTCTAACATTTGATCCAAAAAATGGCATAGGCAAGTGATCATTTCTTGTGACAATATTATGTTTTCTGTAGTCTATACAAACTCACCATTAATTCACAGATCTTTTCTGGATTTTCTCATTTCTTTCATTAGTGATCATTTTGACTCCACTTTTTTTGTGTACCAACTAGACAGGACTGACCCAGGGGCTATCAGAAATCAGAAAAATTATTCGAGCATCCAGCATCCTTATATCTTCTTCTCTCAGAACTTCCATCCTGATGGGGTTGAGTATTCTTTGGGCTTCTACTCTGGGCATACACTTAGGTTGCATTGGAATTTTATGCGTACAGAAGTATGGACTTATTCTGTTGACATCACCAATCGACCAACCTATGACAGACATGTACTTCTCAAAAATATTAAGAATATTTTTCTCTTGACCCACATCCAGGTTGGATGAAATGATCACAAGAAGGGTGGAATTGTCTCCTAAAAAGTAATATTTGAGATGGGAAGGGAGGGGCATGAGTTCAAGGGTGGGTGGTGGCTGGCTTGAGGGAATACACTTGGGCCTGGGTGGCCCAAGGTCTTCAGGCTGCCTCTTAAAGAAGGTAGTATACATGGCTTTTTCCTTAGTTCAAGATCCCCCAAATATATATCCTCAAAATCAGACTCCATTCTCGGGGTAAAAATGTGCTCCAAGACAAACTCATCTATGTTCTCCTTGAATTCTCCATCAAATTCATCAAAAAAAATTCTCTCCTTACTTGAGCTGATCCCCATGCAAGAGGAAGTAGGGAATTCAGGTTTACTGTTAATTTTAGCTATCATTCTTAGAAACGGTTCTCCTCCTTATCAACACTACTCTCAACAAATTACTTCACATATTTTGGGAAAATTGGGTGGGTGGGTTATTGGATTTTCTTAAACAGAATAAATTCTTCTTTCTGTTCACCCAAATTGAAAATGTGTTCCCCCATAGAAACATCTATCACAACACCCCCTGTGGCCAAGAAGGGCCTACCAAAAATGATAGGAACCTCCGGGTCACACTACATATCAAGGATAAGAAAGTCAGCAGGAAAAAAGAGTTTGTATACTCCCACTAATCGATCATCGAACCTACCCACTGGATGACTAATGGACCTATCATCAAGTTGTAAGACAACAATTGTGGGTTGGGGAACTATTACTCTCAGGTGCGGAAAAAGTGAAAGTGGAACCAGATTAATACTAGCACCCAGATCACAGAAACAGTTGAACTTACCACCTCTATCACCAAAAGTGCAAGGGATGAAAAATCTTCCAGGATCTTGAAGCTTATGAGGTATCCTATTCTGCAAGACTGCACTATACTCCTCTATTAATCTATAGGTGGCAATTTCATCTAATGGATTTTTATTTGAAAAAATTTTCTTGAGTGATTTCAGATTTGATGGGCCTTGAATCAAATATTCCAATAATGGGATATCGATGTTCAACATTCTAACCAATTTCAAAAATTTCAACAGTTCAAAATCATGAATTGGTTTCTTAATTTGTTGTGGGAAGGGGATTTTAGGGGAAAAATTACTCACAATTGGGGGAATCTCTACAGATTCTTCTTCATAAATTTTCTTCGCTTTATTGTATTTGTTTTTCAAGCTATTATATTTTGGGATATTGAGTTGGAACAGCAAGAACTGGAGGGATTCCAGTGGTGCTATCCAATTTTCTAGATTCAGGTTCATTTAGATTTGAGTTTTCAGTGTCGTCTAGTTTTTCATTTTCAGAATTTTGGGGTTCTTTCCTAGGACCTTGGTGATTATGGAGAGAACTTCTGGTGGTCACAACTATGGTATTCTCCCTAGGATTGGATTCAGAAGTTCCAGGAAGCCTACCCTTTTCTCTATTATTAGCATCCCTTTACAACTTCCCCATTTTAATTTTCAATTTCTTCATTCTAGCATCTATTTGAACATTATCAAAATCATTTTTGGTCTTTTTTTCATCAAACCATCCTATTAATTGATGGAACATGTCTCTCACCTCACTTTTTGAGTTGGATGGCTCAGCCTTTGGTTGGGATTGGGGTTGGAATTGATGCATATGAGGTTGTTGGAATCCAAGAGGAGGAGAAGGTCGGAGGACTTCCTGCTCCCTCCATGATAGGTTCAGATAGTTCATATACCCCTGATTGTAGGTGTTGGAAAAAGGATCATCCTTAGGCTGAATCGGAGGTCGATAGCAAGCAAAGCTGGCACTTTCATGAGGCTAGATAGACATATCGAAGTTTGGACAACAGGTTCGAGAATGGCCATACATGCCATAGTGGTGACAGTACTCCTTAAGGATTTGATGTGGGTTATCATTAAAGAACCAATCAGCTTGGGCTTCAACTTGAAGAGTAGGGGTGGTTTCTTTTCTCACAATGTTTCTCCTCCTAGAGCATTTATGCTGGGAATTTTGAGCTAAGGTGTTAAAGATCTGTTTGAGATCCTCAGCAGTCCTATCACTATTGTCTCATCCAGAAGACTGATCCACCAAGGTTTGGTGATAAGGGGTGAGAATATTGGAGAAGGTGTCCATAAGGAATTTAGGAGTACATTGATTGTTTGGACACTACCTAAGGAAAATTCTAAACATATCCCAGGCTTCAAGAAATAGTTCACCTTCATCATGAAGGAATCCAGTGAATTTGTGCCTATTCTCTGATGTCAACCTCCTAGGATAGAATTTCATTGTGAAGGCATTGCAAACTTGATCCTAGGTGACAAATATTTCTTCTTCTAACTGTTGGATCCAAGACCCAGCATTGACCTTGTGGCAGAAGGGGAACACTCTCTATTTAATCTCTTCCTCAGGGAGACCCCTAAGTGGTAGCTTCTGAACACTACAATAGAAGCCTCAAATGAAGTCAAGTGAGTCTTCACTAGGCATTCCATTGAAGGTGAGAAGCTGACTAAGCAAGGAGTGTTTGATCTCGTAATTCCGGGACCTAGGAGAGAGTCTAATGCACGAAGGATTTCTAGACACTGAAGGTAAAAAAGAACTCTCTCAAACTCTGCCTCTCAACGATGTCATTCCCAGGTGGGTTTATCATTCCATGTTTGTTAAAATTATCAGGAAGAGGGTTTTTCATGTTTTCATTTATGTTATCTTCTATTTTGACCTTGTATTTTTTCGTTTTCACTTATTTATGTTGATTATAAATTTCAGGGTTACCAGGTACTATGTATTCAGTCTTACACCTGGTTTTCATGCAGCAGGTTCAAAAAAAAATTTCAAAATTTTTTTGCAGATTTTTTATTGATTTTTTTTTGTTATTTTTTTGTGTGATTTTTTGTTAGGTTTTTTTAAACACAGCTAGCTTTCCCAGCAATGGTGCCAAAATTTGCACGATCTCATGTCATTGGGCACGACCGACAAAGATAAATTTATAACCTACCTACTACATAGGATAGTGGTAAGACATAGTCGAACCACAGGGGGGAATTGTGTTGTGTTTGGTGTTCTAAAAAATAAACTAATCAAAAACAAACTCGAAAAAACCAGAAAAAAACACATGATGATGGTGAAGTGGAGTGAATGAGAGACAGTGAGCAAGGAAATGAGGGCGATCTGGTGTGTACAAAGGGAGTAGACAAAGCAACAAGAGAAATTGTGGTGTAAAAAACAAATAGTTGTGTAAGGGGAAATTCCACTGGTTGATTTGATATTGCCTAGTCTCGTTCATACACCGTAGTTTGAAAATATGGATCTTACTAGATGTAAATGGCCAGATTTGTGATCTGGTTAGTTTGTGATGAAATTGCTCGTACTATCCATCGACTATAAATGTTATTCCATCCAGTGGTGAAAATAAGTCATAAGTCACTGGGCTCAACGTATCATTTCAGTTTGGTGTGTCTCTCTCATTCGAGCATAACTCATATTTTAGTGAGTTACTCTAGTTGAAACCATTTTAATTCTAGTACAAACAATATCTGCTTCCTCATAATCATGTTGTTTTTGAAAATGAACTCGTATGTAATCAATGAGAGAGTAAATCCAAAGCAAAAGATGTGGTGCATGAATGAGATTAAACATATCAAATCAACCAGCTTATTCCACCCAAAGGAAATTATCCAGACATAGAGCTTGGTTTTAATGCAAAAATATAATTGAAATCATTGTAGTTCATAATGAAATATGTGCAGAAGAATAGAACACGAGAAAAACTAAGATGTTCGAACTCCCTGCTACTACTAATGAAGGTTCTAATTACTCCTTCTCAATGGTGGGTGCGTCGCTGGAGTTTTCTCAAAATCCCGCCCTGAGAATCTTGGTATGAAATGATCTGATCAACTGCTCTCGGTACTCCAATCTGTCTCATGTTCTGTCTATCTCCCGAATGATCTCCCTATGATCCTTCTTAGTTGCATTCCTCTCGTGCATTCATCACCCAACCAAAGTCTCTGGAATCTCCCCAGAGGAGTTCTCTAGCCTCCACGTGGAGCTTTCACTATGATGATCCTCCCGCACTGGTGACCTGAGCAGTTTCTCTTAACCGAATGAAAACAATGCACGCGGTGAGCTAATTTTTTCCCTGGACACAACAAATCCACATGGAGCGCTTCTATGTGAACATCACCCTCTTTTATTAAACTCTAAGTGAGTACATCTTGCCCCTGCCACAAAACAACAAAATTGACACATGAGTCAAATAAAAAATAAAATGAAACTATTATATTCTATATATTAATTAGTACTTAAACTAGTTAATAAAAATACTAATTTATACATATATATATATATAATACCTAATATTATTATCACTAATATATGTAATTATATTTATTAATATGATATACTAATCTAATATATAAGATTATATACAATTTATAATTAATCCTTTTATTATAATTCTATAGTATATGATATATATGTTATATAATATATATATTATATGATATAATTAAATAGATTAAAAAAGAAACTATAAAATAAATAAAAGATGAAACGGGGGGTCGGGTGGTTCTGTTTGGCGTAGAGGGTTCGTGCAACGCTTTAGGGGGTGTCGGCGGCTGTGGAGAAATGGATGCACGGAGTGGGGATTGTGTGGGTGCAGGCAAGTGGACTGCCGACACGGGTAGACGAGGTGCTTCGGCAAAATTGAAGGGGGAGAGGCCAGCTTCGTGTGAGATAATGGAGGCGGCAAGAGAGGTCACCTGTGGCATCGGCTCAAGAAAAGAGAAGTGGTGAATCTAGGTTTGGGTTAGGGTTCTTTTGCAAGGAATATGAGGTATAGGTAGGTTCATCCATGGGAAGAGGAGGCATGGGATCCAGCGGTAGAGTAAGGGGCAGCTGAGTTCAACTCACAGCTCAGATATGGGTTACAATTTGTTTCTAATTTTCTTTGTGATTCAATTGTATTGATGCATGATTTCTTTGGATATTTTTATGTGTTGTTGGATGCTTGATTTTGATTGCTGTTTGTTTGTACATTTGTGTTGTTGTTGTCGTGATGGAACAAGGAGTTAGTTACAGAGGCACCGGTTGAGAAGGCTAAGGGTGAGGAAATGATAACAGTAAGGATTAAAGGTAACAGTGAGGAAATGGTAACGGTAAAGTGGAGAAGTGTATCGGTGAGGGTTGGGAAAAATTGGAAAAAGTTGATGTAACGGTGAGGTTGAAGTAAAATGGTGATATTTCATAAGAGACTAGTGGTGATGAAATGTAATGAAGTAATGGTGAGGTAAGTTGTAACAACTACCGGTAGGGGGTATGGTAATGGTGAGGATCAGTAGTCATGGGCTAACGGTGAGGTAAAGAAGGAGGAGGTGAATCATTGAGGAAAAGAATAATTGGCTAAAGGTGAGGTAAGATAAAAAGTCTACCGATGTGGAAAAATAAGGCAACAATGAGGAAAAGGTAATAGTGATCTTAGCCTAACAGTGTGAAAAAATTGAAACGGTGAGGTGTACATGGAGGTCTCGCGGAAAGGTAACGGTGAGATAGTCACTGTTAAAGATGGGATCATGCGACCAAAAACCCTGCTAACAAACATAACAAAGGAAATTAAATAAATAAAATAACATAATGATAATAAAAATCAAATAAATCATTTAATAAATTAAATTAAATAGAATTGAGTTAAAAACTAAAAATAACAAAGTAAAATATTAAAAATAATAAAACATTATTTAAAAGAATAAATTTATTTGCGTTTAAAAATAAACAGTCTTAATTAAAGAACAAATTAAAATATTTAAAGTAACTTGAATAAATTATTTAACCAATTAATTAAAGAATTAATTATATTGAAGAACGATAATATTAATTAAATAAAACTAAAATTTTAAAACTAATTAAATTATTAAAAGATTAAAAACTAAAAATAGTTATTTATTTACAATTAAAATAATAAAGAAATAATTAATTTAATTAATGAGTTAATAAACTAACATGAATGAAAATTTATAAAAATAAAAGAAAATATAAATAAAATATTAATTAGAAAGACTAAGTTAATTGAAGAATTATTTAAAATGAAACTAATGCACATTAAAACACATATTTGAAACTAAAAAACTTTATTATTTTACACAGAAAGTACAAAAACACAACACTTATCAATTATTTAATTAAAAAAAATTAATATAAAAAATTGAAAAGAAAATAAAAAAAAGATGTGGCAAATAGTGTTAAAACACTACCACATCAGATGTCTATGTAAATCTTCTGGAAACACAACAACATATTCTTGCACAATCGGTACATTCTCTATTTGAACATTATTTTCCTCACCCACAGTTATTTCATTCTCTTCCTCTCCCATAATTGAATCTAGTTGAGCTACTGGGGGTGGATCTGGATAAGAATGAGGTGGTGACGTTTCTACTCTAATGATAAGGTGTTCTTTATCATCATCATCAATAATAGTAACCTCCTACTTCATTCAATAAATTTTATCATCATGGTCTGATAGCCAATCCATACCGAGGATTATATCAAATTCAATCATTTGTATGACGATGAGAGATGCAAATAAAGAACATTTATATACCCTAATGGGAACTGCTATACAAAATTTTGTAGCAATTATACTTCCCTTATGAGTTTTGACTGAAAACACCATTGTTAAATCAAATTGGAAATATCTAAATTTATTAGCAAACTAGGAAGATATGAAACAATGCGATGATCTAGAATCAAATAAACCATTGGCTAAACTTGAAAACCCATTAAATTACATGCCACTACATCTTTCGGATCTTCAACCTCACCAGTAGGGATAGTATATGCTTGGCATTGATCCCTTGTCCTCTTCTTAGGTAAGTTCCCCTGACATTTAGGACATTCATTTTAATAATTCCCCATTTCTCTACAATTGTTGCATTCAACATCAACAACCTCTTTCTTACCCTATAAATCACGAGCATGGTGGCCTTTTTCACCAAACTTGTAATAGACTCACATACCCTTCAGGCCAGTTCTGGGGTGTTTCATCCCACATTTACTACTGGATGGATATTCAAATTTTCCCTTCTTCCCCTTATTTTCATTTCTAGAGTTTTCAGAAGATATCTTCATCTCTTGATTTTCTATAAAGTTGTAAGACATATAGAATTATTTTTCTATCTTGATAGCACATGAGACAATATCTTCGTATGACGGGATGGATTGTGAGACTAATTATTGATGTAGAAATGGTTTTAAACCATCATAGAATTGATAAATCTTAATTCTTGGGTTATGTATATAATCTGAAGCATGCCTCGCTAACCTTGTAATGTTAGATTCATACATTGCGACATTCTCATCCTCCTTTGGCCTCAGACACAAAAATTGTCTTTCCATATCCACTTGATGGTCATAGGGAAAGTATATTTCTAAGAAAATTTCATTAAACTCCCTCCATTCCATATTTTATACTTTATCATCTTTCTTTGTGTTTTGAATCAATGACCACCATTGATCAGCATCTCCAGTGAGGTGGTAAACTACCATGACATGTTTTTCCATTTCATTACTCCCAATGGCGTGGAATACTTTCGCTATGGAATTTATCCATTTCTCAGCTACTAGTGGATTTGTACCCCCATTAAATGTTGGTGGTTGTTGCCTCAAGAAGCAATCAAAAATTGATCCTCTATAGTATGGATCAGGGTGCTTTATATGTGTAAGGTTATTATTCATATCCTGAGTGAGTTGTCTGAGTATGGTGATTAACTAATCAACAATAGTTGCATCACCAACTCCACTATAACAATCTTGAGTATGAGGGAAATCCCTACATGGAGCATGTGCATTGATACAGTTTTCATTCCTTCCACTAGGTTTCATTTCTAAACAATGGATTAAACAAGATTAGTTTATGAATCGAAATACATAATTTCATACTTGTAAAACACTTTACATAAATTGAATAGTTTATGGATACAATATGTAATACTAAAAAATGATTTCATTGAGGAATTATATACTAATAAACCATTCAAAATGTTTTTTAATTAAAATTAGAATTATCCTAAGCATATCCCCCAGGAGTGTCGTAACTAAGAGTGCAGCAAAGCCCATTGTCATGCACCAGTTCACGTTCGAGTCTATCTCAATGTGGTGTTTTTAGGTTTTACCACTATGTACATCTGTACCAGAGCCACCTCTACCTACTCATATCTAGATAGGGATTTATTTCATGGAAAACTCACAAAATATCTATAATACCAACATTCTAGAAGTTTTACTATACTAATCCTAAAAGTATATCTTAGGGATATTTTCTCTATTCAGAGTTTATCTAAATCTAGATTCTAAGGATTGTACTAAACTTCCTCTCATACCAACTGTAACACCCCCACCACTGAAGTTCAGAGTCTGTTCATTATTATATAACATTGGCATGATATCAAAAGATCAAGTCTTGAAATACCGATTAGTTTAGTATCCTTAAGAGTACTTTATACATTCATAAGGATTACATTAAATCATAAAATGGAAAATTGAGATCCCATAGTCTATCCATACAAGTTTGTCATAATATACTTCTTCACATCCTTGGGAAAATAAAACATAGAAACGTCTGACCTCAAATCCTCATTAAAGATAAAAATATTTCATATACCTCTGTAAATAATCATAAACATTTAAGGAAATTTATAGAACTAACAATTCATTTTCTATATAAAAATCATCATAATATGAAAATATAAATCAAAATAATTCCATTTACTTACTCACATGGATATTTTACTTCACGAATAATCACATTAAATATCAATAGCCACTTTTATAGTGATGTAATGCATAATGCCAGACTTTCATAACCACATAGTCAAAGACTTTTGACAAGACACTAGTTTGTCTAATGAGACATACTGATTAATTGTGGAGCTATAGCAGGATCCACCCGTCACTTACTATGTCCAATGCATTCCCCATATGAAAAGGTTTAAACTTAACATAAACATTCGTATTAAAACCATTACATGAAATGTCAATAATTTATCCAAAATCAATGAATGGTATGAAATAACACATCCAACGTCAATCATAACACAAAACCTCCATTTCAATATGGATTTTTTATATCATAATAAATCGACATCAAACAAACTAAAAATCCATCAAAGGATGTTGACATAGATGACTTCAAAACCATTTTAGTGAAATATCTCTTTCTATTTTGATATCATTTAAAGGTCATTCCATTATAAAAGAAAACATTTTTATTTGAAAATATTCATATAATATAGTAAAGGAATCTTTGATGATGTTATAACTACATAAAATAGCTGCACCCGCTGTATATGTTAAAAAACATTTATACCCTAATGTTTTCGAAAAGGTCATAAAGTACCTTGTTTGGAAAACGAAAGAAATATTCCTTTATAAACACCTTATAAAATTCAAAAAAGGGCAATAATGACTTTAACCCATAGTCTATTAAATGGTAAAAATGTTTTGGAATACCTTTTTAAGAAACATGGATGTCGATGATAAAGAGGTCCTAGTAGATACTTACGTAAAAACAACCTCGGATAATAAAGATATTGTGAAATTAACCCTTACCTTGAACATTTACTTGGTAGATTTTAGGTTAAACCTATGTATAATAGTGAAATAATTGTAATAAAATTATACAACAATCATATAAATTAATATGATATCATATATGATCTGTTAACATTGCTTTGTTAATAATATCTTAGTATTTATTGTCGTTCTGGGTGTTAACTGATTCATTTTCCTTTATATGTATTGTAATTTAAGTAATTTTTTTTATAGATATGATGTATATAATTCATATTTAGAAAAATATCAAGTCTTTAAAAATTATTTTTAATCATCTAATGAAAATTAGTCTTGAATGGAAACGATGGGAATGAATCTTATCGCATTTGTGGACACGGTAATATGTACATACACACAAGCGACAATATCATTATTCTGATATTTAAATAAGATATAATTGGATGGTATATCAAATATACAGAATTATTATCATGTTATGTTTATTATTTACATCAATTACATATCGTTATTATACCCATCCAAATAATAATGTATTGAACAACAATTACACCATGACGTGAAGACGGTAACCAAAACGTACGCACATATGGTGACTTTTCATTAAAAGGATGGATAGAATAATGAATATGATTGTACCATATTTATTATAACATAACATTATATAGAAGATACTGGATTTATTATCTTATAATGGAAACAACAAATAAAGTGGAAGTGGAAAAAGAAAGGAACATGAAAGAGGTGATGAAATATTTACCTTTTCTTCAGGTTCTTCCATTAGATTTGATCAAAAGGGATCCCTAGGATGGATTTATGACGAAGGGAAGGCCTCTTGGATTAACAGATGAATTTTGGGAGGATATTTGGGTAGGGTTTGGCCGAGCCAAATTCTATTGAAGGTGTGAATTTGAGAGAATGTTGGTTCCCTTTTATAAGAGGAGAGTGGGGAACCTTAGGAAAAGCTAGAAATATTATTTTATAATAAAATAATTATCAGTTTCTTATGGTACCAAAGTGGATTATTTAAAGGATAAGGAGAGGATGGGTCGAAAATCACTCAAAAAATAGGTTTTAGATAGGTTTGGGTCACTATATTAAACTTATCTTTTAGATTTAACACTTAGGTAAATACTTTTTCATTTACCATGTCTCTTTGTATATTTATATTATATGGTTAATAAACATACTATATAATTCCAATAAAACCACAAGTGGTTAATTAATTATACACCTATCATTATAAATGTCTTTTTTCTGATCCTCATATTTTTAGAAATAGAAGATCAATTAATAATATAAAATTTGTTTTAAAAACTCTTTTATGTCAATTTTGACACTATTTGGTATTTTGTATTTTCTAAATTCATAACATCATTATTACATCGAACAAAATTCTTTTATCCAACCCCAATATGTCATTTTAATATGGAAAAGTAGGTTAATTCATAAAAAGTCTCAAATTTGATTTATTTGGATATTTATTATATGAATTATTTTTATATTTTATTAATTAGGTAATCACTACATCATCATTCTGTCATAAATAAATTAAATTATATAATATCTAAAAATTATAAATAAAACACCATTATGTATGTAATATTTTTCAATTTCTAATGAAAATTTATAGTTGAATTTATATTATGATTTACCCTGTATTAAAAATGGATTAGTTATTTAATATTGAATTTAAATCTTTTAACTCTTCTTTGAATCAAATAATTATAAATGTCATAATCTAATATAGTTATTTAATATTGAATTTAAATCTTTTAACTCTTCTTTGAATCAAATAATTATAAATGTCATAATCTTTTAACTCTTCTTTGAATTTAAATCTTTTAACTCTTCTTTTATGTAAATTTTCAAATACTCCCAGGAGGTAGTTAAAGACGGTAAAAAGTACAATTAAATTTTTATATATCTAAAATTATTATAAACTGGATCCAATGAAATAATTGAACATATATACGTATTATGTATCTATTTTGATCTAAAATAAATTTAAATAAAATAAATAATTATTTAAATTAAAAATCAGTTTTAAACAATTTCTCAGTGTTTTTCACTATTTATAAAAAATTGACTGTTTTCCGAAAGAAACCAAAAATTCACCCTATACTAATTTGGTTTTTCTAATTCCCAAAATGAAGACCATTTTGAAAAATAAAATTTATAAAATTTCAGAAAGTGGGTATTAATAATCATAATGGATAGTTTGATTGGTTGTGGTGTGTTAGAACTCGATGTTACATACAACACATGCTACTGTATTATTCAAAGAGAAGTATATCATGGAATCTTGGGGTGTTACAAAAAATATCTTATTTTATAATTAAATAAAAAATCCCTTCCAACTATCTTAGGTTTTAACGGAAATCAATTTACATCTGTTCATGAGGTGGGAGTCTCCCATACACACAAACGATAGTTTTATTTCTATTCGAGGGAAGATGATATAGATTTAAGCAATTAAATTAACATAATAAAACATAAGTATATATTCGATAATATTTTTTTATTTCAATATATATGGAGAATATTTTAATGGGTTAGTTGAAAATTTTAAATGAAGATGTATGGTTAATAAGTATACCTCCTTTTGGAGAACCTATTTATATTTATAAAGAGGGCCTTCCATGAATATTATTCTACTCATACATAGATCTATATATAATTGAAATTGATATAATGATGGTATTTGGGAAGGTAATTTCTATAAGAAATGTATTTTGGATGTTTATAGGAGATTATAGGGCTTCCATTATATAATTTGGGGAGAAAATACTATTGGAATTTTGAAAAGAGAAAATTTTCCGATGTTTTTCACATGTTGAGAGGAATAAAAATTGTTCATTAACACAATATATAATATATAAATTCAATTACCATAATATAATTATTATACGTTTTTTGTCATTTTAACCAATATTCATTATGGTTGACTCCTAATAATCTCATTTTTATCTTAACTGATGTAGTCAATTTTGACTATTTAAACTATTCATTATGAAAAAAAAATTACGCTGAAATTATTAAATAATAATTGTAATGAATATTTATAATATTGATTTTTGTTTTTTGAAATTCAATTTAAAAATTTATGTGAATTTAATTTAAAATTAAACTCACTAACACAATAAGAAACTAGTTTCCAAAAGGTATCATTGAAATATTATAAAAACGTTTTATATTAAAATCGAACATACAATTTTTTAAAATAAACTAAAATTTTAAATTTATAATATAATTGAACTAATGTTACATTTAGAACAATTTCTGAATAATAATGGAAATTGTAAATTATTTAACTAAAAATTCAATTTCAAATTAAAATCATTATTTTCTATTGTTCATCAAAAAATTATTAATTTTAAAAAATTTAAAAAAACACATTGTAAGATAATTTTTACAAGTTTATTTCAAAAATCAATTTATTTTTTGGAAACATATTATTTTCTCTTGGTAAATATTAATTTTAATATATCTGTGCAAGTTGTGATGACCCATATTCGTAGAAAAACATAGATTTTAGAATATCACAACTTGAATTCTTTCTTCCTGATTATAATACAAATTAAATTAGGGGTGATAAATTTTTCTAAAAAATGTAATATAAAAATTTAAATAAAATCATTCCTAAATTTTTAATAATTTTTTACGATAAAAACAAATTTCATTCATAAAAAAAATTGAAAAACATTTTTTAAATTTCAAATGTTTTTTATTTTCATTTAAAATCAATTGATACATTTTTTGTATACATGTATAAACTATTAAATTTTAATAATACATTATGTCATATTTAAACCCTTCATTTTAAAATATTTTATACGATGTTGATTATTAAATAGTAATATATTAATGAGTATCAAATTTCAGTTAAATTTAGTATTTTTTAGAGAACATTCTTTTAAAAAAATTAATATTACATAAAATAAATATTAAATAAAATCATATAGATTTACAAAAACACTTTAACTGATCATTTTTAAACACAATTTTAAAATTCAAATAAATAAAATAAAATTTTAGATAATGTTTTACTAAAATAAAACAATTTATAAATCGATACATATTGAAAAAAATTATATATTAAGGAAATATTTATTAAAAGATTTGTTGAATAAATGAAAAAGATGAATTATACATATAACTAAATAAATATTGATAAAAATTAACTCTACAGTTAACATTAATAAATTCCCATTTAATACCATTAATTGAAATTAAAACTAAATATAAATTATTCTAAAGAAAGAAATGTTGTAAAGAAAATGGTATAAGAAAAACATTGTAATAGAGAAGAATTAAATTATAATTTAAATAATATATAAGTTCAACTCCATATTCCAGACTAATTTCAATCAACTATGATATAATGGGATGTGATTTCTTACATACTAACCCTGTAGGGAACCACCCATTAAGAGAAAATGGTTGTAGTGACACCCTATGGACACTTCTATAAGTCCAAGGGATGTTGTTAAGCATTGAGTTTATATATCCCCAAATATGGAATGTTATATCCTCTAATTATCATCAATGACCACATATCGGAATTTAAAATAATAACCAACAAACTAATTTGATATATATAATGAATTATAATCTCCTCATTATATAGAATTAATATTTGAGAAAAAATATATAAATAAACCCCTATATAAGAGAATTATATGGGAAATAGGTTTCTGACATTTATTTATACAGAAAAGTTATTATAAATTGGAATCTGTAAATCCTTGTGTGAGAACCTATATTAATAACCATTAGAAATGAACATTAATATCTATATTGGAACCATTTTACTCTATTATGAATCACTTTATATAACTAGTAATTATCCCTATATAGAAACCCTATCTCAATGTCCAATAATTCCATCTTCATCTTGTGTGACGACATCATATACACATCATATATGATAAAAAATATTGTCTAAGGGGTGAATATAAACATACTCAATACGATGACCTACAAAAGGATACACAAATAATAGTCTAATAATGAAAAAATAAGATAAGGAAATAAGGTGGAAAACATAAATATCCCAAATATTACATATAAATTGGTTTCATATGGATACAAGTTGTACCAATGGTACAAGATCCATCTCTCAAAAGACACATAGAATAATTATCCATTGGTTATATGTATAATAATGACTTAAAATGGTTAGAGGATAATAATCATCTTGTATTGAGTCTTGAACGCAACCTTGGGTTTCCAAATGGATCAGAAGTAACAACAAATTGAACATTAATCTTCTTTTTATACCGCCACATAATTGTTGATATCGATGAAGATGAGACTTCTTACCATTAGAGAACCCTCTCATATGAGTTAACTTCCATGGTACTATAGGCATAGTAATTTGGAATCCCATTATTTGAAAAATCAGTGTTTAGGGAGTTCTAAAAGAATTTATAACCTAAAGTCCACGTATAAAAACATTCTTATGAAATTGGTCTTACTCTTCATATCTAGAGGAAATATTCATCTCTAAAGGCTTCCATTTCTGTCATTCAACTCTAGAATACTCCTTGTATTATTATATTTGACGATACAATAACCATTGTTTTTAATGTAAAACCAAATATATTTGATGATTCAACATCTTATTGGGACTCTTTAGACATGGCCAATGATGTTTCAATAGATTCAGAATTAGGTAACCAATAAAGATAATGGAAAACAGAACCTATATGATATACTAATAGAGGATCCATCACCTCTCAGTAAGAAACATTAGTTGTGCAGAGTTACTAAACCTACCAAAAAAAATTGTGAGAGGACACAAAATCATAATGATGATTTTTTAAAATAGATAATTTTTAAAATTAAATAATTATTCAAATCAAAATCATGACCTCCATCAACTATTATGAAAGAATTATGTGGACATCCACTCTCTCTTCACTATTTTCCATAGCTTTTTATCTCATGTATTACCACCATCATGTTCTATACAAAAATATTCGCATTCTTGGATTCTCATTGTCCATATATAATTATAAAAAACACTGATGGATTTCTGAAAATTCTAGTACAAGTATATGTTATGGTCCTACACATATATGGGATACAACCCACTAGATGTCGCTTTCCCATAAACTTGTTCTTCCAATAGGGTGTCAATTCATGACTACACAATTTGTTAAATTATAAACAACATATAGATTATGATTAGGAAATTGGTTTTCTCAATAAATATTTCTATCATGAATCCTAATACTTGGTATGATAATATATACACATCATATTATGACCAAACACTTATCATGTACAATGTGAGATCCCAGAAAAATTCATTTTCCAATTCTTGTTTTGTTCCAAACCCACATAGTTTGTAACTACATATAAATTAATATGAATGTACTATAGGTACATGAATATAATTAATCTAATTTAATCGATGGTTTTTAATCATATTTCACATTGCATGTGGCATTTATCATCCACATAAACTCTATCGTTATATCACTTGGACTGTATCGTGTGGGTTCATCCAATATAAACTCTATGTCGTGAGAATATTTCGATAAATCATGGTTATTACACCATATTCATCAGTGATTTTTAATGATTTCATCAACAATGTATACCATTTTTTTCCAATAATAATTATTGAGATCAAATCCTTACCATTGACCAATTTTTATATATGATTCACCATGATGTAATTTTTAATATATCAATACTATCGTACCATCATCACACGCACCATCAAACAAAAAAAATGCCAAATTCTGTAGAAATTCATGTTCCGAAATAATCTATGATACATCCTCCCATTTTAATCATTGATGTAAAACCAATACCAGGGATCATATATCTGATATTCATTCAATAATGTTATAAGACTGTGGAAATTAATGAATCTCCTTCCCCAAATATGTACTGATGATGAACACCTTAATTACTAAGGGTAAAATTAAATAAACAATAAAGTGTTAAAAAATGAATAAGACACATGATATGTCATAATCTATTATTGAAAAAGATAATGAAACATTAAATATTCAAAACATGCATGTTGAAATACAAAATTAACATTTTATTCAAATTTGTAAGTTGATTGGGTTAATAAAATACATGATAATGTATTTAATTTTTGAGAATTATAACCATGTATACGACAAGATAAAAATAATTAGTAAACAATGTATACTAATTCCTTACCTATAAATATTATTGATTATATATATAGGTGGAATTCATAGATAATATTATTAATGAGTCTATTACATTTATTTTTTGCTCCTTAAATGTATTTGATTGATCATATTTGACCTAAAATCCTAATATCATATACCAATATGTTCCCAAATAATACTATCCCCCAAACACAATCTATATTATCTATGGTTTTTTAATAACCTGAAATAATTACATAATACATGCATAAATAGTAATAAAAAATGGTGGAAAACATAATTTAATTTATAATTAAATTTAAACATTTTTATTTATCCGTTGATTTTCAACGACCTAGATTTTAATGACTATGAATATAATAACACTAATAGGGTGAAAAACTCATTTTTAACTCATCGCTAACATCATATTTTACATCAAATGTATATTTAATTTTATATAAGCTTCCCAGGAAGAATTATTTTTCCCGATATAAAAATAATATATTATTATAAATATATATTTTTTATGTTCAATGAAGAATGTGTTTCCTTATCGGATAACCCTACACAAAAACAAAATATTCTGGAAATGATTGAGAAATAAAAAAACATACAATAACATAAAAAACTTTCGGTTTCCTTTGTATAATGTCACATCACATTAAAAATTTATAATTTATACCTATCTCTCACATATAAAAATCTGGGTCAATACATAAAATGTTAAGAAGAAATGTAAATAATAAATAATTAAATAAATAAGATCAAAATAACATATTTTGTATAGAGAAATGATATAAAATCTCCCTCAACTGGATTGTGTACATATATAATCTTATTTTCACAATGATGTTGTGAAATGAAAACAAATCATATTTTCTATATTTTCAATCAAATGATCCTCAAAGATAGAAACTAATATATATTTATAAATGTATTAAATAACATGGAAATTAATATTAATGGAATCTATATTATAGGGATTATATTATATAAAATAATATAGTGGGCAATAAGAAACATGTCCCAGGGAATCGAAACAGAGAAAATGAACAATTACATCAGGCATCATCATGGAAAGGAAGATTGTAAATTCTTATTTTATAAATTTATTCTTATTATTCATATATTAAATTAACATTTTTATTTTTATTTTATATAATACTCGTAATTTATAATTCAATATTATATATAATTTTTTTATGATGAAAATTAAAATTCAACAGTTAATCATTAAATTTTTATTTGAATGATTTTGTTTGTTGGATCTAGTTTTTTCTCCATGATCGTGGACCTACTAAATATTTATTTTTAATAGAGATATAATATAATATTATAACATATTTAAATAATAAAATTTTCATTTAATAGATATAATTGTGATGAAAATAATGTAATTATTAAAAATATCTATTTTTCCGTGATTATGGAATTAACAATAAATTGAATTTATTATTGAAAATTTAATAGAATAATATCATTCAAGAATTTTGAAAAAAATCATAAATTAAAATATATTAAGACACATCACTCTTATTAAACTTTTCATAGTAATTTATAAATTAAATATTATTTCATCATTCGTGAAGGTGGTCAATCCGACCTAAACAAAAACATGATATAATTACTGAATTTATAAATACATGTCATTAAATAGTTATATTATCACATATATAAAATTTAAATTGTTTTAAATGAATTTAATTAATGTGATGAATAAAATTTAATATCATTTTATTGGAAACATTAATAAATCACGATGAATAGGAGGATAACACATACATTATAATCACTCATCGTTATAATGAGATCCTCTCAGATGTAGGGTGTTTAAGGCTGTTTTATATTTATAGAGGAACAAAATGTGGGATAGTTTGTTAGATATATATTTTTAATTGATTACATAAAAATATATTAGTACGGTATTTTTCTGAAGTGATAGGAGGTGTCCTTTTATTGTTGATCTCTGGTGACATTTAAAAAATAAGAAATTCCATATTGGTAATAGAATATATTTCTAAATTTAATGGAGACAAAAAGTGAAAGAATAATTGATACGGGTCATGAAAATCTTCATAAATAAATCTATAATGTGAGTTATAGATATTTCTTTTAACAAAATAAAATCTAAAAATAGAAATCATGTATTTAGATTACAGTGTGTCTACTAAAAGCATGAATTCCTAAATGATCGAACATTTTTGAGTTCATAGAGGAAAAAATACATCATACAGTACATTTCAATACAAAATATAAATCATGTGTATAATTTGTCAACATGATTATACCTTCTATAAAATTTCTAAAATCTATACATATTACTCTTCTAGGATTCCTAGGGAAAGGAAATAAAACAAGGGTAAGATCCTATTATCAATAATAAGTAGTATATAATGAATGATTTAATAACATAACCATGAAATATGTGGTATTTAAATAATAAATTAACAAAATGAATCCATAATCATCTAAAACTAATTTACTATAGTATCCATGACCATAGATGAACACATGGATAATTATAATCATTTATATGTTATTGATTGAATTTATAATGTTAGAAATCAAAAAATATTCATATGAACTTATTCCATAACAATATCTTATTATGGGAATATGTATAAAAATAAATCCAACGTATTGTTTTTCATGAGAAATATAAATGTGTATTGTGGTCATAAAAGTCTAGTCCACACCTGTTAACTTTTTATGTTCAATGCATTCACCATGATAGTGGTCAACACCATTCATATAATTATCTAAGGAACCATATAATGAATAAAACTATTCATTCCATATATTTATAAAAACAAAAATAAAATACCTTAATTTAAATATTATAATTTTAATGTCGGTAAGAAAATTCCCTATTCATAATATAATTCATGGGGTATCATTAAAATATCATAATTAATTTTTATCAAAGAAATATATTGGTGGGGTATATTTAATGGTACATGTTTTCCATGGATGATTTTATTGTTGTCATTTGTTTTCATTTCTAGTAAAAATAATTTTTTAGATATCACTAAGAGTTATTGAGTATTTCAAATCATATCCCCCGGTTGTGTATCCATGGGTGTGAAGTCATTGTCCCACATGTCATCTGTCAATGTAATAATTGTTTCAATCATAAATTGACCATTTTAAGGTTATTACACATATATTTATTTATTCCAAACCCACATACACATTTATGTATCCATACTAGGATGTATTTTCTAGAAAATTACACATAATTTGACATTTACAAATCATATAATGACATTGTCACATTAAATAATGTTAATTTTGAAAACTGTTTTCGTAACTATTGAATTAAATGAGTATGAGGGAAGGATAAAAGTATATACTTTTGAATGCATTATATTTCATATGTAATTTTACAAAATTTATTCCTTGTAAAAGTATTTATGATGTAAAATAAAATATACAGTGATTATAATAAGACCTAGAAAATAAAAATTAAGTTGGAAACCCCTGCATGTGGCTTTTTTATCAATTATACCCAAAAATATTCATATATACTTCATATAATTGTTCATAAAATCCCATTAATAGATTAATATATTGATATAACATCTAAAATATGTAGAATATATAAACAATATGATAGAAATATGGTTCATATTAAAAAACATGTCCCAAAGAGATGATTTTGTGAATGTAACCAAATACCTCTTATCATAACATCCATGAATATAATTAATAATATAATATAAAAGACTTTAAAATAATAATGAATTAATTTATAACCATTCTCATATGAATTTATATTTATACTATTTATAAATAGTCTTTTTCTCTAAGAATTCTTCCTATTTTCACATTAGGTGTTTATAGTATTGATCGTCTGAACGAAATTTATAATAGTGGTTATTATATTAATTATTAATTAAAACAGAATTATTAACTTTAAATTAAATTTAATATTATATATTATTTATAAATATTAATCATTTTCCATCTACTTTATTTTTTTTTGTTTTTACCCTTGAATATCAAATAAATAACATCATTTATCTATGTTTTTTATTTATGGAAGAGAGTTTTCATAATTAACTAATAATATTCCAATATAACATATCCTATATATTTAATAAACCATTATTTATTTACTTATGTTACGTTAGGACTAGAATTATGTTCTCATTTTCATTCGCGATAAAAAATCATCGAATTGCTCATGTATCTGGTTGACCAAACAAAACATGAATAGACCCTCCTTAATGAATGATTATTGATTATTTATATTGTGAATATCATTACAACTACTATATAATGATCTAATATAGGTTTAGTGAGTGTGATGTATTGTTATTTTAAATTACTATAATACTAAATTTTGGATATGAACACATTACACCATTTGAATAAAATATTATCCTCTTAGAATACATATTTTAATCGAATAAATGTATGATGCTCATTTTTTTCATATAATTAGTTACTTCCAAATATTATTTTACCAGATCATTAATAATATGTTAAAAATATTATTTACCCTTTAATACCATCATAATAGCCATTAATGTATGGATGTGAGGGGAAAAAAACGTTTTCTCGAAGAGGTCGTATCCCACACAACACACGTATTGATGTTTAATTTATATTTAGAAAAAGAGAAATGTAGTTTGGTATTACATACAAAATCTAAAAAAAGACATATTATATAAATGAATATGTAATTATATAAAAAGTGTGAAAAATAAATTTAATTAGGAATGATAAAAGAAATTATTGTAGTGAAATGAATGAACTTATGATGACACATTGGGGTTTCTCATGGAGGTTTCTCGTTAAGGGACGAGTTTATGATCAAATATTTTAACAAAAATGTCAAGGGAGATAAATATAAATCTAGAGTACGAAAATATTTTATTTTTACAATATTATACAATATTCATAGGAGTTCCTTAAATGGGTGGTTGGTGACCCCTTTTTTATGATTTGAGAATGGAATTTTTGTAATTATTTAACCTTAATATAAATGGTTCACATGCTAAACCTATGAGGTGGCTCCAAAAATATGAAATAAGTTTTCTGGAAATAGATAGAGAGTCAAAATCTCATCCACTCAATTCTACACATGGTTTTATGAAGTTTCATTCCCATTACCCGTTGAATAATAATTTTTAACTTTTTATTTTTTATCGCGTAGACAAGTATATACCTATGGTGACATAATATCTAAGTATAAAAATAAAGTGATAATTATTAGATATGGTGGAACTAAAAATTATAATTATGGAATCCCATTTTTATGATTCAATTTAAATAAGTGTTAATGATAAATATTTACATGAAAAAATTATTGTATATATTTCTTTTTTGTGAAAAAATAATACATCAGAACTAAAATATAATTGTTAATTTTATAAACTATAATTAATATTTTAATATCTACTATTGATATTTTAAAAAATATATTTTTTGGTAAAAATATTTCATGAATTTCTATTTCATAATTATATACTAATAATGTCATATATTTCCTAGTATTATTAAAACTCATATATTTCACTTTTCAAATAAGAATCAATTTTTTTAAACAAATACAAAAAATTAATATTAAAATATTTTATTTATAATGATTTATATAATAAATAGTATAGTTTAAATTAAATTAATGAAATTAATAAAATAAACTTTTAAATATCTTTATGAAAAATGGATCATTCATGTAAGAATTGTTAGATAGTTCCGGATATTGTGTTTACATGGTATAATACGGTCTATGGTATTAAATTACCCCCCTGAAATTTATTTATCCTTGATATATTTGTATATATCAGGTATTAAAAAATTGTGGGTATCACATTCTCATACAATCTTTCGGCTCACAGGTTGGTTCATGTATTTTTTTATTTCTCCAATGGACTATCAAGAATCAACTTATCTTATTCCATAATAATTTATCTCTTGTGTAATAATTCTTGATTGGTTCTTACATAAGTTAAATTTCAAGGCCCAACATTATTATCGCATATTTGAGAATAATAAATAAATTCAAAATTTATTTCCACAGAAATAAAGACTCGAATATGACGTTTAAATTATAATGCTTAGGAAACAAATCCTATTAATAAACAACAACCCCAAATCATTATACTATTATAAATGGCACATTATACCTTGTAATAATATACAATTTTTAAAAACAATATAAATCCATTCCATGGGGATCCCTTCAAAATTACGTTATCCCCTAATATAATATTTTATTCCATCCCTTCAATTAGAATAATACTGATTATATTTTCATCACTATTTGTTAATGTGATATTAAATATTATTTAAATTAGAAGTTTGATCCTTAAAAATATAAAAATAAACTAACATTATTTATTAATATTCATCCTAATATTTTGTAAAATTACACCTCCTCCCACAAAACTCTTCATATATTTCCATTTGGGTTCTCGAATAGGAGAAAATATTGTATACTATTTCACTCAATGGTAGATATTAATCCCACATACCATGAATATTTTGAGACAATGATCGTAGAATATCATCCAATTTAGATATTTTTATTTTTATTTTTCACATCATTATTGGGGTAATAGTTTTTCTTAAAAGTAATTTAATGTGGAGATCCCCATTAAGAATCTTCTAGAACTTCGATGTGAACATAGGGAGATCGTAATATATAGTCATTATAGATTCCCCATGAAGTCTTATGATACATTAATATATATCTAGGTAATACATGCAAGAGTTATACAACTATTATAATTATAAAATGAATAGACTCATTAATATGATTAATGATGAAACATATAACATCATTCTTCCTTGCAGTCTTTTGGGGTCTTGAGAAAAATCCCATTGTAAAATTTTTCTAGGTCATGATATGTATAGGAAGAGATTATATGACTCCATTAGGATGTCGTCTTACAGACTTCGCTTTATGGAATACTACGCATTGATACACAGAGTCCCCATCATCAACACGTATAGTATCCCACCATAAATTTACACATTAACCCATACAAATTTATGTGTTTCTTGGGTATATGGAGAAATTTTAGCTATGTGTGTGACCTAAAAGTAACCTATTCAACATTGTCATGAATGAAATACTTATCCTCTTCACAAAATTAAAAACTCTATATCAATTGATAAAATAAATAAATTCCCAATCAATTACTACTTTCTTGTTCTTTTGTATGTTCTCTTCCTCATTCTGAGTGTATCTATAATTTTTATTAATGACTGTTTCAATATTTATTTGAAAATGAATGATATATCCCCTTCTCTAGAAATCACTATATCCATATTTATTAGATTATTATTTATATATATATTATAAATATTATTAATCATCATTTTTATGAGCCAATGGATGTTCTTAATAAATAAATTATCCACATTATAGTCAATCCAATGGTTGTAATGAATCAAAAAACCATTTTCCTTGATAGTTTCATCCATATTCTTGGCCTATTTTTGATCACCTTCTGATAGACGATATACTTAAAGCTCTTCTTCTCTATATATGTAGCTCATTTTTTCATAGAGGTTGGTCCCCTATATTTTTAGTGAAATTATTAACGATTACATCTCAAGTCAATGGGGTGATATTTTTTTCATGGATTTAAAATTTCTAAAATTCATAAGTAATAACTATATCATTATCTAAAAGGACACAACCATGCACCTTCATTACTACCTAACTAAATATTGCAAATTCTTCATTTATTGATGGTAGTGTTAATATTGGTTCATTAATAAATATCTCATTCTTTTCTTAAAATAATTCCTCTCATTCTCTGGATCGTGTGAATTTAACACCTTTATATTTTATCTTTGTTAATGGTTTGGCCGACCATCTAAAATCTTAACATACAATAAATAATAACCATTTATGCCCACGAAACATTTTATATTTTTCATTTTCATCTTTTTATTTCATTATTTGAATACCTTTATCCTTTAATGATTAGAACACATCCAATCATTGAAAAATTTGGCCACAAAAATAATGTTAATTGATACAAAATTCACAATTACTATATTTGGGACATAATTATTGTTTCTTAAAGGTCTCAAATTTTATTTTTAAATGAGTATTCTTCTATTCATATATCATAAATTATATATAATCATCATCAATGAATATAACCATAATGTTATTAATATTCACTACATTCACTAGATCAATAAAAATAAAAGGATAATTAGATAATCCAAAAAAAATCAAAATTTCAATACCTTGTTCAAAGTGTCTTCATCAAAATATCATCCTTCATCACTATAATATGATGATAAATAGAGTGAGGATAAATTTATGAAAAGTATGTTTCTACTTGGAATCATTTAAAAAAATAATAAATGTGGGTTATGGATAATTATTCTTCAAGGTATTGAAATTTATATCCATATAATCGATTTTCACCCTCATATACCGATCATAATTTTTCACAAAAAATTAGTGTCCCATCTTAGTGAAATTCTAAGGAGTAAAAATCCATTATCACTCAAAACATGTAGTAATTTATTCAAGTTAGCCAACTCAAATAGTTCCATTATATAAGGATTTTTAGATAGAGTCCATAATTCAGTAATATATTTTAAAGATAACTCATCTTCATTCCATGGTAGAGGAAAAGGAAATTCATCCTGAAAAACATCATTGAGATTTTTTACCACTGGAGCATCATGTATTATTATGACATTTTCCACATCAACTAATCACATTTGATCTTACACCAAACCAAGAATTATTTTTGGAGACATAATAGGGAGGATCCTGACATGATTTAGATGATGATGTTTCCCTCTAATGAAAACATATTCCACCTCACATTCACAAATCATACACTATTTCCCATACTAATAAATATTTTCATTATACATTGAAAACCTATATATACCAAGGATCATATGAAATTAAAAAAAAGTAATAAAATTCATATTTATAAATTTGATAAGACCATGAATTATAATTGTAACTACGTGAAACATCATTATTTAAATAAGCATCCCACTTAGTTTCCTAATTGATGAATCCCCTCCATGGGATCCTGGGATGAATCTATAATTTTCAGAAAACACAGAAGACATTAATGTGTTTAGAGATACAGAATAAAATAAATATTTAGCTTAATTTTATAAACCTATCAATTAATATTTTATGATATCATTAAGATCATCAACCTACCCTTTTGAAATTACTTATTATTTTCTTTTGTCCCTTTTCAATTTTGAGTTAAATTACTTTGAAATTTTGGGAATTAGTTTATATAATATCCCTTCCACCTATATTTGAAATATTGAACAAATATAACTACATCCTGTTCATTTCGTTTATGATTAAAATGGTATTTTTTCACACTTTTAAAAAACTCATATTCCCTTCTTATACTCCCTAGGGTGTTTCTTCCCATAGATATAAAATGCGTGAAATAAAACCCTTCATTTTATCCCCTTTTCACAAAATATTTTCAATGATTACTCAATTGAATATTAATATTATAATTTTCATGAAATAAATATATCCTAGAGAACATTATTTTTTCACAATATAGATTGACACTATATAATAATTTGAGGAAAATCTCTATGTTTCCAACACCCAATAAAGTCTCAACATCAACCCATAAATATATACTATTATTATTATTCTATTTTACATGTTTCTAGTCTATAGTATGCTTATCTAGGATTATAATCTTAGACTCATATTCATCTACACTTTCCTCCTCCTTTTTTATAATATTGTTGAACATCCATTCAATTTATTCTATATTCTAATGATGAAATTATTATTTTTATATAATATATCATTAATAATTTCCAATTCCTTGAATATAATATCATATAAACCTTTAGTTTTTTATAATTATAGACTAAAATTTGTCTATATCATCCTTCAGAGAATATACCACCATGAAAATGTATTCCTTTTCACTACATCCTGAATCAATAATGATCTTACCTACAGACATGATCAATCATTAAAATACAAAATGATTAGTAGTTACATTTAATTATCGATGCATTTTGTCGCATGAAATTGGCAATCATTATTGAACGATGATTTTATCAGTAGGATATTCTATTGGGGTGAGACTATCTCTCAAATAATTAGTCAATTACACCCAATTTATTTTTGAATATATTATTCCCAAAACCATATTTATTAACATGATTAAAATGTAATATCCAAGAATTTATTGTGGGTGTTGATATGGTTCCCATTACTCTAGTTTTGATGCTTCATTATACAATATAATTCACATTAATATCCCATGATATTTTGATTTTTTAAGTACAATTCCTATTTGGTTTCCTAGAGTGTTCCCTAGAAATCATAAGGTATTTTCATAGAAATTGTTCAAACTCACATTTTTGCTCTAAATATAATCCCCATGGACCCTTATAAAGTTAAAATTCTTCCAAATATAATATATCAGACCCTATAAAACTAGATTTAATAATTGTAATATATTATTGGTGTAGAAAGATAGAGTTGTGGAAGGATCCAGTAGTTCAGTAGTCTTGGAAGGCTGTGGACACACATAAAATACATTTCAAAAAAACATATAGCATGAAAATAATAACATATAATTACAATTAAAATAATAATATCCCAAAAAATATACATAGATCCCCACTATATTTAACTTGGAATGGAAAAAATTAATGGTGAGGTCAGATACTCGGTAATGAGTTGTGTAGAATAGAATATTTCAAAACATAAACATATAATATTTGATATATTATGAGTAAATGAAAAAAATGAATCCATAAACAAATGAAACTAATGGGAATATATATCCATGAAAATAAATGAAAACATCGGCAAAAAAATCATTTATCTCATACTGATTTAATGAATAATTTTAAACATTAAAACGTTCTTCCAAGACTATGGTAGAAGCTATATCATGTTATCGAATGAGTTATAATAAAACTGTTATTGTCTCATAAAACCTATTCATTTAATGTGGTGATATAAATTATAATTTACATTGATCCATTGATTAAGATCAATGCAGACACTATAACATTAATCAGACATTTAATACCAGGAAATGAGGTAACACTTGTTAAATAAATAAATGGTTTTCCATATATTGTGAAATAATTAAATTATATATATTACCATAGAATATAATGATATTTATGTCAATGAGAAAATTATCTTATAAAATTTTATTTTATTGAGTATAGTCAAAGTAACAATAAATACAATTATCAATGAAATACAGTGGTGGTGGAAGTTTTAATTTGTAGTGTTATGGATTGAATATAGTAATTTAGTTTAATATTTTTCATTTTTAGGAGACCCATTCAATGGTAATAAATAACTTTTTAAATTTTTTATTAATACAATGTGAATATTACAAATAATATCCCTTTGGAGTGTTTCTACATGTGTGTTGTCTTTATACCACTCATTATTCGTTAGTTTGGTAATTGAATAAATGATAAAAAAATCCATTTTTTGGGTGATTAACACTAATTGAATCTATTACATATCCACCCCCATAGGAAAATATCTATATATGGAATAATATTTTTAGAATGTAAAAATTTTATTTTTTTCAAAATCGATGATTGGTTTTCAACAATGGAACTAGTTGAGTTTCTATATTGATTTGGTAACTCATGAATCAGAAGGATATGAGAGATGGATTACAATATAGGAATTTAAATCCATTAAATTACATCACTAATTTAGAAACAAATATTCTAGGTAAATGTATATAACATTAAAAATAAAATAAGTAGTGATTATAACATAAGTCTCAATGAATGAAAATTGAGATGGAAAAACCCCATATGTGGTCTGGGTAGCAATTCAATAATTACCTCTCAAGAAATGGGAAATTTAATTTGTATTAAAATAACAAAAATTATTTCATTTCATGATATAAAATATCAAATAGAAAATATATATCAACCGAATAATTGACATTCGGTGAATAATACACAAGCACTCTCAATGGGTGGAATTTGAGATTTAAATGGCTTACCTCTTACATTGAATTTTGTGAAGACATTTTAACATAAAAAATAAAAAAATAATTTTTTTTATTATATAATTTAAAACCATAAATATTTCCATTTACAATTGGACACTTTATAAATAGTGTTAATCTATTTTAAATCATTCAAATTTTCATATCGGGTCTTAACTATTTTGATTGTTTGTAGTAGTTTTTTAAAAGTCATGTACATATTCATTGTTCATTAAAAAATTTTTTTACTCATTAATTTAAATTATAGTAAATTATGATTGGTAATTATTAAATATTTTTTTAATTCATTTCATGAGTGTTTTAGTTGTATCCTTTAATGTTATATAGATAATAAGCATTGTTGAGTAATTCAAGTCTACAAAAGGATGTTTTATTAATTGATGAACACAATTTCCATATAAAGTCCCCATAATAAATGAAAAATAATTATTTATTTAAAATTAAATATTATACCAATAATTTCTTTTCAAAACCTACTGATTAAATAAATTCATATTATTGTTCATGTATCTGGTTAAACCAATAATAACAAAAACATTACATGTTTTAATAATGAATTATGAGGTGATTTTTTATTATATCATTATTACAGTAACACATTGACCTTATTTATCTTTTATCGGTTTAATATATCTATATTTAGAGGTACTAGAATAATAAATAATCGATATTAAATCATTATACATTTTTTGTAAAATTATATATCTTAGTGTTCATATTTAAAATAAATTAACTAATGACCCTCATTTGTCGATAATATCCTAAAACGGTAAAACTCATATCAATAAAATGTTAAATATATCAGTAATTTCATATTTACACTTTAATACCATAATTAGATACATCCTTTAATGATAGTAAAAGAAAATTAATCAAGTCTTTTGTTAGAGGTTGTTGTCCTCACAATGTATAAATGGTGGTTTTTTATTTCATATGGAAAATGGAAATGATATAGAATTTTTATTTCCAAAATAAAAGAAAAAAAATTATACTATAAAAAATAAATTGATTATATAATACATGGAAATATATTTCTACACAAAAATGTAAAATAATAAATTTTAGTGAAAATGTTGATCATATGTTTGGGACTATATGATTCTCTTAGATGATTCCTTGGAAAAAAAGGTTTTAGGAAAGTATCTTATTAAAATAAGATAAATAGAGTAAGTTATTTTTATAGTGGAATGAAGAAAGGAAAATATCCAGGATGATTTTATTGTGTTCCTTCATTGGTTGGTGTGTGGACTCCTTAATAAGTTGTTATAATAAATTTTATTATAAATTTTTCAACATAATATAAAAAGATCACATGTTAAACATGTCACATGGATCGAAAAATAGAAAATAATGGAGTGTAAAATATATTTGGTAAATAAAAACCTAATCTGTTAAACATTGGACATTTGGTTTACCATTTTTCAGTTATTTTAGAAACTAAATTAGTTTATTTACAAATTTTCTATTACCACAATAACTAGTTTTTACATATATTAACGTAATTAGTATGATAATAATTATTTGATATTTATATGATAATTTTAACATATTGACCATAACTATATAATAAATTTTTCATTATTAAATTTATATATGTTGTAAAAATTAAATTTAATATCACATATGTTTAATATATGAAAAAAATTCAGAATTTTTTTTTGTAAATTACAAAAATTAATCATCTGTTTCTAAACTATAATTAATATTTTTAAATATATACATTGAATTGTGATATATGTATTTTTATAAATAAATGGGTTTCGTAAATTTATATGTTGTACTTATATTAAAATAATGCTATAAATGTGTTTATATTAAGAAAAACAAAATATTGTATTGTTCGCCAAAAAATTCTATTATTTATAAGATTCTTGAGATACATCTTAAGGATAATATTATTTTGAAAAATTCAAAATTGATGACTATTTTATTAAATTAAATTACAAAAATAAACAAATTAAACATTTTATTATTTAAATAAATATAAGATTCTTTCTATAAGAATTGTATGATATTTTAGGATATGTTTTTTATCCGTTATTGTATAGTATAAGGTAATTCATTTTGGTCATTTTATAGAAAATTTATCCACATTACCTCATTTTATATTTAATTTGGCATCACATATTTTAACTCTATAACATATTTTTATATTGGAAAATAAATAATACATTCATTTCTTATTTTTTATTGGTAACTATAATTTTGTGATTCAATTAATATAAATGAAGTTTTAAATAACAAAAACATAAAAATTCATTTGAAAATATAAAATAATTAGAAAATCCAATTATATAAAAATTTTAATTTTAGGAACATTTGATATTATAATGATTCATTCTTTCTAATTTTCAATTCACTGTATATTGATATATTTTATTATACATTGAATCATTATATGACCCAAATTAATCCTTTAGATATGCTATATATAATTTATTAGAATAAAAATACATTACACTTAGAAAAGATGATTACATGAAAAATAATCTTCATATTACATGATTTTTATCTCTTCCAATATGAAATAATTATTTATGTATAGATTATTTAATTTTACCATTCCATTGGTTTGTGAATAATTATTTGATATTTATAGAAACATAAATTTATTATAAAAATTTTTGATGAGAAAAATAAATTTTTTAAGTAAAATATTTTAACTAATTTTAAAATTTCATTCAATAATTATGAATTTTATGTGTTATATAAAAATTTGAATTTGTAAAAAAAAATACATAAATTGTGAAAACAACCCATCAAAATATAACATACAATAATATATAATGGTTATTTTATATTCAAATATATATATATATATATATATATCATTACATACATCTCTAAAATTATTCATCATAATAAGTAAATAATTTTTATCGATGATTTATATATTTATAACTTCTCATATTTTTTGTATATCCATCATTAGTGGTAGGATGTTCTATGTAGATAGTGATAATGAGAATTTCATATTTATAGTTGTTTTAATGAATTAGTTTTCATTCCTTCTTTAATTTTACTAATTATTTTTTACTTAGTTATATTGTAATATATTTCATTTCACAAAGAAATATACCTCCGTAATAAAAATAAATATCTCTTTATTTTTGTTTGGATTTTCATGTATAATATTTTAACTCACACATTATTTATATCTAAAGGTAGTTCTATATTTAAATTATTGTGTCTAGAATATATAAAAATTAAAAAACACTTATAAATGATAGTTCGTAACTCTAATGAAAAAATGGGGGAAAATATACCACATTACTTCTTTAGGATTTCATATTTCATAAAAAAATCATACTCTTTTTTAGAGAAATATAACCAGATTTTTGGCCTTATTTCGTAGAAAATTATCACTATGGTATTTGATTTATAGAATTAATGTAATGAACAGAACCTAGCAGCCCAATTACATTGAATATTTATTTTATATGAGTTGCAAGGAGTTTGTTCAAATAGTAAAGAGAAGTGTTTGAGATGAAAATCCAGTTTGGGTGCATTATTATGTTTTGGAGGCTTTAGGTGCACCATTTATGTTTTAATGAAAATTTAGATATATAATGGGGTGAAAATATCCATGTAAATTATAACTTGATGATGAGGATGTGGCATGTAATCCACGGTTTTAACATGGACTCCATAGTAGATTTGTTTTTTTTTTATCATGGTTGTTATCTGGGGATTGGATATAGTGTGGTGATACTATGTTAAACATGCGGTAGAGTCCAAGTAGCATAGTAGGTGGTGGGATGTATCATGGGATCTTATAGGGTTGATATTTTGTATTTCCATAAATTTTGTGTTAACTACATCATGGATCCATATAGTGGAATTGTCTTCTTCAAAGGTTATTCCATCTTGTGAGGTAGTTCTTCCCTTATTTTCTAGCCCCTCTTATAGATTTATTTAATTACTCCAAGAAATTTAGTGATTAACATGTATATATATTTTTAGATGAAATATGTGGTGTTATCTATTTCTCAACACCCTGTTTCTCTCAATTTAGACCCATTACATCACAGCTTACCAGCCTAGAGATATGTTGTGATGATTTCATTTATAGATATAGTTTCAAAGCCCAATAAAATCCAATCATTATTACCTATATTCCTTTTTATTGGGAGATCATAGGGTTTCCTTGGGATATGATTCAGTTCCTATTGATTGGATTTAATCTTCGAAAATATTTTGGCTTGTTTCTTGAATATCTAGGTTACTTTCTTCATCATAATTCTTTAATAGCTCATTATTCATCAACCAATGATGCATGGGTATTTGTGAAACTGATTTTTTTTTGGATTGTGGAATATTTTTTATGATGTATAATGTGTTTTATGATGATGGTGTTCCATTTGTGTGATCTTGTCCATGGTAACAAATATGAACCATTGTTTCATTACACAATTATTTGAGAAGATCTAATTTATGTGGGACATACAACCCCTATCCTTTTTTCTTGTGAAATCATGAAATATTCAAGATTTTTTCATTCATTGTGTGATATATATATATATTTTTAATATTATAATTACCAGAAAAAAATTAATTTATTAGGATAAAGGAAAAATTATATTATTTCACATGCATTTAATTGATTCCTAATAAATCATTATTATAAAATCATTTAGAACATGATTTTATTATAAATATATGATAAATTTCCATAACCATTCCATGATTGGATGATTGAATCACACAATATAATATGACAATTACAAAAATATTATAAGGAACTATTAGTGTGAGAAATATGGAAATTATATGACAACACTGTTTCAAGTAATGAGGAAATAATATAAAATTCCTATTTAGAAGTAAATTTTATAAATAATTGAATCACAATACTTTTTAAAGGTGTGAATATTCTGTTAAAATTATTCTTATTATGTGTGATATTTTTTTGTTTCTTTATAGTAACTATTGTGGATATTTTCGGTTGGGAATGTGTGTCAGTAAAGGGGTTTGGATTATTTGTAATGGGATATGTAATGTTATGGTTTTTGGTGTCCACGATTGTTATTATATTATGGTATATAGGTAAGTGGTTGAATCATAATATGTTTTTTTTGGCATGGTGTTGATGATTTTGTTTCATTTTGGATAGGCTATAGTGAATGATTTGGGGGTAGATATATTTTGTGGGATTAATGTGTTGGTTTTGGGTATTATGGACTGTTTTCCTATTTTCATAGCAGATCTGATACAAAAATTGTAATATTTGATGAAAATGATATGAAATTTCAAAAAATATATGTTTTCAAAATAATAGTTTTCAATAAGAAATCTACTTGTAAATGATGTGAATTTGTATTATTATGTTTGTAAATGGTTAGACATAAAATATGGAATATAATTGACTTAGTGAAATGATGTTATTTTGTAAATGGTAAACCTATTAATGTAATGATATGAAAAAAATAACATGAATTATGTTCTTGGTTTTGACTGTTATTTTGGTTCTTATGAGTAAATTTTCATTATATTAGTGGTGATATATTATGAAAAATGTTGTGATGTAGTGGTAATCAGTTGATCAGAGTTATAGGTTCTTCATTGTGTGAATCCATATAATGGGATTCTATATATTAATCTATAAATTCAGGTTCTTGGGATATCTGTATCCAATCGACCTATGTTTGATAACCTTATATGTATACAAAATAACTAGGTTCTGCATTCATATGAGAATAACCATGTTAGTATGTGAATTCATATTTCTATCACATCTTCCTTACTTATCCTTTAATATTATTAATCATTAATTAATAGATTTTTCATCAGTATTTTTGGATCACATATGAGTTTTAGTGGGGTTCATTCCTGGTAGGAGGTGTAAATGAGGGTTATCTACATCATTTTTATTATACCCTGCAATTCTAGACTTCTTTTATATAGAATATAATTATGTGGTTTAACAATAGTTATATATAGAATGATGATATTTTTAATTAGTAATTATTCTAGATAAAGAAGTTAGGGATGCAATTGAAAAAACATTAGGCTGGGAAGGGATCCTGAATATGATGTTTAAAGTGGTCATGTGAGAGCCCAAAATTGTTGGGGAAGTGGTTTCATAGAACTATTTAATTATGTTATCTCATTATATTTTATAGTATATTGGATAAATGTTTTTTGAGTGCTCCATGGTGACATTATGGAAATTATTTTACCACTTTAAATGTATTTAATTTTTTTCATCATTGTTAATCATTATAATCTTTTGACATTTGTTTGATAGAAAATGTTTATGAACTGAATGATTATACATTTTATTTCAAATCCTATATTTGTATATACTATTTTTTATGTATTTATTGAATGATTTCAAATTGATATTGTTAGTATTAGATTGTATCTTAGGAAATGTTGTTTAATATCTACCAAGGACTATTTGATGGTATTATTTGACTTCACATTCTAATTTACATTCATATTTATGAATTATATGACCTTTTGGATTCTAGTATTATTAACAATTCAATTTCTATTTCTATTTTTCATTTTATTTCATGTCCATAAATATATAAATTTTTAGGGTAATTCCCCCATATGTGTCATATATACCCTTACTGCTAGTTGCTATCCTATGAAATAATATAATAAAGACTCAATGATTCAATCTATTCTTCACTACTGACCTTGAATAGGTTCTGAGATCAGTGTAGGGGGTCATGAAATTGTAGTATTAGATAGAATTATACCATTTTCACTAATTTAATTGAATCTAATGAATTAAACTTCTACATTATTCATGATTTTTTTTATATTTTCAATTGATGTGGAGAAAATTCACATTCCCCTAGTGGTATCCACGCTAGTTAGAGATCGAGTGTGACTTTTGATGTTGGTGGAGCACAATGGTAATCAGGTAGTGTCAATCATTATGACATTTATATGTTATACAACCATATTTTTTAATCATTAGCATTGATTGGTTCTATTCGATGCATTCCATCATTTTTTTAAAGGAGAGCCTTGTTACTTGACATAGAGGGACAAAATATAGTTTTTATTATGAGATTATATATCTTATATGTTATAGTTGGGTGTCTCCCATAATTTATCAATTGGTATAATTATTAGTGAAACTAATTAGAGCACTAGAATCGAAGTCCCTCAAAGTTATCAATGGGGTTTTTTATATGTCATTCGAAATGTTGTTTAATCACATTCTACTCTATGGGATACAATATTAATATAGATATAAAAAAATTTCTTCTCTGATATTTATGTATCCTTATCAAATTAAATTTTTAGAGGTGTATGAGTTTAAAATATAGATGGGTGGAATAATGCCTAAGGGACATATTCAGCTAAGAATTATTACATGGTGTTCTTCTTCAATGTTCACAAATCTAGTGGAAAATAATATAATGTTTTGTATAGATCACAGGTGGTTGAATTAGATGATGAACATGAATCATTACCACTACTATGTATTGATTATATATTAAACTAGTTGAAGGGGGTGAGTATGTTTTCAATGGTTGACCTCTATACTAGATATCATTAGTTGAGGATGAAGGAGTGGGATATCGAGATGGATGAATTATTAGGATGATAATGTAATGTTGAGATTTTATTCATGTTTTTGGGCCATAAAAACAATGTTATCTTTGAATTTATCATGAACACTATTGTTCATCAATTCATGAACCATTTTAATGGTATTTGTATTTGCTAACATTTTTCTAAAATCAAGATATAAAGAAAAGCATGTTGATCACTTAAAATCATTCTTACAGAATATATGGAATCAATAGATTTATGGGAATTTATCTAATGGTATAGTTTGGATTAGGAATGTGTAATTTATTGGATATGATGTGAATTTTAAAATGATATTTCTTGATCCCTTGAAGGTGATGGTGATTGTGTCATTTAAATCATTTAAGAACTTGGAGGTGGACTGTATACTTATTTTCCTTATGGGATATTGGAATAGTATATAATAAAGATTTCTCATGTTCAATATCCACTAAAATCCATAACAAAAAAAAGATTAGGATTTTGAATAGACTGATTAGTAACATGAAACGTGGGACTATATAATGAAAAATATTTTTTTCTCCAATGATTCGATTACCTAAAGTGGGTGTGACATATGAGTTGTTTTTTTGATATGTATCACTTATGATTGGGATATTACATAATGAAGATAAGAGTTTTTATTTATTATGGAACAATGAAGTTCAACACCATGAATTGAAATATGTCATCAATGATTTTTGAGATGGTCACATTGATGTAATCCCTGGGGTAATGGAAATACTATCTCAATAGTTAGAGTTTTTTGTCCTATATGTGTCAAAATATATGAGGTATGATTTCTTTTGAGAAGATTAAAATCTATAATAAAATTGGTTGATATATTTTCTTAATGATTATTATTTTTTATATCATATATTATGATAAAAGTATACATTTTGGCTGTTGTTCTAAGAATGAATTAAAATAGTGATATTTTTTGGAGCCATTTGATTATTAGATAACGATGGAAGAGTAGGAGAAGATTCATCTAGATGTTCAATATCAAAGTGTTAGGGTTTACATATATCAAGTGATATTAAACTAATTAATAATTCATCTGGATGGGGAATTCAGATAGGATACTCAATGGTCGAGGTGATTCAGGATCATATTCTTTATAGTGATTTTCCTAATAGATGGTCGGATTGTTTTCTATATATGTTGTAGTCTCAGGGGAGGTTGTTTATCCTAATAGTGGTTTACAACTATTTTTATAATTATTTTCATAGATTAGCACAAGGGGGTTTATAAATGTGTATCTAATATGTATCATGTATTACATATTCATTTCTTTTGGCATGAGATAAATTAATTTGTAGAGGATTTTATGGAATCATGTCTATTCGATCATCAGGTAGTGAGTGGACGACATGTTCTTTGTGGATTATTAGAGCCCCTAGATATACCTAACTATAACATGGATGTCATATCAATTGATTTTATTCTTGGTTGTCTCAAAATTTAGGTGCTGGTGATTCCATTTGGGATTTCCTCAATAGATTATTAATGGTAGGTTATTTTTTACCCATCTTGTTTTCATGTTCTAATGATAATTTAGTGAGTATATTTCTAGATGCGACTTCACAAATTCATATAGTGGTGGATAATATTATCAATGACTGATAATATTATTATAGATAGAGTTAATATAGATGTTTGGAGAACACTTTTGTCTCCTAGTAATTACATTACAATGCATTACACCCATAGATAGATGAGAAAATATATAGAGACCTAGTTTATATCTAATAAGTCATTAAAACATTTCTAAATATTATTCCCAAGAAAGGTGCTGAGACAACGTGCGATTTCAGGGCCTAGTGTGGCCGAAAATAATTTTATAAAATATTATATATATTCTATATTAAGCACAAGTTGTTAATTAAAAAAATATGATAACTCTAAAAGGTTGATTGGATCCGAAATCCAAGACCACGGTTGGGTTTGGAATGTGGTGAATTCACCTTGGTGCAATATAAAATAAGTCAGAATGGAACATTCAAACACCTCACTCATTGGAAGTAAATTTAATTAACTGATTAAATTAATTTATTTAATTACATAAAATAACATTAACCTAATTATTTTATATATGTATGTGGTTAAGGTAAATTTTTTCACATAATCATATTTTTTATGCAAGATACAATTTCACCAAACCTATTCTCTCCATTGAAAAAATGAGGAATGATGGTTGAATGATGAGAAAAAAGTTGATCTAGATCAATCAAAATGCAATAGATCCATCCCCTTCATCGATGAACATGTTCTTCATCAAAAATGGTCAATTAAATCTATGTATGTCAAGTCAGTATAATTTTACACCCTTTATTAAATATTTGAGCCTGTTGAAACTAAATTCCATAACCTACACCTTCAAATTCCAACCTTACATGAGCCCGAGTACCAGTTTTCAATTCCTGTTCAGTTTTTCTAACCTGAATTACAAAATTACAATCCGATGGAAATGAGAATTTTTCTAGTGCTCCAAATTTTTTTTAGGTACCTCTCCATCTTCAATTATTCATCTTCTTTTCCATGAAAATCTCTTGAATCCTTGTTTCATGATTTCCAGTTGACATGAGATCGATTAGGCCCCAATAAATGATACTCAATCATGGAACATCAACATATTTTAGGGTGAAGCGTAAATTTGGAAATGGCATGATTTGGGGATGATTAATATGAATCCTTCAATACTTTCCAACATGAAATGAATCAATGGTGGAATTAGGAAGATCCCTCCAAACACTCATTTATGAACGCGGCCAATTCACGATGAATGGAAAAGAAATTACACTTTCAGTGTCTAGATCTGATGTTTTCGGAGTAGATTCAGGTGAATTTGATCGTGGATGGAGAAAATTTGAAGTGTTAATGATGATTTGGGAGTGATCTATAGATTCTTCCATAATACCAACAACACACCATGTTTATTGACGAACACACAGCGAGAATACTCCATCAACATTGATGCTAGGGGATGGTAAAAGTTAATGATGATAGAGTGTGTACTCCCATTGAAATGTTTTCTAATACCTTTAACTATGAGGAAAGTCGTGTGAAGTAAGAAATGGAAAGGCACATACGATGTACAGAAAAAAAATCATGGTTTGGCCACATGAGAAGAATATTTTGTTGATAAATAAACCATGTACTGAATTACACCGACACATATTCTGATTACACATCCACAACCAGCACATAGAACCTCATTCCCTATATATATGAAACACATTGTCTAGTCCACCTACATGTCATGCACTACTACATGGCATGGGACACGTGCCTTACTAGAGACTAGTCTAGAAACTATAGTGGGCTACACCCTATGTCGGGCCCCTAAAATGTCGTGTACTTTTTGATCTCCCCAAGAAATATTTAATCATCTGTATGTCCATTGTTTGATCTAGTATTTATACCTATGATATCCATATCTTTAGTTCTTTTGATACATAGAATATGATGGTACCTTCAGAAGAAGCTTTCATGATATGATATGGATGTTACGAGTTTGGAACATGTATAGATCACACCCGATGATGGTAGCGATTAGATAGGCTTACCAGGAAGATGATTCTGGGATGGACTCGGTAGTGTAGACCCCGAAGACCGTCTCGGCTAACCATTATCTAGGTTTAGGTTTTTTAGTCCTTGATAATGATTCTGAGCTCACCCTCCTATAAGACTGGGTATTCTTGTCCTTGACATCCTTTTGGGTTGACTCTATAGTAAGGATGTCTAGCGTAATCCTGAAAAATGATTTTGAAATAACCCTCTTGTTGAGCTAGGTAGTAGAGTCCTGAATGACCTTTCGGGATGACCCTCCATCTGGGCTAGGTAGTTTAATCCCCGGTTATGATTCTGGGCTAACCCTCCAGCTTTGCTGGGTAGTGTTGTCCCCGAAAAACTTTCAGGCTGACAATCTAGCTCGGCTGTGTAGTGTAGTCCATGATGACCATGTCGATCAGACCCTCCAACTGAGATGGGATGCATAGTCTACTGTGACCTTCTAGATAAGACACTAGATTATGCGTCACAATTGAGAGGTTTGAATTGACTTACCTAAGAACTCATTACAAATATGGATTGTTTCCCCATAGAGTGGTGTTCATGTGATGTTATCTAGAAACATGCAAGTGATTCATTTCCACCCAAAGTGGATGGTATCATGGTGTGACTATTTGAGCCCCTTTGACTTCTGAGTCTATGGAATACACTTGAGGTGTTGAGAATCACATGTGACTATACCTTGGAACTATTGGATACTCATCTTCATGGTCTAAGATGTGAGATTGAGATCCCCTTACTCTATCATTTGTGATTATTTCACTATGTTTGTATATATATATATATATTACTATAGTACCCCCTCCATGGGATTTGTTTACTCTACTACCAAGAGAGGCGAAGAGGAGTGCGGTATACAATGTGATTTCAGTGTCTAGATTCTTGTGGTTGGACTGGTCTACTCACCAGATTTAGATAGTAATAAATCAATGGGTAGTTCACCTACTCACAATTTCATGGTCATTGTGTTTCGATAATAATAAATTCACACTTATTATGGGTTGAGTTGTAATATTCCATTCACTTTTATTGTACTTTGTTCCATTTACTGCTTCTCTTTTGTTATATCTCTTACTGATCTACATTATACTGTTTGGGGTGTTCTACTGGATAAATATATATTCATACCTACATGGGATTTACCCAAAATGTGTATTTTATATTTTATATAGTGGATAGTTCAGTCGTGACTACAAATGAGCATAAGGAAACAGGCTGTGTGGACTGTGTACTGTGGTAATAGTTGGGATACAAGAGTTTGGTTCTCTCAGTGGATAATCCATTCTAGTTTCCTTCAGGTAGGGACAACATTGTCCTTTTGTAATGTGTTTCCCCTTTACATTTTAGTATTCACTATCATACTCTTGTATCATCTAGTTATTCATGCATATTCACTTTACCTTATTAAAATTTTCAATTTTTGTATTGATCCTTTAATCTTTTGCATTGAGTTGGCATCGTTGATGTTTGTGGTAATTATGAAATGGACTCCCTGGGTTTTTTCCTTTGTCACTTGTCGCCATCAAATAGACTATGGGGGAACTCTTAGGGTAGTTGTGGCTCTAGCCCTAGCATTGGTTGGGTGTGATAGAGTGGTATCAAGGGTGGTTCATTCCATGGTATTTTGTTCATACATTACTGAAAAATGATTTGGTTTGTATTTAGGGAAATGGTTTCGAAGTGTCTCAAGAGAAGCTCTCAGTCCCGGGAGTATTGTTTTGGTATGAGAAGCTTATGTATCTATTCAATATGAACAAAATTATCTTCTTCTATACTTGGATCTAGGTGGAATTTTTTATAGGGAACAATAGTACATGAATCATATAGGATTGATTCTCGGATATTACTTCCTACGTAAGATCAAAATTACTTTTTGTTATATATATATGATCATCTAACTGAGATACTCCTTGACAATTTTCTGGATGTCTATTGATGATATCCAACAAGGATACTAGCTATGGTTTGGGAAGGTGGATCTATGAGGGATGATGCCTAAATTCAGGGTCCATCATGTGATCTAATTCTTCTAGGTGCACCAGTAGCGTAGCCTACACCCATTGATAAGAATATAGTCCCAGGAGGGTATTCTGTTGATGTGCATAGGCTTATCACACTATGCGAGTTCTAGAATCAGCGATTGCTGCGGTAATGTGACAAGCCATATCCTCGAGCTGTAGATGATTTGCCGGAGTCGTTGGACTGTGAGTTTCTACTGGTTCATACCCTAACAGATCAGATGCTCTATTTTTCTTCTATTCTATTACATTGAAAATTTGGGAATTGTAGGACCATAATTACCCAGATTCATGATTAGTCTATGCTCTTCTTGGGAGAATTCCATAATCTATTCCATGAATAGTTCTACCCCCCATTCTTATGCTCCATTCGGATTCTGAACCATCTAGAGTTCAAAAATAAGGATAAAAGTAGCAGAGTATGCGGAAAGGTTCAACGACATTACGTGCTACCCTCATGAAATGATCAGAGATGGAAACATTTGATCACAGTTGTTTGAGCTGGGACATTATAGAGATATTTAGGCAAGATTATTGACCTTGTATACCCCCCCCCCATGCTGGGGTGATGATGAAATGAATTGATATGGAGAGATTACTGGAAGAGGGATCCCAGATAGATGGAGTTGATAGTAGGAACAATAGTTATGAGTCATCTTTACCAGGAGGAAAGCGTCATAGGTTTTGGAATTGAAGACCCTTTTGTGATTAGACTCAAGGGCATGGTTGCCCAGTTTAGGGGTAGTGAAGATCATCAGGGAAACCAAGGGAGGTAAAATGCTACCGATGTGATAGGTGGGGTCACATGTCCCGAGACTATCGAAAATGGTGTATTGAGAGTCCCAAGTAGGCCAAAAATAGACTTCTATGGATATGGAATATTCAATATCAAAGATATCTTGGGTGGGAATAGGATAGTCCCTAGTGAGTGAAGCTAGAAGTCGGGTGAGAGGTGCTGTATGTGGGAGATAGTTTTATGAGGTTCAAACACCATCATAATAAGGAAATCCATAGTAGGCTCAGGGAGCTGGTGGCCGAGGCTACAAATAGCTATATGCTATGAACGTCTATGACCTAACGGGACATGTGATGATTCAAGGAATGATATGTGTTTAATGTACTCTTACCTTATTATTAATATACACATGTTATATCCATTCTTTTGTCACTCAGATTATTATGTAGGAGCTAGATCTCTCATTATAGAAGCTAGTACAACATCTATGTCATGAGGTTTCACCAGGGAACACTTCCTCTGTATGTTTCATCAATCGGTTATATGATATGTATATTTGAAGAGAGAGGTACATGTGGGACCTAGTGTTTGTCCTTTTGGAACCCTATTATATAGTCTTGGGCATGTATTGGATTTTTATGGTTCGAGAAAAAATAAACTATCATCGTCGTTTTTTTAGATTCCTATTTATTGAGGGGATAGGGTTCTCTTTTTTCGGTTAGAGAACCTCATTGATGAATGATTGCATGCTTTGAGTAAGAGGATACAACCCATTACCCATCATCTAGAAAGAATGAACCTTGGAGAAATAGACTCTTCAGGGATTTGGATCCCCTATTTTGTGAAGGATTATATGAACACCTTTCTTGAAGTCATTACAAGAATACCTCCACATTGGAAGTTTCATTTTTCATTGACTTGCTGCCATGCAATGCCCTGATATCTTTTACAGCATATAGGATGGAGCCCACTATGATTCTAGAGCTATGGTTGAAGCTTGAAAGTTATTGTGAGAATGGTTAAATTAGACCCAGTGTTTCCCCCTGGGAGTCACAAGTCTTGATTGTGAATAAGGCTAGGAGGATCATATGAAATTTCATAGATTATCGCCCCCAGAACAAGGCCAGGATAAATAAAAATTGCCCCTTTATAAAGATCGATGACCCCTTTTATCGGTTTCATTGTGGGATATGGTTCTCCAAGATTTATCTTAGGTGTAGAAACCACCATTTTTAGGTTCTTCTGGATAATATCCCTAATATTTCCTTTATTTTTCGTTTAGGACACTATGAGTTCATAGTGATTCCCATTGGTGTGACAAATTCCCCTAACATTTTATGGATTTTATTGACAAAAAATTCTAGCAATACTTAGACCATTTCTTCATTTTCATTATGGGAAACAGAATCATATATTCCGAGACAGATGAAGATAATGTAGAGCACTCGAGGAGGGTCCTTGATCTACTTAGAGAGAACAAAAATTATGAAGGGTTCTAAAATTTCACATTCTGGATACATCATGTTCACATTCAAGGGCATGTCATTTTCAAGTACCGTTTATCTGTGGGTCTAGATAAGGTCAATACAGTGATTTCATGGGAGCCACCCAATAATCTGTCAGAGGAACATAGTTTTCTTAGATTGGTGGGGTATTACCGAAGATTTTTGGGAGACTTCCCTAGGATAACATCCCCTTTGAACAATCTAACATTGAAGGGACAATTGATTAACTAGCCTGTGTATTGTTAGAAGGCCTTTGAGGAGTTGAGGTAGATGATGAAAAGTGATCTAGTAATGAGGATACCTGAGGAAGGAATTTATTTCATGGTATATTGTGGCACCTCAAGATAAAATATGGGTTATGCGATGATGAAATGACAGGAGTCCATCCCATATAGGTTGAGCTTGTTGAGACCCCATAAGAATAACAATGTGACTCTCAATATAGAGTTAGCAGTGATAGTATTCTATTTGAGGATGTGGAGGTAGTACCTTCTGGGAGAGTGATTTGTGGTTTACTCAGACCACAAGAGTCTATGGTATGTCTTCACCCAAATATAAATGAACATGATGTAGAGAAACTGTTTGGAGTTATTGCATGACTACGATATCAATATAGTTTATACTCAAGGAAATGGAATCATTGATGCATATGCCCCTAGCTGGAATTCCTAGGTTCGTCAGGTGTAGTAAGTTTTATAATAGTTATCATCCCTACTGCTGACCCAGATGGTTCTAGAGGGTACAGTTTTACTATAGTTGACAGTGTTTACTCTTACACTCCTTGAACATGTGAAGATGTCCAAGATAAGAGACATTGACATCGTGGTTCTGTGTGATCATATATCCATAGGTGATGAACATAATCTGTATTCTAAAAATTGGAATCATGATATCTTGTTCAAGGGGAGAAGAGTGGTTCTAGAGGAGATATAGGATGATTTGAAGTGAGAGATCCACACTTCTCCCTTAGTTGTATAACCTGGTGTGGGTATGATGTACATGGATCATCAGTGCCTATTTTGGTGGTCCTATATGAGATGGGTTGTATATATGTTCATCTCATGACGCCTTACCTAACAGTAGGTGATTTCGGAGCATCATGTTCTGTATAACTACACTTTATTTTCAAAAACAATCATTTCATTACATAAGAGGAATACATAATCATTTTAAAAACATATTCCCAAATATCGATGTTGGTATAGTTCCTTTTGAAACATGGATGCATAAAACTAAAACAAAAGTTTTCTACAGTATCATCCAATAGGTTATGACTAACTAGAACCCTTAGTAAACACATCAAAAATAATAAAAATATTCATAATATGTCGAATGAAACAAAAAAAATTATTATCTCAAAAGCTCATTAAGGGGAAAAAAGAGAAACATGTAAGAATAAATCTAAGCATAATGTTATGTGAACATTATCATGAAAATATAAAATTATACCATGCATATCAAAGTTAATATACATGAATCATTGCATAAATCATACTTTTCAAAAAGACATTAATCAAATGGAATTAAAGTTAATAATAAATGAAAGAATAAAATTTGAGTATAATAAGGAATTTTGAATAAACATAAGAATATATTTATTTCCATAATATTTAAGGAATCAATTCCAAAACAATCTTAGGGGACAATGTGCTTTACTGAAATAGATGAACCACCATTCTATCTATTTCATTTTAAACCATGTAAACCCTCATTCTCATAATGTATTACTATTCTAAGTAAACCTTCATTCCAGCAATTTATTATTAAACCATGTAAACCCCGATTACATCCATGTTTATCTCAAGAGATATTAATCATTACCCAACGTTTTGAGGGAGATATAGGTCCCAACGGTCGCAAAATTAAATCATTCCTACATGTGACAAAATATCATAAATAATAATATCATAAAAATGGATTTAAATGTGTCTCTTAAAAAATTAAACAAATCATACCCTGTGGAATGATAAAGGTTTTATAATCATTTATTGACAAACATAACCATTGAAATGAACCGGGCTTAAAAAGCATATGAATTATGTAAGAGAATTGGGATACATAAACATCATGCCATAAAAACATAATCCATTAAAAGGTAGAATATGAATTGAATCATTGTATAATTTCCCCAAAAAGTAATGTGCAATACCAATTGATGTTATTTTATATGGAAAATTTTATAAAAATTTATTTTAAAATCATTTCTTAAGAAAAATATCCATTCTTATTTTAAAATTACTTTTATAACATAAAACCTTTTAAAAAACATTTTTAAAATATATTTGAAACAATGTAAAGAAATCATTTGAAAAAAAATTAAAATATCTTTTACATTGTAATCTATATTCAATTATATTATGAAATCATTTTTTAAATCATTTTTGAAAATACGGTTTTTGAATACAATAGATTTCTAACCGAAGAGAGAGATGGTCAGATTTCAATAAAAGCATTATCATATGTACTAGAGAGTGGAAAATGGTACATAAAATTTGGATATCTAGAATAAACATTGTCGAAGGAATCTCATGAATAAACTAGAGATATTTCATCAAATTATGCATAAACAGAAACAATCTTGATAAACGATTAGATTCTATCAATAAAATATTATAACATGGTTTCATGGGATCATATTCTACATATAAGAAAAGGAAATTACATGACAGTTAAAATATTATTATAATAAGTTTATTCATTTTATTACATGTACAATTGATGTATATACCCCTAGAAAAAGTGTACAGGTGCATAAAAACATGAGTCTCAATGACATAAAATTTAGACAGTACTGTTTAAAATTTTTTGAAAATTTTGAAAGTTAAACCCCATGAATAATGGATAGTAGATTAGATATTTTAATACCCATAAATTTTGAAATAAGATAAATATAATTAAATAATGGGAAGTACGTACAACCCACAAAAGGAAATAATGGAGAACATAACATGAATATCACAGAAATTAAAAGTGAGACAAAATTCCCCTTACCTTGTATCTTGACTCTCTCCATTATCATTCAAGCTTCCTGTATAATAAATATTTGTTTATTATAAAACTTTAGTAAAATAGTATTTCTATACATAAAACCTTATACTGTTTTATTATTACTATAGATTACACTCTAGTTAATAATCTTATGTCAATGATTCACTTCGGGTAAATAGTTACTTTTTTCTTCACATTTGTCATAATTTGCTATAGTATTCGTCCTTCCACTTATATCATGATTCTAGAAGGTATAAAATGATATAAAAATCCATAATATCCATTTTATGTATATTATAATATTTTATATCATAATTATTTATGAAATAAAATACATTGTTCATGGAGACGGTAAGCCATACATACGTATGAACGCTGTTTCTATTTTTATTGCCGTATTTAAAGAAAGTATGTAAATGACATAGGTTTCTATATGCATGTATATATTTATATATAGTTATTCTGGTAGAAATAATATATCATTTATATCATATATGTTATTTAAACCCATCTTTAATACATTTCATCTGGAGTGTGAATGAATCAAATCGCTTTGACGGGGCGGTTGTCCACACTTCCTCAAACAAGATTATCATATTAACACCAAATAGAAGGTAAAATATTTTTGTAAAAAAATAAATAAATAAGATCTAGGAAATAAAAAATATAATATTACATATATATATTTATTTTCCATCAGAATTTTCTTCAATGATTAGTGGTAAATAAAAAATGAACAATCATTATTTCAGGAGGCAATAGTTCACCTATCACAGAAAAAATATGTTCAACATCCATTAGATGGTGGTGTGTGTCAGTGTAGGTTAGAACCAATGAATAACAATATAATAGTACATAGATGATAATGGTTTTTTCATACATGAAGGGAATAAAGATATTGTAGGGGGTGTATAAGAAAAATAAATTAAAGGAGCTTGAATGAATATGTTACCTCTAAATAAGGTAAATCCTTTGGTTTGTGCCAAACTGTTTCCCGAAGAGGGTTTCTACCAAAAGGGAGACTTAGACATCAAAGGGAGGATTATTAGGAATAATTTTTTAGGTATAATACTAAGATAAGTATCTTTATAGTTTTGAGGAATGGGTAGAAGTGGTGGCCTTTTATAGGGAAGGATACTGACTCACATGGAATTTTTAGAGACAAAGTAGGTGTGCACATTTTATTTCCCTTAAAAAGTTTTACCAAACAAAAAAAACTCAATAATGAATATTATATGGAACAAATATGGATATAAAATGGGTTTTTGACATGTTCATAGATCATTGGGTCTCTTAATTTCAATGTTTAGTCCCTAATTAAACTTAATTTGGCTTTAAATGCGATGATTAATTTTAATCACTTTCAGTAATCATTTTTGTCATAAAATATCATTTTATTATTATAATATAAAAATTAGACTAAATTTAATTGTTTATTTTAGATTTTTTAAATTCCAATCATAGAAGAAACAATATTAAAATTATTTTTAATCCCATAGAAGCGACAATATAACGGGGTTTTAAACGTTGCTTATGATTTTTTATTCAGTTTCAATGTGAAATAGAATATACAAAATGAAATGTCATTAATAAGTGTAATATTACTATATTGTGACATTAAAACTTATATCTAATATTATTAATTATCAATAATAATTAATTAGAAAAAAGGAATTCATTAACTAAAAATCAGTGTGTTTCACTGTTCATTAAAAAATTAAGTTTCTCAAAAAAATCCCAAAAAACCCCCCAGAAAAAATATTGACATTCTGAATTAAAAATTTATTATTATTTTATCTAACTAAATTTATAAATGTGTCATGTATTTTATTTATTATTAGTGGAGATCATTCGAGAAAATGATGTATTTAAACAAAATGAGGAATTTACTAAAAATAGTATCTTTTATTAACAATGTGTTTTTTTATAAAAAAGATTATAAAAAATAATTTAAAAGTAATTATTATAAATAATATTAATAATTTTAACAACTAGGTAATAATTATTTTATTTAAATAAATATAATAATAAAATTAGATATTTTTTAGAAACCTAGAATTTTGTGTAACGTATGCAAACTCAATGTTGTGTGCATCATACAACAATTTGGTGTTTCTTGTAACATATGTGAATTCATACAACAAGTGATTTTTGTGTGTAAGGAATCTGTAACTTAGTTCATTGTAATATATAATTGAAAATTTAAATTTATTTGAAAGAAACAGGTCCACAAAAACTCAAGGTGATACCTTTTTATTGGTTTGTTGTTGTCGCTTGATATTCCAAAATTCAAATGAGATAGCATTGACATGGACTTCGTCATATAGATTCCATTCACAAAAAGTACCACGATAATATCTGGGTGATAGTGGATTGACACATGAAGTTTCCTAACTTCTTTTATATTAGGGAGAAGAGTTTGGTGGTGATTTTTGTGTCGTTATATGTATGAGAGACCGTATGCCATCTTGGGGTACCCTCGACTATTATATCTAGTTATGATGATTGGTTAATGTTATGATTATAGAGAGGATTATATGAGGAATTTGTGACCCAACTGTGTATGAGTGCATCCTGTCACCCCCAGACCGATGGGTAGACCGATCACATTATCCATATGCTTGAGGATATAATGAGAGTGTGTGTATTGGATTTCGACTAGATCTGGGAGGATCACATTCCTATGTTGGAGTTTTTGAATAACAATTGATACCACTCTACCATTGACATGGACCCTTTTGAGGGCCTATATTGGAGACCCTGCATGATACCCTTCTGATGGCTGAAGATTGGATAGTTTCCTCTTATGGGTCCAGAGTTAGTGTATCCGATGAAAGTGAAGTTGTAGGACATTCTTAAATGGATTAAGGTGACCAAGAGAAGACAATAGTCTTATATGGATCACCTTCGTAGGCCCATGGAGTTTGAGTAGGGAGACCACATCTTCTTGAGAGTCCCCCATTAAAATTGAATGCAATGGTTCATTCAGGGAACAAATCTATTCCCATGGTTCATCGTTCCTTTCAAGATCACATGGAGGGTTGGAGGTGTTGCATACTTCCTCACATTACCCCAACAACTAGACTTGGTTTATGAAATTTTTCACGTGTTGATGCTAAGAAGGTACCTACATGACCTTCTACACGTCATCTACTAGGGAGATATGAACATTGAGGATAGATCCACCATTGTAGTGAATAATATGGTGATCCAGGACCAACATGAGTGGACCATGTGAGGATGATCCACCCCTCTAGTCTGAGTTTTGTTGCAACACAGAAATGTGTATGAGAGTTTCTATGATTGGGAGAGCAATATGTGGGCTCAGTATCCCGAATTGTTTGTTTAGTTTTTATTTTCCACGATGAATATAATGGATGGAATGATGTATAATCCTAGTTTTTTTTCTAATAAGACACTAAAATATTTCAAAATATTATTCCATAATTAAGAGCTGTGGAAATGGCTTGTTTTGATGCTTGGTGTGGCCAGAATTCATTTTAGAGAAATATTAATTATGTTTAATGTTATGAACAAGTTGGTAATTAAAGAAAATGGGATAAATCATAAATTATTGATCATATTAGAAATAATATACCGTTGTTGGTTTCGAAACACAGTTTTCCCCATAGTGAGTCATATAAAAATATGGCATGGGATGTTCACACACCTCACACATTGGGAGTATGATTATGTAATTAATTAAATAAATTTATTTAATTACATAAAATAACATTATCCAAATAATTGGATATAAGTACGTGGTTAATGGAAATTTTTCCACGCAATCCTAGATTTTATATCTACCGATGAAAATGTCCCATATCCTCACCATTTATTAAATGAAAAACAATGATCGAATAATGAGTAAACCTTGGATCTAGATTGATCTAGATACAACTGATCCTCCTCCCTTGTCGAATAACACATTCATCCTTAACAAAAATTTATATTATCTAGGTATAAATCACCATTAACATTTTTATTCCTTGGATTAAATGTTTTTTATTGTTGAAACTAAATTCATCTTCCTACACCTTTGAATTCGAACCTTGAATGATCTCGAGTACTAGTTCTCAATTATTTTTTGGTTGTTCTAAATTAAATTTTACTATTACAATTAGTAATCCATGATTTATTGTAAAATGATAAAAAACCTTGTTTTGGTGTCCTTTCAGGTATGATTATACATTTTCTTCATCTTGGATGTTTTTGAATACCATACTGATGATTATCGGGAGACCCGAGCATGATCTGGTGCGCGATTAAGTGACCGAATCATTGAACGACAACGAATTTGCAGGTGGGGGAATAGATATGGAAATGACATGATGTGGGGTTAATGAATCCAATGGTATTGTGACAATATGACATGGAAAAAATCTGCAATGATGCTCAGAAGATATGTCCAAATCCATATTTTTATATGAGGACGATTTGTGATGAGCATCAAAGCATTATCATTGTCTTCAGCTAGATCCAATGTTTTTGGTGAATATTCTGGTGACATTGACCAAAGATGGATTAGATTAGAAATTCATATTTTGATTTGGAAGAAATATGTTGTTTTGGATAAATCAGGACTACACGCCCCAGATAAACAGAACACATTTTGTAGTCCACCTACAAGGCGTGTACTACTACATGAGATGTGACCGGTGTCCGGACAGAGAAACGAATGGACAGTGATGAGGGGAAACATGTCATGTAGTCTGTATTTCAATAAATACTAAATATGTCACACCAATCATCATCCACACATTGAATTTTCTACAACTATGGTCAATGTCCTCTGAATTTGATCCAAAAACATCATATCAGGTCAAACAATGTCAACTTTCTTTTTCATTCGTAACGAATTTCCCTCATTTAAAAATGAATGGTTGGAAGGATCATCTTAAAATCATCTTAGATTTTTTCCATATTGAATTTTCATGAATCACATAGATTTGTAAACCCAACATCATTTCATTTCTAGATATGTGCCTCACTCGCAAATCTATTGTTATTCCACGATTTTGTCTCCTTTATGTGTACCCAATCATGCTTAGTTTTCTTGAAAATAGTCGAACTAGAATTCAAAGAAATTATATGGTGACTACTTTGATGAATTGAAGGGAGAAAGAACTAAAACAAGGTTTTTGATCATTTCCTGAGGATTATTTTCCAACCGATCATAATAATGTAATTTGGGTTAGAAAATTCGAAAAATAATTGAAAACTGGTACTTAGGATAATGTAAGGTTTGAATTCAAAGGCACAAGTAGAATAATTTAGTTTCAACAATCTCAAACATTAATTACAATTCATAAAAACATAAATACAAGTCATAATATATTAGATCGATCACTATTGATGATGAAATTGTTCATCAATGAAGGTATAAAATCTATTTCATCTTGATCCTTCAAGATCCAAGTTTTTATTGTCATTCAATCGTCATATGTCATTTCATCAATGAAGAGAATATGAGAGGAGAGGTCATCGTTGGTATAAAATAACAAGGATTTTGTGGCCTAATTTCTATTAACCACATACTTATATCCAATTATTAGAAAAAATATACTTTATGTAAATATATAAATTAATTCATTTAATTAATTTAATGTACTTCCAAAGAGAATAGAGTGTGAAAGCCCTAAGACAACTTATTTTATGTCGTGCTTAGGGGAGAAACCACATTCAAGACCCAAACATTATCTCAAATTTTAGATCTAATCCTCTATTTAAGATTTATAATGTTTTCTTTTATTAACCATATTTGAGTAATGTAAAATATATTTAATATATTAATTAAATTAATATTGGGAACATCGGGCCTCAGAATCACACAATTTCTCAGCACCCATCTATTGAATAATATTTAGAAATATTTAAAAGTCTTATTAGGTGAAAATAAGGTCTCTACAAAATTCCTTCATTTAAAATTTCCTTCCATGAAAATCACAACAACAAAAACATAGGATACCGAGTTTTCATTTCCCCTCCAATTCCTAGGAACTCTTCTGCACGTTTCGGTGCTGCCACAAAACTCTTACTAGAAGGATGGCTCATCCTCATAGGGTCCACTCCTATTTGTCCTCAATCACCAATATGTGCTTTTCATATTTGGCCTCATCATCAATTTCCATCTCTCCCTTGTCTATGATGTGTGTATGGTCATTCACATATCTCCTATTATGTGACAAGTGGAAAAAACATGCACTTGATCTAGCTGTTGGGGTATGGTGAGGCGGTATGCAACACCTCCAACCCTTCAAGAGATCTCTAACAGCTTGCTGAACCTTAGGGGTAGCTTTCTCCCCTAGAAGAACCTCCATATACTATGTCATGTGTAGACTTTTAAGAAGATGTGTTCTCTATATTATAACTCTAATGGCCTATGATGTCGATCCCCATAGAATTTTTTGTATTATGGGTTGTCTTCATCCATTCATGGATGTCGTGAACCTTCGCTTTTGTCACCTGCACCAACACTGGGCCCATAAGATACAACTCTGCAATATAAATCCATCACAGTGGTGACTTACATGGTATCCAACATAGGGAATCAAAAGATTCCATGCTGAAGGTGGAGTGGTACCATTTTTCATTCTCAAAATCTACCAAAGGTATGTGATTCTCCCAGATCTAGCTGAAATCCAATTCACACACTCTCATGATATCCTCAACATATTATATAGTGTTCTCAGTGTACCCATCAGTCATGAGGTGAATGGTTGTACACATATATAGCTGGGTCTCGAATGCCTCCTATAGTGCTCGCCACAATCACAACAAATTGAACGTCCCGATCATAGAAAATAATCAATGGTACCCCATGTTGGTGGATGATCTCACATACATAGAGCTACCCCAAACTCTCCAACGAACAATGGTACCTGATAGTAAAGAAGTGAACTAACTTTATGAGTCATTACACTATCACCATTATTGTGTCATTATTTTACCCTATGTTTGGAAGCCCTGTGATGAATTCCATGGATACATCATCCCATTTCCACTTTGGGATATCAAGAGAGTGCAGCAACCCATCCGAAACATGGTGCAAATCCTTAACCTAATAAAATGTAAGGCATAATGAGATGAACTAAGCTACAAATTGTATCATGTCGGACAACCAAAACATCCAGATAATATCCACATACATTTTCCCCACATCGAGATTTACATATAAGAGAGAAATGTTAAACACTTGTATTACTTCCACCAACATCTCCACATGAACAATTTTTTCCCCATGAACAAGATCTTATGATTAAATACTTCATAATATCCATATGTTTTATCGTCTATGTATATCTGATAATGAAAAACCTCATAGTCAATGTAACAGTAATGGACCTCCATAACTTGCTCAAGAACTGTAGGATTCAACACCATCAACATTAGGAAACATTTACCCTCCTTTTACATCAGGTCAGCTGTTGGGAAGATAACTTCTCTGTAATTTCCCACACTAGGAAATCTAGGTACTTCATGGAAAGGGCATCTTCTACAATGTATTCCTTCCCTAGAGTATAGTTTATTTCAAATTCGTAGTCATGTGATAACTCCAACCCATGTCGCTACCTCAGGATCAGGTCTCTCTAGGTGATGACATACTTGAAAATCTAGTGGTATAATTAAACCATAAATCATTCTCCCAGAAGTATTTTCCTAGAAAACCTCAAAGTGAATACTACATCTGCTAACTCCAGATCATGAGTCGCATAGTTCTGCCCATGGGGCCTCAACTTCCTCAGCCCATACACGATGACCTCCTGATGCTTCATCAGCACAAAACAAATCCTAGTTTCTATGGAGTCGCAATATACCATGAAATCAATTCCTTCCTCTGGTATCTTGAAAGAAATAGGACTCATCCCCCTATACCTTAACTCCTTGAAGGCCTTTGTCAACTTCTTTGACCATGTAAACAACAATCCCTTCCACATTAGAGCAGTCAATGGTGTTTCGATATAAGATAAGTCTGCCAAAAATATCTGGTAGTACCCAACAAAACAAGAGTACTGGTCACCTCAAACACATTATTGGGTGGCTCCCAAGAAAACTGTGGTTTGACCTTCACTAGATCCATGACTAAACCCTACTTGGTAATGACATGCCCTAGAAAGTGAACATGTTGTATTCCAAACTGGAATTTCAAGATTATTCCATAATGTTTGTTCTCTCGATGTATATCAGGGACCCTCGTCATGTACTCTGTATGTTCCTCTATATTAGATTATTTGAGTTTTTTCGCTCATGATGAAAATGAAAAAAATGGTCCAAGTAATTTGGGATTATTTGTTTCACAAAATCCTTGAAAACATTGGGGGAATTTGTTACAACAAATAGAATCACTAGGCACTCGTTGTGTTCATGGTGACATTGAAAGGTAAATGTTGGAATATCAGCCTCACAAACCACAAAACGGTGATACAAAAACGGGAGATCGATATTGGAGAACCACATCGCACCTCAAAACTGATCACATTGCTCTTCAATTCTCAGAAAGGGTACTTGTTCATTATCATTGTTTGGTTCCAGCGATAACTATCCATACAAACCAGTAAGGTACTATCTTCCATCCTCACAAAAAAGACTATATCTGCCCATGGGGACCCCCTTTGGTATGATTAATCCTATTTCATGAAGGCCCCCTTGCTGTAATCATTGCTCCAGGAGCTCAGTGGGTGATATCTTATTTGATGTAGATGTTATTGGGGATATCCTTGGTTGCATGTCAATGCAAAACTAAAAATATTACCTCATAGGTAGTCCCATAATTCTATCAGGAATGACATACGTATAATCATCCACAACTGAGCGGATCATTTTCATGAGAAATCCTAGTGGGGCCCGAGCCGGAACTCCCCAATCCCACCACCATTAGGCCAGGGGATTGTGACAAGCACCGAGTAGGAATGTTACTAACATGGGTGGAATTGCCTATAAACCTATACCCCCCCACACACATCCCCAATCCCAAAAAGATGAATAGTAAAAACTATTAAATATAGAAATGCATGCATACACTATAAATCCCAACCAACATAGTATGACATGAAAGTAAAGTACAACAATGTAAGACCCTGGGCCAAAGGTACCAACTCACCAGAAAAGAGTTTGTAAAAAATTCCAACCTGTAAAAAAGGTACTGGGACTACAATCCGTAGTTGTAGGAACAAAACATGGCATGGATGATCTCACTGAGCACCGTCCAGTCCTGGTCCACCTATAACCTGTCAAAGGCTTGGTCGTCTGCACAAGACATGACACGTGTCGGCAATGCCCGTGCTGGGGTCAGTATAACAATACCCAATAGGACACCCTGAAACCACAATGAAAGTACAACGGGGAAAATTACCACCAAGGAAAGATAAAGTCATCTCCACAAAGTATATTTATAAAGAACATATAACAAGAATATCCAGATATACTCATACAAGATCCACTATCATGATACCACCCCTAGGATCCATCTCGAAGATTGCACTAAGCACGTAACAAGGAGAACACACTTCTTGCCCTGAAGAGAGAGAGAGACGAAGTACTCGTTCCAGGATAACACAGTCTACAAGAACATCAGAATACAACATTTAGATGAGGATCACAACCAATGGATATGGGGTGATTTGAACAACTCAGCATGAACTAATCTACTAAGCATAAGATCAGCACCTAGGTAAAGTTGGTCACGTCGATACAAAAAACTCTACCTAGGGTTCCAAGAATGAATAAGGGATCTAGATCTACGTCTCAAAGAGGGGATTCCAACAACTCTATTCAAGAAGTCCTGCAGAAGGGATCATACTCCTGTATGTAGGAAATGATACCATAAACCATCAGGAGAAAGACCAAGTGGACAGACCCTAAGGAAACTAGTCCATGTCACTGAAGGCAACTGACTTAAGCCATGTAAAACAGGTTACACATCGTGTAGTATGGTTAAACGGCATGTGACTCGACCCCGGATACTGCCTATGTAAACGTACAGTGTCACCTATCCATGCTGTGTAAAACTCGACTACACGGCATGTAGAAGGATCACGCGTCATGTTCATTGACTCCAGGTACTACCCGTGCAAATGACCCGTGTCTGGAATCAAAGTTGCATAGTGATGCATATACACGACATGTACGTAAAAGCACATGCTGTGTCATATAAATTGGGTAACACCCGTGTACATTGGTCGTATGCCCGTACACAGTGTTCGTCCGTGTTTGATGCTTGTGTACCGGTACATGGGATGTCCCGCGTATCTGGCCGTGTCTGGCTGGGGACGGGTATACACATCGCGTCCTTGGTCATGTACCCATCCTATGTTTATGTACTCTCAAAGTACATGCCAAGTAACCTCTGATGAACACATTCCATGTATCCCATACTACACGCCGTGTAGTCAGTATTTTTTCAAAAATGACATCTTCCTCCTCGCGCTTCGGCCGATCTTCAGGATCTCGATTCTGCCATCCGTTTTCCGCAAAACTCAAGGCACTGGTTCGTTTCATCATCCTAACATGGAATCCGGGTGTTTCAGACCTTCAATCGGCTCAATGAACAACATACAATCTTTCGACGAAAAATGACCAAAAATTCATATCTCTCGATTTTCTCTGAATCGTCCGCCTAAATCATCGCCGCATCTCCGGACCATCCTCTTGAGGATGGATCTACAATCTCGGACCATTGCTCCAACAAACGAATGCGCAATAATTGATTCCCACCAAGAACGCGTATAACACACATGAAGAATGTGTAAAATCTGGGAATGAAAAGCACAACAATTGATAGGGACAGACCTCAATCAATGTTCGTGTCGATCTTGGTTCGTCACCATTAAAAGGTTGAACAAAACCAAATTTCTCTAATAATCAAAACCCCAAAATCCCTGCAAAATCCCATCACACAAATACGATCGATCCGCAGGCTAATCTGTTCATGGATTCATCAGCGTTCATCGCCAGAATCATGAATGGGAAAGAAATCTCAAAGAGATCATATGCCCTACCTGGATCCACGACATTCGTTGGCGAAGATACAGTCGCCACTTCGTCGTCGCCGGTGAAGCTCATCAAGAACACTATCTCTGCATTGGGAGGTTTTCTCCAGAGCCTCTAGATGGTTTACGGTTATGAAGCCTGTCACCCTATACCCCTGCATAAATCTCTATTTAAAAATATAAGAGATAAATATTTCATTGCAGCAAATATTTTGAATAAATATTTTATTACGGTTACGACCAAAAAACAAATTTCACCACCGGTCTGCACCAGCCGATGTTAGGTCTCTTCTTGGTAAACCCACTGATCTGGACTCAACAGTGCCTTCAGATTTCCGATCCGAGCACTCGATCCTGAGTTATCCCCCTTTTTGAGGAAAACCCCATGAGCGCGTAAAATAAATTATTTAATTTAATTAAAACATTTGTTCTGGGCTCACTGGGACTCAGAACTGCACGCCTTCTTGAAGACCAATATCAAAATAATTCCCACATAATATTAAAATAACACATGGAAAAGTCCAAGAAATTACATCACAACCACCTTAGGGATTTTACATATTCAAAAATCCAAAATAAAGTCTACTAAAAAAGATGTGGGTAATGATCACGAATCTGAGCTTGCCGCTCCCACGTGCTCTCATGGAGATTCCCATGATACCACTAGACACACACCAAGAGAATAGCTCTCCCACAAATGATCTTATCCTACCGATCCTTGATCTCCACTGGGTACTCAGCAAAGGTCGCTCCATCATCGATGTCCAGCTCGCCCCAGTCAATAATGTGCGATGGATCATTCATGTATTTCCTCAGCTGCGACACATGGAATATGTTATGTACCTGGTCTATCAGAGGAGGTATAGGCAAGTGGTACGCCTCCTCTCTAACTCTACTCACAATCTGAAAAGGGCTGATTAACCTCCGAGATAGCTGGCCACCAAGCCCAAATCACTACAATCCCCTTCGAGGTGAGACCCAAAGGAACACATGGTATCCCCCTCGAACTCCAAGGGCCTCATGCTCCGGTCGGCATAAGACTTCTGCCAACTATGCATAGTCTACATCCGCTCTAGGATGACCTGCACTTTTTTTGTAGTAGCTCGTATCATCTCAGGGCCCATGAGTGCGGACTCTCCTAGGACAGTCTAGCAAAGAGGTGACCAGTAAGGTCGCCCGTACAAATCCTCGAATGGTCCCATACCAATAGTGGAATGATAACTATTGTTATAAGAAAATTACACAAGTGGTAGGTGATATTCCCAACTAAGACTGAAGTCAAGTATGCAAGCTTGTAGATTATCCTCCCTAACCTGGATGGTCAGCTCCATCATACCATCAGTCTGAGGATGAAACGTTGTGCTCAAGAATAACTGAGTCCCAAAAGCATCATGTAATCCCTTACACAACCAGGATGTGAAACAAGTATCACGATATGAGATGATCGTCGATGGAACTCCATGAAGACAAACTATTTCCTAGAAATATAGGCATCTCAAGGACTCTACTAAACTCTGATCTCGTATGGCTAGGAAGTGGGCAGACTTGGTTAGTCAGTCAACAATCACCCAGATGGAATCGTGTCCCCCAGATGTATGTGGTAAACCCATCACAAAGTCCATAGTTCTCCCATCCCACTTCAACTCTGGAACCGTGAGGGGATGAGTCAAACCTGCTAGATCCTGGTACTCAGTCTTTACTTGCTAATATGTAAGGCAACGATAAACAAACAATGCCACAATATTCTTCATTCCTTTCCATAAGAACTGACATCGGAGGTCCCGGTACGTCATTGGCATGCCTGGATTCACCACCAAATAGATGTACGGAACTCCCTCCGAACCTCCTACAGCAAATGTCACTGGTACTACAGTTATCCCTCTTTAAATAAAATAGTTCTCCCCAACTTTTGAATATCCATCAGCAACATCGCCTATGGATATCTGAGCACTTAATGTCTCACAGCTAGAATCCCCGAGTTGTGCTTCCTTGACTCGCTGTAAGAGTGGAGGGGTAACAACTGTCGACAGAAGGTAAGATCCCTCATCTCTATCCATGAAGGATAACTGTGAAGATTCCAACTGCCTCGTCGCCTCATCCAGTAACTTCATACTAGATCTCCTGCTAAGAGCATCTGCCACAAAGCGCCCCTTCCCATGAGAATAAATGTTCTCAAAGTCATAATCTAGGATTAACTCAAGCCATCGTCTCTATCTCAAATTCAGATCCTTCTGTGAATAGATATATATGAGACTCTTGTGATCAGAGTACATGATAAACTGCACGCCCATCAGGTAGTGACTTCACATCTTCAACACGAAGACTACTGCTGCCAACTCAAGATCATGGGTCACGTAGTCCTGCTCGTGTGGCCTCAACTGGTGTGACCCATAGGCAATCAACTATTACATCTACATCAGGACACAAACAATACCAGTTCCTGATGCGTTTCATAATACTACATACTCGACACCATCCTCTAGTAATCTTAAGATTGGGGCGCTCTTCAGACTCTTTCTCAACTACTGAAAGGCCTACTGGAATTTCTCAGTCCACACGAAAGGCTACCCTTTCTAGGGAAAAGCTATCATGGGTGCCGAAATTTTGGAGAAATCAAGAATGAATCTCCGATAGTAGCCTTCCAACCCAAGGAAACTCCACACCTCCATCACGCTCCGAGGTGGCTCCCATGCTAACACTGCCTCTACCATGGTTGGGTATACTGCTACACCATCTGCTGAGATAACGTGTCCCAGAAAGTGGACCTCCTCTATCCAGAATTGACACATCGAGAGTTTCCCATAAAACTGGTTCTCTCAGATTGTATCCAGATCCATTCTCAGGTGACCCATGTGCACCTCCTCAGATGCAGAGTAAACCAGGATATCATCGATGAAGACCATTACGAACTGGTCTCGATAGGGCTAAATGATCCGGTTCCTAAGTCCCATAAATACTGTCGGAGCATTTGTAATACTGAAGGGCATCACCAAGTACTCATAGTGGCCGTAGAGACATCTGAATGCCAACTTCGGTATATCCTCATCTCGTACTCGCAACTTGTGATATCCTGATCATAGATCAACCTTCAAGAACAATCGTGCCTCTCTTAACTGGTTGAAGAGGTCATTTATCCTCATTATTGGATACCGGTTCTTCACTGTCACCTGATTCAAGCACGGGTAATCCACACACAGACTCATGCTCCAGTCTACCTTCTAGGCAAACAAAACTAGGGCTGCCCAGGGTGAGACAATGAGTCTTACAAAGCCTATCCTCAACAAGTCTTCCAACTACACCCTCAGCTCACGAAGCTCTTCAGGAGCCATACGATATGTTGAGGCTGATATCAGTGTCTTCCTGGGTTACAACTCAACGCAGAAATCTATCTCCCTACGGGGAGGTAGCCCCTGGAAATCCACTAGAAAGACATCCTCAAACTCATCCACTACTTCTGGAAACTGGAATCTCGTAACATCTGTTGCGCCAAGGTCTAGGCTAGCCAACTGATTTGAAATCGGTTGTGCCCTCCAATGCACGATTTCATACTGTGCTTCCTGGGTCACATTTTCATCGACCAAGAAGAACCTCATTCCATCACTGTGGACACATCGCACCCTTCGCCTAAAACAGTAAATCTGGTCATGCACTGTGGATAGCCACTCTATACCTAGAATGACATCATAAGGCATCGATGCTACCACCATGATGTTCCAACAGAATTTCTCTCCCCCAAGGGTCAGGTCACAATATCTGCAATGGTGTGTGATCTATGAATCTTCTCCAGTCGGTGATTCTAAGCGTAAGGGTCCAGTCAGTTGCTGAACTAGAATATCAAGGTCTCGAAGAAGATAAGAAGCTAGAAAAGAATGACTTGTACCTGTGACTATTAGTACAGAATCCAAAGTAGAAATGACATAAATTGTACCTTTAATCATCCTGAGAGTACCTGGGTCATAATCCTCTACTTCCTGCAGCTGTCCCTGCCTCTGTCCACTAGCTCCCTAAGCCTGGGGTGGACCTCCTAGTGGTGGTGGTGGAAAAGGTCAAAACGCCGACCACCTCCAGCTGCTCTGCCAGCTCCTCTACCACGTCTTCCGCCCCATGGATCTGTCTACTCCACACGTTTCCTCTGCCTCGGTGGTCCATCCACTGCTCCTGTGTCGGTAGTACAGAGGGTCAGAAATCTTGAGCGAGATTTCCCCTAAAATCTCAAGAGTATAATCGCCACTCTCAATGCGGGAATGATGCACCTTGTGAACCATGTACGAAAGATCCTCTATCATGCGATCTACTTTAAAAACGTCTCCCATTTCTGGGTCCCGGACGTGGACCCCCTACTGCTGAGGTCTCTACTCCAGCTCGCTCACAACTGGAAACTGCCGGCTGTCTCTGCTCTGCCAAGAAGCTCTAGTCCACCAAAGCCCGCTCGTGAACCCCGACATAAGTATGGATTTCTCATAGGGATTATTCTAGAATATATGTATCTACTCAAGCCCTGATAAAAAGTACGAGCATTGATGTATTGATCCCTGACCATATCAATCAAGTATCAGGAGAGGTCGGTAAACCTCGATGAATAGTCATCCACCATCATTGTTCCCTACTGATGCTGAAGAAGGTCATGTATACATACTTCTCTCAGGGTAACTAGTTAAAACTCATCTATGAATAGATGATAAAACTCTTTCCATGAAAGATTCACCTTGTCAGGATTCTGGAAAACCAAACTCCAACATTGACCTTCTGATACCTGTAGAACGCTCGCTAGCAGGATCACTATCTAGTTTGATGGTTCCTTGACCAAACGGAAGAATTTGGTCACTGCTTCAAACTAGTCCACTACTGCCTGGGAGTCAGGCTCACATCAAAATATGAGGGGTCTCTGTCTCTAAAACTCATGGAGTGCGCTCATCCTGCACTCCTCTTCCACTGGTACAACATGCAGTAAACACTGCTCCACAGGTGGTGGAACAACTAGCACGACACATGAAGGTAATGCTAGGGGATCTAGTCCTAGTATCAAAGCTTCATCACTGAGGGGGTCATCCTCATGATAGAGTTGTTGGATCCTATATGGTGTGCGTCACAGAGGCATCCTGTATAGAAATAAGATGTATCTCAGTCAGTGAGTATATCTGGAGAGATGACTCAAGAAGGACATGGAAACCACAACACATTCCTATATGATGCATGTACCATTATTTTTCACCTGAAACTACTATTCTCATGTTCTGAGTAAAAATCATGTTATCAGAGTCCTGGTATATGGATACCCCAGCCGCCCGCATCAACACTGGGGTCCCAGTCCTCAAAGTTAAACTCAAAACACTTAACACTATTACCCCAAACCAACTCACAGACTCTGTCCTACGATATAACCAACCACCTCTGATACCACTCTGTCACGACCCGTCCCAGTGGGGCTTCATCCGTAACTCCCCAAACCCGCCTCCAATAGGCCAGGGGCTGGTGACTAGCACCGAGTAGGCATGTTAATAACATGGGATGCATTGCCTATAATCCTTTACACACACTAACAAACATATACAAGCCCACAAAGATAAATAGTAAAAACTACTAAAAATAGAAATGCATGCATTAAATAAAAATCCCAACCAATAGAGTATGACAGGAAAGTAAAGTACAGTAATTTAAAACCATGGGACAAAAGTACAAGCCCACCAAAATAGAGTCTGTAACAATGTCCAACCTATAATGAAGGTACTGAGACTACAATCTATAGCCTTAGGAACACACCCCGGCATGTTTGATCTCACTGAGCACTGTCCGGTCCTGGTCCACCTAGAACCCTGTCAAAGGCTTGCTTGTGTACACAAGACACGACTAGTGATGTGAAAGTCCGTACAATGGTGAGTATAACAATATCCAATAAGACGCCCTGAAACCACAAAGAAAATAAAACAAGGAAAAAATACCACAAAGTAAAGGTACAATCATCTCCACATAGAATATGTCTACAGAACATATTACAATAATATCCATATATACTTAGACAAGATTGACTATCGCGTTACTACCACTAGGATCTTGCTCGAAGATTCCACTAAACACATAACAAGGAGAACACACTCCCAGGCCTGAAGAGAGAGAGACGAAGTACTGTTTCTGAGACAACACACTCCAAAATCACTTGAGAATATGACATTCAAATGAGGATCACAATAAACAGCTATGGGATGATTCCAACAACTCAGTCTGAAAAAATTTCTAATCAGAGGATCCGCGCCCGGGTAAAGTTGGTCAAATCGATACTAAGAACTCTACCTAGGGTTCCAGAAATGAATAGAGGATCTAGATCTATGTCTCAAAGAGGGGATTCCAACAACTCAATTCAGGATTTCCTTCTGAAGAGATCATACTCTTGTGCGTTGGAAATGATACCTGAAATCATCAGGAGAAAGACCAAGGAGACGAACCCTAAAAAAACTAGTCCAAGTCAATGAAGGAAACTATCTCAAGTATTGTAAAACAAGTTAGATGACGTGTAGTATGGTTACATTCCGTGTTCCTTGACTCTAGTAACTTCCCATTTAAACGGCCCATGTCCCTTATCCAAGCTCTGTTAAACTCAACTACACAGCATGTAGAAGGATCACTCGTCGTGTTCGTTGACTCCGGGTATTGCCCATGTAAACAGCCCATGTCTGGAATCGAAATCATATAAGAAAGAATATAAATAGTAGCTAAGTCAAAGAAAACGCCATGTCCTATCAACTGGGTAACACCCGTGTACCCTGGCCGTATGCCCATACATGGTGTCCGTCTTTGTTTCAAGCCCGTGTACCAGTTCATAGGGTTTCCTGTGTATATGGTCATGTCTGGCTGGGGAAGGGTATACACGTCGTCTCCTTTGTAGTGTACCCAACCCATGTTCGTGTACTCCAAGTGTACATGCCAGGTAATCCCTGACGAACACATGTCGTGTAGCGCATACTACATGCCGTGTAGTTGGGATTTTTGCAGAAATCTCGTCTTCCTCCTAGTGCTTCAGCTGATCTTCTGGATATCGATTATGCTGTCCGGGTTTCATTAAACATAAGGCGCTGGTTCGTTTCGTCATCCTAACACTGAATCTGGGTGTTTCAGACCTTAAATCGGCTCGAAGAACAACATATTATCTTCTGACAAAAAATTCCCAAAAATTCATATCTCTCGATCTGCTTCGAATCGTCTGCCGAAATTGTCATCGGAACTCCGAACCATCCTACCGAGGTTGGATCTACAACATCGGATCATTGATATAAAAATAGAATGTGTAGCAATCGATTCCCTACAAGAATGCATAGAATGCACATGAAGAACGCGTAAAATCCAGGGACGAAAAGCACAAAAATCGATAGGGAATAACCTCGATCGATGTTCGCGTCGTTCTTGGTTCGTCACCTTTAGGTGGTTGAACGAAACAAAATTACTCCAAGAATCAAAACCCCAATATCCCCCCAAAATTCCATCCCGAAAATATGATCAATCCATGGGATAATCTATTCGTGGATAGGTCCATGTTCATCACAGGAGCCGAGAATGAGAAAGAAATCACAAAGAGATCAAACGCCCAACCTGGATCTGTGATGTTCATTGGAAAAGATCTGGTCACCATGTCGTCATCGCCAGTGAAGCTTGTCAAGAACACCGCCATTGCGTTGGGAGGTTTTCTATATAGCCTCCAGAGGTTTTAAGGTTATGAGATCTATCACCCTAGACCCCCTGTGAAAATATCTATTTTAAATTATAAGAGATAAAGAGTTCGCTGCAGAAAATATTTTAATAAAATATTTTTAATAAATATTTTATTATGGTTACGTCCAAAAACTAGATGTCACCACTGGTCTGCTCCAGCCGATGTTAGGTCTCCACTACGGTAAACCCACTGCTCTATACGCAACAATGTGCTAAGATTTTCGATATAAGCACAAGATCATGAGTTATTCTACTATTTCAGGAAAAAACCACACGCACGTAAAATAAATTATTTAATTTAATTCAAACATTTGTTTCGGGCTCACTGGGCCTCGAAACTGCATGCCGTCTTGAAGACTGTTCTCGAATTAATTCCCACATATTATTAAAATAAAACATGGAAAACTTTGAGACATTACAATCATGATATTTGAAGAGTCTTCTGAACCAAGGGTCATACTAACTAGTAGATGGATAATTGGTTGTAACTTATTTCTCACATCACGCAATCATCTTGATACGAGGTCTCTCACCGAAAAAGGAAAAAATCGTCCTATCAGCATGTCGATATATGAATAATCTGTGATGACAATAAATATTGGCTTAATCTATCTATAGCCAATCCAAACTCAATATGATATCACAGGGATCTATAATGATGACCAGTAGGTCCCACATGAACCAATCTCTATTAGGAGATAGCTCACACTGCTGAAATATGAAATATACAGTGGAATGTTTCCTTGTAGGAACCTCTAGGCATAGTTGATGATCTGGAACCACTACAGGGAGGTTTGTATCCTGCACAATGAGTTGATATATAAAATAATGGTTATCACCTATGTTTGCTAATACTGAGGAAAGAGTATAGTAAACATTGATCATAACTTGGATCATCATATGTGATTCGATATCATAGACATTTATTACCTATATCTTATCATACCACATTACTCTTCCAAATTGAGCCTGATGTAGGCCACCTAGTTTTGGTGGTTGGAGAACCTCATATAGTCATCCCCACCTATTGCTCCTGCTATTCCTTTTATAGCTCTACCTCTGTAGAGATCACAACGTCCCTGCCAGGGAGATCACAGATAACAATGATTCTTCAGCATAGAGGTACATCTTCTACCTGCATAGGATAATCAATATGTCAAGCCAAGAATTCCCATGCAATCTATAATTTCCAATCTCAAGTGTAGAATCAGGATAATCTGAGTTTCCCCAGTTCTCTATGCTGCCCTGGAACTGGGAGACCATGCCCATGAGTTTGTAGATGAAAGGGTAGCCTATTTCGAGACCTTTTACCCCTAACTGCTACTCAATATGACTCGTCTTTATCATTCCTACTGCCATCTCCAGCTATCTATCTTCATTCTTCATAGAAGCTATCAGTCCCAAGTTTCTTCTATAGCACCTCGACATAGAGGGGGTGCACATGTTAACTACACTCGTCTGAATAACTATATGAAGTCCATACTTGAACATCTTTTCTTCTAAGTAACCATCATTGGTCATGTCAATAGAGTAGAACCTATGGTCAGTGAACCTCACCATCTACTATTCCACTATCATCCCTCTCAATTGAAGATTTAGAAGATCCTCAATCAGAATGAAGCGCAAGAAGGAGGGGTGGAACTCTTTACGAAACAACAATTGGAATTCTGCCAAAGAGAACGCTGACCCATCTCCCATCTTGGTAGCTAAGCTCAACCAATGCCCAAATGATTCATGGAATTGACTAGATATTAAATCCACCACATGATCCATTATGTCCCAAACTATTCCAAACTTATTGACCACTGAATCCAGAAATTATACTTCTACCTGAGGATCACAGTCACATCAGAACCTTAGTAAGATCTAATACTGTAATTCATAGAGTGCACTCAATCTACACATGTCCTCATCTTTACCTACTAGTACTATATGCTACCAAAAAAGTGGAATCACAAAAAATGGTCCACCTTGAAGATGGTTATCACATGTTGGACCCTGAACTGAGTCCTCATCGGTCATAGGGTCATCATCACAAACCATATCTGGTCTTCTATATGGATATCATTATGGAGGAATCTTGAAAACTGTAAATGTGTACCATAGTCAAATTATCACACACTCAAACAGGAACTCTCTCTCTCTCTCTCAAACACACACACATATATCGACAAAATAATGGGGAGATCACTCATGAATGAAATTCAAATACTCAATCCTATATGATGCATGTACCATTATTCCCAATAAAAAATGTCCTAGGGGTCCGTGTCCATATGTGGTTAATCAGGGTCCTAGTGAATTGATATGTCCACCGATCGTACCATCACTAGACTCCCCATATTTAGAGATGCTCTCGATACTCTTTGAAATAGTTTTCATAAATCCTAACAATTTTATATTTAGGGAACATCCAAACAACATCCCATGGAACAATCCACCAATGATACCACTCTCTGATGACCTATCCCAAGACAAGGGTCGAGCCACAATAACCCCAAGCCTGCATGAATAGGGTAGGTTTAGAGACAAGCACTGAGGGAACCAAAATCATAGGGAGGCCTTTTCCTTTGAACATGACATGCTCATCCATCGAAATGTAAATGTTCCGAGTAAATGTGGAAAAAGGGAAACATTATACTAATTAACGTTACCATGCATGTACCTCTAGGTTGTACAAGAGTACGGTAGTGAATAGTGAAAGATAAATGGAAAAACCCATTACCAACCTAGAAATCGGTCTAAACCAAAAGAAAACTAGATTAGAGTATCTGTTGAGATATCCTAGGTCTGGTATCTCAGCTATGAGTTATTTATGTGATCCCCACAACTTGTATCCCTACCCACTTCTATAGTCATGATCGAACTATATTTCTTCTGCAAAAAAGGGAAATAATTTGTGAAAATCCCATGCAAGGGTGAGTATATAACTACACAGTATAACACCCTGAAAATTATAAGAGGTAGGAATAAGAGATGCAACCTAAGAGAAGCAATAAATGGAACAAGGTATAGTTAAATTGAATGTAATTTTTATAGCTCAACCCATCAAGAGTGTGAAAGTGGGATATTTCAAACAAAAGGATCTTAATGTAGTGGGGAGGTGAACCCCCATTAAATTAATCTCTCCTTAATGTGAGAGAGTAGACCCATACAAACATGATAAGATAGAAACAAAAATCATGTGGCAAGCCCCACACATCTTCGCCTCTCTTGGAAGGATAATAAATATGACCCGAAGAAGGGTTATTTTAGTGGGATATATATATATATATATATATATTTGTGTACTCATAGAAGCCCAAAAAGAGAGTATGGGGATCTCCATCTCACAACTCAACCCAAGAAGGCGATTAGGAAATAGTTTCAAGGATGTGTCGTCTATGATTCCCATTACCTCAAGAGTCTACCTAGGGGTCACATGTCATTGGGGATCAAATCACCGAACCTTGATACTATCCAATTTTGGTGGCATTGACTCACCCTTAAAGTTCTAAATTGATTCACATGATCTTTTATCAGGGGTAAAGTTCCACTCTTTCTTATTAGTCCTTACGTATGTCATATCATTCTATGCCGCATTACTACATAGTCGAGGGACTTATTTGGATGGTTTTCAGGGAAAACAATTCTCATCCCAGATGGAGGGTCTGCCCAAAAGGTCATTGGGTACTACACCGCCTCATCCATAAAGAGGGTTATCCCATAATCTTTATAAAGGACTACACTACCCAAATCTACTATAGTGTCATCCGGGAAGGTCGTCAAGGAATACACTACCCAACCCAGATTGATTTTCAGCTCAGAATCAATGTCTGAGACTACATTTCTAGCCCTACTAGAGGTTTAGCTCCGATGGTCATCAGGGACTAGACCACCCAGCCCAACTAGTGGGTCATTCCATAATTGTTGTTGGGGGATACCCTACCTAGCCCAATTGGAGGGTCAGTCCATAATCATCATCTGGTAAGCATGTAGGATCATTTCCACCATCGGGTGTTGTCTCTATGCGCACCAAAACCAGAAAATCCACATCATATCTCAAAAGATTATATCTAAGAAACTATTTCTTTATATGAGAAATAACACTCAAGATAGGTATCTCACCGGGTGAAATCTGATTCCCAATGAAGGATATATAGAATATTGAAGATTGGTCGGGGGCTCAAACAGTACACGATTTGTGAGGGGGCCCACATGGTGTGTTTCCTATCTTCACTATCTATCAATGTCACTATATGTAAATGAGCCACATCTGAAATAGTAGTGTTCATCATGTAGGTGGAATACATGGTGTGTTTAGTTTATCTGGAGACTGAGGTTGTATTTGAGGGTTGTGTCCATGTACTTGGACACGATGTCTATTTACTTTGGCACACTACATGTTGATCAACACGGGATGTTTCCTATGTGGAAAATCCTTGTCTGTGTGCTAAGTACATGGTGTGTTCTAAAATGTGTGTCACTTCACAAGACTCACCTCATATGGAAAATTAGTACATGGTGTATCAAGGAGAGTTCATTTCATGTCATCCTTATCTTTTATGAAACAATAGCATCCATATTGAGGGAGTCTATATGTCATGTGTTCGTCATTAAACATAGAATGTATTATATATTTCTCCATAAAATCAAGATTTAACCCAAATAATATTCCACACATCGAATCTTCCCCAATCACGGTTAATGTGACATGAATTATCTCCAAGAACATTAGATCTGGCCGAAGAATGTGGGATTGCATTGATGTTCATCTTGTATTTTCCTCATTCAAAAATCAGGGTTTTTCAAAATCATCCACACACCAGTAAGGATTTATTCATTTTCATATTTTTGTATAATCATTTGATTCATCATCCCAAAATCATTCCACATCCAGATCCTTGACTTGCCCACATATCTATTTCCATTCCATGATTCCATCTCATTTTCAGTTGCCCAATAGAGCTTGGGTCACCTGAAAATCATCGAACCAGGATTATTGTTAATTCCACAATGATGAAAATGATGAATCCAGGGGAAATAGAACGAAAACAAGGGTTTGGATCTTTGTCCAATTTTCCTTATACAACTGATCATAATTGGGCAATTCAGGTTAGAACAACTGAAAAATATTTGAAAACTGGTACTCAGGCTCATGCAATGTTTCAGTTCAAAGCCACATGTTTAATAATTTAGGTTCAACATGCTCAAACATTAAATCGAATGCATATTAATTCCAAAGAAGATCCCTAACAAGTTTTGATAGATTATTGTTGACATGTAATGTGTTCTTCTATGAAGGAGGAGGATCTGTTGCATATATATCCATCCAGATCCAAGGATTTCTCAATGTTCAATAATCTTTCACCGATTCATCAATGAAGGTGAGAGGATAAGATAGGTTGTCATTGAAAAAAACCAGGATTGTGTGGAAAAGTTTCCTTTAACCACATACATATATACAATTATTAAATTAATGATATTTGAATTAATTAAATTCATTCATTCATTTAATTACATACACATACCACCAAAGAGAGAGGGGCATGAATGTCCCATGCTGACTTATTTTACATTACACCTAGGGGAACACCATGTTCCATACCCAAACATGGCCTAAATTTCCAATAAAATAACCCATTTAAGATTTATCCTGTTATCTTTAATTACCCACTCATTCATAATATAAAATATATTTAATATTTTTATAAAATAAATTTTAAGCACATCAGTCATCAGAATCGTATTCCATCATAGTTCCTACTCAAGAATAATATTTAAAAATATTTCAATGTCTTATTTGAAAAAAAGAAAATCTATACACCCTTCCACATAAGAATTCCTTTTTTCATTATAATTCAGTCCAAACACAAAAATTATATGGATGTATTCAATATAATTCTCAAGGATCCACTATAAGTATTACTTAATAATTATACATTACTTCTCAATTGTTACATTGCAATCCAATATGAATAATAATAATATTATAACCTCAGAAGCCATAGAATAATGACATCTTACAATATTATCAAAATAGGTATTATTCATTATATCCCACCCACTCAAAAAAGAAAATAATATTGATCATATGTTTGAGTTGAATACTTACCTCATAATGAAATGTCTTCAATTTTCACCACCACTTATTTTCATTATATATAATAGTGATATTAATGAATAAATGTGAAATATATATGATAATTCATATAATTAATATAAAATTTATAATCAAAAATTATTTTCATTTATACTTTATGAAATGAAAATTTTGACCATGTATTGTGCTGACTACCTATAGTGACCAATTACCCACACACAAATTATTTCAATATTTTCAATATAAAATATAATGAGGATTAAAAGGTACCAATGTATTTGGGATACTAGGATTATAATACATAAATGTGTGACTAAAATAAAATTATTTATTTCATTATCCATAATGATCATATAAAAACTTTTATCTCCAAACACTAAAAATGATAACATGAGTAATACCTAAAAGAAATGGGTGAGCTAAAAATATTTTTTAGAGAATAAAATAGTCATCAAGAATAAAATTTTTGTCCAAAGAATAACAGGATATAATAAAATATATGTCTCAGGAATTATCTCATGGTAGAATAACATGAAGTATATTATATCAAAATATGAGAGAATAATAGGAAATGTGGAAGAAATATAAAACATTACAAAAACATGATTCAAGGATACCTTCCTAGATTATATAACATAATGGAAAATGTATCATAATGAATTTTTCTTACCCCCAAATCGACTATAGGACACTACATGATACTAAATCATTATCTAATCAATCGGAGAGATTTTTTGGTTCATCCTTCATAAAAATTTCATGGTATATATTTTCCAAAAAAGAAAATAAATAATAAATATTTACATAAGAATTATCCATCCATGGAAAATGGATTGTGTAATCATGCCTCATATCATAATGGAAGTATATTTCTTAATAATGTCATTTGAAAAAAGAGAATAATCAATGTATTACCTTAAAAAGTGCTTGAAAATTATGTTTTTTTATATTTGTGGTACATTAATATATGTAAAATAAATTAGAATAATTTCATAACATACTATTTAGTTCTAAAGAGATTCGTAGTGAAAAGTTTCATAAGAAATTGGAGAGGGTGTTTTAGTGGTTGATCCTTTACCTTGATCTTGAATTATGATGTGCATTAATAATAATCTAGAATAAATAAATACATAAAAAATTTAATTTATTTAATTTTTTTCGTGTTTACTATTATTTTAATCATTTTGGTTCAATGTAATATAAAATTATATAACTAATTAATTTTTTATTTGGTATTTTGACAATAATAAACTCATATGTCTAATGTCACATTGCTAAGTTTAGAAAGGTAATTGGTTTTTTTATTTAGTCATATAAAAGATATTAATTATCAAATAATTTTCATTATTATATATAAATTATAATTTTAAAACCATCTATGAAATATTGTTAGGTAAAATTAACTATGTTACAATGATAGTGATAGTAGGTTAAATGTATACATGAGTAATGATTCCATTTTTGAAGAAAATAATTGAAATAAGGTGAGTGATATTTTATAATTTAATAATTATCATTATATCATTAATAATTTGGTATTTTTTGTAAATAATATTACATATACAATCTATAAGTTGCATTAAAAAATTAATTATATCACTTTCAGAGGCATTAGTCTTCCATACATAATAATTACTTATCCATTTATTAAATGGATGTAAAGGATATAATTTATATGAAATAATAATTTAATAGACTGATTAATATGTTGTGAATAAATATATAAATATTAATATAATCCTTGTAACCTTCCATATAAATTTAATGTGAAAAATGGATCGCATCGCATCATAAGGATGTAGTCTATCGTAGACAAATGGGAAGTTATCATAATTCCTATGGAATGGATATTAAGAAGGTATATGTGATATTATAAGTATAAAGGTAAAATTAAATCATAAATATATTATATAATAATTAAATATATCTTTATATCTATACATAAAAGGTGGTGATGGAAAAAAATTATGTCTCTTCACGAGGTGGTACTCTATTGTGCACAAAATCAATGGCTTGGATTTCAATTTGATGTAGGACGAGATGTATCAATGTCATTCCAATATTATAAAAAATATCAGCATATTTAGGACCTTGTAGTTATTTATAATATGGTTTAAAAAAATTTTATGTTTTTGAGGAATAAATAAAACAAAATTCATTGATTGGAATGATGCCTCTTATTCATAAAACACACATTGGATTTATCCAAAATCCTACTTAGTATACCTTTTTTGATCAATTAAATGCTGCAATTATTTTGGGACAGAACTAAGGAATGGAATTTCTTAAGTGATTGTCAAAACCAAAATTCTTTTTATCTGTAAAGAGTATATGGTAGGGTGTGCCATTTTATAAGTGGAGGAGATGATAATAGTGGAATTTTTTAAGAGAATAAATTAAAGAAATGTTTTAAATATTAAATGGATAAAATGCCCCATTTTTATACCATCATAGAAATAATTTTTAAATATATCCATCCAAAAATAATTTTAGATGATGTGATATTCTTTCAACACCCTAATAAACTAATTTTCAATATAACTACAGGAAACATTTATACACTTTTTTCAATTCATTTGAGTAAAAAATTAATTAACACTTATTAGAAAATATTAAATATTATAGTTTCATGTATGGAATATATTTTTCCAAACTAAAAACATAGAATTTGAAAATATTAATTTAGTATTAAAGGTATATACACGATGAAAATATGGTTTTCTAAATAAGATTACATATGTTTTAAAAGTTTTTATATAACAATTGAAAATAAAATATATTAAAATGGTTAAATTTGATTAATTATTATTTTATTTAACTAAATTTTCATTTAAAACCATTTAATACAATTTTTACCATAGACAATTATTTAAACAAAAGTCAATTGTTAATAAAAAATAAAATTTTTCACTATTTATAGAAATATTCATCTATTCATAAAAATACATAAAAAATAAATCCATTTTCATTTTTCCACGATGATTCCAGCTTTGAATACAATTTTCCAAATATATTTTTTAAAATGAAAAAAATATAAATCTAATATAATTTCAAAAATAGAGACAAAACTAGATTTTTTTAAAAAATAAAATTTTTAAGTGTTAAATTGGATTTATACAAATTGAATCGTAAGAAAAAATATTGGATAAAATGATAAAAAAAATTAATATGTAATATATAAAATCATTAAAATAATTAACTAATTATGATTTATTTAATTTATTAAGATAAAGAAACATTTCTCACATAAAAAAGGGGTTTTCTAACAACTATTTTATTTATTTTCAATTCCACATTATTTTCACATATAATTAGTTTATAAAAAAATAAAATTAATATTATACAAAGGTAAACCATAAATTCCATAATTTAGTTAGTCCTATTAATAACTGTTATTTTAATGTCTAAGAGATAATTGTTTCAAACAAAAAAAATTAATAGTATAGAGTGATTCATTAAAATAAGGTGTTGCATGTGGAATATGATATCAAGAATGTTATTATTTTCTAAAGCCTATGTGTGTTATATTAATCCCCCTTAGAAATTTTGTTCCCACAAGATTCGCATTACATACTAAGAAGAAAATAGATGTGGGTATTTTTCTATCGTGGCTTCCTCTGGTTCGCATGTTTTTTATTTTTGATTATGGTTCCGCCATAGCACATTAACTATGTGTGTCTTCCTTTTGTGTATAAATTTATCTCTATAGTATAAGATTATTACTACATTCTGCCCATAAGAGACATCATTTTCTTGTTGTACTAGCTCAGATACAATAATTGTGATTTTCCTAAAAGGATCTTCATTAAATGGGATATGTGGATTATACCATGTACTTGAGAAAGGGTTTGTTGTCAGGCTAGTCGATAATCGGAATCTCTGATATGATTGAGGATCTCAAAGGGGATGATATACCAAGAGAATTTATTTCACTACTTTGCAAATTTCATAAATCTACTTTAGGAATGTAGGTTGCAAAAGGCATTATATAAAAACCTAAACTCCATGTATCATAATCTGTTTTTTCATTGTTATTCTATTGACTATGGGTAGTCTTGATGTACTGTGGAACAGTATTGAAATTTTATACCACTTTTTCAACTATTTTAGATCCTAACAACATACATTCACAGAGTTCATAACAATGCATAATAGTTCTATATCTCTCCCCATAAAGGGATTCATGTAGGGAAATTTGGATTCATTAATAATATATATTAATATTAATATAAATGAACATGAATAGTGAAATATATTGATCACATCCTCCATTAATGCTTATCGAGTATGATCTCAAAATGCACTACTAGAAATTGGTTTTTTTGTGATGGTGTACCGCTGAAAATTCCCCATTGTAGAAAAGGTCATCACAAATAGATTTTTCTCTGAACACCCGTCTCAAGAAAATAAAAATTTGTGATGGGATGTGGTCCTATCACAAATAGTATTCCCATGATTTTTTAAAAACACTATTGCTACTACGAATAAAAAAAGTATGTGTGATGGATCCATCGAAAATTACATAAAAAAATTAAATTCATGAAAATAATATTAATAATATTATATTAATTTTAATTAAATAATATTATTAATAATAGTAAAATAATAAAAAATGAAAATAAATTTATTATCATAATAATTATATAATAATAATAATAAAAAAATATTAATAATTTAATGATAATATTTCTATTAATATTAATGAAATAATAATATTAATATTAGGAAAATAAAAAAATTATAAAATAGTAAAAACCTCAATATTCAAAAAAAATTAAAAAATTAAAAATAATATCAAAATAATAAAAAAATAATAAATTAACAATAAAAATTTTATAAAATTTATAATGTATCAAAATAATAAAAATGAAATATTCACAACAATATAAAAACACACTATATTGAAATGAAAATAGTAAATATCAAAAAATTATATACATTCAAAAATTTTATCATAAAATTTTAATACTTCTCTAAATGGGGGAGGGTGATATGGAGGAGATAGGGGAGCTGGAGGAGATGCTGGACCAAACTCCATTCCTAATCCATGATTCAAACGTAACATGTACTCTATTGTTTGATAGTGATGATACTGCTGTAATGGATGCATCTCCCGCTGTTGTTCTTTCTTCTATCATCATAGCTCTTCCTGCTCCCTTTTTATACTCTATATATGCTCACCATTTTCTCATATCATTTCCTAATACTATAAAACAGATAATTATGAATCTCCATGCCATATTATCAATCTGAATGAAGACATCACAATAGTAGTATATTAACTACTGGGCAAGAGCCAATACCAACAACTTTGCCTTTCTCAAAGGCAAATTGGGTCGCCTGCATCAATGCTACCTCATCAAATCTGGAATCACAGGTAAGATCATTGGCATCAACCTAAATTTTGGTCTGTATTGGACACTTCATAGCCTCATATGACTCCTTCAATTTAAATTTTAAATTAATATAGTTGAAATAATATTTCCAATTAATTTTGAATCTCAAAATGAAATTATACGGACAACAACTTGATGCCAGTGATCACCTCAAATCTCTCTAATGATAATATTATTATACAATATCATCAAAATTTCTTCCTCTATAACATTATGATTTTTAAATACCTATAGGAATATAAAACAAACATTATACATTTAATGTTATATAAATTAAATAAAATGGTACAAACCATATGTTTCTTATGAATAATGAATGTACGACTACAAAGTTGATGTGTCACCTCTTGTCTCCCCTGGTTTTCTTCACATAATGATGATCTCCCCAAAAAATGAACATACATCTAGTGTAAACGTATTAAATCCTATACATAAGTATAAATTTAATCAAGTCGGTGGGTGAAATTGGAATAATCAAACTCTATGACTCCTTCATTCTTTAGTGTCATCATCATCAAGTTATGATAAAACATTCGTCACCACTCACCCATACAACTATCCTAAAAGATAAATTCACACATTCACTCATCAATGGGAAACCATAAAACCTATAAAAAACTAATAATATCATGTTATTAAATAAATAAATATCAATATAAATATTATTTATTTATATATTGTTAAACAATTGAACAAGAATTTATAAACATTTATGGGAATCCGATAAAATATAACACATTCATAGTTTTTATTGCAATATATCACTACCTTATCTCATAGTTATAGGAATAATGCCATGATAAAAATGAACAAATTGTAAAATAATTAGTATGTATATATAAATTAATTGTAATTAGTAAAAAATAACTAAATTAAATAGGTAAATATATATCTGCATGAGTGGATCGAGCATAAGAAGTGGATGAATCTTGGGGATAGGGTCAAATATCATCAATCCCACAAGACCACACCCACTTTGAGTCCTCCCTAAACTGCTAGTAGAATGATGGTTATATTATTTAACTTCATGATCATCAAAAGAAAAATCAACCTCCTACAACTGATTAAATAGATCATCACCCATCAAGAACATGTAATGAATTTGGGTAGAAAGAGTTGAAAATAACTAATATATATAAATACATATTATATATTATGATAATAATCATTAACAATTTTCATCTTTATCTTTATCCTCATCATCATATCTAACAGTGGAAATGTCTTCATATTCCACCTCTGTATCATCAATTTCCATATAAGTGTTAGTTTTATCATCTCTCATAATTTCAAATTCATTTGTAACATCATTAATATCTTATTCACAGTCAGCCCTTAACTATGGTGGGCCATCATCGATATTCATGTCTCATTATGAAAAATATGGATTTGGAGTTGTCACTTTATAAATTTAAATTATTTTCTCTTTATGGGAACCATATTCACATTTAGAAAACTAATTTTCCTTAGATTTCAATTTATTTATTCTCTACCAATCACCCAACTCTATTGACGTAGAACAATAATTTGAAAAATAAATTTTATGTGACTGATGAGCTAATAAAAATAGTTCATTTAATATAAGAATAGTGTAATATTTAATATAAACGATTCCATGGGTCAGATTATCACACAAGCCTATCTTAGTATCCATCCCATGAAATTTAAATATAATTATGTAATTTTATCATAGAAAACACAGTTTCCTTATTTCTTCCAAAAATTGGTAAAAGTGAACCTCAGTTTATCTATGATGAAATCCACTCAAGAGAACACCACTATTCATTTTTTCTTTATTCCCCATATATGGAAGTATGAACTCAAAATCCATTCACCACAAATTCATTATAATACATTTGCATTTTGGATTGTGAGTTACACAATAAGCACAATTTAATATTAATTTTATCAGCATGTTGAGATACCATAAATTTTGTAAAATAAATATCAATATAAAAAGTAATACGTTTATTTTATAAGATAAACCATATATAATTTATGTTATAGGTTTTCGTAACTAGTGGGAAAAATTATTTTGTCGTTGTTCTTCAAGGGATGATACTGTAATTTTGGAAGCAGTTTAATGATATGATTATTATATAACATAAAAATAAAATAAAAATAATTTATTGTTAAATAATATTATAGAATAAGTGAAAGGATCAATCAAAGTAAAAATGGTTTCATTTATTCACAGTTTATCAGAAAAAATGTATAAGCTACGTGATTTTTACCATATGAAATATATCCTTCATGAACTCCATTGAATCCATGTTCAGGGTGATTAAAAATTGATAATTGATTTCAACTTTCATAATCATAATTTTCCTTGTAATGGATCATTCATTTTTGTTTTGAGGGATATTCAGATTAAAAATAATGAGGGTATAAAAAAAATGTCCCACCTAAAAATTACCTTATATAATTAAGCATTCAACCAGCGGTTTGCTACACACATTTTTATTAATTTGTGCATGCATATTTTCAATGGGTGCATCCATCCGAACTATACTGGATTGCCTCCATTATTCATTATTTATAAAATGTAATATCAACTGTTCTATTGATTCAAATAATGAGGGTGTGAATATTTTTTCTTGAGGACATAAAATTAAAACAATATATTATTATTGTTTTTTATAGAATTGTTGTCTATTTCCTCTAAAACAATTTCTCAGAAAAAATATGATATATCTGTTATCATATGTGAAATCATAAAATACAAAAAATATCTTAATCTAATCTGTATAAGACATTACATTATAACAATATAGTCATGAATTTTTAATAGGATAATATGATAACTTTTGACATATCATCCCATATTGGAAGAATAAAAATAAGGAAGTCTAATATTTTCAATCCAATAACCATATAATAATCCAATTTTTATGGAAAGTGTAGAAGAGATTGTTAGAATCATTATATTATGTGATCTGAAATTTTCACATAGTTCATGTTCAGGACATCAACAAATTTGGGCATGATCTAATCATGTATTTACATTATCATTGGTCTTACCTGGTGTATCAAAAAAAATATGAAATAAATTATCAAAAGAATTTTTCTCATTATAAATGAAATTTAATATGTGACAGTCCAACAAATCAGACTAATATGGAAGATCCCCAAAAATTCTACATCTTATCCAAGAGTGTTGTTTCCTAAAGCCATCAATTTTCTGTTAGTTTTTTTGGTCCAACTATAATTATTGGTAATTGAGAGACAACTTATTTAAACATTGTACCTGAGATAGTTGTTGGTGGTCCATCTCATCCAATTATTCCTTTTTTGAAATGATATTTTATCCTCTGAAAATGTAGATCAGTTAGAAGGAAGCTTCAATAATAATAAAAAACATGATTTTTTCCCTTGATGAGAAAAAATTCTTTACTATCTCCAACAAAGTACAGAAATAATTTTGGACAATGTGTACTCCACCGAGTTAAAATTCAATATTCTAGGAAGTCACTAATTGTCCACATTAATGTAGCTTTCATTATGAAATTTAATTTCACAACACCATTATATGTACTGACATCATTACCCTATAATGAATTTAACTAATCATTCAACAGTTTTAAATAAATATCAATATTTTTATGTACATAAATTATTATGGTCAAAAAGATATATAGACGATTTTTCACAATCCAATGAGGTAAACTTTACGTCATTATAAAGATAGGACAACATGGAATCTTACTACCACAAGAACCAAATAAAAATGAAACATTAGTAGAAAGTACCAATCAAATGTTTCGGGATTCTGAAGAAAAGTATAGATTGACAAGGTTACAATTTTTCCATGATTTACTATTGGAGTTATGATTTATGGTTTTCCTAGTTGAAATATTTTTTTTTCTACCATGACTTCAATTTTGTAGTGTTTTTGGACATAAATAAATGTTTTAATCTAAGTTTAAGAGGTAAATAGCTCAGTATTTTTTCAAGAATCAATCCGAACATTCCTAGTTAAGCCTCATTAACCATTAATTTTCCACATGTAGGAAAACTATATAATGACTCATTCTCACCATAAAATAATATACAATCATTTGGACATGCATGCATCTTTTGATAACCATCACCCAGATTACGAACTATCCTCTTTCCCTCATATAATTCTATATGAAAAACATTTCCGTCATGTATCTATGATTTAACAAAAGATAAAATCTGATCTAAACTAAAATTTGATATTCTATTATCTAATCTAACAAACATAAATTTTGAATCAAATTTAAATTTTTTTATCTTCAAACCCTGATGTTTGGAATTTTATATAGACCTCAACAAATCATAATATTGAGATGGTTCCAACTCAAGAGTTATTCTAATATCATCATGAGTTTTAGTTTGTTAAAAACATAGGCATGCCACATCATATAATAAATTTAGAAATAGTGAGGGATAATGAACCTAATTATTTTTGTCTTATCTTGAACATCGTTCATAATGTTGACACAAAAACATAATATGAATGAAATAAAAAACACAACAGATGACCACCAACATTGTAAAACATGTCAAACTTTCTCAGAGCACATTTTTTACATGACACATAATTTTCCCTTGGGAAAAAATTCTTGTTTTAATGATACAAATGAAGGATTTAACACCCTCAATATATAATAGATTTAAACCAAAACCATTTTCATTCCTATACTAATTTAGCCATGTGTGATCATCTAATAATGACTCTTTCCAAATTTCTTGTTCCATATTTCTCTAAGAAAATTATAATGATTAACTTGTTTGAATAATTTAATATAATAAAACAAAATAAAAAAAATAAAAAACAATAACTATTCCAATGTATTCATAATTTTAACTATTTTATACTAACTTCAAATACTTGTTAATAAATATCTGTAATTATTGAAACTATTAATATTTATTATTATAAACAATTTATTACAATTTATAACTATTTTTTACTAATTATTTCTAATTATTAAAAAATATTCATCTTTATTCAAAATTCATAGAAATTATTCTTAATAATTTTTATTTATTTTTATTTATTAGATTTTTTACAAATTATTAGTAATTATTCTTCATTATTCCTTTTTTTACAAATTATAATTAATTATTCCTAATTATTTCTATTTTATACAATTATTATTAATTACAATCAATTATTATTATTTATTATTATTTATTCATATTTATTACAAATTAATACTATTTCATAATATTTATTACTATTTGTTAAAAATTATTACTAATTACTCCTATTTATTACAAATTTTACCTATTTATTACTGTTCATTATAATTTATGAATAGTTATTTCAATTTGTTAATAGTTACTAATATTTATTAATAATTATTATAATTTATTAGTTATTATTACCATTTTTATTATGTATTACCACTTATCAGTCTTTATTTATATATATTACTATTTATTTCTATTTATAATATTTATTTCTATTATTGAGTAATTATTATTAATTATCAATAATTATTTTAATTATTATTATTTATGAGTAATTATAATTAATTATTACTAATTATCACTAATTATGAGTAATAATCAATAATTGTTATGAATTATCACTAATTATGATTAATAATCACATATTAATCAATAAATATAATAGTTATCACTAATTTTTACTAATTTTCCAAAATTAGGTCTATGTATTAATTATTATAACTGGTTATGATAAATTATCAATAATTTTTTCTAATTTTCAGTAATTTTTCCTATCTACCACTATATATTCCTATTTATCAATATTTATTCCTAATTGTAACTATTTATTCATATTTATTACTAATGAATCATAATTGCACCTATTTATTACTATTTTTTAGTAATTATAGAAATTAATAAGAGGGTTGTAATCCATCCCCACCTTCTATTTATGATGGGCAGTATAATTTCCAATGGATTGGCGACAACAATTTTTCCCGTTAACTCATCTCCTTGCAACTTTTTCCAACCGAAATCAACATGAAAATCTAATCAGACTTACAAATATCCAATTTTATATACATGAGAAAAGAGAGTAGGGAGGCCTCATCATGCTCATTTCTATTTTCACGTATACAAAAAATAGATATTTACACGTCAGAGTATATTTTTTATAGTGAATTTAGTCAGAGAATGTTGCAAGGAGATGAGATGTCAGGCAAAAGAGATCATGCCAATATATTATAAATTATGTCACCCATTGTAAATAGAAGATGACTATTTATACTTAATTATTTCATATTATTCCTTATTATTCGTAATTATTACTAATTATTATTAATTATTACCATATACCAATATTTATTACCATTTACCTCCATTTATTATTAATTATAATCAATATTTACTAATTATTACTTATTATTACGAATTAATTTTAATTAATATAAATTATTAATAATTTTTAATAATTTTTTCTTTATTTGTATGTATTATTCCTAATTATTACTAGTTTCTACTATTTTTTATGAATTATTAATAATTATTCATAATTATCACTAATTATTTCTTATTATACCAAATTTTTACTAATTACCGCTAATTATTACTAATTGTTCTTAAATACAGCTAATAATTACTAATTACAACAAATTATTACTATTTAATGCTATTTATTATTAAATACCGCTAATTATTAATAATTATTATTAGTTAACAATAATTATTCTGAATTACGTATAATTATTATTTATTATTCCAAATTATTCGTCTTTACAATAAATTATTCATCTTTATTTCAAATTATTGTTATTTATTCCTAATTATTGTTAATTTCCTAATTGTTACTATTTATTTCTAATTATTCATATGTATTCCATTTTATTCCAATTTATTACTATTTACCGATATTTATTACTATTTATTACTAATTACCAATATTTATAAAAATTTATTACTATTTATAACTATTTACCTCTATTTATTATTATTTATATATACATGTGACTAATTTACTCTAATTATTATTAATTATATATAATTATTCTTAGTTACTTCTATTTATTACTAAACACAATGAATTATAACAAATAATTACCAATTACAGCTATTTATTGTGAATTATTCATAATTATTACTAATTACCACTATTTATTACTAGCTACTGCTAATTATTACTATTTACTACTAATTATTAATAATTACAACTAATTATTCATATTCAATGCGCTTTTTTTAATAATTATTAATAAATCCAATTATTAAAAATTATTACTAATTATTACCAATAATTACTAATTATTTCTAATTATTCATAATTTAAATAATAATTATTAATTATTCTTATTTACTACAAATTATGAAGAATTATTCCTAATTTTCACTATTTATTTCTAATTATTAATATTTATGCTAATTTATTTCAAATTATTCGTATTTATTACATTTTATTCCTTTTTATTACTAATTTTTCCTATTTATTACTATTTTTTATTTATATTTATTAGAAATTATTCTCATTTATTACAAATTAAAACCAATTATTACTATATACCACTAATTATTATAATTTATTAGTAATGATTACTAATGAAACATTGTATTGGTTAAAAAACTCAAAATAAAGGAATCCAATTCAAATTTAATTTAATTGTCTATAATTAATAAAAATAATAGCTGATATAAAATTAAAAAAATTAACTTATCAAATAAAATTAATAGATAAATACTTTAAAACAGGATATTTTGCACGTTTCAAGGCTTCAACATCTCTCCAATTTGATATTTTAAAAAATGAATAATTTTCGTAGTGTAATATGAGCGTTTGGAGAGAGAGAGAGGAATTGAGAATGGTGTGGAATGAAAAAAAACCCGATGGGGGTATTTATAAGATAGCTTATTTGTGACGAGACCCATCATAAATATAAAAACTGTTATTTATTGGGGGAGGTGGTTAAAAAGTAATTTGCGATTGATCCCTTCACAACTCGCGACCTGCAGGCATAGTTGTTGAAACGAAACCCGTCCCAAAAGATCATCCTCTATTAATTACTGGGCTTCAATTTAAAATGTATTTGGGATGGTACCCATCGTAAAATAACCTCATCCTGAAATAGTATTTGCGATGATATATATATCATGTTGCAAATACTAAAATTTTTCATAAGGTATTCGAAACAAGAGGCCTGTTTTCATCAGAATAAACTACTTATTTTCAACTAGACCAGGGTCTTGTCGCAAATAATCTCTCATAATGGACTATATGTATCAGGTCCCACCCTTATATCCAATATCCCATAACAATTATTGAATTTTCTTGCAGTGATGTGCTCATCTATCTATATTGTTCAGTGATATAGTTCATCGATTTTGTGGCGATGTTTCATATTGAACATCAACTCGGTATGTAGAGAATGTTGGAGGCTCTTCTAAAACATATTCGAAAATCTCATATCCAAGTTAGATACAATTGATATTAGTGTTCTATAAAAACTCATCACTTCTCTATGATACACCCTTATGAGCTGCTCGAGCAAGATATTAACACAAATTACCATAATGTTATTATCCATTCTATGATGTTCCACCACAACCGAAATGGAATTATTTCTAAAATAATTCTCTAGGTTAATAAAAACAATGTCTATGGTGATGTTTTCCTACATCATATTGAGTATGGGGAGTGGTTCCATAATCCCCGTAGATTATTTCAGTCATCTATCACCTTATGAAATAGTAGAATCTTTTTTGAATGATCAATGATCAACCACATCATATTTTCCCACCAACAATGTTCCCAATGATCTCTATATGTCTTTGTGCTACCTATGATAATGGAAAATATTTAGCTATGTAGAATTTTCAACAAACCACCCTTTATCCAATTATTTTATGGAAAAAATTGTCATGGCCAAAAATTTACCTATTCTTATTTATCATTTTTCAGCACTTATGATGCCCCATTATTTATATATTCCAACTTCTTATGGATTTCCAAATCAATTTTTTTGTGATCCATTATATTCTCCAAATGGGAAGGTTCAGAAATCGTTTAAAAAATAAATAATGAAATTCATTTTTATAAAATTCCCTATGTCTATCCTTATAATTTGTAGAAATATTGGATCCTTCTCAATTATCATCATTCAAAATGGCTATAGATAAATTCGACAAAGAGAATCAGACACTTTTTTCTTTCCTAGTATAGTAATGGAATGAGAATTCATAGTCCTAAATATTCTCTAACTATTTTAATAAGAATATATTAAACTCCTACTATGTGAATATATATTTGAGGATATTAAAATACATATTTATTTCAAACATCTCACCATAAAGATAATGTAACTATACTCTAATAACATATATCTCTAAAACCAACTCTAAATCATGGGTCAGATACTTCTACTCATAAGCTCTAAACATATTTGAGGTGTGGAATATCAATTTATAATTTTTAAGAAAAATATTATATAATACATTCTGTTAAGAATATTTTTATAACCTATATGTTCTCAACATTTTTTTAGTGTAAGAATTAGTGTGGTGACAAGACATTTTTTCAACCATTTGAAACACTCTACATATTCAATGGTCCGAAAAAAACATCCACGTCTTTAGATTCATCATGGTTATTAAGATTGAAATAACCAAATATATTTCACAAAGAACCTATAATACCTATCTAGTACATTGAAATTATGGATCTCAGTTATAAATGTCTTTATGGGCCAGTTCTAAATTCCATTCATCATAGAATGGGATATAGATATGCATCTTCTGGTGATAATATTCTCCTACTGGAATTTGGATTACCTCAAAATGTCATCTGTAATGAATAAAAAAATTCAATGTAATATCTACAGACCATATTCATTACTTCTATAAATATTTAAATGGAATTAGTGAGTTAAACGATAATCTCTAAGAACTGATAGTTTCTATAACTTATTTGAAAATAAAATTTGGGAATATCCTCATTCTCTAATTTTACCTTGTGATATCATCATTCATGGTCCACCATAGATAAATATATATCCCCACAATGTTTATCGAATAAGTCATTTATCTTGGGTACATGATACTTTTTCTTTGTCGTGATATTGTTGATTTCATGATACTCAATACTATGATGAATTAACCCACCATTCTTCTTGATGAAGTGGACTAGGGGAGCCCAGATTTTAGATCATGACCATAAAAAACATTTTCTTGAATTTATTATAATAGAATTTTCATTTCATCAAACTCATAGGTTGAAATTCTATAAATAGTTCTCAATAAGGTCCAAGATCTATATATTAGTGTGATTATGAACTCATCCCCCCGATGTATAGGACTTCTATCCATCTATTTGAGGAATATGTCTTTTTAATCCCTCACAATGGCCACATATTCATGTATTATTCTATCATTTATCAAAATATTTTCTAGGTTTTCTTTTTCAAAATTCAATAATATCCTTGCTGGAATAGAGCGTTCCATGAGAGAATCATCCTCCTTTATAAATCTATATAGAATTAAATGATGAAATAGGATTTGAAGAGTGATCTCCCTCTCCCAATAGTTGATGTTTTATTTTTTATAAGGACATCCAATAAATTTACAATATGTAATCAGAATCCTTTAATATAAGTATGACATGATTGTTTGGATGGTTTATCTTAAGCACATAAATTATGGAGGAGTTATATACTTGGGATACAATAATTTTCCTTCTTTTTATTCTCTAATATATCTCAACCCCAATATTTTTTTTGTGGTGTTTAATTATTTCTACTAATCATCTATGATTTGAAATATTCATTAGAATGAAAATAATAATGTATTTTCTCAATTCCAGAATTAATTACTGGTGCACAGGTAACCATATTCATATTAGAATCCATATAAGTATTAGTAGCATAATAACCTCTTCACTACCACTATAGATGTTGTTGTAATTAATTGTCTCCAAAAAACCTTGTAAAATATAATTAGATTTCATAATTCCCATATTCCTTGAAGTTAAAGCACTGTATGTTTTGCATAGGGTAGATTTGAACCTTCTTTTCTTATTCTTCATTACTATGATCATTCATCTCTATTTGGCATTGATTATCCTAATTACCATCTTTTACACACCTAAATCATCTTACTTTTCCCCTCATATATTTTTTTTATATGACTCTCCTCACACTTTTAAATAGTGGTATGTTTGGTTTTATTTACTCTATCAGATTTTTCTTTTGATACCCCCATATAAAACTACCTTTTATGATTTTTGTCTCTATCCTACAAGACTAATGAGAGTTTCTAAAATCCATTGAATTAATGGGGGAACAACATAAAATATCTATAGAGATCGAAGCTTGATGAACAAGGACATTATTTTACTTTTTCTGAATACTTAATACATAGACACCGAAGGAACATAATATTTTAGTGTCTTTGGAAACTTGGATAAAAATATACTAATCATGGTGACAGATCTACAACATATCCCATAAAGGTATTCCAATTTTGTTTTCTTACATAAAACATTATGTTATATCCTGGGGAATGGAAGAAAATAAAACATAGAAAGGGTGAGCTCAAATTCTCAGTAATGGGAAACAAGGAGAACATAGAACAATCCCTAAACATTTGAACGTAAAAACACAAACATAAAATTTAAACATCAAAATATAGAGCAATGACATAAAACATGGAAGTACATATGCATGGATCATAAAGGAACATTAACCATGTAATAATTGAAATAGAGTAAAACATGTAATTGTTGAAAACCATTAAGCACATGATATGATTTCAATAGTAGTCAAGGCATTGCTTCCAAGACCATCAAATTGGAAAAAGTCCATTATTGAACCAGGTTTACATGCCGTTCCAGCCCTATATTAATGAAGAAGATTTACTTGTCGTTCTATCCTAGTCTATCTCATGAGATATAAATCTTTATCCAATGAATTGGAGGGATATATAAGTCCCACACATCTCATAATGATTCCATTCTTATGTGTTCCACAAAATTATAAATCCTACATCATAGCATAACCCGTGCAATAAAATGTGATTCTTAAACATCATGCCATCATAACATAATCTATATAAGATAAAAGGAAATCATAAGAAAAAATCAATCAAAACATAATAATATAAATGTAATAATAGGGATAGAAACATATCCCTATATCATTATAGATGGAAAATAATTTTGATAAAACACATGAACTTAGTTCATGAGGAAAATATCCTTTCTTCTTCAAATACAGTTTTCTTTTATCAAAATGTAATGAAATTTTAAAAGAAAATAATTTTGTTGAAAATAATCATGAAATATTGTAGAGTAATACTCATGGAAATTTGGTAATATGAAACTGTAAAAATCACTTCATTCAGTATAATTTAGGAAAACATTCTCAAGATACGTTTTTCAGAAATGTCAAAATGTGCCTCGTATGGTAAAAACAGATGAAAGATTCCTTCCATAGTACATAGTAAAAATCAAAAATTTGTAAACATTACATTAAAATATATGGAAAATACTAAAAGGTTTCTGAAAAAATTTTGTATCAATCATGGATATTGATGATAAATATAACCCCAGTAAATACTTACAAATAAACAATCTCAGATAATCATGAGATTATAATAATTATCCCTTACAACTTATAATCGGTGGAATCATACATGTCAAAAAATAATGAAAATTAATTTCATATGTAAATATAATATCCTTCAATATAAAAACTATAAAACATTCAAGAGAAGCATCAACACCATAAAAAATAAATATATGGTGATTAAGGCTTACATCTCACAGAAATAAATATGAGACTAAATACTCCCTTACCTTAGGGATGATTTCTTCCTTATATGTATGAACAACTTGTATAATGATTTAAATAATTTCATTGAATTATTCGAAAATCATAGTCATTTTTATGATATCATATATGATTCAATTACGACATTATATTATCCGTTCATTTGTCAATTCCATGTTGAAGCAATGTTTTGGGTAATAATCATTTCATTTATCAAACATGTTTGGACTTTTTGTTCATAATAATATTACTTATATCATGATTTAATTACTTCCATAATGTAAAACATAATTTATATATATAATATATATATATATATATATTATATATATAATAGATAGATAAATAAAATGTAATGCACCTTTCATGAAGATGGTAGGCAGTACGTACGCATGAATTATTTCCTTTCCTTATTGACTGGAATGGGAGTATGTAGATGAAATTAATAAATATATATATACAATAATACAATAGTATTATTATGTCATATATCTCATTAATATTTATTATATATTCTTTATAATCATTCTTGAATGGTTGTCATGGAGAATAAATCTCATCGCGTTGTGGTGACGGTAATCAGTACGTACGCACGAGTGATGATATCATTCCCATAATTATTTAATGTTATTTGAGTGGATTATATAATATCTCATAATTATTATGTTCTTATAATAATAATATATAGTTTTTATTTCCACCATTATACCCATCCAAGTAAGGTGGTGGTGGAAAAACTGATTACCCCACATCGTGGAGATGATAAGTTGTACATACGCACATGCGGTGATTTCTTTTTTCTTAGGATGGATAGAAGGTGAAATATGGTTGTCTCATATTCAAAATAAAATATCCGTATACAATTGATAATGTATTTATTACTTAATAATTAAAAAACTCATATAGACGAGGTAGAAGAAAAAATAAGTTTGAATGAATCAGTAAAGGATATTAGCTCTTCTTCGACACGCCTCTTCTAAACCTCTTGTTAGGGAACTAATGTTGGAATCTGTATAATTATAGGACCTATAGAATTATTCTATATAAGTTTATAATGGAAATGGGTAGGATTTGGCCGAGTTTGAAAGCTCAAAATCGAGTGAAGTGAAAAGGGAGGAGGTGCACTTATATAGGAGAGGAGAGGGGCACTTTTGGAAATCTCAAAAATATTAATTTATAATAAACACCAAAACTGCATAAAAACCTCCAAAATGAATCAAAATCAAATATGATATGATATAGGGTGTTAATATATTCAACAAATAAAATTTATAAATTTTTGGAATTTATTTTAAAACTTATCATTTTGATTTATCATTATTTAATATATTTGATTTTATTTATGGTAATAATTTTCTAAATTTTTAATTATTATAAACACTGAATTATGTGTTGTTAATATTACATAATTAGATAAATTATTAAATTTTAGACCATTTTATTTTCAATATATAATTTTTGAATATTTCTGTGATTTTTAAACAATTTAATAATATGTTATTTTTATAAAATACCAATAGTGTCAATTTTGAAACCTTTCAACTATTTGAATTTAAATAAAATCCATATAAAAGAAATGTTCAAAAAAAATATTTAATAGATTCCTAAAACGTCATATGAATCATGAAAATTCATGGATAACATTTATTAGTACATATAATATTTGTTTTAATATTTTTAAGAAACTTTATTTGATATTTCACTTAATAAAATAATTATCACAGCTTTATTTATAATTATTTATAATACATATATGTTTCATATGAATTTTAAATAAGATACTATTATATGATAAATCTAGTATATTTATTAAGAACACTTTTAGTTGAATTTATCCTCTAAAACAATGATCTTTTAAAATTTTATCCTAATTAAATTATGAGGCTGACAACTTTGACATCATTTAAAATAATATAATATAAATGTCATAATATTTATTATAAGGCTCCAAATGGTCCAAAAGTCGACACTTGGTTGATTATGGAGTATATATACTCGAATTATATTTCTTTGTAAAGTGTTTGGGTCTTTTTTTGGGTATTATTATTTTAATAAAAACTATGTTATTGGTTTTTTACTAAATAAATAATTTTTGCATCATTAATGTATAAGCTATTAATGTATTTATATATTTCATAAAAATTAAAAATAAATTAATATGATGAATAAACACATTTTATATTTCAAATTAGTATTTATAATCTATTTTATATTCTATTTAACCTTATACTAAAAATAATTTAATTATTAAAGTTTGAGTGAGATATATTTCACATTCCTTTTAATAAAATAAAATTAAGGTCTTAATCTAATCCATGTGGGTTCCAATAGTTAAAATTTAAACCCAATAATATTTTAGGCCGAAATATAATCATGAAATTATATTTATACAAGTGTTAGGGTAATTTTATAATTTTATTTTTACCATTATTTACCATATTTACCATTAACTATGGTAAATAAAATTTACTATAGTTAATATTTATAATGGAAAAAAATAAATTATCCTATTAACATAATTGGGCCCTAATAATTACAAATATTGAATCCATTTTTTCAAATTCAAAACATAGTTGATGTATTAATTAATTTAAAATAAATCACATTGCCAATAAAAAGTTTTTATTTAAAACATTACAAAATATTTAAATGGTTTTACCTAGGAATTCAATGTAAAATTAATGATAATGAAATAAATTATATAAAATAGTAAAAATATATTCTTTTTATACTTTAAAAAAATTCAATATTATAATCTAACCACATTAATTATCTTGATGAAAAAAATTTGTTTTTATTTAAAATATAGAGAATTTTTAGTATTCATCAAAATATAAAATTTATCAGAATAATGTCAAAAATTAATTCAATGTAAATATTTATATCTCGATTCATTATAAGAAGTTCAATTTTTTAAATTTAACTTATAAACTTTTCAAAAATTATATTTTATATGGGTAATCCATCAAAAGGCGACAAAACATTATTTTTAGAAAAATACTTCTTTTATCCGAAAAACATTTTTTGTTCTCTTATCATGTTCTAGAATATGTGTAAGATAAATGATAATTTTATAAAATTAAAAATGTGGTTAATAATATTCATAATGGCTAGTTCATAATAATATTATAACAATATATCATGGCTCAGTGAAACTCAGTATTGCGTACAACACCCGCTATTTTCGAAGGTGGCTCCTGCGTGCAACATAAGCCCAGAATAGTGTTGTGTATACTGTAAGATAATATGGTGTAGAAAATTGAACAAGCTAATATGGGTGTAGCATAATAAACAAGACATCAACGAAATTAAAAATAATATTTCTCATAAATGTTCAAGATGTTAAATTCTACCACCCTTAAAAATGAATTTCACCCTCGAAATTCGTCAGGTTTATAAATGGTTTGATACATGAAAGTTTCTTTCATTGAAAACCAAATTGTAAGAAGGATTACTAAAAACTAAATTGAAAAAAGAAAAGTAAGAAATATAATGGTTACCAAATTAATTCATCACTGGGTTTCTGTATAGGAGAACATAGGTGAAAACATGGATATAGAAGAGAAATCTAACCATAATGTTCTGATGGATAGTTGTAGAGAACATAGATATAAAAAATCCAACAATCACAAAGCCATAAATTTGGGATGATCTAATGTACCATCTAATTCATAGGATATGAGGGTACTAGGACAATGTTTTTGGTTTTCAATATCATTTCCCTAATGTTGATGAATTTTTTCATAAGGAGAAATACATACTTGATTTTATTCTAATATCATCATTTGTAGTTCCATGAACAATTTCCACTTCATCTATTGTTTAGTGAAATGAAGTTGAATTTTTAATTCTTGGAGAGTTATCAGATTTTTTGATAGAATGATAGGTCATTCCACCAGTCTATATCACAAAAAGGATAAAACAAATTATTAAATATACATAAGTCCATCTATGGTGATATTAACCATGTATGATTCCAAAAATGGATGTATACATCATATATCATCCCTCTAAATAATGTAAAACTAACATCCACTAACCAAGGTCTTCCTATATGATAGTGGTACGTGATAAAGGCCTGTCGAACGTCGGTTGTGTGTTTCATTCCTACATCCTTGTCCGACGTGACGGGTTATCTCCCGTTCTTCATGTATTCCTTTATTGATACTACACCATTATACCATTCCAAAAAAAAAAGTATCAGAAAAATAGTCCTGGCCTTAAACAATACTATCTAATGTCCAACATAATCCATTCCAACATTTAGCCTTATCCAAAATACATCTGGCCAAACTTACAGTATAAATAAATAATGTCTTACTAAGGTCATATAACAAGGATGTGAATACCATAATTTATCCCCCATTTATTAAAAGATATATATTTTTGCCACATTTGAAACACGTGAATAACATTTTCCTGTATTCATAAAATGTGAATTACCATAGAACCTTAGTGAAAGCATAAATTCTATAAAAAGTTTACTCCTTTACATACCAAAATCCTAAAAATTATATATACTAAAACCCTGATATCAAATTTTGCGTATATTATTCATGAGGGAATTAATAATATCCAATATACTATTTTCTCCTTATCCCTTCATTATGTTCATATAATCTACATTCAAAAAATATTTCAATCACCTTTCATGGTAACCGGTACCATTCAACATATAATTTTAAATACTAAAGTAAAAAACAATAGTGTAACAATCCTTATATTTTTCTTTATTCTATAGTACCATACATTATTCTTGATAAACATTCAATCATTCTACAACCTTATTAAACCAATTATGGAGCTTCATCATTTCTTTACTCAACACTTCAATCATCTAATATATCATTTGTAGTCTCTTCATCATCATCAACATAAATACTACCTATATTACCATGCTTATTCTCATCATTAGTCATTCCCTTAGGGATTTTTTTTTCATAATACCTAAACATTCCACATAAAAAACATTTAACCATTGTTGAAGTCTTTGGAACACCATTATCCTTGTCCATTGTTTTAACTGAACATTTTTTTTTACAATTCCTGGCTTTGTGTCTATCATTTTCAAACCCAAATAATCTTCTAGTTTATTAGAAACATTCTCATTGATGCCTCTTCCCTCATGATTCACATGAGGGAAAATGAACTTTCTTTTCACCATGATCATCATGAAAATCTATCTTTCTCTTATTATCCTTGTTAGAAATCTTACCAAAGTTAAGACTATCGAACATATTATGGTATTGCTAATTTGGCATAATAAATATTTTTCGACTTCCAAATATTGTTTCATTAGGTTTCACAAGAAGAATATGATTCCATTGTCCATCATATTCTCCATTAACATGAATCTTCGTGTTTCGAGCCACTTTCTAAAACCCAAAAATAATAGTGTGAGAGGAAAAAATTATGCTAGGAAAACAACATAATAAAGGGGGAGTACCTTCAATATCTAACATATTATGTTTAATTATTATATCATTATCATAATTCTAGGACTATAACATATACTTATAATTAACCTTAGCAACATACCTAGATATACCATTGATATATCTCTAGGGATCTCACTAATGTATTCGCATCCTAGTTTCCAAAGGTTAACTAAACCTTCCCTCTGATACCAACTGTAGAGACCTAATCTTGACGTAAATGGATAGTAAATTAATTTTTCTGAATAATTAATACATAGACACCCAAGGACCGTAATAGTGTAGTTTATTTGGAAACTCTAAACATAATCTTCTAATAATGGTGAAAGATCTTCAACCCCTCCCATATAGATTTTCATTTTTTTTCTTATGTAAGAGCATTCTTTATATCCTTTGCACAATAAAAACATAAAACATAAAAAGGGCGAGCTCAAATGATCAGTAATGGAATACAATAAGAACATAAAATATTCAAATAACATTTGAACAAAAAAATATGAACATAAAATTTAAACATCAAAATATTGAGCAATGACATAAAACAGGGAAGTACGTAAGGCATGGATCACAAAGGAACATTAACCATGAAAGGAATGCATTGTAATAAAACATATCACTATGTAGAACCATTAAGAGCATGATATGATTTCCATAGTTCCAAGGAATTGTTACCAAGACCATTATATTGGAGAAAGTCTATAACTGAACTGGATTTACTTGTCGTTCCAGCCCTATATTACTGAACCCGATTTACTTTTCATTCCAACAATGTCTATTTCATGAGATATAAATCATTACCCAATGCATTGGAGGTATATATAGGTCCCACCCATCTCGTAATGAAACTATTCTTATGTGTGCCAAAAAATCATAAATCATACATCCTAGAATAACCCATGTTATAAAATGGGATTCATAAACATCATGCCATCATGACATAATTTATATAAGATAAAAGGACAACATAAGAATAAATCCATAATAACATAATAAAATAAACATAATAATAGGAGTAGAAACATAACCCTATATCATCATAGATGGAAAATTATTTTGATAAAACACTTGAACTTAGTCCTTGATGAAAAATATCCTTTCTTCTTCAAAAAAACATTTTCTTTTCTCAAAATGTTGTGAAATTTTTAAACAAAATATTTTTCTTGAAAATAATCATGAAATATTGTAGAGTAATACTAATGGAAATAAGTCATTATAAAAACATAAAAATATATTCATTCAGTATAAGTTAAAAAAACATTCTCCTTATACTTTTTTTGGAAAAGAGAAAAATTACCTCGTATGGTAAAAGAAAGTCGGATTGCTTCTATACCACATTTTAGAAGTCAAAACGAGGTACACACGACATTAAACAGACATGTAAGAATAGTAAAATCTTTATGAAAACATTTTTTATAAAACATTGATATGGATGATAAATATAACCCCAGTAAATACTTACGAACATAGAATCTTATATAAGAATGAGATTAGAATAATTATCTCTTACCATTTATGATCTATGGAATCTTACATGTCATAAAATAATTTAAATTAATTGAATATGTAAATATATTATCATTCATAATAAAAATAATAAAACATTCAAGGGAAGCATAAACACCAAACAAAAAAATAGATGGTGATCGAGGCATATGCCTCATAGAAATAAACATAAGACGAAATAATCCCTTACATTATGTCTGATTTCATTTTTATGAGTCTGAACCTCCTGTATAATGATTTAAATAATGTCATTGAATTATTCAAGAATCATAATAACTTTTTTGATATCATATATGATTAACTTACTTCATTATATTACCCATTCATTTTTCAATTCTATGTTGAAGCAACGTTTTGGGTAATAATCATTTCCTTTATCGTACTTGTTTTGACTGGTTGTTCTTAATATTAGTAATTATATAATGATTTATTTACTTCAAGAATGTAATAAATGATTTATATATCATATATATATATTCATTATACACATATATATAATATATAGATAAATGAAATGAAATACACCGTTCATGGAGATGATATTCCATATATAAGCATGAACTATATTTTCCTTTCCTTATTAACTTGAATGGAATTATGTAGATGAAATATATATGAATATATATATATAAATAAATAAAATATAATTATTATGTCATATATGTCATTATTACTCATTATATATACTTTATACTAATTCTTGAATGGTTAACATGGATAATGAATCTCATCGCGTCGTGGAGACAGTAATCCGTATGTAAACACGAGCGATGATATCATTCCCATAATTATTGAATGGTATTGGAGTGTATGATATAATATCATATAATTAGTATCATGTTATAATATTAATATAATTCCATTATTTCCACCATTATACCCGTCCATGTAAGGTGGTGGTGGAAAATAATATTACACCACATCACAAAGACGGTAAGTTATTCGTGCGCACATGCGATGATTTTGTTTTTCATAGGATGTATTTAAGGTGAAATATGGTTATTTAATATTCATAATAATATATCTGTATACAAGTGATAATATAGTTATTACTTACTAATGAAAAAAATCATATAGTGGAAGTATAAGAAGAAATTAGTTTGAAAGAATCAGTAATGGATATTACCTCTTCTTTGAACCGCCTCTTCTAAACCTCCTGTTAGGCCACTAAAGCTGGTATTTGAAGATTATAATGAACTATAGTAGGTTAAAATATAATTTTAAAAGGTAAATGGTCAGGGTTTTGATGATTTTGAATGCTCAAAATGGAGTTAAGTGAAGAGGGAGGAGGTGACCTTATATAAGATAGGGGAGGGGATCTTTTGGAAACATCCAAAATAGTAAATTATAATAAAAAACAACACCACGTAGAAACCACAAAAATATCTCAACAGCGATTATGAGATGATATAGGGTGGTAATCTCATCAACCAATAAAATTTATACATTTTTTGAATTTATTTTAATACTAATCATTTTGATTTATCCTTATTTAATGTATTTGATTTTATTTGTGGTAATAACATTCTAAATTTTAATTTTCTATAAATACTAAATTATGTATAGTGAATTTTCCAAAATTTTATATATTATATCATAGTCGAAATTATAATTTAAATTTGTAAATTTTAAATATTTTTTATTATTTCTAAACAATATAATAATATGTTATTTTTATAAAATACCAATAGTGTCAATTTTGAAAATATTTAATTATTTGAAATTAAATAAAATCTACACAAGAGATATGTTCGAACCAAAATATTTAGTAGATTCCTACCATGTCATATTCATATATATAATTCGTGGAATATATTTATTAGATCATATAGTATTTATTTTAATATTTTTACTACCATTTATTTGATATTTCTCTTAATAAAATAATTACTACAATTTTTTTATAATATTTTATTATACTAATTTGTTGACTAAAAATTACAAAGATAATACTACGATTAAGATAAATCTAATATATTTTATAATAACATTTTTAGATGAATTCAACTTCTAAAACCACCATATTTTAAAATGTTATCTTTATTAAATTATGAATGTGACAACTTTGACATCATTTAAAATAATCTAATATAAATGTCATAATATGTGTTTAAGGCTCCAAATTGTCCAAAAGTAGACACTTGGATGATTATGGTGTATATATACTCGACCAATATGTTTGTGTAAAGTGTTTGGGCTTTTTATGGATATTATTTTTTTAATAAATACTATATTATTGATTTTTCACTAAAAAAATAATTTATGCATCATAAATGAATAAGCTATTAATGTAATTATATATTTCTTAAAAATTACAAATAAATTACAATTATGAAGAAAAAAAATTAAATTTCAACTTATTATTTATAATCATATTTATATTCCATTTAACCTTTTATTAAAAATAATTTAATTATTAATGTTTGAGTTAGACATATTTCACTTTCCTTTAAATAAAATCAATTAAAGGTCTTATCCTCATCCATGTGGGTTACACTAGATACCATTTAAACCCAAGTATATTTTAGGACGAAATATAATCATCCAATTATATTATGAAAAGGTTTAGGGGAATTTTATAATATTATTTTTACCCTTAATTACCCGATTTACCTTTAATTATGGTAAATAAAATTAACCATAGTTACTATACATAACGACCAAAAATAAAAGTAGAAATAATTCATAATTTTGACCTACTGATTCCAAATGTGGAATCCAATTTTCCAAATTCAAAACAAACAAGATGCGATAATTCAGTTAAAATTAATCCCATTTTCAAAAAAACAATTTTTTATTTAAAACATTGCAAAAGATTGAAATGTTTTTCCCTATGAATTCAATGTAAAATTAATGATAATGAAATAATTTATATTAAATGGTAAAAATATATTCCATTTATACATTAAAACCATTAAATATTATGATTTAACCACATAAATTAACTCATTGAAACAAGTTATTTTTAATTAAAATTTAGCATATTTTTATTATTCATCAAAATATGAAGGTTATCAGAATAATGTCGAATTTTTTTTAATGTAAATTGTTTATATCCTGATTCAAAATAAGAAGTTTAATTTGTCTAATTGAACTTATTAACATGTCAAAAATTATATTGAAAATGGTTCTTCCATCAAAAGGTGACAAAACTGCTTTTTTTAAATACTTCTTTTATCCGAAAAATTAATTTTGTACTCATACCATGTTATAGAATATGTGTACGATGAATGATAATTTTATAAAATTGAAAATGTGGTTAATACTATTCATAACGGCTAGTTCATATTAATAATATAACAATATATATTTGTTTAGTGAAACTCTGTATTGCGAACAACACATGCTTTTGAGGAAGGTCGCTCTAGCATGTAACACAGTGTCACGACCAGACCTCGGGGCCCGTGCCGTGACTACCCCAAGCCCGCCTTCCATAGGCCAGGGGCTGGCGACTAGCACCAAGGCGTAAAATCCCGGTAAACAGGGAAGGCATTGCCTTTATAAGTAACAACCACCATAGAGTCAGCAAGCGAAAAGTAACTACAAAGTGCAGAAAAGTAAAGGGGGCCGGAATACAAGCCCAACTGAAAGTACAACTGAAAAGGAAAAGAACATCAACTGAAGAAAAGACGGCGGACTCGTGTCGTCCACTGGAAATCCCACCTGAAGGGTGGGTACAGATAGCCTCCAGGCTCCTCGGGTCCCACGTCCGCTCCGAGCACGTCCCGCCCAGTGGTCCGCCTCCAGGTACCGTCCTGCTCCACGCCCCAACCGAGATCAGCGCTGTCCGTCGTCTGTATCCAACACAACAAGGTGCGGGCATAGCCCGTGCAGGGGTGAGTATAAACTACTCAGTAAGGACCCCGAGACCCCCGAAGGTCTCCCGAATCCACAAAGGATATAGCACAAAAGAAAGGTGTAATCACGAAGTAACATCTGACTCGACTTAGGTATATGCCCATACATATACCTAAGTCCCCAATTCTAGCTCTGCTCACGAGCTCAAGAACAACTCAATCCACACAGGAAAGCAAGACTGAAATCCACAAAGGAGAGTAAACAGTAAATCCACATAGGATAGTTCAACACATTCCAAAAAGGAGAGTAACATAAGATTCAGCTCAACCAGGTATACTTTTTCAGATGACGTCAAAGATGATCACTGATCCATCTAAGTCGTCGGACCCACGAAGGATCGATAGGTACTAACCCCCGCAAAAGACCCACACAGGATCGGGCTCACACAGAACCTGTAGGCAGTGGCTCACACAGAACCAGTAGTAAGGACCCACACAGGATCGGGCCCACACAGGACCTGTAGCACTGATCCACGTAGGATCGCTGAGTGCAGTAGTCGACGCAGTCCACTGAGGATCTCCGCACAGTCGTCGCCGCAGTCCACGAAGGATCTCTGCTCTGTCGTCGTCGCAGTCCACGGAGGATCTCTGCTCTGTCGTCGAAGTCACAGCCAGAACTAGGGTTCCCACACACAGCGAGCTCGTTTAGGAGGGTCCGCTCCATGAGCCGAGAGGCTGATACATCAACTGACACGTAGTCCGAAGTTGATGTATCCAAAAGTTCCGTATCGACAACAGGATCTCAACGCAACAGATGGCGCGTCAATCAGACGCCCTGTCTGAGAGTTATTGGCATTTTCGTCCCAGGGGCCCGGTTGGTTTTTAGGGCAAAACCAACCCGACCGTACTCCGCCTGTGCCCGATCCTCGGGCGGAGTATGCCAAAAGTTTCGTCTCACTTAGAGGAAACTACCACAGCTGACGGTACGTCGATCGGACGTCCGTAGCTCAAGTTATGAGCGTTTCCGCTCCGAGGGCCCGGTTGGTTTCGTGTACGAACCAACCCGGCCGAACCCAAAGTCTTCCGAAACCTTGAGTGTAATATACCGAAATGACCGTCTCGATCCAAGGATCGCGTAGCCGCTGACGGTTCATCAATCGGAGGTCCCAGGCCCAAGATATGGGCAAAAGACCGAAGAGGGCCCGAAAACGGGGGTTCTGGGCCCGGGGCGACCCGGCCCGAACCCCCCTGGGTCGGCCGAACCGGGTCGACCCGCCCCGGCTAGGCCGGGTCCGGTCCGGCCTGGGCGTGGCCCGGCCGACCGGACCGGCCGGCTCGGCTTCGGCCGAGCGGCCGAAGAAAACCGCCGCGGGTTTGACCCGCGGCTTGGAGGAACGCGGCCCGCGCGGGCCGCGTGCTGGGTGGCCGGACCGCGGACGCGGTCCGGCGGGTCGCCGCCGCCGCGGCCCAGCCGCGGAGGATCCTCCGGCGGCGTGCCGGGCGCCGCCGCCGCCTTCCGCGGGCCGCCGGAGTTGCTCTGGTGGCCCGTTTTGCCTCCCGCCTGCGCCATAGCTCCTCCCGGGGGCCGATCTTCACTGCGGGATCAACGGATCGCCCCTGCCGCACGGTTCGTCGTCGTCCGCCAAATCCGCACAACAAAAAGATCGGCGGAGGGTTGTCGGGTCTTGTTCGTTAGATCCGCACCCTCCGCGTTAGTCATAAAATCATCGGGAGGGATTAAGGCAGCCACAATTTTATCCAAAAAAATAAAATTTTTCAAGTTTGGTTCTTTAATTAAAAAGAATTAGATCACGGGAACGAATCACCAAGAAAAATAAAATCCCTACCTCGAAGTCGCCGTCGGACGTGAGGTCGTCGCGGAATCGCTCGTCGCGGAAGGAGGGGATCGTCGCATCGTCGCGGAAGAGACGTTCGTCGCACCGCGGGAAAAACGTCACGCCGACGATCTCCGGATCTAGAACAAACTGATTTAATTAATTAAATCTGTTGTCATTGAAATTAAAAGGGAGAATTAAACGATCCGTTTCTCACCTTAGTTGCCGAACGAGGATCGGCCGCGGAAGAAGAGGTGTCGCCGAAGAACGTCGCGGGTAGAGCTCGTCGACGTCGCAGATCACGGTGTGCGTCGTCGAATTCCGGTCGCCGGCTTTCTTCGCATTCTCGCATTCTTCGCGAGGAGAGTGGAGGCTCAGAGAATTCGCACAACGATGGCAATCCTCCAAAATAGACAAGTTTGTCTATTTTATTAATTTGCCAACGAACGCAAACGCGTAAGTAACGACCCATTAAATTCGTTGAATTAATTCAACGAATGAAACAGCCCATTTAATTCACCAAATAAACCGCCCAATTAAATGGTCTGTTAAGAATTAAGGAAAACGCTTCGGTTGACTTTTCAGTTACTCTGACGGGTTTTCGCGGGTGCGTTACTTAGCGGAAGAAACGGCGGGGCTCGTGCGGGCCCCACCGCACAAATATCCTACCAAGAGGGTAGGATATTTCCGGATAGCACCCTATCCGCTTTAACTCAGTTCAAGTGGCTTCCAAGCGGCTTAAGTGAAATAAAATAAAGTTGTCGCACAACCTTTATTTTATTTCTGACTTAAAGCCCATAATTTTAAAAACCACGGTTGAGCAAACGCAACTCTGGAAGAGGCGTTTCTAAGCAAATACCGGCGCTGCGATTTCATTGGTGCCCTCAGAATTTGATTCCGGGCACCGGTTCAAAAGATAGAAAAACCCGCTCGTCCGTTCACTGAACGTATCCGAGCCAAACTTCAGAAATTGATTCCGGGCACACCGGGCCTCGGAATCAGGTTCCGTCTGAAGCTGCGCTCTTGTAAAATTCCAACGAAATTTAAGAAAAAAATTCCCTGGAAATTTGAGGGTCTTTACATTACTCCCACCTCAGGGATTTACGTCCCCGTAAAGATACATCAAAAACTAGGGGAACAAATGGGGGTACTGAGCACGCATCTGAGCCTCCCGCTCCCAAGTGCTCTCCTGGAGGTTCCCGTGCTGCCATCTGACGCGCACAAGTGGAATCGACCGCCCACGTAGGACCCGCTCATGTCGATCCTCGATCTCCACTGGGACCTCCGCAAAAGTCGCCCCATCGTCCACGTCCAGCTCCCCAAAGTTGATGATGTGCGTCGGGTCGTGCACGTATCTCCTCAGCTGAGACACGTGGAAGACGTCGTGCACCCGGTGCAACTGAGGTGGTAGAGCCAGGCGATAAGCCACCTCTCCTATCCTGCTGAGGACCTGGAAAGGCCCGATGAAGCGTGGAGACAACTTGCCGCCTCGGCCAAATCTCCGTAAACCACGTCGAGGTGAGACACGCAAAAAGACGTGGTCGCCATCCTCGAACTCTAGTGGCCTCCGCCTCCTGTCAGCATATGACTTCTGTCGGCTCTGAGCTGTCCTCATCCTCTCCTGGATGATCTGGACCTTCTCTATCGTGGCTCGGACCATCTCTGGTCCCACGAGTGCTGACTCCCTAGGGTCTGCCCAGCACAACGGTGATCTGCAGGGTCTGCCGTACAACGCCTCGTATGGTGCCATCCCGATGGTGGAGTGGTAGCTGTTGTTGTACGCGAACTCCACCAAGGGTATGTGGTCCTCCCAGCTGCGACCAAAGTCGAGAACACATGGACGGAGCATGTCCTTGAGTGTCTGTATGGTCCTCTTAGTCTGACCATCCGTCTGAGGGTGGAAGGCTGTGCTCAGATGGAGCCGCGTCCCGAACGCCTCCTGCAACCCCTTCCAAAGACGGGAAGTGAAACGAGCATCTCGATTGGAGACGATAGACGATGGCACACCGTGAAGCCGTACGATCTCCTGGACGTAAAGACGTCCCAAGCTATCCACTGAGCCCTGCTCTCTGATGGGTAAGAAGTGTGCCGACTTGGTGAGTCGGTCGACAATCACCCAAATGGAGTCGTGACCTCTGGAAGTGCGTGGAAGTCCAGTCACGAAGTCCATAGATATGCCATCCCACTTCCACTCCGGGACCTCCAAGGGCTGTACCAAGCCTGCTGGTACCTGATGCTCTGCCTTCACCTGCTGGCAGGTGAGGCATCGTGAAACGAACTCTGCCACAACTTTCTTCATGCCCGGCCACCAGTGCAGTCATCTGAGATCCTGGTACATCTTCGCCGCTCCGGGATGTACCGCCAAGGGAGAAGTGTGAAACTCTCTCAACACCTCCTCTCATAAAGCGACTGGTACGAAGGTACGTCCTCGGAAAAGGATGTCGTGCTCTGCTCCAAGGGAGAAACCATCAGGCGCCTGACCTGAGGATATCAGTGCACGCCGGGTCTCACAGTCAGCGTCCCCACGCTGAGCCTCTCTGACCCGCTGTAGAAGTGGAGGAGAGACTGTGAGAGACTGATGAAAGGCTGCTCCGTCTCTATCCACAAAGGATATCTGTAAGGAGGCTAGCTGCTCTGTCACCTCCTCAAGTAGCTGAATGCCCGCCCTCCTGCTGAGGGCATCAGCTACCACGTTCCCCTTCCCAGGAGTATAGACTATCTCAAAGTCATAGTCCTGGAGGAACTCAAGCCATCTCCGTTGTCTCAAGTTCAGGTCCTTCTGAGAGAAGATATACCTGAGACTCTGGTGGTCAGAAAAGACTGTGAAGCGCTCGCCCATCAGATAGTGCCGCCAAGTCTTCAGAGCGAAGACCACTGCTGCTAACTCCAGGTCATGAGTGGCGTAGTTCTTCTCATGCGGCCTAAACTGACGTGATCCGTAGGCGATCACAGCCCGCTCCTGCATCAGGACGCACCCGAGTCCAGTCCCTGATGCATCGCAGTAAACTACGTATCCAACTCCCTCCTCAGGCAACCTCAAGATAGGTGCGCTGGTCAATCTCAGTCTCAGCTCCTGGAAGCTCTGCTGACATCTGTCTGACCACACAAAGGGTTTCCCCTTCTTGGTCAAGGCTGAGAGTGGTGCCGCAACTCTGGAGAAGTTTGGCACAAATCTCCGATAGTATCCGGCTAGGCCCAAGAAGCTCCGCACCTCCGTCACGCTCCTAGGTGGCTCCCAAGCTAGCACTACCTCGATCTTCGCGGGATCTACTGCAACTCCCGCCTCAGAGATGACGTGCCCTAAGAAGTGGACCTCACGTAACCAGAACTGGCACTTTGAGAGCTTCCCATAAAGCTGGTGCTCTCGGAGTGTGTCTAGCACAACTCGTAGGTGGTAGGCATGCTCCTCCTCAGTCGTCGAGTATACCAAAATGTCATCAATGAAGACCACGACAAATCGGTCGAGGTATGGCTGGAAGACCCTGTTCATGAGGCTCATGAACACTGCAGGAGCATTGGTTACGCCGAACGGAATAACCAAGAACTCATAATGGCCATACCGACACCTGAAGGTCGTCTTCTGCACGTCCTCATCTCGAACTCTTAGCTGATGATAGCCTGACCAGAGGTCTATCTTCGAGAACCACCGCGCTCCCTTGAGCTGATCGAAGAGGTCATCAATCCGTGACAGCGGATACTTGTTCCTCACTGTCACCTGGTTCAGGCGACGATAGTCGACACACAGTCTCAAGCTCCCGTCCGCCTTCTTGGCGAACAATATCGGGGAAGCCCAGGGTGAAACACTGGGTCGGATAAACCCCTTGCTCTGCAAGTCCTCCAACTGTACCCGCAGCTCTCGAAGCTCGGCGGGGGCCATCCGATATGCTGGAGTAGATATCGGGGCTGTCCCGGGGCACAAGTCAATGTAAAAGTCTACCTCTCTACGAGGAGGTAGCCCTGGAATGTCGTCGGGAAAGACGTCCACGTACTGGTCCACCACTGCAGGAAAAACTGGACTCCGCACGTCCACTGCTCCTAGGATGAGGCTAGCCAACTGATGAGAGATGGGCTGCACTCTCCTCCGCGGAAGTCCATCCTGTGCTGCAAAGGTTCCCTTCTCGCCGGTGAAGGTAAACCTGCTCCCGTCGGTGCGAACACATCGCACCTTGCACCTAAAACAGTCGATCTGGGCATGAACAGTGGATAGCCAATCCATGCCCAAGATGACGTCGTAAGGCCTCGACGCCGCTACAAAGAGATCCCAGCCGAAGCTCTTGCCTCCTAGAGTAAGCTCACAATGCCGGCACCAGTGCGTAATCTTCGAGTCTGCTCCCGTTGGAGTCTCTAGCCGTAAGGATCGAGCCAACGGCTCAGTCGGAATCTCCGAGCTCCGAACAAGGGCAGAGGCTATGAAAGAGTGACTCGCTCCTGTGTCTATATGTACTGCAGCAAGGGTGGAATAGACACAGATCGTACCTCGAATCATCTCTGGCATGTCGGGGTCGTAGGCCTCCACTGCCTGGAGCTGGGCCTGTCCCTGCCCACCAGCTCCCTGTGGTCGAGGTGGCCCTCCTGGTGGTGGTGGGGGTAGAGCCTGGAAGCGTCGCCCACCACCCGCAGCTCGGCCAGCTCCTCTGCCTCATCCGCCTCCTCCCTGCGGACCGCCACGGTCGACCCTCTGCCTCTTCCTGGGTGGCCCCTCCACCGTCTGCTGCTCCTCGGATCGGCGAGTCGGGCAGTCACGAGCCATGTGACCCTGCCCGCTGCAAGAGTAGCACTGCCTGCCTCTCGGAAGGCTGGCACTCCGCTGTGTGCCCCGCACTGCTGAGCCGGTGTCCTGAGGCCGTCTGCGTGGGGGTCTGGTCTGCCTGGACCCGAGAGTCATCCGTCGGCTACCTGCTGCCGAAGACTCAGCTACCTGCCGCCCTGCGCTAGGTCTCGCTGCTGAAGAAGGCTCTGTCAGGAAGCTCTCGATCATGAGGGCTCGCTCCAGTACTCCCGCCTGGGTCGGAATGCTGAGGGAGATCAGCGACGCCCGAATCTCCTACCGCAAGCCCTGCTCGAAGGTCCGGGCCCGGAAGAAGGGGTCCCGTACCATGTCGGTCGAGTAGCGAGATAGGTCAGTGAACCTCGTCGCGTACTGAGCGACCGTCATGCTGCCCTGGCGCAGCTGGAGAAGCTCCTGGATGCGCACCGCTCGGAGGGTGGCTGGGACGAACTCAGAGCGGAAGAGGCTCTCGAAGTCCGTCCAGAGCAAGGATGCCTCATCGTGAACCTGGAGCATCAAGCTCCACCGTCGTCCTGCCGCCGCCTGTAGGAGGCTCGCCGCGAGAATCACCATGAGATCCGCTGGTGTCCTCACTAGCCTAAAGATCCGTACCACCGCCTCTAGCCAGTCCTCGGCGGCCTGGGGGTCCGCCTCACCGTGAAACCTGGGCGGTCGCTGGCTTTGAAACTCATGCAGTGCCCTGAGGCGACGTGCATCGTCAGCGTCTGGTACTGGTAGCATCGGTGGCTCGGCGGGTAAAGCTACCGCCGGTGCCACTGCTGGCAAAGGGCCCTGCACTGAGGCCTCGTCGCTCGGTGGGCTGCCGTCGCGCCCTACACTCGAAACCCTAGCTGGCTGTCGTCGCGGGGCCATCCTGAAAAGGAGAACAAGAGCACCACTGTCAGAACAGTATACCTGGTGAGCTGGCACAAGTAATCACAAGGAAAACTTGAGACTTTCATGAAGCAGATCAGTATACCCGGTGAGCTGACACAAGTAATCACAAAGAAAACTTGAAACACACACGCAATCAATGTTTTCATGCATTAAGTCGGAAATCAGGAGTCAGGGTCCTGGTGTACAGATACGTCGGCCGCCGCACCAACACTGGGCTCCCTGAACTGATAACCACACTCAATACACTAAACACTATTGCTTCATATAGAAAGAGAAGACAATCAGAGTCTGCGGTAGAACCGACCGCCTCTGATACCAATTTGTCACGACCCGACCTCGGGGCCCGTGCCGTGACTACCCCAAGCCCGCCTTCCATAGGCCAGGGGCTGGCGACTAGCACCAAGGCGTAAAATCCCGGTAAACAGGGAAGGCATTGCCTTTATAAGTAACAACCACCACAGAGTCAGCAAGCGGAAAGTAACTACAAAGTGCATAAAAGTAAAGGGGGCCGGAATACAAGCCCAACTGAAAGTACAACTGAAAAGGAAAAGAACAGCAACTGAAGAAAAGACGGCGGACTCGTGTCGTCCACTGGAAATCCCACCTGAAGGGTGGGTACAGATAGCCTCCAGGCTCCTCGGGTCCCACGTCCGCTCCGAGCACGTCCCGCCCAGTGGTCCGCCTCCAGGTACCGTCCTGCTCCACGCCCCAACCGAGATCAGCGCTGTCCGTCGTCTGTATCCAACACAACAAGGTGCGGGCATAGCCCGTGCAGGGGTGAGTATAAACTACTCAGTAAGGACCCCGAGACCCCCGAAGGTCTCCCGAATCCACAAAGGATATAGCACAAAAGAAAGGTGTAATCACGAAGTAACATCTGACTCGACTTAGGTATATGCCCATACATATACCTAAGTCCCCAATTCTAGCTCTGCTCACGAGCTCAAGAACAACTCAATCCACACAGGAAAGCAAGACTGAAATCCACAAAGGAGAGTAAACAGTAAATCCACATAGGATAGTTCAACACATTCCAAAAAGGAGAGTAACATAAGATTCAGCTCAACCAGGTATACTTTTTCAGATGACGTCAAAGATGATCACTGATCCATCTAAGTCGTCGGACCCACGAAGGATCGATATGTACTAACCCCCGCAAAAGACCCACACAGGATCGGGCTCACACAGAACCTGTAGGCAGTGGCTCACACAGAACCAGTAGTAAGGACCCACACAGGATCGGGCCCACACAGGACCTGTAGCACTGATCCACGTAGGATCGCTGAGTGCAGTAGTCGACGCAGTCCACTGAGGATCTCCGCACAGTCGTCGCCGCAGTCCACGAAGGATCTCTGCTCTGTCGTCGTCGCAGTCCACGGAGGATCTCTGCTCTGACGTCGAAGTCACAGCCAGAACTAGGGTTCCCGCACACAGCGAGCTCGTTTAGGAGGGTCCGCTCCACGAGCCGAGAGGCTGATACATCAATTGACACGTAGTCCGAAGTTTATGTATCCAAAAGTTCCGTATCGACAACAGGATCTCAACGCAACAGATGGCGCGTCAATCAGACGCCCTGTCTGAGAGTTATTGGCATTTTCGTCCCAGGGGCCCGGTTGGTTTTTAGGGCAAAACCAACCCGACCGTACTCCGCCTGTGCCCGATCCTCGGGCGGAGTATGCCAAAAGTTTCGTCTCACTTAGAGGAAACTACCACAGCTGACGGTACGTCGATCGGACGTCCGTAGCTCAAGTTATGAGCGTTTCCGCTCCGAGGGCCCGGTTGGTTTCGTGTACGAACCAACCCGGCCGAACCCAAAGTCTTCCGAAACCTTGAGTGTAATATACCGAAATGGCCGTCTCGATCCAAGGATCGCGTAGCCGCTGACGGTTCATCAATCGGAGGTCCCAGGCCCAAGATATGGGCAAAAGACCGAAGAGGGCCCGAAAACGGGGGTTCTGGGCCCGGGGCGACCCGGCCCGAACCCCCCCTGGGTCGGCCGAACCGGGTCGACCCGACCCGGCTAGGCCGGGTCCGGTCCGGCCTGGGCGTGGCCCGGCCGACCGGACCGGCCGGCTCGGCTTCGGCCGAGCGGCCGAAGAAAACCGCAGCGGGTTTGACCCGCGGCTTGGAGGAACGCGGCCCGCGCGGGCCGCGTGCTTGGTGGCCGGACCGCGGACGCGGTCCGGCGGGTCGCCGCCGCCGCGGCCCAGCCGCGGCGGATCCTCCGGCAGCGCGCCGGGCGCCGCCGCCGCCTTCCGCGGGCCGCCGGAGTTGCTCTGGTGGCCCGTTTTGCCTCCCGCCTGCGCCATAGCTCCTCCCGGGGGCCGATCTTCACTGCGGGATCAACGGATCGCCCCTGCCGCACGGTTCGTCGTCGTCCGCCAAATCCGCACAACAAAAAGATCGGCGGAGGGTTGTCGGGTCTTGTTCGTTAGATCCGCACCCTCCGCGTTAGTCATAAAATCATCGGGAGGGATTAAGGCAGCCACAATTTTATCCAAAAAAATAAAATTTTTCAAGTTTGGTTCTTTAATTAAAAAGAATTAGATCACGGGAACGAATCACCAAGAAAAATAAAATCCCTACCTCGAAGTCGCCGTCGGACGTGAGGTCGTCGCGGAATCGCTCGTCGCGGAAGGAGGGGATCGTCGCGTCGTCGCGGAAGAGACGTTCGTCGACCGCGGAAAAAACGTCACGCCGACGATCTCCGGATCTAGAACAAACTGATTTAATTAATTAAATCTGTTGTCATTGAAATTAAAAGGGAGAATTAAACGATCCGTTTCTCACCTTAGTTGCCGAACGAGGATCGGCCGCGGAAGAAGAGGTGTCGCCGAAGAACGTCGCGGGTAGAGCTCGTCGACGTCGCAGATCACGGTGTGCGTCGTCGAATTCCGGTCGCCGGCTTTCTTCGCATTCTCGCGTTCTTCGCGAGGAGAGTGGAGGCTCAGAGAATTCGCACAACGATGGCAATCCTCCAAAATAGACAAGTTTGTCTATTTTATTAATTTGCCAACGAACGCAAACGCGTAAGTAACGACCCATTAAATTCGTTGAATTAATTCAACGAATGAAACAGCCCATTTAATTCACGAAATAAACCGCCCAATTAAATGGTCTGTTAAGAATTAAGGAAAACGCTTCGGTTGACTTTTCAGTTACTCTGACGGGTTTTCGCGGGTGCGTTACGTAGCGGAAGAAACGGCGGGGCTCGTGCGGGCCCCACCGCACAAATATCCTACCAAGAGGGTAGGATATTTCCGGATAGCACCCTATCCGCTTTAACTCAGTTCAAGTGGCTTCCAAGCGGCTTAAGTGAAATAAAATAAAGTTGTCGCACAACCTTTATTTTATTTCTGACTTAAAGCCCATAATTTTAAAAACCACGGTTGAGCAAACGCAACTCTGGAAGAGGCGTTTCTAAGCAAATACCGGCGCTGCGATTTCATTGGTGCCCTCAGAATTTGATTCCGGGCACCGGTTCAAAAGATAGAAAAACCCGCTCGTCCGTTCACTGAACGTATCCGAGCCAAACTTCAGAAATTGATTCCGGGCACACCGGGCCTCAGAATCAGGTTCCGTCTGAAGCTGCGCTCTTGTAAAATTCCAACGAAAATTAAGAAAAAAATTCCCTGGAAATTTGAGGGTCTTTACATTACTCCCACCTCAGGGATTTACGTCCCCGTAAAGATACATCAAAAACTAGGGGAACAAATGGGGGTACTGAGCACGCATCTGAGCCTCCCGCTCCCAAGTGCTCTCCTGGAGGTTCCCGTGCTGCCATCTGACGCGCACAAGTGGAATCGACCGCCCACGTAGGACCCGCTCCTGTCGATCCTCGATCTCCACTGGGACCTCCGCAAAAGTCGCCCCATCGTCCACGTCCAGCTCCCCAAAGTTGATGATGTGCGTCGGGTCGTGCACGTATCTCCTCAGCTGAGACACGTGGAAGACGTCGTGCACCCGGTGCAACTGAGGTGGTAGAGCCAGGCGATAAGCCACCTCTCCTATCCTGCTGAGGACCTGGAAAGGCCCGATGAAGCGTGGAGACAACTTGCCGCCTCGGCCAAATCTCCGTAAACCACGTCGAGGTGAGACACGCAAAAAGACGTGGTCGCCATCCTCGAACTCTAGTGGCCTCCGCCTCCTGTCAGCATATGACTTCTGTCGGCTCTGAGCTGTCCTCATCCTCTCCTGGATGATCTAGACCTTCTCTATCGTGGCTCGGACCATCTCTGGTCCCACGAGTGCTGACTCCCTAGGGTCTGCCCAGCACAACGGTGATCTGCAGGGTCTGCCGTACAACGCCTCATATGGTGCCATCCCGATGGTGGAGTGGTAGCTGTTGTTGTACGCGAACTCCACCAAGGGTATGTGGTCCTCCCAGCTGCGACCAAAGTCGAGAACACATGGACGGAGCATGTCCTTGAGTGTCTGTATGGTCCTCTCAGTCTGACCATCCGTCTGAGGGTGGAAGGCTGTGCTCAGATGGAGCTGCATCCCGAACGCCTCCTGCAACCCCTTCCAAAGACGGGAAGTGAAACGAGCATCTCGATCGGAGACGATAGACGATGGCACACCGTGAAGCCGTACGATCTCCTGGACGTAAAGACGTCCCAAGCTCTCCACTGAGCCCTGCTCTCTGATGGGTAAGAAGTGTGCCGACTTGGTGAGTCGGTCGACAATCACCCAAATGGAGTCGTGACCTCTGGAAGTGCGTGGAAGTCCAGTCACGAAGTCCATAGATATGCCATCCCACTTCCACTCCGGGACCTCCAAGGGCTGTACCAAGCCTGCTGGTACCTGATGCTCTGCCTTCACCTGCTGGCAGGTGAGGCATCGTGAAACGAACTCTGCCACAACTTTCTTCATGCCCGGCCACCAGTGCAGTCATCTGAGATCCTGGTACATCTTCGCCGCTCCGGGATGTACCGCCAAGGGAGAAGTGTGAAACTCTCTCAACACCTCCTCTCGTAAAGCGACTGGTACGAAGGTACGTCCTCGGAAAAGGATGTCGTGCTCTGCTCCAAGGGAGAAACCATCAGGCGCCTGACCTGAGGATATCAGTGCACGCCGGGTCTCACAGTCAGCGTCCCCACGCTGAGCCTCTCTGACCTGCTGTAGAAGTGGAGGAGAGACTGTGAGAGACTGATGAAAGGCTGCTCCGTCTCTATCCACAAAGGATATCTGTAAGGAGGCTAGCTGCTCTGTCACCTCCTCAAGTAGCTGAATGCCCGTCCTCCTGCTGAGGGCATCGGCTACCACGTTCCCCTTCCCAGGAGTATAGACTATCTCAAAGTCATAGTCCTGGAGGAACTCAAGCCATCTCCGTTGTCTCAAGTTCAGGTCCTTCTGAGAGAAGATATACCTGAGACTCTGGTGGTCAGAAAAGAATGTGAAGCGCTCGCCCATCAGATAGTGCCGCCAAGTCTTCAGAGCGATGACCACTGCTGCTAACTCCAGGTCATGAGTGGCGTAGTTCTTCTCATGCGGCCTCAAATGACGTGATCCGTAGGCGATCACAGCCCGCTCCTGCATCAGGACGCACCCGAGTCCAGTCCCTGATGCATCGCAGTAAACTACGTATCCAACTCCCTCCTCAGGCAACCTCAAGATAGGTGCGCTGGTCAATCTCAGTCTCAGCTCCTGGAAGCTCTGCTGACATCTGTCTGACCACACAAAGGGTTTCCCCTTCTTGGTCAAGGCTGAGAGTGGTGCCTCAACTCTGGAGAAGTTTGGCACAAATCTCCGATAGTATCCGGCTAGGCCCAAGAAGCTCCGCACCTCCGTCACGCTCCTAGGTGGCTCCCAAGCTAGCACTACCTCGATCTTCGCGAGATCTACTGCAACTCCCGCCTCAGAGATGACGTGCCCTAAGAAGTGGACCTCACGTAACCAGAACTGGCACTTTGAGAGCTTCCCATAAAGCTGGTGCTCTCGGAGTGTGTCTAGCACAACTCGTAGGTGGTAGGCATGCTCCTCCTCAGTCGTCGAGTATACCAAAATGTCATCAATGAAGACCACGACAAATCGGTCGAGGTATGGCTGGAAGACCCTGTTCATGAGGCTCATGAACACTGCTGGAGCATTGGTTACGCCGAACGGCATAACCAAGAACTCATAATGGCCATACCGACACCTGAAGGCCGTCTTCTGCACGTCCTCGTCTCGAACTCTTAGCTGATGATAGCCTGACCAGAGGTCTATCTTCGAGAACCACCGCGCTCCCTTGAGCTGATCGAAGAGGTCATCAATCCGTGGCAGCGGATACTTGTTCCTCACTGTCACCTGGTTCAGGCGACGATAGTCGACACACAGTCTCAAGCTCCCGTCCGCCTTCTTGGCGAACAATATCGGGGAAGCCCAGGGTGAAACACTGGGTCGGATAAACCCCTTTCTCTGCAAGTCCTCCAACTGTACACGCAGCTCTCGAAGCTCGGCGGGGGCCATCCGATATGCTGGAGTAGATATCGGGGCTGTCCCGGGGCACAAGTCAATGTAAAAGTCTACCTCTCTACGAGGAGGTAGCCCTGGAATGTCGTCGGGAAAGACGTCCACGTACTGGTCCACCACTGCAGGAAAAACTGGACTCCGCACGTCCACTGCTCCTAGGATGAGGCTAGCCAACTGATGAGAGATGGGCTGCACTCTCCTCCGCGGAAGTCCATCCTGTGCTGCAAAGGTTCCCTTCTCGCCGGTGAAGGTAAACCTGCTCCCGTCGGTGCGAACAAATCGCACCTTGCGCCTAAAACAGTCGATCTGGGCATGAACAGTGGATAGCCAATCCATGCCCAAGATGACGTCGTAAGGCCTCGACGCCGCTACAAGGAGATCCCAGCCGAAGCTCTTGCCTCCTAGAGTAAGCTCACACTGCCGGCACCAGTGCGTAATCTTCGAGTCTGCTCCCGTTGGAGTCTCTAGCCGTAAGGATCGAGCCAACGGCTCAGTCGGAATCTCCGAGCTCCGAACAAGGGCAGAGGCTATGAAAGAGTGACTCGCTCCTGTGTCTATATGTACTGCAGCAAGGGTGGAATAGACAAAGATCGTACCTCGAATCATCTCTGGCATGTCGGGGTCGTAGGCCTCCACTGCCTGGAGCTGGGCCTGTCCCTGCCCACCAGCTCCCTGTGGTCGAGGTGGCCCTCCTGGTGGTGGTGGGGGTAGAGCCTGGAAGCGTCGCCCACCACCCGCTGCTCGGCCAGCTCCTCTGCCTCATCCGCCTCCTCCCTGTGGACCGCCACGGTCGACCCTCTGCCTCTGCCTGGGTGGCCCCTCCACCGTCTGCTGCTCCTCGGATCGGCGAGTCGGGCAGTCACGAGCCATGTGACCCTGCCCGCTGCAAGAGTAGCACTGCCTGCCTCTCGGAAGGCTGGCACTCCGCTGTGTGCCCCGCACTGCTGAGCCGGTGTCCTGAGGCCGTCTGCGTGGGGGTCTGGTCTGCCTGGACCCGAGAGTCATCCGTCGGCTACCTGCTGCCGAAGACTCAGCTACCTGCCGCCCTGCGCTAGGTCTCGCTGCTGAAGAAGGCTCTGTCAGGAAGCTCTCGATCATGAGGGCTCGCTCCAGTACTCCCGCCTGGGTCGGAATGCTGAGGGAGATCAGCGACGCCCGAATCTCCTACCGCAAGCCCTGCTCGAAGGTCCGGGCCCGGAAGAAGGGGTCCCGTACCATGTCGGTCGAGTAGCGAGATAGGTCAGTGAACCTCGTCGCGTACTGAGCGACCGTCATGCTGCCCTGGCGCAGCTGGAGAAGCTCCTGGATGCGCACCGCTCGGAGGGTGGCTGGGACGAACTCAGAGCGGAAGAGGCTCTCGAAGTCCGTCCAGAGCAAGGATGCCTCATCGTGAACCTGGAGCATCAAGCTCCACCATCGTCCTGCCGCCGCCTGCAGGAGGCTCGCCGCGAGAATCACCATGAGATCCGCTGGTGTCCTCACTAGCCTAAAGATCTGTACCACCGCCTCTAGCCAGTCCTCGGCGGCCTGGGGGTCCGCCTCACCGTGAAACCTGGGCGGTCGCTGGCTTTGAAACTCATGCAGTGCCCTGAGGAGACGTGCATCGTCAGCGTCTGGTACTGGTAGCATCGGTGGCTCGGCGGGTAAAGCTACCGCCGGTGCCACTGCTGGCAAAGGGCCCTGCACTGAGGCCTCGTCGCTCGGTGGGCTGCCGTCGCGCCCTACACTCGAAACCCTAGCTGGCTGTCGTCGCGGGGCCATCCTGAAAAGGAGAACAAGAGCACCACTGTCAGAACAGTATACCTGGTGAGCTGGCACAAGTAATCACAAGGAAAACTTGAGACTTTCATGAAGCAGATCAGTATACCCGGTGATCTGACACAAGTAATCACAAAGAAAACTTGAAACACACACGCAATCAATGTTTTCATGCATTAAGTCGGAAATCAGGAGTCAGGGTCCTGGTGTACAGATACGTCGGCCGCCGCACCAACACTGGGCTCCCTGAACTGATAACCACACTCAATACACTAAACACTATTGCTTCATATAGAAAGAGAAGACAATCAGAGTCTGCGGTAGAACCGACCGCCTCTGATACCAATTTGTCACGACCCGACCTCGGGGCCCGTGCCGTGACTACCCCAAGCCCGCCTTCCATAGGCCAGGGGCTGGCGACTAGCACCAAGGCGTAAAATCCCGGTAAACAGGGAAGGCATTGCCTTTATAAGTAACAACCACCACAGTGTCAGCAAGCGGAAAGTAACTACAAAGTGCATAAAAGTAAAGGGGGCCGGAATACAAGCCCAACTGAAAGTATAACTGAAAAGGAAAAGAACAGCAACTGAAGAAAAGACGGCGGCCTCGTGTCTTCCACTGGCAATCCCACCTGAAGGGTGGGTACAGATAGCCTCCAGGCTCCTCGGGTCCCACGTCCGCTCCGAGCACGTCCCGCCCAGTGGTCCGCCTCCAGGTACCGTCCTGCTCCACGCCCCAACCGAGATCAGCGCTGTCCGTCGTCTGCATCCAACACAACAAGGTGCGGGCATAGCCCATGCAGGGGTGAGTATAAACTACTCAGTAAGGACCCCGAGACCCCCGAAGGTCTCCCGAATCCACAAAGGATATATCACAAAAGAAAGGTGTAATCACGAAGTAACATCTGACTCGACTTAGGTATATGCCCATACATATACCTAAGTCCCCAATTCTAGCTCTGCTCACGAGCTCAAGAACAACTCAATCCACACAGGAAATCAAGACTCAAATCCACAAAGGAGAGTAAACAGTAAATCCACATAGGATAGTTCAACACATTCCACAAAGGAGAGTAACATAAGATTCAGCTCAACCAGGTATACTTTTTCAGATGACGTCAAAGATGATCACTGATCCATCTAAGTCGTCGGACCCACGAAGGATCGATAGGTACTAACCCCCGCAAAAGACCCACACAGGATCGGGCTCACACAGAACCTGTAGGCAGTGGCTCACACAGAACCGGTAGTAAGGACCCACGCAGGATCGGGCCCACACAGGACACTGTAGCACTGATCCACGTAGGATCGCTGAGTGCAGTAGTCGACGCAGTCCACTGAGGATCTCCGCACAGTCGTCGCCGCAGTCCACGAAGGATCTCTGCTCTGTCGTCGTCGCAGTCCACGGAGGATCTCTGCTCTGTCGTCGAAGTCACAGCCAGCACTAGGGTTCCCGCACACAGCGAGCTCGTTTAGGAGGGTCCGCTCCACGAGCCGAGAGGCTGATACATCAACTGACACGTAGTCCGAAGTTGATGTATCCAAAAGTTCCGTATCGACAACATGATCTCAACGCAACAGACGGCGCGTCAATCGGACGCCCGGTCTGAGAGTTATTGGCATTTTCGTCCCAGGGGCCCGGTTGGTTTTTAGGGCAAAACCAACCCGACCGTACTCCGCCTGTGTCCGATCCTCGGGCGGAGTATGCCAAAAGTTCCGTCTCACTTAGAGGAAACTACCACAGCTGACGGTACGTCGATCGGACGTCCGTAGCTCAAGTTATGAGCGTTTCCGCTCCGAGGGCCCGGTTGGTTTCGTGTATGAACCAACCCGGACGAACCCAAGGTCTTCCGAAACCTTGAGTGTAATATACCGAAATGACCGTCTCGATCCAAGGATCATGTAGCCGCTGACGGTTCGTCAATCTGAGGTCCCAGGCCCAAGATATGGGCAAAAGACCGAAGAGGGCCCGAAAACGGGGGCTCTGGGCCCGGGGCGACCCGGCCCGAACCCCCCCTGGGTCGGCCGAACTGGGTCGACCCGAACCGGGTCGACCCGACCCGGCCTGGGCGCGGCCCGGCCGACCGGACCGGCCGGCTCGGCCTCGGCCGAGCGGCCGAAGAAAACCGCCGCGGGTTTGACCCGCGGCTTGGAGGAACACGGCCCGCGCGGGCCGCGTGCTGGGTGGCCGGACCGCGGACGCGGTCCGGCGGTTCGCCGCCGCCGCGGCCGAGCCGCGGCGGATCCTCCAGTGGCCCGTTTTGCCTCCCGTCTGCGCCATAGCTCCTCCCGGGGGCTGATCATCACTGCGGGATCAACGGATCGCCCCTGCCGCACGGTTCGTCGTCGTCCGCCAAATCCTCACAACAAAAAGATCGGCGGAGGGTTGCCGGGTCTTGTTCGTTAGATCCGCACCCTCCGTGTTAGTCATAAAATCATCGGGAGGGATTAAGGCAGCCACAATTTTATCCAAAAAAATAAAATTGTTCAAGTTTGGTTCTTTAATTAAAAAGAATTAGATCACGGGAACGAATCACCAAGAAAAATAAAATCCCTACCTCGAAGTCGCCGTCGGACGTGAGGTCGTCGCGGAATCGCTCGTCGCGGAAGGAGGGGATCGTCGCGTCGTCGCGAAAGAGACGTTCGTCGCACCGCGGGAAAAACGTCGCGCCGACGATCTCCGAATCTAGAACAAACGGATTTAATTAATTAAATCCGTTGTCATTGAAATTAAAAGGGAGAATTAAACGACCCGTTTCTCACCTTAGTTGCCGAACGAGGATCGGCCGCGGAAGAAGAGGCGTCGCCGAAGAACGTCGTGGGTAGAGCTCGTCGACGTCGCAGATCACGGTGTGCGTCGTCGAATTCCGGTCACCGTCGTTCTTCGTGTTCTTCGCGTTCTTCGCGAGGAGAGTGGAGGCTCAGAGAATTCGCACAACGATGACAATCCTCCAAAATAGACAAGTTTGTCTATTTTATTAATTTTCCAACGAACACAAACGCGTAAGTAACGACCCATTAAATTTGTTGAATTAATTCAACGAATGAAACAGCCCATTTAATTCACGAAATAAACCGCCCAATTAAATGATCTGTTAAGAATTAAGGAAAACGCGTCGGTTGACTTTTCAGTTACTTTGACGGGTTTTCGCGGGTGCATTACTTAGCGGAAGAAACGGCGGGGCTCGTGCGGGCCCCACCGCACAAATATCCTACCAAGAGGGTAGGATATTTCCGGATAGCACCCTATCCGCTTTAACTCAGTTCAAGTGGCTTCCAAGCGGCTTAAGTGAAATAAAATAAAGTTGTCGCACAACCTTTATTTTATTTCCGACTTAAAGCCCAAAATTTTAAAAACCACGGTTGAGCAAACGCAACTCTGGAAGAGGCGTTTCTAAGAAAATACCGGTGCTGCGATTTCATTGGTGCCCTCAGAATTCGATTCCGGGCACCGGTTCAAAAGATAGAAAAACCCGCTCGTCCGTTCACTGAACGTACCCGAGCCAAACTTCGGAAATTGATTCCGGGCACACCGGGCCTCGGAATCAGGTGCCGTCTGAAGCTGCCCTCTTGTAAAATTCCAAAGAAAATTAAGAAAAAAAGTTCCTTGAAATTTGCGGGTCTTTACACACAGGCCCAAAATATTGTTATGTATACTACAAAATAATACATTGTTGCATATAGCGCATGATAATCTTGGTGTATCATACAACAAAAAACATCATATAAATTAAAAACAATATCTCTCATATTATATCTAGGTGTTAAAATATCTTGATAATTATCAATGTCTCGAATCACAAATTTGTTTCCTCTAATCATATTTAATCCACTAAATAAATAGTCCAAATTAAGTTCAATGTTTATAAAAATGGTAGAAGCATACCGTGGTATAATTTTGATGTTTTACTCTTACGCTCCGATATAATATTCTTATTTTATATTCATTTTTAGGAAGTACATAAAAATTTTAAGATGAATAGTTCAGCGAAAATGTTTATTAATTTTCTTTATTAGAATTTATACCATTCAATGAAGTCGATATTCTTTTTGTACTTTGTGTTCTTGATCATTATCCACCATTGACCAACATTTATTTTACTACAATAAATGGAAAAAATCATTATCTAATCATTATATGATATATAAACAATTCTCAATAGAGTTAATACACTTCTTAATGATAAGGGGAATAATATATCCACTAATGGTAGGGTTCCATTGTCAAGTAAAATATAGGAGGAGGGAATTCTAAATGATTCATGTTACTAATGAATAATTTTTCTAGTTCATCCAGTACTATAATGGAAATCCAATCTCATACTCCTATAAGTAATTACATATCAATGATGATATCCTAACATTACATATCGGGTTGTGTGATGGAGTGGTTTCATCTATATCATTCCATTACTAAAATAAATAAACATGCAAGATGATATAACTTGAACATGTTATGGAACATAATAAAATTATAATTAATAACGTATAAATTATAATTATATCCTTATTTATGTGCATCTATACATCAATCATGGTTACCTATTATAACATTCTATGTTATGTTTTATAATAAAATAATTTTTCAATTCGATCATAACGGTTCCTAAAGAGTTTCAGAAATTTCATAACATATCCTCCTGATGGTGTCAAACCCGGTGTGTATGAAGGCCCATTGTTGAACACTAGGTAAAACTCTATTCCACTCAGACAGACATAATATTATGTTATCACCATAGGTACAACTATGAAAAAACCATTTCCACATGTAGTACCTTTATAGTGATGTTTTACTAGGAACCCAATTGTTCTATATTTAACCATAATTACATAATATTTTCTAATCAATAGACATATCCTTATACTTATCCATTGGGTTTCAATAAAAGATTCTCAACCAAGATCAAAATTTTAACTGAAAATTTCATTTAATACCAAAAATTTTGACCCATGAATTTTGAAAATATTATTTCATAAACTCTAAAATACCATAAAAAAATAAATACTGAAGATTAACAAATCCTATTCTATTTTGGAAACTATGTTCATATTACAAAAATGTAAGACTAAAATAAATTTTCCTTATTTTATTCCCCTAATGATCTCCTGCATCATCAAAAACCTAAAAATGTATAAGATAAAATTGGAAATATATAATATAAATGAGTGATCTAATATCGTAGTAATGAAATAACATGATAAGGAAACAAAACATGAGAAGAAAATGCATATCACAATATCATTAAACAAAATTCTCATGAGTAATCAAATGGGATAATAACACAAATAAAATAGTATCAGAAGATCTGAGAATCAATGAAATATAGTGGAAACATATTACATGACATACACAAGAGTCATGACTGAATACCTATACAATATCACATAGAATACATAGTCTGCTATGATATTAGGTTTACACTCCAATCCCATACATGATGGCTCATGAGACTAATTCTTTAGACACGGAAATTTAATGATATCTAAGTTATTCCATTATACAATTTTCATGAATTAGGTGTCTAAAAAATTGAAATCATTCCTAAATAATAACGTAATAACTTCCAATTTATAGATATTGAGATACCTAATAATTCCAGATATCACAATCAAAAGAATTATCGTAAAAAAGGTATTTGAGAGATAAGAATAAGGGATACATTACCTCTTAAATGGATGTTATAATCGAAATGAATTTATGTGACGAACACATATTCATAATTTAGAATAATATCATAACATTAAATATAGTGAAAATTTTATTTAGAGATAGAATGTTCATAACCACAACGAAAGTTTGATTTTTAGAGATATCCCCTACCTCTAGGATGAATAATAATTTTTGATACTTATCATTCCTATTTATTAAATTGTGTTAATTTTTCAATTTCATAATAAATATTTCATTGTTTAATATAAATTTTTTTTTGTTACGATGCCATGTTCTATTTCATAACCATTTATTTTCACATCAGATGTTTTGATAATAATATGCTCATAGGTCAAAAATCAATTTGATAAGTTAAATAGCACAAAGAATATTATTGTTTCATAATATCCATAATGGTTATAATTAAATTAATCCAATTTTAATAAATAAAAAATTGTTTTAAAAATAACCTAAAAAAGTGGATATGAAAAATGAACTTTGTAATAATCATGGAGACAGTACGTACACATGAGTAAAAATTAAAATTTCCAACTATAATAATGGAATGAAGCTATGTGTTATTTTATTATTAATTTTTTTTAATTATATCTCAATATCGAATTTTTTATTTAAATAAACATACAAATTAATTCCATTTGATTCAGATAAAAAATTGAATCACATCGTTTCATGAGGTAATAGTCTTCCACACACTCGAATGACTTTATTGTTTATTCAATATATAGTAAGGTTGAAATTATATGATATATTAGTTTTTTTATATTTCCAATAGTTCATTATTTTCATATATGAACATAAAATTAATCCTTGTAACCTTCCATGAATAGAGACTGTGAAAATTGAATCACTTCACATCATGAGTCATTTTTCTATCGTATACACAACCGAAATCATCATATTCCCTACGGTATTGAATGTAGGATGTGGTTTGTGATATTATTATAACAAAATTTTAATTATATAATAAATTTATATTATATAATCATTAAATAATTCATTATATCCATCCTAGTTAATCGGTAATGGAAAATGAATTAAGTCGGTTCGCGAGGTTGTAGTTCATTGTACATATGACCAAAGGTTTTATTTCCTAGTTGAGGGAGGGGAGATTTATGTAGGAAAAAACACAACATCAAAATATAATATAATATTAAAAATATTTATATATTTTTTGAATGATTTTTTATTATATTTTATGGATTTGAAGAAGAAATAAAATAAAATTCTCAATTAAGAATGATACCTCATTATCTGACAACTTATTTTTGTTTGCATGAAAATCCATCCTTTGTAGGGTTTCTAATCAAATAATGTTTTCTAAAATGATGAAAGGGAAGTACGAAATCGATCACAGAGGGTGTTATCTAATCCAAAAGGTCATTTATGTGTTATTTGAAGATGATAGGGTTGGCCTTTAAAAGTAAGGGAGAGGGAACACATGGAGTTTTTGAAGATAATGAATTAAAACCATGTTTTCATATTCCAAAAGAACAAAATGGACCATTCATGATAATTGGATGATATAAGGTTGAAATATGTTATGTAAATAATAATTGTACCCGATTTATTTCTTTTTTAGAAATTATCTTCTTATTTTAACCACTTTGTATACTATTTTTTAACCAAACTGATGAATCAATTTTCTTATGTTTTAACTATTCATTATGGTACATAATTAAGTTGAACTTATTATATAATATTAATTTTGATTATTAAAAATATAAAATAAATTAGTTAAAATATATATCCCATAATTATAGGAATTTAATTCAAAATTAAACCCATGGTTTCCATAAAAATATGTATTCCCAAAGAATTATTCATTATTATGAAATGATTTAAAATAAACAAATTAACCTAAAATTGAATAAAATGAAAAAAATGTTTAATTAGATTATAATTCATATAAATGTAAATATAAAAAAAATTTAAAACATTTATAATTCTGATGTTTTTTAAATTGAAAGGTAATTATTACTAAAAATCAACAATTTCCACTATTCGTTGAAAAATATGTTTTTTAATTACAAAAATATAAATCTATGATAATGTTGACATTATAATTTTTAATATTAGGTTAATTTATAGAAATTATATTTCAATAACTAATTTCATTCAATGCAACATAAATTATTTTTAGGGAAAATACACTTATTAAGAGTAGAATTGCATTTTATCTAATCTTATTACTAGAAAATATATTATATGAAATGATAAATAAATTTATTGAATATATATTATATAAATATAATTAATATAATTAATATAATTCAAAAATTATTAATCATTTAATTTGTTAATATGAAGACATGTTTTAGGAATAAAAACAGTTTTAGAGAAATATTAACTTTATTAGTAATTGTTCATTTTTCACATCTAATTAATGGATAAGCAGTGAATTCATTTTATATATGTTTGTACCTTATATTTCATAATTTAGTTATCCGTATTTATATTTTATTTTCTAACGTAAAAAAGCATACATTCATATATAATAATATTTGAGTAGTATTATATTTTATATTTAGACCCAATGTGGTATGTCTCATAAACAATCTGAAATTGAATTATTTTTTTTAAAAATGGGGTGTTACACTTCCACCACCATGAAGTAACGTGTCACGTTTTTTATCAAGTTTTAATTTATTTATAAAAAAATAGTAAAATATTATTCAAAATATAAGATACTAAATAATATCATTATGCTTCTTGAATGATGATATTATTCAGAACAAATACACATTCCAAAGAAGAATAATCCATTAATTATCATGTGCTCATTTTGGGTTGGTCTGTAACGCCCCAACCCCAGTTACCCAGAGTCGGTGAATTATTACATAACATTGGCATGATCAAAGGAAAGACAAAATCTCGAAAGACTGATTAGTTTAATAGCCTTGGAAACACTAGATACATTCATAAAGTTTTACATTACATCATAAAATTGAAAACTACAACAACATAGTCTCCAAAGTCTACACTCTTATCCCCTCATACTATCCCTGGAGGTCATTTATAATTTATTTCTTCACATCCTTAGAAAAATAAAACATAGAAAAGGGGCGAGCTCAAATGTCCAGTAAGGATAACCATATAGAGAAACCTTTCATAAATAAGAATAAACATTTAAGGCAATGTTAACTAAAACAAAAGCCTTTTAAACATGAACATCAACATAGTATGGAAACAATAAAATGAAATAATGCCATTTACTTATTCACATAGATATTCTACTAATCAAATAATCACATGCAATATCAATAAACACTTTTATAATGATGGAATGCATAATACCAGACTATCATAACCACATATCCAAGGCCACGTGCCAAGACTACAAATAAGATTTTGTCAAGGCCTTGTGAAAAAACACTAGTTTGTCTCATGAGACCTACCGATGCATCGAGGAGCTATAGCGGGCTCCACCCGTCACATATTAAGTCCAATGCATTCCTATATAAAAAGGTTTAAACATAACATAAACATTCGTATTAAAACTAGCATACGAAATGTCAATACTTTCCCCACAAACCATGAATGGTATAAAAATAGCACATCCACAGTCCAACATATCACAAAACCTTCAATACAATATAGAAGTTTTGTATCAAAATAAATCAACTTCAAATAAGGGTAAAATCCATCAAAGGATGTTGACGTAGTTGAAATAAAAACCATTTTTAGAGAAATATATATGTCTATTTTAAAATAATTTAATTGTAATATATTTATAAATTAAAATATTTTCTTTGGAAATCTTCTTATAATCTTGTAAGGGATGCTTCGAAGATTTTAGAATAGTGGAAAATAGCGACACCCGCCGTATAAGTTAAAAAAACATTCTTACCCTAATTATGTCGAAAAGGTTAAAAAACACCTTGTTTGGAAAATGACGGAAATATTCCGTTATAAACCACTTATAAAAAGTCAAATAAAGGTATAAATGATATTAAACCATATTATTTTACATATTAAAAATGTATTGAAAACATTTTTAAGAAACGTGGATGTGGATGATAAACAAATCCTAGTAGATTATTACGTATAAACAGCCTCAGAAAATGAAGAGATTGTGAAATAACCCTTACCTTGTAATATTCCTTAGTTGGGGTTAGGTTAACCTCCTGTATAATGGTGAAATAATTTTTATTAAATTATAGAAGAATCATATACATTAATATGATATCATATATGATATTTTAACATTTATTTGTTAATAATATCTTAGTATTATCGTTGTTTCGGGTGTTAACTTACTCGTTTTCATTTATATGTCTTGTTACGTAAGTCGTGTTTTTCATGTATAGGATGTATCTTAATAATATCCAGAATTATTTCAAGTCCTTAGATACTATTATTAATCATCAAATGAGAATTATACTTGAATGGATACGATGGAGAATGAATCTAATCGCGTTCATGGAGATGGTAGTCCATACGTACGCACGAGCGAAAATATCAATCTTTTGATAATAAAATAATATGTAATTGGATGGTATATCATATATACAGAATCATTATCATGTTATATTTATTATTTACATGAATTACACATCATTATTATACCGATCCAAATAATAATTTATTGAATAACAATTACACCACGACATGGAGACGGTAAGTCATACGTACGCACGTATGGTGACATGTTATTCAAAGGATGGATAGAATACTGAAATATGGTTGTAAAATTTTTATAATAACATCAATGTATATATAATATACTGCAGTTATTGTTTTATAATGGTAATAACAAATAAAGAATAAGTTGAATAAGAAAGGAACATGAAAAAGGGTTGTGAAATCATTACCTCTTCTTCGGGTTCTTCCTTTTGATTTGATCAAACGGGCTCCATAAGATGGCTTTATGACTAAATGAAGGCCTCTAGAAATAAGTGAGGGATGTTGAGAGAGTATTTGGGAAGAGTTTGGCTGAACCAAAAGGCTTTGATGTTGTGAGTTATCGAGAAGGGAGAGTTCCATTTTATAAGAGGGGTGAGGGGCACCTTTGGAAAAGCTAGAAATATTATTTTATAATAAATTCATATTCGGTTTCTAATGGATCAAAAGTAGATTATTAAACATTTAAGGTGGGGATGGGTCAAAAACCACTCTACCAATAGTATTTATACAGGTTTTGGTTACTATATTATCCTTATCATTAAGTATTAACTATTAGTTAATTAGTTTCACTTTTACAATGTCTCTTTGTATTTTTATATTATATGGTTAATAAACATACTATATACATCCAAAGGACCCCGAAGTGGACCAATAATGATACAAATATCATGATATAAGTCTCTTGGAAGATCCTTAGATTTTTATGAATTTAATATCAATTAATAATATAATATTTTTTTTAAAAACACTTTTAGGTAAATTTTGAAACTATTCAATAATTGATTTTTGTGAAAATCATAACAAAATTATTAATTAAAACTATGTTACTTAAGTCAATAATAACATGTCATATTGACCTATAAAATTAATTTAATCCATAAAAAGTCTCAAATTATATTTATTTGGGTATTTATAATATCAATTATTTTAATTTTTCACCAATAAGGTAATTACTGCATCATCATTGTGTCATAAATAAATTAAATTATATAATATCTAAAAATTATAAATAAAATATCATTATGTAGGAAATCATTTTTTATTTCTAATGAATATTTATAATCTAATTTATCTTATCTGCAACCCTATATTAAAAATGTTTTTCTAAAATATATATGCTTTTGTCATTTTTGTATTTATTTTAACATAATTAATATAAAGTGTCATTATCAAATACAAGTGTCTCCATGGGGTCCAAAAATAGACCCAAATATGCCCATGGTCGGAAATGTATCCAACAATAAGGTTAGTACACGTTATAGAGTAATTTAGTATTATTATAATATTATTTTTTTAACCCTTATTTACCGGATTTACCTTTTTACCATGGTAAATAAAATATTTACCGAAACAATTATTCAAAATGTATAAAAATAAAAGATACCTATTTACAAAATTTGGATATCCTAATTCCAAATAGTAAATCCATTTTTACTAATTCAAAATAGATAAGTGGCTGAAATTAATTTAAAATTAATTCCCGCTGTCAAAACAAAAAGCATGTTTTTAAGATATATTAACTATCAAAAGATTGATACTTGTTTATGTCCGGTTTAATTTTGAAATTATTTCCAATGACTAACATTGTATTAAATGGTAAAAATAAATTCTAAATATACTTTAAAACAACTCAAATTCATAATTTATCATTATTAATTATTTCAATTAAAAAAATTGTTTTTAACTTAAAATTTAGTAATTTTCATTATTCATCAAAATATGAAATTTATCCGAAAAGTACCAAAATTTCACCCTAGGATAATTTTGATATTCGGAATCCAATAATGAAGTGAATTTTTAAAGATAAAATGTATAAAATTTCAAAACGTGGTTATTACTATTCATAACAGCTAGTCTTGAAGTTGCGTACAACAGACACTACTGTATTATTCAAAGAGAAGTGTACCGAGGAATATTGGGGTGTTACATTGTAAATTCTTGATGTTCCCATTCTAAAGAAATAAATTTATTTAGTAAAATTGAATATATAAAAGTTTTAAAATATTGGATTTAAACAAAATGTTTCACTATTAAAAGTTGTTAAAAATGCATTTTTTGAAAAATAATAATTTTATCTGAAAAAAAATAATTTGTTCTTACATTATTTCTAAGAAACTCATAATATGGATTCTAAAACTATAAGTATTATATAAAGTTTAAAATTTAGTTAATACTATTCATAACCTTTTTTAGCAACATGTTTGGTAAGTCACGATGCGCTTGAACTCGGTGTTGCGTGTAGTGCAAATTATTGAATTATTTTGATGAAATAACACACTATGAAATCTTGGGGTGTTACATTCTCCCCTACTTCAATAAATTGTGTCCTCACAATTTGAAATTGTTCTTCGTAAATAAAAGGTTGAATATAGAAAATATCTTTGTTGGAAAACCTACATCGGAAATTGGGTTAATAAAATTTAGTCTTAATAAGATGAAAAGAGAAATGAAAGGGTCACCACCAAATTATGATCTCTATTCAGAGAATATTGGTGGAAATTAGAGACACATAATTGGAGGAAAAAAGTAAAAATTTATAGGTAGTGATTGGGGTCATCAATCACAAACGAGTGTAAAATTGAGGGCCTTAAATTAATCAATCTATGATGATTTAAAATACCATCGGTTCAGCAAAACATATGGTATTAGGATAACACATTTTTTGTTTTAAGATCCCTTCACTAAAGTATAAGAATTAATTTCATCAGGGAATAAGAGAAGAAGAAAAATATATACATGACAAGTAGAGTCTCATCCTTTAACTAAGTTCTTCCACAAACGAATCATTCACTCTAAAAGATAATAGAACTTAAAAATAATATTCAATTTATCTTATTCGTATAGGGTTAAAAAATGAATCTATAATTCATCTAGAAGATCCATTAGAAAAAACGAAATTATTCAATCCAGAACATCACGTGGGTCAGTGGTGGGTGATACACCCTTGTCGCCCTTCAGTTGTGGGTTCAAGTCTCACGGCCTTACCGGATGTGATGAGATGCTGCCCGACCTCCAGATTGTCCTTTTATGTCAATCCAAATTAATCCAAACTATAACTATCCAAAATACATTAGTCCAAAATTTATAAGGAAGGTAAACACAATAAATATCCTTTTTTCCGTGTAATAACATGTGAACACCTTCATCATGTATTCTTTTAAAACACTGCATCATCCTTAATTACCATAAAACCCTATTGATTACATTCATGATCCCTTATTCCTTAAAGAATAATAGATATACTCCTTCAATCCAAAAATGTTGTAAACCCAAACAATGATTGAATATAAAAATCATTAATCAGTTTCATGGTAGTCAAGAATATCCAATATAATTTATCCAAATCAATCGTGTATTATTCTAAAATCAGTACCTCTGTATCAGAACCATATTATGGTTTATCATTCTCTCAACATTATATTTTCCAAAAATTTAACCTGCAATTGAGTCACTTTTCATTGTTTAACACAATATCAACTCCTAAATGAAATAGTACTGCAGTACAATCCTTATATACTCCATAATTATTATAACAAGTACATTGTTGATACAAAACTAAAATGACATAAGAACTCTAATCATTCCTCTTCATCTGTAGTAGTATCCTAACTTGATTATTATCCAATAGCATCATTTGTGGCATAGTCTGATGACTGGGACATAGGTTTGCGTAGTGTCCAAATTCCTTGCAAATGAAGCATTGTACATTTGAAACCATTTTCTTACCCTTGCAGTCACGTACATTGTGTCCTTTTTCACCACACTTATAACATACTCCCATTCCCTTCAAGCATTTTCCAAGGTGATTCTTTCCACAGTTATCACATATGGTAAAATCCTTCTTTACCTTCTTCCTTTTATCTGTCCTTCTCTCTACCATCATTTCCTTCTCTTGCTTCCCATCAAAGCCAAAGGACTCCGAGAAATCTTTACATATCTTATCAACATGTGATACTATTTTTTCATATGATGATAATACGTGGGATTCATTTTCCCTTATAAATTGCGGATTAAGGCCATGAAATATATGATCCTCCTTACTCTTTGGATCATGCATATTGTTGGAGTTCTCATTCCTTCTATTTGGCGCCATTTCTATACAATTTCATAATCTAGATTAGTTTATGAATCAAAATAAATAATTCCATACTTATAAAACATAAATTGAACTATTTATGGATATAATACATAATCATAAAAAATGTTTTCTTTGAGGAAGTATATACTCATAAACCCTTCATAATGATTTATAAATAAAATGAGAGTTATCCTAAGCATATCCCCCAGGAGTGTCGTAACCAAAAGTGCAGCAAGGCCCGTTTTCGTGCACTAGTTCCCGTTCTAGTCTAGCTCAAAGCGGTGTTTTCGTGTTTTACCCATAGGAACATCTATACCAGAGCTACCTCTACCTGCTCGTATACAGACATGGATGTATTGCTCGGAAAACTCACAAAATCTCTACAATACCAAAATTCTAGGAAGTTCTTCTATGCTAATCCTAAATGTCCATCTTAGGTCTATGTGCTCTAATCAGAGTTTATCTAAATCTATCTTACAAGGTTTGTACTAAACTTCCTCTGATACCAACTATAACGACCCGACCCCAGTTACCCAGAGTCGGTGCATTCTTACATAACATTGGCATGATCACAAGAAAGATCAAATCTCGAAAGACCGATTAGTTTAGTAGCCTTGGAAACACTAGATACATTAATAAAGTGTTACATTACATCATAAAAATAAAAACTACAATAACATAGTCTCTATGATCTACACTCTTATCCCCTCATACTATCTCTGATGGTTATTCATAATTTATTTCTTCACATCCTGGGAAAAATAAATCATAGAAAAGGGGTCAGCTCAAATTCCCAGTAAGGATAACAATATAGAGGAAACATTCATAAATAAAAATAAACATTTAAGGAAATGTATAACTAAAACTAATGCCTTTTAAACTTGAACTTCAACATAGTATGGAAATAATAAAATGAAATAATTCAATTTACTTATTCACATGGATATTCTACTAATCGAATAATCACATGCAATATAAATAACCACTTTCATAATGATGGAATGCATAATGCCAAACAATCATAACCACATAGCCAAGGTCTCATTCCAAGACTAAAAATAAGATTTTTTCAAGGCCTTGTGCCAAGATACTAGTTTTTCTCATGAGACCTACCGATTCATCGTGGAGCTACAGCGGGATCAACCCGTCACATATTATGTCCAATTCATTCCCATATAAAAAGGTTTAAACATAACATAAACATTATTATAAAAACTAGAATACAAAATGTCAATACTTTCACCATAAAACATGAATGGTATAAAAATAGAACATCCAGAGTCAAACATATCAAAAAACCTTCAATACAATATTGAAGTTTTGTATCATAATAAATTAACTTCAAATAAGCGTAAAATCTATCAAAGGATGTTGACATAGATGAAATCAAAACTCTTTTTAGAGAAATTTTCCTTTCTATTTTGAAATCATTTAAGAGTCATATATTTATAAAATAAAACATTTTTTTTGAAAATATTCTTATAATCTTTTAAGGGAAGCTTCTATGATTTTATAATGGCGGAAAATAGCCACACCCGCCGTATAAGTTAAAAAAACATTCATACCTTAATTCTGTCGAAAAGGTTAAAAAGAACCTTGTTTGGAAAATGATGGAAATATTCCTTTATAAACCTCTTATAAAAATTCATAAAAGGGTATAAATGACTTTAAACCATATTTTTGTACATATTAAAAATGTTTTGAAAAACATTTTTCAGAAACATGGATGTGGATGATAATGAAATCCCAGTAGATTATTACGTATAAACAATCTCGGATAATGAAGAGATTGTGAAATAAACCATACCTTGTACTTTTCCTTGGTTGGGGGTAGGTTAACCTCTTGTATAATGGTAAAATAATTGTTATTAAATTATACAAGAATCATATACATTAATATGATATCATATATGATCTTTTAACATTTATTTGTTAATAATATCTTAATAATATCGTGGTTTTGGGTGTTAACTTACTCGTTTTCTTTTATATGTGTTGTTACGTAAGTTGTGTTTTTCAAGGATAGGTTGTATCTTAATCATATCCAGAATTATTTCAAGACCTTAGATACTATTATTAATCATCAAATGAGAATCAGACATGAATGGATACGATGGAGAATGAATCTCATCGAATTTGTGGAGACGGTAGTCCGTACGTACGCATGAGCGACAATATCATTCTTTTGATAATAAAATAATATGTAATTTGATGGTATATCATATATAAATAATCATTCTCATGTTATATTTATTATTTACATGAATTTCACATCATTATTATACCCATCCAAATAATAATTTATTGAATAACAATTACACCACGACGTGGAGACGGTAAGCCGTACGTACGCACGTATGATGACATGTTATTAAAAGGATGAATAGAATACTGAAATATGGTTATAAAATGTTTAAAATAACATCAAAGTATATATAATATACTAGAGTTATTATTTTATAATGGTAATAACAATGAATAAAGAAGTGGAAGAAAAAAGGAACTTGAAAAAGGGTGGTGAAATCATTACCTCTTCTTCGGGTTCTTCCATTTGAATTGAGAAAAAGGGCTCCATATGTTGGCATTCTGACTAAAGGAAGGCCTCTAGGATGAATTGAGGTAATTTTGGAGAGTATTTGGGCAGAGTTTGGCCGAACCAAAAGGCTTTTAAGGTGTGAGTTAATGAGAAGGGAGAGTGTCGTTTTATAAGAGGGGTGAGGGGTACCTTTGGAAAAGCTAGAAATATTATTTTATAATAAATTTACATTCGGTATCTAATGGCTCAAAAGTGGATAATTTAAAGGTAAAGGTGGGGATGGGTAGAAAACCACTCAACCAATATAATTTAGACATGTTTGGGTTACTATATTAACCTTATCATTAAGTATTAACTCTTAGTTAATTAGTTTCGTTTTTACAATGTCTCTTTGTATTTTTATATTATATAGTTAATAAACGTAATCTATATATCCAAGAGACCCCCAAGTGGTCCATTAATGATACATATATCATGATATATGTCTCTTGGCCTAACCAAAGATTTTTAGGAATTTAATATCAATTAATAATATAATATTTGTTTTAAAAACTCTTTTTTGTCAATCATGACACTATTAAATAATTGATTTTTGTGAAAATCATAACAGAATTATTACTTCATAAAAAGTTATTTAAGACAATAATAACATGTCATATTATCCTATAAAATTATTTTAATTCATAAAAAGTCTCAAATTATATTTATTTGGGTACTTATAATATCAATTATTTTAATTTTTCTCTATTATGGTCATTACTGTATCATCAATGTGTCATAAATAAATTAAATTATTTGATAACTAAAAATTATAAATAAAATATAATTATGTAGGAATTCTTTATATCATTTTAATTAATATTTATAATTGATTTTATATTATGTGTAAAGCTATATTAAAAATGTTTTTCTAAAAGATATATGCTTATGTCATTTTTTGTATTTATTTTAACATAATTAATATAAAGTGTCATTATCACATACAAGTGGCTCCAAGGGGTCCAAAAATCGACCCTAAGATGCCCATGGTCGTAAATGTATCCACCAATAAGGTTAGGACACGTTTTAGAGTAATTTAGTATTATTATAATATTATTTGTTTAACCCTTATTTACCGGATTTACCATTTAACAATGGTAAATAAAATATTTACCGAACAATTATTCAAAATGTCTAAAAATAAAATTATCTATTTACACAATTGGGAAATCCTGATTCCAAATATGGAATCTATTTTTCCAAATTCAAAACACAGAAGTGGCAGAAATTAATTTAATATTAATTCCCACTGTCTAAACAAAAAGCGTTTTTTAAGATATATTAACTCTTAAAAGATTGATACTTGTTTATGTCCGGTTTAATTGGGAAATTATGTCCAATGAACAAAATTTAATTAAATGGTAAAAATAAATTCTAAATATACATTAAAACAAATCAAATTAATAATTTATCACTATTAATTAATTCGATTAAAAAAGTTGTTTTTAATTAAAATTTAGTAATTTTCACTATTCATCAAAATATGAAAGTTATCCGAAAAGTACCAAAATTTAACCCTATGATAATTTAGATATTCCAAATCCAAAAATTAAGTTCATTTTTAATGATAAAATGTATAAAATTTCAAAAAGTGGGTATTGATAATCATAACAACTAGTCTTGAAGTTGCGTACAACACACGCTACTGTATTATTCTAAGAGAAGCGTACCGAGGACGATTGGGGTGTTACATTGTAAATTTTTGATGTCCCCATTATAAAGAATAAATTTATTTAGTCAAATTGAATATATAAAATTTTTAAAAATTTGGATTTAAAAATAAGGGTTTCACTATTAAAAGTTGGTAAAAATGCATTTTTTGAAAAATAATTCTTTTATCTGAAAAAAAGAATTTGTTGTTACATTATGTATAAGAAACTCATAATATGGATTCTAAAACTATAAGGATTATATAAAGTTGAAAATATAGTTAATACTATTCATAACCTTATTTGAATAACTTTTTTGGTAAGTCATGGTGCATTTGAACTCGGCGTTGCGTGTAGTGCAAGTTAATGAGTTATTTTGAAGAAATAACACACTATTAAATTTTGGGGTGTTACATTATCTATATTTGTACTAGATAAATGATTTATAACTTATTCACAGTTGAATTTAAGAAAATAAATGATATCATTATTATATTTTAATAATATAATCAATAATATTTCATGGTACTCAAATTGATATAAATATAATTTAACACATTTTTAAAATGACATCTTCAAGTGAAAAAATTCCTAATATATGTCGACAATGATATATTTCATAAAACATAAATAAATTAATTATGAAATGAGATTGAGTATTATAATTAAAATAATTATTGAATTACATTTTATTTTTTAATTAATGAATGATATGGTTAAAATCAGTCAATTAGTGTTAGTGTCGATATAATTATCATTCCAAAAAATATTGAAACACCCGATAGTAAAGATAATAAATAATTAATAGATATATTAAAATCAATTGGTTTTACGTAAATTATATACAATAAAATATATATTAATAATTTTACTATATAGAAAATTAATATTGTTATGATTATTAATAATGGATAGTTTGTGTTTAACTATGTGGTAATTTAGGGTATGTATTTTATAGACACGATTTCCAATCCATGGTATCATAGTCATTGTGACATGAGTAAACAGTTAAATATATATTTGAATGTGAAATCCTATAATATATAGATAATTTTTTCTTTTTAAATGCAGATATTATATTTCAATTTCAATTTCCACTTCATTCATTAAATATCTTCCAAAATAAGTGTATAAAATTGGTTAGGATAATATTCAACCTTACCAGTGGATGCTTTTCTTTAAGGTTCATGTTTTTCCAATCAAAATTATTTTCTTCTTAAATAAAAATAAACAAAATTTACATTTATACTGATGAAATATTTCTATTACATATTTTATTAAATTATTGTCTTTCAACAATATTTATTGTTCGATTTTCATTAAAACTGTCTGGAAATATTCATTGTTATTCTATTTTATTATATTATACTCATTGATTAATACATTAATAGTTTTTTTAATATATTATAAATGAGAAAATTTTTTATAATATATTTTATAATATTATATTATTTCAATTATTAATAAAATATTGATATAAATTTTCACTTCATCTTTTATATCATTTATTAAATGGTGTTTTTGAAAAACAAATATGGTTTTATTTTCCGTCCTTGGTTTATCTCTAATAAAGGGTTATTTAAATAAAAATATAATTGTTATTATGATATTATTCCTTTTGGAAAAAGAAATTTTTTATAACCAATTATTTATCAATTTCATGTAATTTTATTTTTTTAAATGTTTTAGTGACCCATTCTTTTTATATTTGGTCATTAAGATATGATTATAAATTAATTTATGTGGCTCATGTTCGTAAGGATGATAACGGGTGGGTCCTGTACTACCATCCAATGGATTAGTTTAATGGTTATATCTCATTTAATATTCTATTGAGGATATAATGTGATTTTTTAATTATGAATGGTTCTAATGAGTTTGCTCACATTTTCCGAAGTGGAAATAATCTGAATATTCTTATAAGCATGGGAATAATGAGTATACTCACAATGGTTTTCATATTTTATGTTTCTGAAAAATATCTTTTTTTTATCAATGGTTTCAAAATTTATATGATTCTAGTTATTTTAATGATAATATTTGTTTTCTTATTATGATTTAATATTTAAATATTTCACACTCTTATGTCATTATATAATATATTATAATGGTTGAGTTGTATTTCCAGTCTCTCCCCAACTTATATGAATCCTTAATGACCTTTTAATGATATTAGTAAAAATTAACATATTCTATTATTATCATCATCTATGGTATCATAATATTTTTTTGTATATTTATCCAAAATCCATTTTCCCCATCATGTTTATTTTATAACACATTGTGATATTGTATCACTTACATAGTGTTTAAGATCATAGATTTTATATGTTTACATTCCCCAGGTAATGAAGATGATAATAATAGGCGATATTTCTCATTAAGGTTCATGTGGGGTGGGAATATAATTAAATATTCCCTTGTTTTCTAAAATAATATTTTCACGATTCTAATATCCAACACCCAAAACCATTAAGTCCTTGGGTTTTGTAACTATCTCAGAGTTTAATAATTTAAATCCAAAATTAATATTCTTGTTAGGTTATGATTATGTTGGGACACATATATTTATGAAATCAATAGTTTATTTATTTTTATATTATTTTACTTATTTATTGATAATTTTGATAAAATAACCATATTGAAAAGCTTATATATAATTTTATGGAACAATAATAATTATTGGATAAAATTAATGTGTTTTTGTAAGGTTGAGATTAATTTTTTAACTTATAGGTTAAAACATTGTCTACATAATTGAATGTCGACTTGAATATTGAATTGATACACCTATGTATAATCAATCTCAATTTTTGGTTTATCATTTACATGTTCTTTACAATTGTTCCCGATGAGGGCGCCCGGGGATGCGCATCTGGATAATGATTCATTGCAGATAAGATTTAGAACACAATATTCTCTTATTAATTACATTATGTATTATTTATTTATTAATTAATGTATGGGATTAGGTTGGACTGTATTATAGAAAATAAAATAATTTAACATAGGTTGAAAAAATATAGTTATAGTATGAACAATGTTTGAAAAGTATCATAGGTTGGAATGGAGGTGTCTTTGGAGATTCCATATTAGCCTTTAGATTTCATATTAATATGAACATTTACACTGATTCATTTGGACATTATTATAATCAATATTGATTTAGTATTTGGTTGGAAATAGTATTCTGAAAACGAATCATTGGAAATTATCCTCCTAGAAACTCTTAAGACATTACTATAGAGTCATATTCAAAATAAATGGGTGAGAATCATAATATATACCTACAATGAGGAAATCAATATGTAACCACTTATTCCATAGGATATAAATGTTCCTATCTATTATAAGATAAAAAATTATTCATGATTATCATTTCATACCCTTATGTATTGATATTAATTGGTGATAATTAAAATTGGAAGGACATAATTTACTTAAAAAAGAGAGAATGTAATTTTCAAATGTTCATCTATATTATATTCCACAAAAATAAACATAATATTGATTTATTATTTATCACAATAAATGGAAGAAAATAATATTAAAACTATTAGATTAATATCATTAAATAATATAATAATAATAAAACAACGTATAAATGTTTATTTTTTAATCAATTAAAAATTTATAAAAAATATGATTAAGAAAAGTTAATGTTTTAAAATAGAATTTACAAATACGAGTAATATTTATTTATATATGGTATATTATAATTTTATTAAATTGGAATTTATCATATCATAATTAGTTTATGTTAAATTGAATTCTATTTTTCTAAATAAATTTATCATTGTGGATAGTGAAAAAATACACATTTTCCCATCACAATGAATTTGTGTAATTATAATAATAAAATAAATAATTTTTTTTTGATTTTTTTTATATAACTATAAATATTAATAATTACAAATAAATGAATAAAAAATTATTTGATGAATTTCTTATTATTATGTTTATGAATTTTAAAACTAGAGTAATATTTTACACGAAAAGATATTTTCATTTTCTTATATTGAAAATTAGTTTTCATCATCTATAGAAATTATATAATTATTCATTTAATAGTTTATACCAAAAAATTTATATTTTTTATAACATAATTTTATGTTATTAGTATAAAAGTATGATTTCTAATATTATTCTCAATGATTATGGTAGTCATTAAAGAGTTATTTAAAATTATATTTTTATTAATTTTTTGAAATATTAACTAATAATATGAGTTTATTTATTTGAAATAATAACTCTAATATGATGTTTAAAAACATATAGTGTTATATTAAAACAAATTTAATTGGAAATGAATCTTAAATAAGTTTATTGACCAATAATGGTAAAAAAAATGTTTCTATATGTAAAATAAGTCTATTTGAAATTTAACTATACATTATTTAGATATTTAGTTAGATTTAATAAAGAATTAATTTTGTTATTTATCACCCAATTTTGGTAATATGGATATTTTAAATTTTCAAAAAAAATATTATATGGTATTAATTAGTTACACCCGTATGAAAAAGGAGTAAATGTAAAACAACTTAAGAGTAATAGACATAAAACCTTTTTAAAAGATTTTTTAAAAATTATTTATCATGATATATCGACCTATTTTACCCCAAATACATTATTTTGCACTTTTGGAAATATTGTCCCAATAATAGTGTCATTACATTATTGAATATTGTATTCCAAAATTTATCATTTTCTTCACTTGTAAATTGTGATCACTTACACCGTTTCAATGAATAACATTCCCATAGACCATTCCATAAATCCTTAAAAATATTCCTATCGTATAAGTTTCTATCAAATTATATATCATTGTATCTCTATATGTTTTATCAAATCCTTCATTTTCAAGGAAACATTCATGAGAATGTTCATGGGGGAAAGTAAGTAATATATAATCGTTAATATTTTTCTTAGTAATTTCCTTCCAATAAAATCATATATATAGTAATATAATGAAATTTTATCCATTATTATACAATGTTTTGTTTATATTAATGTCAAAACAATTATTCATTCCTTTATACCCACATTGAAAGAACATCAATTATGGGTTTGAGAGGACTATTGCCACAACAAAGTGATTTATTAAGTTTATCACCTCTTTCAATATTCATTGGTATATTGAATGGAATTGAACAATAAATATTATAAATATAATATAATTATGATTATAAAGAGGAAAATTTCAATTCAATGACATTCCCTCTCATTTTATTTGAGAAATGATAATTTTATGTATGCATTAGGTGAACTTTCTCCCACATGATGTAACATGTCTCATTTTTCATATACTATTCATATATTATAAATTATATTAGTATATTATTTAAAACTCTTATTATATCAATATAATATCAAATTTATTAGTTAATAAATATATTATTCGATAAAAATTAATTAATTAACCATAATCGTCCATTAATTATGGTTTGTTCACACTTGGTTCCATCTGACCGCATACTTGAAAAATTATATAAAACAAATTCATGGATGAATATGGGAATATAAATACTAATATAACCAATATTTAGAAATAAAATAATTTTTGGATTATGTTTTCTTAAATGTTATATTAATTATTTGTCATACTATATAAATATCATCTTTTATCTCTAAAATTAATGAAATAATTAAAAACACTGATTCATTTCTCATGAAACAATATTCATACACTTACTTAAAGAGATCATTTATTTATAAATTAAAATATTCTATATATTAAATTACCAAAAATTATATATGAATTATAATATAAATATAAATGAAACTGTATCATAATTGTTATTGTAAAACGAAAAAAATAAAAAATTTCATACTCCCGAATCGTAAAGATAATCCATATTTGAATAATATATCTTTCCTAAATGGTTATACGTGATGTATATATAAGGTTAAATATTTTAATAAGTTTTTAAAATAGGTATTTAATAAAGTAATTTTTTATTCGTTTTTTATTGTAATTTACTAAGATGGAATCCAAGGTAAGGGTTTTATCAACACAATTTATGAATCATCGGGTCATAGTCATTCATATATGAATATATATTTTCTGATTTATTAAATCCATGAATTATAATATTTTGAATTTTATTTCATCATTATCCTTATGGAATTATATCCCAGTATCAATAACCACTTCTTGAACAAAGAATTTTGTAGAAAAAAATTAATACCATTAGAAAAGGGAAACACAAATTCTTCTCAAAGAATCCATTTCTTCTAAATCTATATTTTCTTATTGAAATTATTTTCTCTAAATGAAAAAATAATTTTTTTTAATAATTTTTATTTTAAATTAACTGTATTAAGAAATGAATCTCTTCCAATATTTCTTTGTTGTGGATTTGATTAAAAACTATAGAAAAAATAACAAAGGAATTCATCATCATCATTTTGTACTCTGGATTTATTTTTTTCATGTCAAGAAGCAATTAATTTGATCTATTTATTATAATTTTTAAAATTTAAAATATTACCATTGTTAAAAAAAATTGAATTTAAATTAAACTTCATATTTTATAGATAATTTTAAGATGTATTTTGAATGCATTTGTTATTTTAAATATATACTTTCTACAATGATTTATCAATAATGTTATAATGTTTTGATTTACATATTTATATTATCATTATATTATTTCATTTGTAAAATAAAATTTTTAATATGCAATTATTTCATAAATAAATTTCATATAATGTTTTCTAAAATGATTAAGTGTCCTATTATTTTTCTATTAGTTCTTTGTGATAGGAATTCAGTTTCATTTAATTGGCACACTAATGTATGGAATGTGATTATTGGGTCCTATATCACCCTACAACATGTTGGTTTATGTCTATATCACTTGATATTGTTAAGCATGAAAATAATTATATTTTTTATATAGGCATTGGAATAATGAGTTTACTCCCTTTATTATGCATAGACATAATGAGTGGGACCATATTACCATGTTTGTAATGAATTTACTCAAAATAATGTTTTTATTATTACATCTTCTTTCCACAATTCAATATTATTTATGATGGCATTCCACATTTACTCGAATCTCATAATTTTCATGATAATCCTCAATTTCAGGATATTCATAATTTTTTTAAAATTTTAGGCACTCTTATATCATAATCTAATAATTTTTTGTTATTGCGATGTATTTCGAAGAATATTATGGATTCAACGAATCCATAATGATATTTTTATGATCATAAAATTCATTACATATTAATTGAAAATACTATATTTTATATTAATTATTGAATAAAAAATGTATTTCCACAACAATTAATTTACCATATTTAGTATCTGATCCATTGACATATGTATATCTTATACCAAGTGTTTGTGCTCACCCTTTTACTATGTTTCTATTTTCTAGTATATGAAATTAATTATATCATGTGATAATATAATAAAAGAATCCATATGGGTGCCATTATGGAGAATTTTTCACATTTCTTCATAAATTTGATGTTTTTATAAATAATATCTAAGGCACTGAACTGATAGGTACTTGAGTAGGAGACAATTTGTGAGATATATAATTTAAATCATGAAATTTTTGTATTTGTTATGTTCTATTTAGTTTTCATCACTTTATTATATTCCCAACATGATTCAAATAAACAAAACAATAACTAAAGGTTTGGGATCAATGTTTCTTCCCAAAAAATCAGGGTTTGAAAGAGAGGATGTCTCATTTCACCATCTTCCCCACTCACCATTTAGTTTTAGTAGTCATACTTTGATGGATATGAAATTTTTGTTAGGTGATGGATATGTGAGATGTGGTAGGGTTCCATTTATAATAGATGGAGTGACTATGATTGAGTTTCTTCATGTTCATAATACCTTACTATAATAAAATTGTGGATGATTGATGAGGTTTATGGTGTTGAATACCTGATATATGTATCATGTTTAAATGATGATTTAATACTTATATAAATTTATATACAATAGAACATAGATGTTGGGGCCTTTGATAGGAAGATTATGTAGGGATGAAACTCATATTACATAATTTCAATATGGGATCATGCACATAATGATTAATGTTGGGGTGCGAGGGGGGATAAAAATAATAATGTGGTTGTGTTGTTTATTTTAAATATATTCTCTCTTTATATTATTATATTGTATTATATGTGTGCTTTTCTGAGTGAGAATCAGTGAGTTTTTATGAACTAGTTATACTTTTCATGTGTTGATAGTTATTATAGTTGTTTACTATTTCAATAATATTCTCTTATAACATTTTCATATGAAACATTGGGTACTTTCCAAATGTGTATACATGTTATTCTAACCCATTTATATATACATATTGTTTTCAGGTTCCAAGTGTGATTATGGTGATTGAGCTAGACATTACTAGAATGAAGATTGGATACTACAATGAAGTAGAATTATAGGATATATATTTTTATTCTTTAATTTGGATTATACATTAAGATAATTAACATTGATTACAAGATATTATGGATTCCGGGTTTTCTATGATTTAGTATTGATTGTAGATTTTCATCGTTTCTATTTTTGTTAAATATATATTTTTTTGGGTAATTCCTCAAATATGTGTGATTCATATTGTTATTTTTAGTTAGTATACTAGGTAATACATGAGCTAAAACTAAGGTAACAGAGTTGTATTCATTTTGTACCCAGTAGGGGTTCACAATAGGGGTTCATGAAATGTATTTCCGATTAATAGAGATAATGTCTCATTGTATAGTATATGTGTTAAATATATTTTATGTATCATGTATGTACATACATAAAAGTAATATAAGGAAGATAAAGTCCACTAGGGAGTGGTTTGGAGGATGTTAATGATGACATGAATCCATAAATGCATATTCAAGGACCTTCAACTTTATAATGAATATTAGGCTCAACTAACATTCTTCAAAAATCATATTCACCACTCCCATGATGAAATTGGAAGAAATACGTTATCTCTAAAATATAACTACAAATATCAAAAACAATATTATATTTATTTTAATGAACTAAATATTGTTATGGTTTAATGGGGCTCCCAGCTCTACCCATGAAAAGGACCGGATGGGGCCCTGATAACCATAGGCTGGTGACATATTATATATTATCAATAGATACATTGATTGGGAATTATTTCACCACTATGTAATTATAGTAATAAACTAAAAAAACAACGATATTAAATATGGTAAAATAAATTGATATTTCAAAAAAACAATCATTGTAAAAAAATGACAACATATACCAATAATCTCACAGAAGTCCTCATCCCATGAACAACAGTAAATCAACTCTACGACACTAGAATTGAAATATAGAAGAATGATTGACTATATATAGTATCTACGGTGTGATTGATATAAATCCCAATAGGATATCACTATGGATTTTATAAAAATCATTTCATAATTCATATAAATTATGATATTTTGAAAAAATATTTTTATAGAATATGTTTTTCAATAGTATGTATTTTAATTCAAAAAATAAATTTACATACATCCCATTATTATTATTTTCCTAATGAAAAAGATAATGTGAGAACATTTCTTAAATGTTTTTTTCCATTTAAAATCCCAATTTTAAATCATATTCTATAAACCACTATATATATACACATCCCTAAAGTATTTAAAAATGACCCATTTTAATTAATATAATATGAACATTCAAAGCACTATGGAAATTATGAAATAAAAAATATAAAATACATAACAGGTCATGTTGTTGATAAGGATAAATTAAAATTAGAAAATCTAGGAAAGAAACCCCTACCTAATATCATATATTATTATTGAAAATGAAAGTAGATAATAGGTAAGATGTTTATTGACTATAGGAAACATGGACCATTCATCATTCTATTAAATCCTCCCATTAAAATCCCCTAACATGCCTAAATTTGGACACAACTAGGAACACCCTGATTTCCCTAAAGCATTTTTGATACAATTATATTTTGAGACAATCCAGGGATTTATAAATCTATACCTCTTCCTATACTACAGTTACCATGAAAATAGAAAAGTATATGTGATAAAATTTGTAATCTTGGAAAACATTCAATCGAATAAATATATATACTTCTTCACATATGAGACCCTCATAAGGAACAGTCTCACTCATAACACATTCAATAAAAAATAGAAAAAATATCTCCTTAGTACAAAATTCAATTGATGTGAAATATAAGGAATGGTTATCAAGAGGGACTAATAAAACACATAATCGAACACTTCTAAATATTAAAAAAAGGCCTTATTTATATCTATCATGGAATTACATTATTTTCCACCACTTTTGAAATGTTATTCTAAGTTATTAACTGATATGAAAACAGTTTAAATCACACTATAATTTTGAACACACATTTCTATTTCCAAATTATTTTTAGAAAACACCCCATTTTCTACACTTTAAATAAGCTTTAAAATAATAATTTATAAGTATTGAATCTACAGTCAAATCATCAATTTTTAAATAAAAAAACTCATTCCATTGAAAAAATTCAATAAATCCATATTTACTTAATAAATTTAATTCATAACATTCCATAAAATAGGGAATTTCAAATAAAAACTATTAATCAATGTCAGAAATATTTTCAAAACACTTATAATAGATATTATGAAAATGAAATACATATTTATTTTGAAATTCAATCAATTAAAAATTATAACAACCATAGTAAAATAAATGATATTGTAATTACCAAAACAACTACCTTAATAAAATGGTTATTGAGCTATATGTTTTTATTATAAAGTTGGAAAACCAAAAATAAGACAAGTTTTGTATCCCATGACATAAAAAATACAATCCACCATGAATACACTACAATAAACACACAATCCACTCCAAATCCCCCATTTGGGATTTTGTGATAAATGAATACCATGAAAAGGGGTTAAGAAAAAATAAGGATTAAAATACAATAATGTAAGATTGTATTACATAAATAAGATTTCTGAAAATAGAGTAAACAATCTCAAAATAATCAATCGAGGGAGTGAGAAATTCTATTTGTTTAACCACAACATTAGTCAAGTGAATTTCAGAATGGATCATGTGATTAATCTGCTAAAGTAATAGGGTAATTTTTTTGTAGATCATATCATTTAAAATATGGAATCCACTTATATTTTAGATGAATATCTTTTGAAATAATTTACTAACCATGTAGTATATACTACACTCAAACAAAACACTCATAATATTTAAGTTAATAGTTGACAGTAATCATGGAAAAACATGACAATAAATCTCCTAAATATATATATATATATACAAGATTTCAACCTGGACAATAGAAATAAATCACAATTTGGGTGTGACCTAGAAATCATCTTGATTTTTCGAAAAATATTCCAATATAAATTAAGATAAAAAACATCATGATATGCCAATAAATAATTTTTAAAACCATAGTGAGGTGTGAAAATTCTCTCCACCATGAAACATTCACCACCCATAATTTATTTAATCAATGTGGGAATAAATAAATAATTTTTCATGGAACCTCTCTTAAAGAGGATATTTATTTAGTATGTGTCATCATATGAAACCATAGGACCCAACAAATTTCTCCACCCAATGAATAAAATCCAAAAATATCATCAAATGTGTCCAAACAAGATACATACTCAACTGTAAAGAATATGAACTATTTATATTATAAAATAAATCTAGATCTCCCAACCATTAAGGTCATATATAATAAATATTGGAAATAGAGAAAATAAAAACCTTATAATATAGAACTTGAATGTAAATAAATTTCATCAAAATATTGAACAAAATAATGTTCTATTTGAACCATAATTACAATAATGAAACATGGAAAAAGACATTCAAAAGATATCACCCTATGTAGAAAATGTTATTCACAAAAAATAACATTTATATAAACAAAATAATGTAATTTGGTCATATAATTCACTGAACAATGACTAGAGAGACTGAACACAACAACTATCATGTAATAAAAAAACTGTTAAAGTAATCATATAATTATTATTTATTAAAATACACAATAAAAAATTCAAAATTCTAAAATATTTGTCACAAAATATCCAAACATGATGACAACTACCAACTAGAATATACCCGATATTTCTTTTTTCTTCCTAATATTTATGTTATTTATTCATAAAATTCATCAAAAAATTATATAGATTTCTTCAGAAGCTATACCATTGATAATATTTCATATTATTTTTTGAAAATTACTCCATATAATTCCATGGATATAAATTTTGAAATCACACAATGGTCACTAACTTAATCAAATAAATAGGATCATATTGAATGGAATGAGACTCACCATAATTCCCATCCATATTAGGATAAACTAGTTGAAACCTTTTATATAATGAGATACCGTGACTGATGGTTTTCAGAGTTTAGGTATCATGAACCACTAATGGATTTGATTTTTCTTACTCAAATAAAAAAAATATAGACATGAATTTTTCATACTACCAAAAACCCAATTTAACAATTTAAATATATAGATGAAATCACCTTCAAATAAAATGAATTTTTTGGGTATAATATGTTACTAGATTAGATGATGAAGGAATAATATCTAAAAATCATTTGACATACTACATCACCAATAACCCATTGTGATGATGACTCCCAAATTAAAATCCATTTAAGCTTTTTTCCTTTCATTAAGATATAATCATTCCATTAAAATATAATTAAAATTTACCATTTCATTCCTTCAAGAAATTTATAGTAGATAATGGATCCTCAACACACGTGGTTGGGTCCCTAATATAATGTAATGATGGAATGGAAAATTGATGAATATATATTTTTATGGGAATTAAGGATTCCCTCAGATCTATTTATCCTCTCCTTTACTATAATAGATACAATAAAACTATAAATATATTAATGTAAAAAGTAGTGAAAACAATGGAATGATTCCAAGGAAAGGAATCTACTATACCCCATTACTCAATTAATTAATTTGATACTGTAAATGAATAAAAACCCATGTTTAAATGGTAAAAAGCAATATCTTAATGTTTAAAGCAATATATATGCCTTCAAAAAGTCCTCATTTTTTAAACAAAACATTATAATAACATTCACACTCACACTCACAAAGAAGATAATTTATTACACACTTTTATATCCAAAAGAATATAAATAACTAAAAACTCATGTGTGGTCACCATAAATTTACAATTAAGACATTAAATTTACATTTGGGATCTGATGTAGTCCAAACATAAATTTCAATGGTATATGGGACCTAACACATTTCGCTCACATGGTTTGGTAGTCCATGTTAACACCATGTGAATATTCCTATGGAAGTATCATAATTAAAATAATGGACAATAATAAATGTGATCTAACTATGAAAAATTATCTCTTTATCTAAATACACCCAAAATACACATAAAAATTATCAACTTTTCCCATAAGGGTTCAAGAACCATCATGACCCAAAATGAAAAACATTTATAAACAAAAACAAGAACAACCATTTTTAACTGATACTTCCATATATGACGTATTGATTAAAAAACCTCCCATGGTCTACCTCATTAGTTTAGATGAAATCATGGCCTCGAAATGACCCAAATAAATAATAAATATCAATTTAGTGTTCTGATAATAGTTTTTCATGAACCAACCTAGTTCATCCATGAACTATACTACATAGTATGCCTATAAAAATTATCCAAGGGAATTCCCAATCTTCATAATAATGAGAAAACATCCATGGATACAATAGATACATTATATATAATTGTTTCACTCATGTATAATAATAAAAATTATAACAAAAAATTATTGTACATATCATTGTGTACAAACTTAATTGAATTTTTAAAAAACACTGAAATGTAAAATATATAATTTCACATAGAAATTTCCACCAAAATAACTTAATCCCAAAAAATAAATCAAACTATTTATTATTTACATTAATGGAAACATAAAAGTAACATACACAAAATTGTGTATGTTTTTATCATCGATATTGATTGCAATATGATTCCAGAAAGAATATTTTTAATTTCTTTTATAATTCAACATATATATTATAGTTTGAAATTTAAATTTTAAAATTTATTCATTCATTATAATGTACATAAAATACAAAAAATTTGATAACTATTTTATAAAAATCAATCATTAATTTCTTAAAATTCAAAAATAAATATGAAATTTTTTAATTTTTTTCCTCAGAAAATAATAATTTAGAATTGTCTTTCAAACAAAATTTATAATACACATAAAATACCACATTGATACCCATTTCATTTTTAAACCATCTAAAATTTATAATAATAAAAAATGACATTCAAAAAACCATGTCTATGATTAAAAAAATCCTAATGTAGAAAACCACAGTAAAATATGGTTCCAATAATGTTCAATACAACTATGGAATACAATGATGTACATACCACATCTAATGTTGTCTTGTGTCATGAAAAACACCATAGGTCCTATGTATAATTGTCCAATACAATACCAAATATGGGATCAACCTAGTGGCCTTTGTTTCATCAGAACATAATCCACACAAATATCCTATACATTTCCTCATTAGGGGAACAACCCAAATTCCATAAATTATAACTAGGACACACATACCATGAGACTATAAAGTGTATCATTAATGTAGACATCATCATGTATTCGGGTTCCCTTGGAAACAACCAAGTAGAAATTAGAAAAAAATTAATCGTGGGAAAACTAAAATCGAAAAAATATCACTGATATCACACCTATAATTCAATCACAAGATACATCCCTAGTCAGGTAATATTCTATAAACAAATATGGCCCTTGAGGCCAAAATTCAATGAAGATAAATTTATAGAATGGGGCTCATGAGGGATTACCCACCGACATTAATATTTTTTTTAAAATTTCTAAACATGCCTCATTTAAATTAGGCATGGGATACCAAGTCCTTCCCCACATCTAAAAAAATAAATTAGTTTTTCATTAAATTTTTTTTTTAATATATACTATTCTAATAAATACAACTACCCATTTACAAGTAATATTTTCCAAACTATAACATTATTCTACCTCAAATTAAATTTTATAGAATGAACCAATTTTCTCCTCACCCTAGACCAATCTTGTAAAATCATTTATTTTATTTAACATTATTATTGAATAAGTCTTGAAAAAAATTTACCTTAATACTTGTCCGTCATAAAAATCCAAAAAATTTGGAATCATAAATATAAATCATTATACCCAGTGGGAATAAATTCTAACCCAACTATCATAGTCATAAAAAATATCATATGTATTGTATTTTTGGAAAAAGTCATTGGAAATTATCAATAAAATAGTGAAATTGTAGTTAGCGTAATTATATTGATTCCATTATCTAAATTGAATGAATATCAAGCTAGAAGTTTTTGACTTCAATGGAGAACACTGAGACAAAATACAAATAGTCCCTACAAATTTATTATCCACTAATACACCCATTAATAATACACCCTGATCCTTAAACCCTGTGCAATATCCTCATTAGGGAAAATAGTGAAAATAAAACAGATAGATAATTATAGAGAATAATTATGTAATAATAAAAATAATGGGGTATAACCTAATGAATTAACATAGAAATGTACTTTATATTCTTTAGATAATAAATATTCTATGGGAATAAATCCCTATCATGATCTATAGGCTCAGTCAAATGACTATTATAATCAAAGGAGTGGAAGCACCAAAAAACATGTGTACTCTTCGAAGACAAATATTTTGAAATATAGATATCATACATGGTTTGGAAAAATAAAATAAAATAATGAAACAATACAATCATATGGTTTATACACAAAGTTTTAATAATCATGTGACAACCAAGAGAGTCACTCTAATGAATAGAAGCAGTTTTATGGTTCCTGGAATATAATGCATGTTTGGGTGATCCATCCACCAACCATAAAAAACAGATATAGTAAACTAAATATACACATTCATGGTTACTAAATTTTTAATCTTATATATTTACAACAAAGAAAATATCATGTACTTTTTAAATTTTTCATATAGAACTCTTAAAACCTTTTAAAACATGAGATAATATAAAATATTATAAAATAAAATATAACTATCACACTGATGTGTGATAAAAATTGTGTAGTTTTCATGATTTTAAATTGATGTAATTTTATTAATAATTTTCGGATAACGATCCATTAGATAATATTATCATTAGAAAATTATCACATCATGTTGGATATCATCACATTTTACTATACAAAGCCTAATATGGGTCCCTTTAAATGATAAAATAGAAAATATTTTTTATAAATCTACTAATGGAATGTTTGAATCCCAACTTCCCTTAGAATACATTGATAATATTTTTCCACATCTTCTCGGGTTTTAATGGTATAATAAGATTTTCCTTCATTTTGAGGACGATAAGTAGTGTAATGACCCAATATTTTGTCAATTGAAATACATTATTATAAATATTCTTTATAGTATAATCAAATTAGAAAAAAAATGACATATTTATTATAAAATAATATATATGATAATTAAACATAATTTCTCCACTTCTATGATTGCAATTTCAAATATATGACAAATAGTATTACAGTTCGAAAGATGATTGGAGTCCGATTAGAAAAAAATACCATTTGATGAATATTAACCCACCCATATTAATATTAACCTATCCTTATGAATACTAATCCACATTAAATTGTCCCAAATAATAGTAACCTTACCCTTTAATGATTAAATAAACATTATGTATCTTATAAGTGACAATTTGATCTTAGTTGAAATATTGTTATTTTTTAAATCAAAAATAAATAATTATAATAAATAAAATAATTTAAAATAAAAATTATTTTCATTAAATTTTTTCATAAATTAACAATTCTTTTTCTTCTTGTTTTACGATAAATTTATAAGACCTTATTTAATTTTTAAAAGAATTACAAAATCTCTTTAAATTTTAAAAAATATATTTTTATTATAAATTATGATTTTAATTAAAAACATATTTAATCATATATAAAAAAATATTTTGAAAAAATGGACTTTATTTTTAAATTCTACATGTAAAACAATTGTTACGTGGTGTTTTTTGGATTTTCTAGAAATACATGAATTTATGGTGAATAGTAAAATGCATTAATTTACCGTATAAATACATTATAAATTATATACAATATTCCAAAAATAACATGTGTTATATGGACCAAAATCTGGATCTCACATGAACAAGATACAATTCTTAGTAATGGATGGATCGCTATTTCTTGTCTTGGGGGAAATTTATAAACTAATGAATTAAATATTAAAGAAAACCCTCCTCCCTCTGCTATAAATACGCCCCTTCACACCCTCATTTCCCCACACTTCTCATGCTTCAAAACATTTATGAACTCTTCCGATGAATCTTCTCTATCCCCTATCACACATCCATGATCATCTAGTCTTATCATAAAACCAATCCTATGTTATTTATGGGGGATCTCAAGTGGATGATTCAAGATGTAATTTCCCTCTCCCTCCTTTCTTTTAATTTCCATTGAATTTTGAGTTATTTTCTTAGTATCTCTCTTCCAATCCTCATCTGCAAGGTATTTTAACTCTAGTATCATAATTATACTGTAATTTTATGATACATAAGGGATATTATATCATCTAGTATCTTATTCTATTATATTTTATTTAATAAAAAAACTTTATTCATGAGGTGTTAAATTATCAGCTTCAAGGACAACATGTTTTCTTTTTTCTCTTTCTGCCTTCAGATATGGTCATGAATTTTTTTTATTATTCATCCAAATTATATTTTATGTATTATATCCTATTTCAGGGGTTGGATGAAACATATCTATCTATTACTAAAAGATTAAACAAAAAAATTCAATATGGTCGACAAATCACCCAAATTAACCCAAACTATCATCATTAAATTTTATACTAATGAATACTCAACATGGTATACAAAATAAATCATTATAAAATCATTTATAATCCTGTAAAATTATTAATAACATTTAATATCAGTTATGGATGATTACCCATGTTCTACACAAACATCCATTTAGGAATAGAAGCGAACCATTCACAAAACTTATAAAACTATCAGTCATGAACAATGTATTTAAACAATATAACTCACCCAGAGGCCCATAAAATAACCTAATTAAACCATAATTAACTATATAAATTTATAAAAGGTTTATTAATTGGTATGTATTGAATATATTTTGGTTACCCAGGACTTAAAAGTGAATAAAGCATTCAGATACAAGGTAATGGGAAATTGTTGAACCCAACTTTCTTTCTTCGAGTTCTCCCTATTTCAGTAAATTTTTTGTATGAATACTCCATAAAAATATTATTTTCATAATTATATTACCTAATATGGGACATACATGTCATACACTAGATTTTATGTCATATAAATTTTTTTCAAAAAGAACTCTTATTTCATGAACTCGCCATTTACATTCACTCAAGGTTGAAGGTTCTTATATCATGTATGTTATTACCTATTTATTTTGGGAGACCAATGTTTATTAATATGTTATTATGAGTTTAAACCCATTAAATTCCATGTTTATGATTGAAATATGTCCTATTTGGAAATCATGATAATGAAAACATTATGATATGATGGGTGCACCCAGAATTATATAGCATAATATTAATGTTTGAATTTGATGGGTGTGCCCGAAATTATGTTGTGTTCAAAACCATTGGGTAACATGATGAACCTCATGAGTTAATCTGAAATGATTTCTGAACATTATTATATATTTTTTCACAACTATTGTTTGTTTTTAACCACTAAGACATGCCGATTTCGTTTTTTAGGCATTTCCACATTTCATGTATTTTAATAATGGTCTATATCATTATTATGATGATGATGTTATGATTATGCACACATAATGAATTATTGTTATTATCTAACCTCTTACTAGGATTTTATCTCACCCGTTTTTTATGTATATCCTCGGCTTACTACATGAACGAAGGAGAGATCAAGAGATAATAAAAATCTATTGAAGAAATAATTAAATAAATGATTAAACTTGATGTTATAAAAGTTATGTTTGGTCCTTGTTTTCCCATGAAACTAAACCTATATATCCTTTTATTGTAAAAATATTGTTATTTTTTATCTTAAAAATGATGTAATAAAAATTTAAAGAAATGTGGGGTCGATATAATTGGTATTAGAGGCAAGGTTTATTTAATTTCAGAATTAGTATTAATAAAAACTAGAGGAAACCTCTAATTTTAGACTATGTAAAATATGCATAGAAGAAGCTTTAAATAGAAGTCAAATAAATTATGTTTTAGAAAAAAAATACAAATAAAAATGTAATTCATGGATTTTTTACTAATGTTTTGTTCTAGCATTATCTTTTTCTTGAAAATATTGGGAACCAGGAGAGACCAGACCAACAACTCATGCGAGGGTCAATGCAATGATTTCCCGAATGACATCCCCAATTAAATGGGAGGTTTAGTTCAAAACATCATGTAGATTCTTACCCAATTATCATAGCTTATGAAAAATAACTCGAATAATGGGGAACATCCTCTTTCACTTATGATAGAGGATCTGGCTGTCGAGTGTTTTTTGTGGCAACAACCACCGATGATTAGTTGATCTTCTGATGCACTAGTTTCAGAATAGTGGGTCAACTCCATAGAGAATATATTTTTATTGATTCACTATCATAATATGGATAAGGTTGCAATTTTCATTTATCATCTAGATGGAGAGGCCTATCAATGTTTGGCTTTGATTAGGAACACCAAGCCAAGTTATGAAATTATAGTGATGGAATGGGAAGACTATAAGATAATGTTTCGTAACATGTATTTAATAACAACTCTTTGCACGAATACAGAGAGATAATTTAAAGATCTCCATCAAAAGGAAGTAGAATCTATCACAACATATGAAGTGATTTTCACCTAGATTTTAAGTTACACTTTGGGTTTTTTTTATCAATAATGTTATCAAAATTGATAGATTTATTAGTGGATTAAAATAACACATTTAAAAGGCTCTATTAATTCGAGACATTGGGAGTTATGAAGATGTTGATTGGTGTGATCTCAAACTGGAGATGATTTTTATAGAATGGTCCCACAATTATGGTGATAAGAAAAGAATAAAGGAGTTTCATGATAGTGGATATAATGATAATGGGGTGAAAACACAACGAACCACATGCAAAAAATGTGGGAAGTTGCATCATGGTATATACATTAAAGATAATTTTAAATGATTCATGTTTGGTAAAGAAGGAAACCATTCCCAATAGTGTTAGAGAGACAAGAGATGGAAGGAGAATGTGGTGAATTAAAGGAGAGGACCACCCATGTATCAATTCTATAATAGTAGGGAGAAAGGTCACTATAAAAGTCAGTTAACTAAACCTCATGTCCTCAAGGGTAAACAATATCGGAAAACACTAAATCCTAAAAAACAAGGGAAGGCTTATTCCATCACAACTATGGAAGTAGATCATGATAATAAAGTCATACAAGGTACACTTCTTATTCACTCAGGAATGTAAAAATACATAATTTATTCTAGTTCTATGAATTCCTTTATATCATGAATGTTTTCTAGAACTATATAATCATAGCCCTAAAACCTTGAAGTAGAGGTATATATAAAAACACTAAGTGGTGCGATCACTGAAACCCAAGAGTTTGACTCTTATCTTATTGGTGTATGCGGGATGATTATTCCCAAAAATATTATAATACTTTCCTTGGTTGAATTAGACTCTATAATGGGAATGGATTGGATCTCGTTATATAGATCAAGTATCACCTATCAGGAAAAGAAAATATCATTTCAGATTTTGAACCATCACATGCTCATCCACAAATGCTAGGAGGATCATGAATTTCATTTGAGAATTCCATTATCTGTGTTGGTATTGATACCCTATGAAGAATCCAGCCTCACCCAAATGATTGAGTAAAAGGAATGTGCCAACCATGTGGAAATTCACATCACAAGGGAGTACTGTGACAAATTTTATGAAGAGTTACATAGACATCTCTATGACCTTGAGGTAGTGTTTTTGATAGAACTCATACCTGGAGATACTCCTATATCAAATTTTTCCTATAAGAGGGATCCTATCAAAATGGATTAGATAAAGAATTAGTTGCAAGAGAATCTAGACACATGGCTTAAACGCCCTAGTGTATCACAGTGGGGTACACCAGTGCACTTTGTGATTAAGAAGGAGAGATCAATCCAGTTGTGTATCGACTATCGGGAACTCAATAAGATCACCATAAAGAACAAGTGTCCTCTTCCATGGATTTTCCACTTTTTCGATCAACTAAGATGAGCTAAAAACATCTCAAGTATGGATAATCAATATGTATATAATCTGATGAAGGTGAAGAAGGAATATATTTAAAAGAAAACCCTCCATACAAGGTATATGCACTATGAGTTTCTGGAGATGCCCTTAAGACTTACTAATTCCTATATAATATGCATAGATTTCATGAATTGTGTCTTTAGACATTACCTCGAAAAATTTGTGATAGTTTTTATTGATGATATTCTCATCTAATCCAAGAGAATGATGAAACATGATGATCATCTATGGCTTGTGTTGGAGATATTTAGAAAGAGAACATGTACGAAATGTTTAGAAAGTGTGTCATTTGTATAGAGAATGTCACGTTCTTGGGACATGTGATATCATGTGAAGGAATTTATTAGGACCCTTCATAAACAACGACAATTGAGAAATGGGTAATTCCATATAGTGTCAAATAAATAATTAGTTTTCTAGGATTGGCTGGGTACTACCATAATTTTTTGAGAAACTTCTCATGATTTTCCAGACCGCTATGTATGTTAATAAGGAAATGGGAAAAGTATATCTGGTGGTAAGAATGTGAGGGATGAATCAAGGAGCTAAAGGGAAGGGTGATCACTGCACCTATAATCACACTACCAAAATGTGTAGAATTTTTAGGGATATTAAATGATAGTTAAAATAAATACATTGGTTGTGTACTGATGAAAATGGTAATGTAATAGCCATCACCTCACAGAAGTTCAAGATCTATGTGCATAACAAACCAATTCATGATTTAGATCACGCAACCGTGATTTTTTTCTAGGAGATCTGGAGGCACTAAATTTATAGTGAAACGTGTGACATATACATAGACCACAAAATACTAACTTATATATTCCCACAAAATTATCTCAACATGCGTCAAATGAGATGGTTAGAGCTAATCAAGTGTTATGATTTCTCTATTCACTATCATCCTGGAAAGGTGATCAAGGTAGTTGATGCTCTAAGCAGAAAAGAACCTGTTACTCTATCCATGTTGATGACTGAGAAATACCATATCATCATGGATATGCAAAGGATGGATTTGGAAATAATAAGGGTAGAGAATACATCTTACCTTTCCCAAATGATTGAACAACCATCAATCCAAGAGATTATTAAAGTGGCACAAAGGGAGGATATAGAGTTACAGAAGTAGGTTAATGCAGTAAAGGAAGGGGAGATGCAAGGGTTACATATAAAAAATGAGGGTTTGATTCAATTTGGGACGTATATTTTTGTGCCTTCATCACTCGGGGTTAAGAAGGAGCTACTAGAAAATTCACATAGACCAACATTCTCAATCTATGTTTGTAGCACCTAAATGAACAAAGATCTCTGTGAAATCTTATCGTGGGATAACATAAAAAAGGAGATCATGGAATATATCTCATGATCCTTGCTATTTCAGAAAGAAAATACAGTGTGATAAAATTCCAATGGGATGATGAAACAGTTTCCTATACCCACGTACGAAATGGGATAATTTCACTATGGACTTTGCCACGGGTCTCCCAAAAACGTTGAAGGTATATAATGCGATATGGGTTGTGGTCGACCGACTCACCCTGCTATCCCATTTTATATCTATTTAGGAAGAACTCTCAGTTGAACTACATTCAATGATATATGTGAAGGATGTGTTGAGACAACATTGTGTTCCACTCTTGATTTTAACTGACTGTGATCTAAGGATCGCATCCAAATTCTGGAGGAGCCTTTAACATGCCATGGATACTGATTAAATTTCAACACGACCTATCACCCAAAACTAATGGCCAATATGAAAAAAAATATTGAAAAGCATGAATACATGATAACAACCTTTTCATTAAAATTCAATGGTGGATATGATCAATATCTCACATTGGATGAGTTCTCAAACAAAAATATCTTCCACTCGAGTAGTTTGATGGCTCCATAAGAAGCTTTATATGGAAAACGATGTAAAACACCATCATGTTGGGATAATTTTGGAGAAAAAAAGCTAAATGGACCTGATGTTATGAAAGGTATGATAGAGATGGTTCAGGTATTCTAGAAAAAAATCAAAGCTGCTCGTATTCATCAAAAAAGATATGCTAGAAACTGGAAAAGAGACATAGAGTTCGACGTTGGGAATAAAGTCTTCCTCTGAATATCACCATTAAAGAGAGTAAAGTGGTTTGGAAAGGAAAGGAAGCTAAGACCAAATTACATTGGACCCTTCGAGATCCTAGACTACATAAGAGTCATGTCCTATCAGCTTGCATATCCACCAAATATGGCTCATGTTTATGATGTGTTTCATGTATCACTCCTAAATAAGTACATACCAGATCTCCCACATGTACTAGACTCAAAGGTGTAAAAATTGAAGATGTTCTATCTTATGAGGAGCATCCAATAAGGATTCTGGACTACAGAGATACGGTACTATGAAACAATAAAACCCTCCTTTTCAATGTGTCGTGGAGGAACCATATGATTGAAGAAGCTACTTGGGAAATTGTGGAGGAAGTGAAGGATAAGTACCCTCACCTTCTTGTGTAAAACCAAATTTCAACGGAGAAATTTCTTAAGGGGGGAGAGTGTAATGACCCAATGTTTTCTCAATAAAAATCGCTTATTATAATTATTCCTAATAGTATAATCACATTATAAAGAACAATAAAATATCATGATACTATATATTATATTCTCATTAAACATAATTTTTCGTATTCTATTTTTTGAATTCTGAAAATCATTCATACACATTTGTGATCTGTAAGATGTTTGGAGTCTGATAAGATGAAGATAACTTTTGATGAATTTTAACCCAACCTTATTAATAGTACCCTACCATTATGAATAGTAATGAATAGTAAATCACCCAACATAATACAAACCTTACCCTTGGAAGAATAAATAAACTTTAGGCATCATATAAGTGACCATTTGACCTTAGAAACATTATTGGTATTTTGTAAGTCATTAATAATTAATTATAATTAATTATTTAATTTAATAGAAATTGTTTTTTCATAATATTTTTTCTTAAATTAAAAATTCTATGTCTTCTGGTTTTAATAATGTTTTTAAAGATCTTATGTAATTTGTGAATGCATTATGAAGATTATTTTAATTTTAGAAAATATAATTTTTAAGTAAATATTTTTATTAATTAATAATATTAATTAATAATATTTAGAAAATTAATTTGTAAAAATTTAATTCATATTTTGATTCAACACGTCGAAAAATGGTCATGGTGAATTTTTGGGATTTTTAAGAAATACTTGATTTTTTGTTGAATAGTAAAATACATTAATTTAACGTATGAAGACATTATAATTTAAATCCAATATTCCTGACATAACAAGTGATGTTTGAAACCAAATATCAAACTCGCATACACATATTACTATTCATTTTCATGGAATCATCACTGTTTCTTAGCATGGTGTAAATTAATAAACTAATGAATTAAATATTAAGGAAACCCCTCCTCCCTCCAATATAAATACCACTTTTCACACCCTCATTCCCCCACACCTATCAAGATTCATGCCTTTCCAAAAATCTACGAATTTATCTTCCCCATCATCTATTTCATGTCGAAGAGCTTCTGGTATCATCAAAAGACCATGCCTAGATTTCTAAAGGAGTATCTCAAGAGGAGGATTCAAGATATAATTTCCCACTCTCTATTTTCCATTAATTTGCTTTCAATTTCTTGTTCTATTTTTAATCTCTCTCCACCTATCATCATCCAAATGTTATGTTAACTCCATTATAAAAAATTTACTGTAATTTTATGATACTAATGCGATATTATATCATCCCAATCGTTCGCTTCATATTATTATAGTAGAAATGAAATCGTTGTTCGTGAGGTGTTAATTTATCACCTTCAAGAATGACATGTTTTTTTCATTACATACTTTAGATCAGGTCATGAAACCATTATTATGGTTAAAATAAATTATATTATATGTATTATATCCTATTTCATTCTTTGGAACTAACTTATGTATGTATTGATAAATGGTTATACTAAACATGTTTGTTATGGTAAAAACTTCATGAGAATAAACCCAAATGATCATCATTAAATTTTCACTAATGATTCATCCACATGGTCTATAACATAATTAATTATAATATATTTTAAACTACTATAAAATAATTAATATATCGTAATTTCAATTCTTTTACCAATGTTTCATATGAACATCCATTTATGAATACAAGTGAACCGTTCAAGAAAGCCATAAAAATGAACTTTCCGGAACAATGGATTTAAACCTTACAACCCATCCAAGGACCCATTAAATAACCTAATGAAACCATAATTAACTATATTCATGAAAATAATGTTATTTAATTGTTAATTAGTGAATATAATTTGGTTATACAGGACTGTAATGTGATGAAAGAATTCAGATACAAGTTAAGTGGAAGTTCACGAACCCAACATTCATTCTTTAGGTTCTCCATCATTCGCTCCATTTTTGGTATGATTACTCATTAAAAATAATTTCTTCATAATTATATAACAATTATAATGGGATATAAATGTTCTAAAAGGGATTTTATATCAATCACAATTTTTTTTATAGAACTATTTTTTCAAGAACTAACCTTTTACTTCTCACCCAAGGTTAACGGTTCTTGTATCATGAATGCTTTTCCCTCTGTATTTTTGGAACCTGATGTTTAAAATTGTGTTCCAATTATTTGATACACATTAAATTATATTTTTTTATTGATATATGTTCTGTTTGGTAAGAATGATAATGAAAATGTTATAATGTGTTGGGTGCGACCAAATTATATATCGCCATATGAATGTTTGAATGGGACGGGTGCGCCTAGAATTATACATCGCTCTGATAAATTGGGTAAATTGATGAACCTCCTGAGATAAAGTGAAATGATGTTTGAATATTATGGTAGCATTTTTCACAACTATGTCTGGTATTCTACCACTAAGACACTATGTTTTAAAATTTTTATGTATTTCTACATTTCAATTATTTTAATAATGTTTCTTCTCATGATTTTGATGATGATGCTACGATTATGCTCATCCCATAATATATTGTTCTTATATATCATATAAATTGGTTTTATATCACCATTTTTTGATGTATATACTTAGGTGACTGCATTATATAAGAAGAGGTCAATAGATAATAATAATCTTGAGAAGAATGAATTAGATAATTTTTTATGCTTGATGTTGTAAAACATATGTTTGGTCCTAGTTTTACCCAGACACTAATCCTATGGATCTTCGTGGTGTAACACTATTATGTTGTTTATCTTTATAAATATTTAAATGTAATTTATGAAAAGTTAGGGTCGCTATATGTAGTGATGGATATCGAATCTGTATTCAATTTTTATTCATGAAATCCCTAGAACATTGAGGTAATAGGTAAATACTGATATAATAAAATTGAGAGTCTTTCTATGTTTATAAATACCTCTTACATTATTTCTATCTTGTATGGTTGATCATTTAATAAATATTCATGAATATAAATGAATTATGTCAACTTCATAAGTTCATAAACTAAAACCAGATAGATTTTTTTTCAAGCCTTGGTAAACCCCATGATAAAATTTATACTGAAATTATATTACTTATTTATATTTGTGGGTAATGATTACATAATTCCCTTAATAATATTATGATAAAAATTAAATTTTCAATATAATATGGATATTAATGTATAATTTTTTTAATCCTTCTTGATTTTTTATTATAAGAAATTATTTTAAATTCCCTAGAAAATTTTTTAATACCATGATAGATATAGAATATCCTTCAATAATAATATTTTAATATATCCATTATCAACTATGTCATTTATAGGTTGAATATTCATTTTTATTATTATAAATCATATTTATAAAATCAGAAATATTTTGTTTAATGACATTTTAATTTTTGAATAAAATTGCATTTCTCTTAAATGTCTTATGAATAAAGAAAACACATGCACTCATTTTGTCAAATTGGATATGAATGATCATTATGTATCATTACCTTTAACAATATTGTCATCGAACAATGATCACATGACTAGTATAAATATAGGGTCTTAACAAATCCTTTTGATAGAGACAATATAAGTAATGTCCTTGACCAGTAAGAATGTTACCTATGAGTCCCATTTATCAGAGCTTTCAAGGGAGATATCATTTCTAATCTTTTTCCCTTGACCGAGACCAATCTCAGATCCAACAACTTATGCATTATCCAAACCTCTTATAGGAGAAGATTAAGCCCTATGAGATCACTTCCCAAACCATGTTCACCAAATGGACCCATGAAATCCTCAATATTGTTCACCATAAACATAGGGCCTATACTAGTGTAATAAATGGACATGTACCAAGACCCTATAATTATTATTATATTCATTATTTTTGTATATAATAATGAATATACATTCATTTTATTATTATCAATATATAAATGATTTTTAAATTATAAATAATAATTTTTGGTTAATATTCAAATACAATTAGGAAGTCTATTTTGATGATTTAATGGATTTTTGAATTTAATAATATTTTAATAAAAAAAATTTAAAATAATTTTATTATATATAAATCTTCATTTAATTTTTATGAATTCAAATTTAATTTTACTAATGTTTGAAAAACATTTTTTTCAAAACCCGTGAATTATCAATAATTATCTGTTTTCATTTTGAAAATATAAATTCACATATTTTGAAAATTATTTACATAAAATAAATTTTTTTTTGGAATCTTGATGTCGAAATTATCCAATGGTGAATTTTCATTATTTCCTTAGACAATCAATTTTTTGGGTAAAAACTAAATACCAAATAAATAAAATATGTTTTTTTGACATCATAAAGACCCCAAAATTATATAATAAAAACAATAATGAGTTTTAAATTCCCATTATATTTTTTCCCAATGAAATAATGTGGTTTTATGTTTGTTTTACTTATTTAATAAATCTATAGTGAATCCTCCAAAATGTATAATATATTTCATTCTTTTATATTCATTACATTAATAATGTGACTCAACTACAAATAATATGGACTAATATTTTAATATTTTAGGCCATTGATATTATAAAATATTTTTTTCCACTCTTATTTTTAATAAACCATGGAAAAATATCATGTGTTGATTATTTGTTTTTAATTTTTTGTTGTGTAATATCAAAAATATAAATATTAAAGAATTACCTCTCCTTTTCAATATAAATTGACCCAATTCCCCATTACTCTTCACTCAAGCAATTTTATGATCGGAAAACCTCATCCCCATACTCTATAAAGTCATCCCAAGGTAACCTGAAGCTCCCAAGATTCCTCTCCTAGGCCATTGGGATCACACATTGAAGTAATGGAGCCTCTCATTCCTCTCTACCTTTCAAATAAAGATCCTTGTTTGAAATTAGTGTTATTACTTTGGACTAGTTGTATTTTCAACATTTTTATAATAAACTACCTACAATTAATTTGATGTTATTTAATTTAGTTATCATTTATCATCACCCATTTGGACCCACACCTAAACGATTACTATGAAAAAATTTCCTAAGGAATTTCACTTTTCTCATTACAATTCAAGACACTCCTTTAAATTATGTTTCTTAAGATTCTTATTTTTGTATTGGGTTATGATTTTACAAGACCCCCATACATTCCATATGATGTATATATGATGAGATCATCATTTCTCTTTCATCATACCCCATATGATCATTTATGGACACACATTACTATGTAGAAATTCCATATGGGATCTTTCTCCCTCCCATTTTATCAAACATTATTTTCATGTTATATTTTTAAATTTCCTCTATTACTATGTTGGTCTATTTTATTAAATATTCTACATACATCCCATTTGAATTATTATTTATTATATCCCCTTTCACTCAAATTTATTCCCCTTGTGATACCTTATGTGCACCATTGACAATGTTGAATTTTCCTATGGGATTCCATCATTTACCAATTTTTATTACCAATTTATTTAGGTTGTTATTACAATTTATTTTCAATTCAAAATGTTTTTATATGATTTTTCACCTCTCCCATATTTTCCTTCTGATGTTTGAGTGATGAAATACCATGTTATCCCTCATTGATGCATTCCATGTACACCTATTAACATGATTAACTTCCATAAGAGATTTCTCAATTATTATTTCAATTCAATAATTTCATAAATATTATGCAACTAAATTCCATTTCATATATTGGGATATTATTTTCCATGATACTCATACTATATATTTATTAAATAAATTTTTTGAGGCCCCTTTCGCTCTCATCAACCCATCTTATGAATTTCTATATGACGCCATTATGCAGCTGAAATTGCACAGCAATTTTCTAGGACAAAATAATCATGTAGTGAATACCATATCCATTTATATATCAATGGTATTAACCATTATGAAAATATACTAATTTAATGGTACGTACATGTATTTTTTCCGCATTCGTTGATCTTGGAATAACTTTCGATGTTGAGTGGTTCCATGTTATATGTTATTTGTGGCACAATTATGATTGAAATAAAATTATTATGATGGGTTCCCCCCGATTTCACTCCAATGCATTATGTGATGTTTAGGATCATGATACACCATGACCAATGAGGGCTTACTCATGACAATTCATGTTAAATTAGGATTTAATAATGCAAATTCATGTGAAATAGGGGTTCACTCATGCTAATCCTTGTAACACGGGCCTTGGCTAATGCAAATATCTTGTGGTATGTTGATTCCACATTTCCATGTTATGATATTCATGATATATCATTCCTTTATGTTCATGTTTCTTTTGTAATACATTTTTATGCCTAGTAACTTACATTTATTGAATTATTTATGTTATGCCTTGTTTACTCCCTTACCAGGCTTTATAGCTCAGCCTTTTTTTATGTATGTCCTCTAGTTATCCAATGAAATTTTGATTTCAAAAGAATGATGTGGCTATGTAAAAGATGTTTTTAATAAATATTTTGTCTTTTATGTCTTAATGTTTCATGTAATTTTTCATAACACCCAAGTACAATAGGCATCTGGATCTTTTGTGTTGTATTATGTGTGATTTTATTTAAAAAAATCATATTTAAGTGTGTAATATAGAGTATTGTAATTATAGTTGGTATAAAAGGATATATTTAGTTATTTTTGTGATTATGGTTACAAAACTCTAGTGAAAGCCTTAGGGATAATACTAAACAAAATAAATTAATCACTATATTTTTGTGAGTATATATTAAGTGGTTTATCAAAAAATACATCCACATCTAGATATGAATACGTAGAGGTGGCTCAACCACAGATGTATCTTGGGGTAAAACACAAAAACACTGATTTGAGTTAGACTTGAATGGGAACTGGTGCCTGACAGTGGGCCTTAATTTAATCTTGGTTCGACACTCCATTTTTCTATGATTCTATAAATTCATAATCTTATTATGAACCATTATTAATGAAACAAAAAATTTACCTAAGAATATATGTTGGGAAGTAGATCTGTGAAAACATAGATCAAAACATAGAAATTCGTAATTTAAGGAAATAAACTTAATTTATATGTTCTCAAATTATGTCACTGAATTTTCCTTTATGTGTTTAATAATTTAAAATAATTAACCCTATTTTTTCTTTTATTTTATCTGAATTCTGGTAAAATAATGATCCATTTAACCATCTTATATAAATGGCAATGTGATGACTTCATCAATGAGATTACCGTTCAGGTTGGAGCTCACGTATGACATATCATGATTTCACCAAACCAACTATAAAAATAAAAATTAAAAATTCTTACCATATAGAATTCCTGAAGAAATCATGGAAGAGGAATATGATTTCTCAAGTATGTTCATATAATAATGTTTATAAGGGGAAAAAGACTAAATTTCCTACGTTCAACAAGTATTGAATGTGGTACCATGAAAAATGTCATGATGGTTCTAGAGGACTTCATATGTTTGTAATGGGAGGGAACAATTATCCAAATGCCGTACTATAATGGAGATTGTGATTAATGAAAACAATGATCCATCTAAGGCATCAAATAATATTCTATTCTACAAATGTGGAGAAGTAGAGCATTACCCAAGACAATACTCTTTTGCATGGGATGAGAAGCATGATGAGCATCAACAACCTCCATGACAATGGGATCGCATGACGTCCTATGAAGAGATGAATAATGATTAATTAATTATATGTTGCAAATACATCAATGTTTTTTATGACCTAATGTATTTCAATTTATGTCCCATGTGTATAAATTTTATTTTTCTATGATAATTGAGTCCCCAATAGAAATTATATAAAATTATTATAGAAAAACTTCTATAAGTGGTGTATCACATGGTTATGTTTGTGGAAATGTTATTATTTAGATTTTAATAAGTCTCCCTATAATGTAATTTGAGGCAAAAAATATGTTATTGACTCTGTCTCAATGATGTTGAAAATTAATGAGCAGAACTATCAAAAAAATAATTTGGTGCGGGCTTTAATGATTTTCTCTTTGAAAGGATGTTGAAATTATCTACATGGGGAAAAATATAAAATAGATACAGAACACATAAACCAAAGTATATATTCACTAAGAAAGAGTTAAATAAGTTCCAATGAAGATGGTTAGAGAAAATCGAAGACTATGACTGCTCAATTTGCTACCATCCATAGAAAGAGAATAAATTGGTAGATGATCTTAGTATAAAGGATCCAAGAACTTATTTACTGATGAGAATTTTAGAGGATACAATCTTATTAGAATTAGTAATGATGGACATGTGAATCAAAAATAATGGAACATCATCAATCCTTTAACTAATTATTTCTAAATCGTCTCTTTTGGAGAGGTTAAAGGATGATCCAAAGAATTATGTGGGATTTCATAAGAATTTGGAAACATTCAGAAAAGGTAAATCCTTGTATTTCAATGTTAATAAATATGAAATTGTGTGATTTGGGTCAGGAATATTTGTTCCATCAAATCCAAAGATAATGAATGAGCATTTATATGATGAACATAGTTTGAATCTCTTTACTCACCCTAGAAACAGAATGATGTATCGAGACATCTGAGAGCATTATTGATGGGATAACGTGAAGTAGGAGATCACTAAGTATACCTTAATATTCCTTGTATGTCAGCAAGTGAAGGATGAGAGGGAAAGTCTAAGGGGATGATGCAGACATTACCTATACCATCAAAGAAATAGGAAAACAACCCCAAGAAATTATTAACATAATTCCATATACATTCAAGGTAAAAAATAATAACATGGTCGTTTTGGATCATCATACAAAAAATGCACACTTCATTGAAATTTTTGAAAATTTCTCATTTGATCAAGGGGCATTGATATACATCTATAAAATGGTAATGATACAATGAGTACAACTATCAATTATGTCCAATAAAGATCCCAGAATCACCTTTATGTTCAGGAAAATTCTTTAAAATTCTTTGAATGTTGTGTTAATGTTCAACATGTCATTTTACCCTCAAACTATTGGCCAATCTTAGAAAACTATCAAGACACTTGAGAAAATGCTGAGAGAATGCTCAATCGACATCAAAAGAGGATTGGATCCACATGTTCCTCTGGTTGAGTTCTCTTAAACAAGCAGTTTCCACTCAAGCATCAAAATGACTATTATAAAACCCTTTTTATGAAGAGGTGTAGAACACTGGAATGTTGGGATGATGTAATGGAATGATAAATTCTAGGTCCATAAATGGTCTAAGAAATGGTTGAGATGGTTAAGGAAATCCAGCAACACATCAAAGCTACTTAGAGTCGACAAAATAGTTATACTAACAACAGTTGGTGGGACCTAGAGTTTAATGTTGGAAACATTGTATTCCTCTGCATATATCCATTGAAGAGAGTTATGATATTTTTGAATAAGCTAATGCCTAGTCCAAGGTACATCGGCCCTTCTGAGATCCTTGATCACATCAGAGCAATGTTCTATTGGCTTGTACAACCACCAAACCAATATCAAGGGAATTATGTATTCAATTTATCAATCTTGAAGAAGTTCATAGCTGACCCATCACATGTACTCAATCTAGATCTAGAACCATTGAATAATGAACTCTCATATGAGTTGAATGTGGTGAAGATCATTGGTCTTATAGAAGATGTTATACGATATAAGATGATTCCCCTCATCAGGGAGTTTTGGAGAAACCGATATTTTGAAGAAGCAATGTGGGAACTTGAGGAAGTGATGTTGTAGAGTTACCCTCACCTTTTTTTGGATTGAAAATGAAATTTCAAGGTAAATATTTCATAAGGGAGGAATATTTTAATTACTAGATATTTTATGAATAAAATTCACTTCATTATAAATGTGATATGGATATAGAAATCACATGCACTCCTTTTTCCAATTGAATTTAAATGACCACTAGGTATCAATGAATTTAATAATATTTCATTGAACAATGATCAGATTACTTATATAAGTATACCATCTTAAAAATCAATTTGATAGCGACAAAATAATGGAATAGACTAGTAGGATCATTCCCTATTAAGCTCATTTGTCAGAGATTCTAAGGGAGATAGGATTTATGGAATTTTCCCAAAACCAATACCAATACAAGATCAAACAACATAAGGATGAACCAAATTGATTATGGGAGAAGTTCAAGATCATCGAGGTCACCACACAAACCACGTTCATCGAATGACCCCATGAAAACCCGAACAAGGCGAATGAGACACATAAGGCGTATGCTGGTGTAATAAAGATATCTGTAATAAGGCCTGAGCTTTATGATTATGTTCATTTTTTTAATAATGTATATACTTTCATTTTATTATTGATACTTTGTAAATGATTTTTAATGAACACATATTTTTTTTTCTTAAAATTAAATTTAAATTAGAAAATATTTTTAGATTAATTAATAGATTTTTGAAATAAATATTATTTTAATAAAATATTATTATTAAATTACGTTTAATAAATATTAATAATCATATAATTTTTACGAAGCCATATGTAATTTTTATAAATGATTGAAAACTGTTTTTTTAAACCGCATTAATTTTCAATATTTATAGTTTTTAATCTAAAAAGTGAAAATTCAAATATTAAAAACATTATTCGGATAAAATGAATATTAATTTTGGAATCACGATGTCAAAATTATCCAATGGTGAAATTTTCTTAATTTTTAGAAATAGTCGGAATTTTTTGAAAAAAATAAATTCTGTATAAGTAAAATGTTTGTTTTATGACATACTAATGAATCCAAAATGATGTAAAAAATAGTAAATCGTGGTTTCTATGCCAAATATGTTTTTTATAATTAAAATAATGTTATTTTAGATTATATTTACTTATTTTATAATTTTTATAGAATTCTATAAATTGTATAATATATTTTATGATTTTAAATTCAATTCATTTATAATGTGAGTCGACACCCCATAAGTAAGGATAATATTAACAAAATTGGCCATTTTTTCTTTTAAAATAATTTTTTAAACTCTTATTTTTCAAAAAATATGGTAAAATACCATGCATTTGTTTGTGTTTTTGAATATTTTAATTTGATGTGTCCTAAACATAAATAAAAAAGAATTCTCTCTCATTTCCTATATAAACCCACCCAATCTCCAATTCCATTTCAGTAAAACCATTTAAATCTATACTAACATCTCCATCATACATCGTAGTGTATATCCAAGGCACCCCAAATCTCTCAAGAGGCCTCTCTAAATCCTTTGGGATCACACATCCAGGTAAGGGATCCTCTCCTTCCTCTCTCTCTTTCGATTCATGTACATTGATTCAAATTACTCTTTTTAATTTTAATTGGTTATATTTTCATCATTTTATAACCAATTAAATACTATCCAAGTGATGTTATATCAATTATGGATCATTTATACTCCCCCATTTGGACCCTCACTTAAGTTATTACTATGCTAAAATTCCATATGGAATTTTAATCTTCCCATTTACATTCAAGCTACTCTGATACATTATTCTTCTCAATATTCATATTTATATGTTGTTTTATAATGTTACAATACCCCAATACTATCAATTTTATTAATATATGATGATATATTCATTCTTCTCTCATCTATTTCCCCTATTAACCTTTAAGCATACCCATTAGTATTCGAAAACACTGTAAGAGATCTTCCACCCTCTTATTTATTCATGTATTATTTTCATGTTATGTTATTAAATTTATTTTTTTCATGATATGTTATTATATATTCTAAATACATACCATTTCATTTATAAATTATGAAATCCCCTTTCACTAACAATTATTCTTCTTACAAACTTTATGTGCAACCATTACCATGTGGAATCACTATAAGGGATTCTTTGCGTTTTGAATTTTTTGCCCATCTTATTTATGGTGTAATACCCTATTATTATCAATAAAATTTTGGATTTTGAATTCCCACCTCTCCCATACAACACTATTTATTTTTTAGTGGTTAGATAGAACTTATCCTCACAATGCTATCTTCTGTTTACACGTGTTATTGTGATGAAATTCTATATGGGATTTTCCTCTTCTAATTTCTATTCAAAAATTTATTCCATATAATACTTATAAACTCCCTTTAATATGTTGGGATATTATGTTCCATGATACCATTAATATATATTTTATATATAAATTATGAGATTCCCCTTTCTCTCTCATCAACTCCACTTATGAATTTTCTTATGATTTTGTTATGCTGCCGAAATTGGATCATGATTTTCCAAGCTAAAATCATTATTTAGTGAATACCATACCCATTGATCTATCAAGGGTACTAAATTTTTTGAATTTAAAATTATTGAATAGTGCATAAATGTATTTATTCCCCATTCATTGATTGTGTAATAACTTTTTCTGTTGAATTGTTCAATGTTGCATGGTATATGTGGAACACTTATATATGAAATGAACTGTTTATGAAGGATGCACTCTAATAGCGCTTCAATTCATGGGGTAATGTTTTGTATCATGATACACCATGTGAAATGAGGGTTTACTAATGCTAATTTAGTGGAAATTAGATTTTACTTATGATAATTAATGTGCAATTAGGCTTTACTCATTCTAATCCATGTGTGGTGAGCCTTAAATCAAGATAATACCATGTGGTATGTTGATCACACATTTCCATGTTATAATAATTTTTCAATATCATGACTTTATTTTCATGTATCTCTTGTTCTCCATTGATATTCCTACTGCCTATAATGTATTGTAATATTCTTGTAATTCATTTTTTAATCCTTTGATTCTCTTTTAATCTCACCCTTTTCTTATGTATTTTCTAAGCTTATCCAATGAAAGGCTAAGTAAAAAAGGATTAATGTGGTCATGTAAAATAAGCTTTCAACAATGATGTTTTATTTTATGTCTTAATTTTACATGTAATGTTTCTAATCCAAGAATACACTATACATCTCTATCTTCTAGCTTATCTAAAGTGAATGTTTATATAATATATCATACTTACATGTGTAACAATGATTAGGATTGTTATATTTTTGGAATTATTCTATATCCCCGTATATTATTTTAATAAATCATTATACTTCACACGGATGGACGGTTGTACATATATTAGAGAATAATAGGATTTTTCACCTTTCCATTTCATTCCATGGTCTATCTATTAAAAATTGATAAGTATTTTGCCTCCTAAAATTATCATTAGGGATATGTTAAAATCATCCATACTTATATGTGCATCACCCAGATTGTTTACCTTAATAGAGTTGTAATTAATTGAGTATTCATAGTCCTTATTCATCTCACACCATCTCATTTAACACATTTTCACCCACTTATATATGAATATATACAATCAATTCTTAGGATGAGAATATATTTTACACTATTTATCATCGATATTATAATTCCATATCAAAACAAAAAGTATTACCCCTAATATCTAAAAAAAATTAAAGGAATTATTTCTCATAAAATTTTTATTTATGTGAGCAATAAGCTATGATTATTTCAATTTTCAGAATGGCATGACCATATCACAAATATTATACAGCATTGTATATTGAAAACCCTTCTATACTGCATCGTAGAGTCACTATAAGCATAGTTGATGACCATATATTATGATCCATGATATTTTTTTACATGTTTTCATATTCAAGACCAAACGAGTTGATTTTGAATTTAATTTTTAGAGGATTTTATAACAATGAAAAATTATGTGAAATGTTTTGGCAGTCTGTATCCTATTTATTATAATAATATGTTTTTATTAGAATTTTATTCTATGTCCATAATTAAATCCCCCTTTTGAAGGAAGAATCAACTAATAAACCCCCATATATGATTACATGACCATATAATGATATTTTCTATAGCCAAAAATCATTCATTTTAATTGGGAAGATGATTTATCATTTATCAAGGGGTAAAATAGAAATTACAAATGGCTAAAAATTGTTTCTTTCCATTATACTATATGGGAAAATCATTTAAAAACAGAATATTAAATTGATTATGTAATCACTAATGTCAATTAATAAGATACATAATGATATTTGGAGAATTTATAAATTATAATGGTATAACTAGGAATTCATTCTGCCAATATAGTATAAAGAAGTTTTCCTTAAGTATATCCTCAATTTTAACCCTTATTATATTAGATATAAATCAATGAAATCTCATTGAGTAATAATAAGCCCCTGAAAATATTTCAGGTGAGTCAGTATGGAATGGTAGAGGACACATGTTCTGACTAAAATTCATTTTTATTTTATATTCAAATAGACTCTTTAAGAGAGAGTGTTAACTAGAGAGAAACAAAAGAGTAACATTCCCACATAAAAATCCCTAATTTAAAAAATCTGAAGTGAAAAAATCCTAAGAGGATCAGATCGTCACACCAGTCCCCCACCAATCACACCGTGGAACATCATCAAAAATTATTTAGCCAAAATACCATTGCCTACAACAAACATCATCACTGGAACAATCATCGTCACCATCCAATCCCACCTTCGACATCGCCAACCACCACTGGAGACCGTCAAGGACCCTCAGGCCACCGTTGAACATATCAACTTACTGTCATTGTTACTCCATTAATGAAACTAGAAACAAACAGAAACATAGAAACCATGAACACAATCTTCAATGAGAAAACCAACACCACTGCCATCGTCTCTAACTGATCATCACACAAGTCACTGGAGATCGTCGGAGTCCATCATAACCACTAGAAAACAATTGCACTAGAAAATTTCTTCACCATCAAGAAATCATCATGACTATATGAACTCAAAAAACAAATCAAAAAATACCTCCAAAATCTCCAGTGAAAACTACTTTTCCAGACCAACCATGGATGGAGATAGATATCCGATTCTATAGTAGAGTAAGAGTATAAAATATCCAACCAAGAGTTGGGAGCATCACCAACATTTCCCAACCAAAACGATATACTAGCACCACCAGAACATAGACCAAGCCTCCAAGAACCCCCAACCACAGTGCATGACCCAAGAAAAATCCTCTTTGAAGACACTGCACCCAACCAATTATGGATCCGAGGATGAACCCACAAACCAAAAACCATCAACAGTGAGGGAATGAAACCCTAGGAAAAGGAATGGAAGAATAATGAATCTCAGAAACAGCTCCAGATAGAACATCGGGGGATGGGACCTTATGGAGAGGAAATGAGATAACTATACAGAGCACGCCAAGATATTAGATGGGGGATAACCACCAGGGGAGGAGGCTGCGGAATGAGAAGAGGAGTGTGATTGGGAGAGCACTCCATGAGAGAATGGGCCGATATCCAGCATATTCGGGATCAAAATCGTCTTTATTAATTTTAATCAATTTTGTGATACATTGATATAATTTTATTCTTGAAATATGGGTATTTTACACTCCATGGTGAATAAATCACCTAAATAAAACAATCATCTATAATCTCATAGTAATTATTCTTTAGTAATTTCAATTCAATCCAAGCTATTATATAAGTATCCACTGATATATATATATTCATATATATATATCACCATTTACGAGTCATATGAAAAAATAACCCCATGATATTATAAAATATAAGTAAACGATTTATGAAAAACATCAATCTATCCTTTCACAATTAGCACATCATCATTAACTTGTTAGAGGATATGTGTTTCATAAAATACCCCTCATGATTAGTTCTTTAGAGTCATATATGGTATGTAAATACCTTATAGAGTTAATTATAATCATTTTGTTGACAGATTAAAGGAGTTTCCTTTCATATATAAAATGTCACATCCATATATAATAAATTAATATATTTTATATGTAGAGATAGTTGATCCATTGTAGGAATATCTTTTATATTTGACTAAATAGAGAATAAAATTATTTAATTAAAGAACAGTCAAACAAAAATATACTATAAACTTGTTATAGACATATGATGAAATCGTTTAACTAAAAGTATTTTTCAATAAATATGAATATAAAATCAATGGGGTAATAATATTATTCTATAATAAAGTATTCTAGAAATAATGGAGTTAGAGGAGGAATAATCAAATACAAAACATTCAGTTCTCATGTAGATAATGTGTATAGATTTCCCCACATCAATTTCATTCCATGCATTCAGATTTATAATTTAAAAATATTTTAAAATAACAGTTGTATTGAGATTTTTTTTATTTGAATTTTAATCACAAACCCTTGGAATTGATACACTTGTTGTCATGTTTTCTGTACTATTTACAATTGAAGAATTAAAGCATGGGTGGTGAGGTAATGTGAACTTCCATTTGTAAATAGCACTAGTTTTACTCTACATTTTCAATTGATTATTATGTTCTTGATGTGATTATCATCCAAACTGGATTATTTACAAAATTACATTATTTTATATTCCTATATATTTATCCCATATTATTAGTATACAAGAATATGAATATTTTTTCCTCCCAATGTTTTTCATCATTTATGTTTATGTGAAAATCTATTTTTATCAAAAGGTCCTTAAAATAGTGAGAATAATAGGAGTACTTGTAACAATCTATAATTTTAGAAAATGGAAACTCCCTTCTTAAATTTTTACCCATATTGTATAAATCACATTAAATCACATTGAGTACACAATTAAAACTTTTAAAATCAATAATTAATGAAATATGAGGTATTTTAGGAATTTAAGAAACCTATACCAATAAGTAAACTCATGAACTTTGGAATAGTAATATGACCATTATGAATAATATTCTGGGTAATAAAATAGAAAAATCATTTGAAAATTTAGTTACACAAATTAGATTTATAAATTGATATTTTTTTACTATTTTAATATAATATTATGTGACCTTAGTTAGTTTATCAAAGTGTTATAAAATAAATTGTAATTTTAAATTATGTATTTTCCAAGTGAATGATGATTTAAGAAAAAAATTTATAAATCAAATAATAGAAAATATTTTTATAAAAAGGATTTAATTTTTGAAATATATACATTGAAAAAAAATTTGGGATTAATTTTGAAATTTTTAAAGAATACATGAATTTTTGGGGAATAGTAAAATATGACAGTTTATAATAAAAATAAATACATGAATTATTGAGTCAAAAAAAATTGTATGGATTTTTTAAGACATAAATCTATAATTATAAAACATTATTTTAAAAAATTTAGTTATAATTCAAAAAATATTCATATCATTTATCCATAATGATAATCTAATGAATAAATTGATGAGAAAACACCCCCTATCCTCTCTAATATTTACCACCCCTCACCACCTATTCTAATCACACATTCCATGATTTGAGACATGACCAATTAATACCCAATAATATTTCTGAAACCCTCCCTCACATCCTAAATCTGATGTCTCGCTAAAACACAAAATCCATTTTCCCAAAGGATGTTCAGAAGGAGGAGATATTCAAGAGGTAAAAACCTCTTTGTTTTTGTTTTAATTTTGTTTCAAATTCATTTATATTTTCATTTCCAATAATAATCTATAATTATACATGTTTCATGATAACTGCATTATTTTTTATAAACATGAATGTTATTTTGTTAATATAATAATGAATCTTCATGTCTCTTCCCTTTTCCTTTTATTCTATAAATAATATCATCATCTATGATGTGTCTATTTATCACCATCTTGGATGATGCACTTTCATTTTCAAATACCACCTTAAACGATAGTAATAAAACCATTATAATGGTTGAATGATATTGTAAAATTTAATTTATAACCATTTTTACGTTATGGAACGAACATATATATGAAATATTAAATAAAAATTGAATCTAGTCTATCATGATAGAAAATCTACCAAATTAATCTTAATAATTTTAATTAAAGGTGTATATCATTATTTGTCATAATATCATATAAAATATTATAAATAAGACCACATAATCATCTATAAATACATTTATATGATATAATATCAAATCAAAATTTTTATCCTCACTTTACACTAGATTCCATTCATTTATACAAAAGAATTGATCATTAAAATGAAAAAAAGAAACACAACTGACTGATGGAATATTAAACTATAACTCATAAAATGGTCATAAATGAACATAATAAGACTATAATGAATCAAATACATGTAAAATATTTTCTAGAGTTATTAATTAATGAATTTAATTTTATTATCAAGGATATTATAGTGAAGAAATCATCCATACATAAGGGAAGGTGATTCTCAATCATAATTTCCATTCTTTGTGTTATTCCTCTTTCATGTCAAATTTAAGTGTGGAAATTATTTAATAATCATAAAATATAATTTCATTTTTTTTATTTTCATTTTATTGATATAAATGTTTTTATTCTGGTTTTTTGAAAAATACCAAGATTTCCCAAAGAACTCTTCTTTAAAAAAACACATCTTTTATTTGTCTTGATATTATTTCTTCATTAATAATGATAGAAGATTCATATACTAAATATATTATTACCTATTTATAATGGGAACACAAAATTTTATTCATGAATACATGATTTATTACATTCTCATTTACCCAATTACTCAAGGGTTATTTCTGGGAAATATTTTCATGTGTTCTAGGTGGCATGCATGATTATGTAAATTTTATGAAATGAAAGGATCACTAATAATTATATAGAGCTCTAAAGAAATGGGTAATGTTATGTATCTCATGATATAATATAAAATTTGAACGAACAATATGCTACCATTATCAAAATGTTGATGTTATTGTAATACACATATTTTATGCGTGAACATGATGCAATCTTTGTTCAGAACTATGTGATGTAGTTTACCACTAAGACATAATGTTTAATTATTATTGATTTATACATTCTATTTCTTTATCTAATTATTCCTATCATTATTATGATTATGATCTAATTTTATGTTATCATGATGATATATTAATCCCCCCTGACTCATGACTTTTATACATCATCCTACTACGCTTTTAGATAACGCCTTCTTTGATGTATATCCTCACATGAATACATATACTTAATAGAACATGAGGGGCAATTAAAATCTAGAAAAAAATGAATTAATTACGTTTTTATATTTTATTATGAAATAAGATATGTATGGTAACAATTTTTCTAGGACACTAAACCATTGGATACTATTTTTGTAGTAATATTATGTTTTTATCATTAAAAGGAAGTAATAATCCTGTAATAAAAAGTAGGGACTCTATAGTTTGTATTACAACCATGTTTAGTTTATTTTTGGAATTCGGATTTGCGAACTATAAGAAAAAACAATATCATGAGACTTTTCATAAGTATGAACCAAAGAATCAGTGGTCTAGAGAACACCTAAACATATAGATCCCTTAAGGAAGGCCTTCACATTTAACTGCAAAAAAAAGAATTAATTGTTTATTGACGAATGGTTGATTAATGATTTGTTCAAACCATTTATCTTTTATAAAATTATGGTATCCATGAAAATTTAAACAAAAACATATGTGAGGTGAAATGCAATGATCACTTGACTGACATCCCCAATGCCTTGGAATGTAGTGTTCAAAATATCATTGTATTGTTTACCTACTATATCTAGTAATGAATGGTAAACTGAATAATATGGAATTATTTACATCTCCTAAGAGGTATACGCATGATCTCAAACCTTATATATGTCATATTTCACTGATGATTAGTTGTCATTCAGATCCACTAGTCATAGAATAGTGGTTCAACATTAAGGATAATATTTTTTTTATTATTCTCTTTTCTAAGACAGATATGGTTTCTATAACTCTATCATTTAGAATGAGATTCTGATAAATTATCGTCATTTCTTAAGAACACCAATCCGAATGAAAAAGATTAATTGATAGAGATGAAATAATTTATTATTATATTTCATAGTCGTTATTTCCCACAAACTCTTTGTACAGTGATGCAGATAGACTTAATAGAGATAAAGTAAAAAAAATTAATCTATCATGACTTATATAGATAATTAAACAAGACATTCAATTTTTTACATGGGTAATGTTATAAATAATGATATCAAAATATATATAGTCTTTATTGGATTAAAATAAAACCTTATATAGGCTCTAGATATCCAATAAATTAGGTGTTAGGAGGACGTTGTTCAATTTTCTCTCAAATGGCATACATAGTTTGGAGAATTTTACCATAGATATGGATATAGTAAATGAAAGATGGTGTTTCAATATGACGGATCTATTGAAATTTTTTAAGGAAAACTCAACCATCAACATGTCAAACATGGGGGAAGACACTTCATTATAATTTCCTCAAAGGGGAAGGAAAATGATTCAGATGGGACAGAGTAGGAAAAAAATCTCATGACTGTTGAAGAGACATGAAGAATAAAGATTATGTGGTCGGGGAAAGGTGATCAATAACCATGATTCAATAAATCCGTTATAGGTACAAATTGAACTATTCAAGACAGTGCACTAAAACTCTTGTCTTCTCAGGTAATCAACATCAACAGTCACCAAATCCAACGAAGAAAGCGAAGACTGATTCCATCACCACTGTTTAGGTGGAGCCAAAGAATGATTTGGGGAGAGGTACGCCAATTATTCGTTCTAGAATAGTGAACACACTATGTGATTATGGTTATATATAGTCATTCATATCAATTATGTTTAATAGAATAATTAAAAAATGACCAAAAATATGAAGGTTGAGTTATCAGTGAGAACATAAAAATATGGATATTATAAAATCCAGAGTGTATGACCCCTCCATGGTTGATTTTTATGGACTGATCATCCTAAAAATATTTTCTTACTTTTATTGTATGGGTTTGAAGAATTTTTGTTATGGATTGTCTATAATTATAAAAATACTACATTAACTAATGAGAAAGAGAGATCACTCCACACATCCTGAGGAATCCTCCAATTCTGTACAAGTGTAATGAAGAGAATGGCACTCCCTAAAAATCATTGTCTCAATTTTTGGTATTATTTCTCTATGATAAATCATATCTATCGTAAATAATTGTGATAGTGGAGAGAATCATGCTCAAGGACATACCCTTCATGGGGGACTATACTGATATGTTCCCTAAAGAATTGTTTAATCATTCTTCTGATGTTGAAGATGGGATTTTAATTGAAGTTATTCTGTGATCTCTTCCAATATGAATGAAAACATATAGAAAAGACCATAATTAGTTAAATGAACATATGATGTTTTTAATATATAATCCAGACAACAACATTATATTCTAGAGTGAATCACCATGGGTTCTTCAATACCTATTTACCAAGAATATCGGGGGATCAATGTTACTCTTTGTTGATTACCATGTGGTCAATAAAATAATCATAAAGAAAAAGTATCCCATAAAATGGATAGATTAATGATTCATTCAACATTGTGGGGATAATTATTTATCTATGGTGGAAACTCATTCCGGATATCACCAATTTAATGTGAGGGAGGATGATATTTAAAATGAAAATATTTCGAATGACGTATGGAAACTATGAGATCAATGTGATGCCCTTTGGACTCACTAATACTCAAAAATATTCATGGACTCAATGGATAAAGTATTTAGAGATTACCTCATCAAATTGTTTCTTTTATTTTTTGATGATATTCTAATATACTCCATGAGAATGGACAACATGAAGAGGTTTTGAATACTATGATAGAGAATTTGTGAAGGGAGAAGCTATATGAAATGTGTAGTAAATGTGTGTGGTAGATGGAGGAGGTATCATTTTTGGTCCATGTTCTCAACATAAATGAAATATATGTAGACCCTTCTATGAAAAAAGGAATCCTTGTGTGGCCTAAGCTAACATCTGTTATAGAGATCCAACGATTCTTATTTCTAGCTGGGTATTACAAGCGATTTTTGATAAAATTATCCTTATTTTGATACCCACTAACGAATATATCTCTAAAGGAAGTCATGTTAATTTGTACAAGTGAATGTGAATATTTTTCTCAAGAGTTGAGAATGGGGCTTATCACTTCAGTAGTACTCACAATATCGATAAGTGGGGGACATTTTTCTTGTATGATAGGAATATTCAATGATGGTCCTATGCAATGTACTAATGATAAATGATAAATTGATAACATAAACCTCACAGTAGTTCAACATTCATTATAAATTGTATACTACACATGATCGTGAGTTGGTGGTTGTGATATTCAAATTGAAAATAAGGATAAATTATATTTATATTGATAAGTCTGATATATATAGTGATCATAAGAGACTCAAATATATATTTCACATAGATAGAGCGTACTATTATCTAGTGAATATGGTTAGAGATCATAAATTATTACATCTAATCAATTAATTACTATCCTGGTAAATAACGTAATGTGTTGGATGCTCTATATAAAATTTGATCCCACAACATTATAAATGATGATAATTTATAAGGATCCAATCCTCTTATATTTTTTAAAGATGGACATAGAATTAATTTAGGAATGAACATCATCAATCCTTTCTCAAATGATTTCTCAAATTTTCATTAAGGAGAAAATAATTTATACTGAATGAAATGATGTGGTAGTTCATATAAATTAGTAATACATGAGGAAGGGTACATCCTTATAGTTAAAAAATTTTGGGGAAGGGGTTATATGATTTGGGTTGTGAATATATGTTCTATATAATCTATAGATAAATATGTAAACTTTTAAATTATTTACATAGATCAAAATTATCTATTTACCCAGGGATCAATATGAGGTATTGAGACCTATGGAAGAACTACTGGTGGGACAATACGGAAGAAATAGATCACGGAATGTATGTGAATGTTACTGGTATTTTCACAATTTAACGATTAAAGACAAAAGTTTAAGGGGGTGATATGGCTATTACCCATACCAGCATGAAAGTGGCATAACAACCCCTTGTATGTTTTATAAAATATCCAAATACATCCAAAAAAGTAGTGATATGTGAAATTTTTTGGATCATCTTACAGAGGCAACTCACTTTATCACATTCTGAGAGGAAAAATCAATGGATGATAAACAACGAAAAGAGGTAAGGAAATATGTAGTTCCAATATCAGTTGTATCTGATCGAGATCTGGGATTTACCTCAATGTTATTGAAATTAATCATACATTATCAAAAAACTGAGCTAAACATTAGTACATATTATCATCCTCAAAATGATGTCTAATCTGAATGAAATATTATGAAAATGGAACATATGTGTTTAGAATATTCTATAGACATCAACGGAGGTTGGGAAAAACATCTACATCCTGTTGAGTCCTCTTACAACAACTATTTCAACTCAATCGTCCATATTCTCCATATGAATCCCTTTATAGTAAACAACACAAAACACTGGAATCCTAGGATGATGTTGGTTAACATAAGATTCTATGGACTAATATTGTCACATATATGGTGTATAAGGTGAAAACCATTCAGCATCACATCATGGTATAACAAAGTTGATAGAATATCTATGTAGATAATGAATGTCAAGACCTATAATATAAGGCTGAAGACATGCTATTCCTCCCTCTATCTCCATGGAAGATGATCATGTTATTTTTGAAGAAAGGAAAGATGTGTTTCAGGAACAACGTCCCCTTAAATATTCTTATTCATATCAGAGCTATAGACCATCAATTGGAAAATACACATACCATGTCTCAAGTACATGATGAATTCCATGATTTACTATTGATGATGTACATACTTGATCCCTCACATGTAAGGAATCTAGAGGTGGTGCAGTTGGAAAATGATCTATCTTACGTGGAGAATTCTGTGAAGATCTTGGACCATAGATACAAAATTCGACACACCAAGACTACTCACCTGGTAAAACTATAATGGTGAAACCAAAAGGGTGATGAAGAAATGTAATAACCATATGATGCGATGAAGGATATGTACCGTAATTTATTTTCAGCATTGTAATTAAAACAAAATTTTGTGGAAGAAATTTTATATTGGGGGAGGAATGTAACAACCCATAATTTTTGAAAATGTATACTCTCTTCTTATAAATATTTAAATAAAGTTTAAATCAAATAAATTCAAATATATAACACAATGAAAACTTTTCTAAAAAAAATTATTAATGGAATAATAGGTATTTCTAATATTTAATGAACTTATAGCAATGGAATAATAACATAACCTTTGGAATAGTAATGCAAAAATTAGGAATAGTAATCCATCCAATATAATATTTAAATCATTAATGAAATTAAAAATAACATTTTATAATTTTATAAATTATATAATTATATAAATATCCTATTGTACAAGTTATCAAATATTTTTTTAAAAATTAATTAATTGTTGGTGTTTATATAAACCATAAAAATTTATAATAAAAACTTATTTAAATGAAACATTGGAATGAAAAAATATATTCAGAAATTAAAAATTTCTCTCTTATGATTATAAGACAATTTTATGAGACCTTGATTAATTTTTCAATGTGTTATAAAATGTGTTATAATTTTAAAGTCTGTATATTCCATGCAATTGATGAAATTAGGTAAAAGTTAAAATTTTCATGTTTAGAAAATAATATTTATAAAATGGAGCTCATTTTTTAATTATTAATATCTCCAAAATTTTAGGGATTATTTTAGGAATATTTCTAAAAAACCTGAATGTTTTATGAACAGTAAAATAAGATAATTTACGAGAAAAACTAAATTAATTTTTTATTTACTCATAGATGTTGTATGGATCATGAATACCCAAAATTATAGAAATATCAATAATTAATATATAATATTTACAAATAATTATAAAAATATTAATATTATTGATGAATCCTAATAAACTAGTTAATAAAATAATGAGAAAACACCCCTCTCCCTGCTTATAAATACTGCCCACCACCATCTCTTCTCCTCCCACATTCCATGATTTTATCCTTGTAAAATTTCTACTAAATATTCTTCCCAATACCCAACCACATGGTTATGATAACTTGGTTACATCAAAATGACATACCCTTTTCAAAAGTGAGGTTCTCACGGAAGAATATATCAAGAGGTAAAATTCAATTTTATTAAAATTTCGTTTAAATCCCATTTATTTTATTATCCTATCCTAAAATCAACATATCCATGTCGAATTATAAATCCATTATTAATAATATTCATGAATCTCATTGTGTTAATGAATCAATTTATTTTCAAATATCATCCATTTTTTATTTAATAAAAAAAATATCATCTCTAATGTGTTGATTTAGTGTCATCATGAATGATATACTTTAATATTCCAAAACCACCATAAATTATGGAAAAAAATAATTATAATTATTGAAATAAAATTTAAATTTTATTTTATACCCATTTTTATTTTCGGAAACTTACATATATACATGATATAATATGTTAAAACATAACTATTTCATGGTGATTGAAAAATCAACAAATTAATCTAAATGATTTTTATTAATGCTTTGTCATATAATTCAACCTAATATCATATAAAAATGATATATAAAATAATTTAATATTAGTTAAAGTTAGAAATAAAAAATAATCTAAATTATAAAAAATTATCCGAATATTACACTAACATCTATACATGTATATAATGTAACCGATCATGAAAATCAAGAAAACGAACCCTCTGGAATGATGAAATTGAACACTATATCTCATCAAAAGTTCCAAAACGAAACATAATGAAATTGTAATGAATCAAATTCATTTATAATTGGATAATTATTTTTAGTTAAATAATATAATTTTATTACCACATACATTAATGTGAAGATAGAATTCGAACATTAGGTAATGGGATTCTCGAACCCAATTTCCATTCTTTTGGTTATACCTTCTTCATGCCAAAAATCAGTTTTTATGTTCTTTATTAATCCTGTAATATAATTTTGTTGTTATTATATTTTCTTATTTGGGATGTATATTTTTCTAATTTGGATTCATGTAATATACAATTATTTATAAAAATATTTATTAATTTTAATACCCATCATTTACTTCTCATTAGACTGTTTCACCTTCACTCATGATTCATGATTCTTATTATATGTATATAATTCAATTTTTTGGAAACCCCAAATTTAATTCCTGAATGTATTATTTAATAATTTCTCATTTTACCCATTTTCTTTTCCCCGAGTTATTGTATGGAAATTTTTGTTATTCATTCTACGTGGCATGGATGATTATATAAAAGTTATGTATCCTTTCACTGGTATTTTATCTCACCCATTATTGGATGAGTAACACTAGTTGTATACTTATTCTATAAAGAAAGAGAGGCATAAAAATATACTTGGTGAGAAATAAATAATTAAATTTTTATGTTTTAATATTTAAATGTTATGTATGGTTATAATTTTCCAAAGAAACTTATCCTTTGGATCGTAGTTTTGAATTACAATTATGTTGTTTATATTTAAAATAATGTGATACAAATGTAATAAAAGTAGGGATTCTATAGTATCCAATGTTAATTTCTACCTTGAGATCATATTTAACAAATGTTCCATTTTAAAAAATGTACGTTATATCCATTACATTTTGAAACATGGTTTAGTGCCAATAATGACGTGATTAATTTTTATTTAATGTTCCATGAAAAAACCAAATGAAAAAAATTGTAAATCATAATATTATTTCTTAATATAAACCAATTTACTCATCCAAATTATTATCCATCTACAAAAATTCACTCCCACTTTATTATGATGTGTTTAGGTAATGTTAGTTGTTAATGTTGTACCTAAATTCATCTTATTCCATGCAGATGATTTCTTTATCCTACATCGTATACCCAGTTACGGTCCATAAATGTATATATTAACTATATAAAGGTAAATAGGTAAATAAATGTTAGTACACCAAGACAAGAGGTAATATATTTTATTTTATATTGAGATTATCTATTCCTTTGAAATTAATGGAATAAAAGGCCTATAAAAATACCATGAATAATGTTTTATGAAGTGATCAATAAAGAGTTATTTCTTCAATTGAGAGTTTTGGAGTTCTTCATTGGTTATGTTAATGTAATTACAATGAGAATATAGATTAATAATAACTATGAGATATTTTTATCTCCCTTTATATAATGTTTATAATTATAGAAATAATTACATTGTAAATATCACTATTTATTTACTCATTTCATCAGAGTTTAACAAAATATATAACAATTGATCATTTTAAGGATGAGTGAGAAATAACAACAGTAATAAATAATATAATAATTAATATAAATCCTAATATTTAATGAATTATGAAAATTTTATTTCAATATATATTATTTTATTACTTTCGTTATATTTTTCTTAACCTATTCCCATAAATTATCTAAACAAAATCTTAAACCAATCGTTATGAACCAACTATAACATAAATACATATATGTAATAATTTTTCATTAATATTGAATATATAGATAATAATAAATTGTACCATTAAACTACGTTGTTTTTTGTCTTTATAGATTAAATATATAACATATTATGAAAAAATTTACAAAGAAATACTATAAATAATCATCAAACATGATAACCTTATAAAAATATCATCCATAATATTCCACTTTATCATTAAGGGCATGGTAACATAAATGTGGTGAAACATGAGAATCTCAGTATGGATAAATATAATACAATAAAAATCATTGTCATTAAGTGAGAATAATATGAATAAATGTTTATTAAAACAAAACAATGTTCACGAAATAAAAATTTAAAAATCATAATTGATGTATAATTAATGATAATTCATTAGATTGGATAAAATTATTTTACTATAACATAGAATATAAATTAATTGAGAGATGAAAATGTTGAAATAATTAGGAGCCATAATAATATATAATCATAATGATTCCAAATATAGTGATGTAGTCTAATATAATAGAAAATTTTTAATCCTATAAACTCATTTATTATGTGAGAAATCACCAAAAATACCAATATCACGTAATTTTTTAGTCTCAAAACGTATATTGGGTTCAATATCCATTCCCGTTAATATAGTATACAATGACTCATAGTTGATTGGTTTCACTACCTATTTCATTAACATTGTGTATAATATCCCAAAGTTTATTTTTGTTAGATTGAATTGCCCTAACCATATAATAAAGAGTGACATATTGGATTGGATTCACTCCCCATTCCCAAACATGTTAAATCACAATATATAAATCATTATGCAATGCATTATAGGGAAATATTGTTTTGGTTCAACCCAAAATATAATGAAAACCCATATTTATTATTTCCATATCAACATGCTCAAATAATAAATCAATAGTAATATAAAAAAGCTATAAAAAGAAAATATCTTATATAATAAATTACACATTACATGATCAAACGATATCCAAAAAATAATACAGATGGTATCATTAGATCATATCTCTCTTGAAGTATAAGAAACATTAAATAAAATTTATATATTCGAAAAAAAATTATATGATCAGTAATAAATAACCTAAAAATATATGAAAAATATAATATATTTTATAGTGACATATATTTTAAATGAAATAATTTTAACAGTAAAATATTTTTAAAAAATAAGGGAAAATGTAATTAAAAGTATATTAAATATTATTAAAATCACTAAAAAATCATCATACTGATAACATAAAAAATGGTTACAGATTATTATTATGAAAAATATCGTTAAAAATATTGAAAAATTTAAATTCATCAATAATAAAACATATAGAATAATAGAATTGGGGCTAAAAACATATGTAAAAATGTAGTTGGAGAAGATAGATTATTGATTGGGAAAAATGATTTAAGATTAGCTCTAATAAATAGAATCCATTCTAATGATTTTTTAAGTATTAATTAGTTTAAATTAGAACACATGTAACCACAAAAATTACTAATATTGGAGAAAAAAATTAATGGGTATTTAAATGGAATAAAAAACAAATCCCCCATGTGAATTTAGACATAGAAAAAATCTATTTTATTTTTGTTTAGAAGAGAACCATTATTTATTTTGTATACATTAAATAAAATATTTATATAATAGATATCATAAGATAGATTTGTAAATAAAATTTATTAATATAAAATAATGTTAAAATATATCAATGGGAATGTGAGTACAACATATAAAATAACACAAGATTTTTATGTGGAAATGTATCTCATGGAATGATAATTGATTCAGAAAACCATTACATCAGACCTCATTATAGTCTGACATGCTCTAAATCCATATATAATAAATTTATATTTAGTATAATTTAAAAAAAAATATACTAATTCATGTTTTAACTAATAACAATAATTTTCTATTATTTATTAATTGTATATTTATTGATTATCATTTATATTAATATTCAGGTGTTTACTATTTTATTTTTCATTTCATGCTTTTCTTTGAGGGTCCAATTTGTGCTCCATGATCATGAGTTCATAAAATCTATAAAAATCATATAAATTTAATATTTTTGTTTAATATATTTATAGATCATCATGGTAAATTCCATGATATCTTTTTGAAAGTATATATGTTAGTCTTAAAATATTCTCATTCATTATTAAATTTATACGACCATTTAATTATTTTAATTTCACAATATTATGATACAATTCAAAAATTATGGGGGAATAATAAATTAATCCTTATTATGATATATTACCATTATTTAATATTTCAAATTCATTTTTTATATAAATTTTGTAACATTATTTATGTAAAAAATAAAATCGACCAAAACAAGAACACATTATAATGAATGATTGAATACGAACATATTATTTTATGAATGTAATATCATTTTAATATGTGTATAATTAGTGTAAAATAATATTAATAGAGTGATAAATTATATTTTATAGGAGGTGGATAAAGAAGAAAAAGATTAATGATTTAGGTGGATAACACATACATTGAATACATAAATATTTTGTTAAATGGACACTTCAAAATTATTTATTTTTGAATCCTAGTGATAGATGGATCCATAATGTGGGATATAAATTTTATGTAAAATTAGCTGGTTGTTATTCAATATGAAGTTGTTAGTATGGTTTGGGATGCTTTTTAGATTGTATGTGACCTTTTAGAGTTGTTCATGACTGTAATTTTTAAAAATGCATATTTAATTTGTTTGCAATGTCTTTTTTACATTCTATATTGATTTAAAATTGAAAAAAATAGATTTTGGTGACCCATATACACATAAATTTTATTTCATGAGATGATGTTAGGGGTATTTTAAACTATTAATGTTTAATTTAACATTTATATTTTTCTACCTTTACCCTGATAACATTAATTTTATCTTAATTCTTCATTTTTATACCGAATAATAAAAATTTCCTGAATACAATTTTTTTGATCTTTGGAATAATAATTTGGTCTCATTTTTATCTAATTAAATTTATAAATTGGATAAATTTATTTTTTATATTAATTAATATATATATATACTAGAAGTTTTTTATTGAATAAATTATTTTTATAATAATATTATCTATTTTTAATATTTTATATTTATTAATAATTAAATTAATGACAATATATTAATTTATAAATTGACATTCTAAATATTATCACAATCATCTTCTAAATGATGTCAACTAAGATTATTATTATAAAAATACATAACAGAAAGAAAAAAAATAGATTTTCATATACGTTACATGAAAAGGAATCAAATCCCACCCGTTAACTGAAAAGAAAAGACACGGCCGCCTAATATGTTTTACCTCCTCCAATGCTAGCCCATTATATTGATTACATTGAGGGACTAGTTAATTTATGGACATTAAATGGTTGTGAACCACTAACTATATCATGACTTGTGTAATTCCGGTTTTTAAAATGTCCTTATATCACTGAATGCATCGTAAGTCCTCCCATAGAAAATGATAGGATTCAAACCCTAGTGACATGGATGTGTAGTCCAATAATGAGTGCCACTCAAAAATGTCTAAAACCACATACACGAAAAAAATAATAATTTGAAATAAAATCATAATACTAAATTCTTTTAATCAGATCACATTAAAATTTATTTTTTTATCTTTTTTCCATTTCATATTATCAATAACATGGAATTATAATCTTTCCTAAAACATTATAAAATAAATAAATCCTTATTTTTTTAAAATAATATCAATAAAATTTTATTTTCATTAATTTTTTTATATTTAATTAAATTAAAATAAATTATATGTTTATTACATATAATTTTTATTTTTATTATCCATTATAGGATGTCAATATATGCATATGGTATGAATACATTGAATATAATTATATCCAAAGACCATACATCTGATTACTAAAATACAAATAACCGTATATATAATCATCATACAACATTACTTTATATATATATGTATCCTTACATGAATATCAATAATAATTATTCATACTATTCATTTTTATTTTCATGAGGTTCAATATATTTAAGAAAAAAATCACTTTCTATAGTTATCATCGAGTAGATGATCTCTAAGGTAGATCTTGGTGATGGAAATACATAGCTTATAGTGGATTTATTTAATTCTATATTCATTACTATATTAATTTGAAAATAAATATTTCGTTTAGTTATCATATAATGTACATAATGTTTCACATAAATATTATACTATAATAAAATAAATCATTTTTCATTGTAGTTCCATGATTCATGTAGCATAATTTAATGAGAATGAATGATTTTTATAAAATAGTTATTATGCAAAAACAATATACTATTATAGTTATACATCAATTGGTTTGATATAAATTTTGTTCCACATACGATGTGAAGAAGGATATTTAGTATTAGCTATTGATTTTATAGATATTTTCCAAAATTATGTTTTGATGATTCCCTATTTTTTAGAATCCAATTTTGGTATCTAGTCATAAACTAATACCACCCAAATATGTTGAAAATATTATAATATCACCCTTTATATGGTTATATATCTGAAATTTTAATTATAGGACCATTTATAGAATGGAATTTCTAGAGGAAAATATTCCCATGGGAAGATACTGTTCAAATTTCAAATTATGTTGATATAGTTTTAATCAATTTTATTTACTATCATCAACTGAAGAATGTTATTATTTTGAAAAAAAACTTCTTCTATGACCAATGATATCTTCAACCAGCTGAAATAAGAGATATTGTTCTTAATGATTAACCTAATATCTTGTTATCCCAAGCATCATGTTTATGAATAGGGTTTCATAAAAGTCATTATTTCATGGCTATATACTCACTAGGATATTTTATTGAATTTATTATTCATAATTAATTCCCCTTTATTGTTCATGGTAATCATGAACTATATTTTATAATTATACATTGATTGTTGTGTATAGGTTTTCATTGACAAAATACTTATTTTTTTAATACTTGACGGGGTGTAATATAAACATTTGAGGATTTCTAAAGCCATATTTCGTGATCATTTTTGTAATGGAGGACTCTAAAAATTTATTTTTTCGAATAACTTTTGACAATTAAACTAGAATTTAATATGATATATAATATTTAATATTAAAACTATGATTTATGAGATTTTTATTTTATGAGTTCTATCAATATTATGATTAATTAGTGTAGTTTATAGAGGTAGGTCTAACATTAATATATATTCCTATCAAAATTATCTCATATTTAATCCCTTACGACATCCTCTATATGAAAGGTGAAACCAATCATTTTTTGGTCTTATTACGTAAAGGAATTCAAGGATTTTAAGAAGTGGTTTTCTAGTATTATAGTTTTTCAATTACTTGTGAAACAATTATTGTATGATTTTCATAGAGAAGCCAATGGGGTTTTTTGGTTGTGTTAAAATATATGTTGGAGTTATGATTGTTCATGGGTAAATTAAATTTAGAACACATATGAATAAATAATATTCAAATGGGGGTAGATTCCTTTAGTTATATCTCTCATGCCATGTTAATGAATGAGGTATCTATAACGTGGGTATCATTTTATTTGAGTTATTTTGAATATAGTGGATTTTAAATAGTTCTTTAAATGTAATGTTTACCACGAAATCTAAAACATATGAATGATGGAAAATTAAATATATTTATCAAGATCTTTTTATGTTGAAATATACATTTGGATGTTCCTGATGTATTCTATAATGTTTAGGAGAACATTATCCAATTACATTGTTGTCAAAAGGTTTCTTTATTGATTCTTTAGAAGATATTAACGGTCTTTCAAACATCCCCTAATGAAAAAAAACATGAATCATGATTTTGAACCATGATATTAAGTATTATTTTCAGTTTACTGGAATTAAGTGGGATATTTATGAATTCATATAATGAAGCCTCACTTTTTAGTAGGTTTAATTCAAGAAATGGGTTTATATATGTATGAGTAAAACTATTGAGGTTGCAAAGTGGATATGGGATAATATTTTTTTACATTTCATATCTAAACATCGTTGATCAGTGAGGGGTAATTATGAAATCTACTTAACTATTTACGATCTTTCTAGGTGCGTTAATAAATTTACACTTTTAGAGAAAAGATTGGCATGTTTCTCGTTAAATCAATATAAAGCTTATAATGTATTATTTTATTTTTGTTTAGTGTTTTAAATAAATCTATGATTATTTATTTATATTATTGTTATAGTGGAGTTTATATGTTTATTTTGGGACACCAACGATTATTTATTTGGTATTACAACTTCGGATAGATCGATGCCTATAAAGGAATATCCATGTTCATAGGGAAATGTTTTGGGATTTTTTGTTGGATTAAAGAAAGAATTTGGTTAATAACATAAAATTTTTAAAGCATTATTACTAAAATTTCTACCAATATACTTATTTTATAGTATCATTTGAGGCCATGTACATGAGACCATGAAGATAACCTTTTTACTAGAATGATATTAGAAGTTCAACTATTATAGGTCCCATTATAGTTCATCATGTTCTGTATAATTTTATAAACATTCAATAGGTTATAGAGATATCCCCGATCTATTATATGTGTTATAAAAATGAAAGACTTCAACCTTTAGAGTTTAATGAGGCAGAAATTTTACTAATGAAGTGATCATCGGGGAATTGTATATGGATTTACAATTATTGTACCTTTCTATCTCATAGTTTTATAATACAATTATGGATTTTGAGTAACATAGGTGAGGGTAGTAATTTTTTAGATTTAACCCCATGTATGGATTGGTGAATAAGGTTTCTCACATGATGTTGATCGATATCTTTTCTCTAAACCTATTATATATTATTTTATTTTTTGAGCTATATATTGAGGACATTAAAACGTATACAATGAACCAATTGGATTTTAAGGATTAGCCAGGGACAATCTATAGATAACTAGTCTTTTTATACATTGATATCAAATCGTATTATACGAAAATTAAATATATTACCAAAAACATGCCTAACAATCACAAATTATTAGTTTAATTTGAATCTTGGAAATATAAATATTGGTTTATAACTAAAAAATTCATATCCCATGATGTTATTCATAATTAGAACCCTTTTTAGACATAACAAGTGAAATTAATTTGATAATGACATGTGGAAAGGATAAAAATGAATGTTGATATTAGAATCCCAGTAAGGGAAAAGAATTTAGATATATAAAACAACAATTATCATAAGGGTAATAGAATATAAACATAACATTTAATAAATATTCCCAAAATATTAGAGATCAAAAAATTGTGAAATGGAATAATTATTGGTAGTTTATACAATAGTAATCATAAATGAATAAAATAACATCATCAATGGTTGTATAACATTACATAACAAATTGAATATTTCAATACATAAAAGAATAATAAATTCATTTAGAATGTAGTAAAGGGTTATTTCCATAGTTATTATACTTTAATGGGTTCACTACACATACCATCATTGTATTCATTCTTCTATCTGAAGACTATCATATTGGATAATTTTCCTTACTGAACTAGGATTTCATCTGATTAAAAGAATTTTAATTTAATGACGTATCAATCATTACTAAATTAATTAGAGGAAAACATTGGTGCAACCAATCAAATATTTAAATTCATACATGAGTGGTCCAAATGATTATAATATATTTATCATATCCAAACTAATTAACAAATTTTTTTTATAATCATTTCATCAAATAATAAAAATTGCAAAATAAACATGTTTCATAAATATTTTGTTATTCCATCCTTGAATAAATTGTGGAAAGTGAAGCAGTTTTTATTTGACTTTCTTTATGGTAAAACCCATAGAAATGAAAATGGTTTTATAAAACCTCTTTAATAATAAATATTAAACATTTATAAAAAAATAATAATGATACACGTGGCTTATATCCCCTATAAATTATATGGAACATACAATTATTGTATCTTATGATGAAAATTTCTTTGAAAGAACACACGGAAAATTTTTCATGAAATTAATCACATAAGATTGGAAATAACTTTTTAAAAAATAAATATAATATATTAAAATTCAGTTTCCATAAGTATAAAATTTAAAATATATAAAATAATTTTTAAATATATGATTTTTCATGTTAATAGTAAATTTGGTTCAAATCATACATGTTAAAGAATGATTCCTTTAGCATTTTCTTCAATATAAAAATGGGTATTTTTTTGAAAATGAAAAGATGGTCTATTTAAACTATATTGAATAATTTATAAAATGTGTAAATTTAATTACAAAATCATTTGATAGGATTAAAATCATTATTTAAATTTTATTTGAAAATAAGGATTCAGAAGAAAAAATCAACCAAAAAGTGGTATAAAGTAACTTTTTTAAGGAACAATTTTTTTCTCTTCAGTACATAAATAAAATAGAATTAAAGGAAAGCATACATTTCCCATAAATAACCATATTATCGTAACCTTAAATAATTACATTGGATATAGATCAAAATTTTTCATTATCAAAATTTTTATCATAAATAATCCCAATAAACAACGAGACTCTATCAAAAAATAAATAAAACAATTGTAATATTTGTATCATAATACCAATGAAATAATAAAATTGAACAAGCCATAGATATAATGAATATAATACTAATTAATTGTATTAAATTTCAAAGGATCAAAATATAGAACTGAAAATATAATATAGGATTGTAATATTACTTCTTTCCCAAGGTAGGCAATTTGGGACAAAAAATCCATTACATTAAGTGTGGAATATCTTAAAACATGATCAAAAATAATATATAATAAATATAGTATTACAATAACATTCCAGGATAATAATAATAATATATTATATACCCTATATGATATATTTAATAAATTTTATCTCTATTTTATTAGTTATTCTTTTTTAAAATCATTATCTCATGTTATTACAACTTCATTTTTTCAATATATTTTGATTCGGTGGTTTTTGTCCTTATATGATGATCATTATTACCTTATATATGGAATTTTAACCATGATATTAATACCAAATATTTTTATTTTATATGTATTTAAAATCATTTATTTTTCGTGTCGGTAAAAATATGAAATTACTCATTCATTGAAACATTAGGCCCTACATATGCATTAAAGTTGTATAATTATTTTTTGTTAGAACAAAAAATGTTAATTATTAATTAAAAGTTAAATAATCATAGATATTTTAAAAATATCACATATATTCATTATATTTATCCTTATAACGATAAATGTAATCCATAAGTTAAAAAACCACATCAATTCGTGAGGCAACTGTCTTACGTACACATTTGAAATGTAGAAATATGTCTCATGAAATAGAAATTAGGAAAGATTACGTGACATTATAATTCATTAAATATATTTATGTAATAAATATCGATTATATTCATTGTATTCATTATTATTTCAATCATTTATAAATGGTTACCGAAAATGAATTATATCAGTTCACAATGAAGTATTCCATCAAACACATGATCAATAATCTCATTTCCCATTTAAGGGAAGAGGAAACATATATATTTCATTAACATAACATAATATAATATTAGTATATATAATATAAAACATTATTATATCATCATCGTTACATATTATATTATGGAATTTTAAGAATAAAAAAAATAAACACATATATTTCATAACTATAAATCATTTTCCAATAATATATTTAGGTTTGAACCAAAATACTTCTTTGGATAGATTCCTAATAAAAACAAGGAGACTTGAACAGGTGTTAGGGGATTAAATAGTATTTTTGGGAAGGTTTTGGCCAAACCAAATGTCTCTAAAGGTATGAATTTGAGATTAATAGTGGTAACCTTTTATAATTGTGGGGGAGGAGACACTTCAAATATTTACAAACCTATAATTATACCCACATTTTTCATATGAAAACGGGATATAAAATTTGAAATTATACAAACTTATAATATATATGTTCTAAATATGACTATAAAATTTATATTAGAAAATTTTGGGGCTATTTTCATGAAATATAATTTCAGTTTAACCCTACAACCTCACAATTTTCACCATCAATGTAATAAATTTTTTTTCTATTTCTAGTATTCATTATTAAAAAATACTATTATATTATTATGAATTATAAATTTTTATAATTTCAAATATTTAATCCATTTTATTATATTGAATTCATATCATAAGAATAATTAAAATTAAAATAAAATCCAAAGACATAATGATAAATCTGGTTTTCAATTAGAACATTCCTATAAGTTTAAAGCATTTTAATATTAAAATGAAAAATGAAATTGATTAAAATGAAATAAATTTTAATATTAAAAATATATTTTTACAAAAAAATAGTTTAAATCCATATGAAAATATAATATATTTCTAAATTCATTGCATGAAAAAAATATTGACTAAAAAATCAATAGTTTTTACTAGTCATCTATAAATAATTATTTATGGAAACATCCCAAAAATTCACTCAAAATTAATTTTACATACTGATACAAAAATTGATATTTATTTTTCAATTTTATTTTATAAGATTGGATGAAATTAATTTTAAATAGGTTTGAAATTTTGATAAAAATAACTTTTGAGAAAAATATGGATTTTAGTCATAGAATTGAATTTTTTATTATCTCATGCCTTAAAAATTATTAGATGAATAATGAAACCTTTTAATGATTATTTTAAATAGAGATTAAATTAAATTTATTCACTAATATTTTTAATATAATTTACTAAGATAAAATTCAATATTTTATATGAAAATAGTTTTTCAAAAAAATCACTAAATTTATATTAGTTATAATTTCTATATATAATTTATTGATGAACAAAAAAATTTATGTTATATTTCCTGAAAAATGATTTCCATAATTTATCTAATAGTATTCAGACCTTCTATTCCAATGATACGGAGACAACATTCACAATAAGTCGTAATAATTTAATATTAAACTGTCATTCATTATAACTCAGTGTTTTGTATAATTGAAAAATATAAATGAACTAATATTTATTTAGAAATTTTTTTTAACATTCATAATAATAAATTTTACACCCAATAAATTAATTTATTCATATAAATTAAACCACTCCAATACAAATAAATAATGATACATATAAATGGCCATATCCCTTGGTCCCTATATAACTCCCTCATGTAGGAGATTTTTCCAAAATAATATTTGACAAGGTTAGTTGTACAGTTACATATAAAATTCTATATATGATCAAATATATCTCCTACTCGGTCTATATAAGATAGAAACCGATCTATTGGTATGATATCTACGATTTGAACTTGTAAAGGATCATGTATGTAATTCCTCACAAGAGATACATGGGACGTGTCCTGGTCTTGAGAGATGTGCAGTGGAAGTGGTAAATAAGACGAATCTATTACTACTCAATAACAAATATTTAAATTTCCAATAAACATACTTATTATATTTCCATCATCCACTAATAACTTTACCTTATACTATAGAGTAATTCATTGATATTAATTATCACCAACATCGAATCCCATTTAATTCTGAAAATTTTTGAAAATCATTTTATATTAGATTTTTGAAACCCATATGGGATGTTTAATGGATATTACTTTCTATACTATTTATTTAACCAGTGCAGGTCCAAAATGATTTCATTCTCCATATTCATTCTATTTTATTTGAGCTCTATAATCTTTTCATATATGTATTTATAATTAACCATCTAAATACTGAAGTGAGATCTATTGTTGTATGATATCTCTACTTGAGGAAGATACTTTTCCCAAAAAAATTTAAATACACAGATAAACATATTAGAATATCCTTTTGGGTATTTATTGTTATATCATATCAAAAATATATATACGGATGACATGCAGTGCTTATAGCTAACTCATTATGAAGTGCCTACTGAACACTTCACCAGAACATCAAGGTAAACACATAGTCCTGATCATTCAAAATAAGATATAGAAATCCCAAAAAAAGTAAAACATATTTAATGCATATTCTATATTATTGTTCAATATAGATCTCCAATGTGATGACAGAAAAGTGTGAAGACTTTATAAGGAGTTATAATACAACCCATTTAGAATTATTCCTAATTAATGTTATGGGGTGTCCTATAGAAATTTTCATGGTGTTGTTTTACCTGTTAAATATTGGTTTGGGTTATAGTTTTAAAATCCTCATATAATTTTTTTTCTAAATATTAAATTTCCAACATAGCAATATATGAGATACAACCCTATAAAGTTTCACTTCATTCCATACAATAAATGCACTCTTTCAAATATCTATACATATTTTTACTTATAGAATTAATATAAAATTAGGAACTATGTGTTTCATCCAATGACACATTCCTAATAATTGGTATGTAAGAGACACATCATAATTTTCTCAACATTATCAGACCATCCCAATTAGAGATAAATGTTGTAACATTTGTCTCCCTTTTCTTCAGCACTACATTTTAGTTATATTCCCTATTAATTATTACATGTATAAATGTATGAACATTAATTTGAGAAACATAATATTCCCCCTTCCTTAAATATATCATGAACTGTCCTTTCAAGATCAATAAATAATATATCATATTTGTTCCTCATCAGGACATATTATCAAGACCCGTTCTATTGAAAGCATCATCCCATGTGTTTTTATTATCTGGGTCGCAATTTTTTGTGTAGTCATAAAATTAAATAATCTCTAACCATATTCTCAAGAATATATTAAAATCTTTTTGTAAGGATATATAATTTATACTTTTATTTTAAGTATATATATAAAACAATTCTCTATAAATTTAATACCTCTATATATTCAAAGAAATAATTACTATGGCTAACTCCAAAAGTAGAGTTGGGTAATTTTTCTCAGAGAGCACCTATTTTTATGGTTTATTATTTAGAATTATATCATTCTAGATGATAAATCTTTTCATCTTCTTCTTAAATGATTTTCTAAATTTTTAATACCCCTCACCAATAGAGGGTAATTAAGTAATAGGTTCAATAACTATACTTCTATTTAGTTCATTGAAATTCTCCTCATATTAAAATATTCAATGTATCATAGCTCTCTTCTAACTCATCTTGTTGAATTGATTGAACAACCATGAAAAAATGTCAATTAAATTCTCTACAATTTCAATACAATACATGAAATAATTGAATCTATATCATATAGCTTGGAATAATAAAAATGTAAATAACATCCATAATTGATATACCAATAGATATACACTCAGTTGATATTATATGACACAAAAGGAATATATTTATATCCAAAATTAACATGATGTAAATTTATCATAATGTTCCTTCTTTTATAAGGTCATCAGTACAATTCACATGTTATCTTAATGGTGATACTTTCAATTTAAATATATAAGAATATCATATACAAAGACTACCATAAACTGATCAATATAATATCTAAATAATCTAATCATTAAATATATGAAGAACATTAGGGAATTTGTAAGACCAAATGGTGACACTATATAATCATACTAATCATAACATTTTAGAATGGTGTCTTAGGTATATATTCTATATTTACACTTAATTAATGAAAATGAGAATGAATGTCAATATAGAAAAGGTATTGAGATCCATCCAATTTATCAAATAAAATATCAATATGGGGTAGCAATTACTTGTTCTTTATTGTGAAGATATTATGTTCTCGATAATAAATTCATAGTAACATTGATATTTCATTCTTATTAACAAAAAATATACTTGATCCCCAAGGTGAAACACATATACTAATGAACCTATTATGAATGTTCTCCAAGAGTTCCTTCTCTAATCGAAGTAAATCGATTGGGTCCATTCTATAGGGGTTCGTTGAAATTACCGAGGTGCATGTTATTATCTCTATTGATAACAAAACTACATGATTTGATTAATAAATTGGGAAATACAATGAAAAAAAATTAAGAAACTCCTAAAAATAGAAATATCATTGATGTTCTGTTTATCCCCTACTATATGATATAAACACACATTTTGAATAAGAATCAAGACCTATACTGTTGATGTGATCTCATGATGATGTTCACATTTATAATCACACTAGTAGATAATCGTAGGGATTTTGGGAATATCAATCATGATTTCCCTTCCATGGAATGTGTTTTTTCATTATGTATATAAATACAATGCATTCATAAGATGACATAAAATTCAAAAAGTGAGAGGATGAAATTATTTTAGATAAGAAAATCCCCACAAACATCAACTAGAAAACAATTATAGATCAGTGATATGATCATTATACAATTATTAGTTTTCACAACCAATTCGTCATCTGATTTGTTGGGTTTCATTTTGATACCCTTATAAAATTATTCTAATATAAATTATTTGTTAGATTAAAATTAAAATAATTCATTAATAGTTATAAATCTGACTGATAATGAATCTTCCAACATATTGTTATCATACACGTCATTAGAACTAGAGTTTACATGAGATTTCTCATTTTATCTAAACATAGGATGTTGCTGGAAAAAATAATGATCATTAAGCTTTCTATTTATTCCCATGTTAGCATAATTATGACATTCCATTCATTTGAAACATCTGAGTGTGGATAGTATAATACCCCATTATTTTGTGAATGATTTTTTCAAATTAATGTAATCATTCTATATATTATAAAACACATAAAATAGTTATTTGTTAAAATGGTTAGACAAAATTACTTTCACATGGAATCGACTTGTCTTACACTACCTAAGAATCCGGATTGTTGTATGTTATAGACAATACTAAGTTTCTATGAAGCTCCATTTTATTACTATAATTATTTAAATGTGATAATTGTAACATATGCCTTAAAAATAGTAATATGATTAGTAATAAATAATATTCAAATATTTTTTATAATATTTCTATAGAAATAAAATATATTTATTTTAATAGTTGTAATTTTTGGAATTCTATTATATGTTTTAGAATACTATTTTCTTAAATGAATTTATTTTAATATCAATCTATGAAATATAATAAAATAAAATTTTTAAGAAAATTTAGAAATTAAATATGGTAAAAAACGTTCATTTTAGAATTTATAAATTTGAAATTATCCTATGTCGAGTTTCTAGGATATTTATGATAATCATCATTTTTTGATGAATAGGGAAAAATGATGGGTTTTCATTCAAAACATAAATTTCATATAATTTCTTTATAATGATAAATTATAATTCAAATAGGTTGAAAAGGTAAATTATTTAGTAATCTTATCAGTTAACACAATTTAGGTCATTGTGATCAATATTACCTTGAAATTGGGTATAAAAACATAGAAAAAGTTTGGATGTTTTTATTTTAGAAAATCGCACTATCGTTAAGTCAAAGTGATTTATTTTAAATTAATTTGTTCCACATATGTAAATAGAATTTACAATGATTAATTCAATATTTAGAATCCAAAATATTTATAATTTCAGATAAATTAACTTCTTATTACTACAAATATTGGTGAATGTGATTAAAATTAATTGGGATGTTTAAATGAAAAATAATATTAATAATATTCTAATCCAAAAAATTTAGACCCAAATCGACCAATAATCTCTTCCAGAAATAATTTATGGAAATTATTAGACCATGATCCTTCCATTATTGAGTTTTTTTGTTTAGTATGACCTTTTTAGATTAAAATGTATGTACACCTATCTTCTTTTCGATGAAACTCTATGTGTCCATTCCCTATCCTATAAAAGCCCAACACCTTTTACTTTTATTCACACCTCTAAAACCACATAGGATTGGAAACGATAATACTAATATACTTAAAAAATAACTCCCTTAATCTTATAAGCATCCTATTAAATATAAATCAATCCAAGGAAACCATTAGGACAAACCAAAATAAGTTACTTGATTAAGAGGAAACATATTTTCTCAAACTCTTTTATTTTATTTTCATTCTCCACCCCCTCCACTAAATTTATTCTATTATTGTATAACAAAAACACTATTATAAATATGATAGGATTTTTTATGATATTCTATTAACTACACTTACACATACCTCCATATAATGGTGTAATGAATATACTATATATGTGTACGAAAAACAACAGCCTCACAAAACGATGACTGTTCATTTTTCATATACCACCTACCATGGTAGACATTAAGATGAAAATTATGTTTATATATGTTGTGTATTATTTCTATTATGTATTAAAAAAATATATAATTCTATTAAAAAACATGTAATTATAATATACATTTTGTTTTATTGATATAATTTTTAATGAGAAAGTGTGGACTCCTAACCCATCAAAGTGATGTGATTTTGTCATACACTACAGTGAATGTATTATGTATGGATTTAGTGAATATAAATTATACACCTATGATATAATACATTAACTATAATAATTACATATATGAATATATATGCATATATGTCTTTTATTTTATTTCTTTAAGCACGTCAATTATATAGTAATAGTGTTCATGCGTACAAACTGCTTACCATCTCAATAAATGGTGTATTCCATTTCATACTTATATATAATACATATTATTATAATAAAAATATAATGAATTCCAATAATATTTATTGCATGGCCCAGATTTTTGAAATCATTATATAAGTATATGGATCAATGATATAACAAATTATGACCCATACGAAAAATATAGTGGATATTAACCGAAGTGAATCCTTAATATAGAATCATTAACAAGCGGGCAATATAAGGCCATAATCAAAATATTTATCATATTTTTAGTTATAATATGGTGATGTGATTTATTTATAATAAATTTCTATATATCATATAGGTGGTTTGAATTATTATGATGAGCTTCAAGATATAATGTAAAGATATTTCATCTCACTTTGTATTTATTTGAGATATATTCGTTATTCACCACCCATTAATTTTATGTTGTGCATATACTACCAATTAATGTATTAAATTATTATTATTTATAAATTTATGGGTATATACATATCCATTCGTTGACCATTATTTCATAGGATTAATTATTCAAAATTTACCAAATTTGTAATACAATTTTCTATCAATTTTCTTTCTTTGAGACACGTGTCTTTTTATGAACCTAAATTATTTCTATAGGTGTATATTCTTCCCTTTGAAAAGTAATATTTTAAAATATTTATATGATTATATTTTAAGATTCATTTAATTTCAATTTATTATAATCGGGAATAGTTCAATCTTACTATGTGATAGGAGTTTATTGAAACATTATCATCTCTTATCAATATTTTATCTAATTATGATTTCTTTATAGAAATATTATAATTCATCCCTCATGAATATTTCTACATTTTATTATCCTTTAGTTATTCAATAAATTTTCATGTATTTTTTCTTCTTATATACACTTTATCATATAATATAGTTTTAATAGATTTTTTAATAAATATCTATTTTACCATCTCTTCAGTTAGAAATCTACATTCCTTCAAAATAATATTTCTTAAAATGGATTTCCATGAATTTTTTAATCTTCTCTAATAATCATTATATGACTTTTTTCCATTTTTCATTTTACGGATGTTTTTAAAGGACCCATCATGTCTCTTTCAGATAAATGAATTTTTCAAACCATTTACCATAAAAAATAAATGTTCTTCTTACCTAAGATGACATATATGGATTGAAAATATTTATTTATGTGAAGACTCCTTTTCTTGTTTAAAAGTCATTTTTTATGAAAATATATTTTAAATTAAATATCACGGAAATTGTTTTAAATTTTTTTCATTATTTCATTATATGTTTTCAATTTATTTTTAGAAGAAAGTATTTTAAAAAGGTTTTTGTGATTATTTTGTATGATTTGATGGAAAATTTTTTAAAAATTATTTCAATTAAATTTTAATAATTATTTAATGAAAATCATTTCAAAAATATTTTCATAGCACCTTATTTATGTTAGAATGAAAGTTTTTTACAAAATATATTCAATATTATTTTATACGTATTTACTAAAAAAAATAAAGAATATTTTATACATATTAAAGGAATAAGGATTTCGATATTATGTCAAGACATATTTATATTATAGAAAAGTACATTAAATGAATATTTTTTCAGAAAGTTTTCATCAACATTTATTATGTTTTTAAAGGAAAATGGTTTTCAAAACGTTTTAAATTTATCAATATATGTTCTTAATGAAAATGTTTTTCATATTTTTCCTTACAAGCAATCATTTTTATTTTCATAAAAATGGTTTTCAAAAGGTTTCCCTATTTTAATATATTTTTCTCAATGAATAAATGTTATTTTCATCATGAAACGTTTTCAAAATATTTTTATACGTTACTTTCTATCTATGATGACATCTATTGATATTACTAATTCACTTCTAGGAAATGATACCAATGATCCATTTATATTTTTATTTTAATAGTTAATGTTCTGAAAGAATATTGATTATGACACCCATTTATATTCCAATAGTTTTATTCTTTTGAAACCTGATTCGTTTCTTGGGTTATGTTTATGAATATATTATTATGAAACCTATATTTTCAAATTATTATGAAATTATTGTGAGTTTATGATAACAATTTCATTTCATGGGTTACGATATGATCTGTAATGATCTTCTGGAATTAGTTTGTATGATTTTCTTATGAAATGGGTGGGAACTATATGTCATTCCAATTCCTTAGTGACGATTAATATCTCATGAGGTATACTATGTTGGTGTTGGGAGTAATCCTTTACTACTAAGATGTCCATAGAAGTAAAAAATGAATACAAATACGGTGTGAGGTGGGAAATCATGCTACTGATATGGACAAGGTATTGAACCATGAAAACCAAGATGGTTTGGGGAGTTAACACATACTACAAAGATGGTCATGGAAATTATGCCTTGGATACTATATAAATCATATGATATGCTTATGTGTCTACCAAAATTCCAAATTTTATTCCTATGTTATGATTTCAGGACTTATGTTCTTAATTTCCTTATTTTTCTTGTCTTATGAGCTACCATGATTTATTACATGATTCATGTATATAATCATTGATATGTAGTGAATGATCATCTATTTTCATGATCATGTTCTTATAAAATGTTTCTCATTAGTATTCCTACATATCTCCATCGTTTACCCTTTCAGAGAATTTTATCTCACCCATTTTATTGTTTCCCTCCATAGGATATAATTTTATGTATTATATTAGATTTTTCTGAGTAGGTTGATAGGAATAAAGAACCAAGTGAGAGATATTAGATCTCACATATATACTAGTGTTTATGTTTCCATGTTTCCAAAGTCACTAGACTAGTATAATCATTGGGTGTTAATTTTTATAATGTTTTAAATATTCTATGAATGTTATGTAATATAAATTTATGAAAAAATAGGTTCACAAGAGATTGTATCAAAGAAATGATTTAGTTATCCTATTTAATAAATGTACCTTTGATAGATTTTTACCTAGGGGTAAAAACTCTGAAAATATTTTCAAGGCCTGACTCTGGGAAGTCCATTTTATGATAATGGTCCTTACTAGACACCTGGATTGATAGTATTGAAGTATATGATTTTCGAATTCCAAAATTCTTAAGATCATGAAATTTGTTAAATTAAATTTGTCTATAAATAACCTATTATGAACCTAGGGAGTCTTAAATTTAATAATATTTCATGATGATGACAACATAAAAATATTTATTTTCTGAATTATGTGGTTTTTTTCTATGATATGTTATACTCACAAAATGATTCTGCTTTTAATAAATTGAGGGAAACAAAAGGACATGGATTAACATCCAATGTGATTGAATATTTTATAATGATAATTCATATAAGATGATCAAAATAATGAATGATATTGTTATCATTATTAATTAGTTTTCACAGAGGATGCTTAAAAATATATACCTTAACCACCTATTAGAGTCACCAATGAAGAGAAAAAAAAGATTTTGTTGAGACTTTAGGAAAGGGATACAATGGAGGAAATATGTGTCCATTCTCTTGGGGTGGATAATGTGTGAATTAATCACTTAAGTGAATGTGTTAGAGGAATAATAAGGTGATTTTATTATAGTAATGAATGATACAATGCATGTTACTATATATGAGAAATGAAGAGTTCTGTTAATTAAATGGATAGTAATATTTTAATCCCTCAAACATCATAGAAGGTTAAGATGTTTATGTTTGTAATAAATATTCATTAGACAACTAAATGTCCCATGAGGAATGATCCTGAAGAGAATGAGAAAGGTGATGTGAGTATGGTTATATTACATATGATTATGAGACTACAAATAAAATTTTATTGGAAATGAGTATTATATAATAGTATTAGGTAGCCATTTTGTAGTCTATGAATGAAGTGAAATATTAAAAATTATTATGTATTTGAGAGGAAGGAATTATGTTATATTAATGGTCAAATGAAGAAGGATTTTACAGTTAATGTTTTTATTAAACGATTTAAATGATCCTATCAAATGTTTCCAGTGGATTGGAAAGGTGATTTTATGGCAAGGTGATTTCCATCAAAAATAGATTATTAAGGATGGAAAACAAATAATATGTTCCTTATGATAAAATAATGTTTTTTTGATAATTATATGTTGTATATATAAAAATAAAATGGTAATTTATATGTAGAAACTAATTATGGACTTTTTGGAAAGAAGATCATGCTATCATGGATGAAGTTTTGAACTTGTTAGATTTAGGTAATCTATCATGTAATCTATGAAATAAGTAACTATGAATGTTTCCCAAATGATTTTATATCAATTCATGTTATTACTATGTTTCAAGAGAATATAAGATGAGGGTATAAAAAAGATTGCAATGTGAATAACATGTGCTACTTTGTGATATATGGTGGATCATTATTAAGTTGATTTTTACACAATGTTTCTAATGTTTGGTATTGTCATCATTTAGGTGGGTAATTAAGTTGACCATCATGAGAATATTATATAAATCTTTGGAGGAAGTATTTATGTATTGATATTGTATTGGAATTCTTGGATAAAAGTTTACTTAGTGATTAACCTTATTTTAATGATGTACATCATATTTATTTTGGAAGATATATATATTTTTTAAAGGGACATTATATATGTTGGGTGATGTAAAATAATGTCTGGAAAGTACATGGATCGTGACCCCATGACCAATGGAAAATAAGGGTTTCACACATACAAGTGGCTTACATGACATACTGGTAAATGTATTATCATTTTTATGAAACTTTTTAATGATGAAATAGAACTATTACTTTTTAAGTTCAGAGAATAATGTATTAACAATATTGATATTTATGGATTGTTATAGGCAAATAGTTATACTTTTTATTATTTTATGGGCATTATGATTTGAAAAAAATGTATTTTAGTGCTTCTAACATCAATGATAATTTTTGGAAATCAATTTCATGATATAATGGATGAATTAGGAATAGATAAAAGAATAAGCAATGAATAATTTTTTTATAGAATAATAATAACCAATTACAATTTCATACATTATAGGTTAATAAAATAATTACTCAAATATATTATAATGATCAAAAAATGTTATCCTAATACCATAATTCTTGTTTGTCCAACGACCTTCTAAATCATCAGATATTTATGAAATTGAGGCCCTCATATTTTGAATAATCATTAACATAATTTTTGATTTATGACCTCTATCTCTCTATATAAATATTTAGACTTTTACTCTAGGTATAATCATCACTACCAACCTATATTCTCATTTACATAATCCTTTTTCACATATTACTTTGTCTAACAGTTTTTGTTCTACCATTACAGTTTTAATGGAGTTTTATTATTAATTTTTTATGATGCAGGATTTAGTGAAAATAATGTTCATGTATTAATTTTTTAATATGTTTGATAAATTTAAAGTCAAAAATTCATTTTAATTGGGGTAGAATGTAACACCTCGTGATTTTTTGAATTATTTTAAAAATTAATTTAACATTTTTACATTTGTTTTAAAAAATGAAAATTAATTTATATATAATAATACACTAATATAAACACTTCTTATCCACTGAACCATCACATCTTTCTCTACAGGAAACACCCACTTAGAGTACATTACAAACAATACGATGTTTCTACGACGCATCATTTTATTCTTACAATTATTTCAATGAGATAATTATATCTTATCCACTAAAATTTGTATTAGTAATAGTAATAAATACTTTTAAAATATATTTTATAATATTTTTATAGAAATAAAACATATTACTAATGAAAGATATATTTTTTTGGTAATTCCCTTATATGTTTAGAAATTCTAGATTCTCAACTAAATTAGTTTTAATATCCTTCAATGAAAAAATAATAAAATTACATCAAGAAACAATTTTAATGTCAATTTGAAAAAATATACTTAATTTTATAATTAATAATTTTGAAATTATACATGGGTGAATATTTTATATTTTTCAAAGAAACTTCATCTTTGGATAAAAAGTTAATATATCATGATTTAAATAAAACTCCATTTTCAAATTATTAATTTAATAACGATAAATTATAAATTACATTTGGTTAAAAATTTATTTAGATAATATTTTAATCTATTTTTACGATTTAGGTCATTGAGATCAATTACGCATTGAAATTACGTAAAAAACATAGGAATTTTTTTGACGTCTTTACTTTAAATCCCCATAGTGTAGTATCATCAGCAGGATTAATTTTAAATACATTTATTCCATATATGATATTAGAGTTTTGAAAATGGATTCCATATTTTGAATCATAATAATTTATAATTAATAATGTGTTCAACATTTTTTTACCATATATATTAGTGAATGTGATTAAAATTAATTAAAACAGTTAAGAGAATAAATAGGTTAATAAAGTATAAAACAAAACAATTTAAGACCAAAAATGATGTAGAAACTTGTAAAAACTCAATTTTCAGAATATTATTATGAAATTAACATTAATTTATTCATATTTTTTGTGTTTTTATGTTTTATTTTGTAAAACATTTGTACCCCTTACCTGTTTTCTAAAATTCCAAGTGTGTCCATTACCTTACCTAAAAAAGGAAACTAACTCTCCCCATTCATCACACATCTCAAAAAGGTTTGCCTTGGCCAATATATTCCAAATACACAACAAAAAATACCGCCATTCTTCCTAGTAGAATAATCTTGTAAATAATCAAATACAAAGAAGTCTTTTTTTACAGACTAAAATGACTGAACTGATTAATTGGTAATGTATTCTCTGAAACTACATTATTTTATTTTATTTCTCAACCCCTCCACCCTATTTATTAGACTCGTTTATAACAAAAAAATTATAATAAATATAGTTATATTTATTAATGGTAATTTGTTTACCTACACTTACAAACGCCAAAATCTAATTTTTAACAAACAGACTATTTTCTTGGGCGGCGGACTATAGTTTCATGAAATTATGGTTGTTCAATTTTCATTTATCATCTATCATAGAGAAAATTATTATGGAAACAACATTTATATATGATAAATATTAAATTTATTTTTTATTTAATATTTTGTGATTATTTTATAACACTTGTCTTTATACATTCTAATTTGTGTTAATTTGATAATTTCGCTTGAGGAAGTCCTGTCAACCAACACCTCAATGTTATTTGATTCGTTCATAGAATTCATGGAATGTATTGAGGTTGGGTTTAGTGAATATATTTTACACATAGATGATATAAAAAATTTAGTAATTATATATATACAAAAATATATATATTTGCCTTTTATATTATTTCTGTCAACATGAAAATTAAATGGAAATAGCAATCACGCGTACATATGACATACAATATCCATGAATAGTGTATTACGTTTTGTACATAAATATTATATAGATTATTATAATACACATATAATGAATATAAATTTTATTTAAATCATTTTTATATTCTAGAAATCATGATATAAGTATAATAGCAAAAGTTTGAACAAATTATGATACACGAAAAAAGTGGATATTACCTGGAGTGAAACCTTAACATAGAATAGTTGAAAAGTGAGTAATATAAATAATTAATATATACATACAAGGTGATAGATGTAATAATATGTTTATTTTATATGTTTATAATAAATTTATATTTATTATACAGCTTGTCTGAATGACTATGATGAGAGTCAAGACACAAGGTTAAGGGATTTCGTGTTACTTTTTATTTCCATGAGATACATGATTTATTCACCACTCAGTCTTTTTATGTGGTTTGTGTATTTCCCATAATATAATTCTGTAATTATTATACATAACTTTATTTGAATTTACATATCCATTATGTGATCATAATTTAATTGGGTTTATGTTTGAAAAGATATTTAATCCCAAAAGTTATTTTGCATCAATTTTCCTTCATTGAGACACATGATATATGAAAGAAAATTATTTTTTGGAGGTTTATTTACATTCATTTTACATGTTATTTCTTGAATCAAAATCATTTCATGAAATTTTATGTGTCACATAACATTAATTTCATACATGGGTGGTATAGTTCAATGTCACTATGTGATAATTCTTTATTGAAACAATATCATACCTTTCTGATATTGTTTATTATTTCACATCCATTTTGTAAATCATATCATCTATCTATATAGATAATTAATGATTTTTATTTTCATATGGTTATTTATGATATATTCATTTATTTTTACCAATATATTACTATTTGTTACAAATTATAGTTAGAAATTTTCTTTATGAAATCCCGAATTTACCCTCTATTCAGTTAGAAAACTGTATTCCTATAAAAAGATTTTTTCAAATAGGGTGTACAAAAATATTATACTATTATCCTATAATAATTTAATGAATACATTCCTATTTTATTTTTTACCAGTTTTTTCAATTGTATATTTTTATCTCTTTCTGAGCAGAGAATTTTTCTATCATTTTACCATGTAAAAGGAATGTTCAGCATATCTCGTATGAAATTTATGAATTTACCCACCATAATTTTTGTGAAGATTCATTTTTAGTTTTAAATGGTTAATTTTAATGATTTTTTAAAATCATTTTCAATAAAATTGTTTCTAATGTGTTTTAATGATATATTATTAAATTGTAAATGTAATTTTCCTTGAATGTGTTTTTCAAAAGGATTTTGAGATTCTTTTATATGTTTTTAAAGAATATTGTTTTCAAATTGTTTAAATTATTATTTTATAATTTTTTTAGATAATTGTTTTTTTCTAAATATCTTTGATGATTATTTTATAATTATTAAAGGAAAATTGATTACAAAATGTTTTAAATCTTCTTTTAAATTTTTTCAAGGAACACATTATATTAAAAAATTAAAGCTTATTTTATATGTTTTCATGGAAACCGTTTTTTTGAAAATATTTCATTACATTTTATAATATTGAAATTTATTTCTATGAAATGGAATTTAAAATTTTTTCAATATCCTCTTATATATTTTAAAGGAAAATTATTTTCAAAAAGTTGTCAATATTTCTCTATATGCATCTAATGAAAAATGATTCAAAATTGTAAACAAATATTTAATTAAAATAATTCATTTTTAAATAAAAAATGGTTTTCAATGGTTTTTCTTTTGTTTTAATGATTTTTTTCAAATGAAGATATATATTGTCTTCATGAAATTTTTTCAATATATCATTCCAAGTTATTTTATTTCTAATATGGAATTTATCGATGTCATTATTTCCCTTTTACTAAATTATCCAATGTTTCATTTAAATTTTTTTCATTAATAAATTATTTATTGAATGAATGATGATTAAGAAACCCATTTATATTCATTAGGTTATATTCTTTTGAATCTTTCTTTTTTTCAAGGGTTATGTTTATGATGAAATTATTGTGAAACCTATCGTTTTTCACATGTTAGGATATGATATCATGTTTATGGTACCCATTTCATTTACTAGCTCTTATATGATTTTTAATGATCATATGGTATATGTATGTAATATTTTATTATGAGATTTGTGAGACCTGTATATCCCAAAATATCATTGGTTAATGAATTATATCTAATGATATAGAATAAGATAGTCATTGTAGAAATAATTGACTAATAATATGGCCATGAGAGTGAACCATGACTCCCATGATGATATGACGAGTGAACCCATGTTATTAATATGGAAATCAGAGTAAACCATGAATACTATGACTCTATGTGGAGTGAACCCATACTACTAATATAGCCTTACAATTAATGCATTGGGTATTATGGAAATCATATAATATCAACATTTGTATGCAACAAATCAATTATTTGAGCCTATTTTATTATTTCACAGATTATGTTATTTATTTCCTTATGATTCATATATGATGAATGACCAAGAATTATTCCATTAATCATATATATGACCATTCATAAGAAATGTATGATCTTCTATCTTCATGATCATGTTCTCATACCTTTATGCATATGATTATGCTTACATATCTCCCTTGTTTACACTTATTAAGAATTTCAGATCTCCCTTTTTTTTATTTTCTTCACTAGGTTATGAAGATATCTATAATGTTAGATGTGGCTAAAGAAGGGTTCTTGTAATGGAGAACCTATTGGAAGTTAATGTATCTCACATTTTTATTAGTTTTTATGTTTCCATAGGCTATAGACTAATATCGTTTTTGGGTGTTCTTTTGTATAAGGTTTTTCGAATTTCTTAGAGGTCATGTAATGCTAATGTGTCAAAAGTGAGGGCCTCTATAGGTATGAAATTTTGTAGAGATTTAACTCTATTTTCATTGTTTACCTACTTATTTCCATCACATTAAAATTTAATTCCTAAATACATTCCTTTCAACACTTAAAAAAATTAATCAATCCCCTTAAGGCAATTTCCCGTTTTCCCATCCACACATCATGCCTGAAGGAAATATCATATTTTTTTATCAATTTTTTGTAGAGAATAATATGAATTAATACAATATTTTATAAGATATTTGTGGTTATCATCAATTTCTATTTCCACCGTGATTGATTTTCAAACCATTTTTTCATAGCTACACAAGTCCACTTGGTCGAACACCCTTTGTTGACATAATTTTATTCTAATTAAAAAAATGAAAAAACGTTAATTTTTGGTTATATCATAATATCAAAAGAAAACATTAAAACTATTGAAATAATATATCCTAAGTACCAATGGATTCCTTACCCTTTTCCAATAGCTCATGGAATTACATCTCTCTTTTTGTATGAATAATATGAGGAATGTAACTATTGAAAAAAGTATCCTAAAATCATCCCACTCACTGGAGGAAATTTAATCCAATACCCTCATATACGTGATAATATTACACCATTGATCTATATCACCTTCTTATTGGTTGATAAAATTAATTTTTTCAGGACATAAACACTAAAGAATAGAAAATATATTTTTTGTGGTACTAATCCATTTCTCAATAACTAGTGGGTGAGAAGAACAACCAAAATAAGATGCATGTTTCCACTTGTTGTTCTCTATATATTATGGTCCCTATTATTCTTATTTGTATATAAAACATGATGTATAGATTGATATAGTTTTGTTATCATTAAAAATATATTTTTCCATGCATATCAGATTACATTTTTCTTATTTGGAAGAAAATATATTAACTTTTCATTGAATTCAATAGTTAACATGATTACTTTGGGTAGCTACAATATATTATTCCAAAAATTACTGTTTTTTAAAATAAATCATATTGGGAGAACAAATAGTCATCAATGATTATTTTGAATTCTGGAACCCAGAAACCTTATTTTCATTTAACGAAACATTAAGAATAACCTATGTCATCTATGATCATAATATATTCACAAACATAATGATGATTCATAATGAAAATTTCAATTGACCATGAAATATCTTAAGGAAGTGTTAGACTAGTTTTCGAGTAAGGTAAAACTCAACGTGCCTCAAAATGATGGATTAGATAAACTAGAACTACTAATTTTAGTTGTAGAGACCCAATACACATATTTAAAATAATCAAATCAAATTTTAGTATCTAAAAAGGTATTTGATTCTAAAGAACCAAAATTATTTCCTCAATATATCATAGTGTGGTCTAATATCCTAATTATTATCATAATGTATCTATCTAATGTTTTCTAATCCTAGTTTCCTAATGTTAACTAAACATATCCAATGATACCAAATATAATCACCTATGTATTTCATACATAGATATTACATCTGAATAGATTAATTTTAAAATAATTAAACAACAATATTTCAAAGAATCATAAAGGATTAATGTCATTTAAAACATGGAAAAATAAAAAAAAATATTTCATAAGTGAACTAAATTATATCCCACTATGTTTTTCATAATTATAACCCTTCTTAGAAATATCATACACAAAACCATTATACCTAACATCGGGAAATGAAAAATAATAAATTGTTATCTAAGAGGATTCTTAAGGGAAAGTATGGGGTATATGTAAACATAACATGGTCATAAGGGAATGTGAACATGAAAAAAACATTTGAAAACAATATCGTGCATATTAATGATAAAAGTCATTATTCATGGCATTAAAATTAGTAGATCATAAGAAATTATTTAAAAATTAATCAAATAACATTATTTGTGAGAGAATAACATTGTCATAATACATGAAATTTAGTAATAAAAAAATAATATAAAATAATTTCATTTGTAGTGAAGGATCATATCCATGTGTATCATAGTAGAAGGAGTTCAATACCCAAACCATCATTGTAGTCAATGTTCAATCCCAATAATATCAGAGTGGATAAAATCCCTTATTACATTTGATTATCTATTTATTCTAGTCTAGTTTATCATATGAGATGTCAATATTTACTCAATGAATTAGAGTGACATATAGTTCCCACCAATAACATTTTCAAAATTGTATATACATGTTCATCAATATCATAATACATTAATAATATCAAGACCCCAAAAAAGAAATGTGTTTTGTAAAAATTTCTTCATATAATCACCTATGGAAATGGAATATGCTTTATAAATATTTCACTATTTCATCATAGCATAATCCATTGATAAAATAGTGGGATTCAAATGTATTTCACCCTTGTATAACCCATTGAATAGAAATGGGTCTCATAAAAAAGTCAATATAAACATAAAAAACATAGATTAATAATTATTATAGAAATAATGGATCATATCCCCAATAAATCATATTTTTTATAAAAGGATATCATCTTAGATAGAAAATTATTTTTAAAGATCACTTCACATATTTCAGGGTGGGAAATAGTATTCTAACATCGAATAGACCATTTTTAAACATAATGATCACATGGTATTTAAAAAAAATTATGTCAAAATAACCATGTATGAATATAATATATTTTTCAAATCATTTATTTATCAAGGAAATGGGTAATTATTTATATACTGTATGTGTAAAAACACGATTACTTTCACATTTTTAGTAACAAGTCAAAAGATCCTTTTTTATAAGTTGACAATAACATTCCTTTTAAATGATTTTATAAAATGTAAAACATGGTAAAAATTTAATTTTGAAAAATTTTAATATTTAAAAAATTTATAATACTTTTTTTATAAAATATTTATATAATAAAAATATTGACTAAAAAGATAAATAATGTTGATTTTAAATAAAAAATATATATGATATGTTGAGTACATAAAGATTGGATAATAAGATGAAATACTTTATTCTCAATTAATTACTATCAGATAATAAAAATATTAATTTTATTTGGATATATATTATAATATTTCATTATTAGAAGAACAATCATAAACATTATTGATAAATAAAGAGATTATAAAATGATATCAATACCACTTTGGTACATTTCAATAATATTCCCAATGATATAATAACATTTAATAAAATTTAATATACATAAAATAAAAAATATATTAATTTAACTTATAAAATGGGTTGTCTATACACATCATAAATCAACGTAGATATATAATATAACCTATGTCCAAAAGAATTGAGTTCTAGAAATAAATTATTTAACATAAGTCTCGACATTACTCATACATGATCAATTATACATTTTAATAATTAATATTTTCTTATACAAATAACATGTAAACATAATAATATATATCATACCATATATTATTTACTTATATCAATTTATCATAAGTTTATTTAATAATCATTATTAAAATAACCATTTTATGTGATCACTTATTCATTTTTACTATATGTTTTGGTTCGATAGATTTGGTCATTGTACATTCATAATTGCAACAAAATATCAAAAATTTAATATTTTGTATTAATATTTTTAATATTTATTATATAAATATTTAAAATTAGTCATAAATTATTAAGGTAGAAAGATGAAATACACTATACACAGAGAAGGTATGATGTGCATACACATGAATGATGATTTCATTTTATTCAGGGATAAAATGAAAATTGGTACAAAGAAATTCACCATAAAAAATAATTATTATTTCATATATATCACAAATGGATATTCTTTTTATTCTTATAACCATTCATATAAGAATATATGAAAAATATTTCGTATCACATTGTGATGTGGTAGTATGAAAAACACATTAGTGATGTTATCATATTTTCTAATGAATAGAAAGAACGAATGAATATGTAAAAAAATAATTCAATAATATTGTTTAATTAAAAAATTTAATGTATATTCTATATATCCAACAATACACTAATATGTGATAATAGGAAATGGAGAATGAATTAAAATGTTTAATATGTTTATAATCTATCATATACAGGATCAACATTTTTGTTTCCCATTTGAGGAGAGTGAAAATTGATATAGCTAAATAACATAACATAATAACATATAAATAAATGTAATATATTGATGTAATTATATCAGTGTGGATACATAATATTTTATTGAAGTGGAGTAAAAAATAAAGTGAAAAAATTCAGTTAAGAATTGTTATTTTCTTCAGATAACCACCATAGGTTATGAAAAAAAGTATTAATAGGAGGGATTCGTACTAAAAATAAGGACTCTAATAAATCATTAGTGATTTCAGGATGGTATTTGGGTAGGTATTGACAAAAAAAGGGTTTCTGATGTTTGAATAGCAGAATATATAAGAGGCCTTTAAATATTGTGGGAGATGACAAACATGGAATTTTTTGTAAGAAAAAACTATAACCATAGTTTTCACATTCCATATAGAACATAAATAGGCCTTTATAAAACCATAGAATTCATATTTTCTAAATACATCCACAAAATTTCAATTATAGAATTTTATTTTCATTTCACACCTTATCATTTTTTAACCCTTGGGTAAACAGATTGTCACCTTACACATGATAATTATTCTTTACAGTTTTAACTATTAATTGTGGTGAAAAATTAAATTTACATGATTAAATAATAATAATTATTATTATTCAAAATATTTAATACATTTTATAATTTTTAACTACAAAAGGTGGAATAATTAAATATAATATAAAACCCATAGATGAAACGAAACATCATTTTTACAATGAAGATGTTCTCCAAAAGATTGAAATGTTTTTATATAAAAATTCCACATGAAAGTAATTTTAAAGAACTAAATTGGAATAATAAAACAATAATTGATATAATGTTAATTGTAAAACCATCTTCAAACAATTTATAAATTTCTAAATGATATAAAAAATATAAAATTATGAATAAAAGTCCTTATTTTTTTTAACTTTGCATCAAAAAAATTTTCATTCACGAAATTATTAATAATTAAATAAAATATATTTTTATCTTATAAAAATAAAAAATAAATTTTATTCTTTTGATTATGTTTTCTAAAATTATAAAATTTTAATTTTAATGTACTTCTTCATTTAAGACCACATTTAACCTAGGTGCCCAATGTGTTTCTGATCTTATGTTCATATATTTTCACTAATGTAACATACACATTGGACTGGTTATTTCCTAGAATACCACTCAAAATCACCATTAAATGAAGTTTTCTATGAATTATTAATATTTGAACAATTCTCAGGTTCACCAAAAGATATGACTAAATCTCGCTAAAACCAACCTAAGGGCACCTCCTAATGTGACCTAAAAACATAACCTAGATTTTTCATATTAAATATATCCCCATGGGTCCTCATTTGAAACATATTTTTAGAAAAATAATCTTTTAGATGTTACCCTATTATGCTTATCCATGTTTGTAGCACACATTTTGGTAGGTCTCATTCCAAAACCCTCAGGTAACTGACCATGAATTATGGTGATAATTTTATACAATGGAAAAATCCACTGTGATGGACTATATTGACCATAGTAATCATTGAATTTTTTAAATGATACATGGAATAAACATAAAAATTCACCATTAAAAAGAACCCCATATGGGTAACCCTATTTAATAATGATATTTCTCTCACATGTTCTCAAACTCGGGGAACCATACCTCCCTAGTGTGATTAATGTGTACCATCTCACCCTAGTTCTCCTGAGAAAAAACATATCACCATAGGTAGACCTAGGTAAACCATTTATCATTACATTAATTATAATATATTACATATATGGACCTCACTACATTTCAACCCATTCTCATTACTCACTATGTTTCATCATATTATAACACCCTAATAAGGAAACACTATTTATATAGATCTCACTATAGAAAACCCTTATGTCTACCTAAAAATGGTGAACACGTCGTATATCCCTCAATTGGATCCTCTTAATATATATCTCTCGTGTGCTTTTTCACTCCTTGAATCCCCACTTATGGTAAAACATACAAGAGAACTGTCACTAGATTGCATTTTCTTTTTTAACCTCATTAGGGTGAATATATTATGTTGACCTTACTAGGGGATATTCATTGTGGGAACCGTTCTATGAAGAACACCGCATAGTGTCATCACTAGGGGGAGCACATTGAGTTTCAATAATTTTGGAACAAACTTCATATAGTCCCCTCTAGGTTACCCTAGTCAAAAGGCCAACATTATGGTGCCTATATCCCCCAGTTTCATAGATATGAATCCATCCACCCAGATCCCCTAACAAGGAATTTATTCCTTAAAGATACATCCCAAAACCATAGATATCCATGGTCATGGTATGCCGAACATTTTAATGCACACATTCAATAATTTAATCCAATAATATTTGATTTTCAAAGATCATCCTCATACCATTCAAAAACCCAAATGATATTATAATATTGGATTACATTGGTAACGAAAATCCTTATGATGGTGATATATTAGTGATTACTCATGGTTCAATGATATTTTTTTTGTATTCAATTTATAATAACTGTTGTATAAAACCACTTTAGTATTAATACCATATCATTCTAGTTATAAATCTATATCTCTCTTTACTTCCATATAACCTCTATTAACTAGTAGTAGTGTGTGATATTGAACATCTACCAAATTTTTCTCCCCTTATTTGTAATCCAGAAATACTTTCCCTTGAGACCATATTATCTATAAATTTATTCATCATTTCTCTTCTAATAGTGGATGATAAGTTGAAATATATGGGCCTATAATTAGGTATAATATCACAATCATTGAATAAATTAGGTAAGCCACATTCCCCGCCACAATGATAAATATGTTTATCTTCCAAATTTTTCATACATAGTTCCCAGACAATGCATTGTTGTGAATCCTTTTTCCATATTTTAGATTCTATCGGGATATCTTATATCCAACACAAAGAATAAATCACATGATATTTTAGGTAACATTTGATCATTCAATGTCATGTCAGAACGGTAGAACCTTATTATGTTTCCAAATTACATAATGCTAAATAATAAGGTATACAAAATATATGGGAAAAAGTTATTATTCATAATAGGACACGTAGGAAATCACTTTGATTTTAAAAACCAAAATCCTAGATATTCTATATGAACTACAAGGTCCTTGATAGTTAATCTATTGGGATATATTGGTAGCTTTAATAATGATTAAAGAAAAAAACAACTACATATAATTTATCCCAAAAACATAAATACTCCATTCATTGCATGTACAATCTCTCACATAGAAATATTCCCTGTGAAAACCAAATCCCCCATATATCCTTCACCTCTATTCATATCCCATTTATGTGAGGTCGTATTTCTTTTAGGAATACATATCCTCCCTATATCACATTTCATACTTTGTTAATGACCATCAATTAAGTCACTAGGATATACACATTAAATATATCTATAAATTATTATTTGGTTATACTCTGGATTGGATCCCTATCTATATCACTAGTCTATATCCCTACTATATCCATATACTCTTGAGGATATATTTTTTCTTCGATCACCATATATATATCACCACGTTAATCCATAATCTTAATCAAATCTATATTCTCCTTGTTTGGCCACATCCCAACAAGGATCGTACAAGAAAGAGAAACTCATGTGGTTGATCCATATATACAATTTCATATATTATCCACAACATGCTTCTAGTTTCATGATAAAAAAATTTTCCATCGTGGATCTTGTTTCATGATCATATAAGGTTTGATGCGTCATATTTAGTGGAATAAAAAATTATTAGTTCAGATTATATTTAAATGGATATAAAAAATCTTCACATCATGAGCCTGATCCCATCCTAAAAAAACCAGTTACTTTCCTTAGTGGAGTAAAATCCCAGATTTACTAGAGAAATGAAATTAAAGAAAAATATCTCTAATAATCCTCACATCATTCAATACGTGTATCCTTGAATAAATTAAGGTATAATCCAAACCACTTGATACTTGGAATTAATCATTTTTTAGGTTAACATGGTATATTAATAACATTATACGTTAAAATTTCAAAATACATTTCTAATAAATATGGGAATCCAATAGTAGGAAATAAATTACCCTCAATTGGTTTAGATAATTTTGACTTCTAATCCTTTTATTTAAAGGATTATTATAATCTCTAATTAGTATGACTTAATTACCACATATCATTGTAAATTATCTATATAAATTAAAATAGTAAACAAGGTTGGAATGCACCTGGAACGAAAATTATGAAATATATATGAATCATATGTTTGAAAATTCATTGAACCGATTTTGTTTTTGAAATATATATATCTATTAAAGTTATATAGAATAAATTAGTAAATTTATTTTTATGTTTCATGAGACCTATCAAATCCTCAATCATCTAAATTATTAGATTTACTATAATGAAACAAATTTTATGTTATTAAAATAACTAGGTGATCCCGTAAATATTTTGTTAAAGGTTGTCTCCAACTAATCCCATCCAACAATAAGTAATTGATTCTCTGTTCTAAGAATACCATATGTATAAAAATATTCAATATTTTTTGTAGCTTAAGATACCTTCCATGAATTGATTCCATGTAACCTAACATACTAAAGAAAGGTTAAAAAGCTTTTGGAAGACATAATTATCTCAATACTCTTTGGGAACCTCTTTTTAGAGTTTGAAAATGAGTGTATCCTTTATTCCAGGTAAATACTGTAGACTCTCATCAAATTCATCATTACACAACTGTCACAAAAAACGTATCCCACAGATAAATCCATTCATTAGCATTGTATGGTGTCTACACCTCATTATCCTATAGGTCGGGACCCTTCTCAACCCTCTCTATGGGACAAAATGAAATAGTAATCAAGGATAACATTCCAAGGTCAGCAAGCAGTGGTGCACAAGGGTCAGGTTGATAGGATTCATTTTGATTAATATAGAACGAATATAAAATTAATCAATAGGGATCTAAAAAAACATTTCAATCCCTAATAGAAAATAATGACATTAAATAGTGGATACATTTTAGGGTAAAAATAATATTCCAATTCCAAAATATGAAGCTATTAACCCTATCAGGATAGTATCACATGAGATTCCCCAAATCCCATCCCACATCAATGATTTTAATATGTATATACCAATTATAGTGGAAAATAGGAATATATTCCAACTCCAATTGAAGAATACATTTATCATATCCTAGGGACACAAATATGGTGGATAATATCTAAAATCAACCCATTATAAACCATTCACATATAATGGATGTGATAATGATGGTCCATTAGCATGTTAAAATGATTGCAAAGGTCATGGATAATATAATTGATCTAATTAAATGACTAACATGATAGGATATCTTAATAGATTATTAGATGAAATTAAATATCCTTTATATATTTTGGTATGATTATCGACAAACTTGGATAAAGAATTGTTTCATTAGATTTGGTTCATGTCACCACCCCAAATTTCATTTATTTGTATATTTTGATAATCACCTCCATGACTGAATATATTGTTTTTAATAACCAATAGTATATTCATATATTGAATTAAAATCAAGAGTGGACCTATATTAAAATTCTATCCCACGAAGTTCATCACAAAATTATTACTACAACTAATGGAAAATATTATATCCCTAACCACATCATACTAATTTATTAGAATATCATACCTATTTTGGGAAAAAACAACCACTAAAATATTTTGTAATTCAATTGTATTAAATACCATATTCCACCTATCATTAACGTTTGATCATATATGCATCCCCCAGTATCTATATAAGAGGGAGATAATATTCATTCACTCATTTTAAATTATCATGGTCTTATTCTGGTGAGGAAGGAATATATGTATTGGGAAAAAATATTCATTAAATCAAGGATCATATTCATAGTCTAGAAGTCACTCAATGGAAGGCCCATATTTCATAAAATTTATCTAAATTTTTTTACAATATATAATATGTTTCCCACAAGTGAGTGAAGTATGATAAGATTTCCAATTAATGTCATTATTGTACACCAACTAAAGTAAAATAGTATTCTCATATTCCAACCCAACTACACGGATCAGGTGGAAATAATTGTAAAAACCTAGAAAAAACTCATATTTGAACATGAAATAATTATTATTTCCTTGTTAAAAAATTACACCCTATAATGAAGACCCAAGGATCCTCTAAATCATTATTATTGAAAGGAGGTGATAAATACCAAGGAAGTCATCCTCTCTAAAATATTCAAAATTAAAATGGGACTCATCTCCTGAAATTTTTGGTGGAAATATTCCCAACATCCATGAATCACCCATATAAGGGAATACTCCGCTTTTTAGTGAATCTTCATATAGATAGATTGTTGAAAACATTTTTTGTACTACAAGTAATTCCCTAGAAAAATGATATATGTATTTATCCTTGTTACTGGATTAAATTGGAATGTAGCTCTCCTCCATGGCACTAATTTTTTTATTTAATCCCCCCTATAAGAGAGTATCTTGTGTCTATCCCACATATCTATTAAAGGGGATGATTCTGTTTATATGTGGAAATAATTATCCAAATGAAATATTCTAGTCATGTTCTATCCCACAACATCATCTCAACATATGATTCCTCATAAGAAGGTATGTAATATATGCACTATATTTGACGTAGCCTATATAAAAAAAATCACTATTTGAAGGAGAAATATCATCTTTTTGATGGATACACATAAAATATTGAGTTAATTAGAGGAATTTTCCATTAGGATGACCTTGTGACCATCTCAATAGCATGGGCCACTATGTTAAAAATAAATCTTTCAAAACATCAGTTTTCTTTTCTAAATAGCCTTAAAATTCTTTTCTAAATTGTTGATAATTACTTATATGCTCTACATATCAATGAATGTGTTTATCATGGATCACTATACATTTATCATCTCTCGTGTTACTTATGTACCCTAATATAGATATCATAAAATTCCATTTCCTTTAGTATTATCCTAGGACTCAAAGGTGCAAATGCCTTTTAGGTAGTCCAATGAACTATTTGTGTCACATGTCATTGAATTGATGAACTCATTTAGAATAAGCTACTAATACTTTGTTTCATCAGCCTTCTTATAATAGTTCAAATTCATCCAAATTAATAATTATAATTCCCCCAAATATGTGAACAAACATTAGTATCACCCCATGTGAAAAAAAATTAGTAGATCCATCATGCAACTAACTAATGTAACCTAAAATCTAGAAGGGCCCTATAATATTATCCTTATTATTAATCTTTGAGAAGTCCCACCCCATTTGAAAAGTGTATTTTCATAACATCCAACATCGCCAACACCCCTAGGATCATCATCACCACAATTATATAAGGATGTGTTGTTTTTTTAATATAGGCAATCCCATCTCATATGGTCAACAAAATTTTTATAATTACCGTCTTCTACATCATGAAAACCAATTCTCTCTATTTAATATGTGACTTATAAGAAATAATCCAAAAATATATACTAATTTATAATATATCATTAAAGACACATTCAGTGATGATTATCAGTGATTCAATAAAAATAAAACCCTTCAAGTAACATCCCAAGGGGAAATTAATAGAAAATAGCAATCGTCAATGTTGTCATAAGAACAAATGAACCCCTAATATGTAGAGGGGTAAAAGGATCCCAAATTATTAATTGATCAATATATAAAGGAAAATATAATACAATACAATATAGTGGTAGATGATGAAAGTATCCCAGTTTTCTTGTATGCTCTATTTAATTTCATCTTCATCACTCTGACCGATGACAATATTAATGTGTTGGAATATAACGATAAGTCATAAACCCTACATGAATGTCACATAGAGTTATATGATAATGTTTTTAAACTAAACATTACGGAATCCCCTAGAAGTTAGAAACAATAATATTCATATGTCACCCTCTTCAGAAGAATAAGAAAAGAATTTTGGGAATGGTGTAGTGGTAAATAATTTTTTAAATGAAAAATAGTGTTATTTTTATAGAGTCTAAATTAGTATCATATAGTTCTTAAATATTTGTAATGAAGTGACATAATTTTTAATTACTCAGGTAAAATACACTAACAGAATACAATACTTTAAAATAAGTTAACACATGCACCCCAAGAATTGTACCTAAAAAAATATTTATAGAAAACTATAAAGAAGTAGATTATGGACATATTATTACCTTTAAAACTTGAAAAAAATGTATTATTCAAAAATTTCCCATTTAATTCTAGTGATTAAACCTATGGGGACATAAATACCAACAGTTAATTCCATTATACAATGATTTAGTGAGAGAAGGTCTGAATAACTAATATAGGTTAGTCAGTCATATGACACTTCAGACATTATTCTCTCTCTATAGATAAAACAACTAGTGTATGATGCCAAAATAGAATCCCCCATTACTTGTATAGAATCAATATAGTGGTGTTATGTACTATTATACCAATAATGGAGTACTTACCCTTTAAAGGTGTATTATTCCCCTTATCATCCAATCTTTGTATGATATCCTATCTTTTATTTGTACAGGTGATTCATAGTTACATATGACCCGATTAGTTTCAATTTGTGACCCTGTCAAGTGAATGTTATAACAATATAAATTAGTAACACTCGTATGCTTCATAATGACAACAGATTTCCAAGATATTTTTTGGTATTGTAATTTTCCTGCATTATTTTCCAGGAATTGGAATTGTTTCAATTGGAATTATTTTTACTAATTCGGATCTACATATTGGAGGATAGTAATCACTAACCTCTCAGTCTATACGAAATAAGAGAATTATAGATTCAATGATTTTAATTCTAGATGTAAATGAATTACCTATTCTTATGGTATATAGCATTTAATAGTTAATCTTGTGAAGTTATGTATATATAATTTCAATAATAACACTAAAATTTCCTTTTTCCATCAAATTGTTTTTCCATATTCATAGAATATACATAAATATACCAAACATCAGTGGATTTTATTCATCATTGAAGAACTGAGTCCCCAATGATTCTGGTAACCCGAAAAAACAATAACATCAAAATCTAAAAAAAACGGTCACACATCATCAGTCACCTATTCCATCATCGATTTAAATTCATGGAAAATATAAAATACAACCTACCATAGAAAGAATATAAATATAGATAATCTATGGTATTAAGGTATGGATTATAATATATGATTGATACTTGAGTAAGGAATTATGAAGTAACATTATTTTATAATATTAAATGTTTTCATTTACTATATAATTGAACATGTGTACAATCATCATGAATTAAAATAAATATGGATGCCCACTGAGGATAATCTCAAAGATAAACTGGGTTATTGTCCATAACATAGTATGCTTGAAAATAATATCCTACCCAACATGGCTTTCAATTGAAAAATAAATAATGTAGTGTATTTGGGATAGTACAATTATAGTAAATCATTGGTGAAAATGGAAATTATTTATACTATCCCATAGGATATATAAGAGTTTCAACACATCCTTCCTAGTTACACATAAAAATTAATTGACTAAGTGTCCCAGAAAGTAGTAAACCATGAACATTATATACCCAGGGAACAAATTAATGGATTATTTTTTATATTATTTCCTCTTCATTTGAAAAACCCCTTCAGCAGTGAACTCATATAAGAATTGGTTAAATTGATGCAAGAATGAAATTTAATAGAATGATAAATAGCCCATTAAAATACTAGTTAATATGCATTCCACTTCTTCAGAGAGGATGAGATCCACCATTCCATAGTGAACCATCATCAAATGTTGATTCATTATATGAATCATAGAACATTGATTATAATAATGACCCCTTAGGTGATGATGGAACTAAATATTAATATGACTTTTGATTCCTCATATATAGTTTGAAAGGAGGCCAATATAGCCAAGAATGTTATGATGGAGAGAGATTGTTTATGCCTCAATAGTTATGAAAAATACCAACTAAATCCATATATGTTTTAAAGATTCATAGGTAGTATTTGGGGTGATAAAAACTAATACACCATCCTTCCCATAATTCGTAATGGGGTTTTTACCAAATATTATAAAGGGACTAAATATATTTATATAAACTATCTGATTAAAATTAATATCATAATTTTAATATATAGTACATCCAAATGAATACTAATAAATAATGTATTATTCTATTATATACTACCACCAATCAAATCCTAAAACAATAAAGCATCCTTCATTTAATAAAAAAATATTATAGTATCATAGATATATTACTCAAATGAAAATTGTTTGTTCTGAGAGAATCAATCAATATTTTATTCTAGTCATTATTCATTGGAGATTTAATAAGAATTTATTGAGGCCCTCTCCCATCCATAATAGTTCAATAACAAATCACACCTATAGCGATATATCAGATATATCCTAATATATCTAAATTTTACACTAGTATCTATTTCACATGGATAGATCATGAAGATTCCATAAGTGGATATATAAAACACTTTATTTCAATGGTAAATGCAATGACATATATATTCTTCGAGATCGAGTGGAAAATGTGTTTGGATTGTATCTTAAAATATTTTGAACCGTCTAACGCAAGATATTTATTAAAGCTAAACAGTCCATTTACAACCCAAAAATTCATGGGAATGATAAGAGTGAAACAATTACTTATGAAGATCAAGTTAATTTCTTAGTTAAGAGATCATATCACTCTTTATATGTTTTTGGTTGGTCTATAGGACAAGGAATTCAATTCTATATTGGGAAGGGTGTGGCTTCTTATGCATACTAGAGTGATCTCATCATATAATTAATGTACAAAATAAATAATCAATGGTAATGATGTAGATTTGTATGGAGATAAAACCCTTGTAGAAACATTATGATGCCTAATATATGGAAGTAGTATCAAATAAATTTGAAGTCAAAACCAGCAATAAGTGATGTAGTTTTGATCATGGTCCTCGATGGAATGAAATTAAATTGTTCCAACCCATGGAATGTTCATAGTGAAAAATATGTGATTTACATTATTCAAATTAAGTCCCACATATCAATCTTAGTGGTCTATCATAACCATCGAGTCCCATTGTACTTGGGAAAAAATTCCCATCATTACATGATATCAACCATACTACAAGAAGGGAAATGTGGATATGATAAACTAGATGATATCCCTAGTAATGATGTTCCAAAACCATCCATTAGTTCACATGTGGCCTCCTCACCACCATCAATGGGAATGGTCTATAATTATAGCATCCACATTGATAAAAATCACAACATATCAATAATGAAATCATATGCGGATGACCCACATCCCATCTTACATAAATAACATACTTCTTGAATATATAAATCCCCATCCTTGTTGGTATTTTAGTGTACTTTTACAACCTCTCTAAAAAATTATTTAGATTTCACCAATATATCACCATTGATATCCTCCACTGGATTTTGGCGAGATGACTAACACCATGCCCCTGATTGAAATTCACCAATTTATTACATTAGATTCCAATATCATGTTTACTATTTGAAAAAATGGTTTAACGAATACATTAATAGATTCATTCGAATTAGGATCATTGTATGTTATTTTTTCTTACACTAAAAATGAAAATGATCCTCCTTTATCCTCATAATGGGAGTCTATAAATCTTGGTAATTATAACTCTTGAAAAAGTTATTGCATATTTACCTTCCAAAATAATGTTGAAGATTGGGAGGAAGATAATGAGGGTGAGGACTTGAGACATGTGTCAACAGTCATGGATGAGCTCAAGTCATGGAGCCTAAGAACATATGATGATCTATGACAATATTTTACTAGTTATATCAATGAATCTGAGGAATAGAATAAATATATCCTATTCCTAAAAAATATAGAAGATTTATATTGGAACTGTACTATGATTTATGAACTGCATCCTATTGTCGCTACCCATTTTGGGGATTTTTGTAGGACTATATAGATTTCAAGTAATCACCAAGATAGATTCAGTTAATTGTTATAACAAATGTAAAAGTTTATATCGACAAGGCTATTTAATTTTGGTTCATTTGGGATGTCTATTTCCCAAAATAGATCGGCCAAAATGATTATATCATAAATAAAAATTTCCAGATCCTTGTATGAATCAATATTAGAGATCTCAACCAGTATTTTCAAAATGATAATTTCATAGTCCTCATCAGATATGTATATATTGACTTAATGATTATATATAATGTACTTTTTTATTTTTGGTTATTCCCTCTACAATATGATATAGATGACCCGTGATGATATCAAAGGAACTGATTTCAAGGATCCATAAGGGGTTTACTATTATCAATTAATTCCATCATCTAGAAAATTGTTTGGTCCCACATATCAATGTACTATTAATCAAATATTTAATCCTTGATTGGGAAAATAGTAGAGTTTTATGTGTATAACCAAGTGATCATGTCACATTCGAATTGTGATCATCTAAATAATCTAGAATCACTCTTCGACAACCACCAACTGCATATCCTACAAATGAATCCAATTAACTGTATCTTTTTAGTAACATTGAGAGTGTTCCTTGACTCAATCAAATACAATCATGGTATCCATGTTCATCTCAATAAAATGAATGTGATCACTGTCATGAACCCTCTATGAAAGCCCATAGATTCAACGGGACTTTAGGAACATTATTCCAATATAAAATTTTTACTGATCACCAAGGTTGGTAAAGATTTTTCCATTAAAAAACATTAATGAAGAATAAATTTATTTATTATCAAGATTATCTTTTACATAGGTATCTTGAAAAAATCATGAAATATCTCATATTTTACACATTCATGATGCCACCTATTGAAGGATACCACCTGATCCTAAAAATAACATCACAAGTGTAATCAATAGGTGCACTTATGGCCTAAAATATTAATAAAATAGGGGATAAAATCCTATATTAACTAAAAAATAAGATTCTTGATGTTGTGACTCAATATTCTAACACAAAAAAAATTATATCTTTTGTGTTCAATTTGTATTATAGAAGATAATGCACTTTATAGAACTATATGAAGTTCATCAGGTGGCTATCATGTGTCTTCTCAGCTATATCCTCAATAATCAAATACTAACATGAAGTAAAGAATAGAGGGAGTTTATATTACAATAATTTAGTATATGACTGATATACTAAAATTAAATAAAAGAAATAGGAATTAATATAATTTCACACAGTACACACGCATTCCTAGAATGCATTGATAAACAAAAAAATAATTCATAATGAACTCTTATATGTTCAAAATGATCTAAAAATATATGATATGTAATTAAGTGGTGCATTGAGGGTCCAAATGGGAAAACTAATGACTAAATGATATATAACGTAATATATATAGATATAATCCTCCTTTTACCAATTAAGGATACCCTAACAAATTATTTTCCACAATTATGTTGTTTCGTCCCCAATGAAGAAAAATACAAATACATCATTATTGGTATGGTATTATCCTATTATTAATCATTGACTAATATTAAGATCAAATATCATTTAGAAATCATGGTAAATCAATATGATTGGGAATCTTCCATAATAACAAATGATATTATTCATTTTCTTGGTCATGTCTAGGTACTTATAGACTAATTTAATTTCCACCCTACCTTGTACCAAGTCCTAAATTAATTTAATGGCCAAGTTGATACACTATATTATATATATAAATCCTTTATAGATTTAGACCATGAAAAAAAACAATCATATTACAAGACAACACATAGTCAACCAATTTTTCCATTTTGTATTTAATAGGAGATTATTGATATCAAAATTGTACAACAACTAGATAATCCCAATTCCACTCCTATTAATATAAAATTAAAATGGAGGTCCCCCATAGTATAATATTTTCAGAATAGTTTCTTCCCTACGGATTAGGAAAAGATTTAAAAAAATCCTTCAAATGTTTGTAGAAACAACCTCTAATATAGTACTAATTTCCAAAGGATACTTTGAAAATAGGGTTTACATGAAATTATCCTTGTTTTCATTGAGGATATAGTAACCCTAATCAAAATTTAAAAGGTTCTTGAAAAATAATTTTATGCGCATCAATCAGGAACCTTGTTTCCAAATCAGATGTGAATGATTCGATGTTTTAGAAAAAAAATGACTCATTATTAGAATGAGTTCACGAAAAATACAACCTATATTTGTACACAAATCACAATATATATTATGCATATCCAAATTCTCTATGGCATATTCCATCGGTGGAATATTTTTCAATATACTCTATCCCCTAGATACATCTATCTTATTCAATTATATCAATTAATCCATAGTTTTCTTCTTTAAATATGTCTAGGGAACTCCCACCAAGGATGTTTATACAAACACTGCAATAATTTTTTTTATTTATACATCATCCACATCTTTGGTCTCCCACACACCATTTTCACAGAATTTGACATCAGTGATTGTGCTTCTATGTTGAATACAATGTAAAGATGATATAATATTTACTTTATCCACTCATCCCGCTATTTAACATTATTTAATGGGTAGATAGAGGAGTTAAAAAAAATTATATCTTCCATACATAATAAGATTATGGATAAATATAAGAATACATTGATAGACAATCTCATATATGATATATTTTATTATCAAATAAAATATTCAAAAACCACTCTGCTGATATAATAATTTCATTATTATTGAAATAAGTTGGTATTATCCATTGGGGTATAAATATTTTCACTCTACACAGAAAACTACAATGAACTATTTAAATATGAATACTCTTATAATTGTTTTAATGAACCAGAATATATTAATGAAAATAGATATTGAATCTGATACAAATAATGAAGCAAAAAATCTAATTACTCATGTTTTTAATAAAAATTCATTTTTATATTCATTCATTTATGGATAGTTCCTCCATCCCAAATAACTCCCATGATCCTCTAGAAGAAGGAACCGAATATGGATTCAAAATGGGAATTACCATAATTTGTAAAATGATTCTCAATGACAATTGAATATTCCATGATCATAATAGATACTTATTATACAACAGCAGACACTATTGAAAATTTCCACAATAATTACATCTCATTATTATATATTAGGAATTTACCACTCTACATGATGATTAATTATAATGAACATCGCCACTATAAAATTTTAAATTGCATAGTCATTGCAAAATTATTTTCGAGGTTATACATTATGAAAATTCATCCTTATCATTTCATGATATAATTAAATTTTCTAATTCCTCCTTTAAAGATGTTAAATTAATGGTAGTATTTATACTCACCAAAAAGGATACTACCCTTGATCGGTATTGGTGTCCCACTATAAAATGCATTTCAAAAATTATGCATGTATTGGTTCTTTACAGATTTGATATAGTGCTTCATCAATGTACTGACCTTGGATACAACCAAAATAGTTTGTTTCAATAATTTGTTTCATATCCCAAATATATGAGTGCTCCATTCCCATAATATAATCCATATCTATAGGGGGATTCTATATATCAAAAACTATGGGTGGATTTATTCCTAGTTTCATCGTGATATGTATTGAAATATGAATATACATTCATAGGCCAAACATCAAATTCTATCAAGATAAATACCCATACTCAATCCTAGGGATTTCACCAACACATTCATATTGTGCATTACTTTTATTATACCTATTATAAGTTTTATTATTTTCTCTTTCTTTGTCATTATTGTTATATATTTTTAAAGACATACCTGAACAACATATGGATTCAATAATTTCACTTTCAGGTATGTAGTGATCCAAACATCCTTTAAGTCAGGCCCATCAATATTAAATGTTAATGTGAAACCACTCTATGTGAATAAAATGACTATAAGTTTCTTGAATCCAAATTCATAGAGATGTATTCTGATCTTTGAGTAATTAACCAATAACACAAACATGATTTTTAATCATCCATGAATATCTTCAACTTCATGATATATGTTCAAAAGAGATTCCTCTACTTGACCATATGAATTTTAAAATTCCCCAATGTTTGGATGCACTCCCCTAAAAATGATTCTTTACCTCCCAACCAATATCTTTAGTCATGAACATGATCCTATCTTCATGGTCTAGGATTGAATTATTTATTGATCAGTTAATAATATGTAGTGATGGCATGAAATTTATATTGGGCCCAAAACAAAAAATTTATTGAGAATAAATAAATACCCTATTCAAATATCCCAGTTAGAGAGTCTTAATAATCTAACAAAATGTTTCCAATAATGTAATTAAAAATCATAAACAAATCTATTTTCTATAGTTTATCATTAGTATTATCTTCATGAACATTAAATAATTAAAAATTTATTCATGGATGGATTCCAATTATCCATAGATAGAGAGTGATTCCTAGGACTCATATTTCACCATAGAAACAAATCAAAATCCATTACCATCACTTTTATCACCCTATGACAACAGAAATATGGTTCTATTAAGATTTATTTATCTCATTGATACACACCTTCTAGGATCCACACATTATATGATGAGATTTTTATCACCCCATAAATGTTTCATGGAAATCAGTAATGAGTACCTTAGATCTAAAGGGAACACCGGCCTAGGGATATTGTTCAAACCCATGATATATTAATGTCTACATGAAATGATATTTCTTCTCAAAAAAATGAATATTTTTCATATGGATGGAATTCCAATTATGTCCATATTTTTTATTTGGTACTGTCATGGGACCCATAATTCCATCATTATCGATGTTTAAAATCATCATGAATTTTTATCTGTGTAGTCCCTGGATTCAAAAACCAGAAATAATAATTTTCCATATCATCATGTACCCCATGTTCATAAATTTTTAGGTCATTCATGATCCCCATTCTCAACATAGGCTTTAAGTCAACATTTTTAAAATTTTGTTTTATATATAAGACCATAAACATTATTCACTATGAACATTAATATCTATAAATTTTCTTTTTTTAATGTCATAATTATCTACCACAGTGAAGTTCTAAATATGATGTCATATAATATTATGGTTTCTCAAACCCTCTTTAAGTATCCAAATTTCTACAATCCTACTAGGTATTATAAAAAATATGAATAATGCCAATGAATTTCATTAGGAAATATTTTCCTCTATAAAATACATAACCCTGTGCATATATTATATCAATTTTTACCATTGGAAATTATTAATTGTGGTTTTAATTGATCTAGTCATATCCCTCACTGAATTTGTAATGGAAATATATTGGACATCTGACACATTTAATGATACTATAGACTTGGGATAATGGATACCCTTAAGCCCATGATATATTTCATGATTATGTTGTGTTTGAATCTCTTTTTCCAGTGGTTAACCTACCCCGACATGAGTTTATATTTTATTAATTGAAATTATCTTCAATAATTATTTAATCTTTCCACGACCAATCCATTTAGGTGGATTTAATTTCCTTTACTGCAAAATGATTATGTGTTGGGATCACATCAATTAAAAATCATTGATATCAAATGTTTTACCATTTTTTTCTTGGTACCCTAATCATTTAGTCCATTCTATATGAAATTAAATATCATTTACATTCAATTGAATTGAATGCGTTATTATCAAATGAAAAAAATAATATTTCCTACTATGTTGAGAACACCTAAAGGGAATCCTAGGTATAAGTTTCTCATTTTCTCATAAGGCATACATACTGGATTTCATAGCCAACATGTGACCATTTAGAAAAGATAATAAATTAAAATTCAAAAAATAAAAACTAATATGAAAATACAAATGGTGTGCCCTGGGTAAAATTCTAGTCATTGAACAATAGGTATTCACCATAATAGAACATGGAATAATATAGGGTTAATATATAAGAGAAAAATTTTGATTTTACCTACTTTGTGATACTATTAATAGATATGGTAGGCATATTAAATTTTTAGGTAGAAAAATATTGTTGAATTACTCAAATAGTATCGACACTAAAATTATTCTATTGTTTTAAAGATTCATCATCCACATTAAAATGTTCCCTCTCTAGTGGAACAGTGATGGTGACTATTCCAATACATTTCCATAATCAACGAATAGTAGGAATTCATTATTTATATAGAAATACACCTACTCTAGTTTAAGGGTGATTACATCCATGCCTATACCTGTCACTGAGACATGCCTAAGAGGACTCTTCAACAACAATTGAATAGACCAAATCTATTTCAAAAATTATAATATATATTTTTATACCTATATATAAGACACACCAACAAGGATTATAAATTTAAATTATTAATTTTAAAATAATATTTATTTCAACACAACACAATATAACATCTTGGGGAATTTTAGTTTTTGGATGACTCAATTCAACTGGGTTATCCAAAGGGAATATAGAACCAACATATTTAAATTTTGTATAAGGGAAAAAATTATATTTCATGATAGTGAGTAAAAATTTGTAGAGTATTATCCATATAATAGGAGTCTTCCTCCATCATAAAATTTTACAAGGTACCCTCTAAAAATGATCATACTGAGTTTATTAGCTACATATGTTTATAAATATCATTATCGATTCTTGAAAGCTACATTGAATTTTCTTCAGAAACTAATTAATTTCCATTAAACTATTTTATATAATTATTTTTCAACTTTTGGAATCTTCATTTTACCTATCACTTTCAAAGATCTTCTAATTGGTGGAATCTTGTTATTGTTTTTGATTTTCTACTTGAGTATTTTTCCCATAATCCAAAAATTACTGGTAAACTAAAAATTATTCAAAAAATAACTCATCTTGATAAAAAAATACCCAAAATGTGTTCAAATTGGTTTTATATAATCATTTGGAAAAATTGTTTTTTATATTCTCTTTATCATTAATGTGCACTAATAAGAACATTTCATTTTTGGTGGTCTGCTGGGTAATCCAACATGAAAAAACACAGTGTTTGGTGAAACTTTTGTATCATGTACTATTTCTAATGAAGATTTCAAATGGTATTAGTGAAAATATTTTCCATATATTATTCCATGAAGTAATTTGACTAATGTGTATCTCATTAATATTTCCCAGATCAGTGTATATATTTATCTCTTAAGGGGAAATATAATCACCATCCATTTTTCAATGGGATGATGTCAGAGCTATTTTTATAGACTCTACTAATCTAATTAATACTGATATATATTTATGATTCCATATTTTATGTTAATAACTAAAACCAGTGAAGATAAATCAGGTGTAGGACGAACACTTAATAATCTCCAAATTTACAAATCTTGTTATTTCAACAAAATTTAATGGTTCTATACCTATAGGATACACTCTATTCAATACTCTAGAGATTAGTGTAATGGGTAATTTATATCTTCTCTAATGAAAATTTCTTAGTATGTATAATATTTTTCAATAATAGAAAATATGTTAGATTTTAAATGTTCATGAAATTTTTCCCCTTCTATGTAAGGATATAGTAGAATATCCATTGGAATAGAAGGGAGATCACGAATATCCCTTTGATGGATATAATTTATATTATTACCTATAAAAAAATTTATCTAATAACTACTATAAAAATTATTCATGTAATGATGAGATGTAGGATACATACCCTCTTTCATTTCTTTTGTTATGTTTACAAGCTTATCTACAATATTAAGAGAGTCAGATTCATCCTTGTTATCTAAAATTTCATCCATATTGATCTCATATGTTGGAAATTTAACAAGAAAATTCAATTAATAAATCATGAAATTTTAGTAATGGGGAATGATATCATGGTTTAACTCAATTATCACACCTTTATCGCATTCTTTCTAAAAAGTAGAACTAGTAGGGGAATCATCCATTGATGTCACCTATATCACATGAGTCACCACCATGATAGAGTGGAATGTATTCTCACTCAGATTCTCCCTCAAAATTCTATTGATATCTATTAAAATAAATGATTCTTTTGGGGAATGAGTCAATGTGAATAATGAACCTCCATGTGATTGCAAGATATAAACATAATTGAACTCAAAATTGGAAGAAATTAATTTGGAATCTATCCACTCACATCATGATAAATATATCATTCATATTTATTCACCATCTTCCTTATGTGTTGTTATATTCCTACCCTTGATAATTTATGGCTTGGAATTAGATATAGAATACAGTGAATAGACCCTCTATTGTTGAATTCTAGATTTTTATATTGACCAGAAGATGGCTTCCCCTCCTCCCTCTAAATTTGAATCTCTATACAATCATCATAAAAAGTTCATCCACATATATAATGAGGTTATTATTTTAAAACATATTCCAATATATTTCTCTAAATAATCTTATATAATTGTCTATATTAATTGGTTGTATGTTCTAATGATTCAAAATTATTTGAATCCTTCTTCCTTTATTCAAAGGATATTGAAATGGTTCCTTCAGCTCATTATAAGGTTGATTGGTTTCTCCTTCTGGAGTTCCATAATATCCATATCATTAAACATACATGTAACAGTGACCCTCTAATTTGTGGCCATAAAAAATTTCTAAATTAAAATATGTACATTAACATGTGTAATGTGTTGGTATCAACATTAATATCATTATGATCCATAAATTTTACAATATATGGAATATATACATTGATCTAATGGATTTTCGAATAATTCATGTCCTAAAAAATATGATGTTAACCTCTCCATAATCAGAAACATTTCAGTTACACATCCTCTGAGACATCTTCGATAGCTATTCAATTATTCCTTGAGAATGACTTGACAACTTTACTGTCGAGATACATACATTGTATTTAGACATCATTTGTGGTATACATCTTTTCTAGATGTGATTAGTTAGATTTTATGATCATTATCTATTCATTTTATGGTTATAACTCCCATTGATTTTGCTTATTTAATTGTTGTAGATTGGAAATTAACCGTGGATTGTCATTTATAGCATACTCATCACAAGGATCCTTGGTATGTCTCCATCCATCATCCCATGATGAATAAAAAAAATAATTGGGACACTATTTGATAACATTACCTATAAATATGATAAAATATATGACTATAAATTCCTAAAAATAAGGAATTTGTGTACAATAAAGAGGATGATAGATGGTGGACCGAGTAACCTCATTGTCCATCAACCCTGAATGTTAGGATAACGCAATTGGGTTATTTTCATACCAGATATGTATGGGTAATTACATTGTGTATGATTATATATATCATAATTTATGCTGAAAATTATTGGTTATATAGGAAATATAGGTAGTGTTATGATATACTCATGCCACAATAGATTCATTTATAAATGAAATCATAAAATATTATGACTCTAGGATTCCGTTATCATTATTGAAAAATCCCTCAATACATGGTTCTCAATATTAGATGAAATTTAATTCTACATGTAAACTAAATTATATATATGTCTCCACAATATTTATAGAAAATGGATTTATTCCTAATATATATTGGTGAAAGGGTCAAAATTTATACAAGGGTTTAAATATCACACTATGAAGTTAATATGCCTTTAATTGAACTCCCATATGTCCCTATAATATAGTGAATGGCCCTAATTATGATGTACTTTCTTCTCATAACAAATGTTGTGTTGAAATTAATGACTCTTTTATTACCCTAGTGTGTCTTGACATTTGTGTTCTTTGTATTCTTAATTTACTACCATGAAAAAATTATATTTCCTATCAATGTTATCAGAATCCCAGACATATAATAATATATTAAATTAACCTACTTGAATATATCCCCACCATCAAAATCACTAATGAATTTTTTTTGTTGACATTGAAATCCCATATTTCATATCTTCCATTGACTAATTATCCTTAGTATGTGCCTGAGGTAGTCTTTCCCATCTTGGATGGACAACCATATTAAATTATATAAATTAAAACATCCTTATTGCTTAACAAAAATTTATTCATTATTGATTATAATATGATATTGGTTTTGTTGTTGGGATATCTTCATATGGTACACTCATCCTATTGAAAAAGTGCACAATCTAGCAGAGGAAATTTCTCAGGATCATTTCATTAAGTCCTTGTTTAGAAGATTTTATAAAAAATTTCCCCATGATTAATAATTACAGAAACCTTTTAAACATCCAATAAACTAATGTCTAAATCTCATTGTTTTAAGTGATATGTTTTGGTCCCTGGACTTCAAAAGAATAGAATTTTTTTGGATCAAGCCATATCTTCTTTACAATTACATCTAGGTTAACCACACAACATATAATATATAAACTACTAGTTGTTCATCATTAAATTAAAAATATGATTTATAGAAAAATTATGAGCATATCAATTCCTTATTCAGCTCACCCCAACATGTAGATCAAAATTTTAATTTAACTCTTTAAATTGGTTGGTGGGTGAATGATGAATTATGGTTGTGTGAAAAGGAGGTTGAGCTTCTTGTTTAGAATTTTAAATATTCAGTTATACAATAGAGTGGTGAAATAATAACATACCAAATGTGGTCTCGTCATTGATTTAAGAATCATTAAAAGAGGTTTTATCCCTATTTATTTTAATATATTCACTAAAACCATTTTTTAGTATAATATATATCCCTTGGGATGAGATATTCAAGTAAAATATTATTCCATTATATTAAATGTTTTTCCATTGGGGGTAAATTATAATGATTATACATTTAAATGATCTCAAGATGAGGTAATGTTACTTTATAGGGTTTGTAGTAGTCCTCCCTAAATACATTCACTACCTTAGGGATGTAGGTATCAACAACAGTCTCAGCCTCAGAAATTATGGAGGATGAAGCACGAACCAAAAAATTAGGGAATAGTTAACTATTAATTAGACAATATGGAATAACAAAATAATATATATGGAGTTTACATAACTAGGTATATGTATCATAATGTCATGTACTGTCAATAGTGGACTATCCAATGTGGCCTCTCCCAGGTGGCCTCAGCATAGTGGCCACACTACGGTGGCCCTGCCATTGTCGCCTCACCTTAGTGTCATGTCTCATATTTCATTTCCCTAATGGAATCAATTTTATAAAATATACTTTTTTTCAAACTATAGTGGATCACGCAACTTCATTATTCCCAATTTGATACAATATTAAAGAGTCACCTTAGTTGATATACGGAACTATGGAATTTGGTTCTTGATTCATGGTTTGTGACAATGAGAGTTTAACCTCAACTTATAACCACTATGTTGAAGTGCACACTAAACATGGTGAATGAAATACTATCATAAATTGTTGACTATAAGTGTTGGTCTGAGTGGGGCAGATTAAGTACCAAATAAAAATTCTATTAAAATTATATAAATGGAATCCAATAATTTAATAAAATGGTCCAGATAACCATAATGGTTGATTGATATATGTGTTTACCATTTAAAATAATTCTCAAATATTTATTAGGTCTCACTTAAAAAATATAATCTTAATTTAATAATTTAAATCAATTTTCTCAATAAAAATATTATATAATCACAAATTAAGGTCATCATTAAACATTATCATTTTTTTGTAGTTTAAAATCGATCGAGTTTAAAGAAAAAACTTAAACAAAACACACAATATAAAAAGAATAAAAGTGGTTTTGTCCTGAACTGAATCTGGTCACCACCAATACTTGCACCAATCCCAGCATGTGACAAGGCCCAAAGGGGGCTCCATATCCCCACGAGATGGAACACGTGCCCGAGTATAATTTATCTTAGTTTGGGAATTGTTTACTCGAATATATATACATAAAACATAAAAAATATTTGATAAAATGAATATGAAAAAATCATACCAATAAGGATTACAAAAAAAATACATAACTGAATAAATAAGTTCAAATGAAATAGAAAAAGGACCAATGAAACAATGAAACATCAACAAAACATCCCCATGAACTCCACATGAGAAGGGGTCAACACCCCTAAGTCGTCCCCCCATCTCCGCCCCAATGATGTGGACTAACACCATGAACCACCATCACCCTTAGCATTTCCTTTACCTGAGTCAAACATAACCTAGTCTCCATACACCAAAGGGGTGTAAGTAGGGAATGATATTAATACCAATAGGATACCACCCAATGATTTCAAAGATCATGCAATTCTGTGTGAAAAAGCAAGCAGTTTTAATAGGCAACGAAAAGCAGTGATAAAATCCAAGAAACACAACTTTCATTGGAAAACATTTTTCAAGATAAAGTTTTCAGAATGTTAACACATTTAAATAGACATGGTATAGACATTAATGTACTTCAAAAAATACCCCAATACTTGGGAGAATATAACAATCAAATTGGGGGAAAAAATAGGGAACACCCCTAGGCACTAGATAGTCTCGGGCCCCATGTACCTTATACCTCGGTGTAATGTAACCATTGTAAAATATGTTCTCATGAACAATCCACTAGTATGGAACATAACCATAACCTAGTGGTCCCCAATCATCATCCATGTAGTTTATTTAGAGTTTTCGTTATCCAAATGCTAGGTGAAACATGGACAAAACCCATCCGGTCCACTAGACGTACTAGTACACATCTGCCCCACTTAGTTACCCAGGCTTCCCCCTTTGTGCTCAAAAAATTTCAGAATTATACACCAATCCATTTTCATATAAAATAGAACTACTGGTCACATAAAATCAGTACAATATCTACACATATTTTATACCATTTAAAACACACAACAAAACACTTTGAGTTTCAAAAAAACAACTTCTCCAAATCTTTCATTGTTTTGCACCAAAAACTCTTTGAAAACCACACTTGAACAATATATTCATACTCATATTTATCAAAAAATAATCCAACACACCATTAATATTTATTTAAACACATTACATGAGTTATAAAACAATTCCAATAAGCATCGCATATAATACCCATGTAAAACACCCAATTCAACACCAAATCGGTACACAAAGACCATTTTCATACAAAAAGTCATCCAAAACCAATTTAGAATCAAAGAACAAAGAATAATAAAATTTAAAATATTATTTTCAGCCCAAATACATTTGAATAATCTCAACAAAATAATTTAAATGAAAACATTCATCAACCAAAAAATGATTTATATGAAAAAAACACAAATTTCACATGAAATTGGAACTTAAAATTCACTTGCATTAAAAACGCCACTAATCCAATTTTTTCAGCACTAAATAATGGGTTAAACATGAAAATGTAATAAAAAAAGATGCTATTTCACAAGGATTGCACAAAAAGTAGAATCACCAACCAAATTATTAGAATCCTTAAATCAACGTACAAAAATCAAATCACACCACCACCGCACCAAAAGGGACATAGAACAAACCTAAAAACACAAAATTGGACAAATAAAACCCAAGTATAAACCCTAGGTTAGAATCCCTAACCACTAGTCATTTGGTAATTCAAGGAAAAGGGAATAAACCCCCCTAAATTAGAATTAAACCATAAGCAATTTAAAAGAGGAATGGAAGAGACTCACTTACTTGAGGGATCTTTAAGAATATCTCCAAATACATCAATAGAACAATTTTAAAATAGAAAAAACATAAATGGTGGTTTAAAGAATGATGAGGAGTTAATTTAGGAACTATACTGGATGAAAAGGTGTTATAATTGAGAGTAATGATGAAAAAAACCTACCTCCTCAAATCTGGCCAATTTTAGAAACCCTAAAATGTTCTGCACTTAATCGCGATGCAGAAGAGCATCCAAGAGCGGGGGAGAGTGGTTGGGCATGCGGCTGGGTTCAACGGGCATGGGTGAGACATGGAATCACCGAAAATTCATTAAAATTAAATATTTTATTAATAAATCATATATGATTTTTAAAACTGGAATTGGGCTTCCGGGCAGGCACAATCCCATAAATAAAAACTCATATACACCTTGGTTATGAATTTATCATGGCTCCAAATTCCAATGGTGTTGTTAAAATTTCAGGGGAGAAAATTTAGGAATTGTAATGTATGAAAAATGTTGAAAAAATAAATGGTTATAAAAGAATAAAAATTTATTTTTAAATATGGAATTCGGCTCATGGTTTGGCCCAATTCATTAAAACTCACCAATTCCTCTATAAAAGCATGGGAAACCCCCAAAACAAAGAATTAATGGAAAATAAAAGAAAAATAACTTTAAAATATTTCATTTATGTGAAAATTCTCCCCAAAATGAAAACTTTACAACCTGAAAAGTCAACTTGATGTTTGACCAAAAAACAGGAACGAATACTCTTCCTCAACTCATGACTTCTGCTCCCCTGTCTCATGTGTATCATTACTATGCTTCCAACAAACCTGAACCAATGGATTGGACTCACATCGAAGCACCATATCATGGGATTCCACTATTTTCCATAGCCTCTCAAAAATATACATGTCAGGATTTAGCTCTAATTCTTCCCATCTCAACACATGGGATGGATCTGAGTTTTATTTCTTTAAATGGGAGACATGGAAGACATCATGGATGGATGTAAACTAAGAAGGTAAATTCAACCTATATACCACCTTTCCAATATGCTTTCTGATCTCATTGGGGCCATAATACCACGACATCAGCTTCTCTTGCATCCCCAATCGACGATGGCCCTGACGAGGGGCCACTTTCAATAATACCCTGTCACCCACAGAAAACTCTAGGTCTCGACGCCTTCGGTCAGAATATGATTTATGGTGACATTGAGATATCAATAAACACTGCCTAATCAACATGACGATCTTAGATGTCTCTTGCACCAGACCTGGCCCCAGCTATGAGGTCTCACATACCTCAGTTCAACACAGTGGAAACCGACAAGGCTGACCATACAACGCCTCAAAATGAGCCATTATAATGGGGGATTGGTAACTATTACTATATGAAAACTCAACCAGCCCCAAATGGCGATCCCAAGAACATCCATAGTCTAGGACACATGTACGAAGCATGTCCTCTAAAATCGGTTTCTCCGGCTCTATCTGACCATCCGTCTGAGGGTGGTATGTCATTATCATCTTAATCAGAGACCCCAAGACCTTCTGAAGGACTTCCCAAAACCAAGAAGTGAAGTGGGGGTCTATATCTAATACATATGATGATAGTATTCCATGGAGTCTCACCACTTTCTGAAGATACGAATGGCCCAACTCATCCACATTAGTTGTATCTTTTATCAAAATAAAGTGCACTGATTTAGTCAGTTGATCAATCACCACCCAAATGGCATTCTTACCCCGAGGTATATGAGGTAAGCCAATAATTAAGTCGATGGAAAACTAGTCCCACAACCAAGTAGGAAGGGGTTGTCATTGGAGAAAACTGGAGGTCCTTTGGTGCTCTGCTTTCACCTGCTAGAATGTGTTGCATCTCAACACAATGTCACCTATGTCCTGTCTCAGACTAGGCCACCAATACAACTGATAGACATCATAATAATCTTAGTGGCATCCGGATGGACAACCTATTGAGTCTCGTGGCTATCCTACATAACCACCTTCTGTATAGATAATTGTACTACTGAACGACCCTTCAAAAACAAGATGCCATCGGGAGACGACGACCTATCAGAGGATGTCTCCCCACCATGAAGAAACCACTTCGACCACTGACAAAGCTCATCACGGGGTTTTTCCCGCTTAATCAACTCTAACAATGAAGGAGTCAACTGAACACTCACCACGAATGCCCCTCCATTGTGTTCTCTAGTATCCACATGCATATGAGAAAATATACCCATCAAAGTCCACTCATCACTGGACTTCCTCAAAACCGGGACTGGAAGTCTTCTACTCAAACCGTCGACCACCACATTACCCTTGCCTAAGGTATAGAAAATGTCAAGGTTGAACCCCTTCTAGTCCTGAATCCAATGATGCTACCTCAAGTTGTGTTCCTTATGCGAGAAGATATAGGCTAGTCTTTTTTGATCAGAGTAGACCACAAAATTCTCATCAAAGAGGTAGTGACGCCAATTATTCAAAGAAAGCATCTCCGCTGCCAACTCCAAGTCATGGGTAGGGTAATTATTTTCATGTGGTCATAGTTGGTAAGATCCTTATGCCACCACATGATCATCCTGCATAAGAACGCACCCATGACCCATACTTTAACCAACACAATAGACCACATACCCCTTCACGGATTCAGGATAAATTAGTATGGGGGCGGTAGTCAACCACCTCATCATATTCTCAAACAATGCCTGAAATTATGGACCCCATACAAACTTCACCCCTTTACAGGTGGGCGCAGTCATTAGTGAAGCAAGCCGAGAGAAATCCCCAATGAATCACCTGTAATAACGAGCCAGGCCAAGGAAAGTCCTGACCTCAAACACATTTTTTGGATTCTCCCATGACATAACCGCACTATTATTCTCAGGGTCCACTGAAACCCCCTTCTCCGAGATCACATTCACCATAAATCGCACTTCCCTGATCCAAAAAGTGTACTTTGACAACATTTCATAGAGGTTGTGATACTGTAATATACCCAAAATGATGCTGAAGTGATGTTCGTGTTCCTCCTTAGAGACACAGTATACCATAATATCTTCCACGAACACCACAACAAAGGAATCGAGATTCTGGTGAAACACCATGTTCATGATTTCCATAAAGACCACTGGAGCATTGGTCAATCTGAAGGGCAAGAACAAATACTCAAAGTGGTCGTAGCTGCTTCAGAGGACTGTCTTAGGGATATCTGACTCCTTCAACCTAATATGTGGATAACATGAACAAAAGTCTATTTTATAGAACCAATTTTCCCCTTAAACTGATCGAACAAATCATCTACTATAATAAAATTGTATTTGTTCTTAATTGTTTCCTTATTCATCTTTCGGTATTCAATTCACAACTAGAGGGATCCATCAGACTTTTATCACGAACAACACAGGATCAGCCCAAGGAGAGATGCTTGGGTGAATAAATCTTTTGGATTCTATGTCTCCAAGTTGTATCTTTAATTCCCTCAGCTCTTTGGGGCCCATGCGATAAGAGGGATGAGATATTAGCTATTATCCTGATGCCAGATCAATCGAAAATTCCACATCCCACTCCAGGGGAAAACATGATAAATCATCTAGGAATACCTCTGGAAACTAATTAACTGAAAGAGTTAGTGTACCTCTAGGGGAAATACCATCATCCTATAGCATGAGATATGATAACTGGATGTTAGGACTTCCCAACTCTGGGAGTGGAGGTCCTGTGTGACCTAACCTAGGATACCATTCTCCCTGAAAAACCTGACAACTCCCATCAGTTGTTGTAAAACTCATTCGCCACCTGTAGCAATCGAAGTGTTCTTCGAAGTGCACTAGACAATCCATGCCATGTATAACATAAAAAAATATCCATGCCTAAAACCAAGAGGTCCCACTCGTTTTCAAACCATGACATGGAAAGCGCACATGACGGGCTCCGGAGACCCTGGTCCTTCTTCTATCCCAATGGTGTCACCAACTCCATCGAAAAAGACAACAAATCAGTTGATAAATTCATAATATCCAAACAATGGGTAGAAATTAATGAAACAGAGTCGCTAGTATCAAAAAGAGCATTAGTTATAAAATATGTGATCAGAATGGTACCTCAAACTGTCCTCGATCACGCCTCTGATCTTACTCGTGCTTGATCCACTACATGGAGATGTCTAGTATCTGCCTGAGGATGACTGCAAGTCTATGGCTATTCCGTGAACTGGATCTTCCAAGAAGAAGACCCAGCCCTACCACCGTGGTTTCCAAATTGAGATCCCCTAGTCCTTGATGGATCAGACCGTGCTGGCACTCCTCTTGAAGCCACTAACCCTTCCCCACATGGAAGTGGACGTGCCACACCACAGAAATTATGAAAATTCCCCATAAATCCCCACATGCAACAAGTATTCAAAGGAAGTGGACATTATGTTTGGATGTTCCTAGGAAACCCACGCGGGTGGCACAAGACTGATCTTGCATCAGAAGCCGTAGACGGAAACTTCCTGGAAGTGTACCCTAAACTACCACCTCCTTTCTTCACATGATCCTCCGGCTTCCTTTTCTTTTCTGAGGAGATTCCACTTCCCACTACAGATACTGAACCATAATAACCATCCCAGCATTTCCTATCAATCTCCATCATGCACGCCCAATCAATGAACTAAACATAGGTCCTCAGCTTAAACAAGAACACCTGGGAGTATATCTCTAGTCCCAAGCCTCTGTCAAACCTCTAGGCCTTCGACTGCTCATTGGAGACAATTTCTATATCATACCTAACCAACTCCATGAAATGGTTGGCCTACTCCATCATATATTGATTCCCTTGAACAAGTTCCATGAACTCTCTGGACCTAGAATAAGCCAACACCTCAGGGATGTACTGTTCATTGAAGACAACCTTGAAATCTCCCTAGTGCATCTTCTCATTCTTCCCAGCCTGAAGCACTGAATCCCACTACATACGGCCTGGACCCTCAAATATTAAGGAGGCATAGTTCACCCTGAGATCCTTGGTTGTTTTAGGAACAAAAACATACACTTTATGTTCTCAAGTCATTCCTCTACATCCTAGGGTTCTGAGCTGCCGCATAAAGTAGGAGGTTTTTTTTCAGAAACTCCTAAGATTTATCATTTTTAGGACCCATTATCGTCCCTAGCGGGAATTAGAGATAGATTTGGTAACTGTCCTAGAGCTTGGAAAACCCAAACCACATCCTTGAATGGCCTCTAATCAATCATTGTGGGAGTACTCTCTTCATCTTCCTCTCGTGGGTGCGTGGGAACTTTCTTGTGAGGAATGTTGCTAAAAAACGAAACAGTCAAAAAACAATAATCAATTCCAAAATTATGAAAATTTTAAATGAAATACATCATTTATAAATAATCTATTCACATTCCGGTAATAAAAGAAACAACTACCCCACCTATGCCCGATGTCCACGTGTGGCCTGCAGCCCACACGTCTCACCTAAAAGTGATGAAAATCTGTAAATTACAACGTCCCCTGGTGACTCAAGGTCATCCATGAGAGGTGGGGGCATGACTCCATAATCAAAGCCAAAATAACAAGACCTGATATTCCTATCTCCTATCTATCCCGACTCATCCCAAAATAGCAATATAAAAAAACATTAACCCCCTCTGATAACTTTTTATCACGAACCGAATCTGGTCACCACCAATACCATAACCAAACCCAGCCCATGACAATTCATGAAGGGAGATCCTTATCCCCATAGGCATTCACAAGTGCCTGGGTATCATTTATCTTGGTTTGGGAACATTTTACCCGAATATGTATAGATAAAACATCAAAATGATTTGATATAATGAATCTGGAAATTTCATACCAATAAAGATTACACAAAAATCAAGAACTGAATACATATGTTCAATTTCAATAAAAAAGGTCCAAAGACACAATGAAATAGTAACAAAATATCCCCATGGACTGCAAATGAAAATGGGTCATCACCCCCCCATGCCGTCTCCACAACTCCGCCCCAAGGATGGGGACTAACACCCTGAACCGCCATCACCCTTAGCCTTTCCTTTACACGATTCATACATATCCAAGTCTACTTACACCAAAGGGGTGTAAGTAGGGTATGACCCTAATCAAAATAGGATCCCACCCAATAATTCCAAATAGCAGGAAATACAATTTGATAAGGAAAGTAGTTTTTATACGCAATGATAATTAGTGACATAATCCAAGAACTGCAACTTTCAATTGAAAATATTTTTCAAGCTACAGTTTTAGGAATGTGGAAACATTTAAATAGAAAAGTTAGATACTGTAATGTACTGAAAAAAAACCAAAATACATTTTAAAATACCACAAACACAATGAGAAAAAAAATAGGGAACACCCCTAGGCACTAGATAGTCTCGGGCCCCATGTACATCATACCTCGGTGTAAAGTAACCAATGTAAAATCTGTTCTCGTGCACCAGCCACTAGTAGGGAACATACCCATTAACAAGTGGTCCCCAATCATCATCCACATAGTTTATTTAGAGTTTTAGTTGTCTAAATTCTAGGTGAAGTAGGGACAAAACCCATCTGGTCCACTAGTCGTACTAGTACACATCCACCCCACCTAGGTACTCGGGCTTCCCCCTTTGTGATCAAAAAATATCAAATTGATAAATATATCCATTTTAATATAAAACAACACTACTAGTCACATAAAATCAGTAAATTATCTACACACATTTTATACCATTTGAAACACACAACAAAACACTTTGCGTTTTAATAAAACAACTTCTCCAAATCTTTTCTTTTTTGGCACCAAAAGATCTTTAAAAAGCCCACTTGAACACTATATTATTACTCGTATTTATCAAAAAAGAATACAGAACACCCTAAAATTATCTTTTAACTCTTTAGATGAGTTATAAAACAATCCAAATATGCATCACATAGAATACCCATGTAAAACCCCCAATTCAACACCAAATTAATACACAAAACCGATTTTCTTAACAAACGTCACCCGAAACCAATTTCATAGCAACGAACAAAGAATAATAACATTTAAAACATTATATTCCGCACTAATACAGTTCAATATGGTCACCTAAATTATTAAATGGCAGCCATTAATTAACCAATAAAATATTTATATGAAAAAACACAAATTTCACATGAAATTGGACCTCAAAATTCACTTGCATTAAAAACACAACTAAAACCAAATTTTCTAGCACCAAATCAATGGGTTAAAAATGAAAATATAATAAACACATTATCTATGTCACAAGGATTGCATAAAAATTTGAATCACCTACCAAATTAGTAGAATCCTTGAATCAATGTGTGAAAATCAAGTCGTACAAACACCGCACCAAGAGGGACATAGAACAAACCTAAAACCACAAAATTGGACCAAAAAAACCTAAGGATAAATCCTAGTTTAGAAAACCTAACCACTGGTCATTTTTTATTCAAGTAAAAGGGAAGAAACCCCAATAAAATATAATTAAAACCTAAGTAATTTAAAATAGGAATGGAAGAGTCTCACTTACTGGAGGTATCATAAAGAATCTCCCCAAATACAGGAGTAGATGAATTTTAAATCAGTCAAAAATTTATGGGGGGTTTGAAGAAGGGTGAAGAGGTAATTTAGTAACTGGAATGGAGGAAAACGAGTTATAATTGAGAGAGTTATGATGGAAACATCTTACCTCCTCAAATCTGGCCAATTATAGAAACCCTAACATGTAATGCACTCAATCGTGAAGAAGAATAGCTCCAAAGAGGGGGAGAGAGGTTGGGTGTGCGTATTGGTTCAATTTTCTTGGGTGATACATTGAATTACTAAAAACTCAATAAAATTAAATAAGTTGTTAATTAAAAAAATTGCTTTTTAAAACTAGAATTGGGCTTCTGGGTAGGCCCAATCCATTAATAAAAACCCATATACAGCTTGGTTATGGATTTATAATGGCTCCAACTTGAAATGGTGGTGTTAAAATTTTAGGGGGGGCCATTTAGGAATTATAATGGATGAAAATTTTTGAAAAATGAAAATGTTATAAAAAATAAATATTTATTTTTAAATCTGGAATTCGGCTCAGGGTTTGGCCCAATTCAAGAAAACTCACCCATTCCTCCATAAAAGATTGGGAAACCCCCGAAACAAAGCTTGGATATAAAATAAAAGAAAAACAATTTTAAAATATTTCATATATGTGACATGTTTAGACACATGTTAAGACTAATTTCTCTCCACCTTGAAATCACTTACTACCTATAATATTATAAAAATAAACATTGATCCACAACCATGATGTCATGTTATAAGAGTATGAAAACTATCTAGGCCGGACATGGAAATTCCCCATAGTATTCAAGGGTGTATAAATGATAATAGGTCACATAGGGGCCTCTTCCACAGTATTAATGAGAGTTATGTAATGAATGTGTTGAAAATATAACTAATTATATTCTTGTTAAAAGTAGAAGATTGTGATTGTTTTTAAAATAGAGTATAAAAACAATTCATATAATGTAATGATTGATTATCAAATAGATAAAATAAGAGATATATAATGATTGTGTTGTTATGTAAGATATGATCTGTAGTAATGTCTCTTTGTGTATAGTATAAATTATATCTTTAGTCAACATTCTAATATCTCTAGTAGAATAGAGTCTCGTATTCTCTTTATTCTATAAGTTCAACTCTTTAATATATGTTTAAAGGAAGGTAGTAGCATGTAATCCCTTAGCTGGTTATTGAAAAAATGTTTCATCTGGATTCACATGGTTAGTATTCCTTGTGTTTAGAATATACATGTTTGTTTATTATTTTTAAAGGTCCATATGCATCACATCATATCACACAAGGGAGTTTTCTTCCTCTTTTATAAGTTGTGTGTATGAGTGACCATGTGAGCATATGCATATCATGCGTACTCAAGCTCAGATATTACATTATATTTAATTCATATATATCGGTGAATTAAAGATGAATCATTAAAATAATATAGAACATTGAATTGGATAATGTATCAATTATTGAAATTTAATTGCAAATATTTATAAAACAGTAGTTGGGACCATTTTAAATGGATACATAGTCTCTAGTTGTGTCTCAATCCAATAGTCACTTGATCTAGTGGTGATTATTTCTAGTGGTGACTCTTTCTAGTGGTGATACATTCTTATACTTATAAAAAACATTTTTGGTTATAGGTCGCTTAAAATAGTGACTCCACTCTAGTCGGGAGTCTTTTTGGTACTTAGCCAATTTTTTATACTGGAAATTACCCATTCATACAGTAAGTCATCCAAATACTTAGACACTTTTACATCTTTATGGGATGTCATCCATGATGGAGGCTCATCCATGGGAGTGATACATCATGCCATTGAGACATTTTTGGTGTAAATCAATATCAACTTTGAGTCTTTCTTAAACATAACAAAAAAATTAAATTTTTCATTATAATGTATAATTCCATCATAAAACATAATTCGCATTAATAGAAAAATAAATATGATTTTTTCATCAGTAAAACAAGAAGGAAAAAAATCTCCCCATTTTGATGATCAATAATCAAGATATTTTATATACATGGAATCAATGGTAATTCAAGAGAATGTATAAATATGTAATTAATGAATAAATAAGAACACAGAGTATCAAATACCGTGAGTATTGGTAGCAAATAAAGAAATTGACACACAATGATTTCACTGATATGTAGATAGGAAATAGAATCAATGTAATGATGTTAAACATAAATGTATGGTATTAAATGAAAAATAAAGGGAAAAAATAATATATATATATTGCATAAAATAAATATAACTGTAAAAGAGATATATGAATTTCAAATATCTTATCCCACTTTTGGGATTATAAAAAAGTTAATAATAAAAATATAAATTTAAAAAAATTGAATAACAATAGAAGTTCCATTAAAAAATTCAATGAAAATACATTCATAAGTATCAAAAAAAGGATCAAAATACAAGTTCATTTGAGGACATGAAAACCAATCATCAATGTTTCATTATATTCGATAAATAATCCAAATATGTATTACCATAGTACATGTATGGGGGTGAAATGGTAGAAACTGAGGGTGGTGTTTTAGAAATAATATGTTATGGAACATCATTTATAGCTGAAAGTCCTCATGGATCTCAAATGATGATCAACCATAGCTGATGTATGACCATACTGTGACTGCAGCAAATGTGATGAAGGTGAGAAGGAAGTGGTGAATGAGGGTATCTGCTATCATTTGGTAGGAAAAATTTAGATAATTAACTAGAAGAGTAATATAGTATATAATTATAATTGATTCATGAGACACATTTATTGTTACATGAAAAAGCATAAATGGTCTAATAAGATCTATAAAATCCATGATTAGTTTTACATATCAAGATTTAGCACTAAATAATAAGGTCTTCTCTTCTATTCATTTTTGATGAAATAGTGTCATGATCTTTAATTCATTGACCATCTATATGAATGTTTATGTCACTGGACAACAAATTAATTTCTTAACAATAAAATTAGAATTAGAATTTAGATCATGATTTGAAATATTTCTATATATATATTAATTTAATTCTTTTTTATGGCCAGTATATTTGAATTTATATCATTCACATACTCTTTATCCAATATAATTAAATGATCATTTTTAAATCTTATTTCGACTAAATTATTACGAGTATGGTTTGGAACACTACCTAAATCTGTATCAATATGATTCTCTTCATTGATTACAGATATGGCCATCTCAAAAATAAATATAGGGGGACGATGAATGAAATCGGAATCCATAGAATTGATATTTTAAATTCATTATAAAAATAATTTAAAAGAATAATAAAAAGAAAATTGTATCTCCACTATATTTATTTTATGGATTAAAAAATAGTGGAATAATTTGGTTTTTAATTTCAAATTGTATGACATGATTCATCATCATTGAATTAATATGTTGAATTTCTATCTCAAACAAATATCATGCATCCTTTTCAAAATACCTAGTAACCAATGTAGGATTATTATTTAACATCCTATCAATCTCAGAAAAATAATTATCCAAAAGGAAATAGATCACCCATGGTGTTCACAACAACTAGTACTGTAGGGAAAATGGTTTAAGATATGGTGAAACAGGATCTGAATCAAACCCCTAAATAATAGTAGTAGAATAAATCTGATCTATTAACAATCCCTCAGGATCGATCGAATCTCAAATGATTGATCCAACATTATTTTGTGGAATCCCATATTTACTAGAAAAATTGAACAAATATTTATACATAAGGTCAACCCATCTACCAGAATTCTTAGAAGAAGAAGACTCATCAAATTTAACATTCCTAAAATTGGTACAAAAGTATTAGTAACAACACCTATCTACATATCAGACCACATCTCAACCATAGTTGGTGCATCACCAATGATCCCATCTATTAAAGGTTCAATTATAGTAGACGCATTACTGAAATGAACAATTTTTTTTTCCTCAACGTGCTCAACATTCATCAAATCATCCATAGACTTCTCAACAGAAGAAAAGACATTCATATACTCAATAATAACTTGAAATGTCACTGAACAATTAGAAGTAACAGTAGGGTTATCATGATAACTTTTCGAACATGGGGATTTCTCCCCCTTAATAGTAGTTTCCTTTTCTATGTCATCTAGGTTATTTTTGTTAACTATGCTGGTACTTTACTCAAATACTGAACTAGATTAATGTCGATAAGCATGATGATATGAATTAATTTCTATAAAATTCCTTCAAATTATGTAATTATTACAATAAGGGTTTGATCCTCCATCATCATCATCATAGTCTTCATCATCTCCGTTAACATCTCCATTTCTATCCTCTTTTCCATCTCTACTTACTCTAAAATTTTCATCATCATCATCTTTATATGATTATACATCTTCATTAAACTCATAATATTTCAAATTTCGTTTTAATTGATCATAAAAAAACATCACCTTCGTCCTCAATATTGTCCCTCTAGAACTTCTCTATATTCGGGAGAGGCCTAGGTGGGATAGGTGTTCCATATTTTATAGGATAATATCTTCTGGACAGGTTCACATCACTTTCTATTTCAAAAAATAATTTCTTGTCTTCTACATCTATAAATCCAATAGCTTCTTCTAACCTATCACTATTAGAATACACAATAATCTCATCAGGATCCATGATATTTTAAAAAATATTTATCACTCTGTATGATTCATCAATAGGATTAAATTCATCATAATTAGTTTATTTATCATGTGCCCATTTTTTATTTACATTGGTACAAACTATTTTTCATCCTTGTAAAAACTACCCCTATGATGCAGAAACCTCAATATTCATTACCAAAATCTTCATCTTCGGTAATAGAACTATTTAAATTTATAATTACATAAATGAATTTCAAGTAGATTAATGAATTGTTCATGAAGAGGGATTTATTTTATTAAATAGTTGAACCATATGATATCTATATAGATTGATATTATGTAAAAATTACATAATATATAACAAACAAAAATCTTGATACCATAAATTTGTATTGCCACATTTTTTTGGATACTAAATGTTAAATATGAACAAAAAAGTAATCTAGATTGACTATCAGGTTCAAGAACTAAAGGACTTCTAAGAGTATCATCTCCTATCAAATCATCTATAGAATCATCATATAATAAAAAGTAACTATCCGTTGGAATAATTCCATGATAATGTTTAGAAACTTCATCATGTCAAACATTTAAACACCCATCCAACTTACTTGATGAATAAAAAATTCTATGACCATTTACATGGATTTATACCCAGTCTTCACTCTCATCAAAACTAAACTCCAGATATTCGTACAACTCATATACCATCCAAGGATAAAAATTTATCTCATTTTATGTAAACATTTTCATAAACATAGGTTTTTATATAACCTTATCCACTAATGACATACTAGAAAAAACTCATTCATATTGAAATTATATTTCTGGTACTATATACCATTCTTAATTTTTGAGATCCACTAGTTAAACAATATCAAGATGACTTAGCTCCCCTTTCAACTTTATCTAGGGACATGGCTTCTTTGGAGAAGACATTATTAGCATCTCCACTATGGCCATGGATAAAATCTTGGTTTAAGGGAATGGGAGGTCAAAATTTTTTAGAGAAAGGGTATAAAAATGCCTTAAAGGAAATTACATTTGGAAGTAGTGAACATTGAAATGATACAAATATATAAACAATAACATTTATGATTATGAGTATTAAAAAAATTATAAAAATATTCTGAATCCATTTTAGTAGAACAATAAAATAAATAAACTATATGAAATTAAAATTAGCAGTTTAAAAAAAGTAAGAAGTGAAAAAATTTATAAAGGAATGGAACAAAAATGGTGTGATGTTCAAAAAGTGAGAAAATAACAATACTAATAAATATTCAATTTTGAGGAATCATCATTGGGGAGAAATTAGAATAGTGAGACATGGAAAATGGTGATACATTCAATGTAGTGAAACAAATAAAATGGTGAGACATTTAAAATGGTGTGTCCTAGAAAATTATACTCTATATAAATTAATCATTACAAACTAATGTTTTATGTAATTCATTCTCTTGTAATAAAAAGGCTCAGTGAAAATATTAGTAAGAATACATTCTGTACTAATGTACTCATGTGTGATATCACCCATTTGAAAACGTGCTCTTAAAAAGTGATGTCCTACAGTAATATAATTTCTTATAAAATGTGACATAGGTTTCCTAGAAATTTTTTTAGTAATTGTGTTGTCACTATTTATAGGGAAATGTTAGAATTAAAACAAATAGTCTATTAATGTCTGTTTCATCAACAAAATGTTTTCACTTCATCTACCTACAACTATGAAATACGATTTAGTAGTAAATAGTGCAACAATATTTTGTCTCTTACTACACAAAGAAACTCTAAAAATTCCTTGAAGGGTACATGTTTTGGAGATTCTTTTTCTATCTTACTTAAAACCACCAAAATATGCATTTGAATAACTTACTATGTCATATCCATGTTCTCTTAGGTAAAATAATCAAAAATTGGTATTATATATGAGGTATTTGAAAAATATTTTTACAATAAAAATGTGTGAATTTTTTCGATTTTACTGAAATTGATCAAACATACACATAGAAAACATAATATCATTTTAGATAATATTTAGGTAGATATGGATTCTAATACTACCTCTTTAACGCGTTTTATTTTTTGATTTTCTAAGATCATTATTATCTAACCTAAAGGTGGCACTCATAGAAGTATTACTAATCTTAGTACTATATATATTAAACTGATTCAAAATATATTTATTATATATAATTAGGTTTAAAAGTGTTCCTTCTTTATTTTTTTAAAAAATCTAAAAACCAAGATATAATTTATTTTCTCTAATTAAACTCATTTTGAAATTCATTTTTCACCATTCATGAAAAATCACTACTTATGTAATGTTATGAAGATCAAAAAATAATATCATCTAAAAAAATTACAACTAAAAAGAATTATGAAATTTGTTTTATAAAAATAGTAGGATCAACTGTAACTTTTGAAAAAGCTTTTGAAATTAGAATAGAGTTGAGCCTATCATACAAAGATCAAAGAGATTATTTTAAACCATATATTGCTTTTGTAAATTTGAAAACATGATTTGAAAAATAAGTATTTTGAGATAAATGGGTTGTTCATCAGAAACATCTTCAACCAAATAACAATTTAAGAATTCACTCTTGAAATAGATTTGACAAATTTTCAAATATAGATGATCAATATAAGAATGAAATATTCTAGTGGATTCAATTCTAAATACGGATAAAAATGTCTCCTCGTAGTCTAATACATCTTCTTGACTATAAACATTTGCAACAAGCCGATATTTATTTTATACTATCTTACCTGATTCATATACATTTTTTCCAAACACCCATTTACTGTCTATAGTTAAATTATCTTAGATCATTGAAAAAAATTTCATACATTTTTCTATCCAATTGATTTAGTTACTCTTGAATATCCATTACCCATAATTGATCATTTATTGCATCATTTGTGTTCTTTTGTTCTTGATAATAGAATAAAGCATGATGTTCAACTATATTTTGTAGTGAATATCTAGCATGTGATCCTTTATCTGGTCTGTAGCTATAATATCTAATGTATAGAAATTAATAGTCCAAACATCTCTAGAAAAATAGGGGTTTTTAATTTCATTTTGTTCACAATTTTGGGTTCTGTATGATCTAGAAATTCTTTAGAATTGGATGAGTTTTCCTACTATTTTATTACTGAATAAGAAAGTACAAAATTTAAGTTGATATTTGATAAATCATCCTTAAGATTTTTTAAAGTTCACTTATTCTGATGTTGATATATGTGATTAAAATTAATGTGAGATAATTTTTCCACTTTCATAGTTATTCGTTTGAAAACACTATAAGATTTAGTCGAGGTTGAATAACCTAGAAAAAATTCCTTCATCACTTTTGGAAGAAAATTTTCCCATATTATCTATAGTGTTATCAATAAATATTTTTCATCCAAAAACCCAAAATTATTTTATCTTAAGAATACTATTATACCAAATACAATAAACATTATTTTTCAATATCGGTCTTTTTTAATTTTTTATTGACTATATATTAGGTTGTATTCATATCCTCTTCCCAAAAATAGTCAGGTATGTTATATTCAATAATAATTGTCCATGATATCTCTAGATGTATTATATTTGTAATTTTTATAACTTCATTCATCTAAGGGGACCTAGGTGAAGATAATTTATTACTACATCCATTCTTGTGAGAAAAAAAAAATCAATTTATTGATTTTAAAACTCATGTCCATGGTCACAACATAGGGTCCTAATTCAATGTCAACAAATTTTTTTACATATCTCATATACATGGACAAGTTAGAACATGATTCACTCTTGTGTATTAAAAACAATACACATATATACCTAGAAAATCAATACCATACTAAATAGATAGAATGTTTCCCATTATGAATAAAAATTATGGATGGTTCAATTAAATATATATGAACCAAATCATGTTATTCAGAGGTTAAAACATCTTTCTTTGATTTAAAATGACTATATTTTATTTAACTTTTTTTGTGAGGTTACAAAATTTAACAGTTGGAAACTCATGTTCAGGTAGATCATTGAATAATAATTTCCTATTAAGCTTCCTATGTCAGTGAATATTATAGTGGCCTAGTCTTTTATGCCAATTCCAGTATTATTTTTGAAAGGGACTCATGTAGGAATCTTTTTCAGTTACAATAAAATAAGAACACTGATATAAACATTATCATTCCATAATATAGTAAAAACAAAAGCATATTTAGAATAAAAAACATTACATTAATGATTTTATAATTTATAATGAAAAAAAATAATATTATTGTAATATGACAAGTAAATTATACATTAAACCAACAAAAAACATAGTGTAAATATTAAATTAGATTTGGTGTTACCATTCTGGATAAGGCCCATGATTTTCCCATTATCATTACCACTAAAGGTGACATGACCACTATAAACCAGCATTTTCCTTTGATTCAGAATAATACCTATTCATATTCTTTGAACATATATTGACCATGTACCATGGACTTTAACAAGAAGTAATCAATTAGTTTTACAACATAATATAATCTATACAAGAAATTATTTGTTATATTGATTTTCATGGGTCTAGATGTTTTATTTATTAGTGATTTAGGATCACACAGTTTTTAATCGGTATCTTACAAATAGAATGTTGGATTTATTTAATTTTATTGGTCATATAGAAAAATAATTGGAAGTTTAAAATTCATACATTCATTTAGGTATAATTTTGCACATAACTATTACACTTTTTATAGATTGATATCATATACTTGTAAAATACATTAGAGAAATTTAATTACCTAGAATTTATGATTTTTTTATCATCCATTGGTAATTTATTATAAATCCTTGATTATTTGTTCTTTCAAAATTTTAGGTTTAGTATATTCCTTTTACAATTGTGAATTTAACTCTTTCATAGTAGTTATATCAGTTTTAATACTAGTAGACAAAAAATGTATTTCATAAAAAAACTATATTTATCTTCATGTATATTATAAATATCTTCTAGAATTTATAAATATTCAATATTTGTTCCTAAGAAATTTAATTATCGGTGTGTTCATTTTCATATTTATCATCAATGAGAATGGTTTATATAATAGATACAATTGGTAACTCAAAGTCATCAGACATGAGTCACTTGTTGGATTGGAAAAATATTTCTTTATGATTTGACTTTGAGTCACGACAGTTCTCCTAATAGTCACTCCATTTTCCTTGCAAGGATTTCATTAATATTATGTATTTTTCCTAAAAATTATTTTAACATTTCAATTTGGGATATTCATCCTTCGCATGCCCATTTTACATTCACTAATATAAAGTTATCTTTTTTGAGTTTTCATCCTTTTTCCTGTCACTATCTATGTTACATATATAATCTTGTTTTAATTTTTAAGTAGGATATTTAAAAAAAATTACTATAAAACATCATAAACATATGGATAGATGGGCCATGTCTTCAATAATATCCATTAGAGACTCAATATCTCTTTATCATTTAGTTTATGTCTTTTTGTTTAGATGCAGTAGACTTGACAACTACTTGATTTATTCTTGGATCATCATCCTATTCTCTATTGAAATTAATATCTTCTTGCACAATTTATAACATAGAAATTAAATTTTTAAATGGTAGTTTTCCAATATCAAAATATTATGTAATTGAAAAAGAAGTCCCTCTCCATATTTATGGAATGAATATAGGGAGTCTCATAATCTAATCCTTGTTAGATATTAGATTTTTGAGTTATCTCATGGGGTCCCCAATTTAATTTAACATATAATAGATATAACAAATTTATACAACATGATTTATCTTAAAAGAATAATATTTACATTATTTGTATTCAATATTATCTCCATAACATATATAGTTCCTTCATGTTAAACAAATAATCCATCCAAAATTAGAAAAGTTGTTTTATAAGAAGAAAGTATGACGAACTCCTCATTTCATAAATCCAAATAAGAAGAATTCATAGATTTCCAATTATTATTATAATAATTTTTGGTAGCTTCATCCCATTTAACTCTAGTAGTTGTAGGAAGTTCATATTTATCCTATATAGTAGTCTTAATCACAAAACTCATAATATCTATATGAATTTCCATCTATATCTTCCACTGAAACAAATTATTACCATTGAAAAAATTAGGATTGTTGGTATAAAAAACTTATTTACTATTATCCAATTAAATGACTAAATTTTGATCTATTAGATATGTTAAATCATTAAAGTAACTAAAAATCTGAGTTGAAAATGTTTCTATGATAATTCTCACCAAATCTTAAGCCTTTGATACAAAATGATTGTTTTAATGATTATCTTATATTATGATGTATTTAGTACCAAATAAACATTTCTATTATAAAAAGGATTAAATGAAATCCACAAAATTTTCAAAAACAACCATGTTAGCCAAACTAAATGATCAATATAATTTTTTACCTATAAAAATATTTCTCAAGGATTGATTATGTCTCAGTTAAAACAATATATAATATGAATTTAATGATTTAATTCGATTGTCAAAATCAAAATTTTATAAAAACACTAATTAATATTAACTTGAAAAATATTTTTTTGTTCATAATTTAAAATATATTCATTATAATGTTATAAATTAATCAATACACATAGAATAAATGAATATTAGAGGTTTTGTCTTAATACTAGACTTAGTCTCCTCCACATGGAAATCACTGGTTACCAAGTAGTTTATATAAATAAAAATTGTTGAATAATTTCAATTAGGTGTTAAAATATCCAGAAAACATTTTTGGATGAATAGGCACCTCTTTAACAGTATTATTCATATTGAAAATGATAACATGTCACACATGGACCTCTTCCATCGTATTCATGGGAGATAGGTAAAAAAAGTGCTAATAAGATATTATAGTATCTCCCAATTAAAATAAGTAGATAACCTATGTTTTTAATATATAGTATAAACACACTACTTTTAATTTAATTATAAATATGAAAAAATGAACATAAGAGAAGTATAATTATTTTTTTCTCTATATGATATTCTTTATATCTCATGAATATTTGAGTGTAGTATAAATTGTATCTCATGTAGACATAATGAAATATTTTATATAAAAGTGTCTCATTAACAATATATTCGAGAAGATATACACTTTCACATATGTGTGAATGAAGTAAGAAACATGTAATCATTCCAAATGTTATTTAATAATTTGGATCATCTCAATTCACTTGTGAATCAATTTAAATTTTCATCATCTACTGGTGTGTTTGTTGTTCAACATAATATATGGCGGTGTCTCGACCTAGAAGTTTCTTAATTTAGTGGTTATCCAGGCTAAATATGACTCAAGATGGTGGAGAGACATTATTATAATTATCCAAAAATGATATTCTCACTATACATCACTTGTAACGCTGACACCATTATTGCAGTGTGTTTTTATAATTCTTATCCAATTTTCCATATTGGTGGTGACTCATTTTTATAGTGATTCATCTTGCTTCATTGCCAATTTTATATCACAATAGTGATTCATTCATGAATGTGACTCATCCTTGTAGGTGACAAGCCTTAGTGGTTAAACTTTTACGAGCTGAATCAGCCACAGTAGTACGTCTTTCTTAGACATTACCAAATTTTACAATTTTTTATTTATAATGAAAAAATATATTATTAAACCTAAATATCGTTAAAAAATAATAGAAATGACCTTTTTACCATTAAAATTAGGATTCCAGTAAATTGAATACCTCCTAGATGATCAACACTTTGGAGAAAATATAATAGTACTATATTGAATGAAATCATGAAATGGAATAAAGAAAATGTGTACCATGCCATTACATAATGGTGTAATCCATATTAATGTTTACATTGATGAAATTATGTCTTAAAATTTAGTTCCTACTAATTATAATCTAATTGAACTCAAAAAAATTCATATAGTCTGAAAACACTTTCAAAAATAAATCAAATTATTATGTTTGGTATGTTTTTTTATATGATAAAATAGAGAACCAAGGTTAAAATGATGGATTAAAGATAACATTTAAATTTTTCCCCCAGTGTCACAAAAATTAGATAGTTTCAATGCCATAGTAGACTCAAGGTGTGCCCAATTTGAAATGAGTGTTATTCCCAACTTTTATGCCATGCATAGGTTCATGAAAATGAATTAATAATTCATTCCCAAAAAAACAGATTCCACCACTGTATGCACCCTAGAAACATCACCCATTGATATTATTTGTCCTATAAAAAGATTACAAGGGCCCTCATTTTACACATCATAGTAGATGATTCATTTCTGGGAGTCTATTCATTCAATATTTTAACATTATTTCATCATCACTACCTCGGGTAGATTTCATGCATATAACCTAAGGGAGTTAACCATAAAAGAATGTGATTGACTTATCTGATGTTAATGATGACTATGGGGGACTACATCAACAAAAGTCATCATTTATTGATGCTAATCCTTCTTGATATTTTTTTACATATTTATTTATGTGAACCACCTATGGGAATGTCTATAAATGATGGAGAGGTCTCACCCATGTATACCCACTAAAAAAACTATCTTTATATAACGTCACTATATTGGACCATCTCACCATAGTTACACTAATACACTTGATCTCAACGTAGTACATCTAACAAACACCATATCACTAATCCCTCATTCTAAAAAATATATTTTTTTCCTTTACTAGGTTACCCACATTACTCAATCCTTGATAAAATATTTCATAATATAAAAAGTTTAGCAGGGTGCACTCATTTTTTGGTACTCACTAAGATATACACCTTTTTTAGACCTCATTAGAAGAAAAAAATCATAGATCACTCACTATGGTGAACTCATTTTGTGTCTATCACATGGTAACACACATTATGACATCTTCAATACATCACACAATTATAGGGACCTCTTATTGTGGACAATATTCTCTCTCATGCTTAGTTTTTCACATACATTTTTATTTTCCAACTAGGGATATTAATTTTTTTACCCTTACAAGGGAGTAAACATCATAGCTACCCCACTATAGTATGAACTATGAGTTTCCCTCATGGTGATAACTTTAATGAATAGCCCTCACTATGTAACCCCACACTTATAGGCCTATACGAGGGTGAATATATCCCCCCTTTCCAATGGAATTGAATCTTTTCACCTAAGTCCCCTACTAAGACCTTTTATATTGAAGGCCAATAATCAAACCACTAATTAAACGTCACTAGACTATTGGCCACATTAACATTCATTCAATAAATTATGTATTCCCATGATAATATTATTATATATGTCCTTCATTCCACCTTCCCCAAAACATCGGGGTATCAAAATCAGGGAATCCATTAATAAAAGAACACATTAATTGATTAATTTAGTTATTAATTATGGATCAATGATATATTTAATCCCTTAAATAAATGATAAATGAGGTAGTTAATCCTTAATATATTAATCCCCTATATTTTCTTATAGAATGTGTCATATCATTCCATTCATTATTACATACTCCCTTTTCCCTCTAGAAGAATGATAGTAGATAAATTAACCCATTTGGGAATCCTATAAGTTGTATTCCCCGATATCTTTCTCATTAGGCCATATTCCCCATGGGTTCATTCATATATCCATGTCTACCTAAAGATGATATTTCGAAAAACATTGTCCTCTAATCACATATTCCCCCATTAACAAAGATTTATCATGGTAAATTTCATTTTATAAGACTCACAAACCTATTTATATCAAACAGGTAGTTCATTCATAAGTCTCATTATATCTATCATAGTGAATCTACATGCTTCATAGTTGGTGATGTTATGATCTATGGTTTCCAACACCGAGCTTAACTCCCATGAGCTTAGAGGTCACAATTGATTAACCAAATACCTATCGTAACTCAAGACCCCTCATATTCATCTTGTCTACCAGATGTTAAAAGTCACAATATCCAAACTATGTAGGCATTATTCTTATTTATAAATGTAAATATAGGCTTCTTAATATTAGTTTAACCTAAAAAAATATTCACAATTTATTTTATTACGAACTATGTGTTTATTGATTCCGAATATATTTGGATATGTAGGATGCCTCTTTGAGGTTTAAAAATTGAAAAATCATATCTATATTCCCTAACACATAAACGAACAATTATTTCCATTTCTTAATTTCCCAAAACAAATAATACTTTTATAATATTATTCAACCATATATCCATAATCTCTAGTAATAACCCATTCATATAAGATCGTATTTCTTATAAGATTCTATATTCATTCACCATTAAGACATTCTCTATGAAGGATCATAAATTAAAAATTTGGGGGATACTTTTTATTATGTACCTTCTAACTCATTTTTAGTAACACTATATATGGGATTGATAACCATATCATTCGGACAAATCCATAGTCCATCTATACCCACTAAAAAAATCTATATTTAATCTTATCATAACCACCAAGTCAATTTATGATTCTATATCCTCCACAAAAACTATTTCCTCATTTAGATACTTTGCATTAAATTAGAAAACCATAATTTGATACCCATGTGTATGTCTCTTATTTACCATTTCAAAATTTGTTTTACCTAGTTTTCATTGATAAACAGTCTTAAAATGTACGAAAATGGCCATTTTCACATGACCATAAAAGGTACCATGTATCCATTTTAGGTTCACTAATATACATTATTTTTTACTCCTATTTGAGGTATTCATAGGAATCACCCATAATAAACACATTCCCATCCTCAAAACATCAATTTACTACCAAGATAACATAAAATTCTAGAGTGCATAGTCAAATGAATTTAAAAAATGTCAGTAATAAACAAAAAAATGGGTAATATTGGGAACCTCTAGTAGTATCAGATACATTATAATCCAATATTATTTTAACTCTATTAGTTTCATGATGGCGGTTGATAATGTTACTTATATTAATGGTTAGGATTCCTGAATTCATGCTGAATCTACTAAAGAGTCCCATGGTAAGAAATAATATCCTCTATAAATGAGGAAGATAAAATCAAACTCCTACTCTCTTAGTTCTTCAAATATTCTTTGGTTTTAATACTATGTCCTAAAGAACACCTACCATAAAATTGTATCTACATAAAATATTGTAAAAAAATTTTAAACCCCATAAAATATGATTGAGTGGATTTTATTGATTATACATACAAAAAAAATTAAAAATATATTCTTTATATAAACAAAATGGTGTCTGGAAGTCCATGCATGTTTTTTATCATTTTTTGGTACGTAATTAATTTCACAATGGAAAAAATATAGTTATTACAAAGATATATTTTAGGGGTATCATAGTTTTACTATATACTTTGATTCTTCAAATCATGTTTCTTAACAATTAATTCAATTATAAAAATGTATAAAACAATTCATATTATAATATATGGTTGAAATGATAAAAAATAGTTTTCTTTATAATAGGAGATATGATAGAAATGTTTGTAATTCATGAATTTAGTATTCAAATATGTTATAGTATTTGATATAGTAATCATATATTATAAAATCATCAATTCCAAATTCTGAGATAGTGTGTCATTTTTTAAATATGATTTCATTGACTTCATAGATTTTTTATTTCTGATTTTCATTATTAATATATATATATTTATCATAATTAAATACTATAATATGAACTAATTTACTCTTACAAGTATATTCATCAATAATTTAATCTCATACAATAACATATTTTATGTTGTGATAGATATTATACATGGTTTATTATATATAGGTAACTATGTGATTGGTTATTCGATCATGGGTGCTTGTCAAAATCCACACTCACATTTTCACCTTACAAATGTATCCACAAAATAATTTTTAACACAAAAAATAAACACATTGAATTAATTTTATTTGGTAGAATCCTAGTTTTACTCTTGATTCATATACAGACCACAAATCGTAAACATTGATTTCATGGGATTTTTTAATAATTATATTTATCCCATGGTGATACCGTATTCCTCAAATTCTCTATCATTATGATTGATATATTTTCTCACTCATGAAATATTTTTTCACTTATGATATGTGTGATATCAAAGATAAAAATCATGGGAAATGTTTTTTGTTAAATTATAATTTATAGTTTTTTAGATGAATGAAAAATGGATTATCAATAGTTTATAAATAATTGTAAATGTGTTGTTAGGTTATTTAGTAATTTATAATGATTTTAATAAATAAATTGATAATAAATTATATACATTTAATTAATTTTATGTTTTTCATTTAACAAAGAAATATCCACAATATCAGTTTTAAGATTCCAATATAATAATAAAATCATATGACGTGGTATGTAATTTTGGAATAAATAGTTTCTATATAAATAATAAAGAAATTTATAATGTTTTTATAAATAAAAAATATGGCCAACATAGAGTTTATATTTAAAAATTGATTGTTTAAATTTTTTAATTATAATTGTTCAAATTGATTATCTTTTTTAGATATTATTCAAAACAAATAGAAATGTGTTTTCATATTTTATATGATCTAGGTTTAAATAATATTAAATATACGATATTTACGTAGATTAATATAATTTTATCCTTTGTTTATTTTGAATTAAAATTGTTAGTTTTTTCATTTAAGATCATATATTTATTGTAAAACTCCATAAAGTGGATAATAATAAGTATTTATATTGGAATAAATATAATGTTCTTATAAAAATTTAATTATGGAATTATTATAATATTTTTATTAAATATAAAGAGTTTAAATTTATTTTATCAATGAATAATATGTAAATTGTATATGTCATGATTAAATTAATGAATTTTTAATCATTTATTACTTCGGTAATTTATTCCCGTATATAAATTATCGACATTATGAATATGGTTATTCATCGGTTTAAATTATTAAACAACTTATATGTTTAGAAATATAAATCTTATGATTTTATATAAAGTTATAATGATAGATTTTTTTATGCTTCCATTAAAATAACTTATAATATATTCTGATTTTAAGGTAACTAGTCTAATAAAGTGTGAAAATAAATTTTTTTATAATTTTAAAGGAATTAATTTCAATTTTGGGAAAATTATTCGTCTCTAATAATAACATTTGGTTGATCATCTCATTGGATTTGAGGCTTATACCTTGTCGTTAGTTGTGAGAATTGGCTTCTTATTTCCCTAAACATAAATATATGGGGATTTTTTGTTTCAAAATATTTAGTAACTTTATATTAAAGGGTTTCAAATAAATTATTCATGGGATGAATTTCAATATTTATAATTATAGTTTTATTATATTTTTTATTTGAATATAGTTTCTGTATTTTGAAAGGAGATAGATAACAATAAGGTCTAAAAATATAGATTTTTCAAAATGAATATGATTATAAAAAATCTATATAAGAATTAATATATATTAGAATTAGTGAGATAATTTTCTCAAATTAATTAATATTTTGAAATACTATGTCATTGAATTATTCCAAAGAATACACATGTCCTGACATAGATCATTAAACTGGGTAAGTTCTGAAAATGTTTGGTGCATGTGTATTATCTTATGTCAGAAAATAGTGGAAATGGATGAACCTATATGAATGGTAAGAAAATAATTTTCTAACAATTTGTATATAAATATCATTAAAACAAAAACAATTATGATACCATGGGAATTGTTTTGAGTTCATCTATATGGATTCTTAGTAAAATAGTTTCTAATTTACCCATCTAGGATCCATATATTTCATAATTATAATAGTTACATTTGTAAAAAATTATGATCTAGGTATAATTCCATAATAAAAACATTGTATTGTGTTGAATGGATGACAGACTAATAATGTTTATGATGGATGTAAAAGGTTTTATAATACAATTTGGAGAAGGTCTGTTTAATTTTATTGTTAAATTAATTTAAAATATGATACTCATATGATAAAAGAATCTACACAAGCTAATTTATTCATCATTAATGAAATTAATTTCATAAGTTGATATATAAGAAAGAAAATTTTCTCATTTATAACACACATATATTTTAAATTGAAACATATCCTACAATATCCAAATAATAATTTATTTTTAAAAATAATATAGATAATTTTTAGAAACAAATAATGATTAATTATTGTTTTCCTTTTCACATTTTATCATTATATATTTCATTCTGCTAAAAATTCTGTAATTTTTTTAACAAATTTAATGGGTTAAAGAAACCATTACCCAATATTTCCTCAATTTGAATGAATTATATGATTGTGGAATGTGATATCAATGTTCATATACTATTTATAGTGTACATGTTGTTCAATTATATAATGTAAGATTAAGTAAAATTTAGATATTAAAACAAGGCTTCTTCATTTATACTTCCATGTTTATTTAAACAAAATGGTAGTTCCAATATGGATAATGTTTTTCCTATATGATTGAATAATCGTAGATAATTATAGGGTTTTATGATATAATATTTAATTCTTCTTTCATGTACTAAAGATATAGAAAAAAAATTTAGTTATGAAGTGTATATAAAATCAATATTATAATTTATAAGATTTGTAAATAATCATGAAATATAAATCAATGAAATAATTGATAGAGATTATATTTTATAATCTAATACAGAAAAAACGTTACTAAATAATTGTCTGAATGAACTAAATATTAACATTCATAGATTACTTCATATGAAGGATGAATATTTTGATCTTATCTCCCACATATGAAAAAAATACTATTTTTAATAAATAATTATGATTCCATAGATTCAGTAAATTGTTTTGATGAGATGATAATGATAAATAATTATCTGTGATAATAGTGTAATTTCATAAGCCATTGAATTTTTTTATCTTAGTTTGATTTTCTCAATGGAATTTAATTTCATAGAAGACTATAAGATTATTTTGTAGTGAAAAAAATATTTTAAAATGAAAAATAATGGAATATGAGATATAAAATAAAAATAAAATTTTATATAATATATTAAAGATGATAAGAATATTTTTATGGAGAAGAAATGTAATGTGTTACATCAGTTACCCAAAAATTTCAAGTGAAAAATTTTGTGGGAAAGGAATCCAAGTATGAATATTATGATTATCGTAGAAAAACAACTATGTGTGAAATAGTAATTATTACGATCATGTTGTTGGATTTTTTTTAGGTGATGAGTTTGAATACATGTTCAATAAGATAAACATTATAAATAGGATTATCATGCCTCATCATTAAATATACTATATTTTCCTATAGATATTACTAACAAAAGAGTATAGTCTTTGGGATTTATCTTGTTCTAATATAGATATATGGATAGAACTATTGTGATGTAACTAGTGTTACAACACCGTGAAATTAAAACAAACATACTCAATATATTGATCTTTATCATATAAGATATGTTATTCAGAAAATTATGTATTCTATTGCTGAGTTCTCTTAATTAGTATTAAGTATACAAAATATATAATGAATGAAAAAGATGACTTTGTATCTTATAATTCCTTCCCATTACATATATATATATATATATATAAACACACAAAGATTGATGATAAATAACCCTTAAAAGTATTACATTGGGATAACCTATAATGATTGTCTTCATGTTGTATTAATGGTTGTCATAATAATCCAATGTTAACATGATTAAAATTCTTTTATTTTTATAAAAAATATAATCATGATACACAAAATGAGTTTTATTGACTGGATAACTCATGATGTATAAATCATTCAGTGCCACTCACTATATCATTAGTATAATAAGGATGAATGGTTTACATATTGAGTCCTTAATGATTGAACACAATGAGATATATAATATGTAAACCTTTATACATTGACACCTTTTTAACATAATATTTAAGGTATAACTAATCATGGGTGGTTGGGTGGGTTACTTATCATATATTGGACTTAGGTTTAACTGTGATGGGATATGTTATCATGTATAATGCGTATTATATCATTATCCTTAATAATGATAGGTTGAGTTTTTTTATGATCATAACAAGATGTTATATATATTATTCTCATATACCAAATAGTGGAATATGATAGTCTCAAATATAAAGGTGAATGACATAAGATGTTTTCATCAACCTGGGTAGTCTATATTATGAGAATTGATAATGTATTAGTTGGATATATTTCATTGAAATAATCTATGTCCCATGTTTAGTTAATGTATTATAAGAATTGATCATATTAAAATCCATTCTTTCAAATGATAAAAATTTAGGATATAGGTATAAGGATACTTGTGATTAATGGAGATCATTTCAAATCAATTTATTTCATGATTATAATTATCTATATTCAATATTAAACTCTTTATATACATTTATTTTGTTGGAAATTTATATTTCATTTCTACATCATAATGGGTCATGAGGTCACACACTATATTTGAATGAATGAATATTGATTTTCTATCAAAGACATTCTCTTAAATTATTTTACATATTATACCAAAGGGGTTTTATTATTATTATTCACAAGTTGTTTCATATGATATAAATCACTATGAATATGATATTATCTTCCCAAAAGTGTTTTGAAAAACATAATAAAGGGTTTTGGATATAAATTCAAAATTTATTATAATTATTATAGTGTAATGTGAAAATGGTAAATGTCTAAGAAGTATTAGTGTATGTTGTAGATTAAATGATATATTCTGATAATCCATTATGAAGGTGATTTAGTTTGGGCATATCATAAGAGAATGTATGGGTATTTCATAAGAACCATATAAGATTATATTTTTTTCCCAAGCTACGTTGTTTTTTTATTTTTTTTTATATGGTTTAGGGGTCGATTCATAACAGAAAAAATTATTTTAAAATGAATTTTAAAATTATTTTTATTTCTTAAGATATATTATCAAATTTCAAAGGTAATCCAAATGTTTTAGAAGTACATTTGAAAATTCTTTTTTGATATTTTTATAGTAATTAAATTAATTTTACAAGTATTTCGGAATTTTGGAAATTACAATAAACCCATTACATTGATATTATTATATTTTTTTTATTAAAAATTTAATATATTCAATAGAATAATTACAATTTTACATATTTTTGATGTCGAATAAATGTGAAGAGGCTTTTAAATAGGTTGATTGAGGGTAATGATTTTTAATAGATTTTTTAAAAGTGAAAATAGTTTATACTATTTATTTAGGGAAAGGAATGTTTTACATGAGTTTTGTATGAGTGATAAAATATTTACTAACCCTAAATAATGTTAACTAGTGAAATGTATTCATTTCATAAAGCAATTATTGACTTCAAAATACCAATGTATGAGTAACCCCATAATCCTTCTACTCACATAAAGGTGAAAATCATATTAAATGAGCTTTGTAAAGGTAGTTCCGGGATTCTAATGGTATTGTAATTGTAACACATGATTTTAAAGGCTATTTATGGGAATATCCATAGATTCATATTGGTCCATGAGTGATTCTGAATTTCATGTATGGATAGTCCCCTTATATTATAAAATATTAGTCAAGTTCAATTATCTTTTTAGAGGTTGAACTGTGGTTTTTGAATCCCATGTAATGGAATCCAAATGTTAACAGTAAAACCATGTCATCCATAAAAAATGTTAAGGTTTCACATATGGTTATTAGAAATCATATATGGCTTAATATTCCCCACAGAATCTCATGTGAAGTATCTTTAATCTAAATAATGGGGTCTAATGTGAAAATGTATTGATTTTGTCATGGATATGTGTTGTAAATTATAATTTTTTATTTCTATTTCCATTTTACAATAATTTAAATGATCCTAAAATGGGATTGAAAATAATACTGTGTTAAATATTATTTAAATTGGATACAATAATGTGATTTTTTCAAAAATATCTAGAGATGTGTTTTTGTCTTCATAAAATTTTGAGGGGTATCCACAATTTATATTCATCAATTATTCTTCAGGTTTTGGTTATCCAAAATTTCTAATTTCCGTTTATAAAGTATTTTATAAATTGATTATATCTATTCTCTAGTTTCTGACAGGAAATCAAACACACAGACTCTCTCTCTTTTATTTTCGTACTGTTGTGTAGAGTCTTTTTGGTCTCTATGTAAGAGAAATGTTACTTATCCTTATTTATTAATGCTATTTTTTGAATTTATCATGATTTATACTCCTCTATTTATATGAAAATGATTAATCGTAATTGGATAATAAATTAAATATAGTTATGTAAAAAAGATTACCTGAAAATAATTTAATTATAAAAGAGGAAGAAGAACTGATTATAATTTATTACTATCAATTAAATATAAAAATTATCAGAATTTATGTAAATGGTAAAACTTTTAGTACAGTATTCTCTTTTAACAAGTAATTATAAATATATATTCTATATATTTAGTTTGTTAAACATGATAACCTCATGATTAATTCATATCCTTAAATTTATTATTAAAAATGATTAATTATGAAACATTTATATTATCACATTATAGAAATTATAATTGTTATTCTAATTTTATAGAAATTATCCAATGATAAATAATATAGTACCAATGAAAAATAACCTTTATTTTTTCAACTATAGTAATCATATGAGAATAAATTAACATATTCATAAATATAAATTCCCTGGCTTGGAAATTGAATGGTATGTTTTATTGGATTTTCCTAGAAATTTTTACTTATCTTCAATAAAAGATAATTTCATGCTATGAAATATTAATAATTGTTTGTTACTATTTCATGTAATGAAATTACATTTTATTAATTAATGATTATGGATAACTTGTCTTTATAATTATTTGAAGAATATTGTTAGAAATAAGATTTAAGGTTTTGGATATTTATGAATATCCTGGAAATAATAAATCTAATGATAATATATATATATATTATTAATACAAATTCCAATAATATAATAAATGATTTGTCATGTTAATTGGTTAAAAATATTTTATAATCTATACTATTATAAGGATAAACTAATAATTAATAATTTTCATATCGATGAATTAATGTGATTATTTTTAAATTTATATAGGACATAGAAATTGATATTTTCATTTCATTGTTTAATTATTATTTGATAAATTCAATGGGATATCCCGTTTTAATATTAAAATGTGTAATTAATATTTCTTAAATATAATTTAAAATTATCAACATTTTATAATTGAAATGATAAATTTCATTTCATGGTAGAATTATAATTGTTCTACAAGAGTGAACTGTTACCATGTGTTATTGTTTAATTTATAATATGAAATATTACTCATTAAAGTGAAATAATTTATATTATGTGATATCATTACTATCTATTTGTTAAGTCATTTAATTTCATGTCTTGGAATAGTATTGTAGATTAATAATTTTAGCACATGTTTATATAATTTAAAGAAGACATTTAATTACATGTTAATACACTATGAGAAAATTTCTATATTATAAGATTTTTATATTTACTAGATATTCTACTATATATTTTTTATGTATGGTTGACATGCTTGAAAACATATTAACAATATAATATCGTAAGGTATTTATTATTGTAAAATTGGAAAATTGAATTATCATTAAGATTGTTAAAATATTAATAAGTATCATAATGAGAGAGTCTAGATTAAAAATATTGTCTGTTTATTTGGTAATTTTTATCTCTAGTGATTCTATAATTTATTCATTATTAATTTGATAGTTAAATATGGAAATATGAATAAAATAATTTCCTAAATTACATATTTTTTCTTAAGATATCCCATGGTTTTTTTATAATACTAGAATGACATATTTGAATGCAAATTGTTCCCATACATTGAAATGTTGGAACGTAAATTTAGCATATAGGTTTGATCAATGTTTTTGGAGACTTAACATTCATGATTGATAACATATTTTGGTTTGAATAATTTATTATGAATAGGTGGGGATTTATTTTGCTGTGATTGTGGCAATTGTTGCTGATTACGATGATGATGGTGGAATGGGATACCTATTATAATGATAATGGTCAAACATTGTTTGAGTTATATAATTGTTTTTACATGGGATATAAAATAATATATTATGTTTAATGGTGTGAGACACTATGAATGTTGGATATTGTTTAGAAATGGTTTTAGTTGCTGGTGATTATTTTTATCTTGATTTATAGTTGATCTCTAGTAGATGACTGTTATTTATATAGACGTTGTCCATCAGTGGGATAATAAATGAATTTTTATCAACGAGTTCATATTTTTATATGGAAATATGGTTTGGGTCTGAGAGTGACATGATTTTTATAAAAGTATATTTAGTTAATGAAATAACACGGTTGGTTCTTGATGGTTACTTGGTGATGAAATAAATGACAATTCAATATAATAAATAATTATTTCATTTGATCATGGATTAAATTATTAGAATATTAAATATTATAAATGAAATAATAAAAATAATTCTCTAATGAAATGATTAATTTTTAACTTGATTCTGGTATGGTTATTTTATATATATGAATTTGTGGTGGAAGTCAATTGTTTTGTGTGATGTTTATGACATATGAGTCTAATCATTAATATTTTCCCATTGTGTGGTTTGAGCTATATATATAATATATATTATGATATTTCATTTTGACACCACCCATTTAATATCAAAATCATAAAACCGGAGTTTATTTGGTTTTTTCTGCAATATCCAGGTTAGTAAAATACATATCGATAACTACCCCTCCCACATACTCTCTCTTCAACTACAATATCATATGAAAGTAAACATATGTTGACTTACTATATACCTATTATTTTGAATGTGATAGATTATGAGTATTTTGAAAAAATTTATATTTTTATTGTAGATACAATTTTCAATGGATGTATATGCATAGGTAGTGATGGATTAGGGAATAATGGATTAACATTGGATGTAGTGGCTTTCAGACATACACATGTTTGTGTATTAGATGGTGATATTGATGAAATGTATATGTGGATTAATTCAAACATGATATGTCATCCCATATATGAGATTGATGTCGGTATCTTCGATACCCAACTGACATCATGGTTTACTTGATTTATATAAGGGAAGAGAGCTCAAGACATGTGACGAAGGGGGTGTGATATATATAAACCATTTGGGTATGTGTTTAAGGAGATATCATTTATATATGTATATTCTCAATATTTTGTTTATAAATCATGAAATTTATTGGTGAATGAACCTTTATGGATATGTTAAAATAATAATAGACCAATTTACGTGATAGATTAGTTTCATTTTTTTACACACTGGGCATTAGGATGCTTCTTTAAAAAATAATTAGAGTTTTAATGGAGGATCCTATTGAATATTCATATTATCATCATCCCACTTATAAATATACTATTTTTTAGGTATGAAATTGAATCATGGTGATATATATGGAAATTATTATTTGAGTTAGTTTTCTAGAAGATATTGGATCTTTATTTCCACTGTTGTGGACTATCTCCTTAGTATTTTATTTTTTATTAATTTTGATTCAAGCCATTACATTCATATATTGGATTTATTTTTCAATAATTTTTGTAGAATTTGATTTGGTATTTTCATTATATTTTCCCCTAATTATTATATTTTTAGGATAGTAAAACCACCCATGTTTGTATTGATATACCCTTGTAGTTATTCAATAACATGTAGTCTAATATTGGTGGGATTTTTGTGTCATTATGTCTCTCTCTTTGTATCTAGTACATGAGAGGTATCTCTAGAAATACGGGGTCATGTTAACACAGTATTTAAGGAAATAAAAGTTATATTAGTCAAATATAGAATGTGTTTTAGAAATATTATATTATATAAATCATGATTTATCTTTAAAATATATCATATAATTTTTTGTTCTTTCAAGGAATAATAATTATCATTTGTATATTTCATCATCATTGGTTATCATCATTATAATATTATCCCTTAAATAAAAACATGGTTGAATAGAAATATAATGATTTAATCAATTTTATATCCACATTGAATTATATCATATAGAAATAATGTATTAATTAATTCATGGAAATGTTTTTCTAATAACATAACTATGCATAAACATTATGGTTGTTATTGTTAAACCCTACTATAAATTTAACCAATTATTTATCCACCTAGTCACTCATCAATAAGACCATTTACCGATTTGAGATAATAACATATCAATAGTGTGATAGTTTCCCACCTAAATATATGTTAACTCATGAAAATCCACGGACAATCCTCACATGGATAATATTGATGGATACCAATAAGTGATCTTCATCAAACATATAACATGATGATAAATGTAGTGGATTTAATCTATGTATGGATTATAAAACAATAAATGCATAATATTATACACTATATATGTTGTGGATTTCAATTTATTTTTACCATAGGTTTTATGATTTATAACATGTTCTATGTTGAAAAAGTGTTCTCTTTTATCATATAAACCCCTTTAAGAACCCTAAATGATATGATTATTATTGTAAGAATTAAAAAACTATGACTAAACAATACTATACATTTTTTAAAAACCAATTCAATCTAAATAGGAATATTCAAATAGTTTATTGAGTAGGGTAATGTGGAAGAAGTATGCCATAGTGTAACAGACATGGCATTGATGATTCAAGTTGGGAATATACGTAATAGTGTTGCAAATAATTTTTTTAGAAAAAAATTAAAATTAAAATCAATTAGATAAATATAGGTTACCAATATAGTGAGATTATTTCCTTCATGTATTCCCTTTATTGTTTGGAAAATAATTAAATTAAATTTAACTCCTCCCTTTTGTTTCCTTAGGTGGAAGAGAGGTTTTGTATAAATTCATATCTCTCTTTCTCTCAACCACTATCTCATTTCAAAATATATGTCATCATTCATGTTATTCACATTCATTATAGATGTACTAACAATGAACATGGAGATATGTGGGAGTATTTTAGTATACTAATATTTCTAACTAGATAATAAATTTTTTTCCACTACATTCACCCCTATTCAAATTTTCCTCTTCAAAAAATATATTCAATAATGTTAAAAATTATTGAAGTAAAATATTCAAATTAAAAAATATTGGAAAAATAAAATTATTGATTATATTATTTATTTTATCTCTGGAAATTTGTAATTAAATAAATATCAATTTTCTATTTTTTTCATGTTACCAATTTTTATGAGGATATATTTTCATACAAAAATGATAAGGGTTTAGAGAATCAAAGATTAAAATATTGTATTTTACTATTTTTACATAATAGGATGAACTAATTTCATAATTCAAAAATATTTCATCATTAGTACCTTAATCATGATAATAAATAATTATTTATTTTTAGAATTATACTCACATAAGGATGAGGCCACCATGTTTTTCAAGAAATTTATTTTTATATATTTTTATTTTATTATTCATCTAAATGAGGTTTATTCAATGTGATAATTATAAATATTATAATTTATTATTGATAAATTAACATTATATAATTAAAATTTCAATAATTCATTTATGATTTTTAATAGATATAATTAAAATTATTCTTCATCAAATATTTTGTTCATAAAAATTCCACTTTAAAAACCCTTTCTAGGGTATTCATTTATTCTACTAATCACCCCATTATGAAATATTATTTTCCCATTATTATAATATTAATTTAACGTAGTTTCTCAGTTCTATAATGGAAAATATCAAGTGGATATTGGGATTTAGTATATTCTTGTGTAATTGAAAAATGTGTTGGGGAATTATTGATGAATAAAAATTAAAGGAATACATGTTGACCAATAGAGATAAACCATCAACATGAGGTGTGATTGAGACCCCATTAGAATTAGATATGTTTGGTATTAGTTGACCAAAAATATTACTATGAAGAGAAGTGATTCATTTTGAAATGATATATCATCAATTGAATTCATAATTATCATTATACACCTATATCCACATAACCTATTTATTTTCAATTTTTGAGACTATATAGTTAACCAACTTATTATAACAACATTATTCAACATGTACCCCATTTAATCTTCACATATGATAAAATAATCAATTACAGCTCATAAAACATCTCTAGAATTTATTTGTAAGGGAAAAATATGAATATGGTCAGTGAATATTCTTACTAAAGGTAATCATAAGAGATAATAATTGGTGATCATAAGTGAGAAAGATATAAGTTTGTGGGTATGAAATTATAATCTAGGTGTATGAATATGACATAATAAAATAATTCAAATGAAACATATATAATAAATCGTGATTTATGATGTAATTTTTTTGTAATAAAATAACACATGAGTCCTAAGAGTGTGGAAACATGAGTCTACAAGAATTTTCTTTCAAAAGATAACATAAAATGGTCATAAAATATAAATATTTTATAATATGTTGTTAGATAGAAAATAATATGAAATCATTTATTATATAAATAAAAAGTAATAGGACCATCATCAAAATTATGAAAGACTCCCATTGTATATTAGGTTCAGTCCCCATGCCCATAATCAAAGGGAATAGAGTGTCATAGTTGATTGGGTTTACTCCCTTCAATATTACTTTTTATCTTATGAAAAATAAATATTTAAACAAATAATTACAAGGATATATAATTTTGGGTGAATATATCTGATAATGCAAAACCATTTAAATTTGTTCTATATGAACACGATCACATTCAATAGTCAAATATAGCATACACACATCATTATAATGAAGTAGGATTCATTAAAATTCTACATAACATGATCAAATTCCATCTTAAAAAATAAAAAGGAAGGTGTAATTAAATAATACAACCAATAAATCAAAATATAAATTAATATATATAACCATATATAATACACATATTTTGAAATAAATACAAAATATCATTGAAAATATTAAGAATTATCTTTTACTTTTTGAAACCATTAAATTCAACGGTAACAAATTTATAAAATAAATTGATCGCATAAATAATGACAAGAAAAATATAATTTAAATGGTAATTAAATCTTATAAATGATCCATATTATAGAACATAGCAGATAATAGTGGAAGATGGAAATTATATGGAAAAAACTAAAAAATATTCTATTAAATATTTTATTAGTAGAATAAAACATAAATAGAAATCGACCATTATAAATCATTGATGTTTTTATATGGAAATGAATAAAATAATATAAAAACATGGATATGTAGGATATTGATTGACCACTAGAAATTTTACAGATGATATGTTACACTTATAAGAATATTTTTAGTTGAATTTTGAACAGATTTGTAGTGAAACAGGAAGGAAAAAATTATTCCGAAAAATAAAAAAGGTTAGAATAAAATGGATTTGGTTTCATAGAGAAATAATATAAAATTTCCCTTAGAGGTAATATTTTCATAGACGATGTTAATTTAATTATGAGGCTGTAAAAGAAAAACATGTGGATTATAAAATATATGAATCAAGATACTATAAAAGAGAGAAGCTGAGACAATATTTGAATATTATAATTTACATATAAATTATAAAAAAAAATTCTAATGGATACATATAGAGAACATAAAAGATCATATGATCTAAATATAGATCATATAATAATTAAAACAAATAAAAATTAGAGGACTTTACCTCTCACTACAACTTGGTTAGATGTTCCCTAATTCTATGTATTATTATTTCAAATGTTGTTATTTTTCAACACTGCATTAGGATTGTTCCTATGTTTGTTATGTTCTAGGTCCCAAATTCCCACATTCCAAATCATTGTAACCATTCACAATTAGAGTTATGGGTTTGCAATGCTTGAGCCAAAAGGGGGATGCTAGGTTGGGCCATCCCACTATTTAAATTATTCCCATGTCTTATATTGAATCATAGTTTTAATTCATTCATATAAATCTCATTCTGATTCCATATTCAAGTTTTCATTAATTAAATATATCAGTTGTTTCCTTATCATGGTGAAAACCAAGAGTATAGAGGGGATATGTGTGATGGGTATTTATATGAGTATGTTGATAATTTCGTGTCATTAAATCATTTAAATGATGGGGATAAATCTTATCTAGTAGAATTATGTAATATTATTTTTGTAATAAAAGAGTCTGTGAATTTATATAAATCTCATGACATGAGGCATGATATTATAATAACATAAGAAACCCAATACTAATCATATAAGTAGTTTCATGTTATTCATAATTGGGAATTCATGCTCACAATATAAAGAACACTGGGTCATATTGTTCCCATCACATGGTGAATATTTTTCTAATCACATCAGAAATGAATATATATATAACACTAATTATTTATGGTATTTTTTTCATCCACACCAAGTGAATGAGGACATTTTATTCTAATCACATAAGGATTGGTTTTCAATTATACCAATCACATAGGGAGGTTTATTTAACATAGAAAATTTTCATTTTTAAATTTTCACTCATCACATTAGGAATAGTGATCCAGTATACTCATTAAAAAAATGGGGATTATTGATTATTTCATCATATATAAAGGTTTTTTTATTTAAATATTGGCCGGTAAGAACCCATGGTTTATTGCATAATACTAATGGTGATGGTATTTGCGTGTTAGGGTTAGAGATAAAAGAAGATTCCTACAAACCTTGTTAAAAAATGTTTCAAAACCCATGTAGTTTGAGTTTAATAGCTCGACCACATTTCAATATTTAGGTCAGTGAAAATTATTAATAAAAAATAAGGAATCTTATATCATTAAATATTTTATTACAACGGATTTATTAGGGAATATGAAGATGTTGCACAGTTTTTGGGTATTGTAGTATGAATGGGTATGATAGTAGATAATTTCTGTTATTCTAATAGATTCTAAATAATATTGTCAATAGATACTGTATTTGAATCCCACATTGCATAAAATCACATGGAAGAAGTCCCTACTATGGTGTAAATAGGTGTACCTAAATGGTAATTATTTTTCCTAAGATAGGTGTTGTACCTAATAATCACATGTGGCTCCCTTTGAGCCCTTGTGTGAAGGTTTCTAAACATAGGAGTTTGTTGTGTCACACACTATCATCCGAAACCTAATGATTTGAAAGGATATTGACTAGTTATTTGAATATTATTTAATCTTTCCAAAGTCCATCATTTTATATTTTCATTTTTTAAGGCAACGAAATGAATGTTTTGCGAGATGAGATGCATTGGATTCCTGTAAAACTCCATAAATTCTCATAATAAGTGCATTCAAGTGAGATTCATAGGATTCTTGCTCCGAGGATATGTGGTTTTGATATATTTGGTAAAATTAATATTACTAACTCAATGAATCAAAGGAATATAACCCTATAATTAGGGGGTTTAATTGAAGTCAAAATATAAACAAAAAAAGTACACCCACTCAACAATTATATTGACTGATGATATGATCATATAAAAAATATCATAATAATATCTTGATATTTTGTAAAACTAATTTAATAAAAATTATGATTACTCCAGAAAACTAAATTTTGAATAGTGAAAAAAAGTAAAAAATATTATATAAATAACGCATGATGTTTTTGATAATAATACAAAAACCAATAAAGGATGTTATAACAGAATTCCTAAATTATGGATTTCCACTCTGTTATCTAATGAGGTAGGATAGTATGTATACCTAAATATGGGAAAATCAATAACTTATTATCCACAAAATATGAAATCATAAACATGATAAGAGGAATTATATTTTCTTATCTACGAATTACCACGATCAACCAGATCTGAAACTCTATTTTCCTCCTATCATAGAATCCCATCATCATCTCAATCATAAACATTTATGTATTCCCAACCTTGAATCCATTGATCATGAATAAACATAAAAAAATAATCATAATAATAACCTAAAAGATAAATTATAATTAAATATTATAATTAGATACTATATGAAATCACACCTAAAGTAAAATGGATAAGATGTTCTTAAAAGGAAATATTATGGTATTGACTTTATAATTATTTAAAACTCCTCGACTCACATATGAAATAAGTATTGTAACATCAAAAAACTCACCCATTAAATTGGGTTGAGGAAGTAGTTATACTAACCATATTTTAAATCTCGATGAATCCAACGATTGATAATATAGTATATGTTCTTAGTAGACATAATGAGAATGTTTTCACTAATGAACAAACAAATCCTAACAATATATAACTCAAAAAAACATCCAATTAGGATGTAAGGGTAATAACGATAAATCTAAAATTAAAACAATATATATATTAATATCATAGTATAAATATAATAATATTAAAAAAAATGACCCAATGAAACCAATGAACATCCTACTATTGTAGCATTGATGTGTAATCTCTCCAAATACCACAAGAGATAAATAAACACTCTATAAATAAATTATAGGATATATAATTATTATGTTACACTAGGGAAATACAAGACCTATACATATCATTTATTAGAAAGAATAACATTTTCATAACCACAAAAGTTCATATATATGTGTGATTAATAATATACATTTAGTTTATGAAATAGACTTACAATCACATTACACTATTGATAGAACATATTAGATCACCATTTATAAAACAATTCTAACAATGAAAAGAACATAAATTATTTTTACCATAACAAAATAGTAATAAAAATAAATTGAATTGAGTAAAATTTTCCATTTATTATTTCTACATGGAATATATATCCCTGTTTCAAACATACAAATTCACAAATACATGTCAAATGACAATCCTTATACGCATGAGTGGTGACATTTCCTTCACCAACTCATCACATTGTGGTAATCCATTGTGGCCCGAGTCACAATAACCATGTTTGTATCAATGAGGAATGTTATTACATATGAAAACACTCAAACCATATATTTAGTGTTCTCATATCAAAACATTCCAAATTAAATATTTCTCCACATTTAAATCATTTTATCATAAATCAGACAAGTATTTTACCAAGATCCTAATTTAAATATTTATAAATTCAAATTATAGATATTTCTATCTTCCAAAATCCATTTCAATTCATCGGTTCCCAAAACCATTTTTAAAAAACTATTAAATTTATAAACCAAAGGGGTCGACAAATCATTCAAAATAAAATTATCATAAACCTTAAAAAGAGTTTCCAAAGACAAATAATTTAATATTTCATTGTTTGATTCAATGAATATCATTTAATAAGACTAATCCATAATTTTCATTAATTAGTTGAGATGTTTGAATAGACACCAACCTCTCAATATTTTATGGAAATGAATAATGACATAATACAATCTAAATGTTCACATGAAACATTCTCTTAACAAACAATCTAACAATATCTCATCTAAATAAACATAATAGAACACAGATATATCCATAAGTGAATAAATATATATATCTATGAGATATTTGAGTAGTATTTTTAGAGATAATGGGAAATATCAAAGACATACCGTTAATTTTGTATATTAGAGACACTTTCTTTTTATTAAAATGCGATTTTGGATAAAAATAATTCACTAAGAGGTATTTGGGTATGAGAGAAGTTAGAGAGCCTATGATATGAAAAGAAAAATTTAATTATTAGGGCCTTAATCTGAGATAAACATTAATTTATGGTGAATTTAATAAACATAACATGGTTAGGATACATTGTTTAGTAATCCATACACAAACCATTCCATTTCTATTAAAAATCACCCAATGATCCAAAAGGTTGTTTCATATAGTTTAGAACACTATTTTCCAACAATGGGATGTTTTTTTCCCAAAACCATCCACTCTCTTAGTTTGATCACATTGTTTAACAAACCAAGTGTCACATCTTCTTCTCCATATTTTTTAACCCTCTTCTTTTCTTTGAGAGTTCTCATAGTTTAAAAAATATTCCCCAACTATGAATATAAAAAGAGAATCCCATAATATCTATATCTGGTTTCCTCAAGTGGGTTTTCAGTTTTAGTTTACCTTTTTCAAGCAATCCACTCTTAAATAACCATGAAAAATAATACAAAACCAATAAGAAATTCCTAAAAAACAACCCATGTATTAAATAAATTGAAAATAAAAAATAAATTGGTAATGTACCTAAAACATTGGTTGTTAAATTCTCCCCATCATTGGTATTTCCATTATAAAATGTTACATCTATCTTTTTTTTATAGATATGATCAGTCAATTTCTCTTATATTTCCATCTCACAATCCCATGTCTCTTCCAATATTTGACAATGATTTCCAAAAATCTATACCTAACTAATAAAGTTTCAATTATAGAAATTTATCCATATTTTAAAAATCTATATAATCACATGAGTCTATATAGTATCATGTGTATAATAAATATGATCCCATATAATAAGTTTGTTAAGATCAGAGTGTCACTTCTTCAATTAAATATTTAAAACCCATTATGAATAGAGAATAATCATGATCATAAGTATAACAAATAATCAATATAACAAATTATTTTTCATTTCTCTTAAAGTGAAATATGCTATGGAAATTTTTTACCTTAATCATCAAAATTACAGTTCCCTAGCCTCTAGGAGACTCTCAAGAAAAAATTGTAACCAACATAAAATTATAATATTAATCAATAATTATCCTTACACTATTTATGAAAAATCATTGAATTATATATCCTTTCTATAATTATCTAAATATTCTCAATTATCTTATTTGAATTAATATGAATTATATGTGAATTCTCTCTTACATACACCCAAAACGTGGAGAATTATCTTGTGTTTTACAATCCATTAAAGGTGAAGATGTTAATTGAGTCATGATAACTATTATTACTTGGCAACATAAATAATGATATATGATACTACGATGAGACTATAAAATCTATCACACAAAATTTAATCATATATTCAAATGTTTTGATCATCGATTTAGATTGGACATCTTTTTGAGGATGATAAGTTGTAAATTGTGTCAATAGGTTTACTAGGTTACTCTATAATGATTTTGAAAATAATTATGTAAAACTAGTGTCCTCATAAATAACAATTGAAATTTAAATTTTTTATCATTTTGGATTTTTGAATAATTTTTTTTGACAATTCCTCAACCTTTTTGAATTCTTGAATGGGTACTAATTGTGCTGAAATTGCAAGCCACTCTACAATTACCTGTATAAAATTTTGTTTATAAACCTTTCTTGGTAGACTTGTGATAAAAATTCATTCTATCAACTACCATCTAAAAATGAGAATATGTAGTGGTTACAACATAATATGATGTCAGTGGTTCTCTAGGTTAAATTTTTGAAATTTGTGGATTAAAAATTTATTATCTACCACTTTCCTCTACATTACATCATAAAAAATGATCTCTCTTCAAATTATATATCATTGAAATGTTAGGATGAACAACCATTTTGAATAGTGGTAGGTAGAACTGATTTATTCTTAATAATATAGAAGAACCAAAATATTATCACTAAAATGAAATATAGAACTCCCATATATAGTCCATCCCTTAATAGTATTCATGCAACAAAATTTCAACATCAGGGTTAATCATTAATGATCAAATTTCAATGCAGCTTTATCATAATCCATCAAATCTAGAAAAATATAAATAGAAGATAAAACTGCAACATCACCTTACCCTACAAAATACTGATGTATATTAGATATGATCATCATTAGCTACCACTGATATAGCAAAAAATGTTTAAAAAAATTATTATTGATATCTTTTATAACAAGTTACACTAAGCATTTTGTCAATTGGGATATACTACTAAAATATTATTTTTTAAATGTGACCATTATAACATCATCATTGTATTGGCTGGTATGAATATGATTAATGACATTATGAAATATTTTTATATATGTAATTATACTTATTAATTCAAATTTATTGATTAATTCATAGGAATTATGATATCAATTTATAGTAAAGTCATTTTTTCTTCATAAATAACTTTTCATAAAAAATGATTTTTATTTGATTTTTGTGAGAAAACATTATAATTAATTATGGGAATACTTATGAAATGATTATTAAAAAATAACATCAATTTTGATATCATAAGATGAAAATATTATTTTACTTAAACATTATTATGTTTCTGAAATGGATTTTTTTCAATTGATAATGTAAAATACATATTTTTATTGAAAATTTTATTTTCATTCATATTATTTACAAAGAAATATATATATTGGATACGATTTAAAATTTAATAAGATTTTTCTAATAAAATTCAATCCAATTATTACAAATTTATTTGGTTTCTTACTAGAATTTGGTATAAAAGTATTTTATATACTTAAAAATGATTTTTAGAAGAAGAAGAAATTTGTATGGTTTTTGTGTAAAATTTTAAATTTAATTTTTCTACATTAGTGAATGTAATATATAAATATTTATTATATATGTAGAATAAATTTCTTTAAAATGAATCTCCCTTAAAAAATTACACAATCATCTGTTTGATTCATGTATTTACTTTATTTCACATTGAAGATATTTGTATGTTTACGGTATTAGAAAATTATGTAATAATACATTATTAACAACCCACAATAAAATTAAGTGGATACAAACGATATTATATCAATTTTTATAATACTAGACAAGAATTATAAAAAATGATTTCATATAAAAACACCACAAAATCTCACCTGAAATCATTATTTCGCATACCCATACTTATACCCTATGGAAAACATTTTAAAACATCATATGAGTACACAATTCTTAGTATGGAACATAAAGTAAAAAATCATTAGTCAAGTGAAAACATGAAAAGCCATTAAAAACCCTTTGCATGAAAACTCATAATCATGAATATAAAAATCATGTCGTATTCATGTGATATATTTAACATTTATATATTATTTCACCCTTAAAAATGTAATAACCATTTTTTCAACATCAAACATAGGAGTACCTAATGCATTGAAGTGATATAATGGAGATCACACGTCATATATTGAGCTATAATGGGGCCAAACCCATCAAAATAAGAGTTATAATGGGGATAAACACATCATATCATGAAATATAAGGATATAAACCCATATTAATGAATGTATATGGAATATATCATGAATAAAACTCTTGAAAACTCATTTAAATTGTTGACTAAAACAGATTTGGATATCCAAATACCATTTAGTTATAAAAATAATTTTTAAAATAAATAAAACCTGATCATAATAATAAAATAATATTCTTAAAAAATAAAAAAACTATGATGTAAAACATAATGTAATAATCAACATGAATGTTGCAGAAACCACTAATTCCTTATATAAGAAACATTATTTTTTAAATTCTTAAAAGATACATTAAGAAGGATTTGAAAATCATTATCCCTTACACCATGTTAAAATTAAATTAAAAATGTTAAAAATTCCTATATAATGGGTTAACATATGTTATAATATTATAATAAAACCACAATCAGTTTTATAATATCATATATCAACTTATTAAAATATCTTATTACCAGTTTTTTAAATATGATTCCTAATTTTTACTATTTTCGGTTTTAATTACATAATTTTCATCTATTTTATTATTCCTATTACATAGATGATGATTTTATAATATAAATAATGTAAACCATGATTTAATTATAAATATATTTACTATGTATGTATTTATAATAATCAATAATATTTCTAGATAAGAAATATAGTGAAACATTCATGGAGACGGTAGATCGTACGTACACATGATTGCAACTTTCATTACCTTTCCATATTAAAAGAGTGAAAAGTCCATCATAAATATCTATATAATAATTTTGTTATCATATCAATGTCATATATGTTAATGTGGTTTATTATAACCATTATTAATACTGTCCATGTACAACATGGATGATTCTTTTCATTAAAAGGAGCCGGTAGTCCAGACATCCACAAATGATGTTACCATATTTACACAAATTGGAATGTATAATGGGATGTGATATAAAATAAATACACAAGCATTATATAATAATAATGATAATATATATAATATATTCATAATTTACATCATAATTCCTTCCATGAGAGGAGGTAAAGGATTAAAGAACAATAGTGGTTTCCAAAGGCGATCGTTCGCCTTACACATAAAGGGTGTGTTAATTACCCATTAGATTGAAGTGTTTGTGAGAAACGATAAAAAAAATTTCTTAACAAATATAATTATATTGTGGATAATGGTTTAATTATATACTGATGAAATATGATTAATTGATTTAGAGGAAAATGAAAATAAAATCAATGAATATGAGGTTGAATGTTACCTATTATTATTGTAACAAATATTGGTTTGCACCAAATGGCTTCATTGGATTTATTTATACATGAAGGGTGGGTTATAGAATGTGGGGAAGGATGTTGATGATATGTTGGGGTAGATTTTGTTTTATTCAAAGTGACATGAGATGCATATGGATGAGGTGATGAGGGTGGTATTTATAGTGGGGGGAGAGGGGTGTTTTTTGAATATTGTATTCGTTTGTTTATTATTTTTGGCTCAAGAAAAAGAATAGTTTTTATTCATGTGACTAATTAAAGGTAATATTTTATATGATTTAAAAACAATGGTTCTTAAATATCCCATAAAACATTAATGATTCAATAAATCATGTGTTTAGAATATACAATAAATTACCATATTTCCCATTGAAGAAAAAATTAAATATCATAGAAAAATACCAAAACATAACCGTGAAATTTTACTATTAGGATAATTAAAAAATGAAATCCATTTTTGAAAATAATTTTCTAAATATGAGAAATTTAATTTTTATTGAAAATCATAATTTATTCCAAATATACAAATTTCAAAACTATAATTGATTTATAGAAAATTGAAAAATTAATTAGGGTCTTAGAAAATTATCTTATAATAATAAGTTAATAAAATATTAAATTATAAATCAATTTTTTGAAAATAAATATTATTTTGACTCATTAAATTAATTATAATATTATAAATAAACATTTATGTTTCAAAAAAAGACCAATAATTTTTTTATCATTTTCAATACATTTATTTACATCATCCATCCAATAAATATATCATATTTTTTACTTTTAAGATATATGTATATTATTTATACTTTCATAGGTCAGGATACTATTCTATTATCCATATTACTAAACTTAATTGTCATGTTACTATTCCTAAGGTCATGTTATTGTTCTATCAATATAGATTCCATAAAAATATAACTTATTTCATTATTATTTTATAATTAATTGTACTATTTAATTTCAGAATTTAAAAAAATATTTTATGAGTACTTAGGAATTTAAATTATACATATCATCTAGAAATTTCATCCTGAAAATATTTATTCACGTATCAAACACGTGGTGAAACCATTCCTAGATATTATTTTCATATTACCATGTTGCTTCTTCAAACATGTTCTTTCTCCCCAAAACCATAACATGGTGAATTACCTTATTCCACAATACTTTCCATACAGGATAAATAATAATGAAAATATTTATTATAATGGTATTCCTTTGACTAAACTACTTATGGGCTCAAAATAGGAGACGGATCTAGAACAAACATACCTAACATAATAAATGAAAAAAAAATTAGTGCAATGTTAAACTCAGAGGCAATGCTACTCAGTGAAAAAATGGTCCAACATTCAATACAATTTCATAAGGTCCAATAAACAATGTAATTAATATTAATTTCTTACCAATATGTATAAAACATTTCCATGAAGATTTTATTTTTGGAAAACATGCTCTCCCACCACAAAGAAAGCCCATTCCTCATATAATCCCTGTAACGTTTCTTCATTCTATGAGATTTCTTCAAGTGTGACTAAACTAATTGAAATTTCTCTACAACATACTATACTAATTATTGTGCCATAAACTTCTATTCTTCAACTTATGCCAAAATGTTGCAGTTCAACACTTCATTCTATATAATTCCATAAATGGTTCCATCTATATACTATGATGAAAACTTTTATTATATGAAAACTCAACTAATGGAAGATGATGATTGCAACTTCCCTCGTACACCATTGAACAATCTCTAAGCAGATCCTCCAATATCTAAATTTTTCACTATGACTGTCAAATCGGATAATGGAAGAGAGGCTATAATGAAATTTAGATCTTTTCCCAATGACATCTGATGGCCTTTCCAAAATCTCTTTGTGAACCTTGGATCATGGTCAGATACTATAGATAGAGGCACTCCATTTACCATTACAACATTCATTCAATACAATCATGAAATTTGTTCTAGATATTGGATGCCTCAATTATGAATGGAATTATCATATTTAGTGAAAATATTATCAATAACCCATATTTCATTGTTACATTGTGAATATTTTGTAACCCAACTACAAAATCCATTGATATATATTCAAATTTCCACTCTGTCATGAGAAAAGTTGAATCATCCCCATCAGAAATAGGTGTTTTTCTTTATACTATTGACCAATCAAACATTTTATGTCAAAATAAATAATATCCCAATTTATTCCATCCGTCCAGTAATACTCCCAATGATTCCTTTTCATGTTAGTGATTCCATAAAAAACTAAAAATGAGGAACTATAAGCTTCTCATAATAACTCTTTCTTAAACTATGACTCACACGGAACACATAATCACGTTTTAAATATAAAAACACAATATCTATAAATATTTAATTCTGTCATATTACATTTTTAACCAATTTTATCTTTTTCCAGAACTCGTGATCTTCCTTTAGCATATGTTGAATTCTATCTTAGAAAAACAACTACACCGACACATTAAAAAAAATAAATGAATTTTTTACGCCAACAATATGCAATCCAAAAAATAATTAAATTATTATCCAAGGGATTGTGTTCAAAAAATAACACAGTTAATATAGAATTATTTTTCCAACTAAAATCATTGGCCACATTGTTTTCATTTCCAGGATAATATTGAATCATGAAATCATAATCCTTGATTAGTTTCATCAATCGTCTCTATCCCATGTTCAATTTTTTCTAAGTGAATATATACTTAATTCTTTGGTAATTAGTATATACTTCACACATTACTCCGTAAAATAGATTCATCCTAATTTTTTATTTGTAAACAACAAAAGATAACACCAAATCTTGTGTATGATAATTTACCTCATGAGGTTTAAACTGACATGAAACATAAGAAATTACTTAATCCTCATTATTAGGACCAAACCATGTCTATTCTACCAACCATCACTGTAGAGGAAAAATTCACTATTTCTATTAGGAAGTTCCAAAATGGTATCATTCACCATTATTATGTTCAATACTTCAAAAAATTCATCACATTCTTTCATCTAGAGGAATGTAACTACTTTTAGAGTTATATTATATAGTGGTCTATATAGCTATGAAAATTTTCAAAATTCCTACCATAATATCCTTCCATAATAGAAAATATATGAATCTCTATTATATTAATGGGTCTCGAAAAAAATTTCAAAGAAATTTGTTTTAGTAGGATTCATAGTTATACCATATTTATAGATAATTTGACCATGGAAATAAATTTGTGGAAATTGAAATTCACACTGGCATAATTTTCCATAGTGTTTCATTTCATTTATGGTTTAAAAAACCCTTACATATCATTCATGTTCTCATTTAATTTTAGAATATATAAAAATTAAATCAATAAACACAACCAAGAAATTAACCACGAACTCATGCAATATTCTATTCATAAGACCCATGAATAAAAAAGTGAATTTGTTAACCAAAATGGAATATCTAAAAGTTCATAATGCCCATATCAAGTATAAAACAAATTCATTAGAATGTCATATTCTTTTACTTTCAATTTATGGTACCCCAACCGCATGTCAACCTTAACAAAATACTATTTTCCATTTCTCTTATCTAAAAATCATAGATATGATGTAAATGATACTTGTTCTTAATAGTGATGTTATTCAAGGATCTAAAATCAATGAATAGTCTCATTGAACCATGTTTCATGTTAATCAAAAATTCATGGTCACCCTACTATGACGTTCCAGTTCATATGATATCTTTATCTAATAAATCATGAAAATATTATTCAATTCTATAAGTTCTTAATGAGGCATTATATATGGGGATATTTTAAATTTTCGTAGAATTAAGATTTAATTCAATATTAAACACATCCTCTCAGTTAGGAATAACATCTGTCAAATCATCCAAATAACATAAAGATACCCAATTAACACTACAACATTATTAATCAGAACAGTTCATATGAATTAAACAATATGTCGATGATAACATTCATTTCCCTCTTTTATAATTTTCTAATATTCTAAATATGATCTCCATTGTATGGGTTCACTCTAATAAAAAAATGATAATCATTTTAAAAATTTCATATTTATTTCTGTAATGTATCTTATCATGGTAAATAGAAATCTAATCCATAACCAAGATAACATAAAACCATACTAAAGGAAAAATATAATGGTTTATAGGTTAATTAATTTCATATAAACTTACTGGGTGATTCTTATAATTTTAATATGCCTTGATATTTTATCTATTTTATTTATCTATAATCTACAGATTCATTTATATAATCATTATTTAAAATTTAGAAGAAAAATTCTAAAAAAATGAATGGATGTGGAGATTCCAAATTAAACATAAAATAATAATATTTTGTAAAAAATTGAAATGTACATGGGTAAACATTGTTAGATGACTCACCATCTTCTGATAGAGATTCAAATGATTTTTCCACACCCTACTATTTGTAAACGTTCTTGATTTCCCACCTGAGAGACTAGTTTGGGATACAAATTAGAAAAATTCTCCAACTTCATAATATTTAATATTCTTACCACTCGCTTCACATTATTCTTCTGAAAATTTTCCATTCACTTATGAGCCTTGTGTTCAAACATTCCACAATTGTAAAACATCCCCAAATTTACATGACATTCTTCAGTATGGTTTTTTACCAAACATATCAAAAGAATGGAATTTTATTTTCTTACATCAAAATTTCATTTTTAATATATTCCCCAAATCTTTTAAACCTAAATGGTTCTTATTCATTTCATAACATGGACTCTATCTGTCAAAAAAATCAATTTCAACATTTTCAAACCAAGAAAACATTATAATAGATTTTATATTATCATGTGTCCCAAACTCTTCATAAACCTTTTTTTTAATCCTAAGAAAAACCCATTGATTTTTCAATTAGATTGTTGAAAAAATTTCATCACATACTTAGACAATATTATTATTATTTTTCATATAAAAATAAAGTATCTACCTCTTTAGACCTTTATCCAATAAATTGTTTTTTGATTTAGAATCAAACAACATTAGGAAGGTATTTATTTATTAAAATATCCTTCATTTCTTCCCATTCTATGGAAGCAAGATCATCTTTCCCTCGATTATTCTTAACCAACAACCACCATCGATCAGTTACACCTTCAAAATTTTAATCAAGGGTTCCCTTTTTTTGTTCTTAACAATTCATGAAATCAAATATATTTTCTCTAGCATTGATTAGTCCTTAGGGAACCACCTTGTAAGCTGATCCATTGAATGATGTGGTTCGTTTACTTATGAAATTCTCAAACAAAATAAATTTCAATCATGGTTGACCATGTTACTCTCAAGCATGGATAACACCACCATTTATCTCCTATGTCAAATGATCCATTACTTTCACAAACTACTCGGTTCCAATTACCACCATTCATGGCTCGAGATTCAAAAGGATATAATATTTTTCAGTGCATATCTACTTTAGATTCTCTATTTCATCTACCAAAAACAATTCTGAATAGAAATATCGAAGATGAATAAATATGTTAATAAGTAAATGATATATAATTTAAAATTAACCATAACGTAAAAAACCCATTTAATATATTCTATTAAGATCATCGTATCCCATATGGTTCTCTATCCCATTATTTTCTACCAATTATAATGAACTAGCATTAATACATTACATAGTTTTATGTTTTAGTCAATATTTTAGATTATTTCACATTTAGGATCTTTTTAGTTTTAGTGTTTTAGAAAATTTGGTTACAATAAATGGATAACTACCCTTATGCATACAAAGTGGATACTACTAAAACTATATCCATTTTATACATAATAAAATTTATTTTTAAAAAAACTAGATTTGTTTGAAATATATAGATAACATTCAACATGAAATCCATTTTTCTCTTACCCATCATTATACCTAATGAAAAACATTATTGTATATGGTACGGGGATAAAAATATCATTATATATCATAAAAAAATAAAACCGTTAGTCTAGTAAAAACATTAAATCAAATTAAAACCCAATTCATGAAGGCTCATAATCATGAACTAGAATATAATGAATTATTATCAGGAAATATTTTCTATATCACTTTTACATTCACCAATAAAAAAGGAATAGTCTTTCGGTTTCCATCCATCTTTAGAGTACCCAATGCATTGGAGAGCTATAATGGGGATCACTCGTTAACTCTACAGTTATAATGGGTATAAACCTATCATATATTAATATATAATGGGGCTCAACCAATAATATCATAAGAAATAATTTTTTTAACAAAAAATAAACAATTTTCAAAAAACATACCCTAAATAAAACTCTTGGTAATCATTTAATCACATGAGGCAAACATATTTAGAAATTAAATTACCATTTTGTCATAAAAATCAATTTTAATATATATAAACTATGACTATAATAATGAAATAATATTCTTAAAAAAACAAAGTAAACATTTGATTGAGACATTATAGTAATAAATGGTCATTAATTTTGGAGAAACCGCTCATGTCATATATAAGAAACAATATTATTAAATTTAATAAAAGATACATTTAAAAGGATTTCAAAATGATAGTCCCTTACCTCAGGTTCTTCTGATATTATATGTGTTAAAAATTCTATATAATTTTTTATGGTAAGTTACTAACTCATTCCAAAACAACACTCATGTTTAAAATATCATATATCATCTTCTTATAATATCTTATTACCCATTTTTAACACTCATTCTATACTTTCACTATTTCAGATATGAATTGCCAGGATTCTTGTTCTTTGTAGTGACTATTACATTGATAATATTTTCATCGAATAAATAATGCAAAAATGGTGTTATTAATATATATATTATTTACATATTTAACTGTTATAGTTAATAATACTTGGAGATAAGAAAATTAAGTGCACTATTTATGTAGACAGGTTTTCCTATGTACGTATGAACACTACATCAATTTCATCCATGTATTAATAATATGAAAAGTGAATAATACATATGTATATTATAATTATATTATCTCATATATTTCATATAAGTTAAAAAATTTTATTTAAATCACCATTAATATGTTTCATGTATTGATTGAATGAATCAGATTGCTTAAAGGATGTGGTAGTCGACCGTACCATGTACAATGTTATAGTATTTAGAAAATATGTAATGTATAACTGTATATTTTATAAATCAATTGCATAATGATTATGAAATAATAAATATCCTATATTTTTATTTTTTAAACATTTTCTCTATCATAATTCCAACTTTGAGAGGTGGTAATGGATGAACAATCAATCATGATTTATTCAAGTGATTGTTCTTTTCAAACATAAATGGTATGTTCATTACCCATTAGATGGGGGAGTGTATAAGTATAGGTTAAACAATTAAATAAAATCTTAGTATATTTATCATACTTTATTTTAATATATAAATGATATAGGATGAATTTAAGGAGTGGAGAATGAAAATATGATAAAATAATATGATAAATAAAGTTACCTCAAAATTATTTAACCGCTATTAGTTTGCAAAAAATGGACTCATTAGATTACTTTGTGCCCAAGGTTAGGCTTCTAGTTAGAGTGGATGGATATCTAGGATCATTTTTATATGAGCTTCGTCATGTCAAAGTGTCATGAGTGGTGTGAGGAAGAGGTGGTGATGGGTGGTATTTATAGTTGAGGAGAGGGCTGTTTTTAGAATACTTTATTCATTTGTTTATTATTTTGGATCAAGACTATGAGTAGTTATGATTATTGGGGATAATTATATTAAATAATTTCATGTGAGTTTGAAACAATTGTGCTTATATCTAATATTAATCATCTATGACTCAATAAATCATATATTTAGCAGATTCCATAAATTAATGTATTTCACTATTGACAAATAATTATAGTATTTATGAAAAATAAAAACAATTGTGCCCAAATATTTTTTGATGTGTACAATTTTAAAATGAACTCCATTTTATGAAAATAATTTTCCTAATATGTGTAATTTAATTTTTTTTTATTAAAATCATAATTTATTAAAAAATTACCAATTAAAAAACAATTTCTGTTTTTATTAAAAATTGAAAAATTAATTAAGATCTCATTTATTTTTATTATAGTCATTACATAATAGATTATTATTTTATAAATACATTTTAGGAAAATAGAATTTCCTTTATTTCCTTAAATTAATTATAAAATTTTAAATTAACAATTATGTTTCACAAAAATACCAATAATTAATTTTCCATTTTAGGACATTTATTTACTTTTTCCATCTTATAATAATTTAATATTTTCAATTATATAATACCAGAATTTTATTTATACTTATATAGTTGATGTTACTTTTCTATGTTCCAGATTATTATAACTAATGGTCATATTACTTTTTCTTAATAACATGAGAATATTCCAACATTATAGATTCATTAAAATAAAACTACTTTCATTATTTATTTATAATTATTTTTATTTTTTATTTTCATAATTAAAAAATTATTTTATATGTAGTTGGTTTATTATAGTATGAATTTGGAAAATTTTTCCTTTATATTTCTATGTTTTTTATGAATAGTAACCTTTAATGTTTTTGTCACCTCAGTATGGTAGATTGGGTAATTATAATTATGACAATTACTATATGGACTAAAAAAATACCATATAACGTAAAATTATTTCATTTAATGACTCCATTTAATCCATACTATTAAAATATTATAGTGTCTGGATTTTTTATTTCTTTGGATCTGATTTTTACAATTATAATTATTAATGTAAATGATGATGTAAAATTTTTTAATATATTTATTATAATATCAATTATAATCTATGACTCGGATAAAATCAATATATGATTGATTATAACTGGTTTAATGATATATTAATTAATATTCATTCCTGATAGTTTATTTCTAATTATGGGTGATGAAATTATTACATTAAATTATTATGTAACACTGACTCATCACTTGTTGAAGTAGTAGAAATAATAGTTAATAATATTCCAAATAGATATAAGAAAAAATTTTACGGTGATTTAAAGTGTACCATAATTATTAATGATAAATACAACATTTCCTATATGTTTTATTGGCTTATTTTATAATTAAATTTCATTCATTTTGTTTAAGATGTGTAATTAGGTTTATAGATCTTAAAATTATATTAATAGCATTTTATGTTAAGTAATATTTTATTAATTATTTAAAATTAAGATGATTCATACATAAGGTAAAACTTAGATGAGAAATGTTTTAATTTTTCAACTATTTTACATTTATGATCCAATTTTCTCCTAATATGTTATATTACAAACCTCTAATATTGACATCGTCATTACAATGGTAAAGGTTATCAATTGATACCTGATTGGTTAAACTAAAATATAACATTTAAAATTATATTAATTCCATTATAGAATTTTTTACGAATATTATAATATATAAAACTGTGTATATACACATACATTTTAGTTTGGAACATTTTTACTTTATTTATAGTACTTTCATATTATAGTATTTGATGTATTTCTAAAAGAGTCATGATTAATATTTTATAAAAAAAATGCAACATAAAATTATATAAAATACCTAGAAATATTATATTCATCAAATTTAACATTTTATAGTGTAATATATCCTTCGTAGTCCATTTATTTTTCAGCTTTCTTATTATAGTAACATTCTTAACCCATAACGACTACAAATTTTATTGTCAATGTAATTTAAAAAATGGTTAACTGGTGATAAAACAAATATATACGGGTGAAAACATCACTTATACTATCCATATTTTATTAGAAGATATAGGTTTAAAACATCATTATATTATCATGTATTTATATAAATTTATATCCATTATTTAATTAAAATAAAATTAGATTATTTTATTCTATTTTGAAATTCAATGAATGAACTCCTACAAATAATAAAAGTAGACCCACTCTCTTATTCTCATAAAAAATCATGATTTTTTTTTGGAAATACCTACCATAGGATGTTTGTAAAATCTAAAGAAACCATGAGACATTTTTAAGAGTAATTCTAACCTTATAGGGATTGAGGTGTAATATATATGAGGTTCTCTAAATAAGTTGTATAGCTTTTTAACAAAATAATTTATTCTTATTTCCTCTTATACATCTATAAACTTTTCATAATACATGATGAAATAAATAACACTATATTCAATTAAATTAAATTATTTTATATTTATGTAATGAATTATATTCACAAAATCCTCAATCAACTAGGAATTGAAATCTTCATTCTTTTGTATGACGAACTACTCCCTCAAAATAAAATTGTTACAGTATGACACTCAATAGGGGGGGTTAATTTAGTACCTATAAAAATATTCTATTTGAAATGTTAATTTGGGATTTTCCCCCAATTTATAATAAAACTATCCTATTAACCATGGTAGTAAAATTATAATAGGTTCACAATTCAAATATTTTCTGATAAGATTGATTAATTCTCGGTCATAAAAAATGAGATATTGATACAACTATTGAAAGTACACTAATAAGGAAACACATTTATAAATATTATCCATGTCTAACTCTAAAAGTAAAATTATGTTTTCTAAAATTAAAAATAAAACATTGTATTAAATTGAAAACACATTGGATATAAAACAAGAGGTTCAATCTCAAGTAGAGTCTTAGTCATCTCTACTTTGTGACCATATGCCACCATGAAATCTATATAAATAATGATTTTGAATCACACCCTTTATTGAGGTTAACACAATAGTATGCAGACTGTCTTGGTCAGAAGACCTCTACCATAGTTCTTTGTGGGAACCAAAACAACCTAGTCACACAAGGCCTCTTTCATATTTTTTTCATTGGATGAACAATTTTAAAAATATTATTTTTTGAGGATATCTAGTATCTTTTAGTTTAGTGTAGGTCAATGTGTGTATTTGTTTTAGACACTCACCTAACTAGAAAGATTAGATTAATGACAAAAAATAGATCATAACATATTATGAAAGGATTATATATGTTTTTAGTGGGATTAAATTTTGATTTTGACTCTCTGATGTATTTGAGTTGAAGCTTGTGTCCTTATTTGGAAACAGACACTAAAAACAGAGTGTCGTGGATCACTATGTTATGTCTCCCAAGAAGATGAGAGGTCATATTCTTTTTCTTTGTAGGATGCTGCTGAGATGATGGAAAATTGATGATTGTTAATTCCCTGGTTCACATCAACTATGAATGAAGAATTACTTGAGAGTTCTTCTTCTTCTGTATGGTTATCGTAGTAGATCTTCTTTTTTCTCTTCTGTATATGTGTCTATGAATGTCTATCAGTGTGTCTTTATTTCCTTCACAATTCTTTATATATATATATATAATCTTTCATCTTGATAGTGTTCATGTTTGAGGTAGACTTAGTACATCATATTTCTGAAATCCTTATTTAAGTTGTCTATATAAAGCATTAAATTAATCAGTCGCATTAGAAACACTCCAAATATGGCCGATAGAAATAATTGTAAATAGAACAAATTTTAAACAGTCAAACAGTGAGTCCTTAGTCGGTATATCCTTCTCTCAATGAATCATCCCAGCATTTTGTCATTATGATGGTCTTTCCTTACATTTACGATTCATTACATTGGTGGCTCACTTTATCTTTTGGTGAGTCCTTGTGTTGATATAACCATTCATCGGTAGGTCATTTTTATTGATGGTAGGTGTTTTGCATCGGTAGATCATCTAGGATGGTAGTTCATCTGTATTGGTATGTCGTATGTGTCAGTAGGTTTTTTGCATTGTTAGGACATTTGAGATTTCTACATCTCGTCTCTTTTGTTGATTTCATTATGTTGTACATAGATTAATTTTTTTTCAGACTATCTTATAATATAAACTTAAACAGAATTTAAAAAAACTATTCAAGATCATAGATATACATAATTTCACTAAGTGAATCTTAAATAATTAAGACTGATATTATTAGACAAGATTAATATGATTTGACATGATTTGTGACTGTTGAAACTACTAATATTAGACATGCTGGACAATTGTATCCTATGGCCTAACAATCTCTCCTATTTTGATTACCACAAATCATGGAATTATTCAGTACAATCATTTGATGTGGAATGAAATCATTCTAATATTCATTTGACAATATTAATTAATGATGATAATATAGATCAGGGTCTATTTAGATAATGGAAATAATGACAATGCCAAACTGACTCTACCCCTTTTGGGACTTTCAAAAAGAAAATAGGTAATAGATAAATTAATTTATCATAATTTAATAGATAAAAAATATTGGAATATCAAGAACATAAAATTAAATATATCAATAATTTACAATGTATTATAATACACTAAACAAAAATAGAAAAAGTTGTGAAAGTAGCCCTAACAGAAAATGATCTACACTATGATTGAGGGTAAGAGGTTCTCTCCCTTTCTCAAATGGATCAATACATGGTCTAGTGTGTGTGGGATGATAAAATGGAGGGCTTGAATAAATTTTCAATGGAGTTATGATCACTCCTTTGAATCCTTATGTACGATGCAGGGTTTCAGTTGGGACAACACATGGGGTTGAATTTGTTCTTGGATCACATAGATATTCTGAGCCAAAGCATGAGAAAATAAAATTTTATGTGTAGGACCAAATCCAATGGTTCTAAGATGTTAAGTATAAGAAACTAAAATTTCTTCACTTTTTACATGAAGACATGGATTTAATAGTTTGATGAAATCATCAATAATCTCACCCCAATACATCATTTCGTTCTCAAATTCATCCTTATTCTCCATGAATTTATCCAAATTTGATGTGAAGTCCCTCAATTTCATGACATGTTCTTTTATTGATTTTCTAAATGGGAGTAAATTCAAATTCTCTAACAAATACATAATGTTACTTTTCAACTGGTGCTTGGTGTAAATCCTTTAGAAATACTAATTATTCCTATTTATATGCTCTTCTTGACTGGAAGATACTTCATTGGTATATAATCTGACCATATAATGGAAACGATGACATTTCCAATAAATATTATATATGTTTTCCAAACCAAAGGCATCAAATAGAGATTTAAACTCCTCTTTGACAATAGTTCTGACTACCTCAATGTCTAGAGACAAAGAGGTCTGACCATATGTAGAAGGAATATTAGTAGGTGTTGACGTATGTGTCCTCAAAGTCTTATAAATATTCTCCATAGAAACCTTGTACTCTGAGGTCAATGTATTTATTGTAAAAAAACTCTATAAATTTCATTCCTCCACATGTCAGTGCATGCAACAATTGTCTCTGTAGTTGTAATTGGGTTTTGTTGAATCTCCTCTATCACATTCATTGAAACTGTAACTCCATCAGCATCACTAATACCTACAGTCTGATGTGGAATAGAAACGAGATGCCTAGAATGCCTCTGTAATATCCTTGAAATTCAGTAATTTTTTTAAATTTTATGGATTTATTTTGAGACTACATAATTCAACGACACATGATTCCAATCCCTAGAGAGCCCTGAAAGGAATTTTGATCATTTTTATGGTACGTTCATTAAAACTGTGATATAGAATTTTCTATCTTTTGAACCGGTGCTCGTATTAAAAATATGACAACTATTTTCAATTCATAGTGATGTGATTCACTTAGGAAAATAATAACTTCGACAAACAAGGGTTATATAGAAAAGGTATATATTGGATTGTTTAGAAAAAGAATAAAATAAAACATTGGATTATTTTTTCTTTTCATTAACAATTGAGCGATGGTTGGTGAACCCACAATGTAATGATGAGTATTGGATGAGGGTCATTTAAGGACTCCTTTCATTTTTTGTGCAACCGAAACAACCGTTTATTTAATGGTTCCCTGATTATGGTTCATTAATGAACCAAATTTATGATCACAATGTCAATATGTTTTTATTTTATTAATCATTCCATTGGTGAATGGATTAAGGACTATGGAGGAAACCATTGATGTAACACTGAAGACATATTCCTCTTCGTGGGATACTGAGCGACATGGTAGTAGGTAATTATGTGGATATCATAGTGAAGGTGGCGACCCTGGAGGCCCATAGATGTAGATGGGACAGAAGATTGTCCCCGATAGCATCTTTGGTGTCCCACAGAAGGTTCCACTAGCACGACGATGGCGGTCAGCCCACACCGGCTGCATGGACAAGGTGGTGCCAACTAGCACCATTGTAGTAGGATGCGTCAACCGCTAGCACCGCAGTGGCAGGTGGTGGCACCCGCTTGCACCACAGTGGTAGAAGGAGGCTGATTCCCAGTACCATGCTACAGGACATCAGAGCGCCTATTGGCCCGCCATGTTGCTGAGGTGTCACGGACAGATGGCCACAATGGTGTCAAACACGACACCTATCGGTGGTGGGGGATGTGGTGCACTTCAGTGGTGGGGGATGCGACTCCCGTCTGCGGTGGGGTACTAAGTTCCCATCAACAACATGTGGAGATGGAGCATCCCACTCAGGCATCTCTTTTGGTGCACAAATGGATGGCTCCAATCAGCTATAATGGTGACCTGTGGTAGTAATTAATGGAGTCTCTAGGTAGAAAAACTAGACGCCTGGCGTCCGGTCGAGCAGATCGGCACGCAACGTGCAAGCCGGGTTCCTCAGGTGGGTTGCAGCCCACTAGGTAGGTCAGTACACCCACAGGCTAAACCCAGCAGTGGGCCAGTTAGACCAGGATCCTTTACTGGACCCACGTCAGACCATTGGGTGGGGTCAGGTTAGTCTGACCAACTTAGACTAGACTCGGTCCCGAGTGGCCCCGTTTCACTAAAATGACTATAACATGAAGAACGACATCTGATTGGAATGCCCTCTACTTTATGAGGATCCTTGTTATAGGACACTCTTTTTGAAGTACTCTGCTAGATTTTTGGCATATGTAGGAGTACGACTGGGTTGGATCGGACTCGAATCCAACCTGGCCCTATTTACCTTTTTGCCTATATCATACAGACAAGGATTCAGATTGAAGGGATTCCTGTCACATTAGAACTCTTAAAAAAAGATATTCCCTTAGGATACTTCTAATTGGGACTTCGGGACTATTAATATATGACCAATAGTTTGAGGAGAACACCTGCTATAAATCAATCATTCAATGTGAGGGAATCTAGTGGATGATTGTGACATGATTAAAGAATAGAGAACCTTTTTGGTTCAACACCTAGAGATCCTATTTGGGTCAGATTGTAGAGATAATCTATAGGTTATAACCTAGAAATTCATTGCAGTTCATCACCTAGAAATCCACTATGTGTAATCACCTAGAGATCCTCTGTGGATCGGTGCATAATAATTGTATGTGCTTCAGCCCCTGCAGATCCTCTATGGGTTAGCACATAGAGATCCCCTATGTGATAACACCTAGAGATCCTCTCTGGGATAGCACCTAGTGATCCCTTCTGTGTTAGCACATACTGATCCCCTATGGGTCAGAACCGTCTGCCCAAGTGCAACAAAGTAGTAAAGCATCTCCACAAAATAAATGATCTTGCTTTATAAGTAATTATCTTTATTTATGATCTTTTGGTTTTATACCTTCTGTGAGATGTATTTTACATTATTCTCTTAGAATGAGATCATTCTTTGAGGTTTTTCCCTTGTGGGACTCTGAGAGAACTTCAAGGTTCTTGGTGTCCCTACTTAGTATTGATATCCTGACCCCTACCTAGACTTCACCTACACATTGTTGTGTCCTGTGCAGACCACAGACGTCTCGACTAAGACAATGGAGAGCTTGGGCTTGGCGATGCACGAATGTGACCGATTGACATGGAGAGCTACAGTGACGAGATGTACCTACCCTTCAGGTAGGATTCTCAATAGACGATCTCTAGAGATTGTTTTTTCTTTGGTTATACTACTTTTTCTATTGGGATTGTATACTATCCCCTATTAAATTCATTACCTACTTTTACTCACAATGGTGTTTTTTAGTGGAGGTTGTAATAATCCTTTTCCATTGTTTTTTTTTGTTTATACTGTGTTTCTGATCTGTGTGTGTACAGGTTTAAAGGCAATGCCTTCACATTTCAGGATTCACCTATCGGGCACTAGTCACCATCCACTAGCCTATGGAAGGAGGGATTGGGGTAGTCACGACCCAATCCTCAATGGATGGGTTGTGAAAAAATAGTAGCAAAAGGTTGTCAGTTCTATTAGAATATTTAAGAGACTACAATTTATTTGAATCGGGAAATTGTGTTATGTGTTTTGGGTATTGTTTTTAGTTTGGGTAGTCCAGTGTTTGTGTGGTGACAGAAATTACCATACAATAGGTAACTGAATTCTTTTTTCTGAATTGGTACATGAAAACACTAGTTTCATGTGTTTTTAAAATGTTTTCCTATTTATCTCTTCCATTCTTCTCAGCAGCTATAACTTATTGAATAGGGTGAATCTACTAATCTAGAGGGTGCCTCTAGGAAGGCAGATAGCTAGGATTCCAGTTAGAGATCATGTCGATGGCCCCCAGAGTGATGAGGCATCAGCACATGGCCCTATTTCTGTGATAGAGCCTTCATTTTGTGTACTAATTTCACCACCATTCGTAGGGTAGAAGTTACCACAAGGACCACTAGCGGATAGTGCATGCTGACTAGGCATGTTGTATGAGTTCTGAAGACCGAGGCCTCTGAGGATTTGAGGAAAGACAGATCTGAAGGCAGTTGAGGACTGGTTGGAGGCTGTGGTACTAGGTTTCTACTTGGTTGACAAACCAGTAGACCTAATGGTGATCCTACATCCTAGTCTCTTTTAGGGAATATTTAGGATATGGTGGAGCCTGCACCTCTAGACACATGAGGAGACGACACATTCCTAGTTGGACATTGAGAACCACTTTAGGGAAGCTTTTTTACCCGTGTCACTATGCCCTCTACATATTGAAGAAGATATTGCACTTACAGTAGGGAATCCTGATGGTGGACCAGTACTCGACATGATTTACTGACCTCTCACGTTACTCCACCAACATGGTATGAGACCCTTTATCAAGTCTCATGCCTTTGATAAGGGAATCTGTTGGGAGATCAGAGCATCGATGATTTAAATTGACATTATGATGTAGGTTGGAGTTCTAGAGATATCCCTACTGTTAGAGAGCCTTGTAGCAGTGCTGGAACAGATGGTGAGATCTACAACTGAATGACAGGTTTCCGAGTAATCTACAGCTGGTAGTAGGTAGATGAGGCAGAGTCACAAATGGGCCAGACCTTCTATAGTATGGCCCTAGGGCATAGGGTTGGAGGTGAAGAGCTCACAAGGCATAAGAGGTTATCTATATACAAGAGTTTGTTACTCTTGCGGCAGAAAGGGGAACATGTCTCTGAACTAGCAGAGTCCCTACACTGATGGCCATCAGTTAGTCAAGGGACTGCTATGACAATGAAATAAGTTTGACCAAGGTGGTCTGCAGGGCAGTAGACGTGGTAGGGGAGCAGGCTGTTCCATGTGAGGAGGGTGACAGTATGAGGTACTACTGCCACCACCTCCATGTGGTCGACCCCAACCTTAATGATAAGGTGGGCAGGGACAAAATGAGATTCATGAATCATGGTCCTATTACCATAGTGTTATGAAGATGATTTGAGGTATGACTAGTTTATTCCACACCCTAGATTCATTTATTATATACACAGGTTCAAGACACTCTTTTTTTTACCATGACACTCGTTCAATGCTCGGAGCTTCCAGTGGAGCCATTGGCTCGATCCGTAATATTATAGAGTCCTATGTGATAGGATTTGATGATTACACACTACTTCCTGTAGTGTGAGCATACTCTAGGAGGCTAGAGATTAAACTATGATATATTAGTAGCTGCGTTGATGCCTTACGACATCATCTTGGATATGGACTGGATATCGACATCTCATGAATAGATTGAATATTCTATGAACAAAGTTTTGTGTGTCCACAAGGATGGGACAGGGTTTTCCTTCAATGGTGAGAAAATAAAAATTACAAAAAATTATGTTCATTCTTGTAGTATGGACAAACTGATCACTCATTAGTTGGATATCCTCACCATTTTTGTAGTGGACAAGAGGAATCTGAGCAATCCAAAATTGGTTCACTAGTATGTAGATACATTTATAGAGGATAATCCTAGACGACATCATCATAGAGAGGTATACTACATCATCGATATATTCCATAGGATGGCACTGGTATCCACACTAGAATATCTTATGGATCTTGTGGTGAATTGCGAGTTGATGGTATAGATGGAGTACTTGCAAGGGATGGTGTTCATAAGACCCAGTGTTTCTCTATAGGAAGCCCCAGTTTTGTTCCTCAATAAGGTAGATGGGATCTTGAGGCTTTGTGTGGACCAAATGATCCTGAATCTGGTGACCAAGTAGAACGAGCACCCTATTTCAAGTTTTTATGACTTCATTGATTAACTAACGGGATATTGGTGGTTTTGAAAGGTAGTCCTCAGATCATGTTATCATCTGCTTTGGGTGCAGGATGAGAACGTGCCGAAGATAGCCTTTGGATGTTGTTATATACATTTCAAGATCATGGTGATGAATTTTAGCATGACCGATGATTTAGTAGTTTTCCAAGGAATCATGTAAAAGATATTCTGGATTTAACTAGAATTCTTCTTGGTGGTTTTCATTGATGAAATCTTGGTGTACTCGATGTCGGAAGAGGAGAATTCCACAAACCTACTGATAGTTCTGGAAACACTTAGAGAGATCCAGCTATATGGTATTCTCTCACATCACCGGTTCTTGATACAGGAGGTCCAATTTCTGGGAAACATCATCTCAGAGTCTGTAGTTTCAATGGATTTGGAAAAGATCTAGGGAGTGCTGGATTTGGAGCCACCCAGGAGAGGGATAGAGGTGCGAAGAAACCTGGGTTTGGTTGGGTATTACCAAATATTAGTTCCAGAAATGTTCAGAGTAGTATCACCCTTTTCATCTTAGTCTAAGAAGGGATACCCCTTCGTATGGATATAAATGTCCAGATAGTGTTTCCAAGAGATGAGATGGAGAAGGATGTGTGACCTCATCTTGAGGATACCAGAAGAGGGAATTGGATATGTAGACAACTATGATGCATCAGGGACAAGATTGGGATGTTTTCTAATACAGAAACTAGTAGAGATCACCTAAACATCAAGATAGATTATTAAACATGAGAATAAATATTTGACCCATGACATAGAGTTAGCAACAATGGTCTTTCCATTGAATATGTGGAGGCACTACTTGATGGGTTAATGGTTTATTGTATTCTCCGATAATAGGAGTCTCGAGTATGTCTTCAATATGATGTATATATACCTGAGACAATGGTGTTGGCTTGAGTTCCACTAGGATAATGATATTGAAATAGTGTACACTCATGGGAAAGTGAACGTAGTAGTAGTTGCACTCAGTAGGAGGTCAGGTCTACAACTACTGAGTGAGGTGACAGAACAGCTGGCCATGTTGCAAATATCCTTCATGGATAGTGATGGAGCAGCATACCTATAGTATATGATTTTCACTCCCCCACTCCATCAGTGATTTCAAGAGGCACATATTGGGGACATTGACTACAATGACTGACATGCCCAAATATCCTTAGGACATTATACTAATGGATTTTTGATAGATTGGGAGCACATCATCCGTTTTAGAGGACACACTATAGTACCACTTATGTTACGGGAAGAGGTGTTAAGGGAGTTCCCTAAACCCCCTTTAAAAGTACATATTAGTGTTGAAAATATGTACCAGGAGCTCTGATGTCAGTACCGGTAGCTAGGGATGAAGAATGTAGTTTAAAATTTCGTTTCACAATGCATCACATGTCAGCATGTGAAGGCCATGCATCAGGTTCCAGCAGGATTAGCACAACAACTGGAGGTACATTAATGGATATCGGAGGACATCTATAAGGACTTCAGGACTAGAATACCAGGCAAATCTAGTGGCCATGACCCTTTCTCAGTAATATTTGACTGACTAACCATGTTGGTCCATTTTCAACCCATCTAAGAGTAGAGATCAGTATATGGATTGGGTCACCACTATGATTAGGATATAGTATGGCTACACATGATACCATCAATGATTGTTTAAGATCATGATTCTCATTTTACATCCTAGTTTTGGAAGGGATTACATGTTATTTTTGAGACTCAGCTACACTTGAGTAGCAACTTCCACCCTCAAGAAAAATGCTCAGACGGAGTAGACTATACAAACACATGAGGACATGCTTCATTCTTGCATCCTTAATTTTTTCCAAAGTTGGGGGGGACCACCTACCACTAGTGGTGTTCCCATATAATGATACAATTCACTCCACCATTAGAATTTCATTATTTGAGACCTTTTACGGGCAACTATGTTGATCAAATCTATACTGGGTAGACATGAGAGAGTCAGAACTTATGGGTCTAGAGTTGGTATGGGCTACCACTAAGAATGTGCAGATCATCCAAGAGGGGATGAATACTACACAGAACAAGTAGAAGTATTATGCAGATAGAAGATGGAAAACATAGAGTTTTAGGAGAGAGACAATGTCTTCTCACGGGTCTAATCATGATAATGATTGTAGAAATTTGGACGAGGAAAAAAACTATCTATGAGTTTCATCAGACCTTTCCAAATTCTTAATAGATTTGGCGAGGTGGCATTCTACCTATTTCTTCCCCCAATGATGCACCGAGTGCATGACGTTTTCAATGTGTCACAATTGAGGAGATATGTGCCTGACCCATCACACATCATCGATTGAGGAGAGATGAAAATTTATAATTGGGTGTCTTTTGTGGAGTCCCTAGTGGATATAGATGATCAAATGGTGTGGTTCCTTTGTGTATGGTAAATTCCTCTCATACGATCCCGATGGTTGCAGAGAATCTTCTATGAGAGGACATGGGAGTGGTAGGCTCATTTTATTGCTCAGTACCCCCATTTGATTTCATAGGTTTTGTTATGGATATTAGGGATGTAAATCCTTATGTTTGGGATAATGTAATGACTTGTAAATTCCATATATTTTTTATAAATATATGGATTTATTTTGAGACTGTCACATTTGAAAACATGTGATGTAGAGGCCTAGAGAGACCAGAATGGATTTTTGAACTCTTATTATGGTACGTTCAGTGAACGTGCAACTAGTAATTATCTATCATTCAAACTAGTTGTTGAATTTAAAATCCAAGGACATGATTGAATTCACATCATTGTGATATGATTATATTAAGCTTAACTTTGACTAGAAAGTGTCGGATGAAAATGTTAAATTTTTGGATTTTCAGAAAAATAAAATAAAATAAATCATTGAGTTATTTTATTATTTTCTTCATCCTTTTAGTTATGGTTGGTGAAACCACATATAAAAAACATTCATGAAATGAGGGCCATTTGAAGACTCGTTTCGTTAATTTTGTAACAAAAACACATTTTTTTAATGGTTCATTAATTAAGAATCTTTGAGTAACCGCATTAATGAAAACAAAAAAAATATAGTTCTATTTTATTAAACAATATATTGGTGAATAGATTTAGGACCACAGGGGAATCCTATGATGTAACAACGATGAAATCTCCACCCAAAAAAGAATGGAGAATGAGAATTGATCATTAGAGAATTTGATCTAGAGATTGATGAGGAATAACTAGCACCAGTGAATGTGGAACGTCTATGAATGTGGATCATTTCCTTCATCCACATCACTAAATCTATGTTGGGGATTGATTTTCTGTATGTTTTTAATGATTCCTTGTATCTCATTCTCTAATAATACAATGAACATGGAAAAACCAACTAATGGGTTGATCCATGACTCGTTCGATCTTGTGAGAGGTGGTCATTGTGATTTGATTTGAGGTTATTCTTAATCTTCTAATGATTTATATGTTCCCCTGATAAAATTATAAGGTATAGGGCGCATTCCAATATAAAAAAGTCCCAGGGCCTCCAACGATATTAGATGTTGTGTGTTATTCGTGGGTGTCCAATAAAAATGGATGCATGGTGATTTTTTTGGCTTCGAAGTGAAAGGGGGGGGACATGAGAAGATTATACGTGCAGACATGACAGAAAATGGACTATATAGAATCTCTGGAGTCCTACCAAAGGTGTCATTGTCATGGCACCTCCAGCGCTACCCCACAGGCGTGAAGACACTGGCGACTGGTGGTATTGGCTATCCCACTCCGTCCGCATGGAATAGGCTGATCAAAATAGCTCATTGGCTGTAGGTTGTGGCGCCTGATGGTGTCATGGAGGCCAGAGGTGGTCTTCTCTCACCAATTGTGCTGAAGTACTATGGCCCACTTGGGCCGCTTGACTGTCACACAAACAGCCAACTCGTGTTGTCCGTTATGGGGAGAGGACGGCGGTTGCTGGATCTACCAGCTGAAGCAACTAGATGCCCCATGTCTGGTCTAGCAGACCTGCCCGTGCCATGCCGGATAGGTTTCTGAGGTGGGTCACACCCCACCAGGCAGGCCAGGCCTCCTGCAGGCTGGACCCGCCACTGGGCAGGTTCATCCAGGACCCTAACTAGACCCACGTTGTACCCTCAGGTTGGGTCAGGTCAGTTCAGCTGGGTTAGACTACACTCTGTCCTGAACAGCCCCATTTCACTAAAATGACTATAACATGCTGAACATGTGTCTGATTGATGCACTGTCATTGACATGAGGATCCTTTTGATGAGATGGTCATTTGATGATACTCCATGTTAGTTTCTATATTAGTATTAGTATGTCCGGGTTGGATTTGACTCAAATCCAACCAGATCCTATTTACCATTTTTTCCTATATCTTAATGTATGAGCATTTTATTGAAACAAAACCTATTAAATTGGAACCCTTACAATAAGACGTTCCATGGGGTTTCCTCTAAGTGTGGCTTCATGGAGGATGAGGTATGATCAGTAGCTTGAGAATAGTACTCTATGAAATCATGCATGATATGTAAGGAAATGCAGTGGTTCTTGGTGACTGATTCCTCTAGAATTAAGATGACCTCGTTGATTGAAGGTTAAAACATTCCAATTAGTTTCTAATATGTTTTTTTCATAGAACCAGAAACATTCAATGATTCCATATCAATTTGGGTTTACTTTCCAAAGGTAGGCGCTCATTAGTTGTGGACTGATGAGGCTTAGGAATTTGCATTGGTCGAGAGGATGGGAGGTCGGACTCATCACACATTTTTAGGGGAATTATTGTCTACTCTAGGACTCTCTTTATAGATTTATGTTATGTTCGTGAATCCTTATTACATTACCAACTATAAAATGATCTTTCCTTTAGATCTGACAATCAATGATTGATATGAAGGAATTTTATAGAGTCTTTTATTTGTATTTGAGGTTCTTCATCGATAGAGAATCATCTATATTTGTTTAGAGATTCTTATTCAATGGTATCCTTCAGTACATAAAGGATTATTTGTCATTATGATAATCATACTAGTTTTAAATCCACTTAGTAGGGCACTAGAAGTTTATTTTCATTCATAAGGACATGTATTATTTCAGAGTTGGGATTGTACACGCTGATGGGATACCTATGTATCCTTTTTTTTGGAAAAGGAATCAGAACCCACGTTGTTCAAGTAAGGGAGTATGATGTTTATGCATGATAAATGGCTCAAAGAAAGATGTTGTGATTAATTTTACACTCTAATCTAATGTGAGTCATGCTCGGTGTGAGAAACAAGAGGTATTGGTGAAACCCGACAATTGTACCACAAAAGATGCAATGATATGGGGATTATGTATGTATGAATGCCCAAAATAGATGAGTATTGGCTTTTACATCCGGGAAGAAACCTAGGAACAAGGTCTATAAAGGTATATTTACATTATGGAGATTTGGGTACACTAACATGGGGCTTACTCCTGAGGAAGATGACCAAATTAAGAGGGGATTCATGATAGGATTTTACTCATAAGAAGGAAGCCCATATCAAAATGAAAGTAAGACTGGTTAAGAGCAATTAAGAATGGGGATTACTCTTGAAATGGAATCCCATGTTAAAGGAATTGGGGCTTACTCTTAAGGAGGATTCCCTTATTTGTAGTCATTAAGACCAGGGCTTACTCTTGAGAAGGATGCCTAGGATAAGAGAACCATGGTTGGGGATTACTCTTGAGTAGGATGCCCATATTTGGGAGACATTAAGACTGGGGCTTACTCCTGAGAAGAAATCACAGGTTAAGAGAACAATGGTTAGGTATTACTCTTGAGGAGGAAGCCCATATTTAGGAACTTTATGACTGGGGATTACTCCCGAGAAGGAAGCCCAGATTAAGAAAACCATGGTTGGGGCATACTCCTGAGGAAGATGCCCATATTTGGGAAATTTAAGACTGTGGATTACACCTAATAAGGAAGCCCAGGTTAAGAGAATTATGACTGGGGCTTACACCTAAGGAGGATGCCCAAATTAGGGGAATTGGGGCTTACCCATAAAAAGGATGCCCAAATTAATGAGAATTTGGACTGGGGTATTCTCCTGAAAAGGTGGACTAGATTAAGGATTCTCTCATCATAAAGTATGTGGTTGAATGAATGATCTCTCTAAATTTAGTGATATAATGATGTATAAATCACTATATTTTGAGAAATGTTCCACAGAATTCCTTTCAGATGAGGATGAAAACAAGGAAATCATGCCATAAATGTATTTGGAGATAATTATGAAGGAATAATCATGAAGAGGAGTGGTGGATCGGTGTAAGATGAGTGAAATGTGTAGGAAGGGCACCCTAAAAGAGAGGGGGCGCAAGTACTACGTGGGCGCGCAAGTACTACGTGGTCTCACAAGTCCAGGTCATGCAGGTGTACCTGCGCGACACATGGGTACTTGCGCGACAACCAATCCATAGGGTATAAATTGGGCGAGACATGGATCAAACCCTTAATACTTCCCCTAGAGAATTCTAGAAGAGAGGCGTGCAAGTTATGTGGTAGGTGTAAGGAGGCACACAAGTGTGGCCATTTCCCTTAAGGGATGGCCACCCAGGCGCGCAATTGTGGATGAGTTTCAATACTTAGGCCTTCTTACCCTTCTTTAGATCTTCTGTTCTTGGTATGAAATTACCATATAAGTGTTCAGAAGCTTCGAAAAGAGACTAGGGCACCAGGGGATCAAATATAAGGTTCTGGAATTTTTCATCCTTCAAATGGGGGGCCCACAGTGGTATTTATAGGCTAGAGAGACCCTGGGAAAAATTTCAAAGAGGGCATGCAAGTAACCTGCGCGGCCATTAGGCGGCGCGCACATGTACTTGCGTGACTATGAGGGAACTTGGGTGACCCAAAGGGAAAAGAACCCTTGTTCATGCCTTTATCAATTTTTGATGTTTTCTTCAAAGGATGAATCAATTTACTCTAAGGCATGTCCCTTTTCATTCGTTTAGAATCTGTGATGGAAATGAGCGTCAACAAAAGTCCACCCTCAGAGTTGGATCCGAAAGAAACGAGGATGTGACTATGAGGAGAAGAAGAAAACCAAAGGAAAGGTGGTGCGCAAGTTTTGAGTGCACAGAGGGTGGCACGCAGGTCTTGAGGGCACTGGCTTTAGGCGCGCTGGCTTTAGGTGTGCAGTATTGCAGCCTGGCCTATATATAGGCGGCCATTCTCACGCAAAGCACCGAATTTCAGGATTTCGAGCTCTCGCCGCGCAAGTTGTCTTCTCCTCGCAAGTTGCTCTGTTTTCTATTATTTCATCACTGTCACGCTTCTATCAAGGGATTTTAACTTGCACGGTTATAGTTGTGTACCAAAAATATTTGCGGCACATAATACTTGCACAACACATCCATACTTGGGCGCCAAGATTAGACTTGCGTTCCTTAATGCCTTTGCCATTTTTTTAGAATTCATTCACAAATTTAATGAAAAATAAACCCATTTAAGAGTTAATTCATTAATATTTTGTGCAGGTTCAATGGATCCCAAGATAATTGGAACGATTGAAGAACTAGCTAGCAAACAGATTGATAATATGATGAGCATCATTGGCCATGATTACTATACTGTCTGCGACAACACTCTCGTAGATTTTTCTATGTATTTGAAGAAGAATCATTGTGACTACCCCCAGTGAATTTATCAACCATTTTATGGGTATGGTCATCTGCGAGAAGTTACCATTCTAGAGGTAATAAACTATCTCCAAATTTCTTGGTTTCAAAATTATACCAACATTGGATCATCAAATATTTCATGTGGAGGAATATGTCTAAGTGCTGGAATAGTGGAGAAGGCCCATATGATGCATCATAGCTCTTGTACTCCAGATCTGAAACCTCAGAAGCCCGACCTGCAACCACAATTATATCCCTCAATCATCCAAAATTCTCAGATTGATCAATCCAAAGCCTGGAAGAAGAGTTGGGACTTTCATGCTAGATGAAGCGTGAAGCCAACCTGGATGTGGGCATACTGGGTGTGACAAACCTGTGCAGATTTTGTTGAGGATTTGAAACTGTTTGTGATATATGAAGTCATCTGGGCAGGGAAAACATATGTTTATAGGCATGATAACATCATGCCGGAGATACTTAGCCTTTGGAGCCCAGAAACCAATTCTTTCCATCTGAATCATGGAGAAGTTGAATCAGTCTGTGGGATGTCAACAAGATCTCATGGGATTAGATTTTGGGTGATATTTATGATAAATTCATTCCTCCCAAGGTGACTCAGAATGATTCGGAGAAGACCCCGACTTTGGCTCGAGAATTATTGAAAATCTTCCACAAGCTCAAGAGTTCAGAGACCACATTGACTCATTCAAGAAAGGATATTCATCCAAAGGAATGGATGAATATATTTCTAATCAATAAGCAGGAGAAGGAGTAGAAGGAGATGGGATATAAGGATAAGGGATCCAAGAAGAAGGGGCCCAAGGAGAGGATGCCATCTCGTCCAACTACTTTCCCCAAAACAGTGAAAAGGGGTTTTCCTAGCACATTCTAGACAACCCTAGAGGCCGGGGAATTTGAGAAGTGGGGATATGAGGTGAATCAGAGGATCCCAAAGAAGACTCATCTAGCGGGCTTCGTAACATTTTGGCTCAGTGTTTATCTTCTGCCAGTCAGGGACTCGAAGGGAGGCGTCAGGCCAGGGACCTTTTTTATTGTAGAAAAGTTGTCTAAGGGAAAAATGGTTGTGCTGGTTACCTTCATTCTAGCAAAGATTCACAGGATCTTACTCCATCTATTCATGGGTAAGTCTCCTTATATAATAATGGGACTATTCCATGTTTTTTGGGGTTGGATTGCCACTCACATCAGGACTTATAATGTACATATTAGAGTAAAAATCCCCAGAAGATCATTCAGGCCATCAGTGCAGGCATTCTCTGGAATTGCTCCATTAGTTCTCAATGATTATGACATGAAGGTGAGGATGAGCATGTATAATTAATTCAACATCAATCCTTATAGAAATCCTCCAACCGGGTAGTTTGTTGAAGATGGAAGAGTTATCATGGATTTGAGGGCATACATGCTGGCCTGCAGAGATGGTGTCCTGGTCGCCGGAATTAACGGAGAGATTATATGTGAGGCCTATAATCCGTATCGATTTTCACTTCAATTCAAGTGTTTACAGCAAAACACTGTATCTCCCCCCATGCATGTCAGGTCAGAGCATCATCTGATGGTTTCCTAACAGCTATGGTTGCTGACATCTAGGGAGAAGACTGGGCCAGTGTTTGATCTACCGGATGAACATGCGACAAATTACTTGACTACCTAGTATGCTGAGCACTGGATAGTAGCATATCCTAGAGGGGTGCTAAACCATATAGTTTATCAGGTGGGGAAAAGGAAGATAATGTAGAGAATGAAACCCTTCCTCATGAAGGTGATGATTCCCCACCAGAAGCCGATTTTCCAGATTCCTCATCTAGGACTGATTCACCGGATTCTCAAGAGGGGGATGATGAGGCACAACAAACAAAAAAGATTTCTCATGCCTGATATAATATTCCGGTCAGAATCAAAAGACCCACTCCATCAACTACTGGTGAGTTACATCATTGTGTAAATTTAATCACCATTACATTATAGAGAAATAAGTCTTATTCTCTTATTCTCTATCAATAGGTGCAAGAGCTGGGAAGAAATCTCAATCCAAGATTGTAAGACCTCCCTCGTAGCCTTATGGTACACATAATGAATATCTATGACCAGAGGCTGTCCAGACATGGAAGAGTCTATATTGTGGTACTGAGAAAGCCTAGCTGGATTTGTGAGAGGGTCTACAACTCCCTGGAATATGGAATCTTGTTGCTTCTACAGATATCCATTATGAGGATAACCCCAATAAAGTGCGGGCTTACATAAGAGAGGTTGAAATACTCATATATTCCACTGACAATTTCATTCATGCCACCAAGCGGGTGAAGGAAATGATAGATCGTGGTCTCACTGAGGGGACTGATGAGGAGTGGCACGATTACGTGGCCCCTGAAGATGTAAGTTTTCTTTCCTTATTTTCCATCTAACTTGATTTCAGTCAAAGATTTTTTAATTAAGGAAATTATTTTCTTCCTCCTACAGCTTGAAAAAGAAAGGAACTACTAAGGTTCCTTCGCCACAATATAGCCCTGGTGGTACTTCCATTGGGGCCACCGATGAATCTGCTCATGAATCAGGTGAGAATATCCGGGTCAAGAAGTCCATGGATGAAGAGTTGGACATCGCCTTCTATTCTCTAATTCAAGTGCCTGTATGGGAGACTGATGATAATCCCAATAAACGAAAGAAGAAAAGTCAATGAAGAAGGAAATACACAACTAAAAGCTTCATTAGTAGTTGTATGTCCATCGTATAATAATGAATATATACCCATGAAATTTGTTTTCATTTTTCTGGGGATTGTAGGGGATTCTTCAATTTCCCATCTAAGGGAAAGGACAGATCCTCCTTTGAGGACCACGAATGGTGCTGTGGAAAAATCGCAAATTCATGCAGACATGGCTTCTCCTGGAGAAGAGCCAAATTCTGTTCTTGTTATCCCTCATGATACTGTTGCAATAAGAGAAGAACCTACTTCTGGTAAGTTAATAATGCTTCATAAAATGTTGAATGAAACATCTAATCACTTCCATTATGTTATTCTTCAGGTTCAACCCCTGCATTAGAGCTTTTGGCCACTATTGCAACTGATGTTGCGATTTTATCTAAAGATGTTGTCCAGGGTCAGGGACCACCAGATGAAGGACACCAAAAAGACACATAAAATGCTCCCACTGGTGAGACTAACCAGAATTTTGAGATGACATTAGATGAAATGATGGAACTTGGTGTATCTTTCGAAGATTTTATAAATCATGTTAATTTACCATGTAATTTAGAAGATTATGGACTTGAGTGTTATAATTCATCCTATTAATAAAATAACATCTTATTACATGTCTAATAATGATCGGTTCAAATGTGCAGTTCTATCTGAGCAAGATACTGAACTACCCATGCCTGAAGGGGGTATAGAAATGACTACTATTGTAGAAACATTAACACAAGTTGAGTTGAACCCTATGGAGCTTCCTCAAACACATCTTGAAAATCATGTCGAAGCTAGGAAAGATGGGGAGGATCCTTCTCAGGTTGCTGATCTACCTTTGGTTAAGGGATAACAATATTTGTGAATGTACATAATTTTAAAGGCAATCAATTATCTTTTGTTATCATTTGAAACTAACAAATGATTTAAATTGATTATGCAGGGCCATCAATTTTAGTGCGTATATCTGGAGGTAAGACCTCAGACTCCACCACAATCAGAACTATAAGTGAAGAAGCATAGGTCAGGGGGGGAAGGAGAAGAACATGGCACATCCTTAAGTGAATTAATCCCAGATTACATTACACCCTGTGACAATGATGCTAAGTCAGATCTTGAAATACAGAAGGCATTCCATTTTTCATGACACAAGTCATGGAAAAACATATGGAAGATCATATCCGAAGTGCATTTAGAAGATCTAATATCAAATATCCCTCGATTTTCATCCCTATTTGTAATACTGGGACATGGCAGTTTGGGATATCAAAAGATCCATGCCGTCGTGAAGTAAGTCATCGTATGGAGGGAGCAGGAGGAAAAGTGCCATGAAGATCTGACTAGAGTGAAGCTGTCAGCCAATATTAGCGAATTTGAGGCTATGGTATCCCGATATGTTGCTGACTATACTCCCAATATGAGAGAACTGAAGCATAAAATCAAAGATAAAGTCGTCTATCAGATGCACCTCCAGCAACAGTTAGATTCTGTTACTGCAGAACTTGACCAACTCAATAATTAATTCGAGGGAGCGCAATAGAGTAGTATGAAAGCCATCGCAGAAGATAAGAAAGCACTCCATTAGGATGAAAAGAGTGAATTTGGTCGAGTGCATGAGCTTCAAGTGGCTTCTGATGAAGCTCGGGATGATGTACATCATGTAAAGACTTATGTTGATAGTCATTTTTTATTTCTTAGAAAAGAGAAGTGACTACAATCTGTGTATGTCCTTCTAATTCTTGTGCATCAAATGGAAAGAACGCTTTCATTTCCAATCATCTGTGCATGAATTTTTCTTTGCTACCTACATTAGATTTTTACCTAAGCCAATGGGCCTAGTAAGCATAGTTTTATTTTTACTAGGATTATTATAAAATAAATAACACGACAAACTTTGAATCTTTTATTTTCTCAATATTACCAAGATAATACAAAATGTATGTTTAGTGAGCTTGAATATGACTTTTATTCAGAGTTCCCTTATCATTGGTGGGCAGTTTAAGGTCATGCATGTTGGACATAAAGAGGATAATGTTTAAGGTTGAAAATGCTTTGACTGAATGGATTAATATTGACTCAATTCCTTGACAATTTATCTGAAAACATGTTACCACACTCAAGTATGAATGAAAACATGTAAACTATGACTTATGATGTTTTGAATCTGAGGAATGATATGAAAAATGGCTAAATGGCATTAGAAGAATTATTTCCCAATAATGAAGTTACCATTATTTAAAAAACCCGTTAGGGGGTTGAATTATGCAGGTCCACCTAAGGGAATTGGATGCATAGTCAAATAATAGCATCTTTTGGCTGACAAGTCTATTATGTAGACTGTTTATGCAAGGTCTCCTAAGGGAACGTGCTACATAGTCAAGAAAATGAACTCTCGAAAATTTACTTTTCTACTGCTAAAAAGCCAGTGGATGTTTATGGGGATTCGAATTTTCCAAAACATAGAGTTTTCTGTATGGAGAGAGGTACTTGAATATGGAGAAGATATTTCCAAACAAGATTGTCTATGAATTGGATGAATGTCACACCTACGAAGGTCTGACCCAAATGTAGGGAAGGGTAATATAAACCTTAGACTTGAATACATTCAAATCATGAAAAAGAGTATGGGACATATATGTTAAGGATGAACTTTTTTTTGCAGATCCCTACATATTGTCATTAAGACAACTATGGAAAAAAGAGATTTTCTTCCCAAGAATGAAGTTACTACTATTAGGACAAACCCATTAGGGGGTAGAATTATGCCGGGCCGCCTAAGGGCATTAGATGCATAGTCAAATAATAGCGTCTTTTGGTTGACACGTTTGTTATGTAAACTCTTTATTCTAGGCCGCCTAAGGGCACATGCTACAAGGTCAGGAAAAATAATTCTCAGATATTGGACATTTTGTTACCAGAAGTCAAGAAAAGGGTTTGAAGATCTAGAAGTATTTAAGACTAGGATTATGACAAATAAATATGGGTATTGTCCGATGTATGCAGTGACACACAGATCAATGCTAACCATAATCATGTAGTGGGTGGATCCTGATTTGAAATATTGGACTTCATTATATATCCCATAAAGATAAGAATCAAGATGTACATAGTTATTGAAATACAATTTAACGTCGTGTGGGACGAAACTGTGGGAGATCTTAGTTTACGGTCAAAGAACTCAGACCATTATATGAAATACACATTATGTGTTTTCATGGGGACTTTTCAGCCAGGGGACTGAAAGTGGAATTTGGGGTTATTCCCAAAGACTTGGGGTTGGATTCGAGGGATACTCTAATATTCCTACGTATCCCATAAGGATGGGAATCAGGCCCACGTATTTCTAGAAATACCCTCTGTATATATTTGGATCATACAAGTGAAGTGTGAAAATGTGATAATAGTGCAATGATGGTTTGACCCAAGATAAAATGTTCAGGCATTACCATGTATGCAGATAATCATTGAAATATAACAAGATTGAAAATCATTATAAAGAATGATTCCCTCTCAGGTGAGGGTATCAAAGAATATTGTAGTTTATTCTCATACAGGACAAAAATGTTGTAAAGTTTAACGTCGTATAGCAAGGACGAAGGTGAACCAATGCGAAGAGATTGTTTTGGGGCTTGAACCTTGAGAGGTTTCTTACGTACCCATCATGGAAGGCAAGGATAAATGTCTTCATAGTTCAACTAAAGAATGAATTAGTGATCAAGTTGTTGTTTGGGACAACGACCTAAAAAAATGGTGTTGGGACTTAAACATGGTTAGCGGTGTAGAGAGGGTGTTATAGTTGATGATTTCTCTAATCTCACGTGAGTCATATTCGGTGTGAGAAAAAAGAGGTAACAACAAACTTAATGATACACAGTTTAAGGTCATGTAGGACATATGAAGAGACTATGTATTTTAATGTTTTTTAGTGAGGACTATTGGTACAGCACAGTTTATTATCATGAATCAGGGAAAAAATACAGTTTAACGTCATGTTGGATGAAAGGGGGACTGTGCCGTTTAACTTCGTGCAGTAAGGAAGAAATGTGGCACAGTTTAACATCTTGTTGGAAGAATTGGGGACTTTTCATAGTTTAACAACATGTTGGACAAAAAAGGGATGATACAGTTTAGCATCATTTTGGATGATGGTGCAAATAGTTTATGTTCATATGCATGGGCCATAACTGTATAGTTTAACGTCATATAGGATGATGAAAGGGACATTGTTTAAAGTCTTGTTGGATGAGAGAAATTAGAGTAGTTTAAGGTTGTATGCATAGACCATTGGTTATACAATTTAACTTCTTGGTGGACGTAAGGGACTTATGTACAATTTAACGTCATGTAGTTAGGACGTCACAGTTTAACGTCATGTTGGATGTAATTGCCAATAGTTTAAATTCATATTCATAGACCCTTACTGTATTTTGTATTTATACAAAATATTTCTTCATAAATCTTGTAATGGTTGGAGTAGTGACGAGTTCTCCATCCATTGAGATTAAATAATAAGCTCTAATGGAGTAGACCTTATGTATTGAATATGGTCCTTCCCATTTTGGCTCTAGCTTTGGAGGTTTCTTTCCTGGAATCATTGGACTTCTGAGAACTAATACCAATTCTCCCTGAACGAATGAACGAAGATGAACTTTTTTGTTGAATGATCACGCTATTCGATTCTGGTAGACTTCCAAGTGGTGCAGGGTGCACAATCTTTTCTCATCCAACCATTCCAATTCATTCAATCTCTTTTGAGATTGTTCATCTATAGATGACTGATCTTAAATGGCTACTCTGAGCGAGGGTAGTTGAACCTCAATTGGCATGACTACTACCGTTCCATATACCAATGAATATGGAGTTGACCGTGTTGCAGTGCGGTTGGATGTTTGATAAGCCCATAATCATGAAAGAATTCATCAGGCCATGACTTCTTTTGCCTATCGACCATCATTTGTAGTATATTTGACAGTGTCTTGTTGAAATCTTCTATCTATCCATTGGAATCTACATGATACTGAGATGAATGACTAGATTTGATATTGTATTCTTGATAAAACCTCTTCACATCGAATGAACGGAAGTTGGTGACATTATCCTTCAATATGGTATGAGGGACACCAAATCTAGTAATGATGTTAGACTTGATGAAGCTAACAATGCATTTAGAACTGAATTTATTGAGGGGTATTTCCACTGCCCATTTGGAAATTAAGTAAGTATAAGTAAGAATATACTTCAACTGCTTGGATATAGCTGAAGGATAAGGTCACACTACATCCATTCCCCATGTGGAAAATGCCCACGATTATTTAGCTATATGAAGAAAATATGGGGGGTTGATGAATGAAGTTGGCATGTACTTGACCTGAATGATACCTATTTTTGAAATCAACGCATTCTTGTATCATTGAAGGCCAAAAGTATCAAATCCTTCGAATTTGATCAGATAGTATGTGTCCAGACTGATGGGCACCACATAATCTTGCATGCAATTCATTCATGATAGCCATTGTATCTTCACTCTCAAGGAATCTGAAGAGTACTCCATCAAAACCACGTTTTTATAGAACATTCTCTAAGTGATCTGGGCTATCATAAAGAGTTAAATTGACCACACATCTCCAGACTTGTTCTTTCCTGGATCTATCAGGTGGAATTGTTCCATTTTGATGGTATTCCTTGATAGGTGTCATCCTTCCTGTAGTATGACCATATTTTTCAGAGATTGGACTAATTTCATTGATTTCCTCTATTTAGGCTTGATGATAATGTGAAATTATACGATAGTGGGCAATACTGATGGTTGTCTCATCCCGATTTTGATCTTCCAGAGCTGTGGCTATATTAGCTAGTGCATCAACTTGTGCATTTTGTGATCTTGGGACATAAGGAAATTTCAGTTCTGAATGAAACATGGCCATTAACTCTCTAACATAATCAGACAAAGGTGTTACTTCTTCTTTTTTAATGGCATAATCCCCATTGACTTGTTTGATTACCAGGTCTGAATCACCTTTCACCTTTAAGTGATTCACATGTGCTTGAAGCGCCAAATCCAAGCCTGCGATGAGAGATTGGAATTATGCTTAATTATTTGTACTGCCTCCTAAAAATGACAAGGACTATGATAACACTGCATTTTCTAGAGAAATGAGAACAATTCCTAAGACAGCTTTGTTGAATTTAGGATTTTCCATTTTCCTCCGTGTTGGACCTCTAGAAGCTCCATCAATGTAAATTTCCCATGTTTGAAGTTTTTATTGAATAGAGAAGACTTCCTCATCAGGGACTTCAATATCTGAAGATGTGTCTTCCATTAAAGGGTGTTCAGCAAGGAAATCAGCCAGATCTTATCCCTTTATTGCCTTTTGAGACACATATTGAATATCAAATTGCTACAAGATAATTGCCCACTTTGTCAGACGTCCTGTACGGATTGGATGACTAAGGATGAATTTGAGCGGTTTTTTGCGAGATACCAATTGGACCTCGTGATGTTGCAGGTAGTGTCTCAACATTTGAACTGCAATTATTAATGCTAGCCAGCACTTCTCAATATTTTAGTATCGTGTTTCTGCTTCAAGCATAGTTTGACTAAGACAGTAGATGCTGTTTTCATTCCCAGCATCATTCTTCTGAGCAAGAAAGGCACCTAATGATCACTCTAGAGTGGTCACATAGTGGATAAGTGGTCTTCCTTCAACAGGTGGAATTCACACCAGTGGACTCAAGAGATACTTCTTTAGAATAATTAATGCTTCTTGACATTCTTTAGTCCACTTATATGTGACTCCCTTCTTCATCAATTTGGCGAAGGGTATACTTTTTCCTGCCAAATTGGCGATGAAATGCCAAATATAGTCTATGTATCCTTGAAGTGCTCTCAATTATTTTATATTTTGAGGAGGTGACATACCATGGATTGACTTTGCCTTCTCAGGATTGACTTCGATACCATGACGGTGTACAACAAAGCCATGACATTTTCATCAGGTTACCCCAAATGAACATTTTATGGGGTTCATCTTTAAATTATGTTGCCGGAGTTTGTGGAATATGATTTCCAAATCAATCATGTAATTAGAACGTTGTTTGGATATAACCACCAAATCGTCCACATAACATTCAACAAACATTCCCATAAAGGGTTTGAAGATATAATGCATGGCACACTTATATGTTGTGCCTGCGTTCTTTAGGACAAAGGGCATTACCTTATAGAAAAACACACCTTGAGGGGCTCTAAAGGCTGTAGATTCTTCATCTTCTGGAGCCATTCTGATTTTATTATACCCAAAAAATCCATCCATGAAGGAAAGTGCTTCATAGCTAGCTATTGCATCAATTAATAGTTCTTTAATTGGTACTGGAATAGTATCCTTAGGAAAATACTGATTAAGATCTCTGAAATCAATACAAACTATAATTTGACCATTCTTCTTTTTCACTGGGACAATATTAGACAACCACTTGGGATATTGAACTTCTCTGATGATGTTAGCTTTGATGATCTTATCAACTTCACCTTTAATTTTCGAAGGATAGGATGGGTGTGTTCTTCTAGAATATTGTTTGAATCCTCTACTTTCTTCTGGAAAACCCAAATGGTGAGACGAAACATTAGGATCAAGCCCTGGAACCTCTATATAGTTATAGGAAAATGTATCTCGATTTTTCTTTTAAAATGAAATATACATCTCTTTCTCTTCAAGAGTCATGGCTACACTAATTAAAGTGGTGCACAAATCTTTTTTTTGTACCGAGATTTATTTCTCTATGTTCATCCACAGTGGTAGAGATACCCTCTTCAAATGCTGGAGGAGCATCCCTAAGATCTTCTTCTTCTTCATCAGCATGTGTTATTTCTTCTATTTCTACATTCATAGTATATGAATAAGTATAATTTTCTTGATCAGAATAGATGTTAAAATTTTAACATATTGAAGAAGAATCTTCCATTTCTGACCGGATTGATGATGAAGGGTCTTCCATGGTTAAAAAAGAGGAGATGTTGGAATGAGAATCGACATCATTATTTACCTATGACATTGATATAACTTTCTATGGCCTAATTGGAAAAGTATAGAATTGTTGGATTTCAGCAGACGAAATGAAGACATCTCAATTTGAGATTTCAACATTTCTTGGTGGATAACCACTTCCTCCCATGTTTTCTAGCTTGATTTTCGTAATTGAAATTATGGAGGTTTCCATAAGAGTATTTTGATTTGGGTCTATCCTATCAATTTTACTGATAGGAAACACATAATCTATACTCACATGTGTAGATGGGTTTACTGAAATCCTTTCCAAACCATATGAAGCATTATCTTAGGTAATCTCTCTTGTTGCAGATTTGTCTTTTCCCTTTATGTGATAGAATTCTGCCCCAATGTATTGAGATTCACATGTCTTGAATGGGGATTTAGCAGAATACAATGTCCCAATTTTACCATCAAAACAATATTTGAGACATTGATTGTTTGATGAAGGGATATATGCATGCCGATGTAGCCAGGGTCCTCCAAGAAAGATGTTGGAGGCTGAATCTTGATCAACAACCATTAAATCTGAATTGGATACAAGATCTCCAAACTGAGTTTTTTATTGTAATCTCACCCAGTTGTTCTTGTTCATTATTATCATATCCTTGTATCATCAAAGTAGAAGAAGATAAATCAGATTTTGTGAGGCCCAATCGACGAAGTGTATGAATGGGGATGCGGTTGAATCCTGAACCATTATCAATGAAGTCTCTTCGGACGTCTACACCATTGCCCTTTCTAGATAAGTATCAAGGTATGATATGTCCATGCATGACATCATCTTCATCTTCATATATGGATGATATCACTACATGGCATTCTGCAGGATTATTCTCAATATGGTAGGCTTCAGCTATATCAATTTCAGATTCAAACACCTGAGGAATCGACAAATCCTAGATGAGTGCATCCTGAAGATCCATCGTTAACGTCAAGGCATCCAGAATTGATAACATGGTCGGTATTTGGTCCAAGTGTTTAAGTATATCATACTTTTGATCCAAAGGTCTGCATTTTCAAACAGGATCATGTGGTTTCCGAGGTACCTTAGAAGTAGATGCTTTGGAAGTTGATGAATCTTCTACTAGTATAGAAGTTGGTAACATTCTTGGATTTGGAAGATTAGAACGATTAGGTCTATTTATTTGATGAGAAGAGGAAGATGGAACCTTCAACCGATCTCCCATAATAATTGTGCTAGGTCTGAGTCAGCCTTGTGTGGAAGAACTTGCTTGTTCTTATTGATCTCGTTGAAGGGATCTGCCATGGTTTTCTTCCTCATACACAGTTCTAGTAGGGGTAGAATTGGAATAGTGTTCTCTGAAATATCCATGTCTTCCCATGTATCCTGATCCTCTATAACTTCCTCTGATTCCTCTGTTTAATACAGGGAATTAGGGCACATCAAAATCGAAACTACGACTGGAAAATGGATCTGTTAATTGAATCGTATTAACAAAACCAGAGATAGATTCTTCATCTGATGAAGACATTGCATGATTATCATGTTTAAGATGTGTCGTTTGTTGGGTTAGTGCCCATCGATTTGAAGTAGATGGCATGAAATCTTCCAGAGTCAAAGACAACATAGGCTTTGACACATACTCATCTTCTTCTGATTCTTTTTCTTTCTTTGAATCATGCTGTTTCTTTGAGGATTTTACCTATCACAAAGAGGGTTTTGTTGTGGTATTCATGGGAGAAGGCACAATTGGTTTCTTCAATTGAGTTCAGAAAATGGAATGAGTTCGATTGACCATTTTTCTGACCATTCAATCATCATTTTTTGCACATTTTTTTCTTGACTTCTTGCCACTCACCCTCCTCCTTGGGATCTGTAGAAGAAACACATGCTACCTGAGCTGAAGAACCTTTCAGTTTAACTTTTCCCAAGTTGACCATTTTTTGCTGCAGGTCCTTGAAAAGAATTCACTCTTGAATGGGATGCCCCGACATCTGATGAAATGGGAAATAATTGGGACAGTCTTCATCTCCTTCCTTATTCGGCCTCTTTTGGCCTTGGAAATTGAACCAAAATATTTTCCAGAGCCGAAATTAAGAAACCAGGAACCTGTTCATTTTGGACGGAGTATGTTTTTCTCTTTAGATCCTAAAATTGTTTCTTTATTTAATCTCTTTTATCATCTTCATGAAATGTCCTCTATTTCTGACGCTCCGGAGGGGGAGCCCTTCGAGAAGATGAAGGTTTTGAAGTAGAAGCAGGTACAGGTGCTTGTTTAAGCATAACTGTAGCAGTATCTTCTTTACACATTCTCCTTCATGTAGCTGTTGGAATTACACGAGCTTTATCCATAGTCTTTATAAGAGAATCTTCAATCTATTGAGTGATTGAAGTAAGGTCTTGAAAACCTCCTGTGTAATTCACAGGGATCAACGATGTGTGTAACTCATTAGGTAAATTCGCCACACAAATTGGCAACAATTCTTCTTGAGGGAGCGCTAAGCTTAGGGAATATGTTAATACCATCCAGCGAGCAATGAAATATGAAAACCTTTCATTCTCTCATTTCTTATAGTTTGTAAGATAAAAAAATGTTGTCTTTGGCAACGTTGAGCTGAACTGATGAAAGAATTTTTGGCGAAGATCCTCCCATCCGATAATTGAAAGGGATTGGAAGCTTGTGTACCAGAAAAAACCAGGTCCTTGTAATGGCACTACAAAACACATGAGCATAACTACTTCTTATTGCTAAAGGGTTCCTATCAAATGATCACAACAAGAAAAAAAATATTTGTTAAGTTTTTCTCTGGATCTCTTGAACCATTAAAGATTGGAAATGTTGTACTTGGAAAATTTGATGGGGGGGAATTGCATCAACCCATTCAGGGTAAGCTCTCTTTTCTGGTTTAATTTGGGCATGCTTTCCCTCCATAGCTTCCAACCAAGCTGTTAATGACTCATTATTAGTTATTAGCGTTTGAAAAACATACAGTTGAGCTTGGATCTGAACAGGTGCAATACCTGAAGATGGTACAGATGTGGTTGCTGGTATTTCAATGGATGGTAGCACCATCAATTGTTGTTGCACTTGAACCACAAGATTAGACCTATGAATGTGTATTGATAGAGGAGGATATTCATGATCCATCTTAGTAGCCACAACAAATTCCCTTGGCTGACTAACTCCAGCACGCTTAGGATGAAGACTACTTTGAAGTAGTTCTATATTCAACCTCTTCAATTCCTTCATTTCTTCCTCCTGTTGTGCAAATTTTTTTTCTAGTGAGAGCTATTGGACTTCTCCAGAGGAAGGATATGTAACCCAATTCTTTCATTTCCCCTTTTTATCACCCTTATTGATAGGGGAAGTGGTTTACTTGAAGGAATACCTAGATTTTGGGTAATCCTTTTATTTCATGTACGCACACCTTCTTCATTTGTGTCTGTGTGTACAACATCTTGAGCAAGAAACTCTTCATCTGATCCCTCTGAGTGAACCTCATCTGGTGGATCAGAACAATGACATTAATGTCATTAATTGATACATAATTAATTTCATATCTTCTATCTGTATTTCTACGATATTTTCTTTTTCTATGTCCTTGATGAGCCATTACCTCTTGTTGATTCGATCTCTCAGGAACTTCATCATTAACCATAATTTGAAGGGAATCTCCTGATAATTTGGCTCTTCGTTCCCCTTGAGGCTTCTTCCCCAATCGAGAGAATACTGACTTTCTATATGGGATGGGTTAATGATTTGAAAAATTCCCCAGTATGGTGGACTGGGCCTATTCCTTCTGTCTTTGATCAACACCTCAAATCCTATTTGTTGATTATGAGGGTTGGGTTAAAAGTGTCCCCAGTCTGGTAAGCTGGGGTGGTTCTTGAGATTCTATATCTAAGACATTCTTGAAATCTCTCTTGATCTTGTAGACTTTTGTCCTGAAATTAGCTAGATGTATCAACCTGCATCAACATTTATCACCCAACTCAAAATACCTATGGATGATTTCTGACACTTCTGTCACATGGTGATGTGCTTGCTCCAATGAGAGGAATGTTCAATATTCTCATTTTATTGATGTACGATTTATTCAAAAAATTCTTCTCTATATGCTTGATTTTGAGAGGAACTTGTGGAGGCCTATTCTTGGACATGCTTTTTATTACAATCAAAACCCATTGACTGTGGCTGGCTATGTGCAATAACATTGCATGAGACCATTTTCGGCGGGCTTTGCTGACTGGAAAATATAGTGAAATGTAGCGCCCCATGAACACCCCATCCCCTAATATGAAAACTATATGGGGTATTAGAAATTAACCGGTGAAATATTCTTAGTGTGCCAAGGCATGAACGCTGAAGGGCTCTCTTTTGCTTTTCAACCTTCAGATATCGAGAAACTGAGAGAGATGCCATGTCAATTTGGCTTTGTAACCCATATATTATCTTGACATGATTTTCATATTCATCATAAGATAAATTTATTTTTCAACTGAAAATGAGTTTTCCATATGTTGAGACGAATATCATTAATTTCATCTTCCGTCATCATCTCTAGAATGTCGTACTGAGAATCAGCCAAAGGGCAAAACATAACTGGCACTTCACCTTTTGGGAGTTGTTTTCTCATGTTAAGTACTTCATCTTTATCATTCAATGAATATTCTTCTACCTGGTTATACCAGATCTGGTTCTTACTTATTGCTTCATCAGATTCACCAAGATTGGTAGAGAAATCTGTGATCAAACTAGAAGATGCAGGACTTAGGGGTGGTTCGGATAATGACATACACTATGGGATATCTTCTAGTTGAGAAAGTATTTCACCTGCTAATGGTAAAGCATCAGACATGACTAGAGTCACATTTTCATGTCCCTCAAGATAAGAGGGTTTTCTCATCATTACATTGTCTATTGGAGAATTTTACAAGCAATGTGAATCACTGCTGTGGAGAGTACATTCAGAGCAAAATTCATCATCATGGGGAGGACCACCATTGTAGGTTAAAACAAAAGATGAAACAATTTTCTCCTTGATCTTCAGACCACATAGAGGGTTCTTGTGGCTTTCATCTAAAGATGAAACTTTGATATCGACCGAATTATCATGAAGAATGCCTTCATGTGGAAGTATATGATGCAGACCTTCAGAATTAATGATCCCACTATTGGGAACTGAGAGAGAAGAATCTTGAGTTGCAACAGATAATTGTCCGAGTGCATCAAGAAATCCATAATCAAGTAAGGCATTTTCACAGATTGTCCTTTGATTTCTTGACTATGCTGGGTGGGTATTATTCTTAGACGCCTTCTTACTCAGTTTGGCAGGTGTATATTCCTGCTCAGGAGAAATGATGAGGTTAGGCTGATTATCTCTTCGCAAACAAGGTGTATGTGCCTAACCTGGTTGTCTGTATGATATGGGGGAGTACGCCCCACAACCCTCTTGGACTGGAACAGAGGTTTGTGTCTGTTCCAGAGTGAACTGTTGATTTGTCACTCCACCGATAGGGATAGATTTATGTGTCTTTCCCTAAGATGTTGCTGAAGCTGTTATAATATCCTAGTAGGCATCCAAAATATGATCAGGTATTCCTTCTACTATTTCACCATTGATAGAATATTCTTGGTGACTTCAGCAGTCGGAATGGGGATATACGTCTATTCCGTTCTTGGAGTAGGTGTATGTGCATGCTCCTATCCTTCTTTTCATATTAGTTAATCATAACAACACTTATGTGTGGTGTTAAAGAGTTGAGTATTCCTCCTATTTGTCGCCGGAGCTTTCTGACTGAATTATTCAAATGCTACAAAACGAGAAAATTGGTATGATTGATCAATACTAGCAGTTGTATGTGCCTGCAGATTTCACTTTGCCGAATTTTGTTGACGATCTTCCTTCAATACTAACAGACGAGGCTACTGGTAGGATTGATGAGTGTAAGAAGGTGTATGTGCATGTTTACCAGTTGTCAGCACATTGGGTTGGTGGGCTTCATCGTATGTAGTAAGACGAGCCTGGTGACTAGCTGATGATTTATAAATAGGTGTATGTTCCTGTCTATAGTACTCCTCCAGAAATTCCAGGAGAGATTGGCGTGATGCTGCCAGACGAGTCTGCAAGACACCTGAATTAAAATGAACAGGTGTGTGTGCCCTCTCATTGCTTGCCACCAAGTTAGTTTGGTGGATTTTTATAGAGATGGAAAAGATGAGAACATACTCACTGTTGACCGGATTTCGCCTATGGCGGTTCGTCTTGCCTTCTCGGGTTCAAGGAACCTGAGCCGAATGACATGAGGCGATACCCTTATCATGTTGAGGGCGCACTGCCGCATGAGACTGGCAGTGATTGTTTATGGGAGCCATTGGGAATGACTCCTATCTCTTTGAATTAAGTCCCTTATGGACCTGGTCATTCACCTCCCCAGAATACGGGAGTGAATGGTGATTGCGTTCTGGGGATAACGACCTGAAACGTTTGGAGACAGTAGTAAGCACTGCCTGCTTCTTGATCGCTGGCCATTGCTGTCCGGACGACCATGGTGAGTTACTGACTTGGAGGTCTTGTCGAGTGACCTCCAGAGTCAGAATAGTACCATTTTTACGGTACTTTTTAAACAGCGCATTTGATACCCAACGTTGAAGACGCTGAGTAGGTGATGTTGCCCTCAGACCAGACAATGATCCAGATGGAGTTGCAGCAGATGCATTCATAGTAGAGGATTTTACAACAGAGGCATTCACAGACATGAAATTATGAAAATCCATTCATGTAATGAAGAAGATCTTGGAAAAGAGTGCATGTTTGATATAACACACATATTCACGATAAATTCGGCTGCTATATCTTTTGGATGAGAACATATGTTATTGATGGCTTTGTTGTCCCTCTCATTGAGTTTTAAATAGGGGCCTAACAAATAAATAAAACATCACATTAACTTGGTTAAGGATTCACGTCGGGTTCACCATTTTATGTTTCCTCTAGAATTGTGGATGACTTTGTTGATTGAAGTTTCAAACATTCCAATCGGTTTCTAACGGGTTTTTTCGTAAAACCGGAATCATCCAATGATTCCATATCCATTTGGGTCTACTTTCCAAAGGTAGGCGCTCATTACTTTTGGAATGACGAGGCTTAGGAATTCGCATTGGTCGAGATGATGGGAGGTCGGACTCATCACACCTTTTTGAGGGGAATTATTGTCTACTCTGAGACTCTCTTTATAGATTTAAGTTATGTTCGTGAATCCTTATTACATTACCAAGTATAAAATGAGCTTTCCTTTGGATTTGACAATCAATGATTGATTTATAATAAATTTTGAGAATCTTTTATATGTTTTCTAGGTTATTCATAGAAATAGAATCATTTATATTAGTTTAGAGATTCATATTCACTGGTATCCTTCAGTACATAAAAGTCTATTAGTCATTATGATAACCATACTGGTTTTAAATAAACTTAGTGGGGCACTTGAAGTTTATTGTTATTCAGAAGGACATGGATTATTTAAAAGTTGGGATCGTACCCGCTGATGGTCTACCTACGTATCCTTTGTTTTGGAAAAGGAATCAGGACCCATGTACTTTGAGTAAGGAATATGATGTTTATGCATGATTGATGGCTCAAAGAACGATTTCATGATTAATTTTACACTCTATGCTCATGTGATTCATGCTCGTTTTGAGAAACAAGAGGTATTGGTGAAACCAGACAATTGAATCACGAACGATGAAATGATGTGGGACTTATGTATGTATGACTTCCCAAAATAGATGAGTATTGGGTTTTACTTCAGGGAAGAAACCTAGGAATAAGGTCCATAAAGGTATATGTACTTTATGGAGATTTGGGTACTCTAACTTGGGGCTTACTCCTTAGGAAGATGCCCAAATTAGGAGGTGATTTATGATTGGGTTTTACTCCTGATAAGGAAGCCCAGATCAAAAGAAAATTAACACTAGTTAAGATAAATTAAGACTGGGGCTTACTCGTGAGAGGTAAGCCCATGTTAAGGGACTTGGGGCTTTTTCATAAGGAGGATGCCCATATTTGTAGACATTAAGACTGGGGCTTACTCCAGAGAAGGAATCCCAGGTTAAGAGAACCATGGTTGGGGATTACTCCTGAGGAGGATGCCCATATTTGGGAACATTAAGACTGGGGCTTACTCATGAGAAGGAAACCCAGGGAAAGAAAACCATGGATGGGGCTTACTCCTGAGGAGGATGACTATATTTAGGAACTTTAAGACTAGGGATTACTCGTGAGAAAGAATCCCAGGTTAAGGGAATTATGACTGGGGATTACTCCTAAGGAGGATGCCCAAATTAGAGGACCTGGGGCTTACTCCTAAAATGGTGGCCCAGATTAAGGATTACCTCATATTAAAGGATGGGGTTGAATGAATCAAATCACTAACTTTAGTTATATAAAAATGTGTAAATCACTAGATTTTGAGAAATATTCCACAGAATTCCTTTCAGATAAGGATGCTAACAATGAAATCATGCTATAAATGGATTTGGAGAGAATTCTGAAGGCTTAATACTGATGAGGAGAGATGGATAGGTGTAAGAGGGTTGAAATGGGCAGGAAGGGCACCCAAAAAGAGAGGTGTGAACAAGTACTATGTGTGTGTGCAAGTACTACGTGGGCATGCTGGTCCTGGTCGTGCATGTGTACTTGTGCAACACATGGGTACTTGCGCGACAACCAATCCTTAGGGTAGAACTTGGGTGAGGATTGGCTCAAACCCTTAATACTACCCCTAGAGACATCTAGAACAGAGGCGCACATGTTATGTGGAAGGAGTAAGTCAACGTGCATGTGTGGCCATTTCCCGTAAGGGATGGCCACTCAGGTGTGCAAGTGTTGATGAGTTTCAACACTTAGGAATTCCTCCCCCTCTTTAGATCTTCCGTTCTAGGTAAGAAATTTTCTTAGAACTGTTTAGAAGCATTGAGAAGAGACTAGGGCGCCAGGACCTCAAATCTGAGGTTCTGGAATTTTTCGTCCGTAAAATGGGGGGGCCCCATTGTATGTATAGGCTAGAGAGACCCAGGGAGAAATTTCAAAGATGGCGCACAAGTCACCTGCATGATCATTAGGCGGTGCGCAAGTGTACTTGCGCGACTATGAGGTAACATTCATGACCCCAAGGGAAAATAACTATTGTTCATGCCTTTATCAATTTTCGATGTTTTCTTCAAAGGATGAATCAATATATGCTAAGACATTTCCCTTTTCATTCGTTTAGACTCTGTGATGGAAATGAGCATCAACAGTGACGTGATGAAATAATTGTGATATTCTGTGGTTCTGTAACTGACAATCCATTGTGGGTCAGCACCTATCAATCATATATGGGTTGGAATCTAGTGATCTTATGTGGGTTAGCGCATAGAGATTATTTTTGGTTCAACCCTTATCTATCCTTTATGGGTTAGCACATAGTGATCTTTTGTATATCATCTTCTAGAGATCCTCTGTGGGTCCACACCTAGTGACCTAGTGCAATCTAGATTAAAAACATTTCAATAGAATACGATGATCTACCATTATGATGAATCATCTTAATTCCAGATCTTTATGTTATATAATTACTATGAGCTATATTTTTTTGTACTTTTTGATTGAGATTTTTTATTGAGGTTTTTCCCAGGTGGGATTTTGAGATTCAATTAGGTGTATAAGTGTCCCTACTATTTATTTCTATACATACCCCCAGTACGGGCCTCTCATGTACCTTGAGGTGTCTTTTCTCGACGAAAAATGACTCAATTGAGACATTGGAGATCCAGAGCTAGGCGGTGCACGTAGGTGACTGATTGACGTTGTTAGCTATAGTGATGAGTTGTACCTACCATTCAGATAGGATCTTAAGCAGATGAAATCTTGAGATTTTTTTCCTTTTTATAATATACTTTTGCATTTGGGCTTGTATACTGGCCTCTTTTACTTTTAGTACATATTTTTTACTCATAGGTGTGGTTGTTAGTGGTGGTTGTAATACTTCTTTTACATTGTGTTTTTCTTTTTTACTGTGTGCCTTGTCTCATTGTGTACAGACTTAATGGAAATTACTTATATTTTTGGGTTTCACCTTTTTGATTCTAGTCACTAGCCCCTGAACTATGGAAAATGGGCATGGGGTAGTCATGGCACGGGCCCTGGGGGACGGGTTTTGAAAAACCACATTCCTACTATTTATGATTTTAGAGATCATAATTAATCACATAGTTTTTTATCATCATGATATTTGAATCACATGTACCATCTCATATTGAACATATATACTTACAATAGAATAGAATTCATCTCGAAACAGTTCAAAATCTTCTTTAGTGACAGAGTCACTATGAAGGGTCTCATCCACTGATTCCCTTCAAACATGTATAAAAAATCATTATCAAAATCTTCATAATATAATACATGTGCTACATACCTTAGATTCTATTCTTATTCAACCATTATATTATCATTGAGAGGTGTGAGCGTATCAAGACCCAATTTTCCATGTTGATGCTCTTAAATATTAAGATCTATTATTTCTTGAGGCTCTCACTTAATCTATGATTTCTTCACCGATTCCTTGTCACTAGTAGGAGTTATTATTATTTCATAAAATAACGAGTTATATGAATTTATTTAGCATCTACATAGAAATAAACTTCATCATGTTCTAGTAATTCGACATCAACTTTAAGAGATTCTTCTAACTAAGCAAGATCTAGATCTTCAATCGTTTCTTCATCTTCACCATGATTTTCCTTATTATAGTCATTCTCACATTCACTTACTTCATCATCATCCTATCCAAATACATGTTCTTTATTTTCATTTTTGTCAAAATCTTCCCCACCTTCTTTCTCTTCACTATTTCTTCCTCTATCATCATCTTCGAATTCATCTTATTCTATTAAGACACATGATCTACTTACATATTCCACACTGTTTGAGTCTTCTGTCTCCTCATGCCAATTATCTAAAAATTTGGGCTCATCATAGAGTAAAGAATGTGGAGGACTGTGATACCCAATGTAAAAACAATTGTGAGGTTAAGTACTATCAGGATCACTACTATCATAGATACGTGATCCCTAATCACTAAGTAGAGTGACATTGTCTTCTTTATCTTATGAAGAGTAAACAACTTCATCATCTGGTACAAGACCATGGTCATCCATATTTTTATTCCCATTTGGATAATACACCAAATTGAACATTCCATATATATTATCTTCATCACTAACCCATTGTCTCATCCATAAATTCCAATTTATTTTCATCCACCCCCAAATATCATTATCGAGGAAGATCCCACTGCACTAATAAAAAACTTCTTACCATTAATTTAGAATTCTTTTTTTCTTATAGAATAACTGAGTTCATTCTTGTATAATATAGGTAATTAGTTTTTCACAAAGGTTTGATCATTTAATTCATGTTTACAACAATTTATCTACAAAAAATTGACCTTGACCCCTTCTCATAGTATATAAACGAAATAGACATCTTGACAAATCAGATAAGAAATGTCCCTTTTCCTAGGATAGATTTGATGATAAATAAAAATAAATAATATTTTTAATTTTCCTCTTAACAATATAATAATAGATTTTCTATTCCCATAATTATTAGTAATCTATTCTAATGTTTCCTCAAATAAAAACATATCCCTCTCAGGTAGAGAGGTGCCTTCAAATTCACCCATTACAACTTCTTGGGGAACATTAAGATATTCAGTCCATTGTACAGAATATAAAGATATTATTTTCCTCTTAATATGAATTTTACCAAGGAAACATCACTTCCTTCGAAGATAAACTCCATATTCATGTTAAACACATGAGGTATCTTTGGGAAAAATGGTCATCCATTATCCGATAACTAATCAGGACATCCTTGATATTATAGTACATTTTTAAAAAGAGGCTTTCTTTCCAACCAACATTATACAATAACATATTTTTTTAGAGTCACAACACAATTTTATAGAGCATGATTTAATGGTACTGAAGATTTTCCCGATTCACTTTTCTACATTATAGAAGCATGAGAATCACCACCATCAAGAGCTCACATCACACAATACATTCATATCAGTTCAGTATGGTGGTTGGAATATGAATGGTTTGGTGTGGAGAGAGTGAAATGGTCAAGATATTTTAGAGGTAATTGAGTAGAGTGGATTGATTCAAATTTATATCATTTAGGACTTTCAAAATCACAAAATTGAGAAATTAGGAATGGGATTCAAAAAAATCAATGAATGAGTGAAATTTTTTTAAAAAATAAAACATAAAATTAAAAAACCATTATTCATCACTTTCTGTATAAAAAATATAGTAACACTAATAGTGTCTACTTGAAATGTAATCATCATAACAACGTATCAGTGTTGGTATAAAAAATGTGTCGTCGTGACATAACATCGGTGTCGGTTTCACAATGTTAGTGTTGGTATGGAATATTCACTTAAAGAAACTCAGAGGAACAGAAACATAAGGTCCATTTGATCGATCATTCACATCTCATGTCTGATTTTGTTTATTCATTCATTGTTCAATGAATTATTGAAAATATTAACAATCTGATGTTCAATGTTGATGAACTCTAAATCTATATCACATTTTTATAACGGTATCTCAAAAATTGATACCTTAAATCAATGTGTTTTGTCCTAGAATGTGAAACCCAATTATTAGGAATTTTATTAGCACTTGTGTTATTAAAATTTATAGGACAATGTATAAATTGATATCCATAATCTAGTAATGTGTGTTTCATCCACTAAATTTGTGAAAAACAACTACATACACATATGTAATTAGATTAAATATTAGATAATTCCACAATGATTGGTTTTTTACAACACCATTAAACTATTGAATTTCCAAAAAAGTAAAATGTTCTAGAGGTGATTTTTTATCAAACTTATTGCTACCAAAATCAGTATTTGAATAACTCACAATATCAAATGTTTTCCCTCTAGGTTAGAATAGTACTTGGTTGGGAGCACGTTTGTTTTATTTAAAAATCATTTTAACTGCATGAATATGAGATTATTTAGGGTTTTCATGAAAATGTGCACACATACATATAGTAAATGTAATATCTTGTGTACTGGAAATTATGTATAGTAAGCATCCAATAGTTCCTCTGTATGATTTTTGATCAACATATTTACCATCTTCATCATGGTCCAACATACAAGTGTTACTCATTGAATTTTTACTACTCTTAGTGCTTTCAATGACAAATATTTTTAAAAGATACATATTATATTTTCTTTGATTTAAAACAATACCATATTTATATTGAAATACCTGAAATTCAAGAATGAATTTATTTCACACATTAAAATCTATTGAAATTCAATATGTATCATCTTTGAAAAATGAAAAGAAAAAAATTTGATGATCTAAAAATAATACCATCTAAAAAAATTCGTTCTACCAAAATATCATTGTAAATTATTTATATAACGAGGGTAGGATCAGCTATACATTGTGTAAAACCCTCAGAAATATGAATAGTTTTGATCAGGTCATACCAATATCTTAGAGCATACTTTATACTATATAAGGCTTTTGTATATTTAAAAACATTATTTAGAAAATGGGGGTTTTTGAAACTAGGGGATCTTCATTAAAAATCATCAACTATTTAACCATTTAGTAATAAAATCTTGAAACCCAGTTGATAATTTTTTAAACAGAGATGTGCTTCAAATAGGAGAAAAATTCTAATATCTTCAAGTATAGAAACGAGTGAAAAAGATTATTTATAGTAATTTCCTTCTACATGATTATAGCCTTGTGAAACCAATAATTTTTTTTACATTGGTATTAAAAGATTCATCTAATTTATTCCTAAACACCCATTTTTTTTATGGTTAAGTTGTCTTTGGGCTAATCCCCAAGTTTCCAAACGTTATTCCTTTCAAACTGACCTAGCTCCTCTTGCAAAGTCTTCCCAAAAAATTCTTCAGTTATAGCATCATTGATTGTATTCAGTACAAGATGTGTTAGATAGTATTTATGTTCACTCTGATTTCTAAGACAACCGATATTCTGTATTATTTTATTTAAGTCTCCAACTATTTCATCTAAAGGATGGTTCATAAGATTTCTAACCAGTATAGAAAAAGAAGGGATAGTCACATCAGGTTCTTCAACTAAATTAGGTTCATTATGATTAAATCTATAGAGCTTTATGAACATGACATTTTAACAGTCACATTCATAGGATGGTTAAAAGATTTATCATTACTGTCCATTTTGCAAGTATCATCCTCATGATTTTCTAGAGAGGTATTTTCTAGCGTGGATCTATCTCATAAAATTTAATATGTACTGATTCTTCCACACATCTGGTTCTCTTATTAAAGACTCTAGAAGATTTACTATAAATTGAATAACCTAGGATTTTCCTTCATCACTCATAGTAGAAAATTTATCTAGATTATACTTAGTGTTATGAATATAGAAATTGAAATAAATAAAAATTAAAGCAGGTAACCTTGGGTATTATATTATTCCACAACTCATAGGGAGTTTTTCAAGGATTATTCTAATTAAGACTCTATTGGTTGTATAGATAGATGTATTAACTGTTTCTGCCAAAAAATACATACTTAGGTCATACTCACTAAGAATGGTTCTAGAATTTTCGTGATGGGTTATATTTCTACTTTCAACAACTCCATTTTTCATCAGTGTCCTTGGATCCCTAATGTTGTAACTATAGCCACTTGTTGAACAAAAGTATTTAAACTCTTGGTTTTCAAACTCATGATAGTGGTCACTTATTTGGGTTTTAATTCTATGACCACTAATATTTTCTACAATAGTAGCATACTTGGTAAAATGAGAGAATTCATCACTCTTGTGAGCCATGGAGAAAGTCCATGAATATATGGAGAAGTAATCTACAAGAACATAGAAAAATTGCATCCCATTAATACTTGAGACTCTAGAATGTCCAAACTAATCCTTGTTAACCAACTCGATAGGTTGGGAAGTTGAAACCTCATTCTTTTGATTGAAATATTTTTTTTGTTATTTAACCTTTTGATAAAGATTATATACTTTGTCATTTGGAAGGTAAAGCATTGGTAGATACTTGAACAATCCTTTTTTGTAATATTTCTAAGGATGTGTATATTATAGTGTCCGGATATCCTATTTCAAGGAGAAGATTCTTTATGAAAACCACTCAAGTAGGAAATATTTTCTAAAATTTATGAATCTTTGTTAATATCATATACATTTTTCTTTATAAAAGAAGAAAATATTAGTTCCTTTTTAGAGTTAAAAAACAATACAAGCATCATTTTCAAATTTATAATTAAATCCATCATCACATAACTCAGAGATACTATTTATATTTTATTTTAATCCATTAATAAAAATTACTTTAGAATTTAAAATTTTATTAGAGTTTCTAATATAGAAAAGTCCAATTGTTTTTCCTTTTGCATTATCACCAATACTAACATGCCAACCATTAATCTTTCTCATGTTCATAAAGAATGAGTAATATCCTATCATGTGTCTTGAACATCCACTATCCAAGTACTATAATAATTAACAAGATATTTTTACGTAGCTTTCATATAAAATAATCAAATAAAAAAATATTTTGTTACCCAAATTTTTTTAGGTATTTTAACCCTAGTAATAAGTTCTTTAGGAACCCACATCTAATTTTTTGGTTTATTATATTCATTGTGTATCATGTTTGAATAGTGGACTATATTAGGTCTAGAAAAACTAGTGGTAGTAATAAACATTATAGAACTATAACTAGAAAAATAATTTTCCTTTTTGGGTAGAAAAAAATATTTCTCATATTTATTTATAGACATAATTTTGGTGAGATTCCATTTCCCATGTGGGTATCCTATACTAGTAGTGTATCTAGGGGAAAGTTTTATCCATGAATTTGTGTAAGAGTATTTTATCTATTATTATGAAATTCTAGGTCATTTTCCATATTGTTTCATCTTGAACCTTGTCATTCTGCTTGAAGGTAGTAGATTTGAAGCCATTATATTTTCTATTGGGTCATGATCCATTTCCTTATTGATTTTTATTTTTTCCTCATACATCATCCACAAGAATATCAGCTCCTTTACTACTGACTTTCTAATGTCACAATATTATATGATTGGTACATAAGTTCCTCTCCATCATTATGGAAATCATCTAATATTTATAAGGATTTTCTTCTTGGCTTAAAAGTCTCTTCCCAGAGATATCATAATGTTAAAAATTTAATTAAACATGAGATCAATGTCATAAATAGGGTCATCGGGCTACATTTTAATGTTTTCATATTTAATAGTATTTGTGAAATGTATCATTTCTTTAACGAAATAGGTACTTTCATGTGAAAAAAATAAATTGTCCCAAATTTTATGAGCAATTTTAGAGTCATTAATTCTATTAAAATCTTAAAATCATATATAAAAGTGTAGTGAATTCATGGATTTGTAATTATTTTTTATAATAATACTTTTTTTGGTCATCCAAAGTATTCCAATCAGTAGAAAGAATATTATAGTCAACTATAATTGATGACCAGATCTCAAAACCCATACTTTCTAAGTGAAATTTCATTTTAATTATTCATTTTGAATAATTTTTTCCATTAATTAATGGGGGTATGTTTGCGAAGCCCCTTGTAATCTATAATCAATAATTAAGAATAATGTGTAGAATTTTTAAATAACTAATAATTTTTAACTAACCGAATATTTAAATATTAAAATGTCAAATAAAATCACAAATGAAAAATATTTTAAAAATAAATTTATAATGTCGAATATAAGGATTTGAAAAAAAACATTTAATATCAAATGTTGGTTGAAGTATGAAACTCAAGAATGGGGAAATTGAGTTCCTATATAAATTTCTATTTAAAAATATAATTTATAAAGTTCCATCAATTAAAAATAAAAAGTTTTAGTAAACCAAGGTAGTGACATTATAAAAGGTTTTCCATTCAAATAGTTTCTAAAAAGATTGATTATTTCACAGTTATGACAATACAAGATCCTAATACAACTTTTGAAACTAATATAATAAGGCAACCCAGTTATAAATATTATCCAATACTATCTATCAATGTAAAATTTATTTTTATGAAATATATGTTAAAATAGAGAATGTCTAAATTGAATATCCATTGGGATATAAATTAATAGGTTTAGTCTCATGAAGATACTTATCCCTCTCCACTTAGTGACAACCTGCCACCAAAAAATCATTATAAATAATGATTTTTATCCACACCCTAGATTATGTTTAAAAAAATAGTACACAGACTGTACAGTTCATAAGTCCTCTACCAGTGTTCTATATGAATCAAATCAGAACCAGGTCACATTGGACCTCTTCTACAGTTCATCATGGGATCAAAGGGTCTAAAATAATGTTGTTTGGGGATATCAAGTGTCCTAATGATTAGTTTCAGAGAAAGTGTGTGATTTATTATAGATATAAACATAGCTAATTAGTTTCTTTAAATGGTAATGAACAAAGAAGAATATATTAATAGGGAATTAGAGATTCTCTGATTGTGATTCAATTTAGTTGTAGACTCTCTATTTTATCAAAGATGAAGATTATATCGTCTTCTAGAAAAAAATCACAAAATAAATGTTCCCTTGAGAACTACTTATAGTTATGTGAGTGGTTCTTCTATTTTCATTTATTGGAAACCACTTATATAATAGAAATTTGATGATTGATAGTTCCCTAGTTCACAGAAAATAGGAATGAATATTTTCATGAGCAATCTTCTTCTTCTGTATGGTTCTCATAATAGGTCTTCTTGTATAATCTTCTGTATATGTGTTTACATGAGTCTGTCACTGCGTCTTTCTTTTCTACACAATTATTTTTGTATATATTCTTTCAGCCCAAAAATGTGCATGTTTGAGGAAGAAAATGTACCTCTTATTCTGGACATCATTATTTAAAATGTCTTTAAAATGCATTAAATTATTCAGTTTCATTAAAAAAACTCAAAATACGATTGTTAGAACTAATTTTATATAGAATAAATTTTAAATAGACTATTGGTGAGTCCTCGATTGGTATCTCCCTTTTTCAATGACTCATCCCATCAGTATGTCATATGGTCTTTCTTTCCATACATCGGTGACTCATTAGATGGTGTCAAGTTTTATCTGTCAGTGAGTCCTTGCGATGGTACCTCCATGCATCAGTAGGTCATTTGAACTGATGGTAGGTAATTTTACGTGGTAGTTTGTCTTCATTAGTAGGTCTTCTATGTTGGTATTTCATATATGTCGGTAGGTCGTCTACATCTATAGGTCGTCTAAACTATCAGTATCTGTTCTCTTCTTTCAGTGTTAGTCTATTATACATTGAATATATTTTTTTCTAGAACGTCTTACAATATAAATGTAAACAAAATGTACCAAATTTATGTTCGATAATAGATGGATATAATTTCACATATTTAAACATACCAATTATGATTGAAATGTTGAGACATGATTAATCATCGTTGACATTTTTTGTAACTATTAAATCTACTACTACGAGAGAGGATGGACAATAATCTCTTAATGGACAACCAAACTAATGTTTTTATATTTTTTCAACACCACAAATCAATGATGTGTATAAATATGTATATAATATATATATATGATAATAATTACCTATTTATAATTAAATAAAAAAATATCATCTATATTCTTACACATTGATTCATTAAAAAAATGTTCTTCATGTGCATGATTATATAAACACATCCAAAAAGTGATCCGATTCAAATGTTATCACATTGCCACATGGTATGTATATATAATTGTATTTAAAGTAATAATATCATACTTATTGTACCTTTATAATTTAGTAAGGATAAAAATGATACATTCCTTATTTCAATCACTATAAAAGAAGTCATGAAATGTGACTCCTATGTACATAGAACTTACCATCTCCATGATTGTAACATAGATCAATTTTCATAAAACAATTTCATGGTTTGTTTTAAATGTAGAATTGATATAAAAAATATTATTAAAATATTATTAACATTCTTGATATAATGGAATGACGACCTCATTCACTATATTTAACTTACCATTTTCATTTTGGACAAAGGATCCAAATATAATTAAAACATTAGACATGAACTTAATTGATTATCTAATTAATTATAACATCATAAAATGAATAATAAACCTGAAAATGGTTTTTATGAAATTAAATAATTAAAATAATTTTACTATTTCGGATGATAAAGAATTTATGTCCTACGTTAGGCTCAATATAAGGGACACATAAAATTAAATTTTTTTTTGAAATGTTTAAATGATTTATTTTAAAAATATTTTTATTCTCTTTACGTATTCAAAAAATCAAATTTATATGTATTTATATATTAATATATATGAATTGGAATTGTAATTTGGTGTATATTTTGACTTTATTTAATGGGTTTTCATCATAAATTTTTTTATGTATTTTTTGACTTTCTTAACAAGTGGTAAAATAAAAATTTTAAATTTAAATAAATAAAATTAATGTATTTTTCCTCTACCGACCTACCCTTTGATTTTTTTGTTTCATTTACAATATTTCACTATTTAATCAATTAAAATATATTTTCTAGGTTTTGGTTATTGTTATAGAAAATGGGATTTTAAACGGAAGTGGTATTTCAATGTAAGAAATTGTTATCATATGTGTTAAAAAGAGTACATCAACGGTTTTGTGATGAAAACATTCAGATATATAATGTTGTATTCATGATATTGTAATTGATAATTATAGATAAAGAGTGTTTATGCTCGATCAAACTTCTATGAGTAGGTGAACCCAATTCAACTTACAAAAATGGGTGAGCCTGATATAGATTGTTAGAATGGGTGAGACCAATATAGAATATACTATATATTATCCCAATTATATATCTCCAATGATTTCAATAATTTTACTTGTCTTTAGATGAATATTAAAGGATTTATCTAAAGTGTTTCTTCCAGTGTATTTAATTAGGTAACAGTTTAATCTAAAATGGGTTATTAATATAATTCTATATGACACCTAAATTGTTTTATATTTTCATGTCAAAATCTATAACGAATATAGGAATCATTGATAATATTTTCTATGAAATGTTCAAAGGTATTGTTCTCTTCTAATGTGCATAGCAGCACAAGATTCGAATCCTTGGAAATGATATAATTTTATTTGTAGATTTTTTTTAATTCCAACAGAAGGGTTTGTGTGAAGAAAGAATGAAATTGAATTATGGATTATGTTTTATTTCAATATTTTATAACAATTGTTCTCTGTTTATTATTTTGGATTTGATATTATGATATAATTATGATTTTCATGATATTGCATTAAATTTACTCCCACTTCACATGATGACACTGATTAGAATTCCCATATTTTGAAGATTTAATCCATGAATTAACATTAATAGGGTTTTAATATCAATAAAGTCTTATTTATGTTAATGTATTTGGGGTTCCAATATTCCATGGAATAATAAGATAAACAAAACAAGTCTTTAATCTATTGTATTTTATGTTTTCAGTCTATAATGTTAACATAAATAATATTTAATGGTAAAAACATCTCAATCACGTGATATCATTAAATTATGATCACCCCAATTTCATATTTAATCAGTAAATGAGATTTTTATTAATATGGAATATGATATTTAGGTGTATGAGCTACAAATAAATGAAAATAATCAAACAAGATAAGAGTAATGTGGAGAACAGACACACATACTTTGAATACAATTAAACATGTACTTTTTATTGAATGTGAAAATGAAAGCAGATAATGATTTTAAATTTAATTTTATAAATTTCATTAAATTTAATATTACACAACATAGAGTGGATGATAATTATAAATTATGATGAAGAAATATGAATTTTTATTTAATTGGAATAAAAATAATCTTACAGAATTACAAATGAAAACAATCTAAAACAAAATAGAAAATAATAGTATAGTAGAGGTCTCTCTGATTGAAACAAGATTAAAAGAAGTACCTCATAACCCTTTTAAAGTCTCTAGTAATTATCAATATCCCCTTTATTTTCTAATGTCCCAGCACCTTGTAGGGAGAATAGAGGATGCATTTATAACTCAAGGTGGTGGACTATTTTCCTTCAAAAATGGCCCCTCAACATGGATATCCCATTTTACTATTTAATCAGTTGAATCTATAGGTATATTATTTATCAATGTTTCCAATATTAACGAGGATATTATACCCTCCAAATGTTTCTGTCATTGTAATTTTTTTCAATTTTTCGTTATTTTCCCAATCAATGTGTTATTGTCTGGTTTTGTGTTGTGTTTTTCCATTTTTTAAATTTTTATTATTCAAAGGCCAACAAGATTACATAAAATTCTAAGCAGTATTTCAAAAAAAAATGGGATCATATATATTCCCATTCACATAAAAAATCATATCAATTGTTTATTGGGTAGGGATTAGAGTAATTAATGTTGGTTTGTTTTCAAATATGATATAGAATGGAAGAATACAATTTCATTCTTCAATTGGTCCCATTTATTGTTGATTTGGGGATTAAATTTTATATATTGTTTTTATAAGATATACCAGAAAATATTTTATACATTCATAAATGTTTACCTTCTTAAATGTTCTCATAAATTCAAACATCATGGTCAATCTAGTTTCCATGAATGATTTTTTGGCCTTTCTTGTGTGGTCCATATATACACATAGATGGAAAAATTATCGAAATATCTTGTTGAATAATTTTTAGAAATTGAATTACGAACCCGAAAAATATAAATTGAACAAATTTTATATTTTAGGTGGCAGTTATGATGAAAATATACAAACTCAAATCTGGACTAATTGGAACAATGATTAGGAATTATATTGAATATTATAAGACGTTTATATCACGACAATTTGAAAATATTCCATGAAAGTATATAAAATGAGTTGATAAAACGTTATGAATATATGAAAAAATAATTTTAATTGGGAAGACTGTATTTTTTCATGTGATTATGATTTATTTCACATGCTCGTTGAATATATTTGATAAATGTAAACATTTTATGGGATTTATTGTTTTCCAGGGATTTAATGGTTTTTGTTTATTTTATATAACTTAGTGTGGTTTTTATTCTCATCTAAAATTATCAAATGTTTTCCATCGAGGTTTTAGTATATGTATTGTTAGATATGAGTTCATGATTAAAATTGTTAAAAAAAATGTAATTAAAATAAAACATGTTTCATGTTAATATTTTAATATTGTTGGGAAAATGGATTCTTAGTAGAAGATTCTACTTGGTGTAGTATGATTTTTTTATAAAAGAGATATTGCCTAATTCATGAAATCTAAAAATGATAATTATAAATGAAATTTTAAAAAGTGATTTCCTTCGAAAGAACTAATGAATTTGTAATGATTTAATGTTAGGTCCTCCTTATTGATACCACAGTATTGGTTCAGATAACGTTGGTGATTAGGTATATTTTCTATGAGGTTAAATTAAAAATATGTGATATCATTACGGGTTTAAATTTTTAATGCCAATAAAAAGTTATAAATTAAAGAACCACCCATTATGATTTTAGGTGATGTAAGTTCGAAACGATTAATAAAATTTGGGATACATTTTTAGTAATGCAACTCTATATTTAATATGTGTCTTAGTGACATATTTATTTGAGGGATAATTTTTTTTATTTTAAAACAAATTTATACTCGTATTGATATCAATTAGGGTCTATGTGATATTTTATATTGAGGTAATTATTTGTAATTAGAATTTTGGAGTTTTAATTTTATCGTACTGGTAACCAAGTGAAAAATTGATTTCTTTATTAAATGATTAATGTAAATTTGGAATAAATTCACTGTTATTTTTATTTTTTTAAACATTATATGAATAAGGTATGTAGAATGTTATGTGGTATTATTTTAGGAATGAAAATTGAATTATCTTATGGAGTCATATATTATTTAATATTGTATTTATAGTGATTTGTATTATTTATGTTAATTATTATCATATCACTGGATTATATGTTTAGGGTATTTATAATTTTGTAGTCAGACATTTATAATGACTTATCTAATTTAGTGGTAAATTTTTTTGTGGAATAAAATATGATCATATCGTTATAATCATTTAGTTTTAGTATTAGTTATAATTATTTTGAATAATTATATTATTATTTATCATTTGAATGGTTCTAAATAATCATGGGTGTAATTGTTGTATATTTGGATATTAATGTATTATTTCTTCATATGAATGATTATTCGTTTAGGGAATTATCTTATCCTGTGATAATATTTTTGGTTTTTGATATTATATAAATACAGTAAGAATATATTTTTATAATTTTATGGATTATGTGATCTATTAAAAGATGACATAAATTTATATATCATGAAAAAATCACCATGAATATGAATCATTTTAGAAGAAATATGATATTCAGGTGGAAAATGATTAAAGGATTAAATTATAGAAGTCATGTATGTATATTTACTTTTGTTATTATTCTAAACGGTAAAGTAATTCCTCAATATAAAGAAAATAAAATTGAAAAACAAATAATCCAATTACTTACATTTTTTATGAACTGCCGTCTTCTTAAATCTCATTAGTTTATGATTTTGTTATCATGATATTTCTCAGGATAAATATCTTCTTATAATCATTGATCTATATCACCATATATAATTATTTTAATGGCACACATTAATTAAATTCCTATATTTTTACTTCACACTAATGTTGTAATATTTGGAAAAAAAATATTTGATTCCCCATATGACCCTCTTATTTTCCTTTTCCTATTTTCACGAGGATGTATAATTAAATGTTTTAAAATGTGGGACTCTAAAGATACGATATAAATAAACATAAAACCATTTATTATTGGTCTAAATTATTAAATTATAACAAATAAATTTATTTAAGGGGTAAATAATGTGTCGTCCCTATTAATTCAAAACAAAACATTTCTTGATTTTTTTAATACACATAACTATGATATATGTGAAGTGGGATATACTATAAAAAGATAATTAATTAAAAAGTATTATTATAATATAATTGTTGATGTGGTGGGTATTTGTTAGATTAACCACAATAGGAAATACTTTTTATGGTCCATCTAAATATAAAAATATTTATTAACTATTTGGAAATATGTATTTTTTTATGTTAAGCCATTTCAATCGTTAAAAATTCATTTTCTTCTAGAATTTTTTTTATTGATTTCTATGAGTAAATATTATAATTAATTTATGTAAAATTTTGAAAAAACATTCGATAGAATGAGCATAATTATTGAAATCATAATGAAAATATTATCTTAGGGTGTAATTGTAATAAAAATTGTATATTGTGTAATTTTCTATTGAATAGTGTAAAATAGAATATTTTTCTTAAATAAATTTTAATTTTAATTTTAAAAAATTTTGAAAACTATTTTTAGTTTTTTTTAACATGATTAATTTTTTTAATATAAAATACGCAACTATGGTTATTATAATGATCGTAATACATGAACATGGTACAAAAAATCATTTATACTTCAAAGGGATTTTTTTGAAAAATTATTTTCCATCCTTTTTTGCAGGTATAACAATAAATTAAATTATTACAGTTATATAAATTGAACTTTGAAAAAATAATTTCATCATTTGAGTCAAGATGTCCTAATTTGGTAATATACCCCTTTTATTTTTCCATTATGCATTGTATCCTTAGTGAATTTTTCTCACCACGTTAAGGGTAAATAAGGTAATTTATGTTTAAAATACTATGATATGGACTTAAAAATTACCCTAAAAATCTACTTTATTTAATTTAATATGTTTATTTCATATATAATTTTATAAAATTTGAATATATGACCATTATTCCATTAGCATTTATTATGAACATTATATTTTTAGAAAATTATAATATAAAAAATGTCCTCTTTTACATTTAATAAATATTATATTTTATAATATTGATAAATAAAATTTTTTTAGATTATAAGTGAATATTTCACATATTAATGAGCTTCTTTATCATTTAAATTCATTTAAAATTTTTTGTATTGAAATAATTGACATAAATGATGATGAAATGCTGAAACATTTCGTATTCTATCTATTTGTCACTAATTTCACATTAAATGGTTCTCTAGACCATTTGAACATTGGACCTTAGTAACATATCCCCATACACCAAATGATTATGAAAAAAAGAGTCAGATAGATGGTTGTGAGTAGACTATACCCAATATAGGTGATAATAATAATGTTCTAGATATAAATATACTAAAAGGACTATAATATAATGGATGTGTCATAATTCACACAGTGGAATCATAACCAAGAAGAAAAAATAATTAATTAATTAATATACCACTTATTGATGACATATAAAAAATGGAATATACCAAAAACATTTTCACTATAATGATATTCCAGTTTTCACATGTTCGTCCATAAACACATACATATATATATATATATATAAAATTTCAAAACAATGTGGAAACTTGATATCATGCAAAACCACATGGTTCATTTCCATCCATCCCATGTAAATGCTTTATCCTGACCTCTACATTCTAGATTCGGTGTTCAATCCATTACCTGATCATAGAGACATAAATTCTATACATGACTTGAGAGTCCCTTATATGTTGTCAGAATAAATATTTTTTGTCCACAACAAACAGATGCCTATATAAAATCTATGATATCATATTTTTATAATGAAAAAAATAAAAAAAGGATTTATGTTCAAATTTGATATATAAACCTCATAATGTAGGATCTACAGCCAAAATTACGTGATCACCTTCATTGTCCATATTTGGTAATTTCAAAATACATTATCCTTGTTATATATATATAGTATACAACACTTTTCTGTGTATATATGTATATAAATATAGTGGTGATTATTCATGGCTCAAGGCATAAGGAATCTCACGAGGAATATATAATCGGGTTAACCCTCAAGTTCCACCCATAAATATCACCCAACAACTTATAACATCAATCAGAATACCAAGAACATGAACGACATGTGAAAACAATTAGTGCATGGTCCCTCAGACTTCTGTCGAAAAGTCACTATCATCATTCAAACTGATAATAACACCACGGTGTTTGTATGAAATATTTTCTCTCAATAATTTTAGTTCATCAATTTCTTGAACAACACACAATAATGAGTTTAAATTATCTACAATATTGCCTTAGTATAAAATTATCATTTAATCCTAGACATTATATTTGTGGGAATAAATGTAACATACATATGAAAATGTTTTGTGGAGTCATTATTTTATAATTATTTAGGAAAAGTATAAATCAACTATATGTTTTCCATTTTTAATTAATAAACTGGCTGAATACTTAATAATTTTAAAAAATATATGTTATATACTTAATAAAATATTTTTTTATTTTCGAAAAATATAATTTTTTTGGCATAGTGTATAATAACCTCTATTTCATGTATAGAAACCTACATTTTCAAAGGGGTTATTTTCCTATTTTTAATGGACAACAACTTTTAAATTAATGTTTTGACACATTAATAGTTTTTATTTGAGAAACTAAACATTTTATTTTTAAGAGTTATATACCTATTTTCATTAGATTAAATTTTAATATTTTATATTATCTTTCATTTTTTATGAATTGTAAAAATACAATTAAATTATTTTGAAAAAAAAATTCATAAAAATAATCTATATTGGTGAATAATAATAATAAATTTTTTATTGTATAATTAGATTATATTTTTACAATTTAAAATAATGAATTCCATTGTAATTAGTTTTACATTGAATTTAGATGTAAAAACATTTCAATATTTTGTAATTTTTATTCTTTTAAACTGAGTTATCTATTCCGAAAAACAATATTATTTTTATATTAATTACTACTACTAATTTTTTTTTGAATTATAAAAACTAGATTCCAAATTTGGTATCGATTGGTCAGATTTATGTAAATATATTTATTTTATTTTTTTGTATTATGAATAGTAACTTTGATAATTATTATTTTTATGGAAAAAGTATTAATAGAGTATTTAAGGGTAAGAATACTATTACTTTATTTTCCATACACATGTCTTAATATCCTTCTATGAGTGTGTTTTGACCTAAATCCTACTTGTGTCAAAAAGTTCTAATATGGAAGCCACATAGATGAGATTATGACATTTAATTTATTTTATTTAATTAAAATTTAAATATTTCTCACTCAAATAGGAATTAAAAAACATTTTTATATATGTTTATACTAATGTAAATTTTGATTATATATACTCATTTGAAAGCTATAATTTTTTTATCATGGTAATTTTTTTTAATTTTTAAGAAATAAATATTTACCTCAAATATATATACATTGATGATGAAAGAATTATTTAAATGATGTGGAATAAATATATTTTTTATCAAAATACTAATAACAATAATAAGAAACAAAAACTAGAGAAAATATTATTTTTTGGGTATATATAGATCATAACCATCCAAGGGTCGAGTTCGTGACAATTTGGATCATTATAAAAGAGATTGTGACACTTATATTATTTTATTTAATGTGATGTTAATATAGTCACATTAATGTTTTCAAAATTATAAAAATTTTATATTTTATTTTCTTGATTATAAGCTTCACTACAAGTATAATTATTAATTATATTATATATACCTTCATCATATAATTTTATTATAAATTTTTATTCATAAATTAGCATATTAAATAATAAAACAATTTTGATATAGTAATTATTTTATTAATAGAGATAACAGATCAATTTTATTAAAAATACAACGATAAATATAATTTGGGAAACCTAAAATGACCAATGAATTTTTTAGATTACCTTTACTACATAAAAATATAATAATATAATTTTTTCAAAGTTAAATTTTTATCTTTATATTTTAACAAATCAATAAATTTTATAGCGAAACAATTGGGACATTTATTTTATTTGGTATACAATGTATTATTACTATTTTTAAAATCATAAAAAATTTAAAAAAATATATATTAATGATGATATATTCAAAAATGATGTAGGTTATTTTTTTCTCATTTATATCAGATAAGAAAATAATACACACTTTTAATATTTAAATATTTTGTTACCAGTTTAAAAAAATAAAATAGAATAATAAAATGATAATTAAATTATTAAAGTTTAAATTGATAGTGTGTAAGAAAGTTATTTTATGATTCTATTACAACCCTATCTCATCTAATGTTCACCATTGGGACATTTTGGAGGTCTCTTCGTAGGGTTTGATTTTATTATAAATTATTATTTATAGAGTTTCTAAAAGCGTCACTCAACTCAATTATAAATGTGAACCTACTCCATCACATCTTTACTCCACATTGATCCTTCAAATAGTGAAATGTCCTACTATTTTACATTTTCAACGTCCCTAGTTTCATTCTATAGTAAATGGTCTTCTTCAAAGACTAACTGTATTTATTTTACGAGAGATTTAGAGGAAGCGCATTGAATAAGAGTTAGCATCCTCTACCGACTCATTCAAAATTCATTATTCTTATAATTAATATTCATGTGTTGTTTCATTATAATGTACTAAATAATGTATCTATTATATACTATTATTACATAATAAATATAAAAAACCATATTCCACCTTTTATCAGTCCTTGAAAAAATAAAATCACCACACGTCTGTACGTACGCCTTACTGTCTCTACATCATGGTGAAATATTTTTTTCACCACTACCTTACCTGGATGGGTATAATGATGGAAATAATTTCCATATATTATTATTATAAAATTATTTTAATTATGAAATTTTATAAACCATTTAATTCAATACTAATAAAAAAAATTATGTTATTGGTACCATCACTCATGCGTACGTACAACCTACCGTCTCCATGATGCGATACAAGTCATTTTACATGATATTCTTTAACTTGTGGTTATTTAAATTTAAGAAATGAATAATTATGGTATATAATATTTTAGTATCATTTTTTAATGATATAAATAGGAACCAATCAGTATAACCAAAACTTATTCGAGAAAACATGCATAAGAACATAAAGCAGCTAATATCTTAATAACGAGTAACAATGAAATATTACTAACAAAATGATGATAATATGAAAATAAATGATATAATAAAAAATAAAAATATTATGTACTTATTCAATGAAATTATTTTAATCATTATAAAGTAGTTTTGGATACAAATGAAAGATATTGGTTCAATGGTAAGGGATAATTTCTCAATCTCATTATAATCTGAAATTGTTTAAATGTAAGTGTTTACTACGTTATATTTATCATCCACATCAATGTATCATAAATATTTAATATTAATTTTATCCTTATAAATTTTTTTAAATTCAATTTTATCCGTTAGTGAATTTTTATGAAATTATATCAAAGGAATATTTTGTTGTTTTTAATACGATGTAAATTTTGACTTTTCATGAAAAAGTATGATGAGAATGGTTTTTAAATTATACAACATGAATTTTTTTTATAGTTTTATAGAAAAATATTTCCATGAATATTAAACAACATGATATCTTGAAAATATTGAAATAAGTTATTTCCATTTTAAATTACAATTCATTTTGAGTAAAGAATATGTTTTTGAAGATGATAAGATAGTTTCTTCATGAATTAATTTCAAGTGGACAATCAGGATTATTTTCGATATAAGATTCCACTATTTAATATGGTTATCTTTCATGTATAATATATTTTTTTTACAAGGATTTTATATTGTTTATGATGCAATTTTATTATTTAAATCCATTTTTACCTGGATTTTGTTATTCTGTGATGATTTTTTATAGAACTCATTTTATTCCTCGGGTTATGATGATTGATTTATGTTATTGTGGAACACATAATATTGATTTAATTATGATATGGGTGGGACCTATATCTCTATAGAATTCATTGGGTAATGATTTATATCTCTTGAGATAGACATGGATGGAATGTGAAATGATCTCGGTTCAGTAATGCAAGGCTGTAATGGGGAGTGAACTCAGTTCAGTAATGGACATTGTACATTATGATCTCCTTCGAAATAATCTTTTACTAATATAAAATTATTTTATATGATTATGTGTATTCTATAAAACATCTTGCCATATGATATGACTTTTTGGATTATGTTCATTTATTTTTATGAATATTTCTGATCTACACAATGACATGATATCGTGGTTGATCATATACTAGATAAGAATTTCAAATGTTATATTCTTATGTCTTATGACTACAATATTATGTATATCTCCTTTTTTACCCTTAATTACCATTTCATCTCACACTTTCATATATTTTTATTCACTAGGTCATGGATAAGGGTATTATGTATGATATGCCAAAAAGGGGTCGAGTTATGAATAAATAAGTAGGGACAATGAATATTTTTTTATAAAATTTTAGTTTATATTTTCCAGTTTATAAAGACATTATTCCTATATAGTCCAGTGGTGATATTTTTTCTATTCTAATGAATATTTTTCAAATATGAATTAAAATTAATGTATATATGTTTTGGGTCATTATAATTGGTATTAGAGGAAAGTAATAGTAATTAATTTGAAACTAGGATGAGAAAACCTTAGTAAAAACCCATAAGATATGTCAAAGTATTGGTTGTAGTCATAGTTTCTTATAATTAATCATGAATAACCTTGGATAAAAGATAAAATGTATTAAATTAATTTTTTATTCTTGATTATGGGGTTTTCACATTATTATTAGTGTTGCGCAAACTATGCATCATAGTTTTATTCACTAGATGGATCCCAAAGAAACCATGTTATTGATGAATGAAATAGAAAATGAAATGATTATACTCCTGAGAAACCAAATGTGGTGGGATATGGAATGAGAAATATTTTAGCTATACACACTCAACATTATCAACAAACGAATCATACAGGGCTTCCAAATGAGAAAAAGATGGAACAACATTCTGTTGAGTCCTTCATGAGGATGAAAAAATCATCTTAGAAGTCTTTAGTCTTGCATTTTAACATGATCAATGGTGAAAACTAATCAGGAATATTAGGAAAATGTATAAAATTGAGTCTATTGAATGGGATGAGTTCAAGAACATGTTTTTCAATAATTACTTTAATTGTATTCTTCAATCATTGATGTTAAAAGAGTTACATGAACTTTTGAAAAATGGCGATGAATCCATTATCACCTATGAGATTATTTTACATGTCTTTCAAGGTACAATTTTGTAATTATTATAAAATCTGGGAGTAAAATTCATTGATTATTTAGTGGCTTGAAATCAAGTTTCTTGGGGGAATTCTATAAATTGGACTTCAATAGCTATGAATAAATCATTAAATTTTCCCTCATGTTTAACATGGAGATTGGAGTAACCCTTTCTTCTTATGGGTTTGATAAGAAGATAAAAATGGAATTCAAAGGAAAATCTAATTATCGCACTGAAAGGTATATTAGTTTTCCCTTACGATCATTGTGTGGAAAGATACATGGAGGAGAATTTCACAAAAGGGCTATTAAATGTTTTATGTGTTGAAAATAAGGTCACCATTTAGTTGAATTTCTATGTGATGGGAGAAATATTTATAATAATTCGAATAGAGCAAGGGATATACAAAATGAATCTCTTATACTTCAATGTTACAAATAAAAGGAAATGGGTCATTATTGTAATAAATACCCTATTCCAGGGGTTATTTATGGTGATTGATGTTAGAAAATGTCAACGCCAAAGAGAATGGGAATTCACATGCAATTACTATATGGAATGTATAGTACAATAATGAATAAGTGAAAGGTACATTTACCATCCACTATAAAGTAGTAAATGTTTTATTTGATTATGGAGCCACCCAATCTATTATTTTCGAATAATTGTTTTAGGATATATTCATATTACCTCAACATTTAGATGATGATTTAGCTATGAAAATACTTAATGGCACAATAGTCACATGAAACTTTTATGACTCTTCATTTGTTGATGTTTGTGGGAAAGTGATTCTTGAAAATATTGTGATACTTTATATAATGGAATTAGATGTTATTATTGTAATTGATTATATTTTTATATAAGGAGTCTTCTCAATTTCAATGGAAGGGAAGTGATATTTTATATTCTATATAAACCAATTATCATCTATTGATTCAAGGATGAGTGTGACCTTCCAGTGAAAATTTCATCCATATTATGGGTATTGATTCCTATATATGAAGGTTATCTGTCTCATATGTTTGGGGAGACACTTACAATTAAGAATACACCCATTTTATGAGATTTTAATGATGTATTTCTAGAAGAATTTCTAGGTCTTCCACTGCATCATGAGGCTGATTTTTCCATTCAACTCATAACGAGTTCTATTCCTATATAAAAGACACATTATAGAATGGTCACAATTGACATTTAAGAATTGACAAAGAAACTCCAAGAGAATATTAACAAGGGATTCACACACCCTAGTGTGTCACCTTGGAGTGCACCAGTTCTATTTGTTATAAATATATATGAATCATTGAGTCTCTACATTGATTATAGAGAACAGAATAGATCACTATAAAGAACAAATATCATATTCCCCTACTAGAGGACATATTTGACCAACTACGCAAATCTCAATACTTTTCCATGATTGATCATAATTAAGGATATCATCAATTTATGTCCATGAAGAAGGGTATACCAAAGAAAACATTCCATTCCAAGTACGGATACAATGAATTTATTGTGATGCCTTATGTTTTTAGTATTTCCCCTACTATATTTAAGGATCCAATGAATACTGTCTTTAGAGAATATATTTATCATTATCTAGTTGTATTTATAGAAAATATTCTTGTCTAATAAAAATTAAATTAAGAGTAAGAAAATGAAATGAGTATTGGACAGATGTCCTTGATAAATTATATTGCTTATGAAAAATTTACATGTGTCAGTTTTGGATTCGAAAATTTTCATTTTTGGGTCACATAATCTCAAGATAGGAAATATTTATGGTTCCATAAAAAAGAAATGTTATTGAATGTTGGTCAAGAACAACAAAGTTAAAAGATATCTAAATATTTCTTGGTTGGTATGGATATTATCAACGTTTTGTAAAGTATTTTTCAGGATTCCTTAATACACCCACCAGGTTGACTTGGGAAGGATTTATGTTCTTTAGAAAATGTGAATTTGAAGATATTTTAAATCAGAAAAAAAGGATGGAAAATTATTCTATGGTCACACTTTCTTGTAGTTATGAAAGTGTTATGATCTATAGTGATGCATCCACGAAAGGGATCATTTGTGTTGTCATGAAAATTGATATAGAGATAGCATATGCCTCATTAAAGTTGAAAATACAAGAGGAAAATTATACAAATCATGATTTGGACTTTTCATCAAAAATCATTTCACTAATGTTATTGAGACATTATCATTACAGTGAAAGGAGAGATATTTATGATGATCATAAAATTTTAATGTATATTATCACACAAAAGGAGATGAATATGTGTCAAACAAGATGGATGGAGTTTATTAAATATTATGACTGCTAAAAATATGTTACCACCCTGGAATAGAGAACCATGTGGTTGATGTCTTGAGTAGAAAGGACCATGGAAGCATAGGCATGATGAGGATAAAAAAGTCCAATATTTATGTGTTATTAAAGGATGGATCTTGAAATTTTCATGGAATGGGAGAAGCCATATCTTTCACAAATGAATGATCAAACATATATACAAGTGAAGATTAAGGGGTGGTAGAAGGATGATCTTTATCACAAATGAAGTTGAAAAATTTCCTATAATTCAACATTGATTGTGATGGAATAATGAGGTTCATGAATCTAGTTTGAATTACTCACACATAAGAATAAAAAAGTGGTTGTTGGATGAGTCCCATAGTTCTTCATTCTCTATGCACCCTAGAAGCACCATGATGTACATAGACCATATAGAGTATTTAAGGTGGGATAGAATGAAAAGATATGTTTACAAATATGTCTCTCAATTCTTGCTTTTTCAGCATGTTATGGTTTACAGAAAAAAATCTAAGGGGATATTACAACCATTACACATTCAAGAATGGAAGTGGGACAACATCACTATGGATGTTTTCCTAAAAATTCCCAAAAAATATAAAAGCCACAATGTTATATGGGTTATATTTGGTCTCATTTTGAATTCATCCCATTTAAATAATATTAGATAGGATTCATCTATTCATCAACATGGTAGGATATATATAAAGGATGTGGTAACATTTCATGGTGTATCACATTCCATTGTATCTGATTGGGATATGAGGTTAACCCAACAGTTCTACTGAAATCTTCAACAGGATCTGGACATAGAGTTATGTTTTAGAACTGCATATCATCCATAGACAAATGGTCAGTCTAAGAACAAATTCAATACTATTTAAGACATGTTTAGAGAATACTCTATGTATATTAATGGTGGTTGGGACCAACAACTATCTATTGTGGTATTTTCTTACAATAATAACTTTACTTAATCATTTTGATGGATCGTTATGATTCCCTCTATGGAGAGAAGTTTAGAACTAAAAAATGATGGGATGAATATGGGGAAAGAAAGCTACAAAGACCTAGTTTTGATGATAAATTTTTAGAAAACGTCACATCTATTTCACAACACATATGTTCCGGTCAGATTAAACAGAAAAGAATTTCTTTAAAATATATTCAAAGTCCTAGATCATAATGTGGATGAAAATGTGTTTCTAAGAATATATCCCTGGACGAGAGTAATGAGATTTGGAAAAAGGTGAATGATCATCCCTAGGTATATCTGTCCTTTTGATGTTTTAGATCATGTTTGGAAGGTAGCTTACCAATCGACATTTCCAACAAATCTCTATCAACATACTGAGGTTTTCCATGTATCTCCCCTAACAAAGTATATACTAAATCCTTAACATTTAGTAAACATAGAAGTCATACCACTTTACAATGATCTTTATTATGAAGAACCACCGATAGAGATTCTGGATAGTGGCAAATAATTTATTCCAAAAAATCCACATTCTCTCTTAATGTTTTATGCAGGAACCCCCAATTTGAGGAATCTACATGGGATCTTGAGGATATTATGATGTAGAGATATCCTAGTATTTTTTTTTATCCAAATGACAAATTTTGATAGCAATGTTCAGTTTAAGGGGGGGGGGGTAGAATGTAATAGCCATGTGTTTTTATGAAATATTTTCTATTACTAATTTTATTTCATAAATAGATTTAACTACTTGAAATTACGTGTTTAATTAAACCCTAAGATGTATTTAGTATAAAATTTAAATCTTAAATATGTATTTAGGTTAGCAGGAATAAATAAAACTAACATATGAAATTATATGGTGAAGTCTTTCATTATTAATTATTTATAAAAAATATAAATCAACTATATATTTTTATTTTTTCTGTATAATTATAGTTATTTACTATTAATTAAATAATTGTATAATTTTTATATATAATAAAATATTTATTATATTAATCCAATTGATATTTTTGTCTTAGTGTAGGAATAAACCCTATTTGATATATAAAATCCTATATTTTTAAAAAGTGTAATTTTCTTCCTTTTAATAAAAAACCCATATTAAATTAATATTTTGACACATTAATAATATTTTATGGAAAAAAACATTATTTTCCATCATGATATAAAAATTTTCAATGGATGAAATTTTTAATATTTTCATAATGACTTTCCAATGTTCAGGAATAGTAAAAATACACTAAATTTTAATTGAAAACAACTTTTTTAATCAGAATAACTTATAGGGTAGAAATTATAATATTTAACGTCTTAATATATAAATATAATATATATTAATCATTAAATATAATTTATGTCATTATAATTAATTTTACATTGATTTCTGATGTAAAAACATGTCATTCTTTTACATTGTTTTATCTTTTAAAACTCATTCTCTCTTTTGGACAACAAGATTAATTTTAAATTAATTATAAAATTTTCTATGTTTTTAATTTTGAAAAATTGAATCTATATTTGTAATTAGATGGTCAAAATTATTTAAATGGATTTATTTTAATTTTGGAAATTACAAATAGTAACTTGGGTAATTATTATTAATACGGTAAATGGGTAAATTGTTTAATTAAGGGTACAAATAATATTGTTAAATTAACCTAAAACATGCCATAATATCTACGGATGAGTTTGATTCTAACTAAAACATCCTTCTGTCAACAGTCTTTCCTTTGGAATCCACATGGATGAGATTATGACATTTAATTTATTTTATTTAAAGAAAAGATAAATATGTGTCACTCAAATTTTAATAACAAAATAATATTTTATGTAAGGTTTTTGAAAAGATAAATTCTATTATAAATTATCAATTTAATGCTACATGTTTTTGATTATCATGGTATTTTATTTTTAATTTTAATGAAATTATTAATTACCTTATGGACTTATTATTTAATGATATAGAAATAATTTAATAATGAGAAACCAATTAAACAATTTTATTAAAATACAAATAACTATACAGAGAACATAAAATATAACCATATATTATTGGTTGAGTCGATCTCAGACATAATCATCCAAGGGTCGAGTTAGTGACCATTTCTAGCTTTATATAATATATAGTAATACATATATAATTTTATTTAAAGTGATGTAAATGTTGTCACGTTGATATTTTCAAATTTATAACATTATTAATATAGGATTTTCTAGAAGGTAAATTCGACTACAAGTATTCTTTTAAAATTTACTAGATTTATCCTCATGGTAGTATTTAATTTTTCATTTTTATTTAACTAATATGCATATTAAATAATTACACATAATTCATGATGTAATTATTTTATTAATAAAGATAACATATAAATGTTATTAACAATAATAAAATAAATATAATGTGGTATAATTATAATTTATAATGATTTATCCAAATAACCTTATGTGCTTAGTAATATAATGAATTTATATTTTATGTTAACTTTTTATTTTAATATTTTTAAAAACAATGAATTTAATTGTGGGAATATTGAAACTATTGTTTGTTTAATAAAATAATATTTTATAAAATTTTAAATCATAAAACATTTTAAAATATATATAATATTTATGATATAGTTAAAAATGTTCTATGGTATTTATGTAATTTCCCATTGACCATTAATAATTAAACATTACTCCATTTCAATATTTAATTATTATTTACCCCAGTTAAAAATTAAATTTAATAAATAATTATTAATTAAAATATAATGGTTTAAATTGAAAAAAAAAGTTGTTAAATATATATTGGATGATGATATTAATACACTATATCATCTCAACCTAAATATTGTCACATTTTGGAGGGTTTTGGGTATGGTCTGATTTTATTATAAATTATTATTTATGGAGTGTCCAAAAGAGCCCCTCACCTCAATTATAAAATGCCACCTCCTCCATCACCTTCTCAAATCACATTTAGCATTAATGATCATCCATCCCCATGTTTTCCCCTTATAAACATCACTAGTTACATTCTTTTGGTGATGTACATCTTCGAAGACCAAATATAGTGATCTAAGGGGCGATTTAGAGGAAGCACATCGAAGAAGATGGAATCTCCTCTACCGATTCTTTCAAATTATTTCTTATTATAATTTATGATCATTATTTGTTTAATTATAAATTAATAAAAATAGTATCAATGATATAATATGATATTATTATTAATTTTAAAAAATTATATTATACCTTTTATCAATAATATGAAAAATTAAATCACTATGTGCGCATATGTACAACTTATTATCTTCACACAATGTTGTAATATGTTTTTCACCACTACCATAAATTAAAGAGTATAATTATGGAAATAATAACTATATATTATTATTATGGAATGATATTAATTTGTAAATATTACACACATTCCAATTCCATACCATTCAACAATTATGGGAATGATATCATCGCTTGTACGTATGTACAACCTATCATCTCCCTGATTCTATGTTATTCATTCTACAAGATATTCATTAAAGATTGAATATGTAAATGTACATATTGAATAAATATTGTATATAAATTATATTAATATGTTTCTTAATTATATAACTATTAACTAATAAGTAGATCTAGACCTCATTCATCAAAACATGCATCAAAACATAATGTAGTTAATATCTGAATAACGATTAACAATGAAATGTTTCAAAAAGAAAATGATCAGATGATCATATCTGATATCATAAAAATAACTATGATTCATTGATATGATAATGAATTTATTTAAATCATTATATTGAAGGTTCAGATACATATGTAGGATATCATATCAATGGTATGGAAATATTTCACAATCCCATTATTAACTTAGATTATTTATATGTAAGTATTTATAGGGGTATATTTATCATCCAAATCTATGTTTTATTAATATATAATAATATTTTTATTATTATACCATTTTTTAAATTAAATTTTACCCATTGGTGAATTTTTATTAAATGTTATAAAAGGAATCCTTTGTTGTTATTCGATATGCTGTACTTTAAGAATTTTTTGGAAAATGTATTAGGAGAGTGTTTTTTTAATCATATATGACATGAACATATTTTTAGGTCATTATATTTCCATATTTCCATGATTATTCATCTACATGATCTCATATTAATATAAAATTTTTTTTTTATTCGAAATTTTGTGGAATTTATAGAAAATAGAACGTTTTTGAGAAGAATGGATATGTTACTCAATAATTAAATTTATGGGTTCTATTCAAATTACTTTCAATCTAAGATGGATATAATTAATATGGTTTTAAATAAAGTATAATATCCTTATTTTTCCTATGATTTTATTGTGTTTTTATGATTGAATTCAATTTATGAAATCCATTTGTTTCACATGAATTATGTTTTAGTGGAATGATTTTGAAAGTAAACCATTTTATTCCAAGGGTTATGATAAATGATTTATGAAATTACAGAACACATAAAAATTATTTCATTATTATATGTGTGGGATCTATAACTCCCTCCAATTCATTAGGTAATGAGTTATATCTCATGAGATAGATAAGGATGGAGGAAATGATCTCATTCTAGTAATATAGGGGTAGAATGAAGGGTGAATTCAGTTTTGTAATAAACTTTGTCTTCCATTTTGGTCTCGGATTATATCCTTGACTAATTTGTTTTGATTTTATATGATTATTTTTATTCCAATAAACACCAGGTCTTCTGTTATGACTTTTGGTATTGTGTTTGTTGATTTTTTTGATCTTTAATGATTTATCACATGAGATGATTTCACATTCATTCATATATATGATAATATTTCCAATTTAATGTTCTTATTTATTATGATTATTTTATTATCGTTACCTCCCTTGTTTACCCATACTCAGAATCTGAGATCACCCTTTCATATGTTTCTTTTCCACCAGGTCATGAAGAAGGGTATTATATAAGATATGTCAGAATTGAACACGTTTTGATGAAATAAGTGGTACATAGTAAAGATGTTTTATAAACAAGTTGTTAATAGTTTGGACCAAGATGATGATGATTTAGTTTTGTATTTAATTATTTTCTTTTGTTGTCAAGGTGTTTTTTAAAGAAATGATATAACTTCACATTTTTTGTTTGAAAACAATTTTTTGGGTTTTATTTTGAAAACAATTGGACCAATGTTTTCTGAAAATTAGACTCATTTAATCAGAATGTTTTTTTGTTAGGATGAGAAGGAAACAAAAACAATTAGTTAATGGAATATTATTATACATTCTGATGTAACTTTGATGATATTTTTTTGGTTTTTATTCCATATAAGTCATGATTTTTAATAAGAACTAGTGATGAAATCTTAATAGAAGAAAGGGGTTGTAAAAAAAATTACACCTATCAGATAAAAATCATATTCGGATATATCATATCATGATGGGAGAGTGAATAACCTGGTAGTGATTATTTTTCAAAACAATCATATCCAGTTTGAGGAGGTGGTGTCAATTGAAGATGTCATATTGATTTGAAGAGAATGAGAGAGTATCGATTGTCTTTCAAAACAATTAGATTATTGGTGAATGTAAATGAAGTGGTGATGATTTATATTTAGTGCTGATGTAATGTGTTGTCGATGAAAGATGGCGCTATTTTTTTCAAAATGATAGCATTAGTGTGAAATGTGATAAAATATTCATGGAACCTATCAAAGCTCATCGTTATCAGATTATTATTAATCAGATCCGGGTGAAAGAGAATATATGATACTGATAAAAAAGAAATCATATTTAGAATTTAATTGATCTTATTAGGGTAGAAGAAAAGAAAATGGATGGTCCCATTCTCCTTTTTTCACATTGTATTGAATCATATCATGGTTTATCATAGTATTCAGATAGTATTGTACCGTATCTTTGAAGATCATTGTTTTAAAATTATATTTGATAGTAATCCAAATGATCATAACCAAAATGATCGTAACTAGAAACGATTGTATCTAGAATGATCGTAACCCGAATGATGGTAACCAGAATGATCATAACCAAAAATGATTGTATCTAGAATGGTTGTATCCAGAATGATCATAACCTGAATGATCATAACCAAACATAATAATATTAGGAATGATCATATCTAGTATGATCATATTTAGGGTGATCGTATCAAGACCATTTTTATTTAGAAAATATCATTCATGGGATGAGATTAAAAGAAATAATTGGTAATGAATGGAATGATACAATACTTTCCATTAGAATTCACACAATGATAAAGATTATCCTAAATGAATTCAAAGTCACGATGGTAGTTATTATTCAAGAACTTGTTCTGAATGATGTATTATTGCTCAAGAGGTTCAAGATTAAATAAAATAGATGGATATTATTGAATGATTATTCAAGGGGGAGATGAAATTTCAAATACATGATTTTAATTCAAATAGGTTCTGAGAGTCTTATTCAACAATCAAAATGAAGAGCCGAACCAAGTTGAATGAACCCATGTATTCATAATAATTGAAATTAGACTCAGAAATTGAAATGAGATTCTAATTAAGAATGTGAAATGATTATAGATGTTTTGAGAAGAATTTAGAAGTGTTGATGAAGTCATAATTTCTCATATATTTCATGAGAAAGTCTGATTTGGCTGAATTTAAGTGAGAGGGAATGTGATTTGAGATTCCCACATAAACTAGTGTTCGGTAATCTATAAAAGTGAAACAAGTACATTATGCTTTCAAAGGGGGTGTATTGTTTTCTGTGGAAGAGAGAGAGAAGCTCGTGGTTTCTAGAACGAAGAAGATATCAATTATATTTAGCATGAAAATTATTTTCAGGTGGTTTTCATTCATTAATATTCTTCTCACAATGAAAATGGTTTTCATGAATTTATGTGGTTCCAACTCACCTCTATTGTGTTTTATCAGAAAATATGATTGAGAATATTGTTTTGTAAGAATTAGATAGGAAGGAATCAGACATTGAAATGATTGGATTTAGTGTTTTATAACAACGTCCATTTTGTTAATACCATTATTTTGGACAAGTAATTGTTGAATTATATTTCAATTGAATACATTTGGAGAATTTAAAATAATCACACCTAACATGATTTGTTTCAAAACAATTGTATTACCCTATTGTGATAGAAGGGTGAAAATTCACTAGTTGAATTGTTTCATTGTGATACACGAGTGAAAGGAAACATCTTAATTGTTGTAATCCAAGGATTTATTTATTGTTTTTTTTCATGATATTGGATAATTTGAAAACCATAACATGGATGTAGCTATTCTTATTGAATAGTGAACCATGTTAATATTTGTGTTCATTGGGATGTGCGTTTAATTTTTAATCAATAGGGAATTGAAATGTTTAACATAAGGTGATGTTTGCTTCAATTGAAAAGTAACATAAAATAAAAATATTATCGCTAGTTCACCACGTCCCACTCTTAGTGATAGAGTACTCTAACTGGGCACTTTGAAACGGTAGCAGAGCGAGATTGCATTCACTATTCTATGCTAATGGAGAAGATGAACTGTGTGAATTGTAAAAGTATTATGTTCTTTTATGGAATGCAATATCATATCCATAATGATATAATGCTTCCATATCATATTTATATTAGCTATGACGGTCGCAAAGCTCTGACATCTGTGTTTCCTCCCATTGATTATAGTTCTCCACTTACACCTGTTGATAATAAGTATCATGATCATGATGGGGAGCCAAAAATTCTATATTATCATCACTTTTAGAATGTTAATTCTTGATAGGGAATGGGTTTTCCATAGATAAATGCATATGGGTAAACTTTAAATATATATACAAAGACAATACAAAAGTAAAGAAGGAAAATTTGAAAATATGGTGATTCAATTACGAATATTTGAAGATGGGTGAGAATGAATCTGTGGGAGAATTATATACCAAAGATAATGACATTATGATTACTATGAGATGTCTTGGTGAAAGGAAAAAGGACTCGACTGTTGTGTAAAATATCATGAGAATCCTACATATCAAATTTGATGTAAAAGATTATTCATTGGAAGATAGAGATCTTAAGACATTATCTCTTGATGATTTATGTTGCACTCTTATAACTTTTGAAATGAGAAGAAAAAATTCCATGAAGTGAAAAAAATAATGATAGAGAAATTAAATTAAAGGCTATGAAGAAAGAAATTTGAAAGAAGGATTTTATTTAAGATGGAGCTGGTCATTCTAACTCTGAAAATGAAGTATATAAAAATATCAATGAATTCATATCATTGTTTTCTTATAGTGTCAAAAGAGGTAAATAGAAATAAAATTTAAAAATTACCTTGAATTTTTTTTAATGTGGAGGTGTTGGCCACATTATAGATAATTTTACACGAAGAAAGAAATAATAGGTTATTGATATTAATAAAATAAATACTACAATAATGTGCAATAAAAATTGAAGTAGAGGATAATAAAAGAAATTATTCAAATCTGAATGAAGAAGTTTCTTATCCATAGATGAAGAAGAAGAAGTGGGTGACATAGCATCTGAATAATTCATTGATTATGGTATTGAAAATAATTTATTTCAAAAATTAATGAGGAGGAATTCAGAATTATTAGTTCTAAAGGAGATGAAACTCAACTTGAACATAATTTGAAGGATGAATTGAAAGAGTTACATAAAATAATTAGATGGTCTGAAAGCATAATAAAAAGTTGTAAGATTAATGTTCCACAAAAAGAGATCTGGAATTTTTTTCTAATCAAAATGTTAAATTGGTGAATGATATTGATGACATCAATAAATATATTGAAGAAAAAAATAATCATAATGAGTTTCAAGAGGTGAATTTGAAATTAAAATAAGAATAGTTAGAACATTAAAAAATAATCTCTGAATACGAATTGAGAAACACATGTTTTCAAAACTCTAACATTGAGCCTAGTTAATGTTCTTGATAAAATAATCCAAAAAAGGTTAAACAAAATTTACACTAAATGGGTGATAAAAATAATTTAGTTATTTTGACAACAAAATAACGGTGTAAATTCTAGAGTCTTATGGAAGCTTTTGTCCGAAAATGTTTTCTAACTTTCAAAATCTGAGAAGGTTCCTAATAAATCTAATTCCAATAAATCATAAAAGAAGTAGAATAACATTATTGAAAATAAAAAGGTTGGTTTATACATAAGTAAAGTGGATGAGAAACATATTCATGATCCTGATTAGTACATAATATTTCGGGAAAAATAATCATTCTATGTGTATTGCTGGTATTGTTTTGGATTCGGGGACACAAAAAATTTTTTTGGTTTAATCAAGAAAATTTATATTTTCCCGCATGTTATGGAAGGAATATAATGAGGGGGATCCAGTCTCCTCAAGGAAATAAAAATTAGATGTTTTTATTGAATAAATCTAAAATGAATGAAGTGAAGATTGATAATAGTTTGCAATCCTTGGAAACAAATTGTGAAAGATGTGAAAAACTAGGACACTATGCAAAATGATTTCTTGTTTTGTGACAGGCTCAACAATGGAAAATCCATTATTAAAATCCATAGACGATGACTGAAAAAATGGATAATATTGGATTTGTGATGAAACTACATTAAAAGAAGTAAATGTTGAACAGCCCAGGATACATGATTGTGGGTGTTATTCTCACATGATATGAGACATGAATTTTTTTAATAATGTTAATAATTTTAAAGAAGGAATAATAACATTGGGAAATTTTGAGTCCTTAAAAATCAATGTTCTTTGGTCAACAATTATTGGAGAAGAAAAAATAAAATCCCTTAAAATGGTGTATGTTGATGGGATGAAACAAAATCTGCTAATTGTTTCACAATTATGTGATGAGGGTAACAATGTTACCATTAGAAAAGTTGGGATTGTTGTGAAGATTGTAATAGATGGAATAATTTTTACACGATCCGAACATACAAAAGGGAATTTATTTCTGAATGGTGAAATACAAAACTCTTGTTACATGAGCATGTTTTGAAGATAATTAGTTGTGGAATAAAAGGATTGTACACATGTGTCAAAGAGATATGATAAAATTATATAAAAAAGAAAGTGTTTGAGATATCTTTCTTTTCGAAGAAGAAGAAGATATTGGTGTTGCACTATTTTCCAGAAAGGCACCATTACAAACGATATTCATAGGAAAGTTGATATTTCTTCAAAAAACCAATGAAGCTGATACAATAAATTATATAAGTGGGAAATATGTAAACAACCAAATAATGGTGATTATTATTTCAGTACTTTCATTGATGATTTTACTCGCATTTCTCTTTATCATTTATATTAAACAAAAATCATACGGTTTGAAAATGTTAAAAAGTTTATGATGAAAATCATTGAAGGAATGTGAGCATTCTTTGAATAAGTTGAGAACACATACTGGTGGTGAATGAAAATGTAAATAGTTTGATGATTATATTGAGAAGCATGTAATTAATCATGAATAAAGTTCCAAATAAATCCCTAAAAAAAAGTGGGGTAGCTGAAAGAAGGAATCGATGCCTGGTGGAGATAGGAAGAACAAGATTACTTGAACATGGGCTTTCTAATCACTTTTAGAGATAATCCATGAGTAATGATGTGGTAACGTCTCCGACCTAGGGGCCACTAAACAGGTGCCTCAAGCCAGGTACTTACATGACTTCAAACACACCTCCCCATACGCCAGAGGATACCAACTAGCAGTGAGGGTCTAATAGTCCATTTGAGGATACTATACCCTTTCTACTAGAGTAAACAAAAATAGATAATAACATAAATAATGTAAACAATATGAAACAATCAATAAAACGAATAAATAACCAATTCCCAAAATAGAGTACTACCGTTTTCATTAGTAAATATGTCATGTCAATATACAGTACCATGTAAACAAAACACCAATAAGAAGACAAACAAAATAATCCCCAAAATGTTCCCAACACTCATGTCTGGAACAACACCCATACATGTCCCATGTCCAACTCAACTCTCTAATATAGGTCCATTTCCCTTATACTGACATGAAAGAATGAAATCTGCTCGGGTACCTTATGGAGTCCCGAGTAGAGAGTGAGTATAACACAGAAGGACACCACAATCGGTGTCTATACAATATCCAACAAAGTAGATAGTTTATGAAAATCATAAATGAATGAAAAACAACAGTAAAAAGATCAATAGTTTATTATATACTTTGCTCAAATAGTTTGTACTACCTTGAAATCTAGGTTCACTACATAGACATTTCATGGATTAATATAGCTATTTAATGTGATAAATTGATTATCCATGTTCAATGTTCTTAATCATATGGGAATACAATCATGCCATGTCTCACTAAGAAAATCATCATAACAAACCCATTATCCTCAATTGAAATCCTCAGTCTGGGTGGAATTCAATCATTAAAAAAATATAACTCTATCCCCTTAACTGATCTGTTCATTTAGGGGTTGTTCTAGAACCTCAATCCAACTCAACTTGTGGTCATTGAACCTCATTTCAATACCCCACTGAACCAATCCATGTTCATATTCATATTTTACATTCACCACAATCAACCATATCACAATAAGAATTTCCCAAATCATTTAAAACACTACAAAAATATAAATAACTGGGAATTATCATTTTTTTCCTCAATCAATTAACTCATTTATCATTTATATTACTTGACCCCTTTATCCAAATTTTATATTTACCATCTATATCTCACTATGTATATTCAGGTAAAAATATAATCCCCTAGAATTTTACAATTAATCCATTTAACTATTTTTCATAAAAACCAAACTACCTCTTAGGGAATTACCCAACCTTGGTGTATTACAAAACAACAATTACACATCCTTCAAGCATATTAATAAATTCCACATGCTCTTTATGATATCTCACGATGGCATTGCACTTACATAGCTAACTCTATGCATGGAAAACATCAAAACACCACATGGATGGCCCCAAAATAGGTTGCATAATCTTCCATGCATCCCAAATGGATCATGAGTAACCCATTAGGTTTTTTAGACTCACAATACAACACATCATGTCAAAGGAACCAAGAACTCATCAATAGAGGTGACGAAAAAAAAACATGACATATAAAAATATACACAAAAACCAAGGGATATAAGTAATAGACAAGATTCCTTGAATATATTGGTGAACAAACTCTAAATCTATGAGTTAGATCTGGATTCAACCAACCCTTTATGAATTACCCTATAACTCACCTAAATTTTTTTTACGAGAGCTTAAAATTGAGATGGGAGAGAAATAGAAACACTAATCCAAAACAAAAAGAAAGAGGGTGATTGGCCTTACTTGGATCATCAATCTGCAACAAATGGAACTTAAAATTTCGTAAGAATAATGTAGATCAACATCTTTGAAGACATTTAATGCTTGTCTCGTCCTTAGGTTAAAATGATGAATAAGGGGTAGAATTCTTGTGTTGAGAATGAAAACCTGTGATGACAATTTTGTAATTTTTTTAAATGTTTCCAGGCCATATGGTTAACCACACAGTTTTCCTAACCATGTGAAAACCATGTATATTCCAATTCCCACATGTCGTTCCTCTCACACAGGTTTCTAGATCATCCACAAACTTTATAGATTTCTACTGCCTGTATAGTCTTATGTCACATGGTTTTCCAAATCACACACATATCGTCCATATTTCACATAAATCCCCCTTCCCCCCTTTTTTATTCCCTGCACACTCAGAACACTCCTGAGATATATCAACGACATTGAAAAACTATATCACTCCAAGCTCCCATAGTACATTTCCCTTTGAATAATGATGTAGCATGCGTTTTACGCAACTTGGAGTTTTAACACAACACGACCAATCAAACTAGACAGTATGAATATTAATACCCACTTTGTGTAATTTTATAAATTTTATTTTTCAAAATGGACTTTATTTTTTGATTCAGAATATCAAAATTATCTTAGAGTGAATTTTTTGTATTTTTCTGAAAAACTCTCAATTTCTTATGAATTGTGAAAAACAATGTGTTACTGTTTAAAACTAACATTTTATTTAAGTAGATAGTTATTATATTTTATTTTATTCTTGTTCAATATAGACACATTATATCAATATATGTTCAATTTAATTCATTGGAGTCATTTTACAATAAGTCTAAATATATAAAAAAATGGAACTTTTTACCATCTTTTACCCACCTTCAAGGAGCATTTAAAAATTTGCATAAAAATTAATTTTACCGCTTCTTTGAGTTGAATTTAAAATATTTGATTGATACAGTTGTCATTAGTATGTAAAATATGGTTCAATAAATTAAAAATATTTTTGTATAAACAGTAACTTTTGACTTTTAATTATCACGGTTAAAAGTAAATAGATTAGTTAATTGTAAAATTGATATTATAATTACCCAAACAAATGTTCTAATTCTATTGGATAAGTTTAATTCTACCAAAAAATACCCTACTATGAAAATATGATAATTTTGATCCACTTGGATTTGATGAGCACATTTATTATTATTTTATTTAATGAAGAGATAAAAGTGTTAAATTCAATGTTTAATAACTAAACTATTTTCAATATATGTTAATACATAAGATAAATTCAACTATTAATATAAATTAGAAAGATAAAATGATTTATTACATAATTATATTTTATTTTTAATTTTTAGACATTAAATAATTTAATTTATTTACGATACAATGATGATACAAAAATTACCTTATTAATGAATTATTAAAATATTTGATATTATAAATATCCAAATAAATTTGATTTGATTTTTTTGATGAATTAATCATATTTTATAGGTTAATATGAAATTTTAGACTTTATTAAAAAAATCAATAAAATAATGATGTTATGATTTTCAGAAAAACCAAATACTAAATAGTGTCAAAACTGATATAATTGAGTTTTTAGAACAAATAATATATTATTAATTGATATAATATTCAAAAAAATATTAGGTTCATCCAAAAGACTACCATAATGTTATAAATTAATAATTAACAACTTGGGGTTCTCTTGGATTGTTATAGTAAGATTATAAACCATATAATATAAAAATTCAAAGAGACATGGTAAATGTCAAACTATTTAACTAAGAGTTAAATCTAAAAGAAATGGTTAATATAGTGACCTAAACCTTTCTAAAACCTAATGTTTGAGATATTTTTGACTCATACCTACCGTACCCTCTAAATAAACCATTTTTTATCCATTAGAAACTGAAAATGATTTTATTATAAAATAATATTTCAAACGTTTCCTTAACTGACCCACAAATATCTTATGAAAAGGTACATCCCTTTCTCTTAAATTCACACCTACAAAGCAATTTTTCTTGGCCAACCCCTGCCCAAATATCATCTCAACTGTCCTCCATTTGACCTAGAGGTATTACATTGATCAGAAAGCCAACCTACAAAGCCCTTTTGATCAACTCAAAAGGAAACACCTGAAGAAGAGATAGTAATTTCACTGTCCTCTTTCAATATCTTTTCTTCTACCACATTATTTTTCGTTGAATTAATACAATAATAAAAACATAATTACCTTATACATACTTTGATGTTATTATAAATATGGTAAAACCATATTTTTTGGTCTATCCATCCTAAAAATGACAACGTCACCATATGTGCGTGCGTACGGCTTACCGTCTCGATGGTATGGTGTAATTTGTTATTAAAACACTTCATTATTTTTAATTGGTATAATAATGAGTATGATATATGTAAATAATAAATATAAAATGTTAATTATTCTTTATATAAGATATACCATCCAATTAAATATTATTTCACCACAATTATAATGATATTTTAGCTCGTGCGTATGTACAGATTACTGTCTCGATGAACGTGATGAGATTCTTTCCCCATCGTAATCATTCAATAATAATTTTAATTTTATGATTAAAAATAATTTTTATGAACATAATATCATTCTGTGTATGAATCAAATATATACTATTAATATCAAACATGGCTTCTGTTACCAAGTATATAAAGGAATGCAAATCAGTTAAAACCTGAAATAATGATAGTATTGAAAAATTATTAAAAAAAGAAATAATAAAGGGTCGTATATGATATCATATTTATGTATATAGTTCGTGTATAATTTAATAACAATGTTTTAAATATTATAAATGAGGTTAGAATACCATCGACTAAGTGAAATGTCAAGACGATGGTTAATTCTACAATGTCTTTACTTATATGAGGTTGTTAATATGTCAGTATCTACTAGGAACTCTTTATCATCCACATTTGTATTTTCATAAAAATTTAATTAGAAACATTTTTAATATTCACTATAATATTGTTTAAATTAATTTATATCCTTATTTGACCATATCTATTTTGAGTGAAATCTTTCAGCCATTTTTCAGACAAGGTAGTTTATGACATTTTCGACAAAATTAAGGTAAGAATGTCTTCTTTTAACTTATACGGTGGGTGCGGCTATTTTCCACAGTTATAACATATTCAAAGCATCCTATACAAGAATTTAAGAATATTTTCAAAACAAATGATTTCTTTTATATTTATATTATTTTAAATGATTTGAAAATAGAAAGAGATATTTCTCTAAAAATGTTTTTATTTCATCAATTTAAACATCATTTGATTGATTTTAGGATTGTTTGAAGTTGATTTCTTTTGATACAAAAATTAAATATTGTATTAATGTTTTTTTGATATGTTTGACTATATAAATGTTATTTTTACATACATCATGGTTTAAGGATAATGTATTGAAATTTCGAATGGAAGTTTTATTAACTATGTTTATGTTTTGTTTAAACTATTTCATATGAAGAATGCATTGGACATAGTATGTGATAGGTGGAGCCCAGTTTATCTCCTTGATGCATCGGTAAGTCTAATGAGACAATCTAGTGTCTTGGCATAAGGCCTTGCCAAAATCTTATGTTTAGTCTTGGAACAAGGCCTTGAGTACTTGGTTATTAAGTCTGGAATTATGCATTCCATGGCTATTGATATTAAATATGATAATTAGTCTAATAAAATGTACATGTGAATAAGTTAATTGAACTATTTGTTATTATATTTTCCATATTATATTGTTTTTTAATATTAAAAGGCATTTGTTTTAGTATTATACATTACCTTAAATATTTATGCTTATTTATGAAAGTTTCATCTATATTGTTATCCTTACTGAGCATCTGAGATAACCCCTTTCAATTTTTGATTTTTTCCTAGTATGTGGAGAATTAATTTGTTGTCTAAATTAAGGGATTGTATAAGGATATAAGTGTGTTAAAATGGGGGAAAATGTTTTTGATGTTTTTATTTCATGATGTAATGTTAATCTTATGAATGTATATAGTACATCAATGGGTAATAAATGGATCGGCCTTTCAAGAAATGATTCATTATATCATGAAAATGTTATGTAATAATTCCCTGAATCGGGGTAACTGGGGTCAGGGTGTTATATTTGGTATCACAAGAAGTTTAGTACAAACATTGGAAAATAGATTTAGAAAAACACAGATTATAGAACACTACCCTAAGATAGACATTGATTATTAGTTTATAAGAACATCCTCAAATATTGGTATTGTAGATATTTTATGTGTTTTCTATGAAATAAATTATTATCTGGATATGCGTAGGTAGAGGTGGATCTAGCACTAAAAATAGAAAACACCGTTTTGAGTTAGACTCGAACAGGATCTGGTCTACGACAATGGGCCTTGTTTTACTCTTGGTTATGACATGTCCTGGGGGATATGCATAGAATAATTCTAATTTTTTTTCCAAACAATTATGAATGGTTTATGAGTATATACATCCTAAAAGAATACATTTTTAGGATTATGGATTATATTCATAAATTGTTCAATTTATGTTAACTATTTTACAAGTTTGGATTATGTATTGTGATTCATGAACTAATCTAGTTTATTCCATTGTTTAGAAATGGAGCCTAGTTGAAGGAATGGAAACCATATAAATTCACTTACTCCATGTAGGGATTTCCATCATACTCAAAATAAATATATTGGACCTGGTGATTCAGTTGGGGCTGGTCATATTATCATAATATTAGGATAACTCACTCATGTTATGAAAAATAAGCTTACCCGTATGGAGAACCCCGATCCACAACACAGAGGATAAATGTTAGACTGCTTCATGAGGCAACAACCACCAACATTAAATTGGAGTAAAATTCCAATAGTAGTTGACAAAATGATAAATTCCTTATAGAAAATATTACATGCTTTGGGGAGTTATGAAAGAGAAAAAGTTTTCATGGCAGTTTATCACCTCATGGGAGATGCAAATCAATGGTTGCCATTAATATAAAACTCTATGGAAGATAAAGAAGTTTTGAACATGGAATAGAGTCAGTTTAATGATAATTTCTTAGAATAATACTTTTTTTGACCATTGAACGGATAAGGAAAACAATTTCTGAGTCTAGGGAAGAAGGAGGATGATAATGTAGCAAAGTTTGAGGCATACATTAGATGGATATCAAGGCATGAAAAATATTATATATGAATCCTATGGACTAATATTGATAGATTATTTGATGGGTTAAAACCATTTCTCTATTAATCATTAGTCTCACAATCCTTGTCATCGTAAGAAGATATTGTCTCATGCGCTATCAAAATATAAAAGGAATTATCTAAGTTGTATGAATTTAATGTAAGGAAGTAGAATAAGAGATATGATGAAAAATCTAGAAATTTAAATAAAGGGAATCAAGGAGATGTTGAATATCCATCCTGCGATAAATGTTGGAAGAAACACCCTGGTACATCCCTAAAGGGAATGGGAGTATGTGGCAAGTGTGGTAAAAAATAAACCGAGATCATGATTGTAAGGGGAAGAATGTGGATTTCAATGTTGAATGATACAATTATAGTGAAAAGAGACATTATGAAAATGAGTGTCTTATGTTCGAAGGAATCATACCCCAGTAAAGGACAAGGGAGAAGGCCATGCTTATGCGATCACTACTGCTGATTTTGAGGCTCTGAAAAAATGTGGTGGTGGGTAATTTAATGGTATCCACTTGTTTAGACATGTATTATTTGATTCTGGATCATCACATTGTTTCATATCTTCCCAGATTTCTAAGAAAATTAGATATTTTTAATTTGACATTACAAGGTAGATGTTAGTCAAAACACCTAAGGGAAGTATCATCGCATCCATGTTATATGAATTCGTTCCCATTAGGGCATATAAATGTTCTTTTTGTGCTTATATCATCATCATACCCATGAATGAACTTGATATAATCCTTGGAATGGATTGGATTTCTGACCATGATGCGAAGATTTATTATATGAAGAAGGAGGTTACAATTTTCGATGATGATAATGAGTACCTTATCATTAGATCAGAAATGTCAACAACTGATTCGTTACTAGATATGCCCACAGTAGCTCAACTAAATTCTATTATTGGGGATGAATAGAATTAAATAACTATGGGTGGGAAAAATAATGTTTGAATAGAGGACATACCTTTTTTAGAAGAATATTTTTATGTGTTTCCACAGGATTTACATTTACATCCTCGTGAACGATAAATTGCGTTTTCCATTAATTTAATTCCTTGCTCAAGGACCATATCAAAGACCCATTATAGAATGGCCCCTGCGAAATTATTGGAACTAAACAAACAACTACTGTAATTGATTAAAAAGAGATTTATTTTCCCTAATGTTTCTCCTTGGATAGCCCCTGTAGTTTTTGTTAAAAAGAAAGATGGATCTTTGAGGTTGTGCATTGACTACAAGGATATCAATGCTATAACCATAATGATTAAGTATCCCCTTACTATCATTGCTGATTTATTCGACCAACTTCATGGAGCTCAATAATTTTCAATGATTTTCCTTCGATATGGATATCATTAGTTGTGTGTGAAGGAGGAAGACAATCTGAAAACATCATTTTAAACTAGGTACGGGAATTACGAGTTTAGAGTAATGCCTTTTGGATTGACTAATTCACCCTCTAACGTCATGGATCTAATGAATATAGTTTTCAAGGAATATCATGACGAATTTTTGGTGGTATTTATTAATGATATTATCGAAGACTAAAAAAGCTATTAAGATCATGAAAATCACTTGCGCATTATCTTAAGGAATCTTAGAAGAAACGAATTATATTGGACGTTTAGAAAGTGTGAATTCTGGAATCAAAATATTTCTTTTCATGGCCATATTTTCCCTAAAGATGGAATCTCTGTTGATCATTCAAATACTAAGGTAATTCATGAATGGCCAGCACCGACGAGTATAACTAAGGTTCACAGTTTTATTGGTTTTGTAGGTTATTATCCATTTTTTGTCTAGAATTTTTCCAAATTCGCTAACCCATTAATCAACATCACACGTAAAGGGTTCAAATTTGTTTGGACAGAAGAGTGTGAAGAATGTTTTGATGAAATGAAGAGAAGATTAGTTAATGATCCTATATTGACACAACCATCGGGGAATGATGGGTTTGTTATTTATTTTTGTGCTTCATTGAAAAGACATGGTTGTGTCCATATACAGGATGATAGAGTTATTGCCTATGAATCACGAGAGGTAAAAATTCAAGAACAAATATATCTCTCTCATTATATTGAGTTTGCAGCATTAATATTTTCATTTAAAATATGGATACACTTTCTCTATGGTAAAAAAATGTGATACTTATAAAGATCACAAGAGTATTAATATATTTTATCAAAAAAATAAATCAACATAAGGAAAATTCAATAGCGTGAACTACTCAAGTGTTGTGATTTCACTATACACTACCACTTAGGGAAGTCAAATAAGGTGGACGATTCTTTGAGTATAAAATATCATGGAGTTTTGATGAAGATGAGAGTTGAAAAGATCCAATATACCTGGATCTAGTAATGATGGAAATGGGAATAAAAATGAATGGTGAAACATCAATGATTTTTAAAATGGTTACCAAACCATAATTACTATAAAGGATAAAAATTTCTCATACTGATGAAAATAAATATCAAAAGAAACATAAAACATTGAATATTGTGAGATTGATCAAATTCATATATGAAGATATAATTTTGAAATTTGGGAAGAGAAGTTGTGTTCCCAATATAATTGATCTAAAAAGGGAATTGTTTGATGATTCTCATAGCCAAAATCTCTATACACAACCTAGTAGTAATAGCATGTATAGATATTCAAAATAACATTCTCTGTGGGACAAAAAATAGCAAGATTGCTGATTTTGTGTCAAGATATAAGGGCTTTCAACAAGTGAAAGCAAGAAGGCCACAACATAGAGGAGTCATGAAACCTCTTACCATGCCTGAGTTGAAATAGGATAATATTATGATGGACTTTATCGTGGTTCTTCAAATGACTCCTAGAATGAATGATGCAATATGGTTCATTGTTGATCGCGTTACCATGTATGAACATTTTCTTGCTATATGAAAAGATTTAACACTTGAAAGTAAGGAAAGACTATATATTAATGAAGTTGTAAGACATCATGGAATACCACTATCGATTATTTCTGATCACGGTCCCAGTTTTACATCAAGATTTTGGAAAAGTCTTCAGAAGGCCCTGGATACTGAACTTCGTTTGAGCACTGCCTACCACCCTAAAACGGATGGACAATCAAAACTGACTATTCAAACCTTAGAAGACATTTTGAGATCTTTCTCACATGACTTTCAAGGTATGTGGTATCAGTATTTACCTCTTGTAGAATATTTCTAAAACAATAGTTTTCATTCAAGTATTTATATGTCATCATTTGATGCATTATAATGAAATTGATGCCTCTAACCAACTTGTTGGGTTGATGTTTGTGAGAGAAAACTCATAGGCCTAGAACATGTTGAGGAAACAACGGAAAAGGTGAAGATTATCCAAAACCACATAAAAGTAGCCCAAAGTAGAAAAAAGATCTATTATAATAATTAGATGAATGATTTGGAATTTCAAGTAGGATATCATGTTTTACTGATGGTATCTCCATGTAAGGGTGTCATACAATTTGGTAAAAAGTGTAAATTGAGTCTCAGGAACATCAGAGCTTTTGAAATTCTAGAATGAATTGGTGTTGTAACATATCATTTGGAAATGCCTCCATGTCTCTCCAATGTTCATGATGTGTTCCATGTATCATTTTTGAGAAAATCCATGCCTGACTCAATGCATTACTCACCTATGAGGAAATTGAATAGGAACCTGATCTATCTTATTGTAAAGATACTATGAGAATTCTTGATACCAAAGAACAATTGCTGAAAACCCGGATGACTCGTCTGGTAAATGTTCTCCGGAGAATCCAAAAGATGGAAGAGTCATAATGGGATCCCAATGAACTTATGATGAAGAAACACTTAAATATTTTTAAGCATAATTATCTAGAAATTTCAAGGATGGCATTATTTTATGGAGGGGATAATTTTACATCCCAATCTCCCATGGTTTGTTTCCCATTGAATAATGTAGTAGCCTGCATTGTACGCAATGTAGAGTATTAACACACCGCGACAAATCAATGTAGACATTATGAATAGTTATATCCACTTTTTAGAAATATATTACATTTTATTTTTCAAAATGGTCTTCATTTTTGGATTCAGAATATCATAATGAAATTAGGGTGAATTTTTTTTCTAAAGACATTCAATTTTTTATGAATAGTGAAATAAACTAAGGTATTGTTTAAAACAATAATTTTATTTAAGTAATTATTTATTTTATTTTAATTTATTTTAGGTAAAAATAGATACATAATTCCTATATATTCTCAATGTAATTCATTGGACTAGAATTTATAAGAAGTTTATATATATAATTTTGATGAGGAGGGGGCTCACGACTTCGGTCAAGAGATCCCTGGTTCTCTGGTGTTTTCCCTTGGCTGGCGGTTGGGTTTGTAGCTCGATGATGCATGATAGTTGCCCTCTATAATTGTTGCACGATGTGTGGGAGAGGACTCGAGGAAAGTCAGATCTGGTCCTTCGGTTTGGGATAGAGATCTGGTATACGGTGGGTGGCTTTAGTGCTTCGGTTGCTATGCACAATGGGCGATAGGGCTTCATGGCATGTGACATATGACTGGTAAAGTTGCTTCGTAGGCGACGAGCGGCTCTCGTCGCATCTCAGGCAGCAGGGGTTGATGGTCATCTCTTTCGAGTGTCATTTCTTTTCATTTGTCTCTAATCTAGCCCAGATCTAGTCTGAAACCAAATCTGGTAAGATTTTCATGTGAAGCACAGCTACATCTTGTTGCAGATGGCTCTAAGATATATGGGGTTGGACCTCACCTGATGAGCCTTCGGTTTGTGTTTCCTCTTTTCTGGTGATGTTTTTCACTGGTAATGGGTATTCCCTTTGGGATCTTCTATCGTTTGATTCTTTGGATGCATGTCTCTGAATGGGCTTTTTCCCTATGGCCTACGGTCTTGTAATGGGATTTACCTTACCCAACCCAAAAGGGATTACTGTCTTTCTTCTTTTTCTTTAATAAAGGGGATCAACCCAAAACCTTTCTGATATATATATAATTTTATTGATCTTTTTACCTTATTTTACCCACCTTCTATGAGCATTTACAAATTTTCAAAAAAAATTATTTTACTACTTCTGTGAGTTGAATTTCAAAAATATGAGAGATATGGTTAACATCAGTAAGTAAAATGTGGTTCAATAAAAATAAAATAATTTTTTTTGAAAAGTAACATTTGCCTTTTATTTACCATGAGTAAAAGTAAATAGGGTAATTAAGGGGAAAATGATATTATAATTACCCTAACACATGTAATAATTCTATTGTATTAGTATAATTCCCCCAAAAACAACCATAGGAATAAAATATTATCCTTTTGGTCCACTTTGATTAGATAGGGGATTTATTATTATATTATTTAAATATGTGATAATAGTGTTATATTCCGAGTTTAATAACAAACCCATTTTAAATATTAGGTTATACAAAAGGTAAATTTGACAATAAATATTAATTAGAAAGGAAAAAATATTTCTCACATAGTTTTATTTTATTTATATTTTTAGACAATAAATAATTTAATTTATTTATGACACAATGATGTTTGATAAATTACCTTATTAATGAAATATTAAAATATTTGTTATTATATATATCAAAATAAAGGTAATTTGAGACATTTGATGAATTAAACTATTTTTAGGTTACTGTGAAATGTTATGGTTGATTAAATAATTTTTTTAAGTAATCTTGATTTTATGGTTTTCACAAAAACCAAATACAAAATAGTGTCAAAATTGACATAATTGAGTTTTAAAAATAAATACTATATTATTAAATGATATAATATTATTAAAAAACTATGGTTCATCAAAAAGATTTACATAAGGCTACATATATTAATAATTAACCACTTGGGGTTATCTTGGCTTGTTATTGTATTTTTATTAACCACATAATATAAAAATTTAGAGGCATGGTTAATGTCAAACTATTTAACTAAGAGTTAAATCTAAAATATAATGTTAATATGGTAACCTAAATCTGTCTATAACATTATGGTTGAGTGGATTTCAACCCCTCGCTACCATAGCCTCTAAATAAAGCATTTTTTGGCCATTAGAAAGGGAAAATGATTTTATAATAAAATAATATTTCAAGATTTTCCTAAAGTGACCCTCACCTCTATTATAAAATGGTATCTACCTTTCTCTTAAATTCACTCCTCTAATGCCATTTGTGTCGACCAAACTTTCCCAAATATCCTATCAACTATCCTCCCTTCGACCCACAGGCCTTACATTGATTATAAATCCAACCTATAGAGCACTTTTGATCAACTCAAATGGAAACAACTGAAGAAAATTATATAATTTAACCACCCCATTTCAAGTTATTTTCTTATTATAATTAATTTTTAATTTATTCCATACCAAAACAATAACTCCAGAACCTTATACATACTATGATATTACTATAAATATGGTACAACCATATTATTTATTCTATTCATCTTATAAATGACAAAGTCAACATACGTGTGTACATAAGGCTTACCGTCTCCACGTCGTGGTGTAGTTTGTTATTCAAACACATCATAATTATGGATGGGTATAATAATGAGTATAAATGTTTTAAATAATAAATATACAATTTTAATTATTTTTTATATATGATATACCATCCTATTAAATACGATTTCACCATTAATATAATGATACTTTCGCTCATGCGTACATATGGATTACCGTTTCTCTGAACGCGATGAGATTCATTCCCCATCATAATCATTATAAAATCATTTTCATTTTAGGATTAAAAATATTGTTTATGGACATAATATCATTCTGTATATGAATCAAATTCATCCTATCCATAAAGAAACAATGCTTACGTAACCAAGCATATAATTGAAAACGAATCAGTTAACACCTAAAATAATGAAACTACTGATATATTATTAACAAAGCAAGAATAGATGATCATATATGATATCAAATTTATGTATGTAGTTGTTTTATAATTTTATAACAATTTTTCAACTATTATACCAGACGTTAACATACCATCGACTATAGAAAAGTACATTTTAAGGGTTAATTCGACAATCTCTTTACTTTTCTGACATTGTTAATAAGTAATATCTTTCGGGACTTCTTTATCACCCACATCCTTATTTTCTTAAAAATTTAATTGGAAACATTTTTACTATTTACTAGATAATGAGTTAAAGCCATTTATTCCCTTATTTTACCATATACTTTTTGAAAAGAATCTTTTCATCATTTTTCAAACAAGGTACATTACGACTTTTTAGACCAAAATAGTCTAAGAATATCTTTTTTTAATATATATGGCAAGTGAAGATATTTACTGATGTTATTACATCATCGAAGCTTTCCATACAAGATTATAATAATATTTTTAGAATATATTTTTTCTTTTATAATTATACGACTTTTAAATGATTTCAAAAAAGAAATAGAAATTTCTCTAAAAAGGTTTTTATTTCATCTTTGTCAACATCCTTTGATGGATGTTAAGACTGTTTGAAGTTGATTTATTATGATACAAAACATCCATATTGTATTGAATGTTTTCTGTTATGTTTTACTGTGGATGTGTTATTTTTACACCAATCATGGTTCATGGATAATGTATTGACATTTCTTATTCTATTTTTAATATGAATTTTTATGTTATGTTTAAAACATTTCATATGAGGAATGCATTGGACTTAGTATGTGATGGGTGGATCCCGCAATAGCTCATCGATGCATTAGTAGGTCTCATTATACAAACTACTGTCTTGGCAAAGGCCCTTGACAGAATCTTATTTTTAGTCTTGGCACAAGTCCTTGACTATGTGGTTATGAAGTCTTGCATTATGCATTCCATCATTATAATAGTGGTTATACATATAGCATGTGATTATTTGACTTGTATAATATACATGTGAAAATTTAAATGGCATTATTTTATTTTATCCAAGACAAATTATGATGAATTTTATGTTTAAAAGAAATTTTTAGACATATACATTGCCTAAAATGTTTATGCTTATTTGTTAAAGATTCTGCTATATTGTTATCCTTACTTAGAATCTGTGCTATCCCCTTTCTATGTTTTATTTATTCCCAGATGTGAAGAAGTATTTTAATGCTAAGAGGGAGAGATAGGCTATGGATACAAGTGTGTTCAAATGGGGACAAAAAGTTTTTGATGTTTTTATTTCATGATGTAATGTAAAACTTATAAACGTGTCTAGTAATTCCAAGGCTACTAAACTGATCAGTCGTTCGGAAAATGATTGCTTTTTTCCTAACTATGTTATGTAATAATGCACCGAACCTGGGTAACTAGTGTCAGGGAATTACAAAAACACATAATTAACCAAAAATGAGGACTTAAACTGAAAAATAAACAAGGACAGACCTTATATAGAAATCATCGATCTTACGACCTCCCAACCTAATAACCGCTCATCCATGAGCCGCTCTTCTGAGTACCATTGAGTTACCAAAGAATAGAGTTCATGATACTAGGCCTGAATACCTGATTATCTCTACCACATTTCTTCATGAACATTACCATGTTCCTATTGATCATGAACTAAGGGCGCAACATTTCCTCGCAAGACATTTCCATTATGATCTACAATATGAACCAGGTGGACTCCAAAAGATTCATCAGCATAAAGTTTGACATCATTGATTTTTAACAGTTGAGACGGATTGGGGTGATACTATTGGAGTTATAAAACATGTAAAACATCATGAATCCCACTATACCAATGTTGATGAACTATTTGGTAAGGCATCCATCTAATCCTCTCCATAATCTCGAATTTTCCCACATACATAGGCACCAACTTTCCCTTCATCTTAATTGGAAACTTAATCATCCTTGTAAACACCCAAAGAAACACACATTCACCCACCACGATCTCAGGAGGTCCATAAAACATGTCTTCATAAGACTTCTGCCTACTCTGAGCAATTTTCATACGATGTTGAATAAAAAAAACCTTCTCTGATGTCTCCTGCATAAGACTCAGTCCTAATAGATATGACTCTTTAAACCCTAACCTACACAATGGTGATCTAGAAAACCTTTCATAAAGTGCCTCAAAAGGTTACATCTGAACTATATCCTAAAATATTTTATTGTATGAATGCTCAACATGTGACATGTGTCTCTCCCATGAACCACTAAAACCTTGAACACATGCTCTGAATATGTCTCATAATACATGAATTGCACACTCTGACTTCCTATTATTCCATGGGTGGTAAGCCGTACTGAAAAACACATGGTTACAAAGTAACTTCTATAGCCCATTCCAGAAGTGGAAGGTGAACCATGGACTACGATCCAAAACTATGGTCCTCAACAAACCATGAAACATTAATATTTATCATAAATAAATTTCAACAAACTGTGTGATTATGTATGTCTCCAAAATCAAAAATAAATGGGCCACATTGGTTAGCTCATCTTCCACCACCTAAATTGCATCATTATTCTATGGTGTCCTCAAAATACCCACCAAAAATTACATCATGACGTCATTCCACATCCACTCTGGAATAGGAAATAATGGAAAAAACCTACCCAGATACTGATGTTCAGCCTCCACCTACTGATAGGTAAGTTATCACGCCCAAAAAATAACAAAATCCTTTATCATTATCAGTGTCCAAAACATCCATCAAAGCTCACGATACATCTTAGTCAATCCAGGATGCACTACCCACTTTGACATGTGTACCCCATGTATCATCTCCTCCCACACATCTATGAATATGACAACATGACCAAGAACGTATGCAACACCATCATCACCGAAAGTCCATCTAGAACGTGACACCGTACCTTTATGACATTACATCACAACCAAAAAATCCATATCCACTAATTGAATATCTTAATGATATCTCAAAAGTGAATATTCAATTGATATAGACTAAAGGTAAGTCATTCTGGGAACATCTTGTACCTCCAAATGCATCTCCACATAAAAGGAAACCATCACCAACACTGAACTAGATTACTAAACTACCTGGTTCCTAGTCTTCCAACTCAGAGAATTGGAAACACTATTCCATTTCCCTTGTGTGTACATCTACTCGAAATCCAAGGACTGAAGGTACTTGACCCATAGTCACTATCGAAGATTCAAATCCTGTTGAGAGAATATATACCAGAGACTTTTATTGTTGGTGAACACCACATAGGGATCTCCCAACAAGTAGATACTCTAACACATCATGGAATTAATAACATTAGCTAGCTCAAGGTCATGAGTAGAGTACCTCTTCAAATGTGGCATGAACTTCCTCAACCCGTAATGTACAACCCAATCATTCAACATCAATCCATTCCCATTTCCAAAACTAGACGCGTCCTAGAAGAAGGTTTACATTATACCTAGTTCGGTTAAGATTAAAATTGGTGTGGTAGTCACCCACATCATCAGCTCTGGAAAAGAATTATCACTAGCCTCTAACTAATCAAACATAACCCCCTTCTTATTTACGTCTATGAGCAGTGATACCGAATGACGGAAATATCTAATAAACCTTATGTAATAACCATCCATACCCAGAAAACATTGAACATTAGAGACATTATTGGGATTCTCCCCAGATACAACAACCTACACCTTTTCCAGATCCAACAATACACCTGAATCAGAGATTATGTGTCCCAGAAAGTGCACTTGATCAATCCAAAACTGAAATTTTGATATCTTACCATAAATACTATCTCTCATAATGTAATCATGGAAAATTCAAGAAGTTTTGAATTATATTTATGGGTTCTATATTACACCATGATTTCATCATTATGAAAAAAATACTGATATAGATACAAGTGGAATATCTTGTTCATCATAGCCATGAACACTACTGGTGCATTTTATAAACCAAATGGCATTACCAAAAATAAATACATCCTGTACCTACTTTGGTAATATGTATATGGTATTTTAGAAGGTCTCACCGTTAACTAATGGTATCCCAATATCAATTAGATCTTGGAAAACACTAAGGTACCCCATAGCTGATCAAACATGGCATAAATTCTAGGAAGAGGTTATCAGTTCTCAACCGTCATCTATTTCAACCTCCAATAATTGACACATAGCCATAGTTATCTGTCAAAATTCTTATAAAACAAAATATGTGATCCCCAAGGTGATGTACTAGGATATATAAATCCCTTACTCTCCAATTACCCTAACTCAACCATCTGTTCTTGGTGCTCTGGTGGTGCCATACGATAAGGTAGACTAGAGACTAGATCATCTCCTAGGAATAATTTGATCGTGAACTCAACATCTCTCTCAGGTTGTAACATCAGGTATTCCTCCTAAAAAACATCATTAAACCGGTTGAAAAAAATGTAATTCCGTCAGTACTCTCTCCCCATCATCTGGCATAAGGCACACCACATTGGTTGTGAGTTCTCCCAATCGATGGATTAGTGTCCATACGTGGCCCGCTCGAGTATCCCACTCATCATGAAGGACATAAGTTCTCCTATCGAGATATATGAACATCACTCAACATCCGAAATTTTAAATATGGTATTGATATAAAATCATCAAATCCATTCCCAATATTATGTTAAATCCTAACATCTCTAATAAAAAAAGATCCCAAAGTAATCAATATCGACGAATCACAAGAGAAAAACCCTTACACTACTTTATATCCTCAACTCATGTCCCTAATAGAGTATCAAGCGACATTACCGACATACAGTATCCATGTTTATGTTCAACAAAATATCTAACAGAGTAGAAATAAAAGAGTGTGTATCATTAGTATCAAATAATGTAGTAGAAAGTGTAGAGGCAATAAGAATAGTACATTGAATAGTAGATGGTCATGCCTCACCACCCTTAGGTGTAGTCTAAACTGTATGGTGATAACCTACCCCTTTGACCTAGGAACCATCCTCCTAACCCTTCACTACACCACCCTGTTGGAAAGGATGGTCTCGGCCCAATGTTCCACATCCACCCCCTCTACCAATACGACCCGATGAGCTCCAACTGCCTTCCTGATATGGGGAAATCGACCCCCTGCCTACACTCAGAACATGACTTTGACCACCCTCACACCGTGAAAATCATGGGTTCCTGCATAACATCTTCATGAGGCCTAACGTTTCTCAGGCACGACACTTGACTGGTGGGTGGGGACACATGTCACGATTGTTCCCCAACCTACAACACTGATAATAGAAGACCTGTTCACCACCTAAAGAAATTGACCCCCACTCTTTTGACTACTCCATGTTCTTCCACCTTGTTAAAAGGTTATGAAGTGGTGCTTCCTTCTATCATATGTTGCACCACATGCGCACCATGATGGCGCCAAAAGTTCACTACATGAAACTCCCTTCAGGTTCCCCTATGAGATAAAGTCATTATCTACCACTTCATTAAACCTTTTTAGAAATAAGTTTTTCACATAATATGAGATATTGTTTCTCACCCCATCCTAGATGTGTTTCTCCACATCTTCATCTTCTCCCGTTAGTGTCTGAATGAAGCATCTCAATTTGGTGAAGAGATTAGAACTACCCATTACTGCCATTGTCCCCTATGTCAACCTCATAAACTTTTCATCCTTCTCCTACCTTAAGGATTAAGGGTATAAGTTCTCATTGAATGTCTCCTAAAAATAATCCCACATAATTATTTTATCCAGCTATGTCTTCAGTATGATTTCCCACCAATGCTTTTCTTAACCCCACATCATACATGCCTCAATCATCACTCTCTTCTGATAAGAGTCTCTAGATGGACAAGAATAGTTTGGATGGAATCAGTCCAAATCATTGATGCCTTCAGCCTATCCTCTATAGTAATGTTCTAAGGGTGTTGTAGATAAAAATACTTGGAAAACTTCAGCATTCTCACTGGAACCAGCCTTGGGTCATGTTCCATCATCTACACAAAACGAGCTATGTTATCACATAACCACACTTCCCGGTTTTATTGTGTCTCCATGTTCTCTTGCTCCACTACTAGATGAGTGTTTTGAGAAGCATCCTTTTCTCACCCAACTGGATCATGTATTCGTGGTGGAATTTCTATACAATATTTAATGTAGGTTTTAGCATGAAACCTTAATGATATTACACAATGGAAAAAGATATAGTTAGGCTCATCGCTCACTACAACAGAACCAGTTCACATACACTACCCAAATGATCACAATCACAATCAGATGACTGCCCATTTCCATCTATCCAAAGGCCATGGCTAACATGGTATCTAATTTACATTTTTAAAATAATTATCTTTAATTCCCATCCAAAACCATTTCAGTATCTCAATTTACTATTAAAAATGTTTAATGCCAATTATCTACCTTAGTAAACAACATTTTATAATTACTTTTTACCCATTTTATGATTAATTGTTTTTACCCATTCATACTACCCCATTTTTCAAAATATCACTTCTTTTAAGAAAATATGTGCATCCCAAACATCATATCCCACAAACCCATCATGTGTGTGTGTGTCATGATGCAAGCCACTTTCATAAATTGGTGCATAGAATGATGCATTAATTCTCAACCTAGTAAATTTATAGCCATTAGAGAAACATAAAAAACTATCAAATCACACGACTAGTGCAACACCAAATAGAGAAATTTCCTCAAATATAACAATAAATAACATGAACAACAATCCCCTCATAGGGTGACTAGGGTTTTCCCTCGTACATGGGTTAGCTACTCCCAAGAATGATCTCATTAGCAAGGCCTGATTCATTCCTAATATCCTTTATACCATCCCCATATAGTTTAAAAGAGAAATTAACTCCTATAATACCAATTTTTAATGTCCTCGACCTAGAATCTACTAAACTACTGCCCCGAGTCGGGTAGTTACATGACCTCAAGTCCACCTCCCCATAAGTTAGAACTTTACGACTACTAGAGAGTGTCTAAAAGGTCATGTAGGGAGACATTTCCATATCTACTAGAGTATGTCACAATAGATAATAATTTAAATAACAGAAAAATAGGCAACAATTGATAACATGTGTAAATAACCAATTACCAAAACTGGGTACAACCATATGCAATAGTTAATATGTCATGTCATGTTATAGTTCCATTTGATTGAAATCCCAAAAATATGAAAAGCTAAAGAATCCCAAAAATTGTCCAAAATCCCATTTCTGAATCCTCACTAGTACATGTCGAATGTACAACTCAAATCTCTATAATTAGGTCATTGCACCTATCCTGATATGCAATAATGGAATCTTCTTTGGTAACCAATGGCATCCTAAGTAGGGTGTCAGTATAAATCAGTATGCCACCAATAATGGTGTATATAAAATATCCGTAAAAGTAAATAGTCCATGTAAATTATAAATGAAGGAAATATAAAGGTAAAAAGTTCAATAGGCCATTATAGTCTATACTCATTGGATTGTACTACCATCAAATCTAGGTTTACTACTTAAACACATCCTGGTTTAATCTACATTTTTCTTGTGTTCAATGGATTTGGAATTTTCAACGTTATCAAGCATATGTGAATAAAATCAAGCCCTATCTTACTAGGAATATCATTATAACAAACTCATAATTCTTTCCTCAAAGCCTATATCCCGATGGAATGCAACTGTTTGGGGAATAGAAAATTGTCCCTTCCCTAACCCATGCATTTAGTGGGGGATAAAAAACCTTAGTCCAATTCATCCCGTGGGAATAGAATCTAATGTCAATAACCCATGAATCCAATCCATGTGAACATTATTTTTTATCATTCAACACAATCATCCATATCACAACAAGCATTTCCAACATCATTTACAACATTACAATAATATCATAAAATGAGAATTATCATTATTTCCTCAATACATTAACAAATTGATCATTTATATTACTTGGACACTTTATCCCCATTTCCCATTTCCCATTCACATCTCACTATGAATATTAATGTAATATGTTAAGCCCCTAGAATATTCTCATTAATCTATTTAACTCTTTCCTAGGCCGACCAAAAAACATCTTAGGAAATTACCCAACCTAAGAGTATTTTTAAACTGAAATTACACATCCATCAGGCATATTAACTTATTCATCATGGGATCTATGATCTGGAACAGCGGCCTTACACATATATATGTAACTCTATGTCTTGTGAATATCGGCACACCCCATGGTTATCCCTAAAATAGGTCGAATCATCTACAATTCATTCCACGGGGATCATGAAGGATTCATTTGGTTTTTTAGACACCAAATATATCGCATCATGTCCAAGGCAACAAGAACTCATCAATACAGGGAATGAATAATAACCCTAAATGAACAAATCTATAAAAACCATTGAAAATAACTTGTAGACCACCTCCCATGAATCCATTGGTGAATTCCCTCTCAATCGAAGCCTTAGATATTGGCTCAACCAACCATTGAATATTTTTCCTAAACCTCACTGAAAAAGAAGGTTATGAGAGCTTTATGAGGATATGGGAATGAAATTGAAACCCTAAACCAAAAAAGAAATGCAATAGGGCTATTAGCCTTACAAGAAACTTCAATCCACAACCAAATACACACCAAATGTCTTGAGAATTAATCCGATAGACATATTGGATGATAATGGAATCTTGGATCATCTCTAGGGTGGAAAGAGAAATATGGGGGAGAAATCTTGAGTTTGGAATAAAAATATGATCATGGAAATTTTTTCATTTTTTAAAAAGTTTCAATGTCCCCTGGTTTACTCGCACAATTTTCCAAACCATGCACAAACTATTCGAATGCCACAAATCGCACGACCTTCCGCACATAATGTTTTCCAAACTGTGCGCAAACTATACGTATTGCTACTGCCAACATGGTCTCACCTCACATGGTTTTATAAACCATGCGAAAACCCTATAGATTTCCCAAGAATCCCCATTTAAAATTTTTCATATACCAACCCACCAGAACACCCCCTATCCTACAAAAAGTCTTCGGAAATGAGTTAATTAACCACAAATGGAGGAAAAATTGTAACATAAACAAGAAAATCTGTTACAGTGAAATACGCGATCTTATTGTTGAATACATTAAGAACCATTGATTCTACATGCATCAATCTGGTATGAATCCATATGAATTATTTTTTTGAAGAACTCATTGTTTGAAATAGTTGAGGGTTTTCTAGAGTCCATGTATTATAAATTAGAAAGGTGGAAATTATGGAATGATTGACCAGAGAGGTGAATATGGAATATTTCTTGGCTATCCACCATAAAGAAGAGGATATAAAAGCTTCAACAAAGAAATAAGAATAATTTTTGATACAATTGATGTAAAAGTTATTGAAATATTTGACGAAGATAAACATGTACATCATGACAAATAAGTTGAGAAATATGAAGATGATAATTATGATAGGGATACAAATTTTTGAAACCCTAATAAAGGTTAAGAATCTGACTCAGCTATGTTCAGTGACGGGGAAGATAGTCAAAAATCTTATACAAGATTGAATAAACATGTGGATTCACCTAATATAGTTTGTGATAAACATTATAAGGTTCAAACAAAATGAATAAGCAATTCGATTACACATACTTCTTTTTATTCAAATGTGGAACCAAATGATGTGAAAGAAGGTTTTGAGCATCCTTAATGGGCTCATGCCATGAATGGAGAATTCGATTATATTGAAAATAATAATACAATGGAACTCATACCCAAAACTGAATACAAAAACATCATTGGATGAAAATGGGTTTTCCAGAATAAGATGAATTTTAAAAGGGTAAGTTATAAGAAACAAATAATTATTGGATAGAAATGGGTATTCATAGATTAGGGGTATTAATTTTTAGGAAACCATTGCTCTAGTGGAATGACATGAAATAATCATAATATGTATGGAAATTTCCACACAATTAGGCTCCAAAATCATTAAAATGTATGTAAAATCTGTATTCCTAAATGGTGATCTTGAATAATATGATTATATTTAACAACATTTTGGATTTGTACTAGAATACATGGAGGTTAATTGTGTAGATTTAAAATGGAATTTAATGTCTTAAAACAATTTCTAAGGTCATGATATTCCAAATTTTATATATACTTAAGAACGATTAATTTTAACAAAGGAAGAGTGGATATAAATCTTTAAATCAGAAACATTAAAGAGCATTCCCTCAATGTAATTGTATTTTTATGATATTATCTTTTCTAGGAATGATGAAAGAAGATGTGAAATATTTAATAATGAAATGAAAAAAATATTGGAAATATCCAGGCTGGGAGAAATGAAATACATTTTTGGGTTACAAATCTATCACAAGAAATTATACATTTTCCACTCCCTAGTAAAGTGTGAAAAAGAAAATATAAAGTGATATGGAATGGGAAATTAAAAGCCAATTTCCACAACCATTTTAGTGGGAAAATATTTGAGTAATTATGTAGTATGAAATGTAGATGATAAAATAGGGTATAGGAAGTTGATTGGAAGTCTATTGTTTTTAATTTCTTGCAAACCCGGTGATGTGTTTGTTGTTACCTTATGAGTAATATTTCAATTTAATCCTAAATGATAACATTTAAATGTTATAGAAAACATTTCTCAAATATATCAAATGCATAATAAATATTGGAATCAAATATGATATCTCAAATTGTGTTGAATTATGTGGGTATTCATATTTATATTGGGCTAGAAATGTTGATGAAAGAAGATCCACATATGATTGTGTACTCTTTTAGGAAAGAATGGTGTTAGTTGAAATTAATAAAAATAGAATTCAGTACCTCACAATATGGATGAATCTAAGTATATTTCTGCTAATCAATCCATTACTCAACATATGTGGATGAAAAGAAAATTGGAATATTTACATGTTGAACTGATGTTACCCTTTCTATTGGGTTGTGAAAATAAAAGTACAATCAATCTCACAAAATCCATGTGAATCATTCTCTCTAAAAATAAATTGATATCAAATATCATTTCATCAAAGATAATTTTTAGAAGAATGAATTGAATTTGGAGTATGGTCCATCATCAGAACATGTTGCTAATATCTTCATAAACCCTTTAAGAAATTAATCATTCTCAAAAATGAGGTTGATCATGGGTGTAAAACCTCATTCAATTCATGGATTAGGTAGGTTTTTATGTCACCATTATCATATTACCAATGGAATTTTTTCCAATTGGTATAATTTTGTTGTTTCATTAATATTTTTCATTAAATGGAGATTTGTGGGGATGTTGTGAATTAATCATTATTTTGTGACTGAACTATTCTAAATATTTGTTAGAGTGGTTGTACGAAATGAATTGTGTTTCAGGTCACCTGGAGAGTTGATGTGATGAAAAATAATAATGATTTTTTATAGAAGAATGCTGGGATAACATGGATTTTCAATCAATGTTCTATATTTCCTATAATGACCTAGCTCACGTAGGCTTGGAATTATTGATATGTAATCCATTTATTGAGGATAAAATGTTTAGTGATATATGAATCTTCTTTGAAAAAAATAATAATAATGGGTATATTGTTAAGACCATGTTGATGATTAAGTTGTATTGTGCTAAAATGTTTTCTTTTATTTCCAAGGTATGTTTTGATGGAATAAAATCACTTCACTTTGATTTTTGGAAATAATTGTTTTGTGTTTTGTTTTTAAAATAATCTAACCCATGTTTTATAACAATTTGACTCATGTATTTAGAATGTTCATTCACATTATGAGAAGTAATGAAATAATCTTGAGTGAATGGAATGTTATGATACATTCTAATTTAATTGTGACCATGCTATTATGATTTTTATATCATATAAATCATGATTCATATTGAGAAAATATGAGGAATTCTTGATAGATGAAAAAGGGATTGAAATAGATGCCACCAATCAGAAAAGAATTTTATTCAGATTTATAATATCTGGATGGTTGAGAGAAATAAGTGGTAATGATTGTTTTTCAATATAATTGTATATAGATTTAAGAGATGGGGTCGATTGAAGAAGTCGTAATGATTATAAGAGAAAGTGACAGTATCAGTTGTATTTCAAAACAAATAGATTCTGGTGAAAGTAAAAGAAGTGTCACTAATTTAAATGTGGTGACGATGAAATATGCAACATAATATTTTTCAAAACGATCGTATCTTGGTGAAAAGGGAAATTATAGACACGACAATGATACAAGATTAACATTATCATATAATAATTAATGAGATCTTGGTGAATGTGAAGAGATGATACCGATCAAAAAGGAATATTTTTCAGAATTTATTTGATCATATTCTGTTAGAATAATGGAAAAGAGATGATGATGATCTCATTGTTTTCAGATTGAATTGAATCGTATCCGGGAAGATCATCATTTTCAGATTTTATTGTATTGTATCTAGGTAGATCATTTTTTTAATATATTATTTGATCTTATCTAGAATGATAGTAACCAGAATGATCATAACCAGAAATGATTGTATCTAGAATGATCATAATCAGAATGATCATAACTAGAATGATCGTAACCAGAAATTATCGTATCCAAAATGATCATATCTAGAATGATCATAACCAGAATGATTGTCACAAAAATGATCATAACCTTATTCTTCATAACATGAAATTATTTTATCTAAAATTATTTTATCTAGAATGACCATATTCAGGATGATTTTATCCAGATAATTTTTATTTAGAAAAGATCATTCTTGGGTTGAGATGAAAATAAAGAAGTAAGAATGAATGAAAAGTTATCATACATTCCAATTGAAATCATACAATGACAAATTTTATCCTCAATGAATTAAATATCATGATGTTAGTCGTGATTCAATCACTAGATTCGAATAAAGTATTGTTTCTCAAGAGGTTCATTATAAAATAAAAGAGAAAGATATTGTTGAATGACTTGTCGAGGGGGAGCTAAACATTCAGATACAAGATTTTTATTCAAATTAGATCATAGAATTTTATTCAGAAATTAGTATGAGGTATCAAACTAAGTTTAACAAACCAGTATATTCTTAATAATTGAAATCAGTCTCTGTAGCTTTAATGGGAGTCTGAAGAACAAAAGGTGATTATTGGAGAAGTTTTTATAAGTATTGGGAAGCGTTTCCGATGTCATAATTGCTCTGATATTTCATGAGAAATATTTATTTGGGTGATTTTAATTGAGAGGGAATGTGTTTTGGGGTCCCTTCGTAAACATGTTTTGGGTCACCTATAAAAGGGAAACATGTACATTGTACTTTCTGAGGTGGTTTACTATTAACCATAGAAGAGATAGAAGCATTGAGTTTCTAGATAGAAGAAAAGTTTAAATATATTCATCTTGAAGATTATTTTTTGGTGGTTCAGATTGATTCATATTTTATTTTTATTGACAATTGTTTTCAGAAATTGAAGTAGTTCCAATTCTCATCTATTATATTCTATTAGAAATTTGCACATGGATTATTGTTTTGTAGGAATCAGACTCGAAGAAATCAGGCACAAAAAAATTAGAATCTGTATTTCATAACAAATTCCATGTTGTTCTTACATTTATTATGGGCACGAATTGATGAATTATATTTTAATTCAATACATTTCATAAATTTATGAAAAGCACTGGTAACCTGAGTTGTAAAAAAATAATTATATTAGCATATACTGCAAAGTGGGTGAAAATGCATAAGTTGTATGGTTACATAGTGCTACATGAGTGAAAGGGTACATCCTACTCATTATAATATATGGGTTGATTTCTAGTGGGTTGTGTGGTATTAGATCATTTCAGAACCATACCACAGACACATCGATTCTTATTGAATTGTGAACCTTGAAAATCATTGTGTTCCTTTGGATGTGTGTTAATTTCATTCTCAGTAGGGAATTGAAATAATTAACAGGAGGCAATGGTTGTTTCAATTAAAAAGTCACATAATTGAAAAAGAGTATCACTCATTCAGACCCTCCCCCTCTAAATGATACAATACTTTTACTAGGAACATTAAATTATGTTTTCCAATTTCTAAAGGCACTATAATTATATAATACAATTATTTCTTTGTTATATGTTTTAATTAATATTCATCAACATTGATGAAATATAAATGTATGTAAATTATGGGTTATTTTATCTATTTCTTAAGGAAAGTCATTATAGACCCTATAATATTTAATCTGTATACTCGAGAAGCCTAATGACCCTAGGAATACTGTTATCTATCCTCCCAATAACAAACCCCACTGGGATCATGTAATATAGAGATCCTCTCCCCCATTACTGTTCTAATAATTGTCAACTTATGGCCCATCAGATCCCACATAGTATACTTCGGTGGGAACCAAAAAAACATTTATGACAGTTGAAACCATCACCTAATTTGTATAGTATACAACAGTCTCCACCCACACAAGTGGAAAACACTATATTCATCTTAGTCCTATCTATGTGTAAATGATTCCAATGACACATTTTCTATGAAATGGGAAGTTTAAATCACTAAATAAACTAATACACATCATCTAGAACCTCAAGACCCTCTGACCATGTTTCTCAATAACAAGGGTTATAACCATCTCAAATTATATAGTCCATGTAACAATATTGATGACCTAATTACCTTATGTCCTGATAACTATGTCTCCTCAAGTCTCAAATACAATGAAAACTCAGCTTGGTCATAATATTCCGTAGGTACCTAGGTCGAGACCAACCTTAAAAATGAGCCTCCTCAATATAGGTGATCATCATATTCTCAACCTTCGATCCATGGCCATCATTTTACCCTAGAATCAACAACCATTTAATACAAATAATTCAGTTTAATTAAATAAAACACACTCATAATATCATTACAAAGTTGTAAAAATTCACTTAAGTGGCTTATCATTCAATAATGTTATAGGGAATACCCAACAAAATCTCATTGAATGAAATTCCTTATTTAAAAATATGAATTATTTTTATTAGTGTCTTATATGGTCAGCTAAATGGACCATTGAAGAACACTCCCTTTATATTTCAAAATAATCATGGGAAAACAAGGAACTATATACCATGTACTAGTAGATGCTCAGTCATTTAATGTTCGCCTCTTCCATTAGTCAAATTGAGAGACAATTTCATTTTTTATGAGCACACTTAAAATAGTGTAATAGGATTTAAATGATTATTCTAGTCTTATAGAAAGATCAATGGGAATTATAATGAGGAAGATTCAATATATTAACACTATGATTCCTATGATAGAAATAGATAATGATTTTGGGCCTAGATGGAGAAAAACAAAGATACCTATGGGTGGAAGGGTGAGGCATGTGGGACCTCTTATGAGCCTCTCTTGTGCGTGAAAATGAATTGAAAATAATGGGGGTTTACCCCCCTATAGACCATTATAAAAATAGTCCCAAAAATTTCATGGTGTATAGAAATTACACTCCAGGTGATTGATAGAAATTTTATTATTCCATGGTGCGATCACATGAGCCTGTCACATCATGATTCTATTAGAGGACCCCATGAACCCATTACATTATATGTAAATGCTTTTCACACCATGAAAACCTTACAATAAATATATTTATTAACATGACTAAATTTCCATCATCCATTATTTTCTCGAAACCCTAGGAATACCATCATAATTTTAACCCGACCAAAAACAATCTCTTAGAGATATCAATCATTAATAAATTTGTTTTGAATCATTAGATTTTACTTGTCAATATGACAAAACCCAAAATTTTAAATTTACATATAAAATTATCCGCTCAAAAACCCGATATGTTACAATATCCCTAAATTAAAATATATTATCTTGGAGCTACCAAGATTTACCTATAGATGGTAGAAAACATACCAATATCATATCATTATCCTAGTCTACAATGGTTATTAGGTCATCAGTCAACTTCCCTCTAGCCACACCCCACCTTAGACGTTACCTACATGGAAATTCTTGAACCTATGAAAAAAATAGAATTGTCCACCGAACACACATACACTCTATATTATTCCAATGAAACATTATTATGCCTACACATCATCAGGTTCTCAAGTCACCCTTGTTTCATATCTGACACCCATTGAGTAATGAATCTACTAAGATTCATGTATCATACTTAGGGAATACACGACACTCACAAAACCTTGAATCTAATTAAATTACCATATTACCCCAAATCATATATAAATATTCATGCCCATAAATATCTCGATGGCTGAAAACATCATTCATAGCTCGTATCTCACCAATACGCATAATAAAACCAATGTGCCACTGATCCTCATATATATATATATATATATATATATATATATTTCAGGATTCATAACTTATTCCAACCAACAAACTAGTTATTGGATAGTACATAAACAATACTCATTCATCAAGTTCACCAACACCATTAAATCCCACAAAACATCAAACCCATGTCATGCCAATAATCATGAAATTCCTCTTCCTATTTTTGTATACCATTCATGATTTTCAATGAGTAGCTCCACCACATGAACCTCGCCTGAAGAAATAATAACTATGGTATAGCCTCGCAGGAGAGTTATACCAACTATAATCCAGTGACTCCACTACTAGTTACATGTTTCATAACCAAAAACTCTATTTGGAGCTAAATACTAGCTTCCAGCTCCATGTCCCACTCACAGTTTGACTTCAAATCCTATCATGTGACATGTTCCTTGGATTCCAGATGTCTAAGAAGGCTTCCTACATACCAATGAAATATAACAATATTATCAGACACCCAAAATCCTCTAGAAACCAATGGAATTCAGTAATAACTTGTCCATGATTCTAATACTAGAGGAAAAATGCTGAAGACCCTCTCTGCAGTGGTCATCTAGAATATCTGGCCTGATAGACTTGCTAATATTCCACACTACCTCACATCAGGATACCTGAGGAGTCTCCACTAAAATATCTTGACATTGTCACATGGCTCATATAAGACCATAATGTTACATTCATATCAGATATAATCATCTAATTTACCTCATATGAAAATGTTATTTTTAGACAAGTATTGACCTGTACCTTGAGGGCATGCCTCAACCATACTGAAAATGTCTCCCCATGGAAATATCATCTCCCACCATTGATGGTGAAAACCTAGACAGTTTTATGAATTTCATCATGTAATCAATGACAAAAGTACCCCTACTTTTGATTCATGACTCCCAGGTTATGTCGGCCCCCAGAATATCTTGAAATAAGTTCTTTAATAACCATTCCTCATCATCCTTCTACGAAACCACCTCCTTTCTGACTTCCATTACCTATACATACCACATGTTATATTATTGTCTTATGAGATTTTATGTCATGAGCATCATAATCTGGCCTAAGGGTGTCTTGAGCTGGACTGAAGTGTTCTAGAATGACTCAATACAATTCTCTTCCACATTTGGTACACCATAACCCTAAAATATTGTCGTGTTTTAAGACTAATAAACATGAATGCGGCATTACATTGATGAATCAACTCCCTTATATCCTTTATCGATGTCCTTGTTATACTTGACTAGAATACCCATATGCTGGTTGATATCAATTGTGCAAAAAACGACATATCCTATGGTTTTAATGCCTATATCTATGAATGCACGTGTTCTTATACCAAATGATCTTGATCATCCTGACCCACATTGGCATCATTCAGACCGTCAAAGGCCTCAAATCATGCATTATCATGCAGCACCAAATCACCATGCTCTAAATTCACCACTATAGCATTTCCTGGTGGAGTCCCACCGAATACTAATAAAATGGTCAGACAACCATAACATTATTTATATAGTAGATAGGGGAATATATATTAAGAAGTGAAATCTCACAACCCTTACACTCATCTTTTGTACCATGTCACATGATACCCATCTTCATATACCCTTACCGACCCATGTTAGAGTTAGGTATCATGTTTTTCATCTAGCCTCGCAACCCCATACCAACACCCTTTAGATTCAAGGATCAAATATAACCCATCATCATGGACTATTTCCTATCCATTTAGGGTTAATGAATCACATATGATATGTATACATTAATGGTAGGTGGGTAATATCCAACAAATATGGATACATAGGATAACAATGGTTAGATTCATTATTGTCACATTAATCATATCTAACCTTATTTGGGTCAGTACCATGTTTGACCTTCATATAAAATGTGTCACAAAAAACATTAATTGGAACCACTATTATAGGATGGACTAGTTGAATGAAAATAAAAATTGGCTAAATGAGAAATCTTTCATTAACTTTCTATGCTGAAAAATTAAGTAACCTAATCCCTCAAAAAAATATTGCTTCCCAATTACAAAAATAAGAAATCATACATCATATGATATAATGTATCAATCATGATTCATAAATAAATACCACTTTCTACGCTAATCCAATGGTCCAAATACATATTTTATATAACTATCAAACCGATGTGCCCAACTTGAGGTGGGAATCAAGTCAACTATAAAATAGTAAAAGAAAACTTCATTTCCAAACACCTAGAATCATGGAAATTCCCTCTTGATTAGGGGTTTAGGCACACAAACACGGTCATTGAACCTTGTCCTTACTACATCCTTTTCTTCGGTCTACCATAATAAAAATAGTAATAAAATATGAAGAAATAAATCTGCCTTGATACGATTGGTTTTTATCCAAAGAGTAATTCCAATCTCGAGGAAGAAAAAAATGTAGATATATTTTTTAGTTCCCTCACCTAGATGCCACATTAAGCAGTGCTCTCGGCTTGTTTACCACTGGTCCATAGAAAAAAATCCTTATATATAAAAGTCCTTCAATTAGAATCAGGGGACTGAGAGGTGATAATTTGGAGAATATACCCTTTGGTAGTGATAATAATAATTTTCCATGTATAAATATATATTAAAGACTATAATACCATTGATGAAATTCAATAAACATTGTAGAATAATAACCAAGGAGAAATAACATTCAATTCCAAAATGTACAATTTATAGATGACAAATAATATATCATTTTATACAATACAAATATTCACAATTTCCACTGGATGAAAATAAATATATTAAATAACAAATCTTGATGAAACAAAGATGAAAATCGATTAGACATAAGAACCACAATGCTCACATCTCATCCATCCCATGGAAATGGTCTTCCTAAAAACAATAAGGTCGAGTACCTAAACTTGGTCCCATACCTAATAATAGATACATAATGTATACATGTGTCTCTAGGGGCCCATGAAGTGTTTAATAATAAATCATAGTAGGTCAACAACAATGTGTGTGAGTCTTACCCCCATGATAATATATTTAGATTTGGAAATTAATAATAAGGGTAACACCTATACATTTAATATATAACTCTCTTTCCTTATACATAATAGTCACATGGAAGTAATCACCAACTTCATCCATCTTCGATAATCTATGAACACATTCCCATAGTTATATATATATATATATCATATTTCACATGTTTGTGGTTGTATAAATCTATGGTGGAAATCATCAAAGGCTCATAACCCAATGAATCCCCTGATGAATGTATAATATGTTGAACCCTTAGGTTCAAACGATAAACATACACCAATTACCTCATTCAATCAATTATAACACTCATCTTCCAAATAGCTCAACCAATAATATGTACCTAGTCCCTTGGTCCTCCTCTCAAAATTCATCATCATCTCATAGCTGATGTTTCGATCGACAAATATATATTCCCTCTAATATATATAGTCAAAATCGTCTTAATTATCAATAATCTAAGGCAGGTTGATATTTTTCCTAAAATAAGGACCAATGACCTCAGGTAATACAATGATACTAATCCCCCAACAGATAGTCTCAACACTATCATGCAATTTTCCATAAACATCCATGTGGATTCATATCATGAGAACCCCAAAAATGTCTGATGTTCAACATAATCACCATATCTTCATAGTCTATGAGGTAATATATAATTTTAATGGTAAACACTACCTCAATATGAGTCCTATATATGTTCAGACGACTACCATGACTTGATGGACAAAAAATGATTTAATGAAATCACCAAACAAACTGAGCCTCATCATCCATCACTGTATACCCCTGTGACCATGTCAGTCAATATCTATTATCAACACTATCTATAATAATATTGTACTTGACCAAATTCAGACAACATTATCACATAGTGTCCGGATGGCCATGTTGTCTCAAGTATGAAAGACCATTTCACCTAATCCTGGTGATCAACATGACCTTAGCATAGAGTCTGTGACCAACCTGACATCAAATTCTCCTCAATCTAGGGGATCATCATCTCCACAGTCATCGGGTCACACCCATCATATTCCCATGTGACCAGTGACCATTCAATAAAAACAATATAATTTAATTAATTAAAACGCACTCATCATAACCTTCCTAGGTGGTCTGATTGCCCCTATTTAGATTTTCATTCCATAAAGGCCTAAGGCATTCCTAATGTAATCCCATGGAATTTATTTGATAATTTAAAACAATAATTTAAAATTTTAGGGCCTCACTTAGTTAACCCAATTGAACATTTCAGAATTCACCCCCAAAATAACTGCAAAATCAAGGAGAACTCATAGAACAATATACCAGGTATTGTTATGTGATAAACCCTATAATATTATCCTATACCTCATGCCAAATTGAGAAAAATATGATTTTTTATGAATTCCTGAAAAATATGGTAACAGATATTGAACAAATATAGTATACCATAAAGAGAGATAAGTGTGAAAGAGAATGTAGTGGATAGATTTCTTTCTGTTATGCATCCAATGAAATATACAAATAAATAACTGGGGACCAACTAGAGAAAAAACACTAATACTTAGGGGAGAATTGGAGAGGTGTTTGAGACCTCCTAGGAACCTCATTTTCATGCTAAATTGAAGAAAATTGAATAGGTTTGATCCCCCTCATTCCCATTTAAAAAAACGCAACCCAAGCATTACACTGTGTTTAACTATTATAAATCATATAATAGTTATACGATGTATTACTACTATACATAATTTGTTATATAGGGTAATACATGGAGATTTTGACATTAATAATCTCACAATATACACCATGGAACAATAATATTCTATATAAATGATTTAAATTCTATGAAACTAGTAGAAACAGATAATTTTCTCAGCCATCTATCCTTCATCTAGGGTTTGCTGAACCCCAATAACATCCACCAAAATTTGAACACCACTTAATAAAAGGTCTTAGAGATTAAAGACATTAAGAATTTGATTATTTTTATTAGTTTTTATTTTTTCCTAATTACAAAACTCAAAATTTCATGTATATATGAAAAAAATGGCCAACTAAAAAACCCACGATGGTATCCTTGTACGAGAGATAGAAAAACCATACAAAATGATTTTAAAGATCTATAGAAGTGAAATATTTTATGTGTGTTAATGTGATCCATGAATCGTTAAGATAAATATACCACATTATTTATGTAGTAATGTTTTATATTATAATTACTTCATTTTAATTTTGTTTTCAAATTATAATTAATTAAATACTTATAAGAATTACATTAATAGTATATCAAATTATATAATATTTTAACAAGTTATTTAAAATTCATAAATATATTTATATGTGGTAATTAGGATGATAAATTTTATTAATGATCTTAGCTTAGATATTAACAAACAAAATTTCTTTTATATGTAAAATATTAACTCTTTAATATTAAAAAATTCATCACCACAGTAAGGGAAAAATTGGTCATCCAATGAATTAAACTGATTGAGAAATATTAAAATAAAATAAAATCATATAATATTTTTATTGGATGAATGAAAGAAAAATATATAACCCTTATATTATAATAAATGTCATTTTAGAACCCTTTTAAATTAGTTAATCAAATATTATACTATAATATTTATTGTATTTCCCCATGTGAGATTAGTAATATTTAAAAAAAACATTTATTAAATGATTAAAAATTTAAAAAATTATTATCACCAACCATGTGAATGATGTATGGATTGAAATATCAATAATTATCCATTTATGTGTTATTTTTTCTTCTAATGTAATTTTCCCCACCCAAATGGGTAAAAAAATTAATCATCAAAATTGTCAAAATGGTTACCATAGAGTTGAAACATATATATAAGTGTGAAAACATCAAATAAAGTTTTCAATATTTTGTTGATTGAGATTATTTAATTAAATAAATATATTATATTTTAATTATATACCTATTGAGACTTTTTCACAAAAATTAATTTACAATAATAACATACTTTATGAAATTATTAGAATTCCCTCCTGTCACTTATCAAAGGGAACCCCTCTCTTATAATATTCAGGCATAAAGAACAATTTTATCCTAATACCTACCCAATCCACATAATAAATTCGTTACCAACATTATAATTTTTTTGGAATAATACTAACCATATAGGGCATAATTTTTAAAGAACAAGAGTTTGTCTGAAGATGATGTATGGCCTTTAACTGAATGCTTTAGTTTAATTTCTTCTTCAACCTCCTAAACATAATATTCAATCATGAGGATATAATAACCAAAAAATATTACATATATTGATCTAGTGTGATGTTAATGTAATTACCTATATCTATCACCTCTTCCATCAAATGGGAAATGAATTCAGTGCACAAGTGTACATATGATTATCACCTTCCAAACTGATGTAATTCATCTTCAATATCTGCCTATAATGGATATTTATAATGATTGATTTAATATATATGTATATATATATTAAATTAATTTAATCATTATAATTCCTACAACTTTATATATCATCTATTTTTATACCTTTCTATTCACTGATAAATGATAATGTTCCACTTGTGTATATATGGATTGCCTCCTCTAAGAAGTGATATGATACTTTTTCCATCACATAATGATATAGATGGTATATATAATTGAATTTAATTAAATAATATTTTTACATGATAAAATTATAATTAGAAAATAATTAAATAATACATTTATTCTTTCCACCATGAATAGTAAAAAATGGAAATGTAGTTTATTCATATATACTGCATACCATATCCATGACTGTAAAATTGTAAATTTTTCAAAACCATTATTCATTATTAGTTTAAAAATAATAATTTATTTATAAAAATTATATTTATGTAATTATTATTCTTCGTAATATTATGGAATAATGATATCATTAACCATGGTCAACTTACTCATGTCATTTTGGACATGTGAGCTGAAAATCATCAAAACATTCATCATGAACATAATTGAATAAATAATTGATTATATAATAATAAATGAAATATTAAACATGAAAAATTTCTTAATATATTAAAAGAAATACACAAATTAAATATTTATTATGAAAAACAATGTATGTGATGAATGAGACTCAAGGTAAGGGTAACATTAGCTTACAACCATGTATTGAAATGTTAAATAGTTTTAATTTTTAAGTGATGTTAATCCATTTTCATATTGTTAAAAATATTTTTTATATGTATTTATGGGTAAATAAATAAGTTATAATTGAATATTTATATAACTTTTAACATTATTTCCATTTTTTACAAAAGGTGACATTTTGGAAAACAAATTTCATTCATCTCAAATGAGAAATTGAGTGTTCTATTTTAATGTATTTAGTGCCCATAAATTTTCCAACTAACTGATACATAATTTAATATTTGGATTCCATTATAATATTTAATAATAAAGAAATTCCCTTTTTATAGTAGATTAATTTTTGATAATCTTTTTTTAAAATCATAGGGAATATGGATATCCAAATGTCTTTTGAATATAGGGTCAAAATTATTAAATGTAGGTTTATAATGAAAAGATGAAAGTTTAAATTGTTAAATTCATTATATGTTACTATATCATTATAGTTGAAGATTGGGAGATCCTGATAAATATTATATTCATGGGTGTTTTTTATACAACTTAAATGAAAGGGTGAGAACAATACAACTTATATAAATGGGGGAGCCAAATATATCTTATATGATAGGGTGTCATAGATTATTGAATGTGTCATGATTTAAACATCCTATAAGTAATTATTTTTATGACTATGTGGGTTTCTCCTAAGATATGTATTTATCACACTATAGTTCTGATTTTGGTAGATGGAGATAACTATAAGGAATTATATTAACATTGAATGTGATGTAAAATTTAATTATGAGAAGTCATGTGGAATGATCGTTGGAGCCAAATATGTTGTGATCATGCCTATTATGTTTTCAAAAAACCTGATTAATGATGTTGACCTTAAACAACTCTCAGACTCACCAAGATAGGGAAGGAGTTCACTGCGATTCTGGGTAATAGAGTCCCTATGGGAAATATGATTTGATTTACATTGTGTAATGAATTTGGTAAGAATAACCTATGTAAATTCATTAGAGGAAGAATAATATTTTTTTATTGTGTAAAAGAAGTACACAATTATAGTGACTATAATTGAACAATTAAGTGTTTTATTGACAAAAGGGATGAGAATATTGGCCTCCATTAGACATCATCGAATTTTATGTGTTTTATGTATGTAATAAATTGTAATTATTAAACTAAATGTTCAATAAGTAAATATATTGAAGAGAATCAGTAATGAAGTGCCAGTAATGGTTATATTGAAAAAGATGATGAGAACACAGATGGAATGTGAGAAGAATGTTCAATTATGATATATAATTAAGAATCCTACTTATGTATTATCGATGATGTGGAATAATAGATGTTTGTATGTTTTAAGGATTTAGGAATTACGTTATATGAATGGTGAAATTAACATTGATTGTCCCATTTGTGTTTTACACTAAAGATTTAAAAGATTCAATTTAATGTTTCTCATAAATTGGAAAACTGATTTAATGGCAAGGTGAGGTTGACATAAGCACATGAATAAGAGAAATTAAACCCTCAATATGTTTCTTATGTTATAATAATTTTTTTTGGAAAAAGTTGTATTCGATATATGTAAATTGGATTGTACCGATTACCTTGAAACAAATTAATATCTTTTGGACAACAAGTTCATGCTATCATGGATAAAGATTACAACTTCATATATTTATGGACCATATCGATATATACATGGAATAAGGAATCATTAATGTTTTCTAGAAGTATTTAGAGTAATTCATGTTATTATCATGTTTCAAGAGATTATTTGATGAGTTTATTAACATGCTTGGAAGGTGACATCCAACATCTACTTTTGGATATATGGGGGATCAATGTAAAGTTGATTTAATGAATTTTTTTCTATTGTTTTGGATTTTCATATTTCATAACGAATATAAGGATAAACATTCATGAAAATTTTATGTAACAATTAATAAGAAGTATTTATATATTGATATTATATTGGAATCCATGGTTAAAAGTCTATTTACTAATTAAAATTATTTTAAGGATGCCAATAATGTTTATTTTTTAAATTATAGTACTATGGTTTTAGAAAAGTAAATCATGTTTGTAAGTTGATAACCAGTCATGTTTGGTAAGACCATGGGTCTTAAGTCCCTTACCTAATTATGATAAGGGTTTCCTAACTACCACTGGCCTACGTTATGTCTTGGTTAATGTATAAATTTTTTTATGAATATTTATTTATGATTAAATAGTAGTGTTAATTTTTCGGTTCATATATTAACTTATTAACAACATTTAATTTTAAGGATTGTTATAAAAAAATAGTTATAACTTTCATTCTTTAATAGGACTTAATATCTACTAAAATGTATTTTTGTGCATTCGTCAAAATAGCTAATTTCTGGACATCCATTTATTAATGTAATGGATAAACTAGAAATCTATTAAGGAAAACCAAAGATTAAAATATTGTTTATAGAAAAATTTCATGTTTTTATACTTCCTCTCATTCCCAGTGAATAATTAATTAACCAATTATAGGATCATGACCAAAAAAATATATTTTCCTAATACATAAAATTTTGATGGACTGATGGCCTTATATAAAATCAAAAATTTATGACTTTCAGGACATCATGTTTTCTAGGATCATTCACCAGTTTTTTATTTAGGTCCTCTATCACTCCTTAAAAATATTTACAGTATTCCACCTTGTCTAATATTCACTCCTAACCAATTTCTGCTATATAGAAACCATGAGATATAGTGCATTGTGTAATTGTTATGGTTAAAAAAAATTAATTGAAGTTTTATTGTTATTTTTTACTAATGGGTTTCTATGAAATGAAAATTCACTTATTTATAATTTCATAAACCAAATTAATTACGAGGGTGTAATTTAGTTTAATGCGGTATAATGTAATACACTATGATTTTGAAATTGTTTTTTAGAATTCATTTAAACTTTTTATATTTATAAAAAAATTGAAAATACGTTTTTATATTAAAACACTATGTAAAAAATTACTTCCACATATAACTGACTTGTCTTGGGCTACACGTAATATCGACATGGAATACATTACACGAAACACCGAGTTTCTACGAAGAATCATTATACTTTTATAATTATTTAAATGGAATAATTGTAAGCATTTCATTATAATTAATAATATGAATTGTAATAACTAATATATAAATATTTTGGATAATAGTTTTATTGAAATATAACATATTGGTGAAAAAAGATAAAATAATGTTTTAAAGTCCTTATATGTTTAAAAGTACTATTTTCTCTAATGAACTATTTTTAATACCCTTATATGAAAAATAATAAAATAAATTTTATGATAATTTCTAACATTAAATTGTAAAAATAAACATGAATTTTAAATATAGAATGTCTAAATTAGTTGATGTTGAATTTTAGATGTTTTTATGAGAACCTTAATTTGTTGATAAATAGTGAATAATATTGCGATTTAATTCAAATCTGACTCTTCGTATGATTTATTTATAAGTTTAAATTATATTTTAAAATGGATTATAATGTAAATTAGATAATATTGTTATCAATTAGTTTAATTTATGTAATTTATCTAAAAATCTCATTTAAATTTGTTATAAAAACTTAGCAATAGTTTGGACGTTTTTACATTAAAACCCCGCAGTGTCGTCCCATCAGTGGGATTAACATTAAAATATTTTTTAATATATTTGTGATTTTAATTTGGTAAATGGATAACATATATAAAAACAGAATAATTTTTAATTTATAATAAGTTAAAATTTGTTTTTACCCAAAATATTAGTGAAAGTGATTGAAATTAATTTCAGTAGTTAAGAGAAAACTTTGGTTAATAAAGTTATAAACAATAAATTTTGATGCAAAAGACCTATAAACGTGTCCAAACCACATTATGGTTCCATTAATATTCCATTAAACAACCATAATTTATTTTTTTTGGTTTTTTATGACTTTTTTTAGGTAAAAACGTGGGTAAACCGTATTTTTATAGAAATGCCAAGTGTGTTCTTTAACATCCATATAAAAGGCCACCACTTCTCCCACTACTTCACAGCACCAAAACCAAATAAAATTTGTCAATATCATCCCAATAAACTTCCCAAAATCTATCTATTATTTCTATAGTCTTCCGTATGGACATAAATAAATCCATTTAAGCCTTTTCCCACAAACTAAAAAGAGTTACCCGATTAACAAGTCACATGTCCTCTCAAACTACATTCTATAATTTATTCTCGCCACCCCTCCACTCAATTTATCCCATTAAAGTGTAACATAACTAGAATAAAAAATATAATAGGATTTGTTTATTAATAATTTTTACCTAATCATACACTATCATCGGTCAAATAGGTAACAAAAATAATGTTAATGTGCACGACGAACAACCACCTCATGAAACGATGATTGTTCATTTTTCCTTTACCGCCACTCATGGTGGAAGTTATGAGGGGTAGTATTTTTATATATTTTATATAGTATATTTTTTATTTATTATTCATTAATTATTTTTTACAAAAAATGTATTTAATCCTTTCATTTTGTGTTAATACAATAATTTTTTTTCTGAAACGGTGCCCCCCCTCAAAGAGATGTGATTCATTCATACACAACAAGAAATGTATTAAAGATGGTTTTCATGACTATAAATTATATATATATATATGAAATAAAAAAGATACTATATTAATTATATATTTTCATATATATATATATATATACATATATGTTTTACTTTCATTCTTTTAAAACGTCAATTAATCAAATGTGGCTTTCGTGCATACGTACGACTTACCATCTCCATTAATAATGTATAATGTTTTGTTATTATATATTATATAGATTAGTATAATTACAATATAATGAATATAAATTACATTTAAATCATGTTTTAAATTCTTTTAATCATGATATAATAATAAGGACCAATGATATAACAAATTAAGACACATGGAAAAAACAAAGTGGATATTACGCAAAGTGAAACCTTAACATATAATTGTTATCAAGATAGTAATATAATTCCATAATCCGAAAATATATGGTATTATATGTAACAATATAGTCCTTTGATAAATTTTTAATAAATTTATATTTATTATATAGGAGGATTGAATTAGTTTAACGATAGTCAAGACACAAAGAAAGTGCATTTCATCATACTTTTAATTTATCTGAGATACATTGTTTATTCACCAAAAAATCATTTTATGTGGTCTATATATTCTACATATATGTATTAAATGATTATTATACATATATTTTTGGCTATTAACATATACATTATATGATTTTTATTTCATGTGGATAAATTTTCAAATGATACCAAATCGGTAAAATAGTTTTGTCTCAATTCGATTTCATTGAGACACTGGTTTTATTATGCAACTACAATATTTTTATTGGATTATATAATTCTATTTTACATAACATATCTTGAATCTAAATCATTACATTTTACTTTAAGCTTAATTTAATTTTACATTCTTACATTGAGGTATTTTTCCATGTTACAATCTGATATGTTTTGTTTGGAACAATTTCATCGCTTTCCATGATTGTTTATGATTATGCCTAATTTGTTTAAAACATGTAATGCATATATCAAGAAAAATCATGAATAATCCTATCCTTTTATTATAAATGATATATTAATGTATTAGTACCAATTTTATACACTATATTCCATAATGTATTTTTGAAATTATTATAAATATAGCTTGACTATACCCTCACTTAGATCACATATATGTATTCCTTCAAAAACATGTTTTCTAAAAATGATATCCATGAATAATGTACTATTATCCTATAATCATTAAAATTAATTTTTACATTTTTCTATTACTAATGTCTTCAAATGAATCTTAATTTCACTTTTTGAGAAATGCATTTTTCAATCCTTTTATAGTGAAAAAGAAATGTTCTACCTACTTCATAGTGCTTGTATGAATTTACCCACTTTCATTTCTATGAATCTTTAATTTAATGTTTAAAAGGATATTTTTAATGTAAAATTTTATACAAATAATTTTTAAATAATTTTTTTGGAATTTTATTTCAATTTTTTAATCAACTTTGGTAAAATAGTTTTCAAGGTATTCATTTTCAAAATGATTTTTAAATTATTTTCTATGTTTTTAAGAAATATTGTTTTCAAAATGTTTTAAAGTATTATTTTATAAGTTATTATGAATTTATTTTTTAAAATTTCATAAAATATTAGTTTATATTATTATATTCAACAATTTTCACAAAATCATTTCAAGCATCTATTAAACATTTTAATTGAAAATTATTTTCGAAATATATTCTAGATTATTTTATATGTATTCATGTAATACTATCTAAAAAATTATTTCAAGTATTTTTTATAATTTTGAAAAGTATTTTCCAATAATTGGTTGGGAAATGGTTTTCAATATAATTTTATACATTTTCAAGGAAAATTATTTTCAAATATTTTTCAATATATCTTTATTTGTTTTTAAAGAAATATGTTTCCAAATAGGATTGAAAGGATTATTTTTAAGATTTCATGATTCTTTTCAGAAAATGGTTTTCAAATGTTAATTTTTTTTAATGATATCTTTTTCCTATATTAAAAGGTATTTGATTAATAAAATAATTTTAAAATTTCTTTCCATGTTATTTTCCATCAATGAAGACATCTGTTGAGGTTACTCATTCCCTTCAATGAAATGATACAAAGTTTCCATTTTTATTTTATATTGAATGGTTTATGTTTTTATGTAATGATAATTGGTAAATAATACTCTTTTCCATTACTAATATGATTTTGAAACATGCTTCTTTTTCATGGGTTGTGATTATGATTAAATTATTATGAAACCTATCTATTTTCAAAGTTTCTGATATGATTACATGTTAAAAATACACATTTAATTTAATGGTTTATAACATTATTTCTAATGATCTAGTGTCACATGTATGTTTTATTTCATTATTATATGGGTGGAACCTGTGTCTCCCTAAAATGTATTAGGTAAATATAGATACATCGTTAGATAGACTTATTTGGTGTTGGGAATAAACCATAACTATTTAGATGACTATGAGTGTGAACCATGACTACCAAAATTGTATGATGAGTGAATTAATGCTACCTAGATGGCCATGGGAGTAAACCATGACTACCATGATCAAATGGGTAGTTAACCCATACTAGTTATATTATCCCAGTAGTGATTCCTTTGATATAATATAAATCATATTATATGAAAATGTTATTGGCAAAATTTCAGTTTTTTATTCCTATGTTATTATTTAATGTATTATGTTCATCATTTTATAAGGATTCATGTCATATGAACTTCCATGATTTATTCCATGTTTCATTTATATGATCAGTGATATGCAGGGTATGATATTATATTTTCATGATCTTCTTATCATACCCTTATGTTCCTTATTTTGATTATATATCTCACTTTTTTACCCTTACTGAGCAACTGATATCACCATTTTTATGTTTATTTCACTTGGACAGAAAGATATTCTTTATTATTTATGTGTCTAAGAATTTTGGCAATCAAAAATAACCTAGTATGAGATAATTTTTCTCACTTATGTATGAGTGTTCATGATTCCTTGTTTTCAAATAAATTATACAAGTTTTTTATTTTAGAATATATTTTTATAATGTTTTATGTATTCAATAAATTTTATGTAATGCTAATGTATAAAAATATGGGGTTTCTATAGGCGATGACAGAAATAAACTACATTAGTTGGAGAGGTGGTATGCATCTATCCACAAGAATGATAGCTTCCTTTCCCATTTTATGTTGGTTAGAGAAGCATATTGGATTTTAAATATAATAAATAACATGGAAATTTTTTTAGATACTTATTTTATTATATTATGTAGGTTCATGAATATTTTTGGGTAGCCTAAGAATGTATAAAACATGCATGATTACAAAAATACCTCTTATTCATATAGCTTCCGAATGATTATTTGAAAAGATCATCTAGAGTGGATGCAATATTAATGATTACATTACGAATATTTTAGGGTTATATGTAAGGGACATTTTTTATATTTGGATGAAGATAATGTATCTTTCTGTGTAATAAAATGAGAAGTGAATTATCCCATTTTTAGTAGAAAGGAGGGGATTTCATGGAATTTCTAAAAATACTATATTAATATGAACTTATTTTCATAACCAAATGAATCTAAATTATTAATACACAAAGATAAGAGGAGTTTGAGTAGAAATACTCTCATCCAAAAAAATTTGAAAATCTCATATCACATTTTTACACTTATATTATAATATATTTGACTTTATGGATCTATTATTTTATTTAAATTTTGTTTCAATCCCTTATATATGGATAATTAAATTTGTAGTGAGTTTATAAAGAAAATCACTAGTAATCCATGGGTTTGGGAAATAAAATATATGGTAATTTGTATGTCATGTGAATGTATCATGATTGATATATTGTTTGTTTAAAACATGCTAGGGGAAATAAAAAATTTAAAACCTTATATAATGGAATCTCACATGGTCATCACATGGTTTGTCAGACATTTCAAGATTCCTAAGTAACATTGTGACATAGATCCCTCTTAGACCGATGCAAGAAAATGATTTTTGTAAGGTTTGGAAACATTTGTTGTGAATCTATTCCCCCTTTAAAAATTGAAAATGTATAGTTATCCCTTTCATGATATTAAGTATCACATCCAATTTCATCCATTCTTTCTTCTAAAATATCCCAAAAAATGATCCATTTTGACTATGTCTTCCAATGTACCATTCTTTTTTATCACTAGGTCATATGGAGTACCTTTTGGTGCATATGAATGTTATATATGAGTCCGACTCTCCTCATTCCTTTATTTTATACAATGAGGATTATGGTATTTTTTGTATTCTTTTAAATCCCTAAAAGCCTCCTTTTATATTAGATATTCGGTTGGGCATTTAATGGGTTATTGGATCTGGATCTAAGGCTAAGGTTAGGTGATATTTTTATGGATATGATGTATGTGGTATACAAGTTGTATACCAATGTCCTGCTGTCAAATTATTCATGCGTTATTTGATATTTCCTTCCTATTGATGTTTATTTGTTTCATTTATTGATATTGAATAAAATTAAAAGATAATTTCTATTTTAAAATCATAATCAGACCAATGGGCTGAATTTAATTTTATAAGACCAATTTAGGTCCACCTAGTGTTAAGAAATCATTATCAATATTTTAAACGTGTGATGTTAAGCATAGAGTTTAATTGAATTGAAATAGACCATGTGAAAAATATGTGGAAATGTTAGTTTAAACCATAAGGGGTACAAATGATAGTTTTATCCAGTTATTATAAATGGAATAAGGTATTTTTTAGAATGTTGTTAAAAAGAGTTAAATGAACTAATTTCAATGTGTAAAATGTCATGTGAATTTATAATGCAAATGCATAAATGGATTGTGGAATAAGAATTGATGATTATGTTGAATGGGATAATGAATTCAAACTGAGTAATGGGTTACAGGGTTTAATTTATGTGAATTTTTGAATATCCTTGATTGTTAAAGGTAATAAAAAGGAAATGGGTTCAATGGGTAGTGTGATATAAATGGAGAATGGGTTATGGGTTATGGATTGTTGTTGAGTTATAAGAAAATAAATATTAATTATCAATGATTTGTGTATGGAATATATTATGTTGTGATATAGTAAATGTGTTAAATGGATAAATATGAAAGTGAACTTGTCTTTATTATTTTGGGGTGTTTTTCATGACGATCTATTCCCATAGGTCAGGTTATACTGAGGATCCAAACCCCACCACATATAGCACAAGTTAGGAAATGGTTCTAAGGCTATATACCCCTAAATGATCCATTGGATGAGACTTGTTGTACCGAGGAACCTAGGTAAGTGTGATGTGATTGTTTATGAATGTTTTATCCATATTGGGATAGGGAACTTATATTATTTCATTTTAAATGATAATTTCGTTCATTAGGACATTGCGTAAATGATTTAATTGCCTAAATTTTGGAAAATGTGAATAAAATTGTTTTAGTAGAGAATAAAATATAAGTGATGAAAATGGAAATAATGGTGTAAATGTTTAACTGAATGTTGTTAACTAATTTCATTTGTGTTTTATTTTCGTTTCACATGTATCTTATTTATAAATTCATGCAACATATGTTTATCTAAAAATTTTTCTAGAAATCATTGGTTGTAGACTACTGTTTTGTACTCAAACCCTTCTCATGCATCCATTTTGTACTAAAGAACATTTTATTCATTATAGTCAAGGACAATGTCAGGGGACCTATGCTAGGGAGTTGACATGGGAATTGGATTTTCATGGATTAGGATCCAAACATAGAGATAAGACCCATTTTTGGGAGTAACATGTTTGTCCCTATGTTATGTTTCCTCACTCTTACCACTTTTTTATTGAATCCAATCTATTTTCCAACAAAGTAGGAACCCTACTCATCCCATGGTATGTCCCTAAGAGTGTTCCGGATCCCCACGGATTTGTATGAGGTCTAAGTTATAAAAATATTTCGAATTATTTACATGATTTTATAAACATAAAACAACAAACAAATCCAATAAACCGAATCTGGATTTTTCAAACTAAAAAATCTATTAATAAAATTGATATTTGAATTAAAAGATCTAGAAAAAAACCCAAAGACTATAACAAAGTAATAATTTCATAAATAATATCCCAAGAACCTCTTTATGGTAAGGGGAATTTTCCTCAATCCAACTCTTTATCACTCCGACAAGAAGAACTACTTGAAAAAAAACCACTAGCACTAAAAAATTTACCCAAACCTTTGACAATATAACCAATTATACTTACTAACAAGGGGGTAAGTAGCGTGTGAGATAAATACCAGTAAGATTACCCTACAAAATGATTCCATGTGATAATCATTATAAGATAAAAATCAACCAAGTTAGTAAATATTAAACGCTAGTAACAACTTATAAATGAGGAAATAGTAAATAAAAATAGTTTTCAAGTGGTATACTTTAATAAAAAATATTAATAGAATGAAAATTCTACTAAATTCTACCATCCAAACATAGTGTTTGCTAAGAGTATGTATAAAATATCTACTCATCACTAGAAATGGGAAAACAATCATAATTACTACCTCGATGTGGGCCATAGATATCTCATACTCAGTGAATGTAACCATGAAAATATCTATTCTCATTCACACAACCCACTAGTAGGGATCATACCCATAATTTAGTAGTCCCAAAACAGAATCATCATAATATTTTAGTTATTTTCTCATCATCAAACATGCTACCATAAATAAGGGCCAAACCCAAAGTGATCTATAGAATACTTGTACACGACAACCCACCTAGTTACCCATGTTTTCACTCTTGTTATCAATCAAGTTCCACAAAACATGAAATAAACATTGTACATAAAAATATAACTTCCCTGTTACACACACACAAAACATCCCAAACACATGTCACCAGAAACTCTTTTTCATTCAAATTAGTTTTGTAAATCATACTCACGCCAAAATAACCCACAACACGTTTCACATCTCTTTCACACTTCAAAAAACATTTATACAATTTCAAAAAACTATTCCAAGAATGTAAACATCACATAACCACATGTTCACATTATAATAGACCATTTAAAAATCACACACCTACCAAAACAGTTTGACAATATATTTGAAACTCTTATATTAATTAGGAGACCGTTTTTTACCTTCACAAAACAATTAGAAAGAGTGTAACCATGTTTTTCACATAAAATCCTTTTAAAAAATCTATTTTAAGACCAACAGAACACCATTATCACATAAAACAAGAATTGGAATCCGTAACACAATTTAATAAAATTATTCCATGAATTATATGACAACCCCTATGAACACAACATGGAATATAAACAAAAATATTCAATTTTACACAAAAATGCCACTTAAAAACCAACCACCTAACAAATACCTCCAAATTTTATTTTTGAACCAAACACAATAGAATAAAAGTATGATAAAAATATAAATCATGCAAAACTAACTCATGAAATAAAAATTACACATGTAATAACATACCATTTGTGCCAAAAACTCCCAACCGTTGTGAAAACATCAATTGCACCCATTCTGTACCACAAGAATGTGAGATCAATCCCTAATCAACAATATTTCACCCACATTACACAAAATATATCCCTATATTTGAACCCTAGCAGCAGGATATTTTAGAACCTGAAAAAAGTGGAAGAAACCCTAAGCAAATGGGAGGAGTGTGAGAGGAAACTCACTTATTTGAGGGTTCATGAAGAAATAATTCCAAATCCACCGTAATATGAATTTACAAGTAATTAAAAATGGTAGAGAGGATCTAGTGATTCTGAGTGGGTATATTGGAGACATAAATGTGGGATGAGAGTGGAAATATAAGGGTTTATATAAGTATGAAATTACCTTCTCAAATATGGATGATTTGAAAACCTATGAATGTTTTTCCGCAATCTACGATGAAATTTAACTCCAAAGATCTAATATAGATAATGGGGGTGCTCCTCGGATTATTATAGGTGTAATAACAAAAATTTAGCAAACAATTAATCATATATTGAAAATTTAGAAAAATAATTTAATGGATGAAATTGGATTACAGGATGGCTTAATACCTTAATAAAAAACCAAAATCTGTCATTATTATGGATTTCTATATGGTCTAAATTGATTTGGTGGTTTTAATATACCATTGGATTCTAATTGGGAATTTGAATGGGTGTAAGATAATGAAAAATGAAGGACTTGTAAATGAATTAAAATTTATTTTCATATCTGGAAGTGGTATCACGGTTTTTTCCAAACATTTAAAACCCCCCATTTCAACGAAAATGCATGGGAAACCCCCAAAAAATCAATAATAGAAATTAAATGAAAAATAAATTTAAAATAATTCATTTATATGCCTATTATCTCCCCCATAAAACTTTTCTCCATCAGAAATCCACAACAAAACCCAAAGAAAAAACCAAACACATCCGAAAGGCCAATATGAACTCGTTTCCATGTTTCTCCTACCCCCAAAAGGCCAAAACACCTCCAATTGATCAATAATGTAGGGAATACCATCACCAACCAAAATATACACCACTTCCTAAAACAATCAATCATTTTAAAACTATATCCCAAAACAAATATCTCACACAGTATCGAAACAAGAATTATGAAACTTATATGGAATGAACAATGAAACGAATGAGGTCACCACAGTCATAAAACAAAAAAAAACTGTTCGGTGCACTCCAATACCAATGTTTACTCATAAAGAGTGTTGGACGTTAAATAAATCCAAAAGAGACAACATATTTCCAAAACAACTCAGGAGAACAAACCATGTTACTGATACGTGGAAACACAAAATAATCTCCCCCTTATGGGGCAAATCAATTTTTTTCACTTGTTAGAATCGGTACACTAACAGGGGGAGGCCTGAATGGAATCCCAAAATATGTGGAGAAAATTCATTAGAATTTTCCAAAATAACTTACATGGGAGTCATAGTGGGTTTCCCTGCCTTAAGAACAGACCATCATAACTCACTAGCATAGGCTGATATAAAAAGACTATAGAATTTAAATAGTTAGAATTACCACACAGTTTGGGAAACTGGGCACTAAACGTGCATTCAATTATTTCAAAAGTGGATGCTTCACATGATTACATGGGCCGAGGCACATGGTCGTCCAATGACCATGTAGTTGACACTGTCTCTTCTCAAATGGTTTCTTAGGTTTCCGCATGGTCACTAATAACCAAGAACAAATAGTTATCTTCAATCTACCTTGCCCAAATTGAATAGTTTTCCAAAAACATTTAAAGGAAACCCAAGTTAATAACATGAAATTGGGTTATAACATGGAAACAAGGTCCTACAACCTCTACTGTCGAACATGAATAACATGAACAAGACAACAACATCGATGGCCTAAACTAATACAATCTTTCATAATGAGTATAGGACATTGACCAATGGTTTGAATGATCCCAGGATTCCACCAGACTAAATGCCTGCTTCATTCTGGGACTTATGGTAGGAGCTCAAATGATTGAAGCATATATGGCCTCACAGTTAGTCTTTGGAAACCCCCTGAACATAAATTCTCCCTTTAGTGTCATGAGAAGTATCCCATGATCCCATATGGGTTCTCTATGACATAACACTTTCCAAACATAGTTTACCCTAACCTGACATTTCACTATAACTAGTTCTTTTAAGATACACACACATCACCCTTGTTTCTTCGGATGAGAAACAGATAGTTGAAGGGATCTTGAATCACCATCCTTTAAACTATTTATGCCCATATTTCTCGAATGAAGACACACTTCAGATAAAACAAAGACTCACAAAAGATTTTAAAACATCACCTTTAGAGTAAAATGATCACACGACATCACATGGAATCATCAAATAGGACCATTGTTAATAATATAAAAAATAGATAGAGTGGGACCTTATACAATTTCTCCAAACATCAATTTTTTTTGAAAGTGGGCATAATTGAATCTCATGAATAGATTTCCAACACAGGTGGTTTAATTTGAACCCCTGCATTAAAGAAACTATGATGTACCCAGTTTCCCTCTTAAACACCATCCACACTAACAACCCCATAATACTATCACCTTTTACAACTATCGTATCTTATGAAACAAAGGTCTATTTCAACCTATAGTGACCAATATCTTACTACAAAAGTTTCCTAAATACCATGTGAGGAAATGGTGAACACTCAATCACCAATGATCAAGAAAAAGATTCCTCATATTGATCAACTATAGGATATTTCAATTGGAAAAAATATGGGTTTGACTTCATTTGTGCACTAACCCTTTATAAGGACATGCCTTATCCAAAAAGGGAACCTAAGGACCAAACCAAGAGTTTCCATTAGTCATGTAATAACATAAACCATAACCAAACAGATGAGGGGATCCACTATAAAATAATCCCAATATATTTCTCATAAGAAGAACACTAACCAGACCTTCAACCCAACTAACTAACCAAACACAAACCCAAAACATATTTCAAACTTGAGGGGTTATTGGACTCAACAATTCCACAACTACAATATTTCCAAAAACAAAGAATACACACCATCCCAAATTAGTCATCAATACATCATGTTTTCCATTAAAATCATCGCATTGAAGGCAATGGGTTTTTCGATTAGCGCATCCACCAATGGTACCCCTTGGGCCTCACACATGCGTGTTTTTGTGCCACACTAGGAAGCATCCACATATCCATCTTGAAAATCATCATGTAATGCCACTAACCATTTATCATCCCATATAACCCCATGAATGTGCTCTCTCATGGAAATTCAAAAGGTTAAAATGAAAATTCCTTTCACTTTTCTAAACCAAAACATTCAACTGATACTTCCTTTTTCTTAATTCCACTGTCCATGAAATAAATTCCCAATTTTTGTCATATTTTTCTTTTCAAAAGATCAACAATAAATCAAAAAAATATCATATTCAATTCATGCACATTAATTTAAAATCATTTCATCCCTTTTCAAACACATGTAATTTCATGACAAACATTATTTCATGAATCCTTATTAAAATGGGAACTAAACACTTCACATTTTAAAATAATATTCAAAAATTTCATAAAACATTTAAAATGATATGTAGTTACCAAATCAGAATCCATTTCCAAAATCTACAGAAGACCTCCAAGACATTCCTTCCCATAAAAAACACCTTTCAATAGTTTAGAAAACTCTATTGGAAACATTTTTTGAAAACCTATTATAAGTTTTTCCTTCTTTCAAAAGAGGTTTAAACACACCATTTTCAATTTCAATTAAATTATGAAAATTCAGGTATACCATTCCATAAATCATGCCACTTACTCTTTACTAAAAAATATTTTCATAAAATATTATATTTCATAAATAAAATAATTTTTTTTTAAAACCGAGTCCCATGATTCCATCATTTAGAGACACAATACAATACAAGAGAAAACATGTTTCGGTGGGTGACTCAGATATATTGTTTGTGGCCATATACCAATCACTTCACCATCATGAAGTGTGTTAAAAGGGAAAAATCCATAGATCCACATGGTTTTCTAGGCCCTGCAATCTCATTGAGACCATTAGCCCAACTCTCTTTGCATTTCCCGAAATAATTATCAATCCCATAAAACCAAAGGAGTCAAATGAATCTTGATTTTCTGTAGAAACAAGAATCACGACACAAGTTGTGTTGTCTAGGTACACTACTTGTAATTAGAATGTTAAGACCCAAAAATCCTTACTCTAGACTATCCATACTCTTCCCCAAAAAATATGACCCAAAGAGTGAATCCCCTCTAATACCATTTTTTCACGAACCGAAACCTCTTGCTATCAAAACTGGCACCTGATCCAACCCATGGCAAGGCCTGAAGGGCCTTCCAAATCCCCATGGTCTAGAAAACGTTCTAGTGTATAAAAAATGAAATTAGGGAATGATTTACCTGAGTTTATAAAATAAAAAAACAATGAAATCCAATAAACAAAATCTAGATTTTTCAAACCAAAACATCTTGTAAATTTTTTTTGAATTGAATTAAAAGATCTTGAGAAATACTCAAAGACTATAACAAATGAACATTGTCAAAAAGGGTAGCCCATGAACCTCTTCATGGAAAGCGGCACCACCATAAATCCATCTCTATAACATTGTGCCATGAAGGACCACTAGAAACAAGAACAAATAGCATGAAAACATTTCCCAAACCTACGAAAAATAACAATTTCTAAATGCACCCAGGGGTGTATATAGGGCGTGGGGTAAAGCCCGGTAAGAGTACAAAAAAATCCATTTGATATTCATTATAAGACACTAATCATGCATGTTTTTAAATAATAAATGCTAGTTATAATTTCCCAAAGATGCAACTTTTAATAAAAATAGCTTTAAAGTGGGCTACTATAAAAGAAATCAACACATTTATATTGAATAAAAATGCGAATGAATTTCTATAGCCATAAATACTGTATTATGATGGTATGTTTAAAATATCTAATGTGTACTAGAAAAGGGAAAAAAACCTTAGGAACTAGCTCATTTTGGGTCCCAGTTATGTCGTACTCGGTGCAAATAACAATAAAAATATATATACTCATGCACATGATCCACTAGTAGGGATCATACACATTACCTAGTTGTCCCACAACATCATCATCATCCATGTTTAGATATTGTTTTAATTATAAAACTTTCTATGTAAAATAGGTGCCCAACCCCATGGGATCACTATCATACTTGTACACGTCCACCCACGAAGATACTCGGGTTTTTCCCACATGTGCTCAATCAAGTTCCAAAATCCATGAAATAAAATTTTCACATAAAAATACTACTTCCAATTCACACTCACCAAAAATTCTACACAAAAGGTCACATGATTCCCTTTTTCATTAAAATTAATTTTGGAAATCGTACTCACACAAAAACAGCCCACAACATGTTTCACTTGACTTTCACACTTCAAAAAATCCCGTAAAAAATTTTACAAAACCATTACATTATAGTACACATCACATAAAAACCCTTTGACATTTAAATAGAAAATTTCAATACTACACTCTTACCAAAATAGTTTGGAAACATAGTTTCACCTCTTATATAAATAAAGAAAACAATTACATCCTTCACAAAACAATTAGAAGGAGCGTAACCATGATTGGCACATAAAATCATTCTAAACCTCATATTATAATACCAAAAGCATAAAAATATAACATCAAACCATAATTTTTTGCATAACATAATTTAATAAATATATTACATTATTCATACAATAACCCTAATGAGTACAACATGGAATACACATCAAAATTATTCATTTATGCACAAAAATGCCACGTAAAAACCAACCACCTAACAAATTATACAAACTATATTTTTCAATCCAAAAATAATAGAACATAATCAGGCCAAAAATATAAATCATGAAAAACTAACTCATCTAATAATGCTTAGACATGTAATCGCATACCATTGTGCCAAAAACTCTAAATTGTTGTGTGAAACTTCAATCACACCCCTATTACACCACAAGGAAATGAGATCATTACCTATTCAAAAATATTTCACTAATATTTCACAAAATCATACCCTTGGTATTAACCATTGCTATTGGGAATTTTATAACCTTTATAAAGTGGATGAAACCCTTAGAAAATAGGAGAAACATGAGAGGAAACTCACTTAATTGAGTGTTCTTGAAAAAATCACCCCAAATCCACCTAAAGGTGTATCTCCATGTAACCAAAACTAGTTGGGAGGCATAAATATTGCGAAGTGGGTGATTTTGGGACAGAAATGGGGGAAAGGGTGAGAATTGAACGGTTTATAAAAGAATCAAATTACTTTCTCAAATATGGATGATTTGGGAATCCCTGATACGTTTCCACCCAATATGAAATTCAAATGATCTCCAATTCTGGTAAATAGATAATGCAGGTGTGCATTGGGTTTTTTTATTCAGGGGGTGGAATCAAAGAAAAATGTAAACAATGAATGATATATTGAAAAGGTAGACAAATAATTTAATGTAGGAAATGGGCTTACAAGATGGAAAAATACCTTTATAAAAAATCAAAGTCAATCATTATTATGGATTCATATGGAGTAAAAATTGAAATGTTAGATTTAATATCCCAAAGGATTACAATTTGGAAGTCTATTTGGTGTAAAATATAGAAAAAAGAAGAATATATAAAAGAAAAATATTTTATTTTTAAATATGGAAATAGGCTCATAGTTTGGACTGAATATTGAATACCAAACATTTCCTCAAAAATGCATGGGAAACCCACAAAACAAATAAATAATGAAAATTAAATGAAAAATACCTTTAAAATAAGTCAATTATGAGACATTATTGGCATGACATGACAGATTTATTGTTTTTTGTCGGTTATAACTTATTTCAGATATGTTTAGTAATGAATGTTTCTTATTTATTATTTATTTTCTCCTTTATATCATAATTTATATGTTGATTAATAACTTGTTAAAGTGGGTATTTTCTCCCCACATGATCTATTAGACTCTCACAAATAGTCAGCATCATTTTTAATACATTGATTTGTGCTTGAGGTCATGTGGTGATCATGCTCAGTGGACCGGTTTATTGTCTCTCAGGTGACGAACATTAAAAAGTCTTATCAGAGTTTTATTTTCTTTGATATTATGATTTTTGATACTCTAAAATACATTAGGAATTGTTTGGACATGGAAATTAGTTTGTTAATAGGAGTAATTGTCCCACATATGAGGGAAAACCCAATTGCACGTGATGGTAATTGTTGGTCTTGATGTGTGATGTTACAATTTAGTCTTATTTCACCAATGGTTGATGCGCTTGTCCGGTGATGTGACTATTTTTTATAGTTTCATTGTGGTTGGAATTGGTTTAGTTGTTTCATTCATGAATTATTATAGGAACCTATGGATATAGGTGGCATGAATCATGATATGCACAAACAATATGGGTGTGGAGGACATGAAAGGTAGACTAAGATTTATTCTCTTCAATAATTGAAGAAAATTATTTTTAATAAACATGACTAAAATGGATAATAAGGTAATGATTTTAAGGAATGGTTAACCAATTGTTCATAATGAAGGGTTTTATATGAGTTAAGTTTTCAGTTATAACATGTTTTGAATGGGCATGGTGTTCAAAATAAATAGGTTTATATGTGATAGTGGAAATCATGGAATGGATGTTACATGAAAAAACATGTCATTGTATAAATTGTTTTATAAAAATTTAAAATGACTCATGGTAAGAATGGTTGATGGTAGAGTTTATGAATGAAGAATTCTTTTATGATATAGGAAGCATGATGGGTTTCTTATGGTTATTAGAGAGCCTTCTCTATGTAATTTTTTGAGGCTTTATATTATGTTTCCTATGAATCTTTTTCAGAATTTTATATAAATGCCACATACAATGACACATACAAGCTAGGAAACAAAAGGATATTGTTTAGAAATATCACCTAGTACTGTATCCATGTAATTAGTTGGTCGATAATAATGGTGGAAAATATAAGTTCCATGAAATCATCACTCATTTTTTCAATTATGAATGGATACCCAATGTAGTACATGCCAAGAATGATTGATTTAACCCCAATGTTTCAGTTGTAGCACCATCAAAAAGTTTATGGTTAGGGTGGACCTGATGTTGAATTGTTATGTAAATATCCCATTCAGATGATTTTGGACATCTTTTAAACTTCTATAGTGAACAATGTCATTATTCCCAAAAAATATGTTGCAGTGACTGGGAATGGGTTGGTGGGACAACCTTATTCAGACACAGTGGATAGATGGTATCTTATGGATGTTCTTTTGGAAACATTTTCAGATAATTTCTATCTAGAGATCCTCATACAAGTATTATATATATATTTTTTGAGTTTGAACCTGGGAGCTATTTCCATGATTGATTATGTTTGTAGTTTCACAGACTTGTAATGATTTTTTCTAGTGATGGGAAGGGATGAGACTGCTACATAGATAATTTTCCAAGATAGTGTTAAGTATGATATTTATTCAGAGATTAATATTATTAATTTTAAGAAGATTATAAATGTTGTGGATCAAAAAATTAAAATATTCTTTATGTATGAGATTAATGGAGGCTTCAGGCAATGGTTTTTTGGTCCCAGTAAAATGTACTAGGAGTGTGACCTCCGAGGGAACGAAACATCATTTTTGGAATATCCACGAATGTGGTAGTTTGAAGATTATTTAGTAGAGTGTATTGACCTCTCAGTGTGGTGACTTACTGTCTTTCTATCACTGTTACAACCCTAGACACATCTTTGGTCAGTGTTCCCTACCACCGGTTTCATTCCATGAATACATAAAAATTACAAGTGAAAAGATTCAATAGGAATCCTCGACAACTTGACATGGAGAGAGTATCGAGGCCAATGCTGAGTGAAATAAAAATACTAGGTACCCCATATCATGAAGGTAGTTGTAGATGACCAGCCATACCAATAGACATGTTGGATGAGGTACTCAAGGATGAGAGTGTCCATATCATCAGGGTAATGCAGTACAAGGAACTCATACCATGGCCTGGGGTAAAGTGTTGGGTCAACATTATTCAGTTTAGTCAATACCTGGTGGTGTAGAGTCAGGACCATCAACTGTTTGGGTTGGGATTCTTATATCTTCCAAGATTTCTTGTTCATTATTTGATACTATTACTTCTTATTCATTTATATATACTGATTTTGTGAGTGTTTTTTCCCTTGTGGTGGAACATGTGTTTTGGGTTATTTCGATCGATGCACAATTAGGGATGTGAGAAGAAAATATCATGATATTCAATTGGTGTACTCTTTATGTTAGTATGAAATATTTTCATTGGGACATTAGAAATTATATATTTTTTATTTAAATAGAAAACATCATGACAACATGTTATGGCACAGAACCGTCACCGGAAACATGGTATCCAAGAGTTATGAAAAAGTGAAGTCCAAGAGCTTCTCTGAGAGCGTCATCCACACCACCTAGGGGAAGGGATCCAAGGGAGTTGAAAGTCGAGAGGGAAGATTATTGGGTCGCCCTGGAAGACAAAAAAGCATCCAGAAGGTTACCCTCATGCCGCGTGTGGAGGATCTCATTATCCTGAGGGATGAGATCCATGCACTTGATAATGAGATAAGTGATGTTCCAAGGTGGGGGGGGAGTCTCCATTTAGGGATCTCTAGATGATTTCTAAGTCTGTTTCCAAAATGTTGAGAGGGATATCCCGAGATAGGAAGAGATCTAATCCGATATGCATGGCCCCAGCTTCAGCAACCAGAGAGTCACCCATCCCATGTTATGGATTGAACACTAGAATTACTGAACCCGTATTGGACCTAATGGCCCCAACTCCTCACATAATTCACTGGTCACAAGCCCCATCTATGTTGAGTTTGATCCAATAGGGAGGATGGAACCATCTGACCCACAACCTAGGGGGTGAATGGGATGGAGGGTCAAGATGTCGCAGCTTTGCAATAAAATTTCTAAGGGAAGGCACCGAATCATGGTGTTTATGGAGGGAACCTAGATCGGAGGCTAGAAGACTTTTCCTAACAACCATATTTCGGAGGGAGGGATGAGACATGTGGTGCCATGCCAAATTGTGCACTTTCCAAATACACAAAATCCAACGACTATCATAATTTACCGCCCATCAGCCTAATGTCTGGAGGGGGCTCCGTGAAACCAGTGGTGGAAGAAATCCTCAAAATAAAAGGTCATCCGTGGAAGGACCACAAACTCTTCAAGGACACTCCAAATATGGCTAGCCCAGTCGCTGTGGAGGAAGATTTGGATTTCGGATTCCTCCTTCAGGAATGAGCAACAAATGTATCGTGAGGCCATAGGGATACTGTTTACGTTGATGGCCATTTCCATAGTAAGGGCATTGTGCCGGACTCTCTAGATATGAAAACTAAATTTAAAAGGGATATATTTTCCCTAGAGAGTACAGACCCAGGGGTCACTGGCCGGTTGTACAAAGGTGATCTTCTTATAATTTTTTGATGAAAATCTACCTGAAGGAGAGAACCTAAAAATGCACCTGTCTGGAGATCCGTCCATGCAGATTTCAAGGAAATGGTCTTCATGGGCTGGGCTCAGCACATTCCTAATGAAGGATGGATAGAAGTAAGCCTCCCTGACCGATATATTAAGAGCTGGTTAGCCTGAGAAAGTAAGGAGTCTACCACCCCAGTTGTATTCCCAGAAATTGACCTCTACCTGCCCAAGAATCCAAAGATAGTATTGATGGAGTGAGGACACCTGATCACGGAAATATCTCCATAGAGGACTGAGAAACCGGCCATTTTCCCTTAGGCCAAATATATACTCCCCTATGATGAAGAGGCCCCATAAATACCGGCCCTCAATGGCCTACCAAGACAGTTTACCTTGAATAATAAACATATACTAATCCAAGCTTCTCAAATTAATTCCGCCCTGATCTATGGGTTTGGATAGCTATTTCCAAGAGGCCCATCTGCATTTGACATCACCATTAGCATCCTAGAGAAAGGAGTTGAATGAAGACTCCAGCTATTTGAGGACAGACCATGGAACCATAATCATAGACATGATGTGCATAGGAATAGAGTACAAAACTCAATATATCAGCCTGATCCTACCCCCAATGGAGAAGAACCATTTCTTCCAGTTATTGATGTGGTTTATGATCCTATTGTAGAGATCCTTGATGAAATTAACATGAATCCTCATCGGGGCAAGGAGAGACCTTAGGTATGTTAAGGGAAAATTTTACTCATGGATGCCAATAGTGTTTTGAATAGAGCTCATATGTCTACTTGGGAATCCTGAAGGAAGGAAGATGACACTTTTTTCTCTATTGATTAATTGTCCTCTCCACTTGGCATAAGCGTCCATGATCATCACGAAACCTTTGATGGAGGGGCTCTTCCAATTTATGAATAACATTAGGTTATCCATGAAAATATATGGGCGGCATTGGGGACGTGCGAAGCATAGTGAAAGGGCCAAATAACACCTTGTTGCATGGATTGGGATTTCTTTGTGCATGAGATGTCATTTTTTGATATGATTTTGGAAATGGATTGGCTAGTGTTGTACTAATGAAATATTGAATGTTTCTGTCATAGGATAACATTCAAAACTTAGGATGGTGACATGTATATTGATCATTCTGAATGGGATATCCATGAAGGTTTTTTAGGGCTATTTTTCAGCTGTTGGGTGAAATCATTGCACAAGTGACTTTTCTTATGATTGATGATGATCAAGTGGAGAATATTGACTTACCTCTTATGGAGGATTTGTTTTAGTATGTGTTTTGAGATGAATTCTCGTGGTTCATTCCAAAGATATATGTTCAATTCATGATAGAGTTGTGACATAGAGCATATCAAATTTATATTCTGCATAATAAATGACATCGAAATAACACTAGGAATTTAAAATTCAGTTGGATAAATTGTGTAATAAGGTTTTTATTCATCCTTGAATTCCACCTTGAGGATATCAAATATTGTTAACCCTAAAATACGAAGGATCGTTTTTGTTATGTGTAGATTATAAAAAATCGAATCAAATGATAATTATGAATTGGTACACTCTTACATGGATCGATGATCGATTTCACCACCAGAGAGGTGAATCAATGTTGTCTATGGTTTATGTAAGATCATGATAGCATCATCTAATGATGTAGAATTATGATTTAACATTGAGTCCTTTTAGTATTAGATATTGTTAATATGAGTTTTTTGTGATGTCATTCTATTTAACCAATGTACTTATAGTGTTTACAACTCCAATGAACCAAATCGTTCATCCGTATCTTGATCGGTTAGTAGTAAAAAAAAATTATGAGTTGTTAGTGTAATATATGACTCATAACAAAAATTACAAAATTATTCACATAATCACAAGTACACTAATAGATCATAGGTTGTAGTCCATGTTATCAAAAGTCATTTCTGTGTTGATAGTGTGCATTTCTTGGCTCATATAATCTTTGAGGAATCTATGTCATTGGACCCAAATAAAGTACATATAGTTGTGAATTAGGATCATCACATGATTTTTTTTATGTCCATTGTTTTATGGGTATGGTTGTCTATGAATGAATATTAATTTAATACATTTCCCGCATGTTAGAACCAGTTTCAGGCTTCACCAAGAAGGATGTCAGGTTTGAGTGGTCTAGGGCATGTGATAATGCATTCTAAGAGTTAATGAATAGGTTGAATACCCCACCAATTAATATATTACCTATCCATGGTATGGATTATAACTTGTTTTATATTCTTATAGTGCTGGGTTTGGGTGGCATTGGAATAGAATGATTGGATGGTTGTGTATAGATTACCATTGTTGATGCATCATTAATGAAATTAGTATAATCATGATCTTGAGTTGGTCATATTTATAACACCCTAATTTTTTATATATCAGTTTTTCTCTAATAAATTAAAATTCTATTGGTATATTGAATTAAAATAATTCAAACTTTCCATTAACATGAAACTAAATTTGAATAAGTTACACAAAACAATGACTTGGTGTGTGTTACACACAACACTGAGTTTCTATGAATCATCATTTGTTAGTTATTATTATTTAAATGTTATAAGTATAACCTTTAGTTTTAATATAGTAATATGAATATTAATAAATACATTTCAATTTTTTATATTTTTTTTATATAAATATAACATATTTAATGTGAAAGATAAAATTTTCATCAATGTTTTTATATGTTTAAAAATAATTTTTTCTCAAATGATATACTTTTCATATATTTATGTGAAAAAACATTACTTACTTTTAGAAAAATTTAGAAATTTAATATGATACATGAATCTTTATTTTAGAAATTACAATTTCAGAATTATTTTAGGGATAATTTTTTTTTTATTTTTCTATGAAATCTCATTTTCGAATGAATAGTAAAAAATCCCAGATTTTAATTCAAAATTGATTTATGAATAATTTATTTATAAGGTTAAATTATATTTTAAATCGATTTTAATGTGTAATTATATCATATTTTTAGAAATTAATTCAATTTTGTTCATTAAAATGAAATTCACAGTGAAATTGGGTATGACAACATATCAATCTTTGGGATGTGTTTACATTAAAACCCTGAAATGTCATCCAATCGGTGGGATTAAACTATAATTAATTTCTTCCATTTATGTTATTTGAATTTAGAAAAATGGATTTTTTATTTATAATAAGAATAATTTATAATTTCCAATAATGATAAACTAGGTTTTTACCAGAAATATTAGTTAATGTTTTTAACAATAATTACAATGATTAAGGTAAAATTAAGCTTAACAAGGGACTAAATATTAATCTTAAGGACCCAAATGAGATGTAAACATGTCGAAAAGACATATTATGGCCATAAATTGAACATATAGAACCATTTATTTATTGTATACCATTATTGGATGCATATTTTATATGAAAAACACAGGGGGACTACTTTTCCAAAACATTTAAATGATAACCACTCCTACTCCACAATAAAAAGGCCTCATCTCCTCTCACTTGATCACTCCACTTAGGCCACTCTGGTTAGAACAATATATTCCAAAAATATCTCCTCAAATACCTCCCCTTTTCCTATAATCTTCCCCTTGTGAATAAATAAATCCATGTATTCCTGTTGCTGCAAACAAATAGTTGTTACCAAAAAAATAAGTAACATCCTCCCGGAAGATAGTTTCTTTTATTTTATTTCTCCACCCCCTCTTCTATCCTTATTCAATTATAATACAAACAAAACAGTATTATAAATATACTGATATTTTATTATTTTATGGATATTACATACACATACACAAACATCTAATTAATTGGTAACGAACATTCTATTTACGTGTACAAAGAACTACTGCCTCACGAAATGATGATTGTTTATTTTTCCTTTCCCACCTCTCAGGGAGGAAATTATGATAGAATAAATTTTTCTATATGTTCTATATTATATTTATTATTTATTATTTTTTATGGATTTTTCAAAATATGTATTTATAATTTTGATTTGGTGTAAATATGATAATTTTATTTGAGGAAGTGTGAACTACCTTACCTCATAGTGATGTGATTAATTCACACACTACATGGAATGCCATAAGGATTTTTTAGTCAAATTAAATGATATATGTGATATAGTAATGATATTTAAATATTTATTTATATTTATATATATAAATATTTTTATTTAATCTATTTATTTCAATACGAAAACAAAACGTAAATAGTGTCCATTTGTACGTACGACCTACCGTATCCATTAACAATGTATTCCATTTTATTCTTCTCTATTAAATGTATTATTATAATAAAAATATAATGAATATAATTTATATTTATATCAAGTTGTATTTTCAAACAAGGATATAAGAAATTAAGACACATACGAAGAACAAAGAGGATATTTCCCGAAGTGAAACATTAACATAAAATTATTAACAAGAAGGTAATGTAAAGTAATAATAACACCATATATTTTATAAGAAGAAAAAATATTGTTCTTTACTATATTTAAAATAAAAATAAATTTATTATACATTATTTTTGTACAAGTATGAATAGATTCAAGACTGATGGTAAGGAAATTTCATCTCACCTTTTCATATCTATGAGATACTTGCCTTATTCACCACCCACATATTTTTTGTGGTTTATATACATCCCGTGAATGTATTCAATATCTATTATACATAGATTAATTGGTATTTAAATATAAATTTTATGATATTTATTTCATGGGTCTTGTATTTTAAATAGCACTATGTCGATAAGATAGTTTTGTCTCAATTTTCCATTGAAAAGAGTAATGTTTTTTATGCACCTAAATTATTTTTTGATGTTTATATACATCCATTAGAAATATTATATCCTTAATATAGTTATTTTTATAATATTTTAATACAAATGTAACTTAATTTTCTTACATTAAGATTATGATCCAATGTTACTATATTGTATGAGTTTATTAAAACAATATCATCATTTATCAATATTGTTTATGATTATGATTCCATTGATTAAATATTATAATACATATCTAAAGAAAAATAATGGGATTTCTTCTCCTATGATTATTAAATATAAATCCATTTATTAGTACCATTTATTTAAATCATTATTACATTAGATAATTAAGAAAATATTTTTATGAAAAATTTGACATTATTTATATCTTGTGTGAGAAATCACTTTATTTTAAAAATGTTTCCCAAAATGTTTTTAATTGTTCCAATAAGACAATTATCATGGAAAAATGATTTTATAAATGTTTTATTGTTTTAAAATATTCCTTTATTTTCAATGCTTTTTTCAATTAAAAAGCATTTCAATAGTTTTTATGTATTAAAATTATTTTTTCAAATAAGTCTATTTTCTCGAAGAAATGTTTTGAAATGATCTAATAATATTATTTCCCATATAAGATGACATCCACTTGTGATACTCATTATAATATATGGAAATTAATTACTGTTTCAATTAATTGTTATTTAAAAAATGGGTTATGTTTTGATGGAATGATGTTTATGAACCCATTTTCTCATCCACATGTTATATTCTTTTGAATCCTTATTCTTTTCATGGGATATGATTTTGAAATGGTTATGAAATTTGAATTGTTTCCACATGTTATGATATGATTACATGTTTATGATTGTAAATTCATTATAAGGGTTATGATATGACTATTTATGATTTTTTTGTAAAATGTATGTATAATTTAATTATATGATTGGTGGGAACTATATCCCTATATAATTCATTGGGTGAAGATTTAAATCTCATTTGATTGAAAAATATGGTCTTGGGAGTGATCCTTGACTAATAATATAACCATGGGAGTGAATCATGACTACATAGATTGTATGATTAGTGAACTCTTGCTACTAATAAGGCCATGGGAGTGAACAATGACTGCAAATATTGGATGAAGAGTGAACCAATTATAATAATATGGCCTCAGATGCAATTTATTGACAACCATATAAGTCATATTGTAATATTATGTGTTTTCCATAATTCTATGTTTTATTATTATCATCTGATTTCATGGATTATGATATTTATTTATTTGTGATTCATTTCATCTAAAATGACGATATTTTTTCCATTATTCCTATTAATGATATTTTATATGTAGGATATGATCTTATGTTTTGATGATCATGTTATTATATTTATGTTTTCATGTTTATTCATTAATTTCTCCCTTATATACCATAATTGGTCATCTAACCTCACCCATTATTATTGATTCCATCCCCATGATATGAAGATATGTATTATTATAGATATATTTGAGAAGTTTTAAAGTCAAGAAGAACATAGTGGGATATAAGGAATATCACTTTTGTACTAGTGTTCATATTTCCAAGTTTCCAAATGCACTAGACTATTATAGATTTTGTGCATCTGTTTGTATATTTTTTATGTATTCTATAAAATTAGATTATTTATAATGTATGAAAATAGAGGATCTCTATATTTTGTATTATATATAATTTTTAGTAAGCCTTTATATTTAGGATGATAAATTGTTATTGACAACCCTAAGGGAATGTCTATGTATAATTCTAAGTTTAACGAAACATATTGGATATTGTCAAGAATTTTTTGTAATGGATAATGTATTTGGTTACCAAGAAGGAAATAAAAAACTAGAAACTTCATGTGGATGTGGTTTTGTTGTACCTCGGAGTGAAAACTATGAAAATATTTTATTTTCATGACTTATGGTAATATTGTACATAATAATGAGCTATACTATACAACCTGTTTGACACTCCTAGTGGATATGCTTTGGGAATTAAAATGTTATTCATAAATAATCATGATGGATTTTAATATTATTTTTCTATGAATAAAAAAAGATAACCCCAAGGATTCATAAATTAGGGTTGGTGTCATAATTTAGGCGTCCTATAATGAATATTAATTATTATTTGGTTCCTCATTATGATAAGTGTTTCTTACTCTATGGTTTTTGTTTTACTAAATGGTAGGAGGCCAAAGGAATGAAATTAATTGTTATTGTGACGGAAAAATGAAATGATATTCCTCCAATTAAACTAAATGATATTGGAGATGTAATGAATATTTATTCTTCTATACTCGCATGGTTTTCTCAACCTATAAGTCATGGTGGATGACCAAATGATAAAAAGCGCCAACAACATTCTGTTATGTATATCATGAGGCAAAATCTAGCTTCTTTTAGAGGGTCTTATGATCTACTTGTTATTGAACAATTGATCAATAAAACTGAAAATATAATTTCTATTTTCTAGTGTTCATAGCATAATAAATCCTTTATGTCTTTCTATCATTTAAAAGTTGAATTAGACCAGTGATTGATGCTAATCAAGAATACGAGAATGTAATATGATATTTAATCTTCATATTTAGATGAGTTAATGAACATTTTTTTCAATAATTACCTCATATTGATTATTTTTACCATGATAGATAATTATTTCCTTGATTTGAATAAAATTTAGGTGGAATATATTGGTAACCACAAGATTAATTTCATGATACATGGAAGGTAAGCTTCTGGAATTATCGTCCAAAATGATAGTAATGTTGATAGGTTCTTCAGTTCCAAAAATTCAAGTCTTATAAGGGTGATCAACATAAGAGACTTTAATAGCCATAATGATATTGTGTGTTGTGCTATGACCATTTAAATGGAGGTTGGGGTCACCTAATAATATCTTGGGTTTTTACAAGAAAGTAAATATGGGGTCTAATAGAAAATTTAAAAACCATGAAGGGAAGAAGATTATACTTCTTTTGTTCACTATGTGTGGGAATATGAAGAAAGGAAATTACTTTAGGGGGTCTAATAAATTATTTATGTGTGTAAGGGAAATCCATCAGGATTTCGATTACTGATGTAATGGTAATAAATTATCCAATAGAGAAAACAGTGGAAAAGAGGTATAAAATGCACCACCCACAATTCAGTGCTTTAAGTGTAAGGGGGATGAGAATTATGCGAACTCTTGACCAAACACAAGGAATATGGATTTAGAATGTTTATATCAACCTCTTAAGCTGATGGATCTAGGAAAATCCCATGCAATCTATATTTTTTATGAGGGTTGTGATAACTACATGGGGAAGGGTATAAATACCATCAACTGTAGAATTTGTAATTTATTATTTTATTCCCTAACTACCCACCCTTTCAAATCTATAAAATTATATATATGTGTTTACATTCATGAAAAATGATTAGATGTGTAATTAGTAGTGTAATCACCTAATGGTTCAATCATTTCATCCCATTTCAATGGTTCATTTTTAGTAGAATATTTTGGGATTATACTTCATTGTAATATACTAATTCTTCCATTGGATGAGTTTTTTGTCACATTAGGCATGGAAAATCGTTATCTTATTATAGCCGACAAAGTTTTTCATGTAAGGGAAGTTTTGATTGATATTTCAAACCCCCCTATGATCATTATTCAATGTTGTGACATGCATGAACATACAATGGATTTTAAATCTAGTGTAAGGTTTTAAATCCCATTATGAATCATTTTTTATCTCAAATTGTTTGAGACAAAAGAGACATGGTTCTTATGTCTATTGTTTAAGAATTTCTATATTTCTTTCAGAAATATTTTCCCAGCCTTCCCCCAAAACTATAAGTTGAGTTCTAATTAGATCTTAGACATTGTTCCACCCCAATTTCAATGACCCCTTATAGAATTCCACCGATTGAGTTGTTGGATTTGAAGAATAAACTCCACAAAACCCATGATAAATGATTCATTAGACCATGTGTGTCACATTGGGGTGAACCTATTCATTTTGTGAAAAAAATATTGATCTATGTGAATATTCAATGATTATTAGTAGTTTTACATGATCCCAATCATTAATATGGATCATCTCCCCCCTAATGATGACTTTATTGATCAACTATTTGGAGGTGAATACTTTTCCATGATTGAATATCATTCTAGAAATCATTATTTGAGTTTCAATTAGTATGATATAACCATGTTTACAATCCATGAAAGTTATGGACACTTTGAATATATAGTAGAGAATTTTTGTTTTACTAATTCACCTTCTATCATCACGGATGTGATGAATAATGTCTATAGAGATTATATTGACTGGTTTTTTAGTTATATATATATGATATTATTATCAATATGAATGAGATATAAAGGTATTGATGTTCACTTGAGAATGATTCTAATGACCCAAAAGAAGGGGAAACTATATGAAAAATTTACAAATTGTGATTTTTGGATAAAAAGGATAAATTTTTGGGTCACATAATCTAACGCGATTATATATAAGTAGATCCATCAATGATAGAGTCTATTAAATGCTGGAACATAACAACCATGGTGACAGATATCCACACCTTTTTTTGGTTTAGCAATATATTATCGAATGTTTTAGGATAATTTATCATGTCTATCTAATCATATGACCAAGTTATGTTGGATTTGTGCCAGTTTCCTCTAGATAGCTATATATGAAGAAAATTTCAAGGAAGTAAATAGATATTTAGTCAGTGCACCTATTCTTTCATTACCCTAATCTGGATAAGGGTTTGTATTCAATATTTTTTTGGAAAAAAATCACTCAATGTAACATTGATGCATTTTTCGGATGATTGTGTTTATTTACAAATTGGGTTTATAAGGTATGTTCTGGAGTCTAGAGACATTATTTATATGTAATTTTGAAAATGATCCCTGATATTGTATTGGATTCCCCAGAAGTTGTACTGAAAATTGCGTACATAGGGTGCCATCGTTTCACATTGTTTAACAAATTTTTGGACCAAAAAAATTTGGATGATGCAGATCAATGAAAAAATTTCATTTCCTGGAATCCTTAATAAAATAAGTAAAAGTGATGTGTTTTTTTAATATTGGAGTTCCTGATGTGTACTTTGTGAAGGCATGAAGGTATTGACGATGAGCTATGTGACTAAAAAAAGCATTGCAAACATTAAATTTTTATATAGCCCAATGAGTAAGAGAGAATCATGAATGAAATGAGGGAGAATTTAAAAATGGTGGTGATATGGGGGAAATATTATGTAATAAGTGGATATTCCTTTAAGTAGTCCTCTACCCCTTTAAAAAAGTTGTTTTTTTAACCAAGATCTTATGTTTCTGGATTCACAAGTGTGGTTTGCGAAGGTATTTAGTGAAGATGGTTAATGAAAAAATTAAAGTAAGGGTGTTCATGATGACTATAAATGCTGCCTGAAATATGTACGCATCATGAATGTGATGATTTTTGTGTTGTCTGTAAATAGAAAACTGAAGTAGTTGATATTCATGAATGTAAATTATGCTTCAAGAAGGTTGTGATATTTTTGAAGGCAATGAGCATCGCTAAAGAACGGTTCTTCATGAAGGTTGAGAGAGCTTTGTGAAATAGTTTATATTCACAAAGGCATTGAACATCATGAATGTGATAAAAAATTAATTTCCCAATATATATGTGATTATGTGGTATTTACCTGTTTGATTAAATATGAATGTATTGTCTCAACAATACTCTATAAATATTAATGATTTTGATGCTCACAAATATCATTGTTTGATTGATTAATGATTTTATTTTGGATGTAATTAAAGAAATTTATATTATTTATTTTTCTTATCGTGAAATAAAATTAAACTATTTATTTAAAATAATTATTCGTTAATGTTTTCAGAACACTATTAAATGTATTCTGGAAACATTGTTCACAGTTTTTGATGAAGGATCAGGGAATACGATTAAACAACCTACATTTGAAGAAATGTATAGTTAAGGAAAATTATATTTAGATGAGAACATTATGTTTTTTAGATAGAAAAATTATAGTTAAAGAACCTTATGTAAGAGTGGATCTTTACAAACGTATGGATTATCAACCATAATTTTATGATCAATCTTACTTTGTCAACCTTACATTTGGAAAAGTGGACGAATGGATAATAAATATCACATTCTGAGAACTATGATGACATGGATAAACATATGGATCATCAAACCTACATTATGAAGCTGACCAATATGTTTTTTATTTATTCCTTTTGTGAAATAACCTTACGTTTGACTTTTAATATTAGAAATGTCAATTTTGGTCTTTATCAGATGGTTTTGCAATAATCATTGAGGAATTCCATGGAAATTTAAAGTTCGATTTCGATGGATCTAATGATTGTTTAAAATGATTTAAAGATTAATTATAGCCGATATTTTCATTCATATCATTAAGGGAAGTTACAATTACTTTGAACTTTATACTTTGTAAACAAAGTCACACAATTTTTTAGGTAGCTTTTGTGGATCTAAAAAATCTTGCTACGAGATATATTGTTATATATATCTTTTATTGTCAGATATTTTTCACAATGGTCTTAATGTCTCATTGATGCTCTTATATTTCTTAATCTTCAAGAATTCTTGTACAAATTATTTTTTTCCATACTATAGTGATCAAGAATCTCAGAATCTAAAAATAAATATTATATATATGCATGCTCAAATCTGGAAACATGATGCTTTGTTTTTATTGTCGTTCTTAAAATCAATGATCTTCTATGCAACCAGATATCTTCATATATATAACAATTTTAATATTTTTTGATGACATGATCCTTCTTTTATCAGTTTCTTATTGTTGCATCTGCGAGCTACATACGTTTTTCATCAGACTTCATCTTACATTGAGTTTTGACTATTTGTATTCTATTGTGGTAGAGTATCATCATCCCGCACAAAGATTTCTTATTATCAGTTCCCTCTAAAAGAACAAGAAGGCATAATTTTGTATGACTTTGTTTGTAAGGGAAACAATTGCATGCACTAAGTTGTGAATCTGTCTTCTAATATGAGGACCTTACTAGTGAAATTAACCAAGCCTGCAGAGAGGGTGACTGGTGGAGTAGAATATGGGACCTTTATTCATCAAACCACTATAAATTGTTGCACCTTGTTCTTTTTTCGTTATCTGTTGCATATATATTCTCTTAATGAAATGCCCCATTCTCTATATGATGTTAATGGGAATAGATGGAATAGTGATATTCATAAAAGAACACAATTCACCCCCTATTGGTTTATAACTATAGCTATTTCAACCTAACATTTGGTATTATATGATATGATTTTCACTAATAAAATAAAAAGACAATGGTACAAGATCTATATTAGTGGTGGAAATGGAAAATATGAAGGAAGGAAGGTCAATGTTTCATGCTCCATATATCAAGGGTGTAAATTATGGATAAGGGAAGTCACAATTGATAATATAATTAAAAAATCAAGGATTTTGAGTATACTTTATTATTGTTACTCCATGCACAATTCCTAAAAAAACCTAAATATTTGTATAATACATCAAAGGAAGAGTATGACATGAATTAAAATAAAATTAATGTCATTATTTGTGGTCTTGGACTAGATAAATTCAACCGTGTATCACATTTCCCAACAGCCTATGAAATCTCTTATACAAGTGTAGTAGCCTTTGAAGGTACTGAAAATGTTATAAGAATGAGATATTCTACAGCCAAACAATTTTTTTGATACTTTACAAATGTTTGATGGATATAGAATCATATTGTTGAATTGAAGTCTAACAGAAATTATTAATAATATATCATCTATAGGTGAGGTTATCAGTCAACCTGATCATGCTTTGAATGTTGTATGAGTTATTCAAGAAATGTAGAATGGAATATCTGCTGCAATTATCCAATCAACACCAATTAGGAATCTGAAAAAGAGACAAATGATAGGAACATTAATGATGTATGACGAAGAAATGGAAGATGAAGTTGAAGATCACAGTGTCCTAGTAAAAAATAATAACACTGCTATAAAAGTAGTATTGCAGAAGTAGAACATAAAACTGAATCAAGTTGAAATAAATTCAGACTCATCTGACTCAGAAGAAGAGTTAGCTCAAATATCTAGAAAATTTGGTAAATTGTATTGATAAAAGAAATGTCTTATAAAGACCTTCAAAATGGATGAGAAATACTCAAGGGAAGTAAGATGTTATGAATGCAAAAAATTGGGTCACATAATACCTGATTTTCATCAATTGAAATGAAAAAACAAAAAAAGAAATATAATAATAATGTTGATTATGAGAAAATGGACTACAGAGATATGAAGGGAACTTTAGTAGTTTCTATATAATCCATATGCTCATCAATACCTGATTTAGTAAAGGAGAACCGAATCTGAAAGAAAATATGTGCTATATGGCTTAAGAAGAAAAGGTACAAACCTACTATTCATTGGATTCTGATTCTAATTTCTAAAATGATAAAATAAATGTCTACTGCACTATTCTAAAAGAAAGATATGACTCTCTATTAATGAAAAATACATCTTTAAAATAATATCCTTAATTCTATTTTAGGAGAATGTGATACCATACTTAAACAACACCAAGAATTAATTGAGACATTTGGTTCATCTACTACAAACTACACAAACCATGAAAGTATGATTGAAAAACTATAGTATAAAGTAGAATCTAATAAAAGTGCTACACTTATATTTAAAAAAGGGGAAATGTTCTATATTAAATTATTTGAAAAAATGTAATTTAAAAGGAAATATTTGGTATAGGCTGAAAGAGTGAAAATATCGAACTATACAAAAACTAGTTTTTTTACTTATTCTAATAGAAAAGGCATGTCTACTACCAAATTTTTTTATTTTGGTACTAATGGAAATTATTCTTATGATTTTAATTCATGAAAACCTAAATTATATGGTGTCAAACATGTTTATTATTCAACAAGCCTTATCTAATTTTAATTATAATTGTGTTCATAAGAATAAGTTTTTTGGATTCCTAAGTATTTGATAGCTAATACTACAGGACCCAAAAATATATTGTTACCAATACAAATCTTTGATTAATTTTACCTTGAATGTAAAATTCCATATAAAAGGAAAAGATATATGTTATATAGATAGTGAATTTTCAAGAAATCTGACTGGAAATTCATCAAATTTCTTTACACAGAATAAAATAGATGGAGACCTAGTCACCTTCGATGACAATTGTCACGAACCGGATCTGGTCGCCACCATTAATGGCACTAAACCCGGCTCGTGGCAAGACACGAAGGGCATTCCCTATCCCCACGGGCTGGCACAAGTGCCCGGGTATAAAACAATATGATTTGGGAACGATTTACCCGAGTATGAAAGCATAAAACAAATAAAACAATCAATAATAAGAATCTGAAATTTCCATACTAAACCATTCTTAAAAAAACCAGATCTGAATAAATATGTTTAAAGACACTACAAGTGGTCCAAATACAAATAATGACAACATCAAGACATCCCCAATCACTTCACGCAACAAGGGTGTCATCACCCGTAAGCCTTCTCCACAACTCTGCCCCAATGATGGGGACTAACACCCTGAAGCGCCATCACCCTTAGCCTTCCCTTTACCTGAGTCAAGCATAAGAAGTTCTACTTACACCCAAGGGGTGTAAGTAGGGTGTGAGCCTAAGCCCAATAGGATACCACCAGAAGATTCCAAAGAGGATGCAATACAATGGGAACAAAACTAGCAATTTTAACACACAAGGTGAAACAATGTTAAAAATTTCAAGAAAAGAAACATTCAAATGAGAACAGTTTTCAATCCAATAATTTCAGAATGATAACACATTAAATAAACATGTGAGCTACTGTAAAGTACTGCCAAAAGATCCCACAACAAGGGTAAATACTAAAATTCTAATGAGCACAAAAATTGGGAACACCCCTAGGCAACTAGATAGTCTCGGGCCCTATGTACCTCGTACCTCGGTGTAAAGTATCCAAGTCACAATCCTTTCCCGTGCACGAGCCACTAGTAGGGAACAAACCCATAACCTAGTGGTCCCCAAATAACATCCACATAGTTCAGTTAGTGTTGTCGTTATCCATTTGCTCAGTGAAACAGGGACACAACCCATCCGGTCCACTAGCCGTACTAGTACATATCCGCCCACCTAAGTACCCGGGATTCCCCTTTTTGTGCTCAAACAATTTCAGCAAACAACACACATACTTTTTCATGTAATGTATCTCTACTGGTAACAAACAAATAGTACAGTAGCTACACACATTTTATATCATTTGAAACAGTCAATAAAATATTTTGATCTTCAATAAAACAACCTCTCAAAACATCACATTGTTTTGCACCCAAAACACTTTAAAATATCCACTTTTCACAGTATGTGAACACTTGTATGTCATCTAAACAAAATTTCAGTTCAACACAATTTAATAAAACCAAAAATTCAGTTATGGGGCAGCCCAATGTGAACCAAGAAATTATATATTTTAAAAACCACCATTTTCACACCAACATGACACTTAATGCCCATTTGCTTCTCAAACACAATTTAAACAAACTATTGCAGCCACAACCAAAAAGAATAAATATTTAAAACATTATTTTAATTCCTAATACAGTTCAATAAAATCAACTATGTAATTAGAGTTCATCCCAAAATGAACCAATAAAAGACTTGCATGAAAAACCCTCAATTTCAACAAAAAATGTAACATAAAATTCATTTGCATTGTAAATGAAACTAAAACAAATTTTTACAGAAACATTAAAATTCAATAAGCATTAATTCACCCTCAACACAGCAAGCAAATTCCCAAAGAATTGCACACACAATGGAATCACCTACCAAAAGATTCAAGAACCGCAAATCCTAGTGCGGAACTTCAACCGCACGACCACCGCGCCACAAGGAATCGATATCAAACCTAAAACCAGAGGATTGAACCATGAAACCCAAAATGAAACCCTAGGCACTAAGCCCTAGCTTCTGGAAATTTGGGGATTCAAGAAAAAAAAAGATAAATCTCAAGGAAAAGGAGAGAACTAGAAGGATAGTCACTTACTTGAGAAAACTGGACGTTTTTAGAAACCAGAGAAGTTAGGCCCAAATTCGCGAGAGATGCGATCTCCAAAGAGGGGTAAACGAATCTGGGGGTGCGGCCAGGTACAGTGGGAGAAGGTGAGAGGTGGAATCACCGAAAAAGAATAAAAATTGAATATTTTATGAAATAATTACAAAACAATTTTAAAACTGGAAATGGGCTTTCGGGTTGGCCCAATACCTAACTTGATCACCCAAATCCAAGATGTAAATGAATTTTTAAGGGGGCCAAAATTCATTGGTGGTTTTAATAGTTAAATTAAGGTCATTTTGGAAGTTTAATGAGTTAAAAATGTTGAAAAACGAGGGAGTTATTAAACAAACAAAATTTATTGTCAAAACTGGAAATGGGCTCTCAAGTTGACCCAAATTATGGAAACCCACCATTTCCCTCAAAAATGCATTGAAAACCCCCAAAAAAGCAATAATGTAAATTAAATACAAAAATAACTTTAAAATATGTCATGTATGTGACAATTCTCCCCACCATGAAGGACTTTCCGCCCCGGAAAGTCAACACGATTCTTGGTTGGTAAACAAGAATGGGTACTCTTCCTCGACCCATGAATTTCGCTCCCAAGTCTCATGTGTATCATTCCCATGCTGCCATAAAACCCAGACTAAAGGAATAGACTTTCCTCTAAGTATCTTCTCCTGGGAGTCCACTATTTTCACCGGCCTCTCAACGATAGACAAGTCAGGCTCTATCTCTAGTTCTTCCCAACTCAACACATGGGATGGATCTGGATTGTATTTCTTCAACTGGGAGACGTGGAAGACATCATGGATAGATGTCAACTGAGAAGGTAAGGCCAACCTGTATGCCACCTTACCAATACGCTCGGTGATCTCAAAGGGTCCGACATACCGTGGCATCAGCTTACCTTGCTTCCCCAATCGACGATGGCCCAGACGAGGGGCCACTTTTAAGAATACCATATCACCAACAGTAAACTCTAGGTCTCGACGCCTCCGATCAGCATAAGATTTATGACGACTCTGAGCTGTCAATAAGCGCTTCCTGATCAATTTGACCTTCTCAGAAGTCTCCTGCACAAGGCTCGGCCCCAATAGTGAAGTCTCTCCTACCTCAGCCCAACATAGGGGGGACCGACATGGCCGACCATAGAGCGCCTCAAAAGGGGCCATTCGAATTGAGGATTGGTAACTATTATTATAAGCAAACTCAACCAATCCCAAATGGCTATCCCAAGAACCTCCAAAGTCCAAGACACATGCACGAAGCATGTCCTCCAAAATCTGATTCGCCCGCTCTGTCTGACCATCCGTCTGAGGGTGGTACGACGTGCTCATCTTAATCTGAGAGCCCAAGGCCTTTTGAAGGCCTTCCCAAAATCGAGAAGTGAAGCGGGGGTCTCTATCCGAGACAATAGTTGATGGTACACCATGGAGTCTCACCACCTCCTGAAGATACAAATGGCCCAACTCATCCACTTTAGATGTGTCTCTGATCGGAATGAAGTGGGCTGATTTGGTCAGACGATCAATCACCACCCAAATGGAATTCTTACCCCGAGGTGTACGAGGTAAGCCAATAATGACGTCCATGGCAACCTCGTCCCACTTCCAGGTAGGAATGGGTAATGGATGGAGCAAACCGGAGGGCCTTTGGTGCTCTGCTTTCACCTGCTGGCATGTGTAGCATCTCGAAACAAAGTCTACTATGTCTCGTCTCATACCAGGCCACCAAAAATGCCGACGGACATCATAATACATCTTAGTGGCACCTGGATGGACAGCCCACTGAGACTGGTGGCTATCGTGCATCACTGCCTTCCGTAGAGATAACGGTACTACTGAACGGCCCTTGAAGCACAAGATGCCCTCGGGAGACGACGACCAATCAGAGGATGTCTCCCCACCATGAAGAAACTGCCTAGATCGCTGACAAAGCTCATCACTAGGTTTTTCCCGCTTAATCAACTCCAACAGAGAAGGAGTCAACTGGACACTCGCCAAGAATGCCCCTCCACTGTGTTCCCTAGCCTCCACATGCATTTGAGAAAAGAGCCCCATCAATGTCCACTCATCACTAGACTTCCTCAAAGCCTGCACTGGAACTATTCTACTCAAAGCGTCGGCCACCACGTTACCCTTGCCTGGGGTATAGACAATGTCAAAGTCGAACCCCTCCAAGTACTCGATCCAGCGGCGTTGCCTCAAGTTGAGGTCCTTCTGCGAGAAGATATAAGCCAAGCTTTTGTGATCAGAGTAGACCACAAACTTCTTGCCAAAGAGGTAGTGACGCCATGTCTTCAAAGCATGCATCACCGCTGCCAACTCCAAGTCATGGGTAGGGTAGTTCTTTTCATGTGGTCGGAGTTGGCGAGAGCCATAAGCCACCACGTGATCATCCTGCATAAGCACGCACCCAAGACCCATACCTGAAGCATCACAATAAACCACATAACCCTTCCCGGCCTCAGGCAAAATCAGCACAGGGGCGGTAGTCAACCGTCTCTTCAGCTCCTCGAATGATGCTTGACATTCTGGACCCCATACAAACTTTACCCCTTTCCAGGTGAGCGCAGTCATTGGTGATGCAAGCCGAGAGAAATCCCGAACGAATCGCCTGTAGTAACTAGCCAGGCCAAGGAAACTCCTGATCTCGAACACATTCTTCGGCTGCTCCCATGACATAACCGCACTAATTTTCTCAGGGTCCACTGAAACTCCGTGCTCTGAGATCACATACCCTAGAAATCTCACCTCTCTGATCCAGAAGGTGCACTTTGACAACTTTGCATAGAGGCGGTGATCCCGTAATGTACCTAAAACGATCCTCAAGTGATATTCGTGTTCCTCCTCAGAGCTAGAGTATACCAGAATATCATCCACGAACACCACAACAAAGGAATCGAGATACTGATGGAACACCCTATTCATTAGTGCCATAAATACCGCTGGATCATTGGTCAATACGAAGGGCATGACCGAATACTCAAAGTGGCCATACCTGCTTCGGAAGGCTGTCTTGGGGATATCTGACTCCTTCACCCTGAGTTGATGATACCCTGAACGCAGGTCTATCTTTGAGAACCACTTTGCCCCCTTTAACTGATCAAACAAATCATCTATTCTGGGCAAAGGGTATTTGTTTTTAATTGTTACCTTATTCCGCTTCCGGTAGTCAACGCACAACCGGAGGGATCCATCAGCCTTTTTTGCAAACAACACGCAGCGGCCCAAGGAGAGATGCTCGGGAGAATGAATCCTTTGGATTCTAAGTCGTCCAACTGTATCTTTAATTCCCTCAACTCTGTGGGGGCCATGCGATAGGAGGGAAGAGATATCGGTTGTGTTCCCGGCGCCAGATCAATCGAAAACTCCACATCCCGCTCTGGGGGCAAACCAGAAAAATCATCAGGGAATACCTCGGGAAACTCATTCACTACATGAGGTAGTGCACCTTCAGGGGAAAGACCATCCTCTAGCACAATCGAAGATAACTGGAAGATAACACTTCCCAACTCTGGGAGTGGAGGCCCTGCGCGACTTGATCGTGGATCCCATTCTCCATGAAAAACCTGACGACTCCCATCAGGTGCCGTGAAACTCACACGCCTTCTGTAGCAGTCGATGTGTGCCTGGAAGTGAACTAGCCAATCCATCCCAAGTATGACATCAAAAAGGTCCATATCTAAGACCATACGGTCCCACTCCATCTCGACCCCTGATACAGAAAGTGCACATGAGGGGCACCTCAGGCCCTGCTCCTTCTTCTTTCCCAATGGTGTCACCAACTCCATCGCAAAAGACATCAACTCAGTTGGCAAATTCAGCATGTCCACGAAATGTACAGACATGAATGAAACAGAGGCACTAGTATCAAAAAGAGCAGTAGCTATAGAAGATGCGATCAGAACGGTACCTCGAACTGTCGACGGTCCCGCCTCTGATCCTGCTGGTGACTGATCCACTACATGGAGATGTCCAGTATCTGCCTGAGGACGACCGCTAGTATGTGGTTGTGCCCTGAACTGGCCCTGCCCAGAAGATGATCCAACCCTACCACCACGACCACCAAATCGAGATCCCCCAGTCCTCGACGGCTCGGACTGTGCTGGCACTCCTTTTGAATCCACTGAACCAACCCCACTCGTAAGTGGACGTGCCACACCACAAAAACGCTGCAAATGCCCCATACCTCCACACTGGAAACAAGGCTTCGGAGGAAGTGGACATGCTGGTCGGATATGCCCAGGCCTCCCACATTGGTGGCACACGACCGATCTTGCATCAGAAGCAGCAGAAGAAAACTGCCTGGAAGAGTGGCCTGAACTGCCCCCTCCTTTCTTCACATGATCCTCCCGCTTCCTTTTCTTCTCTGAGGAGCTACCACTTCCCACTGCTGATACTGAACCATAGAAACCAGCCCTGCCTTTCCTATCAATCTCCATCATGCACGCTCGATCAACAACCTCAGCATAGGTCCTCAGCTTAAACAAGAACACCTGGGAGTATATCTCTGGTCGCAAGCCTTTCTCAAACCTCTGGGCCTTCGCTTGTTCATTAGAGACAATTTTTGGAGCATGCCGAACCAATTCAGCGAAACGGTTGGCATACTCCATCACAGATAGATTCCCCTGAACAAGTTCCATGAACTCTCTAGACCTGGCATAAGCCAACACCTCAGGGCAATACTGTTCATTGAAGACAGCCTTGAAATCTACCCAGTGCATCTGATCATTCTTCCCAGCCTGAAGCATTGACTCCCACCATTTACGACTGGGACCCTCCAATAGGAAGGAGGCACACTTCACCATGAGCTCCTCGGGTGTTTCTAGGAACTCAAACATACGCTCGATCTTCTCGAGCCATTCTTCTGCTTCCTGGGGTTCTGAGCTACCTCGGAAGGTTGGAGGCTTATTTTTCAGGAACTCCTGGGCCTTGTCCTTTCTAAGACCAGTATAATCCTCTCTAATAGGAGCTGGAGCTGGAGCTGGCCCATATCCTAGAGCCTGGACAGCCCGGACCATGGCCTCGACTAGCCTCTGATCAATCGGCGTGGGAGAACTCTCTCCAGCTTCCTCCTGTGGGTGCGTGGGAGCTTTCCGGGGAGGCATGTTGCTACAAAATGCAACAGTCACAAAACAATGGTCAATACCACAATTCTGAAAATTGTAATCAAATACATCAAATATAAGCAAACTAAACACATTCTTGTAATAAAAGAAACAACTACTCCACATCTGCCTGATGTCCACATGTGGTCTGCAGCCCACACGTCTCACCTGGAAGTGAAGTAAATCAGTAAATTCCAACATCCTCTGGTGACTCAAGGTCTGCCATGAGAGGTGCGGGCCAGGCACCCTACTCACAACCAATACCCCGAGCCCCGACAGTCCTAGCTCCTGTCTATCCCGACTCATGTCAAAATAACAATATAACCCAAAAAACATTAACCTCCTCTAATACCATTTTGTCACGAACCGGATTTGGTCGCCACCATTAATGGCACCAAACCCGGCCCGTGGCAAGACCCGAAGGGCATTCCCTATCCCCACGGGCTGGCACAAGTGCCCGGGTATAAAACAATATGATTTGGGAACGATTTACCCGAGTATGAAAGCATAAAACAAATAAAACAATCGATAATAAGAATCTGAAATTTCCATACTAAACCATTCTTAACAAAACCAGATCTGAATACATATGTTTAAAGACACTACAAGTGGTCCAAATACAAATAATGACAACATCAAGACATCCCCAATCACTTCACGCAACAAGGGTGTCATCACCCGCAAGCCTTCTCCACAACTCTGCCCCAATGATGGGGACTAACACCCTGAAGCGCCATCACCCTTAGCCTTCCCTTTACCTGAGTCAAGCATAAGAAGTTCTACTTACACCCAAGGGGTGTAAGTAGGGTGTGAGCCTAAGCCCAATAGGATACCACCAGAAGATTCCAAATAGGATGCAATACAATGGGAACAAAACTAGCAATTTTAACACACAAGGTGAAACAATGTTAAAAATTTCAAGAAAAGAAACATTCAAATGAGAACAGTTTTCAATCCAAGAATTTCAGAATGATAACACATTAAATAAACATGTGAGCTACTGTAATGTACTGCCAAAAGATCCCACAACAAGGGTAAATACTACAATTCTAATGAGCACAAAAATTGGGAACACCCCTAGGCAACTAGATAGTCTCGGGCCCTATGTACCTCGTACCTCGGTGTAAAGTATCCATGTCACAATCCTTTCCCGTGCACGAGCCACTAGTAGGGAACAAACCCATAACCTAGTGGTCCCCAAATAACATCCACATAGTTCAGTTAGTGTTGTCGTTATCCATTTGCTCAGTGAAACAGGGACACAACCCATCCGGTCCACTAGCCGTACTAGTACATATCCGCCCAGCTAAGTACCCGGGATTCCCCTTTTTGTGCTCAAACAATTTCAGCAAACAACACACATACATTTTCATGTAAAGTATCTCTACTGGTCACAAACAAATAGTACAGTAGCTACACACATTTTATATCATTTGAAACAGTCAATAAAATATTTTGATCTTCAATAAAATAACCTCTCAAAACATCACATTGTTTTGCACCCAAAAATCTTTAAAATATCCACTTTTCACAGTATGGGAACACTTGTATGTCATCAAAACAAAATTTCAGTTCAACACAATTTAATAAAACCAAAAATTCAGTTATGGGGCAGCCCAATGTGAACCAAGAAATTATATATTTTAAAAACCACCATTTTCACACCAACATGACACTTAATGCCCATTTGCTTCTCAAACACAATTTAAACAAACTTTTGCAGCCACAACCAAAAAGAATAAATATTTAAAACATTATTTTAATTCCTAATACAGTTCAATAAAATCAACTATGTAATTAGAGTTCATCCCAAAATGAACCAATAAAAGACTTGCATGAAAAACCCTCAATTTCAACAAAAATTGTAACATAAAATTCATTTGCATTGTAAATGAAACTAAAACAAATTTTTACAGAAACATTAAAATTCAATAAGCATTAATTCACCCTCAACACAGAAAGCAAATTCCCAAAGAATTGCACACACAATGGAATCACCTACCAAAAGATTCAAGAACCGCAAATCCTAGTGCGGAACTTCAACCGCACGACCACCGCGCCACAAGGAAGTGATATCAAACCTAAAACCAGAGGATTGAACCATGAAACCCAAAATGAAACCCTAGGCACGAAGCCCTAGCTTCTGGAAATTTGGGGATTCAAGAAAAAAAAAGATAAATCTCAAGGAAAAGGAGAGAACTAGAAGGATAGTCACTTACTTGAGAAAACTGGACGTTTTTAGAAACCAGAAAAGTTAGGCCCTAATTCGCGACAGATGCGATCTCCAAAGAGGGGGAAACGAAGCTGGGGGTGTGTCCAGGTACAGTGGGAGAAGGTGAGAGGTGGAATCACCGAAAAAGAATAAAAATTGAATATTTTATGAAATAATTACAAAACAATTTTAAAACTGGAAATGGGCTTTCGGGTTGGCCCAATACCTAACTTGATCACCCAAATCCAAGATGCAAATGATTTTTTAAGGGGGCCAAAATTCATTGGTGGTTTTAATAGTTAAATTAAGGTCATTTTGGAAGTTTAATGAGTTACAAATGTTGAAAAACGAGGGAGTTATTAAACAAACAAAATTTATTGTCAAAACTGGAAATGGGCTCTCGAGTTGACCCAAATTATGGAAACCCACCATTTCCTTCAAAAATGCATTGAAAACCCCCAAAAAAGCAATAATGTAAATTAAATACAAAAATACCTTTAAAATATGTCATGTATGTGACAACAATCCCAAAGGAAAAAATGTTGGACTTGGAATAGTTGTAGTTTTAGATATTTTATGAATTAATAATGTACTTTATGTACAAGTATTGAATCACAATATAATATGTATCTATCAACAATGTGATGATAGACACTATCTAGATTTTTCAAATAATTAATGATCTGTTTTTAAAAATAGTTTATATAAATTTAGAGCTCCCAAAACAGATAATGTCTACACGTTGGATTTAAATTCATTGTGTAAATAGAATGCGAACTATTTAACTGAAAATGTAAATGAGTCATTGATTTGGCATATAATAATTTGTCAACTTCATATTTATTATTTACATACGTTTTTTAATAAACAAACAGTTTATGATTTACCGAGTGTCAAATTTTATAGTGATAGATTTGGTGATGCATACCAAATTGGAAAGAAACAAAAATATTCCTTCAAATCATGTTAACAAAAATGTTACATAAAATCCCATTAAAAATATTCATATGGATTTGTTTGGACCATCCAAGATAAAAATTTTCCCTGGTAAATTATATGTATATGTTTCATATGATTATTATTCATGTTTTACTTGTATATATTTTCTAATACTCAAAAATGAAGGATTTTGTTGTTTTGAAAAGTTATAAAAATTTATTGAATAAGAAATAGGTCTTAAGATAATTTCATTAACATGTGATCATAGGGAATAATTTTATAATCAATAAATCAATTCATTTTTTAATATATGTGTATTAAACACACATTCTATGCACCGAGAACACCTCAAAAAAAAAACGGGCTGTTGAGAGAAGAAAAAAAACTATTCAAGAAATGGATAGAACAATGATAAATTAATATAGTCTTCCAAACTATTTTTGGGAAGAAGCTATAAGCACAACATGATATATTATAAATATAGTTTTAATTCGACCTATTTTCAAAAAAAAACTCATGGTGAACATTGGAATAATAGAAATCTTATGTTAAAGAACATTATGGTTTTTGGATGAAAATTATATATCAGGACCACCATGGATAATCTTGGAATATTCGTCCAAAAAGATTATTAAGGAATATTCCTAGGATATTCTGTTACTCTTAAAGGATATATAATATTGAATAGAAAATAATTTATTGTTGAAGAATCAGTTCATGTGATGTTTGGGGAAACTGATCCTTTTAATAAAAAGAAAAATCCAACAGATGAAGATGATGATTCTAACTACATGAGACTTGATAAAATGAAAAATTATTTTGAACATATATATGAAATTTAGTCCATTTTAGAAGAACATGATAATGATGAACAAAATATTTATCTACATAGATAGTCTATAATCCTGAATAATCACCAATTAGAGACTGTTATAGGTGACCTATACATAAGAATAAAAACTAGACGAAGTGTAGGAAACCGAGTGGACGTATTTGCTTCTCTATCATAACTAGGGACTAAGCCTTTTGATGAAGGCTTAGAAGATAAAATTTGGTTGTACGAAATTCAAGAAGAGGTGAAGCAATTTATAAGAAACAAATTTTGGAAATTAATGGAATTAACATTTAATTATATAGTTGTAGGAACTAAATGGGTCTTTTGGAATAAACAAGATAATAAAGGAATTGTAACAAAAAAAGAAAGACTACTAGCTAAAGGGTATAATCAAGAAGATGGTATAAATTAGGATGAAACCATTTCTCCTGTAGATATAATCGAAGAAATTAGAATTATTGTAGCCTATGTATCTCATATGACCATTAAATTCTATCAATTGGATGTAAAATATAATTTTTTTTGTGGACATTTAATGGAGGATGTTTATGTTGAGCAACATCCTGGTTTTGAAAATTCTCAAAAACTTGATTTTGTTTTTAAACATACTATAGCTCTCTATGGACTCAAACAAGAACCAAGAGCTTCGTATGAAATTTGAAGTTTATTTATTTTAAAAATGGTTCTACTTTTGTCTTGGAAGACCCAACCCTCATTATGAAAATAGTTTGATCTAATATATTATTAGTTCAAATATATGTTTATGAGGTTATTTTTGGGTCAACAAATAATAAACATTGAAATTATTTTTCAGAACTTATGAAAAAAAATTGAAATGAGTATGATGTGAGAATTATATTTAATTTTAGGACATCAAATTTAACAAGAAGATTTTGTAAATGTATTAAATCAAAGAAAATACATTACTAATTTATTGAAAAACATTGTTCATGAAAACAATAAGAAATATTCAACTCCCATGTGTACTAATATTAAACATTACATGGATGAAGCTGGAAAACTAGTTAAAAACATGTTATATAGATGTTTGATTGGATGTTTACTATATCATACTTCATTCAGACCCGATATTATGTTTTTAGTTTGTCCTTGTGATAGATTTCAGTGATATCCAAAAGAATCACATCTTATAGAAGTAGAAATTATTTTTATATATTTAAATGTAGAAGTTTCTCAATCTATTATCGTTAAAAAAACATATGATTTTAATTTATTATATTATTCAGATGTAGATTTTGGAGAATGTAGATTATATTGAAAAAGTACTTCAGGAATCTATCACATTTTCAGAAAATCATTAGTGTCATGGACAAGAAGGAAGCAACACTCAGTTGCACTATCAACTGTCGAAGAAGAGTATGTATCGGCAGAAAGATATTGTGCACAAGTGTTGTGGATAAAAAACAATCAAATGGAATTTTGTCTTAATTTTAATAATAAACCTATTTTAGGTGATAATAAAATTGCTATAAAAATATCAAAAATTCCAATAAGTCATTCTACAACTAAGCATATTGATATTAGACATAATTTTCTAATAGATCATGTTTTCAAAAAGAATATATCATTAGAATTTGATAACACTGAATATATATTAGTTGAAATTTTAATTAACCTCTTCCCACTGATTTTTTTGATTTTATTAAGGGGGACATAGGTTTATATAATTTTTAATTTAATTTTTATTTTAGTTTATATATTATAATTGTATTTATTTAATTAGTTTATTCTTATTTTTTTTGTTATTTTGGTTAATACATGTTATCTTAAACCTATTTAGGATATGTAATTTTTAATTTTTTTGTAATAATTACACTGTGACATGGGAAACTAAGACATATGTCATTTTCCCAAAACCACTCATTTTCCAAACCCCTAGTCTACAAAATCCTATTTACACAAATTAAAAAAAACAGAACCTATTTTCCCTATTCTTTCACTCTTCATTATTCAAAAACCCAAGAAACCAATAAAATTAGATTTTCATATCTTCATAAATGATAAAAACCAAGAGAAATGATGAAGGATAAGCAAGTGAACCAAAATGTCAATGAATTTCCGGAAAAACAATTCTTCAGGGAAAGGTGATTTATCTAGAATGGTTGTGCCAGACAAACTTTCTCCTAAAATAAGCAAAATATTTTCAAGGTCTATAAACATATTTTAATGATAGTAACTCAGAGTTTATATACGTGATAGAGAAAAATTATTTTTAATAGACTGTACAGTTTAGTTTCGAAGATACAATGAACAAGATTTTTCTTGTATAGAAAATAGAAATTTCCCTATTTCTTCTACTATGGTAGTGAATATTTTGAACTATCCACCTGAAATAGTTTTTCATTTTGACCTAATGTCGATTTGAGATAAGAAACATTCTTCAAAAGACATTATGACTTTTCTGTTAAACTCAACAGCCATCTGAATGATGTTTTTAGGGATTTAGAACTTATCCGTAAGATTTAGTAAAATTTATTCAGACCGAAATAGCGCCAAAGATGACTATGATATAGAAAATATGTTACCCATACATGTATGTCATGATATTTTCTATGTGATATAAAAATTAAATATCCTGAGGTATTTTTTTATATATATTCATTACTGTTGTTCACCATATGCAATAATTAACAATAATCCATACAAATGAAAAATTTCATGGAATATATTTTTGATAAATATATGATCAGATTAGTTGAATCCAGAGTAAAATGTCATCATAGTAATATGTTTAATGCTTGAACATTAAGAAAACATGGATTTTTATAGAGCATTGTGAAAGGAAAATTGATTCCAGTTGGAGGAGTGGAAAAATAGAGCTCAAGAATTTTATTCTCTGGGAGAAAACTAGTATAAGGCCCCAGCCTTAAACATTACGTAATATTGAGTTTTTATAAGATTCTGTATTGAGGATCTTTTCAGGATTAGTGTTTTAGAGAATTAGATCATAAATCATTCATTACATTCCATATTTAAACAAGGTGGTTACATTAAAGACAATATTCTCTTTTCCCAATAAAAGAAACATATTTAAAAGAAAACATGGATTTTCAGGACACTTCCTTGACACTATAATCACATCATGTACCTTTCCCTTGACCTGTGAAAAACATTTCAAAAACATGGGATGAGCATAAAAAGATTAGTAATGGATATAAAAATATGAAATGAAAACATTAGTCCATGTATGCATAAGAATTAATGAAATCATACTTTACTCATAAAACATAAGCACTTTAACATACCACATAAAATCATTAATAAATCATAGAAATCATAAGACATAAATGTAATTTGAGGCATTCATAACATTATTATGTAGGGATTAACCCTCATGTTTACGTTTGGAATTCCCATCATAGTATATTCCCTAAATATCATCAGATAAACCTTAGCATTTAACCCCTTTGCATTACACAATTAATTGGAGAGCTATATCGGGCTCACCCTCCCTTAGTTTATCCTAGAACCACCCGTCTTCATAAACAATTCCCAAGAACCATAACATAATTGTATCACATAAAAAATGCATAAAGAAAACATAACATTTCAACATCTCAATAAGAAGATATCAATAAAAAATTGATATAATAAAAACAATATCAAAAACATTTTCAATACCAAAATAAAATAAAATTAAAACATGGTATTTATTTTTCATTTAAAAATGTTATGGCGTATAGAGGAAGGTGAAACTCAAATAATGGTCATGTCGGCGGAGAAGTCGTTGTCACCGCATACATATGAAAAAATCATTCTCTTTTCTCATTTAGTAAAATTCTTCATATAAAAAAATATTCCTTTTGAATAAATGTAAAATTCAAAGGGGTTTATACACTGAATAAATGAAGGTTGTGTATAAAACAAAATATGCCTCAATGAAAGGAGATAGAGAAGAAGTCCTTTACATCGTGTCCGACTTGACTCGATCATTCTTTAATATCTTGAATAAAAATTGGAGTTAATTTATTCATTCTTAAGAAACTTTTTCATGTTCATTATTCCTTTTATATCACCTTTTACCAGGTTATTAATACCATGTAATTATTTAAGTTAATAACGGTCCTTTTGTCGATCATTGGTACTTGAGTCAAAACTAAACACCTTATAATTACAAGTTGTTCATGTCGTAAAATATCTATTATATCCAGAATTATATCCATTATATAGATATCATATATATCATATATATCCAGTATATACATTCATTTATAATATTACATAACATTTAGAGGTAAGAAATGAAATGCACCGTTCATGGAGACGGTAAGCCGTACGTACGCATGAATACTTCTTTCATTTCTATTTCGTATTTAATGGAATGAATTCATAATGATATAAAGGTATATTATAATTAGAATATAATATAATATATAATATCAATAACTCCATCCTTTATACATCCCACATATGGCATTAAAGAATCAAATTACTTGGTGGGGGCGGTAGTCCGCACTTCCTAAAATGAAGATATCATGTTTACCCATAATGGAAACCATAAAAGAATTACATAAATAAAAAATACATAAGAAAAAGGAAAATATAAACATAATATAAATAAAATATAAATAGAGTGACATCTTATTTTCCCCCATGAAAGGTGTTAAAAAAGATTGAACAATCATTATTTTGTGAGGCAGAAATTCGCCATCCACAGAAACAGTATGTTCTTTAACCATTAGAACAAGGTGTGTGTATCTGTATCTCAAATACATCTCATAACAACATACTAGTATATTTTGGATACTGGTGTTGTTACAAAATAATGTCATAAAAAGAGTTTAGGGGGTTGGAGAAGCAAAATAAAACAAAAGAACACAAGTTAAGACATTACCGTTAAATCGGGTAACTCCTCTTAGTTTGAACCAAAAGGGTTTCTTGAAGAGCTTTCTGCCTAAGGTAAGGATTATATGATGAATAGAGTGATGTGGATAGATATAATGTGCAGATATTGGGTGATCAAATGGCTTGAGAGGTGTGGTTAAGGTGGTAGAGGTGGGGGTATTTCATAAGAGGAAAGAGGGGAACTCTTGGAAAGTAAAGAAATGTTAATTTATATTAAAATGATTTCGGATTTTCATGGTTCCACTGTGATATATTTCAAGGATAAGGTGATAAGGGTTCTAAATATACTCATCCAATAGGTTTTTTACAAGTATAAGTCTTATAGTTTACATTATCATTTCATTTTATTTAAATCGTTCATTAATGAGGTAATCACTACATCATCATGGTGTCATAAAAAATTTAATTTATATAATGTTTAAAAATTATTAAAAAAATACTATGATATAGGAAATATTTTTATCTTTCCAATGAATATTCATAGTCCAAGATATCATTTATGTAGACAAAATTAAAATAGTTTTACTTGGGTAATACATACTTTTGTGATATTCTCCGTTCTTTAAAAATAAAATGATAAAGTGTCACTATCACCCAAAAGTGATTCCATGGGGTCCCAATGTTTGGAACAAGGCATCCCATGGTTGGCCATGAGAAAACCAATAGCATTAGGACACATATTGAGGTAATTTGTTTTATAATGATATTAATTTATTATCCTTAACTACCCGATTACTAATTAATCACGATAATTAAAGATAATTACCGTAGTTACTATTCATAATGTCAAAAAAAAAGAGTATTGAATACATAATTTGGACCGTATGATTCCAAATATGGAACCAATTTTACTAAATTCCAAAAACAGAAATTGCAATAATTAATTTAAAAATAATTCCTGTTTTCAAAACCAATAGCGGGTTTTTTAAACAATTTTTATCAAAAGTTTAACAACTGTTTATGTCCAATTTCAAAGTGAAACTAATCCCAATGAACACCATTGAATTAAATGGTAGAAATATATTCTATTTACAATTTATAACCAATTAAAAAAATATTCTATTCATATAATAAAATTAGATGAAAAAGAAGTTTTGAAGTAAATTGTTGTATTTTTCACTAATCATTAAAAAATGAACACTGTTAGAAAAATTCCAAACATTTATCCAAAGAAAATTTCAATTCCCAAATTATAATGAATAAGTTTATTTTGAACAATATTTCTTATAAAATTGTCAAAATATAGATTTAAAAATGTTTTCCCATCAAAAGGCGATATAACAATCTTTTAAAAATATTAGTGAATTGTATGCTTAAGATTGGATTTATTATCATTTTAAGCCTCTTCAAACACTATCTAATTCATAAATATTAATAGATATGAAGATATATAAATATTTACTTACATGGCATGTTACATCCTTCCCCCCTTTTGGAAATTCTATCCCTGAAATTTATTTACCTATTGAATAAGTGGGGGTATTTATCCCTCATTGCATTTTCAGATTCCCATATTGCCCCTTCAATCATGTGGTTTTTCCAAAAAACCTTTACATGAGAATCACCTTATTCCATAAAAAATGATCTATGTGGTTAAGAAAATGGACCTGTTATTCCACATAATATATATTCTCTTCTAGCTGAACTACCTCCGGACTCAGAACATGAGATGGATCTGGAATTTACTTCCTCAATGTTGAAACATGAAAAACATTGTATACCTGAGAAAACTCAGAGGTCAATCCACCCAGTATGAAATTGATCCAACTCTCTCTAGAATTTCATATGGTCCAATGAACCATGGACTCAGATTTCCTTTCTTAACAAATGGAATCACACTTTTCCATGGTGAAACTTTGAGGAAGACATGATCACCTACCACAAAAAATAGATCCTTCCTCCTGTTGTCCGCATAACTTTTCTGCATGCTCTGAGCTGTTCCCATGTGTCTCTATTTCAGCTAAACATTTTCCATCAAATCTTATACCAATTATGGTTCCATCAACATCCTTTCACCCAATTCATCCCAAGAAGCTGGAGTTTGACACCGCTTCCCATATAATACCTCAAATGGTGCCATTTCTATACTAGAATAAAAACTGTTTTTATAAGAAAACTCAACCAAAGAAATATGTTAGTCCCAAATTCCTTGATAATCCATCGAACAAGCACATAGAATATCCTCCAATGTCTGAATTGTTTATTCTGAATGCCCATCTGATTGAGGATGAAAAGCGGTACTAAAATTTAATTCATTACCCAATGACTTCTAAAGTCCTTTCCAATTGTTAGAAGTAAACCAGGGATCACGATCAGATATAATGGAGAGGGGAACTCCATGTAACATTACTATATCTTTAAGATATAAATGAGAAAGTTGATCTTGGGAAATATTATCACGTATATCAAGGAAATGAGCAGATTTAGTCAAGCGATCAACAATAACCGAGATTGCATTATTACCTCGAGGTGTCTTCGGTAATCCAACAACGAAGTCCATGGATATATTTGAACATTTCAAATTTGGAACTGGTAAAGGATGAAGCATCCCTTTCGGAAACTACTACTCTTCATTAACCTGTTGACAATTCAAACACTTCACAGTAAAATTAGCAATATCCCTTTTCATTTCATCCCACCAGTAGTACTCCTGAAGATCTCTATACATCTTAGTACTACCTGGATGAATTGAAAACGGAGTACTATGAGCTTCACAAAAAAAATGTATCTTCAACTGTGAATCACACGACACACACAATCTCTTCCAAAATCTCAAAACACAATCATTGTCAATGTTGAATTCAGCCAACATATCCTTCTGAACCAGCTCTACCTTTTTCTACAACTCACTGTCTTGATTCTGTGCTTGCTTAATTATGTCTGATAGAGAACATTTCACTGATACCTGAAACAAAACAGAATAACATCCTGCACCAACAACTTCTATGGAAATGTTCATCATATCCTTAACCAAAGGATCATGTTCCAAACGTAACATGGTTAATGAGTCATTACTATTTCGACTCAAAGCATCGACCACATTATATAAATTTCCTGAATGGTAATGAATAGTACAATCATAATCCTTGATTAATTCCATCCATCACCTCTGTCTCATGTTCAATTCATTCTGAGTGAATATATACTTTAAACTTTTGTGATCATTATATTTTTCACACTTTACACCATACAAATGATGCCTCCAGATTTTTAAAGAGAAAACAACAACAACTAATTCCAAATCATGTGTAGGGTAATTTACCTCATGAGTTTTCAACTATCGTGAAACATAAGCAATTACCTGATCATTCTGCATTAGGATGAAACCAAGTCCTTTCAATGAATCATCATTGTATATAACAAACTCACCATTCCTGGAAGGTTGTGCCAAAACTGGAGCATTCACCAATCTTATTTTCAATTCTTGAACACAATCATCAAATTCTTTTGACCAGATAAACTTAACACACTTCTGAGTTAGCTTAGTCATTGGACTAGATAACCGGGAAAAATTTCTAACAAACCTTCGGTAATAGGCTTCCTATATAAGAAAACAAATAATCTCAGTTACATTTTTTGGTCTTGGCCATTCTTCAACAACCTCTTTTTTTGGAGGATCAATAGTTATTCAATCTTTAGAAACAATGTGACCAAGGAAAGAAATTTGTAGCAACCAAAACTCACACTTGATGAATTGCACAATCAATTTCTTTTCTTTTAAGCTTTGAAAAGTAATCCTTAAATGACTTTCATGATCCTCTTTACTTTTAAAAAACAACAAAATATCATCAATGAAAATAAGCACAAACGTATCCAAGAACTCATGGAAAATTCAATTCCTAATGTCCACGAATACAGTAGATTCATTGGTTATCCCAAAAGGCATAACTACAAATTCATAACAGCCATATCTTGTATGAAACGCGGTCTTCAAAAAATATTCTTCCTTTACCTTCAACTAATGGTACCCCGATCTCAGGTCAATCTTTGAAAAATACTAAGCTCCATGGAGCTGATCAAACAAATCATCGATATGAGGCAAAGGACATTTGTTCTTAACTGTGATATTATTCAAGGCTCTATAATCAATGAAAAGTCTCATAGAACCATCTTTATTTTTAAAAAATAATACAGGAGCACCCCATGGTGATTTTATAGGTCGAATGAAACCTTTCTCTAATAAATCTTGTAATTTCTCCTTCAACTCTAAATGTTCAATTTGAGACATTCGATAAGGGGGTTTTGAAATTGGCTTAGCAATAGGAACTAATTCAATAGTAAATTCAACTTCCCAATGTGGAATTATTCCAAGAAACTCATCATGAAAAACATCAGGACACTCATTTACCACTGGCACATAATTAATCTGAAAGGATCCTCTATTTTCAGCAATATGTGCAAGGTAACATTAATTTCCATTTTTACAGGTTTTTCAGCCTCTTGATATTTTATCAATAGAAAGGGTTCATTCTTGTAGACAAACTGAAAGTCTTTCTGAAAAGAAACTTCTTTAGCTAAAAAATGAATCTTAGCATGGTAAACAGAGATCCAATCCATTCCCAGGATAATATAAAACTCTCGTAGAGGTAAAACAATAAGGTGTTAAAGTAGTTTCCTTCCTCGGATAAGGATATGAAGACACTTATGAATTAATTTTTCCTCAACATTTACCACATGTGTTTTTACCACATGTTCAGGAGTCATTTCTTGAGATGGAATTCCAAATTTACTAGAAAAGTTTTCAGAGATAAAGGAATGTGTAGACACCGAATCAAACAACACAGTAGCATAATCTGAGAAAACAAAAAAAGAACCTGATACCACTTAATTTGATGGCCCAACATATACTGAAGTAGTTGTAAAGGATTTCACCATAGCTTTTTTTCTTGTAGTCTGACTACTTCCCATCATTCGAGCTCTTTTTCGGACACTCGTTTGCATAATGACCCATCTCATTGCACATGAAACATTTCACTAACTATAAATCAAATTTGGTCTTACAATCACCCTGATATTTTTCAGTGCAATCACGAGCCTTATGTACCATCTTACCACATCGGTATGACTTTCCAGAATTCATAAGACATTACCCAACATGCCTTTTATCAAATTTATCACAAACCGGAAACATATATTTCTTACTATCAGACCTTTTTGATGAATTCTTACCTTTCTCATGCCACCTTGGTCTTCTTTTCTGTTGGTTGTTATAGAACACTTGATCATCAGCAAACTTCATTTCCACCTTCTCAGCACAACCAACAAGCTTTTCATAACTCTTGAACTTGTGAGAAATAATGCCCTATGACATTTTGGCTTTAATCCTAAGTAAAAATGATTGATTTTTCTATTAGGGTCTCAAGATAAAATTTGGATCATACCTTTCCAATCGAGTGAACATCCCTTCATAAGAAGCCACAGAGTCGTCCTCTTGCCTCAATTCCAAGAATTATTTTTCCATCCTATGTCGAACAACCTTAGGAAGATACTTATAAAAAAACATACCTTTGAATTCATCCCAATAGAGAGAATCAATCTTATCAGCATCCCTGATAATTTTAACCATCGACAACCACTAATCTGCATCACCCTCCAAACGGTAAATTGCATGACTATCCTTTTGATTGTCTGAACACCCCATGACATCAAAAATCTTCTACAGTGATTTAATACACCCTTAAACTAGCACATGGTTAGATGATCCTCTAAATGATGGGGGATATTGCCTCATGAAACGTTATATCAATAAAATGTTCCTATGCGGTTGATCTGGCTGATCTCGTGCATGTATACCACCACCATTTATCGCTTGAGTCAACTGCACCATTACTGCAGCAAACTGTTCACTTCCAATTCCGACCATCTCAGGATACTGATTCAGAAGGTCATTTCCTTTTGTATTCCTTCCTAGCAATTCTTTTATGTTTCCTCTACATAAAACCATTCGTAACAAACATGTCTTAGATGACGCAACATGGTAATCTTCAAATGCTACATCATTTCAATTTGACCATAAAAAAAATTTGGATATTCATTTATTATAATTCTAACTCTTAAAGTTAACTAAACTGACCTATAATACCAAAAACAAGGCCCTAGCCTTAAAAATTACTTAATCTTGAGTCATTACAAGATTAAACAATGATGATATTTTTAGGGTTAGAGTTTTTGAGAATTAGATCATAAATCATGCATTGCATTCAACATTTAAACAAGGTGGTTACATTAAAGACAATATTGACTTCTTCTCATCAAAGGAAACATATATAAAATAAAACATGTATTCTTTAATGACAAATCCTTATCACTATAATCACATCATGTACCTTTCCCTTGACCAATGGAAAACATTTAAAAAACTTGGGATGAGCATAAAAATCTCAGCAAGGGATATAAAAGTACGAAATAAAAACCATAGTCCTTCTATACATAAGAATTAATGAAATCATACTTTACTCATAAAACATAATCACATTAACATACCTCATCAAATAATGAATAAATCATAGAAATCAGAAGATATAAAGGTAACTTGAGGAATTCATAACATTCTTATGTAGGGTGTAACTCTCATGGTTACGTTTGAAATACCCATCACAATATATTCCCTAAATATCTACAGAGAAACCTCAGCGTTTAACCCCTTCACGTTACCCAATTCATTGGAGAGCTATATCAGCCTCACCTGCCCTTATTTTATCACAAAACCACACGTCTTCATAAATAATTACCAAGAACCATAACATAATCGTATCACATAAGACATGCATAAAGGAAACATAACATTTCCACATTTGAATAAAAAGATATCAATAACACATTGATATATTAAAAACATTATCAAAAACATTTTCAATACCAAAATAAATGAAAAGTAAAATATGGTATTTATTTTTAATTTAAATAATGTTATGTCTTGTAGAGGAAGTTGAAACTCAAATAATGGTCACGGAGGCGGAGAAGTCTTTGTCGCCGCATATGTATGACAAAAACATTCCCTTTTTTCGTTTCGTAAAACGCTTCATATAATTTTTTTATTGAATAAACATAAAATTAAAAGGGGTTTATAAACCGTATAAAAGATAGTTGTGCATAAAATAAAATATGTCTCAATGAAAGGAGATTGAGATGAAGTCCCTTACCTCGTGTCCGACTTTACTTGATCGTTCTATAATCACCTAAATAATTAACATGTGTTAATTTCTACTTTCGGAAGAAACTTTTTAAAGTTAATTATTCCTTTTATATCACTTATTACCATGTTATGAACACTATGTATCTATTTAAGTTAATAACAGTTGTTTTGTCAATCATTATTTCTTGATTCAAAAATAAACTACTTATAATTACAAGTTGTTCATGTGGTAAAATATCCATTGTAACACCCCAAGATTTCATAGTGTGTTACTTCTTCAAAATAATTCAATAACTTTCACTACATGCAACACCAAGTTCAAGCACACCATGACTTACCAAACAAGACGTTCAAAAGAGGTTATGAATAGTATTAGATAAATTTTAATGTTTATATAATCCTTATAATTTTAGAATCCATATTATGAGTTTCTTAGATATAATGCAAGAACAAATTCATTTTCAGTATTGCACTTTTATCAACTTTAATAGTGAACCCTTTTTAAATACTATATTTTAAACTATTTGACTAAATGGAGACATCAAAAACTTAAAATGAAACATCCCAAGTTTCTACGGTACGCTTCTCTTTGAATAATGTGATAGCGTGTGTTGTACGCAACACCGAGTTCTAACACACCATAACTAATCAAACTAGTCGTTATGAATAGTAATACCTACTTTTTGAAATTATATATATTTTATATTTGAAAATGGACTTCATTTTTGGATTCGGAATATCGAATTTAGCCTAAGGTGAAATTTTGGTACATTTCGGATAACTTTAATATTTTGATGAATAGTGAAAATTACTAAGTTTTAATTAAAAACAACTTTTTTAATCAAAATAATTAATAGTTATAAATTATGAATTTGAGTGGTTTTAAAGTATATTTAGAATATATTTTTTCCATTTAATATAATGTTGGTCATTGGACATAATTTTACAATTAAACCGAACATAAACGAGTGTCAATCTTTTGATAGTTATTATCTCTTAAAAACACGCTTTTTGTTTTGACAGCGGGAATTAATTTTAAATTAATTTCTGCCACTTCTGTGTTTTGAATTTAGGAAAATAGATTCCATATTTGGAATCAGGATGTCCAAATTGTGTAAATAGGTATCTTTTATTTTTAGACATTTTGAATAATTACTGCGGTAAATATTTTATTTACCATGGTTAAGGGTAAATCCTGTAAATAAGGGTTAAAAAAAATAATATTATAATAATACTAAATTTACCCTAAAACATGTCTTAACCCTATTGGTTGATAAATGGTCGACCATGGGAATCTTTGGGTCTATTTTGGGACCCCATGGATCCACTTGTAAGTGATAATGACACTTTATTTTAATTAAGTTAAAATGAATACAAAAATGACACAAGCATATATCTTTTAGAAAAACAATTGTTACATAGGGTTATATAAGTTGTCTTTTAGATTATAAATATTCATTAGAAAGCTAAAAAGATTTCCTACATAATGATATTTTATTTATAATTTTTAGACATTAAATAATTTATTTTATTTATGACACAATGATGATGCAGTAATTACAAAAATAGTGAAAAATTAAAATAATTGATTTTATAAATACCCAAACAAATATAATATGAAACTTTTAATGAATTAAACTAATTTTCTAGGATAATATGATATATTAGGATTGATTTAATATACTTTGTTCGAAGTAATCAATCTGTTATGAGTTTCAAAAAAAATCAACTATTGAATAGTGTCAAAATTGACAAAAAAGAGTTCTTAAAACAAATATTATATTATTAATTGATATTAAATTCCTAAAAATCTAAGGTTCGGCCAAGAGACTTATATCATGATAGTTGCATCATTAATGGACCACTTGGGGGTCTCTTGGATGTATATAGTAAGTTTATTAACCATATTATATAAAAATACAAAGAGACATTGTAAAAGTGAAGCTAATTAACTTAGAGTTAATACTTAAAGATAAGGTTAATATAAGTACCCAAACCTATCTAAATTCTATTGGTTGAGTGGTTTTCGACCTATCCCCACCTTATCCTTTGAATAGTCAACTTTGGAGCCATTGGAAACCGAATATGAATTTATTATAAACTAATATTTCTAGCTTTTCCAAAGGTGCCCCTCACCCCTCTTATAAAAGGGCACTCCTCCTTCTCTTTTCCTCACACCTCTCAAGCCACTTGGATAGTCCAAACTCTGCCCAACTAAGCTCCCCACATCCCTATACTCCTCCTTGAAGCTTCCACTTAGGCAGAAAGCATTTCAATAAGTCCTTTGGTTCCAACCAAAGTGAGTTACCTAAATTAAAGGTAACAATTTCTCTTAAAGTATTTTCATTTATTTTGCTTCTCCAACCCCCAAAATCTTTTTATTTCCTTTATTTTGTAACAACACCAGTATCCTCAATATACTAGGATGTTGTTATAAGAAGGATTCAAACTACACATACACAAAACTTCATCTAATGGATGATGAACATAATGTTTCTGTGGATGGCAAACTAACGCCTCACGAAACGATGATTGTTCAAATACATCTTACCACCTCTCATGGTGGCCATTATGATGGCACTATAATTAAATATGATATTAATGATATATATTTTTTATATAAGCTTCTGTAATTCCACTTTATTTCATTCCATTATTCGTTTCATGTTGAATATACATACGATAATTTCATTTGAGGAAGTGCGGACTACCGCCCCCTTAAAATGATATGACTCGTTCATACCACACATGGAACATATAAAGGATGGTGTTAATGAACTTAAGTAACATATATAAAATATTATATTATACTGAATAGTAATATACCTATGTATCATTTGGATTTGATTCTTTTAAAATAAAAAATGGAAGTAGCGTTCGTGCGTACGTACAGACTACCGTCTCCACGAACGCGATAAGATTCGTTCTCCATCATATCCATTCAAGTATTATTCTCATTTTAGGGTTAAAAATAATGTTAATATCATTCTGATTATGAATAAGATATAATCTATCCATTAAAAACATGTCTTACGTAACCAAACATTTAAGAAGAACGAATCGATTATCACCAGAAACGACGATAATACTAAGATATTATTAATAAAGCAATGTTAAAAGATCATATATGATATCATATTAATGTATATTATTCTTGTACAATTTAATAACAAATATTACACCATTATACAGGAGGTTAACCTACCCCAACCAAGGAAAAGTACAAGGTAAGGGTTATTTCACAATCTCTTCATTATCCGAGATTGTTTATACGTAATAATCTACTGGGATTTCTTTATCATCCACATCCATGTTTTTCGAAATATATTTCAAAACATATTTATTATTTACAAGAATATTGGTTAAATTAATTTATACCCTTGTTTGACTTTTTGTAAGAGGTTTATAAAGGAATCTTTCCGTCGTTTTCAAAACAAGGTCCTTTTTGACCTTTTCGACAGAATTAAGATAAGAATGTTTTTTTTCTTATACGGCGGGTGCGGTTATTTTCCGCCGTTATAAAATCGTCAAAGCTTTCCTTACAAGCTTACAAGAATATTTTCAAGAAAATGTTTTATTTTATATGGCTCTTAAATGATTTCAAAAATAGAAAGAGATATTTCTCTAAAAAGTGTTTTGATTTCATCTATGTCAACATCCTTTAATGGATTTTACGCTTATTTGAAGTTGATTTATTATAATACAAAACTTCTATATTGTATTGAAGGTTTTGTGATATGTTTGACTGTGGATGTGCTATTTTATACCATTCATAGTTTATGGTGAAACTATTGACATTTCGTATTCTAGTTTTAATCCGAATGTTTATGTTATATTTCAAACTTTTCTTCAGATGAATGTGCTAAACAAGTATGTTCCGGGTTGGGGACCGGTAAAAGTAAGCCCTCCAGGTTGGGGACTGGTTAAAGTAAGCCCTCCAGGTTAGGGACTGGTAAAAGTATGCCCTCCGGGTTGGTGTCCGGTTATTAGAGGCACTCCGGGTTGGTGTCCGGTTATTAGAGGCACTCCGGGTTTGTGTCTGGTTATTAGAGGCACTCCGGGTTGGGTTCCGGTTAGAAGTAACCCCTAGGTCTTGGGATGAGGCCTAGACAAAGAAATTAACGTTTAGCATTATGCATTCCAACATTATGAAAGTGGTTATTGATATTGCATGTGATTATTCGATTAGTAGAATATCCATGTGAATAAGTAAATGGCATTATTTCATTTTACTTTTTCCATACTATGTTGAAGTTTAATTTTAAAAGGCTTTTGTTTTAGTAATTCATTGCCTTTAATTTTTATGCTTATTTTGAATGTTCCATTATATTGTTATCCTTACTGGGCATTTGAGCTCACCCCTTTTCTATGTTTTATTTTTCCCAGGTAGTGAAGAAGTAAATTATGAATGACTTGCAGGGATATTATGAGGGGTTAATAGTGTGGATATGAAGACTTTGTTGTTGTTGTAGTTTTTCTCTTTGAAATGTAATGTAAAACTTTATAATTATATCTAGTGTTTCCAAGGCTACTAAACCAATCGGTCTTTCGAGATTTGATCTTTCTTGTGATCATGCCAATGTTATGTAATAATGCACCGACTCTAGGTAGCTGGGGTCGGGGCGTTACAGTTGGTATCAGAGGAAGTTTAGTAAAAACCTTGGAAGCTAGATTTAGATAAACTCTGATTAGAGCATGTAGACCTAAGATGAACTTTGAGGATTATTATAGAAGAACTTACTAGAATTTTGGTATTGTAGAGATTTTGTTAGTTTTACGAGCAATACATCCCTGTCTGGATACGAGCAGGTAGAGGCGGCTCTGGAACAGATGTACCTAGGGGTAAAACCCAAAAACACCGCTTTGAGCTAGACTCGAACGGGAACTGGTGCACGACAACGGGCCTTGCTGCACTCTTGGTTACGACACTCCCGGGGGATATGCTTAGGATAACTCTCATTTTCTTTACAAATAATTTTGAAGGGATTATGAGTATATACTTCCTCAAAGAAAACTTTCTTATGATTATGGATTATATCCATAAATAGTTCAATTTATGTTAAGTGTTTTATAAGTATGGGATTATGTATTTTGATTCATAAACTGATCTAGTTTATGCCATTGTTTAGAAATGGCGCCCAATAGAAGGAATGAGAACTCCGGAAATGCACATGATCCAAAGAGAAGGAAGGATCATATCTTTCATGGTCTTAAGCTAGAATTTATAAGAGAAATAGTCTCCCATGTATTATCATCATATGAAGAAATAATATCATGTGTTGATAAGATAAGTAAAGAGTTTACTGAGTCCTATGGCTTTGAAGGGAAGCAAGAGAAGAAAAGGATGGAAGAGAGAAAGATGGATAAAAGTAAGAGGGAAAAGAAGAATTTTAACATATGTGGTAACTGTGGAAAGAAACACCCTGGAACTTGCCTAAAAGGAATGAGAGTTTGTTATAAGTGTGGAGGAAAAGGGCACAAAGTACGTGACTGCAAGGGTAAGAAAATGGTTTCAAATGTACAATGCTTCATTTGCAAGGAGTTTGGACACTACGCGAACCTATGTCCCAGTCATCAGACTATGCCGCAAATGATGTTATTGGATAATAATCATGTTATGATACTACCACAGATGAAGAGGGATGATTAGAGTTCTTATGTTGATTATGTCAATTGAGTGTTGTATCAACAATGTACTTGTTATAATAATTATGGAGTATATAAGGATTGTACTGCAGTACTATTTCATTAAGGACTTGAGATTATGTGGAACAAAGAAAAGTGACTCAGTAGCAGGTTAAATGTTTGGAAAATATATGGTTGAGAGAAAGATAAACCATAATATGGTTCAGATACCGAGGTGGTGATTTTAGAATAATACCGCTGGATCATTGGTCAATACGAAGGGCATGACCAAATACTCAAAGTGGCCATACCTGCTTCGGAAGGCTGTCTTGGGGATATCTGACTCCTTCACCCTGAGTTGATGATACCCTGAACGCAGGTCTATCTTTGAGAACCACTTTGCCCCCTTTAACTGATCAAACAAATCATCTATTCTGGGCAAAGGGTATTTGTTTTTAATTGTTACCTTATTCAGCTTCCGGTAGTCAACGCACAACCGGAGGGATCCATCAGCCTTTTTTGAAAACAACACGCAGCGGCCCAAGGAGAGACGCTCGGGCGAATGAATCCTTTGGATTCTAAGTCGTCCAACTGTATCTTTAATTCCCTCAACTCTGTGGGGGGCATGCGATAGGAGGGAAGAGATATCGGTTGTGTTCCCGGCGCCAGATCAATCGAAAACTCCACATCCCGCTCTGGGGGCAAACCAGAAAAATCATCAGGGAATACCTTGGGAAACTCATTCACTACATGAGGTAGTGCACCTTCAGGGGAAAGACCATCCTCTAGCACAATCGAAGATAACTGGAAGATAACACTTCCCAACTCTGGGAGTGGAGGCCCTGCGCGACTTGATCGTGGATCCCATTCTCCATGAAAAACCTGACGACTCCCATCAGGTGCCGTGAAACTCACACGCCTTCTGTAGCAGTCGATGTGTGCCTGGAAGTGAACTAGCCAATCCATCCCAAGTATGACATCAAAAAGGTCCATATCTAAGACCATACGGTCCCACTCCATCTCGACCCCTGATACAGAAAGTGCACATGAGGGGACCTCAGGCCCTGCTCCTTCTTCTTTCCCAATGGTGTCACCAACTCCATCGCAAAAGACATCAACTCAGTTGGCAAATTCAGCATGTCCACGAAATGTCCAGACATGAATGAAACAGAGGCACTAGTATCAAAAAGAGCAGTAGCTATAGAAGATGCGATCAGAACGGTACCTCGAACTGTCGACGGTCCCGCCTCTGATCCTGCTGGTGACTGATCCACTACATGGAGATGTCCAGTATCTGCCTGAGGACGACCGCTAGTATGTGGTTGTGCCCTGAACTGGCCCTGCCCAGAAGATGATCCAGCCCTACCACCACGACCACCAAATCGAGATCCCCCAGTCCTCGACGGCTCGGACTGTGCTGGCACTCCTTTTGAATCCACTGAACCAACCCCACTCGGAAGTGGACGTGCCACACCACAAAAACGCTGCAAATGCCCCATACCTCCACACTGGAAACAAGGCTTCGGAGGAAGTGGACATGCTGGTCGGATATGCCCAGGCCTCCCACATTGGTGGCACACGACCGATCTTGCATCAGAAGCAGCAGAAGAAAACTGCCTGGAAGAGTGGCCTGAACTGCCCCCTCCTTTCTTCACATGATCCTCCCGCTTCCTTTTCATCTCTGAGGAGCTACCACTTCCCACTGCTGATACTGAACCATAGAAACCAGCCCTGCCTTTCCTATCAATCTCCATCATGCACGCTCGATCAACAACCTCAGCATAGGTCCTCAGCTTAAACAAGAACACCTGGGAGTATATCTCTGGTCGCAAGCCTTTCTCAAACCTCTGGGCCTTCGCTTGTTCATTAGAGACAATTTTTGGAGCATACCGAACCAATTCAGCGAAACGGTTGGCATACTCCATCACAGATAGATTCCCCTGAACAAGTTCCATGAACTCTCTAGACCTGGCATAAGCCAACACCTCAGGGCAATACTGTTCATTGAAGACAGCCTTGAAATCTCCCCAGTGCATCTGATCATTCTTCCCAGCCTGAAGCATTGACTCCCACCATTTACGACTGGGACCCTCCAATAGGAAGGAGGCACACTTCACCAGGAGCTCCTCGGGTGTTTCTAGGAACTCAAACATACGCTCGATCTTCTCGAGCCATTCTTCTGCTTCCTGGGGTTCTGAGCTACCTCGGAAGGTTGGAGGCTTATTTTTCAGGAACTCCTGGGCCTTGTCCTTTCTAGGACCAGTATAATCCTCTCTAATAGGAGCTGGAGCTGGAGCTGGTCCATATCCTAGATCCTGGACAGCCCGGACCATGGCCTCGACTAGCCTCTGATCAATCGGCGTGGGAGAACTCTCTCCAGCTTCCTCCTGTGGGTGCGTGGGAGCTTTCCGGGAAGGCATGTTGCTACAAAATGCAACAGTCACAAAACAATGGTCAATACCACAATTCTGAAAATTGTAATCAAATACATCAAATATAAGCAAACTAAACACATTCTTGTAATAAAAGAAACAACTACTCCACATCTGCCTGATGTCCACATGTGGTCTGCAGCCCACACGTCTCACCTGGAAGTGAAGTAAATCAGTAAAATCCAACATCCTCTGGTGACTCAAGGTCTGCCATGAGAGGTGCGGGCCAGGCACCCTACTCACAACCAATACCCCGAGCCCCGACAGTCCTAGCTCCTGTCTATCCCGACTCATGTCAAAATAACAATATAACCCAAAAAACATTAACCTCCTCTAATACCATTTTGTCACGAACCGGATCTGGTCGCCACCATTAATGGCACCAAACCCGGCCCGTGGAAAGACCCGAAGGGCATTCCCTATCCCCACGGGCTGGCACAAGTGCCCGGGTATAAAACAATATGATTTGGGAACGATTTACCCGAGTATGAATGCATAAAACAAATAAAACAATCGATAATAAGAATCTGAAATTTCCATACTAAACCATTCTTAACAAAACCAGATCTGAATACATATGTTTAAAGACACTACAAGTGGTCCAAATACAAATAATGACAACATCAAGACATCCCCAATCACTTCACGCAACAAGGGTGTCATCACCCGCAAGCCTTCTCCACAACTCTGCCCCAATGATGGGGACTAACACCCTGAAGCGCCATCACCCTTAGCCTTCCCTTTACCTGAGTCAAGCATAAGAAGTTCTACTTACACCCAAGGGGTGTAAGTAGGGTGTGAGCCTAAGCCCAATAGGATACCACCAGAAGATTCCAAATAGGATGCAATACAATGGGAACAAAACTAGCAATTTTAACACACAAGGTGAAACAATGTTAAAAATTTCAAGAAAAGAAACATTCAAATGAGAACAGTTTTCAATCCAAGAATTTCAGAATGATAACACATTAAATAAACATGTGAGCTACTGTAAAGTACTGCCAAAAGATCCCACAACAAGGGTAAATACTACAATTCTAATGAGCACAAAAATTGGGAACACCCCTAGGCAACTAGATAGTCTCGGGCCCTATGTACCTCGTACGTCGGTGTAAAGTATCCATGTCACAATCATTTCCCGTGCACGAGCCACTAGTAGGGAACAAACCCATAACCTATTGGTCCCCAAATAACATCCACATAGTTCAGTTAGTGTTGTCGTTATCCATTTGCTCAGTGAAACAGGGACACAACCCATCCGGTCCACTAGCCGTACTAGTACATATCCGCCCAGCTAAGTACCCGGGATTCCCCTTTTTGTGCTCAAAAAATTTCAGCAAACAACACACATACATTTTCATGTAAAGTATCTCTAATGTTCACAAACAAATAGTACAGTAGCTACACACATTTTATATCATTTGAAACAGTCAATAAAATATTTTGATCTTCAATAAAATAACCTCTCAAAACATCACATTGTTTTGCACCCAAAACTCTTTAAAATATCCACTTTTCACATTATGTGAACACTTGTATGTCATCAAAACAAAAAATCAGTTCAACACAATTTAATAAAACAAAAAATTCAGTTATGGGGCAGCCCAATGTGAACCAAGAAATTATATATTTTAAAAACCACCATTTTCACACCAACATGACACTTAATGCCCATTTGCTTCTCAAACACAATTTAAACAAACTTTTGCAGCCACAACCAAAAAGAATAAATATTTAAAACATTATTTTAATTCCTAATACAGTTCAATAAAATCAACTATGTAATTAGAGTTCATCCCAAAATGAACCAATAAAAGACTTGCATGAAAAACCCTCAATTTCAACAAAAATTGTAACCTAAAATTCATTTGCATTGTAAATGAAACTAAAACAAATTTTTACAGAAACATTAAAATTCAATAAGCATTAATTCACCCTCAACACAGCAAGCAAATCTCCAAAGAATTGCACACACAATGGAATCACCTACCAAAAGATTCAAGAACCGCAAATCCTAGTGCGGAACTTCAACCGCACGACCACCGCGCCACAAGGAAGTGATATCAAACCTAAAACCAGAGGATTGAACCATGAAACCCAAAATGAAACCCTAGGCACGAAGCCCTAGCTTCTGGAAATTTGGGGATTCAAGAAAAAAAAAAGATAAATCTCAAGGAAAAGGAGAGAACTAGAAGGATAGTCACTTACTTGAGAAAACTGGACGTTTTTAGAAACCAGAGAAGTTAGGCCCTAATTCGCGACAGATGCGATCTCCAAAGAGGGGGAAACGAAGCTGGGGGTGTGGCCAGGTACAGTGGGAGAAGGTGAGAGGTAGAATCACCGAAAAAGAATAAAAATTGAATATTTTATGAAATAATTACAAAACAATTTTAAAACTGGAAATGGGCTTTCGGGTTGGCCCAATACCTAACTTGATCACCCAAATCCAAGATGCAAATGATTTTTTAAGGGGGCCAAAATTCATTGGTGGTTTTAATAGTTAAATTAAGGTCATTTTGGAAGTTGAATGAGTTAAAAATGTTGAAAAACGAGGGAGTTATTAAACAAACAAAATTTATTGTCAAAACTGGAAATGGGCTCTCGAGTTGACCCAAATTATGGAAACCCACCATTTCCTTCAAAAATGCATTGAAAACCCCCAAAAAAGCAATAATGTAAATTAAATACAAAAATACCTTTAAAATATGTCATGTATGTGACAACAATCCCAAAGGAAAAAATGTTGGACTTGGAATAGTTGTAGTTTTAGATATTTTATGAATTAATAATGTACTTTATGTACAAGTATTGAATCACAATATAATATGTATCTATCAACAATGTGATGATAGACACTATCTAGATTTTTCATATAATTAATGATCTGTTTTTAAAAATAGTTTATATAAATTTAGAGCTCCCAGAACAGATAATGTCTACACGTTGGATTTAAATTCATTGTGTAAATAGAATGCGAACTATTTAACTGAAAATGTAAATGAGTCATTGATTTGGCATATAATAATTTGTCAACTTCATATTTATTATTTACATACGTTTTTTAATAAACAAACAGTTTATGATTTACCGAGTGTCAAATTTTATAGTGATAGATTTGGTGATGCATACCAAATTGGAAAGAAACAAAAATATTCCTTCAAATCATGTTAACAAAAATGTTACATAAAATCCCATTAAAAATATTCATATGGATTTGTTTGGACCATCCAAGATAAAAATTTTCCCTGGTAAATTATATGTATATGTTTCATATGATTATTATTCATGTTTTACTTGTATATATTTTCTAATACTCAAAAATGAAGGATTTTGTTGTTTTGAAAAGTTATAAAAATTTATTGAATAAGAAATAGGTCTTAAGATAATTTCATTAACATGTGATCATAGGGAATAATTTTATAATCAATAAATCAATTCATTTTTTAATATATGTGTATTAAACACACATTCTATGCACCGAGAACACCTCAAAAAAAAAACGGGCTGTTGAGAGAAGAAAAAAAACTATTCAAGAAATGGATAGAACAATGATAAATTAATATAGTCTTCCAAACTATTTTTGGGAAGAAGCTATAAGCACAACATGATATATTATAAATATAGTTTTAATTCGACCTATTTTCAAAAAAAAACTCATGGTGAACATTGGAATAATAGAAATCTTATGTTAAAGAACATTATGGTTTTTGGATGAAAATTATATATCAGGACCACCATGGATAATCTTGGAATATTCGTCCAAAAAGATTATTAAGGAATATTCCTAGGATATTCTGTTACTCTTAAAGGATATATAATATTGAATAGAAAATAATTTATTGTTGAAGAATCAGTTCATGTGATGTTTGGGGAAACTGATCCTTTTAATAAAAAGAAAAATCCAACAGATGAAGATGATGATTCTAACTACATGAGACTTGATAAAATGAAAAATTATTTTGAACATATATATGAAATTTAGTCCATTTTAGAAGAACATGATAATGATGAACAAAATATTTATCTACATAGATAGTCTATAATCCTGAATAATCACCAATTAGAGACTGTTATAGGTGACCTATACATAAGAATAAAAACTAGACGAAGTGTAGGAAACCGAGTGGACGTATTTGCTTCTCTATCATAACTAGGGACTAAGCCTTTTGATGAAGGCTTAGAAGATAAAATTTGGTTGTACGAAATTCAAGAAGAGGTGAAGCAATTTATAAGAAACAAATTTTGGAAATTAATGGAATTAACATTTAATTATATAGTTGTAGGAACTAAATGGGTCTTTTGGAATAAACAAGATAATAAAGGAATTGTAACAAAAAAAGAAAGACTACTAGCTAAAGGGTATAATCAAGAAGATGGTATAAATTAGGATGAAACCATTTCTCCTGTAGATATAATCGAAGAAATTAGAATTATTGTAGCCTATGTATCTCATATGACCATTAAATTCTATCAATTGGATGTAAAATATAATTTTTTTGTGGACATTTAATGGAGGATGTTTATGTTGAGCAACATCCTGGTTTTGAAAATTCTCAAAAACTTGATTTTGTTTTTAAACATTCTATAGCTCTCTATGGACTCAAACAAGAACCAAGAGCTTCGTATGAAATTTGAAGTTTATTTATTTTAAAAATGGTTCTACTTTTCTCTTGGAAGACCCAATCCTCATTATGAAAATAGTTTGATCTAATATATTATTAGTTCAAATATATGTTTATGAGGTTATTTTTGGGTCAACAAATAATAAACATTGAAATTATTTTTCAGAACTTATGAAAAAAAATTGAAATGAGTATGATGTGAGAATTATATTTAATTTTAGGACATCAAATTTAACAAGAAGATTTTGTAAATGTATTAAATCAAAGAAAATACATTACTAATTTATTGAAAAAAATTGTTCATGAAAACAATAAGAAATATTCAACTCCCATGTGTACTAATATTAAACATTACATGGATGAAGCTGGAAAACTAGTTAAAAACATGTTATATAGATGTTTGATTGGATGTTTACTATATCATACTTCATTCAGACCCGATATTATGTTTTTAGTTTGTCCTTGTGATAGATTTCAGTGATATCCAAAAGAATCACATCTTATAGAAGTAGAAATTATTTTTATATATTTAAATGTAGAAGTTTCTCAATCTATTATCTTTAAAAAAACATATGATTTTAATTTATTATATTATTCAGATGTAGATTTTGGAGAATGTAGATTATATTGAAAAAGTACTTCAGGAATCTATCACATTTTCAGAAAATCATTAGTGTCATGGACAAGAAGGAAGCAACACTCAGTTGCACTATCAACTGTCGAAGAAGAGTATGTATCGGCAGAAAGATGTTGTGCACAAGTGTTGTGGATAAAAAACAATCAAATGGAATTTTGTCTTAATTTTAATAATAAACCTATTTTAGGTGATAATAAAATTGCTATAAAAATATCAAAAATTCCAATAAGTCATTCTACAACTAAGCATATTGATATTAGACATAATTTTCTAATAGATCATGTTTTCAAAAAGAATATATCATTAGAATTTGATAACACTGAATATATATTAGTTGAAATTTTAATTAACCTCTTCCCACTGATTTTTTTGATTTTATTAAGGGGGACATAGGTTTATATAATTTTTAATTTAATTTTTATTTTAGTTTATATATTATAATTGTATTTATTTAATTAGTTTATTCTTATTTTTTTTGTTATTTTGGTTAATACATGTTATCTTAAACCTATTTAGGATATGTAATTTTTAATTTTTTTGTAATAATTACACTGTGACATGGGAAACTAAGACATATGTCATTTTCCCAAAACCACTCATTTTCCAAACCCCTAGTCTACAAAATCCTATTTACACAAATTAAAAAAAACAGAACCTATTTCCCCTATTCTTTCACTCTTCATTATTCAAAAACCCATGAAACCAATAAAATTAGATTTTCATATCTTCATGAATGATAAAAACCAAGAGAAATGATGAAGGATAAGCAAGTGAACCAAAATGTCAATGAATTTCTGGAAAAAAAAATCTTCAGGGAAAGGTGATTTATCTAGAATGGTTGTGCCAGACAAACTTTCTCCTAAAATAAGCATAATATTTTCAAGGTCTATAAACATATTTTAATGATAGTAACTCAGAGTTTATATACGTGATAGAGAAAAATTATTTTTAATAGACTGTACAGTTTAGTTTCGAAGATACAATGAACAAGATTTTTCTTGTATAGAAAATAGAAATTTCCCTATTTCTTCTACTATGGTAGTGAATATTTTGAACTATCCACCTGAAATAGTTTTTCATTTTGACCTAATGTCGATTTGAGATAAGAAACATTCTTCAAAAGACATTATGACTTTTCTGTTAAACTCAACAGCCATCTGAATGATGTTTTTAGGGATTTAGAACTTATCCGTAAGATTTAGTAAAATTTATTCAGACCGAAATAGCGCCAAAGATGACTATGATATAGAAAATATGTTACCCATACATGTATGTCATGATATTTTCTATGTGATATAAAAATTAAATATCCTGAGGTATTTTTTTATATATATTCATTACTGTTGTTCAACATATGCAATAATTAACAATAATCCATACAAATGAAAAATTTCATGGAATATATTTTTGATAAATATATGATCAGATTAGTTGAATCCAGAGTAAAATGTCATCATAGTAATATGTTTAATGCTTGAACATTAAGAAAACATGGATTTTTATAGAGCATTGTGAAAGGAAAATTGATTCCAGTTGGAGGAGTGGAAAAATAGAGCTCAAGAATTTTATTCTCTGGGAGAAAACTAGTATAAGGCCCCAGCCTTAAACATTACGTAATCTTGAGTTTTTATAAGATTCTGTATTGAGGATCTTTTCAGGATTAGTGTTTTAGAGAATTAGATCATAAATCATTCATTACATTCCATATTTAAACAAGGTGGTTACATTAAAGACAATATTCTCTTTTCCCAATAAAAGAAACATATTTAAAAGAAAACATGGATTTTCAGGACACTTCCTTGACACTATAATCACATCATGTACCTTTCCCTTGACCTGTGAAAAACATTTCAAAAACATGGGATGAGCATAAAAAGATTAGTAATGGATATAAAAATATGAAATGAAAACATTAGTCCATGTATGCATAAGAATTAATGAAATCATAATTTACTCATAAAACATAAGCACTTTAACATACCACATAAAATCATTAATAAATCATAGAAATCATAAGACATAAATGTAATTTGAGGCATTCATAACATTATTATGTAGGGATTAACCCTCATGTTTACGTTTGGAATTCCCATCATAGTATATTCCCTAAATATCATCAGAGAAACCTTAGCATTTAACCCCTTCGCGTTACACAATTAATTGGAGAGCTATATCGGGCTCACCCTCCCTTAGTTTATCCTAGAACCACCCATCTTCATAAACAATTCCCAAGAACCATAACATAATTGTATCACATAAAAAATGCATAAAGAAAACATAACATTTCAACATCTCAATAAGAAGATATCAATAAAAAATTGATATAATAAAAACAATATCAAAAACATTTTCAATACCAAAATAAAATAAAATTAAAACATGGTATTTATTTTTCATTTAAAAATGTTATGGCGTATAGAGGAAGGTGAAACTCAAATAATGGTCATGTCGGCGGAGAAGTCGTTGTCACCGCATACATATGAAAAAATCATTCTCTTTTCTCATTTAGTAAAATTCTTTATATAAAAAAAGATTCCTTTTGAATAAATGTAAAATTCAAAGGGGTTTATACACTGAATAAATGAAGGTTGTGTATAAAACAAAATATGCCTCAATGAAAGGAGATAGAGAAGAAGTCCTTTACATCGTGTCCGACTTGACTCGATCATTCATTAATATCTTGAATAAAAATTGGAGTTAATTTATTCATGCTTAAGAAACTTTTTCATGTTTATTATTCCTTTTATATCACCTTTTACCAGGTTATTAATACTATGTAATTATTTAAGTTAATAACGGTCCTTTTGTCGATCATTGGTACTTGAGTCAAAACTAAACACCTTATAATTACAAGTTGTTCATGTCGTAAAATATCTATTATATCCAGAATTATATCCATTATATAGATATCATATATATCATATATATCCAGTATATACATTCATTTATAATATTACATAACATTTAGAGGTAAGAAATGAAATGCACCGTTCATGGAGACGGTAAGCCGTACGTACGCATGAATACTTCTTTCATTTCTATTTCGTATTTAATGGAATGAATTCATAATGATATAAAGGTATATTATAATTAGAATATAATATAATATATAATATCAATAACTCCATCCTTTATACATCCCACATATGGCATTAAAGAATCAAATCACTTGGTGGGGGCGGTAGTCCGCACTTCCTAAAATGAAGATATCATGTTTACCCATAATGGAAACCATAAAAGAATTACATAAATAAAAAATACATAAGAAAAAGGAAAATATAAACATAATATAAATAAAATATAAATAGAGTGACATCTTATTTTCCCCCATGAAAGGTGTTAAAAAAGATTGAACAATCATTATTTTGTGAGGCAGAAATTCGCCATCCACAGAAACAGTATGTTCTTTAACCATTAGAACAAGGTGTGTGTATCTGTATCTCAAATACATCTCATAACAACATACTAGTATATTTTGGATACTGGTGTTGTTACAAAATAATGTCATAAAAAGAGTTTAGGGGGTTGGAGAAGCAAAATAAAACAAAAGAACACAAGTTAAGACATTACCTTTAAATCGGGTAACTCCTCTTATTTTGAACCAAAAGGGTTTCTTGAAGAGCTTTCTGCCTAAGGTAAGGATTATATGATGAATAGAGTGATGTGGATAGATATAATGTGCAGATATTGGGTGAGCAAATGGCTTGAGAGGTGTGGTTAAGGTGGTAGAGGTGGGGGTATTTCATAAGAGGAAAGAGGGGCACTCTTGGAAAGTAAAGAAATGTTAATTTATATTAAAATGATTTCGGATTTTCATGGTTCCACTGTGATATATTTCAAGGATAAGGTGATAAGGGTTCTAAATATACTCATCCAATGGGTTTTTTACAAGTATAAGTCTTATAGTTTACATTATCATTTCATTTTATTTAAATCGTTCATTAATGAGGTAATCACTACATCATCATGGTGTCATAAAAAATTTAATTTATATAATGTTTAAAAATTATTAAAAAAATACTATGATATAGGAAATATTTTTATCTTTCCAATGAATATTCATAGTCCAAGATATCATTTATTTAGACAAAATTAAAATAGTTTTACTTGGGTAATACATACTTTTGTGATATTCTCCGTTCTTTAAAAATAAAATGATAAAGTGTCACTATCACCCAAAAGTGATTCCATGGGGTCCCAATGTTTGGAACAAGGCATCCCATGGTTGGCCATGAGAAAACCAATAGCATTAGGACACATGTTGAGGTAATTTGTTTTTATAATGATATTAATTTATTATCCTTAACTACCCGATTACTAATTAATCACGATAATTAAAGATAATTACCGTAGTTACTATTCATAATGTCAAAAAAAAAAGAGTATTGAATACATAATTTGGACCGTATGATTCCAAATATGGAACCAATTTTACTAAATTCCAAAAACAGAAATTGCAATAATTAATTTAAAAATAATTCCTGTTTTCAAAACCAATAGCGGGTTTTTTAAACAATTTTTATCAAAAGTTTAACAACTGTTTATGTCCAATTTCAAAGTGAAACTAATCCCAATGAACACCATTGAATTAAATGGTAGAAATATATTCTATTTACAATTTATAACCAATTAAAAAAATATTCTATTCATATAATAAAATTAGATGAAAAAGAAGTTTTGAAGTAAATTGTTGTATTTTTCACTAATCATTAAAAAATGAACATTGTTAGAAAAATTCCAAACATTTATCCAAAGAAAATTTCAATTCCCAAATTATAATGAATAAGTTTATTTTGAACAATATTTCTTATAAAATTGTCAAAATATAGATTTAAAAATGTTTTCCCATCAAAAGGCGATATAACAATCTTTTAAAAATATTAGTGAATTGTATGCTTAAGATTGGATTTATTATCATTTTAAGCCTCTTCAAACACTATCTAATTCATAAATATTAATAGATATGAAGATATATAAATATTTACTTACATGGCATGTTACATCCTTCCCCCCTTTTGGAAATTCTATCCCTGAAATTTATTTACCTATTGAATAAGTGGGGGTATTTATCCCTCATTGCATTTTCAGATTCCCATATTGCCCCTTCAATCATGTGGTTTTTCCAAAAAACCTTTACATGAGAATCACCTTATTCCATAAAAAATGATCTATGTGGTTAAGAAAATGGACCTGTTATTCCACATAATATATATTCTCTTCTAGCTGAACTACCTCCGGACTCAGAACATGAGATGGATCTGGAATTTACTTCCTCAATGTTGAAACATGAAAAACATTGTATACCTGAGAAAACTCAGAGGTCAATCCACTCAGTATGAAATTGATCCAACTCTCTCTAGAATTTCATATGGTCCAATGAACCATGGACTCAGATTTCCTTTCTTAACAAATGGAATCACACTTTTCCATGGTGAAACTTTGAGGAAGACATGATCACCTACCACAAAAAATAGATCCTTCCTCCTGTTGTCCGCATAACTTTTCTGCATGCTCTGAGCTGTTCCCATGTGTCTCTATTTCAGCTAAACATTTTCCATCAAATCTTATACCAATTATGGTTCCATCAACATCCTTTCACCCAATTCATCCCAAGAAGCTGGAGTTTGACACCGCTTCCCATATAATACCTCAAATGGTGCCATTTCTATACTAGAATAAAAACTGTTTTTATAAGAAAACTCAACCAAAGAAATATGTTAGTCCCAAATTCCTTGATAATCCATCGAACAAGCACATAGAATATCCTCCAATGTCTGAATTGTTTATTCTGAATGCCCATCTGATTGAGGATGAAAAGCGGTACTAAAATTTAATTCATTACCCAATGACTTCTAAAGTCCTTTCCAATTGTTAGAAGTAAACCAGGGATCACGATCAGATATAATGGAGAGGGGAACTCCATGTAACATTACTATATCTTTAAGATATAAATGAGAAAGTTGATCTTGGGAAAAATTATCACGTATATCAAGGAAATGAGCAGATTTAGTCAAGCGATCAACAATAACCGAGATTGCATTATTACCTCGAGGTGTCTTCGGTAATCCAACAATGAAGTCCATGGATATATTTGAACATTTCAAATTTGGAACTGGTAAAGGATGAAGCATCCCTTTCGGAAACTACTACTCTTCATTAACCTGTTGACAATTCAAACACTTCACAGTAAAATTAGCAATATCCCTTTTCATTTCATCCCACCAGTAGTACTCCTGAAGATCTCTATACATCTTAGTACTACCTGGATGAATTGAAAACGGAGTACTATGAGCTTCACAAAAAAAATGTATCTTCAACTGTGAATCACACGACACACACAATCTCTTCCAAAATCTCAAAACACAATCATTGTCAATGTTGAATTCAGCCAACATATCCTTCTGAACCAGCTCTACCTTTTTCTACAACTCACTGTCTTGATTCTGTGCTTGCTTAATTATGTCTGATAGAGAACATTTCACTGATACCTGAAACAAAACAGAATAACATCCTGCACCAACAACTTCTATGGAAATGTTCATCAATTCCTTAACCAAAGGATCATGTTCCAAACGTAACATGGTTAATGAGTCATTACTATTTCGACTCAAAGCATCGACCACATTATATAAATTTCCTGAATGGTAATGAATAGTACAATCATAATCCTTGATTAATTCCATCCATCACCTCTGTCTCATGTTCAATTCATTCTGAGTGAATATATACATTAAACTTTTGTGATCATTATATTTTTCACACTTTACACCATACAAATGATGCCTCCAGATTTTTAAAGAGAAAACAACAACAACTAATTCCAAATCATGTGTAGGGTAATTTACCTCATGAGTTTTCAACTATCGTGAAACATAAGCAATTACCTGATCATTCTGCATTAGGATGAAACCAAGTCCTTTCAATGAATCATCATTGTATATAACAAACTCACCATTCCTGGAAGGTTGTGCCAAAACTGGAGCATTCACCAATCTTATTTTCAATTCTTGAACACAATCATCAAATTCTTTTGACCAGATAAACTTAACACACTTCTGAGTTAGCTTAGTCATTGGACTAGATAACCGGGAAAAATTTCTAACAAACCTTCGGTAATAGGCTTCCTATATAAGAAAACAAATAATCTCAGTTACATTTTTTGGTCTTGGCCATTCTTCAACAACCTCTGTTTTTGGAGGATCAATAGTTATTCAATCTTTAGAAACAATGTGACCAAGGAAATAAATTTGTAGCAACCAAAACTCACACTTGATGAATTGCACAATCAATTTCTTTTCTTTTAAGCTTTGAAAAGTAATCCTTAAATGACTTTCATGATCCTCTTTACTTTTAAAAAACAACAAAATATCATCAATGAAAATAAGCACAAACGTATCCAAGAACTCATGGAAAATTCAATTCCTAATGTCCACGAATACAGTAGATTCATTGGTTATCCCAAAAGGCATAACTACAAATTCATAACGGCCATATCTTGTATGAAACGCGGTCTTCAAAAAATATTCTTCCTTTACCTTCAACTAATGGTACCCCGATCTCAGGTCAATCTTTGAAAAATACTAAGCTCCATGGAGCTGATCAAACAAATCATCGATATGAGGCAAAAGACATTTTTTCTTAACTGTGATATTATTCAAGGCTCTATAATCAATGAAAAGTCTCATAGAACCATCTTTATTTTTAAAAAATAATACAGGAGCACCCCATGGTGATTTTATAGGTCGAATGAAACCTTTCTCTAATAAATCTTGTAATTTCTCCTTCAACTCTAAATGTTCAATTTGAGACATTCGATAAGGGGGTTTTGAAATTGGCTTAGCAATAGGAACTAATTCAATAGTAAATTCAACTTCCCAATGTGGAATTATTCCAAGAAACTCATCATGAAAAACATTAGGATACTCATTTACCACTGGCACATAATTAATCTGAAAGGATCCTCTATTTTCAGCAATATGTGCAAGGTAACATTAATTTCCATTTTTACAGGTTTTTCAGCCTCTTGATATTTTATCAATAGAAAGGGTTCATTCTTGTAGACAAACTGAAAGTCTTTCTGAAAAGAAACTTCTTTAGCTAAAAAATGAATCTTAGCATGGTAAACAGAGATCCAATCCATTCCCAGGATAATATAAAACTCTCGTAGAGGTAAAACAATAAGGTTTTAAAGTAGTTTCCTTCCTCGGATAAGGATATGAAGACACTTATGAATTAATTTTTCCTCAACATTTACCACATGTGTTTTTACCACATGTTCAGGAGTCATTTCTTGAGATGGAATTCCAAATTTACTAGAAAAGTTTTCAGAGATAAAGGAATGTGTAGACACCGAATCAAACAACACAGTAGCATAATCTGAGAAAACAAAAAAAGAACCTGATACCACTTAATTTGATGGCCCAACATATACTGAAGTAGTTTTAAAGGATTTCACCATAGCTTTTTTTCTTGTAGTCTGACTACTTCCCATCATTCGAGCTCTTTTTCGGACACTCGTTTGCATAATGACCCATCTCATTGCACATGAAACATTTCACTAACTATAAATCAAATTTGGTCTTACAATCACCCTGATATTTTTCAGTGCAATCACGAGCCTTATGTACCATCTTACCACATCGGTATGACTTTCCAGAATTCATAAGACATTACCCAACATGCCTTTTATCAAATTTATCACAAACCGGAAACATAGATTTCTTACTATCAGACCTTTTTGATGAATTCTTACCTTTCTCATGCCACCTTGGTCTTCTTTTCTGTTGGTTGTTATAGAACACTTGATCATCAGCAAACTTCATTTCCACCTTCTCAGCACAACCAACAAGCTTTTCATAACTCTTGAACTTGTGAGAAATAATGCCCTATGACATTTTGGATTTAATCCTAAGTAAAAATGATTGATTTTTCTATTAGGGTCTCAAGATAAAATTTGGATCATACCTTTCCAATCGAGTGAACCTCCCTTCATAAGAAGCCACAGAGTCGTCCTCTTGCCTCAATTCCAAGAATTATTTTTCCATCCTATGTCGAACAACCTTAGGAAGATACTTATAAAAAAACATACCTTTGAATTCATCCCAATAGAGAGAATCAATCTTATCAGCATCCCTGATACTTTTAACCATCGACAACCACTAATCTGCATCACCCTCCAAACGGTAAATTGCATGACTATCCTTTTGATTGTCTGAACACCCCATGACATCAAAAATCTTCTACAGTGATTTAATACACCCTTAAACTAGCACATGGTTAGATGATCCTCTAAATGATGGGGGATATTGCCTCATGAAACGTTACATCAATAAAATGTTCCTATGCGGTTGATCTGGCTGATCTCTTGCATGTATACCACCACCATTTATCGCTTGAGTCAACTGCACCATTACTGCAGCAAACTGTTCACTTCCAATTCCGACCATCTCAGGATACTGATTCGGAAGGTCATTTCCTTTTGTATTCCTTCCTAGAAATTCTTTTATGTTTCCTCTACATAAAACCATTCGTAACAAACATGTCTTAGATGACGCAACATGGTAATCTTCAAATGCTACATCATTTCAATTTGACCATAAAAAAAATTTGGATATTCATTTATTATAATTCTAACTCTTAAAGTTAACTAAACTGACCTATAATACCAACAACAAGGCCCTAGCCTTAAAAATTACTTAATCTTGAGTCATTACAAGATTACACAATGAGGATATTTTTAGGGTTAGAGTTTTTGAGAATTAGATCATAAATCATGCATTGCATTCAACATTTAAACAAGGTGGTTACATTAAAGACAATATTGACTTCTTCTCATCAAAGGAAACATATATAAAATAAAACATGTATTCTTTAATGACAAATCCTTATCACTATAATCACATCATGTACCTTTCCCTTGACCAATGGAAAACATTTAAAAAACTTGGGATGAGCATAAAAATCTCAGCAAGGGATATAAAAGTACGAAATAAAAACCATAGTCCTTCTATACATAAGAATTAATGAAATCATACTTTACTCATAAAACATAATCACATTAACATACCTCATCAAATAATGAATAAATCATAGAAATCAGAAGATATAAAGGTAACTTGAGGAATTCATAACATTCTTATGTAGGGTGTAACTCTCATGGTTACGTTTGAAATACCCATCACAATATATTCCCTAAATATCTACAGAGAAACCTCAGCGTTTAACCCCTTCACGTTACCCAATTCATTGGAGAGCTATATCAGCCTCACCTTCCCTTATTTTATCACAAAACCACACGTCTTCATAAATAATTACCAAGAACCATAACATAATCGTATCACATAAGACATGCATAAAGGAAACATAACATTTCCACATTTGAATAAAAAGATATCAATAACACATTGATATATTAAAAACATTATAAAAAACATTTTCAATACCAAAATAAATGAAAAGTAAAATATGGTATTTATTTTTAATTTAAATAATGTTATGTCTTGTAGAGGAAGTTGAAACTCAAATAATGGTCACGGAGGCGGAGAAGTCTTTGTCGCCGCATATGTATGACAAAAACATTCCCTTTTTTCGTTTCGTAAAACGCTTCGTATAATTTTTTTATTGAATAAACATAAAATTAAAAGGGGTTTATAAACCGTATAAAAGATAGTTGTGCATAAAATAAAATATGTCTCAATGAAAGGAGATTGAGATGAAGTCCCTTACCTCGTGTCCGACTTTACTTGATCGTTCTATAATCACCTAAATAATTAACATGTGTTAATTTCTACTTTCGGAAGAAACTTTTTAAAGTTAATTATTCCTTTTATATCACTTATTACCATGTTATGAACACTATGTATCTATTTAAGTTAATAACAGTTGTTTTTTCAATCATTATTTCTTGATTCAAAAATAAACTACTTATAATTACAAGTTGTTCATGTGGTAAAATATCCATTGTAACACCCCAAGATTTCATAGTGTGTTACTTCTTCAAAATAATTCAATAACTTTCACTACATGCAACACCAAGTTCAAGCACACCATGACTTACCAAACAAGATGTTCAAAAGAGGTTATGAATAGTATTAGATAAATTTTAATGTTTATATAATCCTTATAATTTTAGAATCCATATTATGAGTTTCTTAGATATAATGCAAGAACAAATTCATTTTCAGTATTGCACTTTTATCAAATTTAATAGTGAACCCTTTTTAAATACTATATTTTAAACTATTTGACTAAATGGAGACATCAAAAATTTAAAATGAAACATCCCAAGTTTCTACGGTACGCTTCTCTTTGAATAATGTGATAGCGTGTGTTGTACGCAACACCGAGTTCTAACACACCATAACTAATCAAACTAGCCGTTATGAATAGTAATACCTACTTTTTGAAATTATATATATTTTATATTTGAAAATGGACTTCATTTTTGGATTCGGAATATCGAATTTAGCCTAAGGTGAAATTTTGGTACATTTCGGATAACTTTCATCTTTTGATGAATAGTGAAAATTACTAAGTTTTAATTAAAAACAACTTTTTTAATCAAAATAATTAATAGTTATAAATTATGAATTTGAGTGGTTTTAAAGTATATTTAGAATATATTTTTTCCATTTAATATAATGTTGGTCATTGGACATAATTTTACAATTAAACCGAACATAAACGAGTGTCAATCTTTTGATAGTTATTATCTCTTAAAAACACGCTTTTTGTTTTGACAGCGGGAATTAATTTTAAATTAATTTCTGCCACTTCTGTGTTTTGAATTTAGGAAAATAGATTCCATATTTGGAATCAGGATGTCCAAATTGTGTAAATAGGTATCTTTTATTTTTAGACATTTTGAATAATTACTGCGGTAAATATTTTATTTACCATGGTTAAGGGTAAATCCTGTAAATAAGGGTTAAAAAAAATAATATTATAATAATACTAAATTTACCCTAAAACATGTCTTAACCCTATTGTCTGATAAATGGTCGACCGTGGGAATCTTTGGGTCTATTTTGGGACCCCATGGATCCACTTGTAAGTGATAATGACACTTTATTTTAATTAAGTTAAAATGAATACAAAAATGACACAAGCATATATCTTTTAGAAAAACAATTGTTACATAGGGTTATATAAGTTGTCTTTTAGATTATAAATATTCATTAGAAAGATAAAAAGATTTCCTACATAATGATATTTTATTTATAATTTTTAGACATTAAATAATTTATTTTATTTATGACACAATGATGATGCAGTAATTACAAAAATAGTGAAAAATTAAAATAATTGATTTTATAAATACCCAAACAAAAATAATATGAAACTTTTAATGAATTAAACTAATTTTCTAGGATAATATGATATATTAGGATTGATTTAATATACTTTGTTCGAAGTAATCAATCTGTTATGAGTTTCAAAAAAAAATCAACTATTGAATAGTGTCAAAATTGACAAAAAAGTGTTCTTAAAACAAATATTATATTATTAATTGATATTAAATTCCTAAAAATCTAAGGTTCGGCCAAGAGACTTATATCATGATAGTTTCATCATTAATGGACCACTTGGGGGTCTCTTGGATGTATATAGTAAGTTTATTAACCATATTATATAAAAATACAAAGAGACATTGTAAAAGTGAAGCTAATTAACTTAGAGTTAATACTTAAAGATAAGGTTAATATAAGTACCCAAACCTGTCTAAATTCTATTGGTTGAGTGGTTTTCGACCTATCCCCACCTTATCCTTTGAATAGTCAACTTTGGAGCCATTGGAAACCGAATATGAATTTATTATAAACTAATATTTCTAGCTTTTCCAAAGGTGCCCCTCACCCCTCTTATAAAAGGGAACTCCTCCTTCTCTTTTCCTCACACCTCTCAAGCCACTTGGATAGTCCAAACTCTGCCCAACTAAGCTCCCCACATCCCTCTACTCCTCCTTGAAGCTTCCCCTTAGGCAGAAAGCATTTCAATAAGTCTTTTGGTTCCAACCAAAGTGAGTTACCTAAATTAAAGGTAACAATTTCTCTTAAAGTATTTTCATTTATTTTGCTTCTCCAACCCCCAAAATCTTTTTATTTCCTTTATTTTGTAACAACACCAGTATCCTCAATATACTAGGATGTTGTTATAAGAAGTATTCAAACTACACATACAGAAAACTCCATCTAATGGATGATGAACATAATGTTTCTGTGGATGGCAAACTAACGCCTCACGAAACGATGATTGTTCAAATACATCTTACCACCTCTCATGGTGGCCATTATGATGGCACTGTAATTAAATATGATATTAATGATATATATTTTATATATAAGCTTCTGTAATTCCACTTTATTTCATTCCATTATTCGTTTCATGTTGAATATACATACGATAATTTCATTTGAGGAAGTGCGGACTACCGCCCCCTTAAAATGATATGACTCGTTCATACCACACATGGAACATATAAAGGATGGTGTTAATGAACTTAAGTAACATATATAAAATATTATATTATACTGAATAGTAATATACCTATGTATCATTTGGATTTGATTCTTTTAAAATAAAAAATGGAAGTAGCGTTCGTGCGTACGTACGGACTACCGTCTCCATGAACGCGATAAGATTCGTTCTCCATCATATCCATTCAAGTATTATTCTCATTTTAGGGTTAAAAATAATGTTAATATCATTCTGATTATGAATAAGATATAATCTATCCATTAAAAACATGTCTTACGTAACCAAACATTTAAGAAGAACGAATCGATTATCACCAGAAACGACGATAATACTAAGATATTATTAATAAAGCAATGTTAAAAGATCATATATGATATCATATTAATGTATATGATTCTTGTACAATTTAATAACAAATATTACACCATTATACAGGAGGTTAACCTACCCCAACCAAGGAAAAGTACAAGGTAAGGGTTATTTCACAATCTCTTCATTATCCGAGGTTGTTTATACGTAATAATCTACTGGGATTTCTTTATCATCCACATCCATGTTTTTCGAAATATATTTCAAAACATATTTATTATTTACAAGAATATGGGTTAAATTAATTTATACCCTTGTTTGACTTTTTGTAAGAGGTTTATAAAGGAATCTTTCCGTCGTTTTCAAAACAAGGTCCTTTTTGACCTTTTCGACAGAATTAAGATAAGAATGTTTTTTTTTCTTATACGGCGGGTGCGGTTATTTTCCGCCGTTATAAAATCGTCAAAGCTTTCCTTACAAGCTTACAAGAATATTTTCAAGAAAATGTTTTATTTTATATGGCTCTTAAATGATTTCAAAAATAGAAAGAGATATTTCTCTAAAAAGTGTTTTGATTTCATCTATGTCAACATCCTTTAATGGATTTTACGCTTATTTGAAGTTGATTTATTATAATACAAAACTTCTATATTGTATTGAAGGTTTTGTGATATGTTTGACTGTGGATGTGCTATTTTATACCATTCATAGTTTATGGTGAAACTATTGACATTTCGTATTCTAGTTTTAATCCGAATGTTTATGTTATATTTCAAACTTTTCTTCAGATGAATGTGCTAAACAAGTATGTTCCGGGTTGGGGACCGGTAAAAGTAAGCCCTCCAGGTTGGGGACTGGTTAAAGTAAGCCCTCCAGGTTAGGGACTGGTAAAAGTATGCCCTCCGGGTTGGTGTCCGGTTATTAGAGGCACTCCGGGTTGGTGTCCGGTTATTAGAGGCACTCCGGGTTTGTGTCTGGTTATTAGAGGCACTCCGGGTTGGGTTCCGGTTAGAAGTAACCCCTAGGTCTTGGGATGAGGCCTAGACAAAGAAATTAACGTTTAGCATTATGCATTCCAACATTATGAAAGTGGTTATTGATATTGCATGTGATTATTCGATTAGTAGAATATCCATGTGAATAAGTAAATGGCATTATTTCATTTTACTTTTGCCATACTATGTTGAAGTTTAATTTTAAAAGGCTTTTGTTTTAGTAATTCATTGCCTTTAATTTTTATGATTATTTTGAATGTTCCATTATATTGTTATCCTTACTGGGCATTTGAGCTCACCCCTTTTCTATGTTTTATTTTTCCCAGGTAGTGAAGAAGTAAATTATGAATGACTTGCAGGGATATTATGAGGGGTTAATAGTGTGGATATGAAGACTTTGTTGTTGTAGTAGTTTTTCACTTTGAAATGTAATGTAAAACTTTATAATTATATCTAGTGTTTCCAAGGCTACTAAACCAATCGGTCTTTCGAGATTTGATCTTTCTTGTGATCATGCCAATGTTATGTAATAATGCACCGACTCTAGGTAGCTGGGGTCGGGGCGTTACAGTTGGTATCAGAGGAAGTTTAGTAAAAACCTTGGAAGCTAGATTTAGATAAACTCTGATTAGAGCATGTAGACCTAAGATGAACTTTGAGGATTATTATAGAAGAACTTCCTAGAATTTTGGTATTGTAGAGATTTTGTTAGTTTTACGAGCAATACATCCCTGTCTGGATACGAGCAGGTAGAGGCGGCTCTGGAACAGATGTACCTAGGGGTAAAACCCAAAAACACCGCTTTGAGCTAGACTCGAACGGGAACTGGTGCACGACAACGGGCCTTGCTGCACTCTTGGTTACGACACTCCCGGGGGATATGCTTAGGATACCTCTCATTTTCTTTACAAATAATTTTGAAGGGATTATGAGTATATACTTCCTCAAAGAAAACATTCTTATGATTATGGATTATATCCATAAATAGTTCAATTTATGTTAAGTGTTTTATAAGTATGGGATTATGTATTTTGATTCATAAACTGATCTAGTTTATGCCATTGTTTAGAAATGGCGCCCAATAGAAGGAATGAGAACTCCGGAAATGCACATGATCCAAAGAGAAGGAAGGATCATATCTTTCATGGTCTTAAGTTAGAATTTATAAGAGAAATAGTCTCCCATGTATTATCATCATATGAAGAAATAATATCATGTGTTGATAAGATAAGTAAAGAGTTTACTGAGTCCTATGGCTTTGAAGGGAAGCAAGAGAAGAAAAGGATGGAAGAGAGAAAGATGGATAAAAGTAAGAGGGAAAAGAAGAATTTTCCCATATGTGGTAACTGTGGAAAGAAACACCCTGGAACTTGCCTAAAAGGAATGAGAGTTTGTTATAAGTGTGGAGGAAAAGGGCACAAAGTACGTGACTGCAAGGGTAAGAAAATGGTTTCAAATGTACAATGCTTCATTTGCAAGGAGTTTGGACACTATGCGAACCTATGTCCCAGTCATCAGACTATGCCGCAAATGATGTTATTGGATAATAATCATGTTATGATACTACCACAGATGAAGAGGGATGATTAGAGTTCTTATGTTGATTATGTCAATTGAGTGTTGTATCAACAATGTACTTGTTATAATAATTATGGAGTATATAAGGATTGTACTGCAGTACTATTTCATTAAGGACTTGAGATTATGTGGAACAAAGAAAAGTGACTCAGTAGCAGGTTAAATGTTTGGAAAATATATGGTTGAGAGAAAGATAAACCATAATATGGTTCAGATACCGAGGTGGTGATTTTAGAATAATACATGTTTGATTTGGATAAATTATATTGGATATTATTGACTACCTTAAAGCTGATTAATGATTTGTATATTCCATCATTGTTGGGGTTTAAAACATTTTTGGATTAATGAAGTATATCCAGCATTCTATATGGAATAAGGGAGCATGAATGTAATCAATAAGGAAATGGTAATACATGATGAAGGTATTCATATGCTATTACGGGGTAAAAAGGATCTATATTATGTTTACCTTCCTTATAAATGTTGGACTGTGAGTTTGGATATAAGTATTTTGGATAGTTCTAGTTTGGATTATTTTGGATTTCCATAAAAGGACAACCCGGAGGTCGGGCGGCAACCTGTCGCGTCCGGCAAGGCTGCGAGACTTGAACCCGCAACCGAAGGGTGACAAGGGTGTATCACCTACCCATGTCCCACGAGATGTCCTGAATTAAATAATGTAGTTTTTTTTAAAAAGATCTGGTAGATGAATTATAAATTCATTTATTTTGGAACCCTGTACGAATAGTATAAATAGAAAAAAAAATTTACGTTCTATTATCTTTTAGAGTGAAAGATGAGTTTGTGGTAGAAATTTATTAGTGGGTAAAATTCTAAATATAAAGTAAGTATATCTACTTATTATCTTAGCCAATCTCATAAATAAATTTCTCAACATTAATAATAGAAACTTAGAACAAAAATGTTGTCCTAGATGGTACCTTAAATCATCACAAATTTATGGCTTTGGGATTTTTGGCCTTTTCATAGCCATGTTCTCTACCACTCTCCATCAGATAATTGATGGTTATATTTCCCTTCCATATCCATATTTTCCTACATGGAACCCTAGTATGTGTTATTTTCGGTAATCTTCATACTTTCGACTCTTTATTTTAAATAGAGGCCTCATTATTTCATTTTTCGATGTGGGATTTCAACTAAGATATTTTGAAACGTCAAAAATGTGTTATCCTAATACCCTATGTTTTGTTGAACCGAAGGTATTTCAAATCATCATAGATTGATGAATTTAAGGACCTCAATTTTATACTTGTTTGTGATTGATGACCTCAATCACTACCTATAAATATTTACGTTTTGCCTCCAATTATATGTCTCAAATTGCCACCAATGTTCTCCTAATCGAGATCATAATTTGGTGGTGACCCTTTCATTTCTCTTTTCCTCATATTAGGACTAAATTTTAGTAAACCAATTTATGATGTGGGTTTTCCCACAAATATATTATCTATTTTCAACCTTTTATTTTCGAAGAACAATTTCAAATTGCGAGGACGCAATTTATTGAAGGAGGGGAGAATGTAACACCCCAAGATTTCATAGTGTGTTACTTCTTCAAAATAATTCAATAACTTTCACTACATGCAACACCAAGTTCAAGCACACCATGACTTACCAAACAAGCCGTTCAAAAGAGGTTATGAATATTATTAGATAAATTTTAATGTTTATATAATCCTTATAATTTTAGAATCCATATTATGAGTTTCTTAGATATAATGCAAGAACAAATTCATTTTCAGTATTGCACTTTTATCAACTTTAATAGTGAACCCTTTTTAAATACTATATTTTAAACTATTTGACTAAATGGAGACATCAAAAATTTAAAATGAAACATCCCAAGTTTCTACGGTACGCTTCTCTTTGAATAATGTGATTGCGTGTGTTGTACGCAACACCGAGTTCTAACACACCATAACTAATCAAACTAGCCGTTATGAATAGTAATACCTACTTTTTGAAATTATATATATTTTATATTTGAAAATGGACTTCATTTTTGGATTCGGAATATCGAATTTAGCCTAAGGTGAAATTTTGGTACATTTCGGATAACTTTCATATTTTGATGAATAGTGAAAATTACTAAGTTTTAATTAAAAACAACTTTTTTAATCAAAATAATTAATAGTGATAAATTATGAATTTGAGTGGTTTTAAAGTATATTTAGAATATATTTTTACCATTTAATATAATGTTGGTCATTGGACATAATTTTACAATTAAACCGAACATAAACGAGTGTCAATCTTTTGATAGTTATTATCTCTTAAAAACACGCTTTTTGTTTTGACAGCGGGAATTAATTTTAAATTAATTTCTGCCACTTCTGTGTTTTGAATTTAGGAAAATGGATTCCATATTTGGAATCAGGAGGTCCAAATTGTGTAAATAGGTATCTTTTATTTTTAGACATTTTGAATAATTACTGCGGTAAATATTTTATTTACCATGGTTAAGGGTAAATCCGGTAAATAAGGGTTAAAAAAAATAATATTATAATATTACTAAATTTACCCTAAAACGTGTCTTAACCCTATTGGTTGATAAATGGTCGACCATGGGAATCTTTGGGTCTATTTTGGGACCCCATGGATCCACTTGTAAGTGATAATGACACTTTATTTTAATTAAGTTAAAATGAATACAAAAATGACACAAGCATATATCTTTTAGCCAAACAATTGTTACATAGGGTTATATAAGTTGGATTTTAGATTATAAATATTCATTAGAAATATAAAAAGATTTCCTATATAATGATATTTTATTTATAATTTTTAGACATTAAATAATTTATTTTATTTATGACACAATGATGATGCAGTAATTACTATAATAGTGAAAAATTAAAATAATTGATTTTATAAATACCCAAAAAAATATAATATGAAACTTTTAATGAATTAAACTAATTTTCTAGGATAATATGATATATTAGGATTGATTTAATTTACTTTGTTCGAAGTAATAAATCTGTTATGAGTTTAAAAAAAAATCAACTATTGAATAGTGTCAAAATTGACATAAAAGAGTTCTTAAAACAAATATTATATTATTAATTGATATTAAATTCCTAAAAATCTAAGGTTCGGCCAAGAGACTTATATCATGATAGGTTCATCATTAATGGACCACTTGGGGGTCGCGTGGATGTATATAGTAAGTTTATTAACCATATTATATAAAAATACAAAGAGACATTGTAAAAGTGAAACTAATTAACTTAGAGTTAATACTTAAAGATAAGGTTAATATAAGTACCCAAACCTGTCTAAATTCTATTGGTTGAGTGGTTTTCGACCTATCCCCACCTTATCCTTTGAATAGTCAACTTTGGAGCCATTGGAAACCGAATATGAATTTATTATAAATTAATATTTCTAGCTTTTCCAAAGGTGCCCCTCACCCCTCTTATAAAAGGGAACTCCTCCTTCTCTTTTCCTCACACCTCTCAAGCCACTTGGCTCGTCCAAACTCTGCCCAACTAAGCTCCCCACATCCCTCTCCTCCTCCTTGAAGCTTCCCCTTAGGCAGAAAGCATTTCAAGAAGTCCTTTGGTTCCAACCAAAGTGAGTTACCTAAATTAAAGGTAACAATTTCTCTTAAAGTATTTTCATTTATTTTGCTTCTCCAACCCCAAAAATCTTTTTATTTCCTTTATTTTGTAACAACACCAGTATCCTCAATATACTAGGATGTTGTTATAAGAAGGATTCAAACTACACATACACACAACTCCATCTAATGGATGATGAACATAATGTTTCTGTGGATGGCAAACTAACGCCTCACGAAACGATGATTGTTCAAATACATCTTACCACCTCTCATGGTGGCCATTATGATGGCACTGTAATTAAATATGATATTAATGATATATATTTTATATATAAGCTTCTGTAATTCCATTTTATTTCATTCCATTATTCGTTTCATGTTGTATATACATACGATAATTTCATTTGAGAAAGTGCGGACTACCGCCCCCTTAAAATGATATGACTCGTTCATACCACACATGGAATGTATAAAGGATGGTGTTAATGAACATAAGTAACATATATAAAATATTATATTATACTGAATAGTAATATACCTATGTATCATTTGGATTTGATTCTTTTAAAATAAAAAATCGAAGTAGCGTTTGTGCGTACGTACGGACTACCGTCTCCATGAACGCGATAAGATTCGTTCTCCATCATATCCATTCAAGTATTATTCTCATTTTAGGGTTAAAAATAATGTTAATATCATTCTGATTATGAATAAGATATAATCTATCCATTACAAACATGTCTTACGTAACCAATCATTTAAGAAGAACGAATCGATTATCACCCGAAACGACGATAATACTAAGATATTATTAATAAAGCAATGTTAAAAGATCATATATGATATCATATTAATGTATATGATTCTTGTACAATTTAATAACAATTATTTCACCATTATACAGGAGGTTAACCTACCCCAACCAAGGAAAAGTACAAGGTAAGGGTTATTTCACAATCTCTTCATTATCCGAGGTTGTTTATACGTAATAATCTACTGGGATTTCTTTATCATCCACATCCATGTTTCTTCGAAATATATTTCAAAACATATTTATTATTTACAAGAATATGGGTTAAATTAATTTATACCCTTGTTTGACTTTTTGTAAGAGGTTTATAAAGGAATCTTTCCTTCGTTTTCAAAACAAGGTCCTTTTTGACCTTTTCGACAGAATTAAGATAAGAATGTTTTTTTTCTTATACGGCGGGTGCGGTTATTTTCCGCCGTTATAAAATCGTGAAAGCTTTCCTTAAAAGCTTACAAGAATATTTTCAAGAAAATGTTTTATTTTATATGGCTCTTAAATGATTTCAAAAATAGAAAGAGATATTTCTCTAAAAAGTGTTTTGATTTCATCTATGTCAACATCCTTTAATGGATTTTACGCTTATTTGAAGTTGATTTATTATAATACAAAACTTCTATATTGTATTGAAGGTTTTGTGATATGTTTTACTGTGGATGTGATATTTTATACCATTCATAGTTTATGGTGAAACTATTGACATTTCGTATGCTAGTTTTAATTCGAATGTTTATGTTATATTTCAAACGTTTCTTCAGATGAATGTGCTAAACAAGTATGTTCCGGGTTGGGGACCGGTAAAAGTAAGCCCTCCATGTTGGGGACTGGTTAAAGTAAGCCCTCCAGGTTAGGGACTGGTAAAAGTATGCCCTCCGGGTTGGTGTCCGGTTATTAGAGGCACTCCGGGTTGGTGTCCAGTTATTAGAGGCACTCCGGGTTGGTGTCCGGATATTAGAGGCACTCCGGGTTGGGTTCCGGTTAGAAGTAACCCCTAGGTCTTGGGATGAGGCCTAGACAAAGAAATTAACGTTTAGAATTATGCATTCCAACATTATGAAAGTGGTTATTGATATTGCATGTGATTATTCGATTAGTAGAATATCCATGTGAATAAGTAAATGGCATTATTTCATTTTACTTTTGCCATACTATGTTGAAGTTCAATTTTAAAAGGCTTTTGTTTTAGTACTTCATTGCCTTAAATGTTTATGGTTATTTTGAATGTTCCGCTATATTGTTATCCTTACTGGGCATTTGAGCTCACCCCTTTTCTATGTTTTATTTTTCCCAGGTAGTGAAGAAGTAAATTATGAATGACTTGCAGGGATATTATGAGGGGTTAATAGTGTGGATATGAAGACTTTGTTGTTGTAGTAGTTTTTCACTTTGAAATGTAATGTAAAACTTTATAATTATATCTAGTGTTTCCAAGGCTACTAAACCAATTGGTCTTTCGAGATTTGATCTTTCTTGTGATCATGCCAATGTTATGTAATAATGCACCGACTCTAGGTAGCTGGGGTCGGGGCGTTACATCCATTATATCCAGAATTATATTCATGATTTAGATATCATATATATAATATATATCCAGTATATACATGCATTTATAATTATACATAACATTTAGAGGTAATAAATGAAATGCACCACTCATGGAGACGATAAGCCGTACGTACGCATGAATGCTACTGTCATTAATATTTCATATTTAATGAAATGAATTCATAATGATGTATAGGTATATTATAACTCTCGTATAATATCATATATAATATCATTAACTCTATCCATTATACATCCCACATATGGAATTAACGAATCAAATCACTTTGAGGGGGGGTGGTAGTCCGCACTTCATAAAATGAAGATATCGTGTTTACCCATAATGGAAAACTTAAATGAATTACATAAATGAAAAAAATAAGCATAATGAAAACATAAACATAATATGTATCATATATAAATAGAGTGGCATCTTAATTTCCTCCAAGAATGGTGTTAAAAGAAGATTGAACAATCATCGTTTCCTGAGGCAGAAATTCGCCATCCACAGAAAAAGTATGTTCAATAACTATTAGACGAAGGTGTGTGTAAGTGTATCTAGAATCCTTATAAAAAAACATCCTACTATATTTAAGATAATTTTTTTGTTACAAAATAATGGAATAAAAAGAGTTTATGGGATTGAAGAAGCAAAATAAAACAAAATAACACAAGTGAAGACATTACCTTTAAATCAGATAACTCCTCTTGGTTTGAACCAAAAGGGTTTCTTGAAGAGCTTTCGGCCTAAGGTAAGGCTTATATGATGAATAAAGGGATGTATAGAGTTAAATGAGAAGATTTTGGCAGAGCCAATGTCTTGTGAGGTGTGGGTAAGGAGGTAGAGTTGGGGGCCTTTTATAAGAGAAAAGAGGGGCACTCTTGGAAAGTCAAGAAATGTTACTTTATATTAAAATGGTTTTCCGATTTTAAAGGTCAAAAATTGATATATTTAGATGATAAGGGGTTAAGGGATCTAAATATACTCATAAAATAGGTTTTTTACAAGTTTAAGTCTTATATTTTACATTATCATTTCATTTTATTTAAATCGTTCATTAAGGAGGTAATAGGTGCATCATCATAGTGTCATACAAAATTTAATTTATTTAATGTCTAAAAACAATAAAAATATTCTTTGATGTAGGAAATATTTTTATCTTTCCATTTACTATTTATAGTCCAAGAGATCATTTATTTAGACAAAATTAAATTTTTTTCACTTCGGTGATACATGCATTTGTGATATTTTCATTTCTTTAAAAATAAAATGATAATGTATCACTATCACCCAAAATTGATTCCATGGGCTTCCAAAGCTTGGTACAAGGCATCCAATGGTAGTACATGACACACCCAATATCATTAGGACACATGGTGAGGTAATTTTTTATAATTATGATATTATTTTATTATCCATAACTACCTGATTACTAATTAATCATGATAATTAAAGATAATTACTGTCGTTACTATTCACAATGTCCAAAAACAAAAGACTATAAATTAAATAATTTGGACCTTATGATTCCAAATATGGAATACATTTTCCCAAATTATAAACAAAGAAATTCCAATAATTAAATTAAAAATAATTCCCGTTGTAAAAACAAATAGCGGGTTTTTTTAATCAATTTCTATCAAAATTTTGACAATTGTTTATGTCCAATTTAAAAGTGAACGTAATCCCAATTACAAACATTGGATTAAATGGTAAAAATATAATATATTTACACTTAAAAATCAATTAAAAACATAATATATCCATATAATTAAATAAGATGAAAAATACGTTTTGAAGTAAAATTCAGTATTTTTCACTATCCATTAAAGAAATGAACATTGTCAGAAAAATTCCAAAAAATTATCCAAAGTAAATTTTAATGTTCCAATTACAATGAATAAGTTTATTTTGAAAAATAGATCATCTAAAATTGTCACAAGATAGATTAAAAATGATTTTCCATCAAAAGGTGGTAAAACAATCTTTTAAAAATATTATAGAATTTTATGCTTAAGATTGGATTTATTCTCATTTTAAGCCTCTTAAAAAATTATCTAAAACATAAATAGATATAGATATAAAAATCCATAATTATTTCCTTACTTGGGATGTTACAACTGGTGTTAGAAACGAGGGAGTAGCTGAATCTTGAATAGATGTAGTTTCAAAACCTTCAAAAAGAAGACTTAGATTTAACACTAAAGAAGAAAAAGAGGAAGAGAAGATTCAGGAAGGACATGTGCTAAAACCCAAAAAAAAATATGTTCCTAATGTTTTAGAGGATGTGTTGGATTTTGGTGCAATAATATGCTCAGTTCATGTGAAATAATGAATTATTGAAGAGGTTGTTTAGGTGGAAAGTCGAGATAGAGAGCATGTGTTCGTATTGTTGGAGAATGAACTGTTAGTAGAGAGCTTTCAAGTAGAAATAGTTCATGAATGGAATACTAAATCAAAAAAATTTGAAACTAAGATTTCCAGTGAGGATGTTACTGAACAAGTAGTTTTTCAAGAAGGGAATATTTTATAAGAATCATTTACAGAAATTCAGAAATTAATGGTTAATGAGACAATGGGATAGACAAATTGTATTTCTGAAGGACATACTCATGTATTGGATAATAAGTGATTTTTTGTGTGGAATCTGTACTAAAAATAGTGGTATGTCCCTTTAGAAGAGAAATGGAAAAGTATGGTATGAATTTCGATGAGGGGACATCTGATTCATTATCTCATCACGTTGAAGAAGATGTGAGAAAATATAATAAGTCTCAAGAAAAGAATACCAATCTATGGAAGAAAAATGAAAGTGAAAAGAAAATGGTTTAAGAGCGTACTAAGAACACTATTTCTATAAGTGATTTGGATTTTTTCAAGACAGATTTGTTAAATGTGATTGGAAATATTAGATATGAAGCTTTGTCAAAATCAGATTTCATGGATTTAAAATGATACATAAGAAGTCTATTTGAATCGGTGAAAGGTTCCGTGAATTAAGAGATTACATATACTCCTATCCCTAAAACCAGTCGAAATTTTATTAGAACATTTCATGCTATTACATCTATTATGGAAGATATGAATATTAGAATTCATGATATTCAGTGCAATAGTTCTTCTCTATATGTTTTATTTGACAATCAAAATCTTTTTGGGATCAGTTTACTCCGGGAGAGCCTGACATTCGATTGAGGTTGACTAAGTTTTCTGAGAAGCTGGATCTACAAATAAAGCAAGAGGAATGTCTTCATGAGTTTTTAAAATTAAATATTGTGGAGAATCTGTATGTTTATAATAATGATTGGCAGTTGGTAATCCATTTAGGAGACATTTTGATGTGGAAGCTGAGATTGTATATGGCTGTTCTAAGGGACATGTTAGAATCCATAGAGGATTCTCATCAACCCATTACTTAATCTTCCTTTTCTTTCCTACCATTACCCATCGAGATGACATAATTCGTTTCTAGATCATAAAATCTATTATAATCTTGTATTTTTTAATCAATGAGTTTTTCATTTATCTATATGTCATATTTTTTATGATATGGAAAATTCATTTCTCTTTATTCATTATCATTATATATCATATTCACTTATAAATAGGTTCAATATTAAAAGTGTTTTAATCCATTTATATATTTTTTTTTATCAAAAATGGTGGATAAATTTAAATAAACCCAAATTTTTATTCTAGTGAAATTAAAATATTCCCCTTTCATCGAAATAATTCATAATTTTATTTGGGAGTAATTTATTTTATTGTCAATAAAATTATTAAATATTTTTTCTAATATTATAAATTTAATTTATAGGTTTTGTGACAATCAAAAAGGTGTGATATTATGGGGCATGTATTGCCTCAAAAATTATCAACAAACATTAATGATTATGATTCTTCCAAATACCCTTGTTCTTTTCTAATTATTTTATTTTGAGTATATTTCATAAAATTTATAATATTCAATATACTTATCTTGAAATAAAAATCGACAATTTATTTCTAAGAAATATGAGTTAATGTGGTCGGAACACTCTAATGAATATTCCAAAAACACTGTTAATAAATTTTCATTTACGTAAAATACAGTTCATCGATGAATGTAACGTATGGAACAAACCCTACGTTTATGGTGAGATATCATCATTCGTGATTAAACAACCTTACTTCTAAATAAAAATTGGTTAAGGAACATTACATTTGGATGATAAAATTACTTTTCTTTCAGAAAGAAAATGTATTGTTAGAGAACCCTATGTAAGTATGTAACATTAAAAATTAATGGTTCATCAACCTTAATTTTATGATCAACCTTACATTTTCAAATTTACGTTTGGAAAAGTGGATGAATGGATAATAAATTTTTTGTTTAGATATCTATGATGACATGGATAAAAGTATGGATCATCAAACCTATGTTATGATGTTGAACCCAAAAGTTTTTATTTTTTCATTTTCTGTAGGAACCATATGTTTTCATTTTCAACATCATAAATTTGAATTTATGTTTTTATTTGATTGTTTTGCAAAAGTCCATGTGGAATGTCAAAGAAATTTAATGCTCAATTCATATTGATCCAAATCATGTTTTAAACAATTTAATGATCTATTTATATAATTGACATTCTCTATTTTTAAAGGGTTGTTACAATTACTCTAAGATGTATTCTTTGAATTCAAATTCACACTATTATCTAGGAATCTTTTTTAGATCTAAAATGTCATTCTACGATATATACTGTTATATATATCATTCTGTGATGTATATTTTTCATGAAGATCAAAAGATATCTTTGATGTATTGATATTTTTTATTCTTCAATATTTCTTGTAGAAAATATTTATTTTTATACGAAAACAATCATGTATCTAAAAAATAATAACTACATTTTAGAGATAAACATGCTCAAATATGGAAACATGATGCTCTGTTTTTTTTTATTCATAAAATCAAAGATCCTCTTCGCAACCTGATCTCTTCATATATGTTTCATGTTTATTCTTCTTCTGAAGGAATTATTCATCTTTGCCAATTTTGTGATACTTAAACTACGATATAAATACTTTTGTCATCAAAATTAATCTTATCTTGAATTTTAGCTACCCGTATGAAGTCATGGTTGAGTATCACCTCCTCTCAGTAAGTTATGGTTTTATCGGTTCCCTACAAAAGAACTAGAAGGCTATATTTTGTAAGCCATTGTTTATAAGGGTAAAAATATCATACACTCAATTTTGAATTTGGGTTATGATATGGGGACATTAGTAATGAAATTAACCAATCACTCATATAGGGTGATTGGTGGAGTGGATAGGGGGTCCTTTGTGTCCCAAATAACTATAAACTGTTGGTCCTTGTTTTCTATTCATAATTTACTGAAAATATATTTTCTTATAGAAACTATTCCAACTATATCTGATGTTGATGTGAATCGAAAAAATTATAAAATTCATAAAACAACATAATTCACCACTCTCTTGTGTTATCACTGCAGTTATTTCAACATAACAACATCAACGGTGAATCTATCTATAAATTAGTATATATTCACTAATGATAATGAAGATACCTACAATTCCAAAAATTTTGGGATTATCCCTTCAAAGAGTAGTGAAAATATGATGAGTAATAAGGTGATCCATTCCACTAGTAATTATCTAGAGAAATAAACTCAATGAGGAAACCTTGGGAAAGCAATGAGCTAACCATAAACCTTATAATGGTACTTCCCCTAGGCATAGAAGTTATCTATCCTGAATAGTATTTTGGAAGACAGCTTAAGTGGATTTGGTACATTGGAACATCCTCATTGAATACTCCTAGGATGTTTCTTAGTTAAGGGTATCCAAGTAAAAATATGTGCGCCATTTTTATTTCAATCTGTGAATACTTTCAAGAATCATTGTCATATATATAATGAAAGAATAAGATCCTCATAGAAAATTATGTGAAAACATTACACCCTTTTAATAAAAAGTTCAATATCTTGTTGTGTAGTTCTAATTTTGAAATAATATCTATATCTTGATTCAACTCCCTATAATCACATCAAAGTCCTCTTTTGGTACTAACAAGTTTGAAGCATCTGAGAATGGATTGGGATGTACTATCATGTATAATAACATGGTTATCACTTTTTCATCACGATAGTTGATGATTCATGACCAAAATTACACAACACCTGATTTGAAGTGAGTAGTGGAATGTTTTCATTAAATATATAGATTCTTTATATTTATGGAGAGAAGGGTGATATAAATATAGATCATAAAAGTATTAAATATATATTCACATAGATGAAGTTGAAAATACAATATTTAATATGGTTATAGTTGAAATATGATTATGAAAACACTGTAAATTAATACCTTGGGAAAGTAAAAAATTTGGACGATGCTTTGAGTTGAAAGGATCATTCTAGATTATCCATAATAGGGATCACAGAAGATCGAATATTTTTTTATTTGTAATGAATGGAGATAGACTTCCTAAAGGTGGATTAAAATCATATCTTTCCCAAATGAATCTTCAAACCACAATCAAAGATAATATTTAGGAGGTGTAGAAGGAATATTAATATCCAAAAATGAAATCTATAAATGTTATTGAGTAAAACCGTGATTATAAGGGATTGATAAAGTTTAAAAATCTTGTATGTGTTCTATCAATACCATATTTGAAGAAGTTTCTGTTAGAGGAATCTCATATTTATTCATTCTATATTTATCCATGAATATTGAAGATGTATAATGACATGAAATAATTTTTCTGGAGTGATGGAATGAAGAGAGTTATCATATATTTTGTATCTTGGTTCTTGGTATGTTAACAGGTTAAGGCTGAATAAAAAAATTCCAATGGGATGTTGAATCCATTACCCATTCCACAATGGAAATGGGATAACATCATTGTGGATTTTTTAGTTGGACTACCCAATAACTCTAATCGTTATAATTATTTGAGGGATATATACTATCACTTTATAATGTCATCACACTTCACCACTATCATAAATGACTTCTCTATATATATTATTTCTTGTATATAAATTATGTAACTAATATGTTTTCATGGAGTTCCACATATTATTTTTTCATATTCAGATATAACATTTACATCTATATTCAAGAAAATACATTTGAAATAACATGAAACAAAATTTATTTTCAATAATACATATCATCCCTAGATAGATGTTGACTATATAATTATTATTTAAAACAAAAATGATATTTTTATATCTTGTTCACTAGATTTCAAAGGTGGATGGCATCAACACCTTCTTCTAGTTGAGTTTTCATACAACAATGGATTTCACTCAAGAATTCATATTGTACTATATGGACCCCTCTTGGGGATTAGAAGTAAATCTAAAACTTGATTAGATGGTGTTGTAGAACGAAAGATAATGGGTGCTGATAATGATAAATAAATGGTGTTGAAGGAAAGAAACATTTAGAAACATATAAAGGGTCAGAAATGTTTGAAGAAAAGTTATGCTAATAATCGATGATGTGATCTAGAATTTAAATTTGGTGAAAATGTGTTTCTATGAATCTCTTCCTAGAATAAGGTTATGTGGATTAGAAATAATGGAAAACTAAGTTGAAGTTTTACTGGTCCCTTTGAGACTATTGATCATATTAGGATGGTTACATGTCACTTGGAACATCCTGCAAATTTGTATCACGTTCATAATGTTTTCCATGTATCTCTCCTAAGGTCGTACATACCTAACCCTTCACATTTACTAAACATAGAGTCCATACCACAATAGTATGATCATTCTTACAAAGAACAACCAGTTGAAATTCTGGACCAATAATAGAATGTTCAACCAAACAAGACCATTCACAAATTTTTTTTTGTGTGGAAACATCACCAGTTAGTTGAATCTATGTGGGAACATGAAAATATTATTAAGAATTAGTATCCTCAGTTTTTACATGAATGATGAATTTAGAGGGTGAAATTCAATTTAATGGGTGAATAATGTGACACCCTATGTTAATGTGGACCTTTTTTATAAAATAAATAAAATTTCATTGATATCATGAATTTCACAAAGTCAAGAATTCCTTCCTCGTGAAACCAACTTGTAATATTTTACATTATACACCTACTATTTTTTTGTCACACCCAACACTGACATGGCTTATGTTATACTCAACAGTTGGTTTCTATGAAACATCTTTTTTGATATAATATTTTATATAATATAATTATATCCTCGACATTAATCAAAGTAATATAAATAATAATAAATAATTTTCATATATTGTTTATAATAAATTTTTAAAAATAAATGATATTGGTATAGAAAGATATATTTTTTTAAGTTTCCATATATGTTTAAAAAAATTATTTTCTCATATGAACATCTTTTCCTGTCCTTCTATAAAAAATAATATAATTAATTTTAGAAACATTTCAATATTTAATTTGAAATAATAAACCTCATGATTTAATTTCTAATTTCTAAATTTTCTTTCCGTGAATTTTTGGTATTTTGCTGAGAATTTTCATTTTTGGATTAATAATGTCAAATATCAGATATTAACTGAAAAATTTAAATTCATATAATTTATTTATAAGGTTAAATTATAAATCAATTTCAATTTAAAGTTTAATTATATCATATTTTTATCAATTAAACATGTTTTGGTCATTAGTATAAATTTAACTTTAACATTGGGTTTAAAAACATAGAAATCTTTTGGATTTTTTACTTTAAAACCCCACAATGTCGTCTCGTTAGTGGGATAAAATATAAAATAATTCATCACTCTTATTATATAGGAATTTGGGAAAATTTATACATTATATAGAATTATAATAAATAACAATTTATTATATGTTTAATATTTTTTATTATCAAATATATTAGTCAATGTAATTAAAATAAATTACAATGATTAAGGTAAAATTAATCTTAACAAGGGACTAGACTTAATATTAAGGGCCCAACTAACCTAGAGACGTGTCAAATAACAATTTTATCGACATATATATACCATATCACCTCTTATATAAAAAATAGACTATTATTGGATCCAATTTTCATGGTAAAAAATATGTTTGGGTTCACTTTTCCAAATGTTTATATGAGTGCCACTCATGCATTATTAAAATGCATCACCTCCTTCCACTTCCTAACAACCCACAAGCCATTATGTCCTGACCAATATAACACCAAATATATCCTCAAAATCTCTCCCCATATCATAAATCCTCTCCTTGGATAGATATCGATAAACAGAATCCCTTTGGTTCAAACCGAACAGCGTTAGATGAAGAAAATGTAACATCAACTATCAAGGTAATTTATTTTATTATTATTCTATATGCCCTCTAATCCCTTTATTCTATGATTATAAAAAAACATCAGTGTCATAAATAAACTAAATTTTTTTAACTCTACAGGTTCTCCCATCATTTACACACACTTCCATCTAATGTGTACTGAACATATGATTTACATGTACAAAAAACTACCACCTCAAGAAATAATGAATCTTCATTTTTCATTATACACCTGTCATGGTGGAAATTTATTTGGAAAACAATTTTATATATTTTATATATTATATTCTCTATAACTTAAATATTATATATTAATTTTACAACACATATCTTTATACTTTCCATTTTGGGTAAATATGATAATTTCATTTGAGGGGAAATGGATCCCCCCCCCCCACAAAGTGATGTGATTCTTTCACACACTACATGGAATTTATTACGTACGAGTTTAAAGAACATATATTATATATATGATATAAAAATTATTATTTTATAATTATATATATAAATTTATATATACCTATATATATATATTTCATTTACTCTCTTACATTCAATATAAAAATAAAACAGAAACAACATTCATGTGTATGTACAACCTACCGTCTCCATAAACAGTGTATTACATTTTATTATTAAATATTAAATGGATTAATAGTATAAACATATAACAAATATATATGATATTTATATCATGATTTAGATTTTAAAAATCATGATATATGTATAATGACCAAATATATAACACATTAAGAAACATGAAAAGAACAAAGCAGATAATACCCGATGTGAATTATTAAAAAATATTTGTTAACAAGAGGGTAATATGAAGTAAAAATAAAACAATATAAGTTATTAGATATTAAAATATTATTCATTAAAAGAATTAAAATATAATTAAATTTATTATACATGAGGTTTGTACAAGTACGAAGATATTCACGACATAAGGTATGGTAATTTCATCTCACATTTTTATATCGGTGACATTATTGCCTTATTCATCACCATATTATTTTGTGTTGTGCATATACTACACATTAATATATTATATTTATTTTATAAATAAAATTAATAGTATTTACATATCTATTCTATGATATTTATTTCATGTGATTTGTGTATCAATTGTTACGAAATTGGTAAGATAGTATTGTCACAATTTTCCATCTTTGAGTGAAATGTTTTCTTATGAATGTAAATTGTTTTAAGAGGTATATATAATACCAAATTACCTTTTATATGATGAATATAATTCATTTGATGATATTTTATTCTTCATTAAATTTCATTTTCTTACATGATGTGTATGATCGCACATTACCTTGTGGTAAGAGTTTATTAAAACAATCTCATCATTTAGTGGAATTGTATATGATTATGCATCCATTGGTGAAATATTATGATCAATACCTTGAGAAAATATTTGATTTTCCTTATGTGTTGTTTATTTTATATATATTCACGTATTATTTCTATTTTTCACTCCTTATTAATAAATATAGTTATCAAACATTTGAAGAAAACTTTTACTATATTTTTATCATCAATCAGAAATAAATTTTCTTTTCAATAATAACCAAATTTTTAAAATGATCCTTGTTGAAAATTATAAAGGAAAAAGAATATTATAAATGTTTTATTGTTCTAAAATATTTTTTTACATGTTTTGAAGGTTTTGTTTCAGAAAAAACGGTTTTCAAACCAATTTATGTTTTAGAATTCATTTTACAGAAAATAATGGATATTTTTCATTAGTAAATGTTTTCAAAAGAACAATCAAAGTTATTTCACATATAAGATTACATACATTTGTGTTAATCATGAATTAATGTGGAAATTATTCAATTTTTCCATTAATACTTTTTATTTTAATGTATTATGTTTTTATTGGTTGAGGTTTAAGAAACTCAATTCTCACTCATTGTTTTTTTGTTTTTTAACCACACTTCATTCCATGGGTTATTCTATTGAAATGATTATGTAACATATATATTTTTTTCCCAAGTCAAGATATGATTACATGTTTATTATAACCATTTAATTTTATCAGTTATGATTTGATTATTTATGATTTTTTTAAATGTAAGTGTGATTTTATTATGAGATTGGTTGGACCAAGATCTCCCTCCAATGCATTGGGTAAATATGTATATCTCATGAGATAGACTAATATGTCTTAAATAGATAACCTAGACCAATAAGATAGTAATGGGAGAGAACCCTGAGTACTAATATAGTATGAGGAGTGAAATCATGCTACTAAGATGTCTATGGGAGTGAACCATGACTACCAATATGGTATGTGGAGTGAACCAATGCTATGAAGATGGACATTGAAGTAATTCCTTGACTACTATGGAAATCGTATGATATGATTATGTGTTTTCCAAAATTCAATTATTTATTCTAAGCTTATGCATTCATGGATAATTTTATTTACTTACATATGATTAATTTCTAATAAATTACCAATATTAATGCAATGATTTTTTTTTGATATTTGATGTGTAGGGTTTGATATTTTTTTCATGATAATGTTATTGTACCACTATTATCATGATTATGCATATATTTCTACCCTTCTTACCCTTATAGTGCATCTAATATCACCCACATTTATGTTTCCTTCCCCATTTTATGATGATATGTATTATGTGTGATACGACTAATGTGGCTTCTAAAAAAGAAAAACGAAGTGGGAAATATCATAGCTCACTTATCTACCAATGTTTATATTTCCATGTTTCCAAAGGAAATATACTAGTACAATATTTAGGCTTCTATTTGTATAATATTTTATGAATTTGAAAAATGTCATGTAATGTAAATATATGAAAATAGAGGGTCGATATATCGATGGTTTATTTCTTGATGTATTTGTATATAAACATTTAATTATAGAAATTTACGTTGTATACCGATCATAAAAGTCTAAAGAATATCATCTCTATGTGTGATTTGAATCATTGGTAGAGAATATGGTTTTTTATATGAAGTATTTTGATTTTGAGATGATTTTTAAGTTGGGAAATGGGAACAATGTTGTAGATTTTTTTGAGTCAGAAGTTTCTAGAATAATAAATTATATAATCATTCTGATCTGAGGATGTGGTTGTTGTTTGTTGAGATGCATCAATTAGTGTAGGATGGCTATTGGTAGCTAAACCTTGAATAAAACATAGTATAGCATGTTCATAAAATATATATAAAGTATAAAAATAATGAGGATTCACAATGTTTGGAATTAAGGGAAAACATTAAATGTGTGTTGTCACCTTTCGATGGGACCTTTTATGATGATGGGATTATTTGCCTCCAAAGTCATGTTGTTGTGCCATCTTTTATATATGAAGAATACATTAAAAAGATTCATTCATCGAAGTTTTTACTGGATCCTTGTTTGAAAAATATGTATCATGATATTCAAATATAGTATTTTTTTCCCAGGATGAAGAAGGGGGTCGGAAATTTCATGGTGTGATGTCTAGAATGACAATAGTTGAAGGAAAAAAATTAGTGTCCAGGTGGTTTGTTTCATACAGTTATGATTACCATATGTGAATGAGATGATGTGAAAAATTTGTTTAGGGTGGGACTCATGAAGGCGCCAAAAAAAATAATGTGATCGGGATAGTTGTGGATAAGATGAATCAGGTTTCTCATTTAATTCCAATTCCAAAGACATTCACCAAAAATAAATTGAGTAAGTTGTAAATTTTTTAAATAGTCTGGTTGCATGGGGTACCGCAGAATATATTTTTGGATATTGTTCCTCTTTTAACCTCACATTTATAGTAAGTATTAATGAAGGATCTTGGTACCCATGTGTTTTTGTTATAGATTTCCACACACATACAGATGGGTAGTTAAAGTATACAATTCAAGTGCTCAAGGGAATTTTTAGGACTTCTGCCCTATAATTTGGTTGATCATTGGAGATGTACATATGAATTTTTTATTTTATATTGAAAAATATCTTCTAAAATATGATTCATATGGAGTCGTATGAGGAACTCTATAGTTGAACATGTAGATCTCCATTTTATTAGATGGTTGTTGGGGAATCAGTGTAGTTTGGGAAGACTCTCATTAAGGAGATGTCAGAATAGATCCAGTTGGTTTATAAACACATGGATAAGTCTCATAGTACTAAAAATATAGAATAGGATAGGATTCATCAACTTTTGGGGTTTGAAGAGGGTGAGCGTGCATTTATCTAGGTGTCATCAAGTTTGGGTCACAATCATATTATGAAATAGGGTATGTTTGAAGTTTGGTATGTGGGTTTCTTTTATTAAAGAGAGGATTTTACCAAGGGTGTACCAATTTGATCTTCCACTATAGTATAGTCATATAAATGATGTTTTTCACATGTCACAACTTCAGAATTACCTCTCAGACACATCCCATGTTATTAATGTTAATGATGTTGATCTTGCGATTGATGCATCCTTTGAGGAGAATCTGGAACATATTATGGATCGTAGTGAGAATTCCATGTGGGGAATGAATATAACATTGGTTCATGTTTTGTGGAAATATGGTAATATTCAAGAAGATTATTGGGATGGTGAGTAGGAAAAAAACTCCCAATGACCCGACCTCCTTTCCTTAGAATCTAATGACACTTGGGATGAATGTATTTAGGACGATACATGATATGTTGTGGAGATTTTAAAATACTAGAATTCATGCTAGTATATTTAGGTTTATGTTTTTGTCTAAATCCATTAAATTTGGATAATTAAATATTTTCATGGGGTATAACGAATCTCAAGGGTGCTTCAGGGGTATACGACCCGAATGAAGTGGATATCAAGCCATCATGTTTATGTTACATGTATGGTGCATGGTGAGTTTAAACCATGAGAGGGGGAATGGAAAACCATGCCACTTTTTACAGTAGAATATTGCATGATTGGAACATGTTTTTAAAACCCTTGTGATATACCAATATAACCAAATGTATTAGATCCCTCATGTATAGGCAAAGGTACATGGTTTTTCAAACCATCTGGCCTTAACCTATGCCCTTTTATAAGTGTGAATTTAAAGTCCTTCCCCCTAAAAATGTTAAGTACCGCACCTGATTTATTCCCACATTTATTCTTTATAACCCCTAGTTAGGAACCATTCCTTATAATTATTCCAAGGGGACATTCTCTTTCAATTATAGGCCGTTTGGAGTGTCATTGGGTGTGGATTGATGCTCAGGGTAAGTATACCACTCATATTGCATCGGCTAACCAAATTAATGATTTTTGTTTTGATATTCTTATTCTGAATCCCTAAAACCCCTTTCTTCTAGTGATATTTTATTGTGAATTTGGGGAGGGATTCGATCTAGATCTATGACTAAGTCTAATCATGTGTTCATCTACAGATTTGAGGTAGGAGGTCTACAAGTTATATCATATATTTTTATTGTCAATTGCTTCCTCTGTGGTTATAATATTACTTCCCTTTTTATGTGATATTTATTTATTTTGTGAGAGTTTATAAAAAGGATGGATAAATGATGAATAAAATTTTTCAGTAACCCTATGGTATGCCTTTATATTGATAAGACCAATTTTAGGCCATACACGGGTTTCACCAACCATCCTGAACTGAAAAATTGGGACATTGTTCATAATGTTTAATTTTTTTGAAATAGATCCCATTATAAATATGTATACATTTTGTTTTAAGCCATAAGGGGTAAAAATTTTAGTTGTTTCTAGTTTTTTACAATTTCATAAGGGATGGTTTTCTATGATGAAAAAATGGGTTATATAGAATAATGTGATTATATATAACGACTCGAGAAGTTTTTTTTAAATCCATAAATTGTTTAAGGAATATTCTTATATTTAGGTGTTAAATGGGATAGTTAATGTAAATATAGGAGTGAGTTAAATGGGTTAATGAATGGGAACTACTGAATATCATTAATAGTAATAGGTAAGAAAATGGGGATGGGTTTAATAGTCCAGGAAATACAAATGATAAATGGGTTATGGTTTACGACATGATATTGTGTAATATGAAAATGAATATGAATTTTGAATGTTTTATGGTTATTTATTATGTTTGGTTATTAAATGTTATATTTTGTAAATGAAAAAAAAACATGTGCATATGGCTTGGTTATTTTTTGAGGTACTAGACATGAGGATCTTTGCCCAAGGGTCAAGTTAAAGTGAGGCTCTAAACCCCACCCCATAATGGATGAGATATGGAATGATACAATGGAATTATACCCCTAATGGTTGAAATGGATTATACTTATTGGGTCAAGGCTCAATGGTATGTTTAATGTGTTTTTAATGAATTTTTTTATCCTTAGGGAGATAGGGAACTTAACTTATTATATTATTCATGAAAATTGGCCATATTAGTTCATTGTTTAAATGATTTAAATTAATAACCCATGGAACATGTGAATAAAATGAATTTAGTAATGAAGATGGAATATGTAATGAAAATGTAAATAATGATGGAAATGGGTTAAGTGAAATTTTTTCAAATAATTAATCCCATGTTTTATTATGGTTTACCATATCTTTTATTCATAGTTTCATTCAATATCTATTTAGAATTGATATTTTGATGACACCATTAGTGCTGGCCTACTGATTTGTACTCGCACCCTCCTAAGGATTCCTTTTATTACTTAAGAAGATTTCATAATTGCAGTTCCGGACAAGGCCAAGGTCCATGTGCTAGGGAGTTGTGTTTGGAAGGATATAGGCATTGATGAGGATATAGACTGAGTCTTGACCCATTTTAGGGATTCTACCTTTTGTCCTTATTTTGGATTTTCACCACTTTTGGAACTATTCAAATGATAAAACATAATAATTGTTTGGGTTTGGTTTATACACATTTTGTGATGTCATTTGGATTACATGTTTCTAGTTTATTATTTAATTATTTCCTTTATTTCATATGTTTACTATTGTATCTTACTCATTCAAAGAGGGTATAGTCTCCCAATGTGATCTATTAAAAACACACTACTAGTCAGTATCCTCTGGTGTATAGGGAGTCACACTTGGGGTCAAGTGGTTACAAGGCTTGTGGCGTTGATATAGTGGACCCTGAGTCTGAGACATTACATATATTTTTTATTTAATCTACTTCATCCATTTTTTATACCCACCATTCTAACGATTTTTTTCGCTATATGGGACAATATTTTTACAATAAAAAGACAATGGGGTCATAAATTGACCATTTTTTGATATTTCAATTTTTATACCTATCACTTCTCGGAGTATAAGATGTTTTATTTTTAAGTGATTTAATAAAATATTACTTTTTATAATATAACATTAATTCCAATTTTGGAACTACTAATTTTGTAATACTTTTAGAACAATAAGAAAATATGTAATTATGATACAATGGATCCAAACCTCAATAATATTTAATGACTATCTGAAAAAAAATATTTAACATAAATATCACTCAAATATTATTATTATTTTATAAACCATCTTGTTTATTTTTATATACTTGTCAAAGCACTACTTCAATTTTTCATAAGCATTTAAATTACTTATTTAATAACTAAAAATTCAAAATAAATTGACATAATATTAATAAATAATTTATCTTTTATTTGAATATTTATTTCCAAACATATCCTATATGTGTGTTAATTACAACATTTTGAAATTAATAAAATGAGAAGACTGACTTTTTTTTTACAATTCATTATATAAAATAATATAAATTTTGTAATAAATGAGAAATAAAAAAGTCATATATTATAATTATGTATTAATATGGATATGTAATTATCATCTAATAAAAATATTTCAAATTGTAGGGTCATTTTTCCCTTATCATTTTATTTTTAAGCTTAATTATTAGATTTACTATTTATTATGTAAACAAAAAATACTATGGTTACACTTTTTAATATTCAAAAATAAAGGGATGTATATAACAAGTATTTAGATCATGATTCAAAATATGGAATCCATTTTTCAAGATTAAATTCATATAATTAGAATAATGTAATTGAAAATTATTCCCATAAAATGCAATGAAGAAGTATTTTTGGAAAAATATGTTTTTATTCCCCTAAATGTACTTATAACAAAATTAGATATAAACAAATTCAAATTCAAATTATTATATTATATATAACTAAATAAGAATTATATTAATTTTATATTGAAATCCAATCAGAAATTACTTTTTTTAACGAAATAAGACATTTTTTTTAAACTGTGTTTTCACTATTCACAAAAAAATCAATCTTTTCAGAAATAAGCAAAGATATCACTCTATGATCATTTGGGTGTGACGATAAAAAAAATAATTTCAATTTATAAAATAATTTTTTTATATTTTGCATTAAATAATAATAAAAAAATTCTAAAAAAATAAATTGAAATCATATTTGAATAAAAAGTACTTTCAATGAATCAAATTGACTTTTCAAAGAATAAATAAGTTATGTAAAAATCCTTAATAAATTAAAATTTATTTATTATAAAATATGTATATATTTTAATATTTGTTTAATCTTATTCATATTATCTAATTTATAAACATATTCATAATGTTCATAAATATATAATAATACATCACAAAAAATTCAAATTCAGTGTTTTGTGTCGTATTCACTATCAAACACAATCTTAATTTTCAAAATTGTTGGTTATTATAGTACTTATTTATATAGAACATTAATATCTCTAATTTATTTTTACAAAACATCCTTTCATTTTAAAGGAACAACTGTAACACCCTAGGTAAATAAAGAATATGAAATCTTTAAATTTATCCATATTTGTGAATAAAATATTAATATTACTTTAAAGGGGATTCTATGCTCGATGGCGTGCCCAACACGTAACAACGAGTTTCTTGGGAATCTTACTTTGCACTCTAATAATAAAATAATATTATTTTAAATGGTAGTTAACGCCTAGCCGTTGTAATGGTGGGAATGAACATATCTAACTACAAAATAATTATATATGTTTGTCAAATATTTTTACTCTTTTCTATAAATTTTAGAGGATTAAAAATGCAAATGAATCCAGTTTTTAAGCGAAAACATTCTAATATTCTTTAAAAGGTCGATTAACCGCCTTTTGATGGCGAACCCCTTTTAAATCCACTTTTTTAAAATTTTATATGCTCTATTTTTTAAAATAAACATATTATTTATGATTGTGACATTGAAATTTAACTTGGGTTAATTTTTGGTATTTTTCAGACAATGTTCATTTTTCAATGAATATTGAAAAATACTGCATTTTACATCAAAACTCATTTTGCATATAATTTAATTATATGGTTATATTATCTTTTTAATTTGTTTTAAATTGTAATTAGAATATATTTATACCATGTAATTCAATTATGGTCATTGGGATTAATTTCACATTGTAATTAGGCATAAACAAGCGCCAAACTTTTCATAAATATTGTTTCTAAAAAACCCACTATTTGTTTTGACAACGTGAAGTTTTTTTAAATTGATTATAGCAATTTATTTGTTTGTAATTTGGTAAAATGAATTACATATTTGGAATCAAACAGTACAAATTATGTAATTAATACTCTTTTGTTTTTGGACATTATGAATAGTAACGACTGTAATTATCTTTAATTATTTTGATTAATAAGTAATCGGGTAGTTAAAGATAATAAGATAATATCATAATAATAATAAAAATGACCACAAAATGTGTCCTAAGGATACTTGTTGTCTCATGGCCGACCATGGGATGCCTTGTTCCAAACTTGGGGGCCCCATGGAATCACTTTTGTGAGAAAGTGACTTTTTATCTATTTATTTTTAGAAAATGTTAAATGTGACAAAGAATGTATCACCTATGTAAAATATTTTTAATTTTGTCTAAGTTAATTATATTTTGGAATATAAATATCCATTGTAAAGATAAAAATATTTCCTACATCATAGTATTTTTTTTATAATTTTTAGACATTATATAAATTAAATCATTTATGACATCGTGATGATGCAGCGATTAACTCATTATTTAACGATTTAAATAAAATGGAATGATAATGTAAAATCTAAGACCTACACATGTCCAACACCTATTGTATGGGTGGATTTCGAACCCTTATCACCTTATCCTCGAAACACATCAATTTGGGACCATTAAAATCCGAAACTCATTTGGAAATAATGTTACATTTTATACCTTTCCAAGAGTGCCCCTCCTCTCCTCTTATAAAAGGCCCCCACCTCTACCTCCTTACCCACAATTACAAAGCCTTTGGCTCAGCCAACCCCTGCCCATTTTGTCTCTCCACATCCCTCTCTAACTCCTTGAAGCCTCACATTGGGCAGAATCCTTTCCAAGGAATCCTTTCAGCTCAAATCAAAGGAAGTTACCCGATTTTAAGGTAATGTCTTCACTTGAGTCCTTTTGTTTTATTTTACTTCTCCAACCCCATAAACGCTTTTTATTCTTTTCTATTGTAACAACTCCAGTATCTTCAATATACTAGGATGTTTTTATAATAAGGATTCTAGCTACACTTACACACACCTACATCTAATGGTTAAAGAACATATTGTTTTAGTGGATGGCGAATTTCGGCCTCCCGAAACGATGATTGTTCAACATTATTCTAACACCTTCAAAGGTGGCCATTAAGATTACAATATATTTATATATGATATCTAATATTTTTATTTTTTACTTAAGCTTCTTTATTTTTTCATTTATGGAATACCTTTATGGTTTCCAATATGGGTAAACACGATATCTTCATTCAAGGAAGTGCGGACTACCGCCCCCTCAAAATGATTTGATTCGTTAATACCATATATGGTATGTATAAAGGATTCATTTAATGATATTATATATGATAACATACTGGAATTAAAATAATATTATGTATCATTATGTTTCAATTCCATTAAATATGAAATAGAAATGGAAGTAGCGTTCATGCGTACGTACGGCTTACCGTCTCGATGAGCGGTGCCTTTCATTTATTAACACTAAATGTTATGTAATATTATAAATGCATGAATATACTGGATATATATGATATATATGATATCTAAATCATTAATAAAATGCTTGATATAATGAAAATTTTTCCACACGAACAACATGTAACTATAAGAAGTCCACTTTCGACTTAAGAACCAAATATCGGCAAAACAAATATTATTAACTTAAATGATTACATAATGTTTATGACATGGTAATAAGTGATATAAAAGGAATAATGAACCTGAATAAGGTTATTAAGGAATTATAAATTAAATCATGTTTATTATTCAGGAGATTAAAGAATGACCGAGTCAAGTCGGACCCAATATAAGGGATCCTACTCCTCTCTTTCTTTTTAAGTACACTCTTTTATGTCATTCCTTATAATCTCATATTTATTGTGATTGGGATGTTCATTTATATTACTCTTACTGTAATTTTTATGTTAATACGGTGAGATACTCTATTCTCTCTCATCAATCCATTTTGTAAGTTTTGAGTGGCGCCGTTAGGCTGCCGAATTTTCGGCAGAGATCCAACCTCTCTCTTTCTTTTTAAGTACTCTCCTTTATGTCACTTCTTTTAAGATCCTCTTTGTTATGTTGGGGGATGTTCTTTTGTATTCCTCTTTCTGTAAACATTATGTTGATATTATGATAGACCCTATTTCCTCTCATCAATCCATTTTAGAAGTTTTAAGTGGCGCCGTTAGGCTGCCAAGTTTTTGTATGAGATTTTTTATCTCAATTTTATTCTCGTGACATTAATGCTACATTTGACACAATTTACTTTGAGTGGTATATGTACTTCCCATTATTATACACTTTTTATATTATAATTTCATTTATGGGTATGCACATCTTCATTTTATGATCCTTCTTCCATTGGGTGTACGTTTCGAAAGTTACCCATCTCGGTAAGGGGACCTTTCACCCTCCTCTTTTTAAAAGACATCTTTTGTTATGTCTTTTAATTCACATACTATTATGTTGGGATATGTTCTTTTATATCCTTATTTATGTAAATTTTATGTCCAAGTGATGAGATGCCCTTTTTATCTCTCATCAAATCATTTTCGTAATTTTGAATTGATGCCGTCAGGTTGTCGAATTTTACTAAGGTAACATTTTAACCCAATTTCGATTTCTTTGGGTTCAACATGTAGTTATTGAGTATGTCATCTTTTGAATATGTGTGAATGACCTTTTATTTTTTTACACTTAATATCCACTTATATTGGGTGTATTTATATTTGTCACACATAATTTTGAGATTTAATTATCCTTAATTTAAGGATACCTTCTTTATAAGGGAATTCATCACATTTGAAATTTCTATTGAGACTTCTTTGTTGTTATGGACCAATTCACTCTTATATGGTGTATATACTATCCTTTGGAATATTATATCATGAATCCATTTATTCTCATGATATTATAAATTTATGACTAAATGTTATTCATTAATTATTGTATTCATGTGTCTCTAATTTTGAGAGAACCCCTTTAACCAAAATATCGCTTTAAATTTTTTAAATATTTTTTCTTATTAATATCCATGTTTTCAAAGTGGTTTTAAGGATTTATTTGTATGGATATTAATGGTTTAAAATTTTAAATTCTTCAAGGTGGTATGGGACACTTTGATTCAAAAATCTCTTTATTAAATGTTTTAAATGGTTTTGGAAATGGTTTCCTTTTGAATGGATTCATTATTTCAATATACTAAAATGTTATATTGTGATTGAAATGTGGAAATGTTATGGTTCCTATGCATGTTCCATGTGATACATTTATGTTATGGTTCTTGGGCATTGTTATGAAAATGGGTGGTCCCGTGATAAACTAAGGGTGGGTGATCCCGATATAGCTCTCCAATGCATTGGGTAACGCGAAGGAGTGAAACGTTAAGGTTTCTCCGAAGAGATTTAGGGAATATACTATGATGGGTATTCCAAATGTAACCAAGAGGGTTACTCCCTACGTAAGAATGTTATGAATTCCTCAAGTTTCCTTTATGTCTTATGATTTCTATGATTTATTCATGATTTGATGAGGTATGTTAAATTTCCTATGTTTAATGGGTAAAGTATGATTTCATTCTTATGTATGTATGAACTCATGGTTCCTTTCCATATTTTTTTTACAACTCTTACTGAGCTTTTTATTCTCATCCCATGTTTTTGAAATGTTTTTCACAGGTCAAGGGAAAGGTAAATGATGTGATGATATTGTCAAGGATGTGTCAAGAAAGAATCTGTGTTTTATTTTAAATATGTTTCTGTTGATGGGAAGAATGAATATTGTCTTTTATGTAACCACATTGTTTAAATGTGGAATTTAATTCATGTTTCATGATCTAATTCTCTAAAACTCTAAACCTGAAAAGATCATCAATGTGTAATCTTGTAATAACTCAAGATTAAGTAATGTTTAAGGCTGGGGCCTTATAACAACTTTTCAAAAGAAATATCTCATCAACGAAGAAAGTTTAGAATGTTCAAAAACAAAGAAACATTAATACCAACAAATGTCAAGAAACCTGTGTATCTCATCATTGATTTTTAGTGGTTTCCAAGAGATTAAAAATTTAACATTTTTTTATATATCAGGACTAATTTATTAGAAATTATCTTATATATCCAAAATTCACAAATTAAATGCGTTGTATAATGTTGATAATCACGTAAGAAACCCAACACTGTGTACAGTTATTGTTCATGATCATCCTTATTAAGAGAATATTATAGAATGACATCGATACATAAAAATAATAAATAGACATGAAAACACTAAATGATATGATTCATAAATTCAGTAAACTCAATTAAGGAATTTATAGGAATGACATGAATAGCCCTTGGTTCATAAATTCCATAAGGACTCTAGAAAACAATCTTAATAATTACCCCTTTAGAACAAAATTTTTTAGATTCCCATAAAATAAATGAATGTTAGAGATCCATTTTGATTACTTTAATAAATCATCTAGATCATTAAATCATAGAATATGACATCACTTCTTTATCATAACCTTTTTTATCTTACGATAAAACAAATAAATCCAAAGAGTTCCATCTTATTTAATTATAGAAAGTAATATTGCTTCCCCTAGATATGTAAAAAAGTTGAATGAATCATATAACATCCAACTCCTATATTGGAACCTTTAACTTCGTTAATTCCATTGAATTCATACTATAGTGAACAACTGATATAATAATGGGCCTTAAAAAGTGATCAATCATAAATTAAAATTTTCATACTAGTCAAAATTCAGATATATTTATAGTGAATACATTTATAAACTTATCCATAATGGTTGGAAAATCTCCATGTTAGATTAAATCCATTGTTTTTCTATAACCGTTTCCAATTGGTAGGAGATAGTTCGAACCATTGGCACTAATGATACATCTCTACTTATATTCATATCCTAATCCCTCTTAATGATATTCTCAACACCAATCAATGATATGGAACTAACTTGTCCTTCATAATAATGATTATGGACCTTAATGTAGGTCAAATATTCCATTCCCAAAATCAGGTCAAATATGTATATCTTAATAATAGAAAAATCCTAGAAAAATTCTACCTTTATGATTGTTATAGAACACGCTGCATATTTAAAAGAATGAAATTCTAATTTTTGATAGAAATTTTATGTTTGAGTATATGAGGCATCCTTTCATTATGATGTCAAATAAGACCCAAAACACGAGCAGTAATAAAAGTGTTAGAACATTGAGTATGAAAAAATATTTCATCATAGTGGAGTTAAAGATTATAGTACTATGCACCACATGAGGACTAGATTGTTCTTTCATGATAATATTATTAACTCCATACAACTGGATAATCACTCACCCTGTTTATTTTCTTCTTATAATTTATTGAGGAGTCGCCTTGTTCATACAATCACTTTGGATAACTCAAATATGAGGATCAAAATTTTTATCACTCGATAACCCAATCGAATCATATAAATTATAATACACATAATAGGTATTAAAAAAATTGGTAGGATTAGTAATACAACAACAATAAATATGTAAAATTTTATTATGATTATTCCATACTCTATGGGATTACTGGAAATATCAATATATATATTGAATGAACAACATTCTAAACAACTGAGATTTATAACGGGCTTAAAATTAAAGTTAGCTGATCAAGTTGTATAATTATGAGATAATCCATTACATTATAAATATGTTTATATCATATTATTTTTTCCAAAATTAGAGTTTCTACCACTTACTAATGCAAAAACATACATTCTCCCCACAAATTCATAGATATATCATTTTTATCCACAGTTACTCTATTCACATTCTCTGTAATGTTGATTATACATAGGATGAATATAATTGATTGAATTTATTGTCTCAATTTTTATTCAAATAACTGTTCATTCAACGATTCACATGTATCTATATCTATAGAAAAATCAACTATGTTCATAAACATGTTAATATATTCTCTCACTGATATTTTTAATTTATTATATTGAATAAATCGACCATTTATTCAATTACTAATGTGTGAAGAAGAATATTATATTGAACACTTCATCAATGACCTCTCACGTATGTCCTTGGTTGATTTTATCTTACTAGCTAAATCCCACCATTTCCATAAAGGATGATCATGTATACATATCGTTAGCTTTTGATTTATATCTATTGGAGTAACAAGGAATTCAAAATATAAATTCATTATTTTTAGTTACACATCTTGATTTTAGGATTTTTAATCCACTATAGTGATTAGTGGATTCAATTTATAAAACTACGTGTTATGATCCACTTTTACATAGTTGTCATTTTAATTTATATTTTCTATTTCCTAAAAATTTGAAAAATGTTATAAGAAATCTATTTGGTAACCTTTGGATTTGCTGAACAAACATTTCTCATAGCGTCATGTTGCTAGTTTCAATTCCATTTACCATATTCCAATTTCTATAATAATAATATAACATCACTTAGACATCACTCAATAGAAACTAAATTCTTAGAACATTCCCAATCATCAAAGAATCAACTGGCATAACTAATTTCTAGGGATTTTCAACATCTATCCCCATTATAACCAACTTCTAAAAATCAAAAAAATTATTATGAGAAATGTTGTCCTAGATGGATTTCTCAACAATAAGTTATTATTTTAATGAATTACCGACTAAAATCATCATGGGGATATGAAAACACCCTATATGTGAATGAAAACACTTTTGTACTGAGAACACTATGGTAAATTGAATTTCACCATGAAGATGTTAACTATACATTTTTATGTTATACATTTCATGTTCTGACATTCATATATCCTTCATATCATTATAATATTATTGACAATCCAAAAATAAAAACATTACAACATCCTCCCCCTAGCCTATTCACTATGAAAGAGGTTGTGGTGATACTATCTTTAGGGGGTATTCCCAATAACCCAAATTCTTATAATAAATTCAAAGGGTTTAATAACCATTGAGGGTTTATTCTAACAAAATAAAAACCACTTGATAAAAAAACATCCAAATAAACTCTATGATTCATCATTTATAGTAATTCAATAAATATAAAAATAATATATAGGTTAAAATCATATTACAAATGACAAGGTTATAAATGATGGTATGAGGAAGCCAAAGAACATCCCAATGTAGTAACACCATTGTCGAATTACTATAAGGATTCCTAGATACAAATTCAATATATAAACATATAAAATAAAAGGCAACATCATGATTATTCACTTGGAAAATATGAGATATTTATATTCATTATTGTTTGAATAATATTACCATCATTAAAGATTTAGTTCATTTCCAAGGGGTGAGTAATCATACCCTGTAGTTTTTCCAAATGTGAATTACAAACAAAAAAAACTAGGATAGGAATATGTTAGCCCAAATATATAAAAATATATAACATAGATAATATAAATATATATTTAACCATAATAAAATTGATAAAATAATTAATTGAACTAAATTATGTTTTAACACATTCTTTCTATTTGGAATACTTATCTATATTTCACACAGACACATGGATTCTAAATGAAAATACTAGTACGCATGAGAGGTGATAAGTCCTTCACTAGGACATCACATGTTGATAACTCCATGACCCATGCAATATGAGCATGAATTCAAAATTAATAGGTCATATTATAAACTATTAACAAAAATAAACAACTTCTTCCCAATTCCTTAGATCAAACTATTCCAAAAAAAATTATTTCTTAAACTTGTAATTGTAAATCATTCATCAATTAAACCAATAATATAACTTTAAAACTATATTATAAAATTCATTATCAATGGGTTTTTCCAAATTCATTTCAATTCGCATGTTCTGAAATCTATATTTTATAATTATATAAAAACATGGATTAAAAATTAATACAAAACCCAACAATCCAAAATCATATAAAAAATTCCTTAAAAAATTCTTAAAATTTTATTTTAAAATTCAATAATAACATTTAATAATTCTATGAAATCGACTTATAGAATTGGTGAAGAAGATATAGAATCCACCCACCTCTAAAAGGTTGTTAAAAACAAACAAATGTATATGTAACCACATGATATGACCTATAATTTTTATCCCTTCAATAGATACAATAAAATATCAACAGAAACAAATCAAAAAACATAGTTCTATTTATAAAAAAATTAGATATATGGATCTATGGTAATAATGATGAGTATTCCATGAGTGAATGGATAATAAATTATGCATAATATTGATTCAAAATATAAATCACACAATAGTTACTTAATAATTTCTTTACTCAATATGAATAAACATGAATAATTAATGAAGGTAATGACTATATGAGATTAATTTTTGAGAATAAAAATTATAGTTTTGGAACCTTAATATGGGATACAATCATATTTTCCTCAAATTTAATGCATGTAATACTGTTTGGCCTAATGGTCATACACCAACCATGTGAATGCTACTAGAATCACTTCAATATTTAAATAGTTTTGATTCACAGTTTAACAATATTTAAGCCAACTATATCATGATATCGTCTCCAAACATTCAATTTGTAATGTTTGATTTCATGGTTGTCCAACCCATGCACCAACTATATCAGCATCATAATCTCTAATTATATGGTTTCGTATTGAATTTATATGTCATAAAAAATATGTCATCAATTATCCTCCTTATACGTGACATGTGAAATCTCCTGGCATGGTTTCTTAGAGATTGTTAATATTTTCCTCATTCATTTTAAACCCATAATCTCATACAATCCTTTCTTAAATAGACCAAAACTAATATGAACCACCAAGGTTAAACCCAATTGTTATGTGACATAAAAATATAAACTAAAATTGAAATGATCATGATATAAAATGTGTTATATGTTTACTTATGTGTACTCATACACCATGAAACAATATTCAAAATAATTGAAAACACTTTTACAAACCCTAATGTTCAAATTCCAAATTTGATTCATAGGGATGAAACTATATTGGGAGAATAGATATCATTTATTATTTTAATAAATTCATTATATAATTGCTAAAATATCCATATCATTTATTTAATGTAGTTCATTATAGCTAATCCATGTTCCAAGAACAATATTGTTCAGAATTATGTTCTATATAAGAGAAAACATCAATCAAAAAATCTAAAAATGAAATACAAAAAAATGATCTCATATGATTTTTTTTCTCAGATATAGTTAGAAGAACATTCAATGAATCTATAATATACTGCATTTTTAATAATAGATGAATCATATAAAATGATAAGGAATGTAATTTTTTAAATGAATACATTATTTTATTGGTTTAAAAATAAATATATTCCAAAGGATAGGAATATAAAAACCAAATATTATTAAAATATTATTATTTGTAATTACTCTTTATGATATAAAATTTATTGTTTATCACTTCCCAGTCTGAAAACGTTGTAATTATTAATAAAGTTGGAAAATGAATTATAATTAAATTTAATATAATTTACTCTCCCCTTGTGAATGTTTAAATATAGTAGATCCATGAAATTATATTAATTACAGAACATGATCAATACAATAAATGAAAATAATATTAATCTTTATCTTGAATTATGATTCATAATATTGTTGCTTCCCATAAGTTAATTTTTTTAAATTTCCCATTAGAGAATATCTCTCTATATTAATAAATTAATAATAAATAGGGAGTAATTTTCTTTAATAAATACAATCATTCTATTTTTTGAGATTTAAATATTTTAAAGATCATATAAATGAAAAAATAGTTTTTTTGACAAAAATCAAAATATTATTTTATATTTTACAAACATTTTAGAAAAATATATATAGTAATAAAATTATCCTTTTATAAGAATTAATAGGATTATATTATTAGGAGTAGTTAGAGGAAACTTTTAAAAGTGTATAAAATACAAGTATGGGGTGATAGTTGAAACATATATCCTCCCCCTAAGTTGATTCTTTTTAAAATATAATGAAATAATTGGAAAAAATGGAGGGAGATCACATTACATTGAACATACACAAAGCTTTTTTAATATATAAAATTATTATATGATTAATTAGATTATTCAATATTTCCACTAGCTGATCTTTTTTCAAATATATTGAAAAAAATGACATCATTTTTTCTATGCTTCATTATGATATTGTAACATTCATCTGTGTGGTTTTCATAGGACATGTGTGTTGTATTTTTAAAAAAATACTAGTATAATCTCCATCGTAAAAATCAATAGATTGTAATAACATAAAACCAAATATATTTCATTATACTATATATAATTCAAATAATATTAACAACATCTAGCCTCCAATTATTTCACTTTAATGGTTGAATGAACAAATTACAATTATTTCTATGTGGATAAAGATATTTATGGTTTACGAAAACAAATAACATTATTGATGTAATTTTTTATTAATCCCTTAGCTAATATGGTTAGAATATGAGTAAATAGTAATTATTAACTTCATTTTAGGTGATTAAATAATTTATATCAATTGAATTACCTTTAAGATAGTGGAATATGAACTTAAAATCCATCAGAATGATTATTTTAATATTTTCATAAAATATAGCACCTAAATACATAGATAACATTATGTTTATTAGACATATTATTTAATAGTGTTATCATCCAATCATATATTAATATAATTGTTTATACACTGGTTTCATTGATTCATCACTATCTATTTTTCTTGGGTTTACAACTAATGGTCAATTTTTTATTGAATTGTCAATACCAAAATATTAACTTGTGTGTGTAATCTATGTTTTTTGGTTGTAATGTATTACATATGTATTTTGAGTTATTTTAAATCAATGGAAATGTTTTTTCACTCATTATAATCATTTATAAATAACTATTGACCAGTTAAAGAATCTAATTTAAAGATATTTTTTGATGAAATTAAATTAATTTCAAACAGATAAATTTTAAAGTTGTTGTGGAATTTTAAAAATATAAATAATTTTTTGATATACCTTACCATTAAAAAAGTTTTCTAATGGTAAAACTTATCATTCTCTCACACGAAGCTCATGGGGAAATTTTATGTCCAAAAAGTTCTATGGTAATATCAAATACATGTTGTGGAAATTTTATATCCTAAATACTATGGGTTGTTCAATTTAAATCACCTACTGATCGTATATATATTGAATATAAATACATTCAATCGAGTTGATAAATACTGAAACGAAAATAAATTTTAAAATATAGTTAGATTTATATAGATTTATGAAAATATATGATAAAATTATTCCACCATAATCTAATCCTTATTCCTAAAAATAAACCTTCATATCAATCCTTGATTTATTATATATTATATTTCAACTTTCACCACATTAATTTCAAAAGTATTATTTAACTACTACAGCATAATGACATATATTTCATTAAACTATGGTCCAATCCAAGTTAAATTCAAATTTATAATGCTATTCATTTATATCTGTTATCCAAATTTCATCAAAAAATCATCATTTTCCATTTTCTGTTCAAATTGAGAATAGAATGTAATATTATCACAATCATATAAGAAGGAACACATATTTGTAATTGACTAAATTAAATAATCAATGATATTTTCATTGATATGGTTTTGTAAGATTGAATAATTTCTAAAGGAATTTTATTCATTAATGTATTGTTTTACAATTTCCATGGAATTTGAATCCATAGATACTCATTATATAAAACATGACTCCTATTGATATAATATCATTGATTGTCATTTAACATCTAGTGATAAAATTCATATTCGTTCCCAAGAATATTTCATTTGATTAACCTCCATAAATTTTAACAAAATAAAGGGTGTCATTTCATTAAATATAAAGTGAAATTTTTCTTCAGGAATAATTTTTCTGTTATTGATAATGTCATTAGTATTAATGGAAGTTGAATAATAATGAAAATGTTCATTATAGTCAATGAAAAATCTCATTGAACCATCTTTCATTTTAACAAACAAGATAGGATAACCCCATGGTGATGTGCTAGGACGAATGAAACCTTTATCTAATAACTCATGCATTTGCTTCTTTTACTCTAAAAGTTCAACATGAGCCATTCAGTAAGGGGGTTTTGAAATTGGCTTATAATCAGGATCTAAGTCAACAGTAAATTCAACTTCCTGATCCTGAATAATACTAGGAAAATCATCAAGAAAAGCATCAAGAACATCATTTACCACTGGAACATCATTAATCTGAACAGTTCCTTTATTTTCAACAATATGTGCTAGGTAACATTCATTTCCATCTTTTACTAGTTTATCAACTTCCTAATATGTTATCAAAAGCAAGGGTTCATTCTTGTAAACAAACTGAAAATCTTTTTGAAAAGAAACCTATTTAGCTCTGCATTCAATCTTAGCATGATAAAAAGATAGCTAATCCATGCCCAAAATAATATAAAAATGTAATAGAGGTAAAACAATAATGTTTGCAGGTAGATTCTTTCCACACACAAGGATATGAAGGTTCTTATAATCTTTTTGTCTAAACGTTCCCTCCGAGTGTTTTTACCATAAGTTCAGGATTCATATCTTGACATGGAATTCCCAATTTACTAGAAAACATTTCTGAAATGAAAGAATGTGTATACCCTGAATCAAACAACACATTGGCATAATCCGAACAAACATACAGTGTACCTGATATTACTTCATTTGATGGCCCAATATTTGCTGAAGTAGTTGCAAAGGATTTCACCACCCCTTTTTGCATGTAGTCTGGCTGCTTTCCCCCTGTTGAGTTCTTTGTTAGAAACTCATTTGCATAATGTCCCATTTCATTACACATAAAACAGCTTACCGCTGGATTTTCATTACCTATTTGATCATCATCTTTACATTTACGAGCAGTATGACAAGACTTACCACACCGAATGTACTTTCCACACTTGGATAAAAATTCTCCCGGATGCATTTTACCACACTTCTCACAGGATGGATATTTGGTTTTCTTACCTCCTTGCTTATTTGATTAATTCTTCCCCTTTTCCTGCCAACTGGACTTCTTATTATGTTGTTTTTCAAAGAACAACAGATCATCGGCAAACTCCATTTCCACCTTCTCCGCACATCGAATATGTTTTTCATAAATTTTGAACTCACGAGTAGATAAATCCCTTTGATACTTTGGATTTAACCCTCAGTAAAAATGGATGATTTTACTATCGAGATCTCATATGACATTTGGAGCATACCTTGCCAGTCGAGTGCACTTTGCTTTATAAGCTGCCACTGAGTCATCCTCCTGCCTTAATTCTAGGAATTTTTTTCCATCCTAAGACGAACCACCATAGGAAAATATTTTTTTCATGAATCATACCTTTGAAATCATCCCATTGAATATCATCAATCTCATCACTATACCTGATATTTTTCATCCTCGACCACCACAGATCAGCTTCACCCTCAAAACAGTAAACAACAATACTAACCGTTTGATGTTATGAACAACCCATGACATCAAAAATATTCTACAGTGCTTTAATCCACCCTTCTTCTAGCACAGGGTCAGATGATCCTCTGAATGATGGGGGATGTTGTCTAATGAAATGTTCCACCACTGACATGTTTCTCTGTGGTTGATCTGGATTATCTCATGCATGGATACCACCACCATTTATAGCCTGAGTCAACTGTGCCATCACTGCAACAAACTGCTCAGTTCAAATTCCGACCATCTCAGGTTGCTGATTTGGAAGGTTTTCTTCCTCCTAATGTCATCCCAACATATCTTCCTTGGTTCCTATATGGAAAACCATTCTTGACAAACATGTCTTAGATGAAGAAAAATGATAATCTTCAAATTCTATATCATTTCAATTTGATCATTAAAAAAAAAAATTGGATAATCATTTAATAGAATTCAAACTCCTAAAGTTGTCTAAACCGAACTCTGATACCGACTATAAGGCCCATGTCTTAAGCATTACTTAATATTGAATTAAATGAATAATTCATATTGAGGATATTCTCAGGTTTAGATTTTTAGGGAATTAGATCATAACTATTACATCTCCAAAGATTACACATTAGACACTTCTACAATGTTCCATTTTTTATACAAAACATGAACTCTTAAGAAAAAGAGTCAGGTCTAGTACCATGTTTAAGAAAGCATGACTTTCCCTTGATCCCATCCATAACCGTATTCCACATTATGTCCTATGAAAAACATTTCAAAAAAAACTTGTGGTGAGCATAAAAATTACAGTAAAGGATACATAAAGAAAGAAAACTGTTAGTTTTTCAAAACATCAAGTAAACCATGAATACTTTATCAAAGTAAACCTTTTCACCATTAAGAATAAGTAAATACTATTCATTGAAAAAAAAAATATCATTACATACCCTATTGTAACCAAAATATTACCATAAAACCTATATAATGAACACATAACTTATAAATGTAACTTGGAACATAAACATACTTAAATGGAATAACCATACGGTCGACTTCCACACATATCACTAAATGGAATAGCCATACTACCAACTTCCATACCCAATGAATTGTAGGTTATAACGTAACGACCCGTCTTGGTATTCACGGCACCACCCGTCATATGGTTTATCTGTATCCACCAATCAAATGTCCAAGTACCATTATAAAATAATAATACATAAAACAAATATAATGGAAAGAAAAAATTTCCACATTTCGATCACAATATATCACTTAAATATATTTACATAACAAATCCATTATCAAAATCCATTTTCAAAACCAAAATACATAAAAGAGTATATAGTATTTATTTAATTTTAAAAACTTTACAGCTTGTTGAGGAAGCCAAAGACCAAATAATACTCGTGGTGGCCGAAAAGGTCCTTGTCACCGCATACATTAAAGGAAACATTCTTTTTTTTATTTAGTAAAATGCATTGTAGAAAAAATTCCCTTTCAATGAAATAAAAAGTAAAAGGTGTTTTATAACGCATATAAAAGAAAGTCTTGTATTAGAAAAAAAATATTCCTCAATGAAAGGATATTGAGACGAAGTCCCTTACCTCGTGTCCAACGTGACTCGATTGCTCTTTAATCTCCTGAATAATAAACTCATATTAATTTCTAATTTCTTATGAATCATTTTCAAGTATATTATTCCTTTTATACAACTTATTTCCATGTTATAAACATTATTTAATCATTTAGGTTAATAAAGTTCGTTTGGTCTATATTTGGTACTTAAGTCAAAAATGAACTTATTACAATTACATGTTGTTCATGTGGTCAAAGGTTCATTATATGCAGAATTATATTAATGATTTTGATATCATATATATAATATATATCCATCATATACATTTGTTTATAATAGTACAAAATTTTCAGAGGTAAGAAATGAAATGCACCGCTCATGGAGACGGTATGCTGTACGTAAGCATGAACGCTACATTCATTTCAATTTTGTATTTAATGGAGTGAAATCATAATGATATAAAGGTATAATATAATTCCAGTATAATATAATATATAATATCATTAAATACATCCTGTATACATCCCACAAATGGAATTAACGAATCAAATCACTTTGAGGGGGCGGTAGTCCGCACTTCCTAAAATGAAGATATCGCATTTTCCCATAATGGAATCTATAAAGGTATGACATAAATTAAAAATACAGAAGCATAAGGAAAAAATAAACATAATATATATCATATATAAATAGTGTGACATCTTAATGTCCACCGTGAAAGGTGTTAAAAGAAGATTGAACAATTATCGTTTCGTGAGGCATAAATTCGCCAGCCACAGAAATAGTGTGTTTTTTAACCATTAGACGAACTTGTGTGTAAGTGTAGCTTGAATAATTATCATAAAAACATCCTAGTATATTGAATATACTAGTTTTGTTACAAAAAAAAGTAATAAAAAGAGTTTAGGGCGTTGGAGAAGCAAAACAATACAAAAGAACACAAGTGAAGACATTAACTTTAGATCGGGTAACTCCTCTTGGTTTGAACCAAAAGGGTTTCTTGAAGATCTTTCTGCCTATGGTAAGGATTCTAGGACGAAGAGAGGTATGTGGAATGATAAAATGAGTAGAGCTTGGCCGAACCAAACGCTTGAGAGGTGTGGGTAAGGATGTAGAGGTGGGAAATTTTTATAAGAGGAGAGGAGGGGCACTCTTGGAAAGTTATAAAATGCTACTTTATTATATAATGATTTTCAGATTTTAAACATCCCACAATTATATATTTCAAGGAAAAGTTGATAATAGTTCTAAATTAACACATCCAATAGGTTTTTGACAAGTTTAGGTCTGAGATTTTAAATTATATTTTAATTTTATTTAAGTCATTAAATAATGAGGTAATCACTCCATCATCATGGTGTCGTAAATAATTTAATTTATTTAATGTCTAAAAATTATAAAAAAAATTCATGATGTAGGAAATATTTTTTTATTTCTAATGAATATTTATAGTAAAAAATATTTATTGTATAACCCCATGTAAAAATTGTTTTAGTAAAACAATAAATGTTTGTGACATTTTTATTTTAACATTAAATAAAAAGTTATTAATGTCATTTTATTACACAAGTGGATCCATGGGGTCCCCAAGTTGACCCATGGATTTTAATGGTCAGCCATGGTACATCCATTAAGGTTAGGACTTGTGTCAAGGTCATTTCATATTATTAAAACATTATTTTTACCTAAAATTACACTAATTACCTCTAATCGCGATTAATAATACATAAAAGTTACTATTCACCAAAAAATTATTTTAATCCCATTTAACCACATTTTACATCTTAATGACAACCATGTATGATATATTTTTGAAATTAAATTAACAAATGTGGTAATGTTTCATTTAAAAGAAAAATCAGTTTTTTAACTTCCACTTAGTGGTTTCACTATTCATCAAAAAATTGAAGCTTTTCAGAAAAATACCAAAAAATCAGCCTAAGTTAAATTTGATATTTTGAATTAAAAAATGATGCCTATTTTAAAAAATTAAAAACATATAAGTTGCATTAATTAATTTAATAATTAATTCCCACTATCAAAACAAATAGCGTGTTTTTATGAAACAATATATATCAAAAGATTGATACTATTTTAAGTCCAATTTCAAAGTGAAATTAATTCCAATGACCACTATTGGATTAAATTGTAAAAATATATTCTAATTTCACTTTAAAACCAATTCAAAATATAAATCTAATAATATAAATATATTATATTAAAAAGAGGTTTTGAATTTAATTACAACATTTTTCACTATTCATTAAAAAATGAACTTTATCAGAAAAATACCAAAAATTTTCAGAATGTAAATTTTGATGTCCCGATTATAAAGAAGAATTTTATTTGGCCCAATAGAATGTATAAGACTGATCAAAACTATATTTATTGAGGGTTCTCCCTCAAAAGGCTATAAGTCGACCTTTTAGTGAATGTTAGAGTATCTATGCCTAAAATTGAATTGTTTTCTTATTTTAAGCCTTTATATTTTTTTTATAAATGTAAATACATTTAACCAACATATATAATAATATTTTAGTTATTTAAATTCATTCCCACCAATAAAACAGCTACGTGTTTACTACCATTTAAAATAATATAATTATATTACTAGTGTGAAATGTAAGATTTCAAAAAAACTCGTTGTTGCGTATCGGGTACGCTATCGAACATAGCAACCGCTTTAAAGTAAAATTAATATTTAATTTTAAAATATTAATAAATATAAAAATGTATTGTTCTTTATTTACCTGGGATGTTACATCCACACCGAGGATTAAACCACTTAGAAAAGAAATAAAATAGTAACACAATTTTATTTTACACTTCATTTAATCCACATATTTTACAACTCCTCCCATGAAAAGGAAACCCTAGTAAAGGTCTTCTTAAGCAATTAATGGCGCATGGTTCCATCGGTGCCCTTATATTTCAAATCTGAGCACCGGTTAAAAATATAGAAAAACCCACTCATTCGTTCACTGAACGTACCCGAGCTAAACATCGGAAATTGCTTCCGGGCACTCCAGGCCTCGGAATCAGGTGCAGTAAAAAACTACGTACAATTAAAATCCCAAAGAATTCAAGAAAAAAACAATCCTTAAAATTTATGGGTCTTTACATGTAATTCATAAAAATGAAATATCATTTCTTATTATTGAAAACCATACATTGTTGTGATCAAATATTGCATCACGTTCACGAATAAAATATATGAAGAATCATAAAATCAACGTTTTGATCGATGATAGTATCATATTCACTCATAATACATGTCACATTGCCCAATTCAATGAAGATTATTATAATTTTGGGCACACCCATCACATCGTAACATTTAAATAATCGTATATATCGTATATATAATTTATAAATCAATGTCATCATGTAAAACATATAATGGAATTGGTTAATAAGTATTTTTCCATATCAAGAATAATTTGGGGGTCCCTGAATAAAAAGGGGACAAAATATTTTTTATAATATTCATATTTCTTGAGTGAAGAAGAATCAATATAATGGGAGTCAAAATATGTTTTCAAAGAAAAGTTGTCTTAGAAATTATTTAAATATTCATGAAATAATATTTGAAAAAAATATATCCCAGAAAACAATTGAAGGAAAAATAAATTTTTGTTAAGGAACATTACATGACAGACCCAATGAAACGGAGTTGGGTTCAAAAATCCATATACCATAATTCCTATTTAATTTTATCACTTTTGTCCTTCCTAAATAATAAACATAGGTTTATTAAATCAATTATCTCAAAGCGTGTCATAGTAAATTATCAAAAAAATATATAACAGTTATAATTATTTTATTATATTTACTCTTTTACTTTGATGAAATTTTATTGTTTTAATATCTTGTATTAAAAAAATCCTCATTTTCCTTTATTTCCATATTTTTAAAAGAAATATGTACATTACTATAACTAATTATTGATGATTATAATTCACATAAGTAAATTGTTTTGTATTAAATAAATTTTATAATATCCCTATTTTATTATGGTTATATTTTTTGGAATTGAAATGTCTTCATAGGTGGTTAACCGACCTTTGACAGGACATTGTCGGGAGAGAGGGAATAAGAAGCCTAAAATTTTATAAATATATATATAAATATATATAAATATATATATATATATTTAGTAGTATTATTATACTTATATTATGTTAAATTCAATAAAATATTTTTTAAAAACACCCTAATTGATTATTTTGAAATTTTCCTTTGAATGAGTTGGTGCAAAAGAAAAGTGAAGAGGAATAATAATTTATAAGAGGTTGATCAGATCTTACGAAATCCTTAGTGTGGATTCCCTAGTATGACACAATAATTCCTTGGTGATTAGAGTGGTATTGTAATAGAACATAATTATGTATTTAGATAGGCTTAATATGTAGTACATAGGTAGATATTTGGATTTGGATTTCCATGATGACTTGTTTTCTACTAGAAGGGAGATGATTAATTAATACATAAGATGAGCATATTTTTAAAAATATATAATATATCAATGTTGTCACATTTAATATTGATTATATGATAATATATATATTATATTAATATTTTATAATTATTTTATGAATTTTAAATCGATTTTATAATTTTATTTCATTAATTTATCAAAATGGAAAGTGGATGGAATGAAAATTGATAAATTTAGAAATCATAATTTATTTCAGTTTTTAGAATGTTTTTTTGGATGGGAAATTTATTCAATTGTATTATAATTAATCATTTATGATATAAAATATATAATTTCTTAATCTCATGTTCTCAAGATTATTAGGTCATTATTAAATCATTAATTATGTTATTTACGATACCCTGGTTATGTGAAAAACATTAGTTTTACTATTCACTAGAATATTGAAGTATTTTCTAAAATTTCCAAAGAATTTCTATTGGGTAAATTTGATAAAATGGTTTCAAAAATGATAATAATTTTATCAAATAAAATTATAAAATATGTTATATGAAATTTTAATGTGAAGATAATTATTTTTGAAAAATACTTCCAAATACATTTTATTTTAAATGTTTTAAAATATTATTTTATTTTTTTAATCCCGATATATAATTATTGATATTATAAACTTTTAATTTAATTTAATTAATAGTGAAAAATAATATTTATATCGAAATTTAATATATATAGGTTTAATTTTTATTCCAATGGCCAAGATACTATTTCCAATGGTCAGGTAATTATTCACAATGGCTAGGTTATTTTTTCAATGGCCATATTACCTATTATTTATAACAATCAATTATTTCAATCAATATTCAACTCAATATACCATAAAAATATCTGTTTTCAATTTATATGATGCTTCCTGGTTTACTAATATATTCTTCATTTCTACCATGTTTTCAGTGGGGGTGGGGATTCTAGTAAATATGGTTGTTCTATATATTTATATATTATATTTTACATTTTATAAATTATTTTCAATTGTAATTCTTTGGAATGTTAATTAGTTTAATTTATAATTAATGTATCAGCATTTAGTAATGAAAAAATTTGTTTGTTATTTTATATATATTTTATATGTGTATAATATTATATAACAAACAGTTTTTCAGTAAACAAATTTTACTAATAAAAAACAGGTCATTACAAAAAGGGAGTGGATAATTAAATTTTATGAATTATAATGAAATTATATGATTATATACATCATATTCATAAAAAATCAGTGTCTAATGATTCAGTCTATTTATTTATACAATTGCCTTTATTTCATAGGGGACCAAAACCCTTTCCAAAAATGAAAAAATACATCACTTTCAGTGAAATAATCTCTTATTAAAAATCATTACAAGATGATCTTTATAATTAACATGGAATAATTTAAATAAGTGATTGTTGATTTTTTTTCTAGACCTTCTTGTGATGATACATTGATGTTGTGTGATGATAAATTTCTTGTACAGTGAAGGATTATGTTAGACATTGATATTTAAGTAACATGACCATAGAAAGGGATCATTAAATAAATGAAAACATTATAATAAAAAACCATATACCAACTACACAGATGAAGGAAATGATATAGATCCTTGAAAATATAGGAATCCAGAAATCCCCAAAATGGAACATATTTCTAGAAAACATTAATATCTCAAATCAATGACTGTACCAAATATAAAAAAAATATGTGATTTTATTGGTTTTTACTTTTAAATGATTTCAATATCCCAAAAAAAATAGTTTTACTCCCACAGAAACTGGTATAGAAGCTCGATAAAATTTATCCAAAGGACGTTCCTATTTTCTCAAAAATAAACATCAAAGATTATAACATAACTTTATTCAATTTAGTATGAAAACAATTATATATACTAAACAGTTAGAAACACAGTTCTATAATGTCACTTCCCATTATCTATAAATTCAAAATCATGGATATCTAGAACGTTTGGAAGATGTTTTGAGAACTTCACCTCATATGTAATTTGATGGATAAAATGGAAGATAATTATCAGTTATATTAAACCTACAAGGGGATCAAATATTTTTTTTTCGTGGTTTTATTGAATTTGGATCTTTGAACATCTCGGTTACATATCTAATTTAAAAAGTATTTACTCCCTGATGTTTTCTGATAATTTAATCTAAACATAATCATGAACCATATAAATAACTTGATGTTTTGGATCATTACTTGAGACATCCATATAATTCAGGAGATTTATATACAAAGAGGGATGTATGGTGATATTATACAAAATTTTTCACTTTAAAATATATAAATTAGATACCACCTGTGGGGGGTGTAAATACAATAAAAAGGTTATCACAATAATTTGGGATTCCCTTACAAAATATGTTTCTTGATGTTCTAGGATTTTATGTTGAGAAAAAGGGTAAGATAACTAATAAAATTCATAGGAATAAAAGAATGAGGAAATCATGGGACATATTAGTTCTTATTTGAACATGGATATTACATATATTGGCTTTCTATATATAAATGTATGGGGACCTAAAACTAAGACCACATGTATTCCTCGAAGCCATCCTTATTATATTACTAACAATGGTTATGTAATCTTAATTTGTCACGTTGTTATGTAAATATTTTATAGATTCATTTTTCATGCATCAATTCCATTCAAACCATATATCCTAGTTGTAACCATGTTGAATGATATAAAATAGAACATATTACATTGATAAACTACCTTTCAATTAGGATTTGAATTAATGTTTTTATAATAGTTGAACTTCAATAATTTTGGGGTATATGAGTACTTGATCTCCCTAAACTATCAAAAAACTAATTTCATGTTTTCACAATGTAAAATTTTCATGGATTATATCCCCATTACTGACAATAAGGGGATGAAGTAAATACTAGGAGTGCATTAGAGGTTCATCTACATTCCATTAAACACCATGAATTGGAAAATTATAGATGATAATAGTGGTAATGTAGTGGTAATTTCAATTTTTTTCCTTCATAGGTGCAGTGTGTGTTGTACACATAAATTAAAATATAATCTAAAATACATAACACAAACATATTGGTTCACACATAATTTTTACAAATTATGTGTCTTATTCCAATAGTATTTACCATTACGCTCTTTAATCAACAAATAATGATCCTTTAGCTTGTAAGACACAATTATTTTGGAAAATATTTTCTTGTTCAAATTAATTTAATCTTTTAGATATTCCAAATTTCATGAAACACTAAATATAGATTGTGTTATACACAAGATCCATGTAATTTTTTATTTATAAGAAACCCCAAGCCAATATTAGGCTACGCACAACACATTGATTATATTTTAGTACACACAACACTATTTTTACAATTTGTTTCATATAATTATGATTTCCTTCAATAGATTATGTTTTATGCAAGGTCGTGTTTTTCCAAAAAAAAAATATATTATTAATATTGTAACTAAATTATAATTTTAGTAACCACTTAGTTGTGGGAATGAAAGTTATGAATAGGATAATATATGTCATTAAAATATGTTTTGAACATATATATAATATTAATCCATTCATTATCAATTTATAGAAATGAAAATAAGAACAATTTGAAAATAAGGAAATTCCATTTATAAGAAAATAATGTATAAACAACATTTTATCTCAATAAAATAATCAAATCATTATTGATGAATATTTATAAAAAAATTTATTTATTATACGTTCAATCATATTTTTACAGTCATTAAATAGTTTGGATTAACATAATATAAGAATAAATCAAATTTTTTGATTAAAAAGTCGTTTATTTTTAAAAACATATTTTTTCACTATTTAATGCATATCACAATTCAAATTACCTTTTTGACACTTCGATAATTTTTTTGACAAAATAAAAATCATTTTTTAAATTTTTATATCAAAATTTTCTTCAGGTGATGTTTAGGTTTTTTAATGATGTTTCATATTTTGATGAATTATGAAAACCAAATAATTTTAATGGAAAATTTATTTTCAATGTAATTAATTTATATCGTTAAATTATATTTTAAATTATTTAAAAATAATTTTAAGATAAAATATTGAAAAATATAGCGAATTTAGGACTTTTTAACCAATTTCACATTGAAATTGGATAAAAAATATCAATCATTTTGGACTTTTTTCTTTAAATCCATTTTTTTCATCACTACTCTGGGATTAATGAAAAATTATTTTATACCAATTCAATGTTCGGAATTTGGAAAAATGGATTCCATATTTGGTATTATAATAATTTCTAATTTATAATTTGGATAAATTAATTTTTGACAAAATATATTATTGAATATAAGTTAAATTAATTGAAATGATTATGGTATAAATGATTTTACATAGTTGTTAAACATTATCTTAAGTTTCTAAATAACCTAGAAACATTTACACAATCCATTTACTAGCCGTTCCACAACTATATAATCCATTTTATCTAAATTTTACATCTATTTTATCCACATTATATAAGGGATTCCTCTAAATGGTATTTTCTATTTTCTATTTAGATGAATTCAACTCATCCACCAATTAAAAAAAGAAAACTCCCACCCCCACGTATTCAAATAACTCATTCCATTTTTATTAGAATAGAACTGAAAATAATAGCCGACCAAATTGTCCCCTTTCATCATAAATGCCTTTATTTTTGAAGGACTAAAACTACAAAATCCCTTTGGGGTAAACCCGATGGAGTTACCCAATGAAGATATAAAATCATTCCACAACCAATTTTGTTTTTTTTTCTTTCTCCACCACCTAAAATATTATTATTTTGCTTTAATATGTTACCCTCACCACCATCAACATGATGAAATGCTTTTTATATTAATGGATTAACCTATACACCCACACTCTTCAATAAAATTTGATACACAATAAACGTTTTTGTGTACGATGGACTACAACCTCACAAACTGATGTCCATCGTTCTTCTGTTTCCACCATTCATAGTTGAGTTCAATGATCTAATTTATATTTTTTAATGATATATATGATAATAATGATATATTCATGCCCATTTAATTATTATATAACAATTTCTTTCATGAAAACTGTTTTTTGTAAATATGGCAACTTCATTTGTGGACGAGTTGTCTACCACCTCGTTAAACTAATGTTCTTTGGTAACACATTGCATAGAATGTATTATGGATTCATTCAGTTAAAATATTTGATATATTAAACCATATAATTATATTGGAATAATGTTATATAAAATAATGTATATATTTCATTATGTTTTTTCGTTCAGTATAATAAGAAAATTGAATTATTATTCATCTGTACGTACGTCTTACTGCCTCTATAAACAGTGTATTCAATGTCATATTTAAATATTTTTAAATTTAGTATAAGTATTAATATTAAAAATATAAATGATTTTATATCATGTTCATGTTTTTTATAATATTAAATCAAGATCTATGTAAGATGATCAAGAATAAGAATTCAAAACATATATAAAAAACAAAGAAGATATTACATGAAACATAACCTAAACATGGAATTATTAATAAACGGGTATCAAAAGGTAAGTATAAAATAATATATGGAAATATATATAATATTATTATTATTTTATATATTTATATTTATCTTATATTAATTATACTTAAAGATTCAACATCTAAAAATAATTTCAATTCTTATGTGAAGTGTTTTCTCACCTCACTTTTATTTTTTAAAGAATTATTCCATATTCAGAAATAATTTATTTTTTATGGGATATATATTTTTTATGAAAATATTTAATGGTTAAAATACATAAATTAATGGGTATTTACATATCAATTTGATTATCCCTCATTCATTTGTTTTTTTCAAAAGTTACCAAATCATTAAAGTAATTTTTCCTCAATTTTCCTTCTTCGAGACTCACACCATGTTATGCACATATATTATTATATGTCTTTCATATACAACCCTTTGACATTTTATATGATGGTATAATATTTTTAATAATATATTAATCTTCATATAATGTAATTCTTCATGATGATTTGGACTCAATGTTACCAAAGTGTGAATTTTTAATTTCTATAATCTCATAGTTTATCATGGTTATTTATGATAAATATTGAATTGATGAAATATTATGATCCAGATCCAAATAATTATCATTAATTTTATTCCACTATGGTTATTCATGAACTCATCATATAATTTAAAAAAAATTAATATTTTTTACAAATAATAATTACGAATTTTTTTTATAAAAATATGACTTTATGTCTCTATTCGATCGAAATCCATTTTTGATTCAAAATATTTCTATATATATGTTTTCAAAAATATGAAATTTTATTTTAAGATAATATTCAATGAAAAATTAATTCAATTCAGTCAATATTTCATTATATATTTTCAATTATTATTCTATTATTTCTTTCTAATGATTTTAATACATTCAATATATGATTTTAATTAGTTTTCAATGAAAAAGGGTTTCAGAAGTTTTTCATGATTTCCAAATAATTATTCATGTTATTTTAAAATAAAAATGATTTGAATCATTTTTCATGCATTATATATATGTTTTAAAATATATTTCAAATAAAAATGTTTTTAATATGATTTTAGGATTTTTATATGTTTTCATGTAAATAGGTTATGAAATTGTTTAGAAGATTAAACTATATGTTTTTGAAAAAAAATATTTTCAAAAATATTTTCAAAATTACATTATATGTTTTCAATGAAAAATTATTTCAAAATTATTTCAAAATTATTTTAAAATTATTCAAAGAAAATAGTTTTCATAATTTTTTCTAGATTCTTTTATATGTTTTAAATAAAAAAGGATTCCAAAATCTTTTTGAGCTTCCCTTATAATATATCAAATAAAATTGTTTTCCAAATGCTTTATAAATTTTTTAAAAGTTTTAAATAAAAAATATTTTTAAAATCAATTCAATAATCCTTTATATGTTTTTAAATAAAAATGTATTGAAATTTATTTCAATATTATTTTATATGTTTTCAATGATAAATTTTTTCGAAATGTTTTCAGCCTGCCTTTTCTGTTCGCAAGAATATTTTATAAGAAAATGGGTTTCAAAATGTTTTATGTTTGAAAACACATTTTTTTAAAAACAGGAAATTATATTTAAAAAAAATTATTTTAATAGATTTCTCAAAAAATATTTATCATTTGATAGTATATTTTTTTGGTGTTACCCAATATTTATTAAGTTTATGATTCCGGTTTTCTATTAATATTCTTTCAAGAAATTGTTTATGTTTTGATGTCATGATGTTTATGAAACTAATATCTCTTTCATGAGTTATATGATTATGATTACTATTCCTCTTTTATGGGTTAAATGTTTATAAAAGGATTTTCTCTTTTAAAGGGTATATGTTTATCAAACTCCATTAATTGTCATGGTTTATTTTGATATGATGTCCTCTTCTTATTCATAGTTTATTCTTTGAGGAAATAATTTTGAAAACTATGTCACTTCCAAATTTTTAGAAATTATTACATATTTATGATACCTGAATCATTTCACGGGTTATGATATGACTAAAGATTATGATATTGTAGTGCACATATGTATAATTTCATTATGATATGGGTGGTACCTATTTCTCCCTCCAATGCATCGGTTAAACATTTATCTCTCACGAGACTAGTATGGTTTGAATGGGGTATGAATTTATTTCAGCAAAGAATTTTGTCTATAGAAATGGCTATGAGAGTAAACCTGGATAGAAATATGGTTATGGGAGTGAACAATTACTACCAATATGATATGTATTGTGAATCCCTTCTACTAGAAAGGAAATGTAAGTAATATTTGACTACTTTGAAAATAATTTTAAAGGGTTATGAGTCTGTCAAACAATTTAGGTCTTATAAAAATGTTATTATTTAATTGTTATTCTCATCCATTTATAATTCAAATCTTTTGAAATTCATTTATTTATTCAATTATTCCTATTTATGGACATTGATATGTAGGGTATGGTCATATAATTTTATAGTAATCTTCTCATACCCTTATTCTCAGGTTATCATTATATATCTCCCTTGTATACCCTTTCGAGGCATCTAAGCTCGTCTTTTTCTGAGGTTTCATTTCTCCATGTTAAGAATAATGGATTTTATTATGTGTACAAATGGAGAATATATTAATGGGATTTTTGAAATAAATTTCACCATGATAGAAGATTAGGTTTTCATGATTCAAAATACCAAAAATTAATCTTTCTACTCAAGCATGTACTTTTATAATGCATTGAATATTCCTAAAAATGATGTAGTGTGCATGTATGTTAAGACTGTATCACTATAGTATGTAGCAAGTTAATGGTTTATCCATCCTTTGGAAACTATGATGAGAACCACTAGTGAGATTACTATGTATATTTATAAGGATTTTCAAGGGTTATCTATAAAGATAATCCTATGGTGTCACATATTTGAATGTAGATGTAATGATATAGGAATCATGTAACTAATTTTTCACGATGATATTGTTTTCCACTCTGAAAATCACTAATCACACTATGCATCATAGTTTTAGTCAATGTATAGAATTAGAAAGAACTAGGATAACATTGAATTATATGGAAAAATTTCAGATGATCAATCAAATAGGATGATGACTAGGGTAAAGGAAGGTGAGATCATTAATAATTAGTTTTTATATAACAGAATTAACAATGTATACCAAAAAGAACTCTCAAAAACACCAAATAAGATAATTAAATGGTTCTCTGAGCGTTCTAGTAATGGAGACCAGAAGGGAAAAAGAATCAGTTTCCATAGGTTGAAAATGTGGAAAAAAGCACCCAAGATAAAGTCTTCAAAAACATGAAGGTTTTTTACTCTTGAAAAGATGGAAATATAGAAAGTAACTATATAAGATAAATGAAGAGTCTTATTAACACAATCGATGTAAATATTGGTTTCAGTTATACATCATCAACTGCTAAACGTATTAAGTGTTAAATGAATGGTTACTATAAAAATAGATATAATAAGCAGAAAGATACCAAATAGAATAATCATGGTGGTATGAATAATCATTATATTTCTAATGATTATGGGGCTAAATATTTAATGTAAAAGGAAACTGGTATTATGTAATAGGATGAGGTAGCCTTATTAATGGATTAACAGTGAATAGAATAATCATTATGTTTTCTATTTAGATTAAAAAATTATGTAATATGAATGATGAGTTATATATTTATTTTTAAATTTATATTTTAAAAAATATATTTACAATAATATTTTGAATTGTTCCAATATACTTGAAAAGTTATTTAATGGAAGGATAATACTCATGGTAAACTCATCATTAAGGGAAATATAACCCCTAAAATGTTCACGATGTTATGATAAAGATGATGGGATAATGTAAATTAGATGGGGATGATTACATTTACTTATATTAATGATTTGTTAACAATGTGGTTTATCCTATCATGGATGGAGTTTACAACATTTTTTGATTTAAGGAATTTTTATAATAGGCCATGGAAGTAAAAAACATAAATTTTCTCCACATGGATTTATGATAATTTATATAATTAAATGTTTTAAGAGAATACATGTTGAAGGCAGTCACATATTTGGATGCGATATCCAAGAACTAGTTTTTGATATATGGGTTATCAATGCGATATAGTTTTCAGTAATTTATAGGCCTTGATTTGAATTTTTTGGACTTTAATATTTTGGAATGGTAATGATGTTAACCTCTTATGGGATGGTTTATGTTAAAAATCAAGTAATATTTTATAGATTCTGTTATTCTATGTTCATATGATTATTTATCCAACTTGGATAACTTTTTTTAAAAATATTTATGTGATGATAATGAAATATAGATGGGTTGAATTATAATTATATCTCAATATCTATTACTACATCCGGAATGAAAAGTTTCCCTTAATTTCTTAGAGCAAGAGATGAAATGTAGATTAATCAATGTAACAAAAATTGTGAGGTTTTCCAAATAAACATGTTAGTATACCATTTTAGGATAATTATTCAACTTTAGGAAAAAAAGGTCCCCAAATAAAATGTAGTCCTATTAAAATCATTTTTTAGAATACTAATGAATTTTTTAATGACTCTTGGTATTATAGATTTATGAGCGTTAAATATATCGTAAAAATTTTCTCTATAACTCTCCATCATTACATGATTGTTATATTTCGCTTCCATGTCATTGCATTTACTTTATAACTATATTCTCATATGTTGAAACCTAATTATGAGTTATTTGTGTGATAGTTAGGTTTCTTATATTCCTTATATAAATAATGTTTTATTATTCATTTATATTATGTGGGATCCCCTAAAATGAACTTTAATGTATTAACCTATCGATATCCCTGAAAAATTTCATGGGAAAATAAATTTTTAGCAGGGTAGAATGTAATACCCTAAAATTTTGTGATATATATATATTTTTTAATTAAGTTAATGTTTCCAATATTTTAATTTTCTCGCAATACTGAACATACATTGTTTATATGATAGAATCATGATATTATTCCTTTGTAAAAAACAACATATATCTATTAGACTACATGCAATATATAGATTAGATTTTGGTATGTGAAACACTATATTTTTCATATGTTACACTCAATACTGAGGTACTTCTATAGCTAGTGTGACATTCAAGGTTGAGTTTTACACAAATATAATATAATATAAATATTTTAATTATGAAATCATTATAGTTATGAAAAACACATAAAAATATGATTTTTTAAAGATTTATTAAATTATGAAAATATCCATTACACGTATATATATAATAAGGACTCGATTGTTTATTAATTAGTTTTAAATAAAAGTATGAACTGTATAAAAATAATGATATTCGGTTTAAAAGATAAAATCCAGAGAAATAATTTTTTCTCGAAAAATTAAAAATATATTTATGATTTTTTTATAAAATATATTTATTATATATAAAATAAAATTTTATTAAACTTATCCAACAGTTTTTATATGAATAATAATAAATAAAATCAAATTTTATGAATAAAAAGTTGTATATTTTGAAAAGGTATCTTTACTGCATTACAATGAAGAAACCATTTAAAATATAATTTTTGGCATACCAATAAATTTTATTTTAAGAAATTAAACTATTTTTTAAAATTGGGATATTAAAATTTACATTTTTTTAATTTTAGTTACTTTTTATAGATGTTTTGTATTTGTTTAAATAATAAAAAAACAATTTCTTAATTAAAAAATGATTTTTATAATTTATTTATACAGATAAATTATATTTCATATTGGTTTTAAAGTGTATTTTGATAAATAATACATTAAAAATAAAATTTATATCATTTCAACAAATTTAACATTGAGATTGGATATATAAAATTAGCAAACTGTTGAGCTTTTTTACTTTAAAACTACACTTCCCCATAATGAATGTTGGATTAATTTTAAATAAATTTATGCTACATATGTGATTTTAATTCTAAAAAAGTATTTTATATTTGTAAAAATAATTATTTAAATTTATAAATAGTTTAACTTAGTTTTTTACGAATATTCTAGTGAAATTAATAAAAATTAATTTAAATATTTAAGGTAAAAACTGGTTTAATTAATTTTTAAACATTAACTTATATGACCAAATAACCAAGATAGAGGTAAAAAAATCCCTAGACATAATTCAACAAAATACTCCCTTTATAAAAATTTAAAAATTATTTTATGCACAATATGTATCAAATAAGTCTCAATATTTCTTACCTTTTTATATTTAGAATAGTTAAACTCCTCCAACACTATAAAAAAGGAACTCACTAACCTCACATATTCAGACATCACAATGAACTTTTATTGTCCAATACCTACCAAAATCCTCTCAAAACATACCTCCATTAATATTGAATCATCCCATTGGGAATAAATCTAAACAAGGAAATCCTTAGGTTCAAACCAAAATTATTTACCTAAATCAGACGTAATAGTTATATGTATTGTCTATTGTTTTATTTATCCATCTACACCGTAAAATCTTATTATTTCATGATTATATAATATCCTTAGTATCCTAAATATACTGAGATGTTTTTATATTATGGGATCAACAAACACTTGCATTCAATTCCATCAATGAGAAGTGAAATCGTCATTTGTGTATACAGTGTGCTACCACGTCATGAACTTATGTTTGTCGTTCCTCCATTTCCACATTTCAGGGTTGGGAATAATTATGGAATTTCAATGTTTATATAATGTAAATGAAATTTAATATTTTTTATTCTTTTTCAATTATTATTTAACATGTACCTCTATGAATCCCAATTTTTTTAAATATGCTATTTTTTTCAGGATGTGTGGACTACCGCCACCTCAAAGTAATGTGAATCACTAAGACATTACATGAAATTATTAAGGATTCATTAGTGGATGTAAATTTTATTTTTGAAATAAAATTATTACTGTAATAATATTATAGTTATATATGTATATATTTTTCATTTACATTCGTTCATTGAATCTTACAAGAAAATGGGAATAGTTTTAATGCATATATACGGCTTAACATCTCCATGAATAGTGTATTAAATTTCATATTTATATATTTCAAACATTAGTATAATTCTTTATAAACTAAATATATATAATTTTTATATCATTTTATAAATTACGAAATAATTACTCATGATCTAAGTAAGAGGATCATGGATAACAAGACAAAAAATATATGAAAAAATTGGATATTACCCAAAACATATCCAAAACGTGGAATTGTTATAAAATTGGTAATATAAGGTCAATATAAAATCTGATATCATGTGATATATAATAATATGGTTCTCTAGTTTATTTTTAATAAAAAATTTATTATTTTTCAAGATGATTCAATATGTACAACGAAATGAATGACATAATGTAAGTGTTTTCTAATCTCACATTTATTTTAGTGAGAGTTATTCTTTATTAACCACTTCTTTTTTGGTGTGGTTTGTATACTATGGATGAATATATTATATTATTAGTATCCTTCGATTTATATTTAATTTCATATCATTTTAATTATCTCTCTTTCATGGTTTTTATATTTCAACGGATACCAAAACAATTATGTAGTTTCGTCTCAATTTGCCTCCTTGGAGACACTTGCCATGTTACACACCTATATTCTTCTACGAGGTGTATAAATTACACATATTCATGTTATATCATCAATATAATTATTTTAATTTTATTTTATACTTCATGTAATTTTATTATATCATGCTAATTATGATTCAATGTTTGAAATATGGAAACTGTTTATAACTATAGTATTATTGTATATTATGATTATTTACGATTATTCCTACATTGGTGACATATTATGATCTATACCTCAATAATACTCAAGAGTTTTATTATCCTATGTTTATTCATTATATCCTAATGTTTTGGCACAATTTTTCTACTCCTTGATAATTATAATAATTATGAAATTTATTAAATAAAATCGGGCTTCGGTTCCGTCTTTTGTCTGAAATCCGTTTTCTTACAAAACCATGTTTTCTGAAAAAATTGAAAAAAATGAAATGATATTTAAATATTATTTTAAATGAAGTGTTTTTTCATTTTTTTCAATATTTCTGTAGATATTTTCAATGTGTTTTCAAGAAAAATGTTGATAAATAAATTTCAAGGTTTTTAATATGTTTTTAATGTGTTATCAAAGAAAAGGATTTTAAGATGTGGTTAAGATTTAATTATATGATTTGAAAGTGTTGTAAATTATAAATGTTTTCAAATGTTTTTCACGTTTTTTTATAATTTTTAAAGTGGTTTTATAGAAAAAAAATATAAAAAATTTACTATTTTATTCAAAAGAAATCAAGGAAAATGATTTTTAAATTCTTTTCATGATTCTAATATATGTTTTCGAAGAATAATGATTTAATTGTTTTTTAATATTCATCTATAATTTTTCAAATAAAAATGTTTTTGAAATGTTATCAAGATTAAAATATATGTTTCCATAGAAATAATTATTAAAAAAATTTATATAATATTTTATAGGTTTTTAAGGAAAATAGATTTGAAAATGTTTTCAGGTTTCTTTTATAAGATTTAAAAGAAAAAGTTTTTATAAAAAAATTCATGATTATTTTATATGTTTTAAAAGAATTTTTTTTTGAATGTTTTTAATCTTCCTTATTATTTTTTTGGGGAAAACGTTTTTCAAAATGTTTTCCAGAGTCTTTTTCAAATATTCAAGTAAAATAGTAATAATTTTTTTTCCAAACATATCTAATATTTTTACAAGATTATTTACAATGAAAATTAATTTCAATATATTCATGTTTTTAATCATAATTTTTTACTTGATGAAAAGATATTTTCCTCATGAAATGATTGGAAAACATTTCTAAAAAATAATGTTCTATATAAGATGAAATCGATTGTTGACACTAATTCCCTACTAAGGATATAATACCAGGGGTACATTCATTTTCATTCACTAAATGGTTTATGTTTTAATAGAATGATGTTTATGAAACCAATTTCTCAGTCACATGATATATGGTTATGAAACTTGTTACTCTATCCTGGGTTATAGTTTTTTGAGACCCATTTAACTTTTATGGGTTATATTCTTATGAAGCTGGATTCATATTCCTAGGGTATATTCATGTGAAACCCAATTCATTTCATGGGTTATTATTTTATGAAATGATTATTAAACATGTCACTTTTTCACATGTTATGATATGATTACATGGTTATGATACCCATTTTCTTCCATGAGTTATGATTTGAATAATATTTATGATATACTGGAATAAATTTTTATTATTTATTTATGAGATGATATGGACCTATATCTCCCCCTAAATAATTATAAATAGATTCAAATCTAATGAGATTGACCTGGATAGAATGGGGAGTGAACATGGTTCAGAAAATGAATTTATTTATCAAAAATTGTATTGGGGGTGAACCAAGACCAGTAAGATGGTCATGGGTGTTAACCATGACTACCAAGATAACCCATTCTACTAATATGGATGATGTACTAATCCTTAACTACTATGGAAATAATTTATTTGAATTTTAGAAATCTTATGCCTTATTTCTATATTATGATTTCAGGGATTATACTCTTGATTCTCTTATGATCATTATCTAATGAACTAACCATAGGTATTCCTTAATTTACCTTTATGAACTTATATATGTATGGTATGCTCTTATAATGTTATTATTATCTCCTCATACCCTTATACTGATGTTTTCATTATATATATCCCTTGTTTACCCTTAATTAGCATTTGAGATCATCCCTTTAATATGTTTCCTTTCCCAAGGTTATGATGAATGGTTTTTAGTTGGTGTAACAATAGTTAAAATCATTAAGAAGGAATTTAAAGACCCTGCATGAGGATTAAATAATACGTTTCCATTTTTCAAAATAAAATAAACTATTGTGGTCCTCAGGAATATAATTTTTTAATGCAATGAATATTAATAAACAAATGAGGTAATATCCATGTATGTTAAGATAGGTTTGTTATAGTTGGTTTCAATAGAAAATTGTAGTCATCCTTTGGAAAGTCGGATAAAAAAATTTAAAGATATTTCTATGTATATTTCCATATAAATTTCTATGTTTGTATCTGGAGATAATCCTATGGCGCCATAGTTTTAAAATTATGTGTCTTGATATAGGTATCCTAAAATTACATACTCATGCTTATATTTTTTTTGCTATGAGAAGTTATGATCATGCAATGTTTTATTGTTTTAATCAATTGAGGTAACTTGAAGGAACTGGGTTAACATTGAATGTGATAAATAATTTCCTAGTGAGAATTAAAATCGTAGAATCATTAGAATAAAGGATGTTCTGATTATGCCTAATGAATTTTCATGGAATATGATTTAAAATATATAGCTTATATGACTCATGGAATCACCAAATAATATAATGAATGATTTCATTGAGAGTTCGCGTTATGAAGACAATAGTGGGAAGATAATTTTGTTTCCTTTGTGTCTAGAACGTGGAAATAAGAAAAAATGTTAATGCATTTAGAGATCAAAAAAATCTTTTTACTGTGGAAAATAAGGACACAACGTAATTAACTAAAAATTAAAAATTGCATTTTCAATTAACCTAAATGATTGGAATATTTTCTTCCCTAAAACATCATTGATGGTTTAATTCTTTAATATTGGAATGAATAATAATTACAACAATAGATTTCTGATGTGGAATGATCAAGAAGACTATTAACATGTTAATATATCAGTAGTTACATTACTGATTATGATGATAATATAGATGAAATTTTAATGGAAATATATATTACATAATAGGATGTGATAAAATTGGTAATGGATTATGGATCAAGTTGAATAATTGATGATTTTATATATTTGAATATAATATTTATGATTTATGAATGGTGAAATATATAAGGATTTTTTAGTTTATGTTTTCCACTAAGGATTTACAATAATATGTTGAATGGTTTTGATGGACTATAAATGTTATTTAATGGAAAGGTAATATTCATTGAAAACACCTAATTAATCGAATAATTTCACCTAAAATGTTCCTGATGTTTATATAATGTTGTTTGGACAATATAAATTGTATGGTACTGATTACCTTTGGACTGATTAAGGATTCATTTAACATTGTGGTTTATGATATCATGGATATATTTTACAAAAAATTTATATTTAATGTATATATTTATTTCATATTAGAATTAGGAAGATAGCATGTTTTCAATAAGGATTTATAGTAATTCACATTTTGACCATATCTTAGGAGAACACATGATGAAGGTTTTCACATATTAGGAATGATACTACCATGGGATAATTTATGATATTCCTGACATTAGTTCAAATTTGATTTTGTGAAATTTTAGGGCCTCATTTCTATTTTTTAGACTTCATTCTGAAAGGTTATAAGGAAAAGTATTTATGGAATGGTTTAAGATAAAATTAATATTGATATTTATAAATTCATGTATTATCAATCCACTTGATGATTTATTAATATTGGATAACTTATGCTGTCTTTTGTGATCTGATTATAATAAAATATAGATGGAATGACTTATCAATCTATCTTACGATCTTTTGGTATGTTAAGAATAAAACATTCACATTTACTCCATAGAGTAAAAGATAATGTGAAAATTGATAAAGGAACAACATAGTGTGATTTTTTTATGATGAACATATAAGTAAATATTTTCCAGAAAAAGTATTCAACTATGGGAAAAAAAATTTGAAATAAAATTTTATTATATTATCATCATATTTAATGATTTTTATGACCATTAGAAAGCCTCATTTGGACATGAAGTTGTGATATTCTACATTATCTTAACCATGTTCTCAATCACTATCTATAAAAATAATCATTTGTAATTTATATTTTATAAAATAAATTTTTTATATCCTAAAAAATTACTTTTTGTTAATTTTAGTTATTTTTCAAAGAAGTTCTATATTTTCATGAATAGTGAAAAAATACTGAATGTTATGTAAAACTTCTATTTCATCAAATTTATATATATAGTAAAATTATATTTTAAATTGGATTTAGAGTTATTTAGTTCAATTATAAGCCAAAAATCAATTTTAGGTCATTATAACAAATTTCACATTGAAATTGGAAATAAAAATATTTCAAACATTTGATATTTTTCATTTAAAAACCTGCTTTCCCATTACAACTGTTGGATTAATATTAAATTATATTATGCCACTTATATTATAAGAATATGTAAATTTAGATTAATATTTTGAATCATTATAATTAAAATTTTTGATAAGGTCATGAAAATTCACAGAAAAACAACTTGATTTAATTAAAATCATTTACAATAATTTAAATAAAATTGAGTTTACAGGGTTGTTAAAAATTACTATAAGATGTAGAATAACCTATAAACGTTTAAATAATATATTTAATAACCATAATTACTCCAAAAAAATCACTTTTCTATAAAATGGAAAAATATTGGAGTCACATGATGTAAGGGAGACCTCTCAATTGTGATTATGTTTTTATATAAAAAATGTGTCACTCCTCCAGTATAAAAATGACATTCACCCCCTCAGTTATCAAAACATATCAATCCATATGGATCATAAATAATATGATAAATTATCCCCCAAAATTTATTCTCTTAATCATTGAATCCATCCTTTAGGTATAAATCAACAATAGAAGCCCTTTGGTGGAGACTAAAATGAGTTACCTAAAGATGAGTTACCATCCGTCCATAAGCTCTTTTATTTTACTTATTTCTCCATCTCAAAAAATTTATTATTTCATGAATATATGATAACATAAATCTAATAAGTATTTTGAAATATTTTCATTTTTGGGATTCAAAAAACACAAACAAACTTCCATCAAATGCGATGTGAAATCATCATTCTTGTGTATAGTAACCACTACACCAAAAATTTATAACATTTATTCTTCCATTTTCACATTTCATGGATGGTAATAATGATTTAATTCATATTTATATATGATATATATGATATTTATTATTTATTTCTGCATATTTAATTGTTATACCACATGTGTTATCATGCATTCAATTTTGTGTAATTACGATAACATCATTTGTGGACATGTGGACTACTGCCTCCAGAAAAGTGAAAAAATTTAGTCACACATTTCAAGGAATGAATTATGGATGAATTTATTAAACATATATGATATATAAGAAGAAATATATATATTTTAAACATACAAACATATATTTAATTATTTTTTATTTTCAATTAGAAAAAATGATAAAGCATTCAAGCATATATACAACCAACCGAATTCATAAATAGTGTATTCCATTTCATATTTCCATTTTCAATATATTGGTATAATTATTTCTATACATAATATATAATATTTTTATATAACATTTTAATTTCTTCATATAAGTAATTCGTTATTAAATTAAGAAGATCAATAATTACATGTCAAAATGTATACTAAAAAAGGAGGATATTACCCAAAACATCACCTAAAAATTTAATAGTTAATTAAAAATTACTATAAGGTTTATTAAAATTATATATGTTGTTATATATAATAATATAGTTATTTGGTATATTAAAAATTAAATTATATATATTATACATGAGTTAATAATGTGTATAATGAATGTGAATACATAATGAACGAGTTTTCTCATCTCACTTTTACATCTGTTAGAATTATTCCTTTTTTCCACTCATATCATTTGTGTGATTTTTATACAACCTATGAATATATTGTATGAATATTATAAATAAATATATTTCTATTTACATATAAATTGGTTTAAATCTCTTTCATGGGTATATAGTTCAAAATTTTACAAATCGGTATAATAATTTCATCACAATTTACCTTATTTGAGACACATGACATTTTATGCAACTATATTCTTCTGTGAGGTGTTTACATAGAAGGTTGACTATTTTTATAGTGACAAATTCTTATGATAAAATGTTACCAAAGTTGTAACAATTAATTTCTAAAATCTCATAATTTATCTTGAAAATATATGATTATTCTTCCATTGGATTAATTTTCCAATACATCTATATATAATTCTCATGAGTTTTATTCCACTCTTATTATTATAGATATTATAATGAAATTGTAGCATAATTTCACTCAATATAACATAATATTATTTTGGAAAACTTTTAAAGAAAATATTAAATTATTTATCTATTATATAAAAAATATCTTTTGATTTAAAACAAATTTTTTCAAAAAATTTATAAAAATTTTAAATGACATTTTAAGATTATTTTAAAATATATATTATTTTTAATGATATCAAGATTTCATTATAATTTTTGATTTTTTTTCAATGAAAAAATGTCTTAAAATGTTTTCTATAAATAATTACATTTTTAAATAAAATTTAATTAATAATTATTTCAAAAGGTTTTGATGTTTATTTATAAGTTTCAATTTTTTTAAAGGAGTTTTTTTCAGATATTTTCAAACTAACTTTTAATATTCGATTTTTTTAAGGAAAATGGTAATCAAATTTTTTTTAACGATTCTTTTGAAATAATTTTAGGACAATATTTATAAAATTATTTCATTTTTCCTTTATATGTTTTAATGAAATATGGTAAACATAGTTTCATGATATCTTTTTATGTTTTCAATGTAAAAGGTTTTCAAATGTTTATTAAACTTATTTTATAATATTTAATGAAAAATACTTTTCTAAATTCTTTCAAGTTTCATTTATTTTTTTCAAGGAATATATTTTTCAAATAATTTTCTAGAAACATTTTTATATTTTTAATTATAAAGGATTTCAAAATCCATGCATGATTTATTAATAATTTTGTAAGGAAAAAATATTTCGAAATATTTTCAATATATCTTTATAGGTTCTCAGTGAAAAATATTTCAACTTTTTTTCAAGATTCCTTTATATTTTTTCATGGTTATTTTACATGTAAAGTTTTTTCAAAATGATTATGTTTTTAAATTTATTTTTAAAATAAAAAAGGATAATTTCCTCAAAATTCATTTCAAAATATTTCTCAAAAAAATTGTTCTATCTAAAAATACATCCATTTGTGTTACAATTCCTTACTGGGGATATGATCTAATAGTTCCATTCAAATTATTTTTTGGACTGGTTTAAGAATTTATAGAATGATGTTTTTGAAACTTGTTTCTCTTTCACTGGTAATATTTTTCTGAAACACATTTCACTTCATTAGTTATATGTTTATAAATCTCATGTATCATTCATTGGTTATATGATTATGAAACATGTTTCACTACCATGGGTTGAATAATTATGAAACACCCTTTTTTTCATTGGTTATTAATTTATGAAATGATTATAAAACCTATGACTTTTCCATAGGTTATGATATGATTACATGTTTATGATACCCATTTCAATCCATGATTTATGATATTAATAATTTTTCTTGATGAAGTGTAACACATATTTATGATTTTATAATGAGATGGGTGAGACCTATATCTCCATCAAATACATTGGGTATGTATTAATATCTATTAAAAAGTAAATGGATTTCACAAGGAGTGATCTCAATTTAGAGTATGAATTTGTCTACTAATATGGCCTTAAGAGTGAAACTTGAATACAAATATAGTAATTGGATTGAAAAATTACTATAAAAATGGAATACAGAGTGAACAACACTTCTATGATTTCAATGGAAAAAATATGTCACTACTATAGAAATAATTTTATTTTCTTATGACTATACCACAGTTTTTATGTCTTATTCCAATGTACATCTTTCATGTATTATTCTCTTGATTACTTTCATATTAATATCTTAATAATTTCCAATATTAATTCCATGATTCATCTTTATTATTATTGATATGAAGGTTATCATCTTATAATGTTATGATCATATTTTTAATCCCTTTGACTCATGTTATTATTATATATCTCCATCATTTACCATTACTAGGCATCTGATCTCACCCTTTTATTATGTTTCATTTTCCAAGGTATTGAAGAATGAATCTAAGTGAGATTACTAATTGGGAAGTGCTTTATGGGAGATTTTGTATATATTTCACAAGGTCAAAATATTAGATTTCTCATTTGATAATTAAACTAAACTATTACAGTCCTCATGAATGTATATATAAAAATAATAATGTATTATCCATGTATGTTAATCATGGGTTTCTATATATCTCTATTAATGGATGATGTAATTACAAGGCAACATTATTGGTATCATGTTTCCATTGACTTTAAAAATATTATATATAGATATTCCACGATTCAGATAGTGGTATATCTTATTTAAATAATGAGGATGTCGAATCGGTATTTAATTAATTATTGAATTCTTAGGAATGTTAGGGTATATAACACAACACGACTATTGAATCAAAAAAATCAAGGGGAAGTGTTTTCATTGAGGTTATGGTCATGAAAGACTCAATATTGGGCCTTCACAGGTATGGGAATCAATGAAATGGGGTAAAAACCTAAAATTGAATCTTGTGGTAAGGTGGTCCCTTTAAGAACTCCATGAATACTGATATGATGTCTTCATATTAGAACTCATGTGGGATCAGAGTACATATATAAAATACATTATTCCATTTATTATTGATGCATTGGGATACAAAACCACTATAATTTAAATAATGATAGTTATCAATGGTTTATCAATGATTTTTACACGAATACATAACATTGAGGTTCCCAATGTTATACTCATATTATTTTATTAAAAAATGATGGCTCTGGTCCTCTATTTTCTTTATCTGATATAAACTTATGGAGATAACGTCAAACTCCTTTAGTGGGTGATGGTACAATTTTTCTGAAACAAAATTGATGATTAGAACATGTTTATCCAATGAGTTATGTTGAATGGAGGTATTCTAGTGGGAAAAACTCCCATTAATGTGATCCATAGTGTGTATAAGAATTTTTCTTAAAATAAGAGACTCTACCTAATGAATTGTGCAGGTAGAAAATGCCATATTAAGAAATTTATTGATCATAAAACTATTTCGAAATTTCTATATTTAGATCACAAATGACATAAATATTCATATCTTTACATTGACCAATGATAAAGGAGACAAATGACAACTTTTAGTTCATACATGTAGGGGAGAAAAATGACCCACATGATTTTATGAAGAAGGATTTTTACCACTTGTCTCTCTATATTTTTAAGTGATTAATGGGGTGATACCTACTTATACTATGTTGATTCCATCAATTTCGAAGGAATTTTTATATCTAAGGAAACTGATTATCCATATAATACAGGGATCATATGGTCAACCAATGTACTATTTTTCATTAAATATTTTCATATGGAACATGTATTTTCTATCATGGGTTTTAATTGAAATCCCAACCCAATAAGTTTTACGTTAATCTATAGTGGCCATATTGTTTCCCTACAATGACAATGATTCCTCAATAATTGTGTTTTACTCATATACTATGTCTTAATTTTATTATCCATGCTAGTAGATGATAATTTCTAGAAAAATATGGACTAAATCATACAAAAATGATTTTTTATGATATTATCTCCATATTTACAATAGCTATGTATCTATTATATAACACTCACCCATTAGCACAACTACCATGTCATTAAATATTTTATAATTTATTTTTGTATTATTCAATCCCATGGTGGAGCAAGAGTCTGACGTGACATTGCATCATTGTATTCATGTCAGGCCCCAACTTTAAACATTATATAATCTTGAATTAAGTTAATAATTCACATTGAGTATCTTTTCAGGTTTAGAGATATAGATAATTAGTTTATAAATTATTTAAAAATACATGAGTATTACATATAGACACTTCTACTCATTATCCATTTTTTCAAAAAATAAAAACACATAAAAAACATTTTTAGTTCCATTTTTTAAATAAAATAAATTTTTTTGATCCAATCGATGACCCTATTCTACATTATGTCTTGTAAAAAACATTTTAATAACATTTTATGGGAATAAATATCTCAGTAAAAGATACACAGTGAATGAAAGCTGTTAGTTTTCTAAAAAACATAGAAACCAATAATTATTTATCCTAAACTAAATCTTTTCACCTTAAATAAGTGGTGAAAACATTTCATTGGATATAAACCCATTTCTTGCCCTTATTTTGTGACCAAAATATTACCATAAAACACATATAAAGAATCAAATATCATATAAAATAACCTTGGGATATAAAAATACATAAATGGAATGACCATATGGTCAACTTTCACACATATCACATACTGGAATAACCATATGGGTGAATTCCATACTCAGTCCATTGGAGGATATAACAAAACCACCCGTCCATGGTTTCTCATGTAACCACACATAAAATGTCAAAGTACCATTAAAAAATCTTACCCCATAAAATATATTGAATATCAATATTTCACTAATAACAATTCATATTCAATCAAAAGAAATAATTTCAAGATATTGAGATAATCAATCCATTCAAAAACCATTTTCAATAAAAAAACTCCCAAAAAGTGAATAAGAGATTTCTTTTCCCCTTAAAAACATTTAGGCATATATAGGATTCCAAATAAAGATTATGGATATGGAGAGGTCATTATCGCCACAAATTTTAAAAACATTAATTTCATCATTTAGTAAAATTATTCGTATAAAAAATACTCACCTTGAATTAATGTAAAATTTATAGGGGATTATTACACACTGTAAAAATAAGTAGGCGTATATTATCCGAACAAGCCTTAATGAAGGGAGATTAAGACGAAGTACCTTACCTCGAGTATGTCCTTCTCATATGTTCCTTGTTATTTTTGAATAATAATCATAAGTAATTTCTACTTACTTAATATCTTATTTCAATTTTAATATTCCTTTTATATCACTTGTTACATTTTTTATAATAATTAGATAATTATTTGACTTCATATCGTATATTTTGTCGCTATTCGGAACTTCAGTCAACAATGAAATTGTTATAATTACAAATTGTCCATGTTGTAAATATTATATTATTTCTATAATATTATTCATGATTTAGATATCATATATATCATATATATTAAGTATATATGTATTTATAATAATCCGTTGCATTTGGATATAAAAAATGAAATGCACCGTTCATGGAGATGGTGTCACGACCCCCTCCCCACAAAGTGTACCCCTCCTAGGCCGGCAATATGAGAAGGAAGATAATGACCCCCGAGTCCCGCCTCCAATAGGCCCCGGGTTGGTGACTAGCACCGAGGGTATAGTAAACACACAAATAGGAGGTATTACCCTCTAAGAGAACACATGCAGAAGAGAGAGATAAGATAGACACCAATGAACTCCAACTCAGAACTGAAATATAAAATAAAACCAAGTACATATATGAAACGTCATGAAAAAGTACTACAACTGAATGGGAAAACTAAAAGTACCCAAAAGAAAGTAAAACGGCAGCGACCACAAGCCCGAATAGCTCCTCCAACCACAATCTAGTAGTAACCAGCTTAATCTCCAACCTTCTCCAAGTGACCTGAAAAATAGTTTATATATACATAGGGTGAGTATAACAGTATACTCAGTAGGATCCTCCCCAGCCTCTCGTGAAAAAGTATCGAAAGCTAGATAAAGTCTAGTGAACAACATGTGAAACTAACTCATCACCTAACCAGGTATACTATGTTCCCAACCTCACCATGGCCACTCTCACTAAGTAACGCATACCAGAATATAGAATATAATGAAAAATATGAGGGGTACCCCACTACTACTTCCCCACTGGTTTGCCGCTTTTCCCCCAACAACATACGTCTTGTTCATCTCTCTCCGAAGGCTTGCCTGCAGACACATGGGCTAGGCTCTACAATCATCACCTCGTGCACCACAAAGGCTTGCCCAAAGACACCTGGACGAAGCACCACACTATCCTCACAACGAAAAGTAACCAAGTAAGTTCTCGGAGCCACAACATCCCACATAACGTGTATCATACATCGGGTATTATACCTCATGCCATTATATCCCATACACGGAGTAGGGATCCTCAAGCCATCACAACCTATACATGTTACACCTATATTAGTCAATAGGATACTATATCCAGAATATATGTGTGTGAATTAACCAAAAGCCATTACAGCCCTCTACACACATATATGGGGAAACTAACTGTTGTGCATGTTGGCAGATGTATCTACCAAGAGAAGAGAGCGGGGCCAAAGGGGGTAGTCAGCCATTCGACCTCCCATCAGAATGTTGGGGAAAACACCCCCCAGGTCTCAGAATCCTTGGGGTGTCATTTTGCCTTACCAACAGGGTTTAGTAGCGTATAGAAACACAAAAAGTACAGAATATATATATAACTCACATCCACATTATGGGCATTACCTAGTCTTAGATACAACTGCAGCTAGCGTCTCTCAGACTCCAGGTTGATGCATCTAAGACTAGGTGTCCTATAAGCACACAAACATTTGAAGATATTTTTTATATTACTCCATTCTCATTTTATCAGTTCAACTGTATGTTAATTAATTTTTTAAACATTAATTAACCATGAATAATTTAACATTATACTTCATTAGAATCACACCCAAAATCAACTGCTCCTTTTAAGATTCACATCACCTTTAAATTCTAGTATCTCCCTCCCTGTGGATTGTCACCATTTAATGAAAATTTCATTACATAATTTGATTCCCATATTCCCAGGCATTCTAGAAATGCATCCTATGCTACAAAACACAAAGGGGGATCAACACTGTGAGTAGATATACTACCCATTGAGTCTTTTTCTCCTATATCAAGAGCATATACCCATTCTCCCTCGAGAGGCTAAACACGGAAAGCACGTGGAATACCACATGTGTCTTCTCCTCCTTCGGAAGGAGGGTAAGCAAGGCCAGCTTCCTTGAGCAGTGGGGAAAAGTAAAGCAGATAAAAAACCAAACAAAACCACCAACATCCAACAATCATATCCATCCCATACCATCATCCTTTGTTTCCTCCTCGACACCCACATGCATAAGCTGATGCATCTCGCCACCCTAGGCGTCATCCACTGCCACAACCACAAGTCCTCATGCGTCCACATACCACAACATCCATCATGGATCATATCACAGTACATGAAGCAAGAAAACACAACATCACATCAATGGGCTCTTGACTCATTAACAATCAAGAGGGTAACTCAGAACCCTTTATGAAATTCTCACACAATTTTTTCTTTAATTCATATTGAATTATCATATTTGTTGTTCGTAGGTTCTAATTACGAGATACCTAATTAGTAAGCTATCACAATTAAATAACCATGATTACTTCACTAATTTGATTAATCTCAAATTAGAACACCTACTACAACGAAAACAACCAGATTCATTTACATGCCTCTTTATCTTTAGCCAATTAATTAACAACTAATTCCAGCTTTACATTCATTATCAATTTCCATCAAGAACGAACAAATAATCAAAGAAACCATAGATATCACTCTATCTAGTAAAACATTACGCAAACCGTTATCACGGTACAAAGCAACAACATTCGATCAAACAATTATTTTAATCTGATTCATGTATTTAGTTAGGTAAATTTCATTGTGATCTAAAGGGATAAATCATGCTAATTCTACGATTTCACAAATCTAGTTAGAGAATCCACGAATCCCCTACCTCGAAGAGTTCTTGATGTCCTTTACCCACACAATGGGTCACAATCCTCCTCTCACGACAACTGCATCCACCAGAGGATGCCACGGTACGATAGTACCAACCAACCCCAAGAGAAACCCATTAGAATCATGGAAATTACATGGTATAATATGGAAGGGAGAAACAAGATAAGATGATCCCCAAAGGAACGACGATAAAACTAATGTATTCGGAAGATTGATCGACACAGCTCGGTAGCATCCAAAATAGAGAGGAACCAATCGGAAGAATAGGGTTTGATTGTGAAACTCCTATGGGAATGATTGAAAGGTTCTAGTGTCTCTTATCTGAGAACAAAGAGGAAGAACAAGGGAGAATGATATCTAGTTCCTTTTTGAAGATTTAACGAGGCGACGGTTTAAGATCCGGTTAATTCTCCATTAAAACAGATCGCATTAACCCATGTGGTTTGACCATGTAAATACATCTCGGTCGTAGGAATAATTAATATAGGTTTTATGGGCATTGAATCGGCCTTAGAGTCCTTAAAATAAGGCGTTAAATGTATTTTACTTCAAAAGGGGAAAAAATATTGGAAGCTCGAAACACTATTAATATACTGAAAATTTGGCAATGGAAAGAATCGGTGACACTTAGAAGGTCACCGTTCTGGAAAAACTTTTCGAAAACGTGAAATTTGGCAAAGGAAAGAATAAGTGATACATAGAAGGTCACTGTTCTTGAAACACTGTTCACAAATGTGAAATTTTGCAAAGGAAAAAAAGGTCACCAATGGAGCTCACCGTTCTGGAAACACTGTTCACAAACGTGAAATTTGGAGAATGAATGAAAATTTTACCGATGGAGCTCACCATTCTGGAAACACTATTCATAAATGTGAAATTTGTCAAAGGAAATAGAATGTCACTGGTGGAGCTCACCATTCTGGAAACACTGTTAACAAACGTGAAATTTGGAAAAGGAATGAAATGGTCACTTATGGAGCTCACCATTCTGGAAACACTGTTCACAAAAGTGAAATTTGGAAAAGGAAAGAAAAGGTCACCGATGGAGCTCACCATTCTAGAAACACTGTTCACAAACGTGAAATATTGCAAAGTAATGAAAAGGTCACCGATGGAGCTCACCATTTTGGAAACAGTGTTCACAGAACTAAAAATTTGGCAAAGTGTTGGGGATAAGTAACCTTGACCTCCCGAAACACCTCAAACACCACATTTTCACAAAGTAATGGACCGAAGAGTTCTGGTCCATTACATCAGATACCTATCAAAACATTCTTGTCCTCAAGAATTTAAAACCAACCTAAAGAGGAAAAAAAGAGATGTGGCCCAAACAACCACCCATTGAGATACCTCTCAAACGAGTGAATGCCACAAAAATGAACAAAAGAAGTTTATAAATAAAACATGAAAGGCCTAAACACAATGGAAAAATCATTACATGAATGCAGTTAAACACTAAACAACTCTAAGTACTGAGCATGTATCTGTGACTCACGCTCCCAGGTACTCTCCTCTATGACACATTGTCGCCACAAGACACGAACTAAGGGGATAGAATGCCCACACAACACCTTCTCCATGCGGTCTTGGATCTCCACAGGTCGCTCCTCGAAGGTTGCATCATCATCAATATCAATCTATCCCCAATCGATAACATGAGATTCATTATGATGATAACGACATAGCTGTGATACATGGAAAACAGCATGTATCTGACTCATATAAGGGGTAAGTGCTACTCGATATTCCACAGCTCCAACACGAGCGAACACCTTGATAGGCCTAACAAACCCAGGAGAAAGAATTCTTCCACGACCAAACCTTCGCTTCCCACAACAGGGAGTCACCTTCAGAAACACATGATCCCCAACATTAAACTCTATGTTACTCCTTCTTTGATCAGCATATTATTTTTGATGATCTTGCGCTATCTTCATCCTATCACGAATCACCTGAACCATCTATGTTGTATTCTTTACTAGTTCTGGTCCGAGAATTGCTGAATCTCCGACCCCAGTCCAGCAAAATGGATAACGGCATGGTTGGACATACAAGGCTTCAAACGGCGTCATACCGATGGTAGAGTGTGTAAGAACCCGGTTCTTATTTTAGAGGTATGTTCTTCTTCTTTTCCTTTTCCTTAAGTGTTTTTGAGAAAATATGGAAAATGGGGAGAAATTCTGAATTTTGGAACTACACGCCGTGTACTTTACCTACACGTCGTGTACTTTTAGTCTTGTTGGGATGAGTACACGGGGCGTGTAGCCGTGTCGGTGACGAGGGGTGTAGGAACCGACTACACGCCGTGTAGTGGTATCTTACACGCCATGTAGTGAGTCAGCAGGCTTAAAAAGTAAGGCAATGGAGTCACCGCTAGCTGGGCGACAGTACATGCCGTGTACTCGAGATTACATGTTGTGTACTCATGTCGATGGATGAACAGTGTAGTGGTGCCGCCAAATGAATAGTTAAATGAAATAAGTACACACCGTGTACTCATAAGTACATGTTGTGTACTTTGTTTGTCTAGCTTAAAACAGGCAGTAGCCTCCCCATTTGGTAGTGGAGGCGTTTCAGCCATTTTGGAGCCAAAGGAGGAGGCCGGATCATTGAAGATCTTCTCAGAGTTCGTCTGGAATCCAATTCGGCTTCGGACGATCTCGTTGGAACCGCACGGGTGATCCCTATCATCTCCTAGTACCATTCTTACCAATTCTATCTTGAGGTAATGTTATTTACATTCGAATGGGTTTTGTTCTTTGTCTGATATACACCGTTCTTGGGTGTTTCTGGAGTCGGCGTTCGTGTATCACGCTCATTGATGTATAAGGTAGGTGGCTTGGTGTTTAGTTTTCCAACTAATGTGTGTTTTGTGTGTTTTTGTGCCACAAACCCTTGTTGGGGTGTCGTGTGGCTGAGTCCGTTGCTATATTTTATACCTATAATTGATTAGGTATTTAATTGTGATAATAAAATCCTGGTTGGGAACGTTACTTGGATCCGGAACCACCCCGGGGGGTGTGTTTCACTATTTAGTCTTTTGGCCAGGATACCCGAGGGTATGCCTTCAACGTAGTAATTGTAGAATTACCTTGAGAGGAATTTCTTGTTTACTGCATTTTGATATGTTGGGCATGGACTGGTAACCTGTTTAGCCTAAGGGCGTTGTTGTGATTAGCCTGTGGGCACTGCACTGTTTAGCCAGAGGGCTGTAGTTATTTCGGCCTAAGGGAAACTTCTTCCATGACTGAGGGCTATAGACTCTGTGCCTGAGGGAGAAACTACCTACGCCTAACGGAAAACTTATGTTACGCCTGAGGGAAATTACCTGTGGGTTGGGTTCTGCTTACCTAAGGGTATGGTTTTGCTTGTCTGAGGACATGGACTGTTTACGTAGAAATGCACTGTGGTGATTTCTAATATTTAATGGATTAAATGAATAATAAGATTGCAATATAACTGCTAATTAGTGATTTTTGAGTACTACTTACTTTATTGCATTTTACTACTTCACACTACTGTTACATTCTTACACGCAGTTGGGCACGGGCCTTTGGTGGGTGCCTACTGAGTTATATTTTTCACACCCTGTTTGGGTCATGCTTTTCAGCCCAAACAGATTACATTTATGCAAGTGTAGATAGGGGGAAGAGTCCATATACAGGTACTTGACTGTTTTTGAGGAGTAGGAGGGCATGGGGCCGTGCCTAGGCTCGTGATGCCGCTGCCAGTTGATTGGTTGTTTTGTTGTACTCTGTATTTTGTTATACTGTATTGATGTATAACATGTTATGGCTGTTTTCATAGAACTAGAAACATGTAGCATCATCACTTCTATATTGTTGGTTATATCCAATGCTGTAGTTTATTTCTGTTGAGTATGTTTAATGCTTCCACTGTCGTGTATGTTTTCATTAAATTCTGTTGTGCTACACTTTGAAAAATGAGGGAATAGTTTCCCCACTATCAGACCTGGGTCCTCACTACTAGTCGGCATCCTCTGGTGTTTGTGGAAATGCGCTTGAGGTCACGTGGCGAACCGGGCACGGGGCACCCGTTTCATGGCACCGGGGTCCAGGATGTTACAAAGTGGTATCAAAGGCATTTCATTTCTTTGAATAACTATTTGGAGCCATTGTCAGGGATAGAACAAACGGTAGTTGGTAATAATATGTTCCCGGGCATAGCTAACCCGTGTATAGGGAAAATCCATTCGACCTCCTATTTTTCATTATTTTGATTTGGAATTTTTCAGTTGATATATTTTCACCGTTAGGTGATGCACTTGGATTGTGCAGTTTATATTTTATCTATGGGTTCTATTTAGTTGCAACCCGATGAGATGGGAAAATACCATCTCATGTATCATATAGGCACATTATAGATATCACATGCCATGCATAGTTTCCATGCCAGGTAGGTGCATTAGAATTTTCTTGTTGTTGTGATAGTTGTTCTGCTAAAAAAGCATGATGTTGTGATAGTTTCTTGATAAATACCTCCCTTGTGATATGGTATGTTTGTTTGATCTTTTTTATATAATGGACGCCAAAATTTGGTTTTTGGGGAGTATGGTCCCCTATTGACCGAAATTTGGTGGATCGTTGACTGTTTATTGGTTATAACATAGATAAGATGTCAAAATTTGATTCATGGGGAGTATGGGCCCTCACGGATCGGAATTTGACACTTAGGTGTTGTTTTTTTTTTCTATGTTCCGAGGAAGATTCTGAGGCATACTGTCTGGAAAACCCAGAATACACACCGTTTAGGACCTCATACACGCCGTGTGTGTTCTTCTATTTGGGAAGAAAAATGAACTTTCTGAGTACACGCCGTGTACCCTGAGTACACACCGTGTAGTCTCTTCCCGTTTCAAAAACCGTGTGGGCGGTGACACGGGGTATGGAAAGGATTGGGTGAAATACGCCGTGTAGTTTATGTACACGTCGTGGAGTGTGACCCAGAGTCTGGCCTTGTAACTAACAACACAGGTCGGTGAACTCCTGTACCGCACATCGTGTCAATGATGAACATGCCGTGTAGTGTGACCTGGGGACTCAGCCGTGTAACTAACAACACGGGCCGGTGTCACCTCTCCCTGATCACATCGTGTACCTGTGGGACACGTCATGTAGTCTGGTCTGAGGATAGACCGTGTGGAGTTAGCTGTGTGGCTGGGAAATAGGGTGGTGTACACGCCGTGTGCGTGTTTAACACACCGTGTAGAGTTAAGCCGAGTAGTCGGCCGTATCACAGACGACACATGCAGTTGGAAAATAACACCATACACATCGTGTAGATATTATACACGCCGTGTAGTTTTGTTCAACAAAATTCTTGTGGCTTAGCCGTGTATAAGGACCCGAGAAGGGGAAGGGAAGTCAAGTACATGTCGTGTAGTCATTGTACACGTCATGTAGTATTGTTTTTCCAATTTTGAATTCTTTCTTCCTCTTGTTTTCCTTGTTTTTCCTTCGCTTTCTGATCATAATAATCTTGAATCTGAGGCGTGATTTTGACCTTGTATATTCATGCCTTCTAGACGACCGCGAGTTGTTCACCAGGAGAGCGGCAACGATTATACACCGGAGATGGTGGGCCATGGGCTACCAGTTGATCCTCTAGTAGAGCCAGATGCAGCGCCAGCTGCTACACTAGACACAGACGCGGAGACGCAGTTCTGTGAAGGCTTTATGCGGTTCATGCAGACCATTCATGGAGCACCGTAGGCTGCCACATCTATGGCCGAGCTAACACATATCTTTCAGTAGATACATTCGACTAAGTTTTTAGGGGATGGTGAACCACATGCTGTGGAGTCATGGTTGGGGTCGATGCAGACTATGTTCGAGCATCCTGAGATGCCTCCAGGGTGGAGGGTCAAGCTCGAGACATATATGCTGCGTGATTCTGCCAAGAGGTGGTGAGATGTTACCAACAAGTAAGAGAATCACAAGGACATGGCGAGGGAATATTTTGAGGCAGTCTTCAATGACTTCTTCTTTCTCGAGATGCTGAGGGCAGATAGAGCTCGAGAGTTCATGATTCTGCAGTAGGGCTCTATGTCAGTGATGGACTATTCTGCTCGTTTTATAGAGCTTCAACACTTTGCACCCGTGCGGGTGGGTGATGAGGCGTTGAGAGCCAGAAGTTTTGAGGATGGTCTTCGGTATGACATCCGAGCGCTGGTGAATGTTTTCAGGTTTCCTACTATCCACGCGATAGTGAATCAGGTGCTGATCATAGAGAGGAACCTTCGGGAATCTAATGGTGTGGGTCAGGGTGGTTCAGTACCAGTTACTGGTATTATCTCTACTGGCAAGAGGAAGGGACACATGGACTTCTCTCAGGGTGGAAGTACCAGCCAGACAGCTTCTTCATGTGGCACGATCAGGTGCTACCAGTGAAAAGGAGAGGGGAAAAAGAGACGAAAGTGTCCACGAGACCTAGTAGAGTGCCGAGCTTACGGCAAGATGGGTCATCTGCAACGCTTTTGTAGGGAGTTTCCACCAGAGGCTAGTGAGTGGGGTTCTGTGCAGACTCCGCATGCGGGAGAAGGACCAGTGGCTTCTTACCAGTCAGGGAAATGGAATATATAAGGGAATGTAGGCAGAGATGGTGGTCGTGGCCGTGGTAGCCAAACACCAGGATCTCAGAGGTAGTAGGGCAGGACAGCTCAGGGTAGCCAGGCTATGTTGTAGGGTCGCGGCACTGGGCAGGCATATGTGGTGCAACAGACCCAGCAGGAAAAGGATCCCGGACCTTCTACAGTCAAAGGTACTATTCTATTAGCTTCTGTTTTATCTTCGGTACTTTTTGATACGGGTGCTACGCATAGTTTCATGTCTATAACCGTTGTGGAGAGCCTTGGGATCAGTGTTTCTACTTCTTCTGATATCATGACGCTAGATACTCTGTTGGGGACTAGGACAAATGGGTTGAGTCAGTGCAAGGAGTTCCCCCTTGAGGTTGGTGGGTGTCACTTCCATTGGAACCTCTATGTCTAGGAGATGACGAGCAATGATGTCATTCTCGGGATGGACTGGTTGGTTCCCTTTCAAGCCTTTGTAGACTGCTATCGTCGCAGGGTGAGTTTCACGTCTCCAGATGGTGGAGTGTTTCTATACAAGGGAGAATGGGATGTTCAGGCGAGTCGAGCAGGACCAGAGCATCATGAGTGAGGTGTAGTCACAGCCCATATTGCACGTTTATATCTGGATGATCAGGGGACTTGTCAGATGGATTTCCTTCCAGTTGTCGATCGTTTCACGGATGTCTTCCCGGACAACTTTTCAGGTCTACCTCTGGTGCGTGAGGTGGATTTCTCTATTGAGCTAGTGCCATGAGTAGCACCGGTGTCCATTCCTCCTTATAGGATGGCCACACCTAAGTTTCAGGAGCTAAAGAGGCAGTTGGAGGAGCTACAGGCGAAGGGTTTTATCCGACCCAGTACTTCTCCTTGGGGTACTCTGGTCCTTTTTGCGATGAAGGCGGATAGTACCCTCAGACTTTTTGTGGATTATTGGAAGCTGAACCAGTTTACGGTTAAGAAACGATATCCCTTTCCAAGGATTGATGATCTGTTTGATCAGCTTCGTGGAGAACGAGTGTTCTCGAAGATTGACTTGAGATCCAGATATCATCAACTGCATGTTAGACTATCTGATATACCTCTCACAACATTCAGGAGTAGGTATTGTCTATATGAGTACATGGTTATGCCATTCGGACTGACGAACGCACCAACAGTTTTCATGGCTCTGATGAATCGTGAGTTTCATCCGTATATTGATTCATTTGTGGTAGTATTCATGGACGACATCTTGGTGTACTCTCACACTCGACATGACCATGCCACACATCTTGAGATCATATTGAGTACACTGAGAGAGCATCGACTATATGGTAAGCTCTCGAAGTGACACTTTTGGATGGACTAGATTCACTTACTGGGTCATATCATCTCAGAGGAAGGACTTGCAGTAGGCCCAAATAAGGTGAGAGGAGTAGTTTCCTGGGAGTAGCCTAAGAACATGTTTGAGATACGGAGTTTCTTAGGGTTGACTGGTTACTACATGCTCTTCATACAGGACCTATCCCACTTAGCAGCAACGTTGACAGGTCTGACTAAGAAGGGTGTGAAGTTTCTTTGGTCGAAAGCTTGCGAGGTAGATATTCAGGACCTGAAGGGAAGGTTGACATCAGCACCAATCCTGATACTCCCAGATCAAGGGAAGAGCTATACAGTTTACTGTAATGCATCAGGTATTGAGATGAGAGCCTTTTTGATGCAAGGTGACCGAGTTGTTGTGTACGGGTCTCGGCAGTTGAGGCCACATGAGAGGAATTACCCGACATATGATCTCGAGTTGGCTGCAGTTGTTCATGTATTGCACTGTTGGAGACACTATTTGTTGGGAGATCATTTTGTGGTTTTCACAAATCACAAAAGCCTCAAGTATATCTTTACTCAGTGTGACCTGAATCTGAGGCAGAGAAGGTGGGTTGAGTACCTACAATCTTTCGATATTGAGTTTTCCTATACACATGGTAAAGGAAATGCAGTAGCTGATGCACTGAGCAGGAAGACTCAGATAAAGGCAGTGCAGGAGGCCAGTGGTGAGTGGAAGCTTATGGCTTTGTTCTTTGAGATGCATCATTAGGTGCATGACAGTTAGGGGAAGACTTATCTTTCCTCGTTAGTTGTGACTTCTACCCTCCAGGACAGAGTGAGGATGAGGTAGCTATCAGTGTCAGAAGTCCTAGTTCTATGAGAGTAGGTGGCAAGTGAGGACCCTCCTCCCGGTTGGACGATATGCAATGATGAGGTCCTATGTTTCCATGGATGAGTATGGGTTCCAGGGGATATACGCGAGGAGATGATGTAGGAGTTTCACGCTTCAGCTTGGGAAGTTCATCCCAGGGTTACCAAGATGTACCGAGACTTGACACGTCAGTATTGGTGGCCGGGTATGAAAAGTGAGATAACTGGTTTTGTTATGAGGTGTTCCTCCTGTCAGCAGGTGAAGGTAGAGCACTAGAGGCCAGCTGGGCTGTTACAGCAGTTTCCCATTCCAGAGTGGAAATGGGATGATGTCGTGATGGATTTCGTGACAGGGTTTCCGAGGTCACCTCGAGGCAACGACGCCATGTGGGTTGTTGTGGACAGACTCACGAAGGTAGCTCACTTCTTGCCGATCAAGGAGACCTTCAGTGTGGACGAGATTGGGAGGCTGTATATCAGAGAGATCGTACATCATCATGGGGTCCCTCATTCTATCATTTCAGATAGGGACACCCGCTTTACGTCTCATTTCTAGTAGAGTTTTCAGAGGGCGCTGGGTACACAGGTGCTTCTGATCACAGCATACCACCCTCAGACAGATGGCCAGTCAGACCGGACGATACAGGTACTAGAGGACATGCTACGCGCATGCGTCCTAGACTTTGGGGGCTCTTGGGAGAAGCATATACCCTTAGTCGAGTTTTCCTATAACAATATTTTTCAGGATACTATTGAGATGGCACCATATGAGGCTTTATATGGTAGGCCATGTCGATCACCTTTGTGCTGGTTAGAGGCAGGTGAGGCAGCTTTACTAGGGCCACATCTCGTTCATGAGATATCTGAGAAGGTCCAGTTGATTCAGAAGCGGATGGCTACTGAACAGAAACATCATAATTATTATGCTGATCGTCACAGACGACCTTTGGAGATCGTGGTCGGGGATCTGGTTTTCTTACGTGTTTCACAGAGGCTGGGACACATGCGGATCAAGAGACAGGGTAAGATTTCACTGAGGTATGTGGGGATATTCGAGATTCTGGAGAGCGTCGGGCTGGTTGCCTATCGGTTGCAGTTGCCACAATGGTACCGATCCATGCACGACGTCTTCCACGTGTCTTAGTTGGGTCACTACCATTCAGACCCGTCTCACACCATTCATCCAGAGGAGGTTGACCTTTTGCAAGATGCGTCCTTTGAGGAGCATCAGTTCCGTATCGTTGATAGGAGCACAAAGGGTCTCTGTGGCCGGTCAGTTCCTCTCGTACGGGTGTTATGGAAGCATGGCCAAATGCAGGACAAGACCTTAGAGCGGGAGGCCGACGTACATGCTCAATGGCCAGAGCTGTTCTAAGCTTATTCTTCACCACCTTGGGAATAGCAATTCAGGGACGAATTTCTATAAGAGGAGAAGTTTTTAAGCACTCGATTCTTATTTTAGAGGTACTAGCTTCTTCTATTCCTTTTCCTTAAGTGTTTTTGAGAAAATATTGGAAATTGGGAGAAATCCAGAATTTTAGAACTACACACCGTGTACATTATCCACAGACCGTGTACTTTTTGTCGTGTTGGGATGAGTACATGGGGCGTGTAGCCATGTCGGTGACGAGGGGTGTAGGAACCGACTACACGTCGTGTAGTGGTACCTTACACGCCATGTAGTCAGTCGGCAGGCTTAAACAGTATGGTGGTGGAGTCGCTGCCTGCTGGGCGACAGTACACACCGTGTACTCGAGAGGACATGTCGTGTACTCATGTCGATGAATGAACAGTGAAGAGGTGCCGCCAAATGAACAGTTAAATGAAAGAATTATATGTTGTGTACTCATAATTACACACTTTGTACTTTGTTTTTTCGACTTAAAAATGGCAGTGGCCTCCTAATTTTCTAGAGGAGGCGTTTGAGCCATTTTGGAGCAAAAAGGAGGAGGCCAGATCTTTGAATATCCACCGGGAGTTTGTCTGGAATCTGCTTTGGCTTCGGACGATCTCTTTGGAACCACACAGGTGATCCCTCTATTCTCCTGGTACCGTTCATACCAATTCTTTCCTAAGGGAAAAGTATTTACGTTTTTATTGGTTTTGTTTTTCATCAGATCTACGCCGTTCTTGGGCATTTCTGTAGTCAGCATTCATGTATAATACTCGTTGACGTATAAGGTAGGTGGCTTGGTATTTAGTTTTCCAACTACTGTGTTTTTTGTGAGTTTTTATTCCACGAACCCATGTTGGGGTGTCGTGTTGCTGATTCCGTTTCTATATTTAATAACTAGAATTGATTAGATATTTAATTGTGATAATAAAATTCTGGTTGGGATCATTGCTTGGATCCGGAACCACCCCGGGGGGTGTGTTTCACTGTTTAACTGTTTGGCCAGGATACTTGAGGGTATACCATCAATGTAGTAATTGTAGAATTAACTTGAGAGGAATTTCTTGTTTACTACATTTTGATATGTTGGGCATGGCCCGGTTACCTGTTTAGCCTGAGGGCATTGTTGTGATTAGCCTGTGGGCACAGCAGTGTTTAGCCCGAGGGCTGTAGTTATTTCGGCCTGAGGGAAACATCTTCTGTTCCTGAGGGACATAGACTTTGTACCTGAGGGAGACACTACCTACACCTGAGGGAAAAATTATGTTATGCCTGAGGGCAATTACTTGTAGGTTGGGTTCTGCTTACCTAAGGGTAAGGTTTGGCTTGTCTGAGGACGTGGATCTGTTTATGTAGAAATGCAGTGTGGTGATTTATAATATTTAATGGATTAAATGAATAATAAGATGGCATTATAACTGGTAATTAGTGACTTTTGAGTACTACTTACATTATTTCATTTTACTATAGCACACTATTGTTACATGCTTACATGTAGTTGGGCATGTCCCTTTGGTGGGTGCCTACTAAGTTATATTTCTCAAACCCTGTTTGGGTCATGATTTTCGGCCCAAACAGATTGGGTTTCTGTAGTTGTAGATAGGGGAAAGAGTCCCAATACAAGTACATGACTGTTGCTGAGCAGTAGGAGGGCATGGGACCGAGCTTAGGCTCGTGATGCCACTGCCAGCTGTTTTGCTTGTTTTGTTGAACTATATATTTTGTTGTACTGTATTGATGTATAACATGTTATGGATGCTTTCATAGAACATGAAACATGTAGAATCATCACTTCTATACTGTTGGTTATATCCACTGCTGTACTTTATTTCAATTGTGTATGTTTACTGCTTCCGTTGTCGTGTATGTTTTCTTTAAATTCCGTTGTGCTACACTTTGACAAATGAGGGCATAATTTCCCCACTATCAGACATGGTCCCTCGCTGCTAGTTGGAAGCCTCTGGCGTTTGGGTAAATGCGCTTGAGGTCACGTGGCGAACCGAGCTCGGGGCACCCATTCATGTCACCCAGGTACGAGACGTTACAGTGTGAAAACTATTATTGTAAGCAAACTCTACCAAGGGTAACTGCTTCATGCATGAACCTCTAAAATCATGAACACATGAGCACAACATGTATTCAAGAGTCTGGATGGTTCGCTCTGTCTGACCATACATTTGAGGATGAAAAGCAATGCTAAGGCACCGTTGAGAGCCAAAATCTTGCTGGAGACCTCTCCACACCCTGGAGTTAAATCGAGGATCTTGATATGAAATGATCTTCCTACGTACTCCATGAAGCCTCACCACCTCCTCTTGATACTACCTCGACAAAAAATCCATTGAGCTCGACTCCTTGATCGCTATGAAGTGGGCTGATTTTGTTAAACAATCCAATACCACCCATATAGCATCATGTCCTCCCGGAGCTCGAGGTAAACCTATAACAATGTCCATTGAGATGTCCTCCCACTTCCACTGAGGAGTCTCTAATTGCTGGAGAAGACCACCAGGAACACGGTGTTTGGCCTTCACCTTCTGGCAGACTAAACATTGAGACAGACACTCTGCAACCGCAAGCTTCAGCCCTGGCCACCAAAACCGATTCATGAAGGATCAATACATATTTTTCACACGAGGATGTACTGCCAAGGGAGATCTATGGACCTCTCGGAGAACCGTATCGTGCGTCGCCAGGTAAAAAAAAGTCTGCCATGATACAACACTCGGTGTTGTTCATCCTCCGACCAACCATCAGGGGCCTCACCACAAACAACTCTGTCTCTCCAAAAATCAACCTCTAGGTCACCCAACTGAGACTCTTCCACCTTCTGCATTAGGGATGACTGCACCGTCATCTAGAAAAGACAACCTCTACCCCAAACTTATCCCATATCAAGATGCAAAGCTGATATCTCTTCCATCACTCTCCAGGAATCACCAGATTCGCGCACAATATCATTAATTGACTTTCAGCTCAGTGCATCAGCTACAACATTCCATTTTCCAGGTGTATATGATATTTCAAAGTCGTATTCCTGCAATAACTCCACCCACCGACGTTGCCTCATGTTCAAGTCACGTTTAGAGAAAACATACCTCAAACTCTTATGATCGGTGAAAACCACAAAGTGCTGACCAATGAGGTAATGTCTCCACAACATCAGAGAAAACACCACAACTACCAAATCAAGATCATGGGTGGCATAGTTTCATTCATGGGGACACAACTGTCGATACCCATAAGAAACAACTGACCTCTGCTGCATGAGAACACAGCCTAGCCCCAGATGTAAAGCATCACAGAAAACATCAAACTGGACACCCTACGCTAAAAGAAAAAGGATTGGAGCCCTCACCAAATTCCCCTTTAGATACTCGTAAGCAGCCTAAAACTGATCATTCTATATGAACGCTTGATCATTCCTTGTCAAATATGTCAGAGGAGTCGCAACTCGGGAGAAATTGGCTACAAACCTCCTATAATAGCTTACAAGACCCAGGAAACTTCCCACATCTGACGCGGTCTTGGGGGATGCCCAAGACACCACTGGTTCTATCATCGATGGATCCATAGCTACTCCCTTTTGGGACATAACATGCCCCAAGAAACGAACTTCTCGAGCCCAAAACTCACACTTTGACAACATCCCCGACATCTGATGTTGGCAAAGAACTCCCAAAACAGCTCGTAGATTCTCTGCATGCTCCTCTTCAGATGTGGAGTACACAAGGATGTCGTCGATGAAAACCACAACAAACTTGTACGGGAATTCACGGAACACAGCATTCATCAACCCCAGGAAACAATCTGGAGCATTCATCACACCAAATGGCATTACAACAAACTCATAATGCCCATGATGACAACAGAACGCTATATTCGGGATACCCTCATCCTTTACACGCATCTGATGATATCCTGACCGCAAGTCAATATTTGAAAACCAACTTGCACCCTTAAGTTGATCGAATAATTCATCAATACGCGGGAGAGGATAGTGGTTCTTTATTGTCACTTTTTTTAATGGATGATAATCGACGGCAACCGCAAACTGCCGTCAGATTTTTCACAAACAAAACTAGCCCACCCCACGGTGACACACTTGGCTGAACAAAACCGCACTGCAACAGACCACCAAGCTGTATATGTAGCTCTCGTAACTCAGAAGGGGCCATCCTATACAGAGACATAGAGATAGGAGACGCTCCTTGCTGTAGCTCGATCCCAAACTCGATCTCTCATCGAGGGGGTAACGCTAAAACCTCTTCTGGAAAGACATCAGCGTACTCCTCTACGACCCCAGGAAACGCCAACTACTGAACCTCTGAAGAACTCGGCATCATATCAGGCATCATGGATGATAGGGATTTAACTTGTCTATGACTCATCTGAGGATCTCTCTCACCGACAAACAAAACTTTCTCTCCTTATACATCAATGAAAACTACCTTCTTCCTGTAGAAATCCACAATAGCCTACTCCGAATACAACCAATCCATGCCGAGGATGACATCATATGGTTGTATTCATAAACATAGGAAATCTCCCCAAGAGCAATGTTTCCCCAACACTAACTCACAGTCTCTACATACTTCAAACCAGTCGGCTCGACCTCCAACTGGCGTAGTCAACACCAAGGGCACTGGAAGCCTCTCTACCTAAATTCCAAAATCATGGATAGGGGTAGGTGATATGAAGGAGTGTGTTTCTCCTGAATCAAACAAGTCATACACCAAGGTAGAAAACAAGAAAAGGGTACCTTGAACGACATCTGGCTCACCTGGGGCTGGAAACGCTAGAGCATAAAGTTGACCACGAGCTCCTCCATGACCTCTCTGACCCTGATGACGACCACCAACACATGCATGCTCTACTCTCTGAGGACGGGGAGTGTCATGGGGCTATCCTTTTCCTGCTCCATCTACCCTCTGTTGATATAAAGCTGGTGCAACCTGCTGCTGTTGCCTTGGTTGTAACTACCTCAATGTAGGAACCTGGAGCAGAGTGCCCGATGCAAGATGACTGCTATGAAAAGTCGAGAACACATTATACTGATAACCATGACCACCATAAGAAAAAAAAGTGCCTGATCCCTTGGCATAGGCCTGAGAGTTTCTGCCTCTGGAGAAACGAGATGGGAAGGGTAGGGACCCACCCCTAGGTGAACTGAAACTCTTCTTCCCTGAAAACCGGGAACCCCTGACCACAACTCTTCTTCATGAGGAATCATGATGACTCCCCTCTCGTGATGATCCGGACCTGGCCAAAGTCCTCTCAACAACCTCTTCCCTTGCCAGCACCTCCAAATATGTCTTCAGCATAAATGGGGTGACATGGCGCTAGCTCTCTGGATGCAAAGCCTCCTCAAAATGCCTCGGCCTATCCTCCTCATCTGGTAACAGGTTTGAATCATATCATAGAAGGTTCCAGAAATGGATTCCAAACTCTCGAACACTGGAGGTCCCCTGTCGAAGGATAAGAATCTCCTGGTGACTGGACGCCTTCGAAGTTGATGAAAGAAACTCAACTCTAAACCTATCTTGAAAATCCTCCCATGAGATCGTTGACTCCTCACAATCCCCGAGGAACAAGAACCACCAATTCCTTACTGCTCCACACATCATCGTCACAACCAAGGACACCCAGTGTTCCTTCCAAGCACGAATTGAACTGAAGCCTATCTCGACCTCCTTCAACTAGTCTTCTATGACTACATCTGAAATAGATCCCTCGTACTTCTGTAGACTCTGGTGCTGAAACTCTCAGAGTGCCTTCCTCTACGTTTCATCGTCGTCAACCTCTACCCGGCGGTGATATGCTGGAACAGCCTGCTGGACATCTTCTGTGCAATCCTAACGAGGACGTCGACCTGGAGCCATACCTGTAAAATAACAATTGTTAGTGCTCCTAAGCCTGGAATATGGAAGAATCCACATTAATAAATTAATTGTTTTCTTTTATTAATTTTAGGTTAACCTATCCCAAGGTATACCCATTTAAACATAGGTGCAACAAAGAATGATGCATGATCCTTTCCTATGTCTCTACCCTGCAACTAGTATCACTTTGTTTAGTAGCCATTGTAAACCTAAAGGTCCATGCAACAGATCATATGGGTCCCTAAATGCCTATTTCTCTGCCGGTCTACAGTGTTTACCCCACTTGCTAAACATGAATGACACAGTTTCCCTACCATCCCATACAACCTCACCTGTGCCTAACTCCAAACTCCATCCTATCCCTCAACCAGACCTCTGATACCATTGTGTCAGGAACCCCTCCCCACAAAGTGTACCCCTCCTGGCCCAGCAATGTGATAACGAAGATAATGAACCCTGGGTCCCGCCTCCAGTAGGTCCTGGGTTGGCGACTAGCACCGAGGGTATAGTAAACACACAAATGGGAGGCATTACCCTCTAAGAGAACACATGCGGAAGAGAGATATAATATAGACACCGATCAACTCCAACTCAGAACTAAAATATAAAAGAAACACAAGTACAAATATGAAATGTCATGAAAAAGTACTAAAATTGACAGGTAAAACTAAAAGTACCCAAAATCAAGTAAAACGACAGCGACCACAAGCCCGAACAGCTCCTCCAACCACAAGCTAGTTGTAACCAGCTTGATCTCCAACCTCCTCCAAGTGACCTGAAAACAGTTTATATATACATAGGGTGAGTATAACAGTATACTCAATAGGATCCTCCCCAAGCCTCTCGTGGAAATGTAATGATATCATGCTAAAGACTAGTGAAAACAAGTGAAACTAACTCGTCACCTAAATAGGTATACTAAGTTCCCAACCTCACCATGGCCACTCTTGCCAAGTAACGCATACAAGAACATAGCATATAATGAAAAATATGATGGGTACCCCACTACTACTTTCCCACTGGTTTTCATATTTTCCCCAACGACATACATCCTATGCATGTCTCTCCCAAGGCTTGCCCGCAGACACCTGGGCTAATATCCACAATCTGCACCTCGTGCACCACAAAGGATTTCCCGTAGACACCTGGGCGAAGAACCACACCATCCTCACAACCAAAAGTAACCATGTATGTTCTGGGAGCCACCACAGCCCGCATAAAGTGTATCATACATCAGGTATTATACCTCTTTCCATTATTGCCCATACACCGAGTATGGATCCTCAATACATCATAACCTATACACATTACATCTATAGTATTCCATAGGATACTATCTCCAGAATATATGTGTGTGAAATAAGAACAAGCCATTACATCCCTCTACACACATATATGGGGAAACTAACTATTGTGCATGTTGGCACATATATATACCAAGACAAGATTGCGGGCCCAAAGAGGGTAGTCATCCATTCGACCTCCCATCAGAATGTCGTGGAAAACACCCCCCAGGGCTCAGAATCCCTAGGTTGTCATTTACCCTTACCGAAAGGGTGGAGTAGCGTATAGAAACACAAAAAGTGAAGAATATATATATAACTCACATCCACACTATGGGAATTACCTAGTCTTGGATACAACTGCAGCTAACGTCTCTCTGACATCAGGATGCTACTTCTAAGACTAGGTGTCTTATAAGAACAAAAACATTTGAAGAGATTTATTAGATTACTCCATTTTCATTTTATCAGTTCCATTGTACGTGTAATGCCCCGACCCCAGCTACCCAGAGTCGGTGCATTACTTCGTAACATTGGCATGATCACAAGAAAGATCAAATCTCGAAAGACCGATTAGTTTAGTAGCCTTGGAAACACTAGATATAACCATAAAGTTTTACATTACATTCCAAAGTGAAAAACTACTACAACAACAAAGTCTTCATATCCACACTATTAACCCCTCATAATATCCCTGCAAGTCATTCATAATTTACCTCTTCACTACTTGGGAAAAATAAAACATAGAAAAGGGGTGAGCTCAAATGCCCAGTAAGGATAACAATATAGTGGAATATTCAAAATAAGCATAAACATTTAAGGCAATGCATTACTAAAACAAAAGCCTTTTAAAATTGAACTTCAACATAGTATGGCAAAAGTAAAATGAAATAATGTCATTTACTTGTTCACATGGATATTCTACTAATCGAATAATCACATGCAATATCAATAACCACATTCATAATGTTGGAATGCATAATGCTAAACGTTAATTTCTTTGTCTAGGCCTCATCCCAAGACCTTGGGGTTACTTCTAACCGGAACCCAACCCGGAGTGCCTCTAATAACCGGACACCAACCCGGAGTGCCTCTAATAACCGGACACCAACCCGGAGGGCATAATTTTACCAGTCCCTAACATGGAGGGCTTACTTTAACCAGTCCCCAACCTGGAGGGCTTACTTTTACCAGTCCCCAACCTGGAGGGCTTACTTTTACCAGTCCCCAACCCGGAACATACTTGTTTAGCACATTCATCTGAAGAAAAGTTTGAAATATAACATAAACATTCGGATTAAAACTAGCATACGAAATGTCAATAGTTTCACCATAAACTATGAATGGTATAAAATAGCACATCCATAGTCAAACTTATCACAAAACCTTCAATACAATATAGAAGTTTTGTATTATAATAAATCAACTTCAAATAAGCGTAAAATCCATTAAAGGATGTTGACATAGATGAAATCAAAAAAACTTTTTAGAGAAATATCTCTTTCTATTTTTGAAATCATTTAAGATCCATATAAAATAAAAAATTTTCTTGAAAATATTCTTGTAAGCTTGTAAGGAAATCTTTGACGGTTTTATAACGGCAGAAAATAACCGCACCCGCCGTATAAGTAAAAAAACATTCTTATCTTAATTCTGTCGAAAAGGTCAAAAAGGACCTTGTTTTGAAAACGACGGAAATATTCCTTTATAAACCTCTTACAAAAAGTCAGACAAGGGTATAAATGAATTTAACCCATATTCTTGTAAATAATAAATATTTTTTGAAATACATTTCGAAGAAACATGGATGTGGATGATAAAGAAATCCCAGTAGATTATTACGTATAAACAACCTCGGATAATGAAGAGATTGTGAAATAACCCTTGTACTTTTCCTTGGTTGGGGTAGGTTAACCTCCTGTATAATGGTGAAATAATTGTTATTAAATTATACAAGAATCATATACATTAATATGATATCATATATGATCTTTTAGTATTGATTTGATAATAATATCTTAGTATTAACACCGTTTCGGGTGTTAACTTACTCATTTTCTTTTATATGTTTTCTTACATAAGTCATGTTTGTTGTATCTTATTCATATCCAGAATGATATCAAGTCCTTAAAAATCATTTTTAAATCATTAAATGATAATTATACTTGAATGGATACGATGGAGAATGAATCTCATCGCGTTCGTGGAGACGGTAGTCCGTACGTACGCACGAACGCTACTTCCATTTAATTT